>OY856414.1:919404703-920760953 GCA_963693085.1 Alisma plantago-aquatica
TAACTAAAGGTAAAGGAGAGTTAATGACAGTGAAGGATCACAGTTTCTGGATTGCACGTGGTGGCATATATGGAAAGAGGAAATATGAGGAAGTTTAAGAAGAAAGAGCAAGGAATGGAGAGTAACAAAAAAGGATAGTAACTGAAAATGGAAATAATTGCTGGTATCTACTTCCGAAAAACCTGAGTTAATGCGTTGGTCTGTTTTCGTATGTTTGGTCATTTGGACCTCCGGAGTCTTGTTTTGATTGCGTGGGTATGCAGAATGTGATATGTGGTAAGAGAAAATAAATTAAAAGATAAAAAAGGGAGAAAAATATAGAAATAGTGGTGGTGGTTACGCCAATAGTGGAAAGAGATGAAACCCGTGAGATAAAAATAAAAAAAAGGAAAAAATGGCAGAGGTTATCGGAGTAAAGTGAATCGTGAGATATGGGAAACTCGGGATATAGGGATTGGGTTCGGTAAAAGTGGGTTCTTAGACGTTGGGGTTGATTAGATTTTTGTTGTAAGAAAATCTGAAACTTTTGAAAAGAGAGAGAAAGTTAGGAAGTGAATATTATTTTTAAAATGACCTGTTTAGATTAGTTTTTATATTTTCAGATGTTAAAATAATAGTATAATAAATACCTTAAAAGTAGTCATTGTTATTATAGTAATATATATATATATATATATATATATATATATATATATATATATATATATATATATATATAAATTAATTTTGACATCGAGGGAGTGGTGTAAATTTTGAATGTATTCATAGAAAAGACTGATTTGGATAGACAACATAACACTAATAGAGAGAACATAACATTGATGGAAATCATTTTTCATTTGCTATCTATATTACTTGTCAAAAATATAATAAAAAAGGTTTGAAAATGATGAAAAGATAGAATTAAGGAGAGTGTAGGATTTTTCAATTTCTCATAAAGAAATTTATTTTTTTATCCAAAAGTTATATTTTAAAATCTATAGGCTTTACATATGGAAAAAATGGCAGCATAATTTGTTGCTCACACATGTATAAAGGCACTTTTGTTATTAAACCTTTTGTATTATAAGTTTTTCTTTTTTTTCTTTAGATTATATTCTTGTTATAATGCAAATTTTATATGCAAACTGACTCTTTCTTTAAAAAGGAATTGACTATGAGGGAGTGTGAGAATATCAAGGAGGAGTTATGGTTAGCGATTGATTGGGACACAGAAATATAAGATTAAAAAAAAGATAGAACATTTCATATAACATCAAATAATTTTGTAATACATTTTTTTAGCATCATGATCAACAAAAAGTTACAGCTCAGATTTTTATTTGTGTTTTGTGAACACATTTCATCACAAACACACAAAAAACTTGTAATGTTATATATATATATATATATATATATATATATATATATATATATATATATATATATATATATATATATATATAAGAAAACACATTGTAGAAAAATATTTTTGTCCTTATAATTATTTGCAAAAAATAAATAGAAATTTTATGATGACAACATATCATAAATATGTTGCAGCGAATGATTCAATTTTTCTTTTGTGGTGCATCTAAACTATCATAAAGAAATGTTATGCTGTCATCAACAACACTTTCAGATTTTGGCATTTGATCTTTGGGGTTTGTCATCCAAAAAAGATTATCGTCTGTTTATTTAAAATGTGGAGAGTATGCAAAGAATAACTTTAAATTATTTACATTATTTGCTTTTTATGTAAAAGATTTATAATATAAGAAGATTTTGGTAACATAAGAGAAGAGAGACATGACCCGCTATTTTCGCCTATCAATTTCCTCTGTTGTTAAAAAAACAAAACTGAGTTAAAAAAGTTAGAAGAGAAAGGGTCAAAATTGCATAAATGGTTTTGATAGAGATCAGTTTGAGGATGCTTGATATTAGTTATGGATGAGATTGATTGCATAGACAAGAGAGAAGAAAGAACTTAATTGAATACAATTAATTAATTGATGTTTTTTGTCAAAATAGAAATATATAAGAACAAATTTGAATAATAACTTTGAGACGGAAGGTAGACGGGCAACAAGTTGCACCACCAATGCTTAAAAAAATATACATGATAACTATTTAAAAAAATACTTTGTCAGAACAGTTGGCAAAAAATTGGATTGCTTGTCCTTTCTGGAAGGAAAAACTAATTGATCTAAATACAAGTAAAACATAAAAAATCTAAAAAAAAAGGTAACATGAGCTTAGGAATTAAAATTTGGTATATTTCATTAATTTCTTATTTTCTATGTCAAATTTAATAAGTTTATAACTTTTTTCACAAACTCATTTTTTATAAAAAAACGGAGTGGAAAATGTTAGAAGAGAATTGGTCAAAATGACACAAAGGACTTCGAGAGTGAGGGAATTCGAGGATATTAGAGAGAATTTATTGGTGGAAATCATTGGTGTATATATATAGAGCAAAAGATTAATTACGAGAGAGAGCAAAACGTAAAATGAATTCGACTAATTGATTTCTGGCGTTAATTTTAATTGTTTGGTTTTTTTGTTAAAATTTCTAAATATGACAGAGTTTCAAAATGTAAGAGATGAGTGAGGGACAACTACT
Organism: Alisma plantago-aquatica; assembly: GCA_963693085.1. NCBI lineage: Eukaryota > Viridiplantae > Streptophyta > Magnoliopsida > Alismatales > Alismataceae > Alisma > Alisma plantago-aquatica. The sequence goes on from OY856414.1 coordinate 919,407,306, forward strand.
ATCTACTTTAAATTAATAAAATGAGAGAGACAACTACTCTCTACTTTCCACGCTCAATTAATTTTGTTGTTAATACATACTAAAAATGAGATAAAATTGTTCGAAGAGAAAGAATCAAAGTGACATAAATGATTTTGACAGTGAATGAGTGGGGGGATGTTTGTTAGTAGTTTATGGACCGAATTGATCGCCTTAGACAGCATACAATTATGAGACCCTAAAAAAAAACGTAACATTAATTGAGAGAAGGAACACTCCATAAAGTATTGTTTTTTCAATCGAAAATTTTCATAACGCCAACCTTTCTATCCAAGCGTCTAATGCTTACAGAATATCAAGGAAATATGTCCAGAAGTACTTTCTTACCCGTCCAAACTCTCAGGTTGGGTCCTATATAAATGTTCAGTGAATGTTAGTCGACAGAAACTCTTACAACTCCTACCGCAACACTGCTTGGTTTCTTATTCATGGCCATATTTGCTATTGCAGCTCTGTTCCTCTTGGTGGCTGAAAGAATGCTGATGCAGTTCGAAGATGACAACACAGAGGCGACGCCACAGCCTCTTTCCGTGCAAGACGCCACAGCAACTCAGAGGGCTTGGACAAGACAGAAGTTTTTTTGGGCTGAATCCATTGTATATGGATTTTCCTATGTCGAACTAGGGATGCAGATACTGAAAATGAAGCAAACATATTCGGAGAGAGCCTACTATTCAATTCTGTTATGTTACCCCATCCTCCTCATATATGGCATTCTTATTTGCCTGATTGTTGTATGGCGACCAAGCACAAAGATTGCCACGATCGATAGGGTGACATATGGAGTACTAGTGGGACTAGGGGTAGTAGTGATTGTGGCCGCAAGTTAAGATTCGGATATAGTTGAACATGTATTGAGTTGTATATTTTAGCATAATATCGCATAATTGTTTTGTTTTAGCATTCAGTTTTTGTGTGCACCTGTACGACAACATGTTATTTTTGTTTATGTTTAATCTGCTTTACAACAAAACCTAGAACATCAAGGATATGTTAAAAGAGAGAGAATCTCTATCCATATTATCCACATAGACAAAATTTGCCCCCTACTATAATTTAATTTATGAAAATTAACCAGTAATAAAGAATCACCCTCGCCCGCCCATATTCTCCCCTTACCGGATCCAAGATTGTTTTTTTGTCCGGAATCATGAATGCTTGAGTAAAAAAGAATGTATTGCTCAGAATTTTTGGAATTGTTTGCCTTATTTGAGGGATTGAAGGTATTGAGTAATCCCATGAGTTTCACTTAGTTTGAAATTATTATTAACGAGACAAATCCTAAAAGAGTTGTTAATTTAGGTCATTGAGAGAGATTTTGCTTTGATTGATTTATAAGTTTATGAAATAGGGAATAGGGATATGAAGCTTTGAATTTGATATGCATTCACCCAATGGGCTATATAGAAAATAATTAATTAGTGATGTCTAGGGTGAAATATGATGGTGTGAGGTCTTGGTGTTTTTGATGATCGAAGGCCGGACCGGGTGGTTATCCTCGTAGTTCTTCGGGACAGCATAGTCCCTTAGTTGCTTGTTTCGTAACTCGAGCTGAGCAACTTGGGTTGCTGCCTCGGTTTCTGCTCTTATGCGAGCTTGCTCTTCTGCTCGTATTTCCGCTTGTATTTGGGCACGGGTGTCTGCGATAAGTTGTGCCCGTTGTGCGGCGATGACAACATTTACTCTCTCCATCACCAAAGCAGCTTGATGCTGTTCGTCAACCATTTGTCTAGCGCGTTGGCGATTGAGACGGATTCGGCGGTGGAAACTTTTCTCTAACTCGGAGTCGAACTCCGGATCAGGGGAGAATCCGCGACTATGCGGTGATTGCATGCACGTGTTCTACCTGAGTAGAGAAAAGAGAACACCTTTAGATAATAGTGAAAATATGAAAGTAAATTGGAAAAGTGATCTTTTAGGAGCCAAACGGTCCTGAAACCGTTTGGGACCAAACGGTCCTGAAACCGTTTGGACTCCAAACAGTCTCCAAACCGTTTGAAACCAAACAGTCCTGAAACCGTTTGGACTCCAAACGGTCTCCAAACCGTTTGAAGACAAACGGCCATGAAACCGTTTGGACTCCAAACGGTCTCCAAACCGTTTGGAACCAAACGGTCCTCAAAACCGTTTGGAACCAAACGGTCTTGAAACCGTTTGGGACCAAACGGTCTTGAAACCGCTTGGAATACAAATGGTCGCTAACCGTTCCCTATAAATATAAACCCTACCCCTTCATCTTTCTCTCTTCGAACTTTCGAACTCTCTGGAGCGCTTGTGCGAAGAACTGTTCTTTTGCTTCTGCTTCCTTTGCTCCCGCGCGATCACACTCCCGTTCACCAACCACCTGCAAGGTAGTCCGGCGACCACAACGCATGCCGCCCCTCTTCCCTACCGCCTTCGTCGCCGTTCCTGAGCTTTCACCATCTGTTCCACCATCGCCGCCTTCTCCGCCCACGGTTTTAACGTCCATCCGCACGTCACCATCATTCTCACGACGCCACCGATTCTACCTTCCACCATCTTCACCGCAGTCATCACCTTCGATTCGGACCACTATCGTCTTCGACGATTTCTTCACCATTGTCTGCATCACCGTCGTCATCGCCGTCTTCACCGTTGCCGTTTTCATCACATCACTGGTTTCACCTTCATCTTCACCTGCGCCGGCAACCCTGTGGCTTTTCATTTTCCAAACGGTCCTCAAACCGTTTGGAACCAAACAGTTTTGAAACCGTTTGGGACCAAACGGTCCTCAAACCGTTTGGAACCAAATGGTCTTGAAACCGTTTGGAACCAAACGGTCCTCAAACCGTTTGGGATCAAACGGTCCTCAAACCGTTTGGAACCAAACGGTCTTGAAACCGTTGGAACCAAACGGTCTTGAAACCGTTTGGGATCAAACGGTCCTCAAACCGTTTGGAACCAAACAGTCTTGAAACCGTTTGGAACCAAACGGTCTTGAAACCGTTTGGAACCAAACGGTTCTTAAACCGTCTGGACCAAACGGTCTCGAAACCGTTTGGTATCCCACACCCATTAACCTTTCACAAAAATACAAAAAGACATAACTACAAATAAAGTCTAATTTGTTTCTAAATCTTTTTGCTCTAACTCATAAATTCCTATTTTTCAGATATGGCATCACCACCAAGCAACGCCACCAGGTTCGAATGTCCTGAAATCTGGACGAAAGAGGAAATGCTGGAAGAACAAGCTAGGCTTCAAAAGATAAGAGCACACTTCAACATGACTGGGAAGGCACCCCCAAACGTCAAGATGATGGAAGTCCTGTGCGAACTTGATCACCTAGAGAGGATCTTATCTGAGCCTCCCTGAGGAGGAAACTGTCATCTCCTCTTCTGATGAAGATTCGGAGTACAATCCTAACTCCGAAGAGGAGTCACCTGTCAAAGAGAAAAAGGGGAAGTGCAAGGTCCCGGAGACTGCATCTGGGCAGCCCTCCAAAAAGCGGGCAAGGAAACAAGTCCGACCCGCTTCCACCATGGACCAACCCCTCGCCAAACCTTCCATTCTTGCTGCTACCACTACCATCCCTGCAGCTACCATCACTGCTACTACCACCACTATCACCACCATTCCCACCACCACCATTCCTACAATTATCCCTACCACTACCTCCACTTTCATTCCCATCACCACCACAATACCACCACCAGAGAACCTCTTCATCCAAACCACCATCTCCACCGACAAAATCCTAAAACCCACCAAGTATGTTTGCTCCATCATACTACTCAAGATGGGAATACATGATCGTATCTTCAACGTACTAGAAAAAGCCAACCTCACCAGGTTGTGTCTAGTACCTGAAGTATCTTACTATGAACCCACCGCAGAATTTTTCTCCTTTCTGACCAAGGAGCCCGTCGACATCACGGATAAGTCTCGGGACGGGGGTGACAGAAGGCTTGTCACCCAAATTTTGGCAGCAAGGTCGTCATAACAGAGAATATGCTGAACTCCATCTTTATCGACGACCAGGAGCAGCTGCGAAAGGCTAAAATAGTGGGCACCGATCATCCAGTATTCAATAGACATACATTCTGGAAATCCTTAACCGGGATCCCCACTTATGACGCAAAGACGTGCAAGGCGTCAAACATCCAGTCTGGATTTGTGCACACTCTACACAAAATCCTCGCTGGCGCACTTTTCCCCAGGACAGAAGGAGGGAACATTATAATATCAGATCTTTTCGTTCTCTGGTCTATCCTCAACGAAAGGCCAGTCAACATAGGATGACTTATGATCCAGAAATTATCTGCCTCTATCCTGGGGAAAGAAATATGTACAGGGGGTCATGTCACATCTATCATCAAATATCTTAAGATGGACAAACCTTTACCCCGCTGCACGCAACGGAAGGGCGACATCCTTACCAACGAGCAAACTCTGAAGAACTTGTTCATAATTAAGGAAAAGGATGGAAAATTACATTATGTATTCTGCCCTATGGTCAAATCATCAAGGACTCTCCTCCCGCTCCCGGAGTTAGCAAACTATGACACAACAAAGCTCCTCTTCTCTGACGAGGAGCTTACTCAACTGCTAGCTTCGGTCAAAATACTCGAAAGGAAAGTAACAGCGGGACAAACAGAGATGAGCATCACTGTCCCGACAGCTCGACCAACTAAGATGCCTGTCAAACGGCCTTCCAGGAGGTAGCTGCAGGCCCAACAGCTGTCGGGGACACCAACATCTCGGCCAAACCCGGAAGCCGAGCCCCTCCAGGAGGAAAATTTAACCACCTCCTCCATCGACTCTTTTATCCAGAGTCTCCATGAGCAGCTAACCGCTGCCACTGCTACCACCACTCCGCCTTCCACCATTCCAACATCTACCACTCCCTTCCTCCCCACATCCACACAACCATTCACATCCACTTCTTCACCCATTTTTACTTCGGGCTTCCCTTTCTCCATCCCTATGCCCGACTTCACCACTTTTCCATTCACTTCCGCAGTTTCCACCCCATCATTATCACTACCACCACTTTCGCCTCAAATACCACCACCTTTCACATCCGCCACCACCCCGACACCGCTGGTGACTACATCCACAGTCACTACGCAGCTCGGGGCATCATCAGTGTCTCTTCCGCAAGACACTAACACCATTCCACGCAGACCCCAGTCATCTCACCCTTCCGCTCTTGGGGTCCCTTTTACTAACATCGGTGAGGAATTCAGCCGTCAATTTGACGTTGTCCAAAACCTCCTCACTGATCCTTCTAACATATTAAATTCTATTTTTTCTTGTGTACATGATTTATCACGACAGGTGACCAAGATCGACGAACAACAGCGAGCCTTGCCCACCTTCCTCCAAGGCCTCCAGCAACGACAGGATGAACAACAACCTGTCGGACCTGGTCCTTGGAGCGACGCGTCAGCAAGAAGCAACGACGCAAAAAGTCGATGAGATCTCCAAACAGACTCAACCTCTGCCAGAGATTCTCCGCAAGCTCCAGCAACATCAAGAAGCCCTGAGCATGCGCTTGGCCACCATTGATGGAACACTTACACAACTACATCATCGCCAAGAGGAGTCCAATAACGATGAAGTCCAACAGCTACGTGCTCAAGTCACAGAAATGACAGCACGCCTCCTCTCCACCGAGGGCAGATTCACAGACCTCAGAGAAACCCACGATGCACTGCTCGAAAAACACGAGCATCTGCAAGTGGCTTTCGACGAGCTACAAGCCACTCATCGGCGGTGTAAAACGTCCGCCAGCAAAAAGCAAGCCGACGAAGCTGCAGATGACAAAGATGACGATGATGAAGAAGACGACAACTCTGACTCATCTGCTGACTCCAACAAAGATACACCTTCCAACGACAAGCATGATGACGGAGAAGACCCCGGACATGCAGCAGGACCCTCCCAAAAAGGGTTCGACAAAGGTCACCAGGACAGTGACCATCACCCCAAGTCCCCACACAACGACAATGTCAACATGTCATATGGGGATCAATTCTTTGACTATTTAGCTATAGGGTCCATCAGTGAAGCTGTAAAAGACGCGGCCAACACTGCATTCCAACAATGTATATTAGAACCCAGCACCAGCCCGCCAAAAAATTCTTCTCCCTGCTCAGCACCTTCTCCTTCTTACCAGGACGAGGCGGACTGCGTAAGTCTAGACACAGACGAGGATCTGGACTCCGCCTCTGATTCAGACAACAATCTACAAGGCCATGAAGAGGCCTTCGAAAAACCTGCTTCTCCCCCACCACAAGAACTTCCCCCGCCACCTCCGTTGCCGCACAAAATGCACGACTTGGATATGGCGGCCATCTCCACTTTAGATGCTCAGGACATTTTTATACTGAACACTATAGTGGACGATGCAAAGGAGGGGGAAGACATAATCTATCATAATACCAAAACCAGGCGTAAGTTGACACGCGAAGACTTTCGTAGCATCCTCCGACCACGGTCCACGGTGCCAATGGCGATCTTCCGTGTCCTCCTCGCCAATTGTATAGAAACATATAGAAGTCACAAGCGGAAACAACCAGTTTTTAATGCTTCGCCCGCTCTGTCTTTTGGCCTTTTATACAAAGACATACGCGAAAAATCGATTGAGCGGCTGCGTGTCAGTTTGGCACGAAGGGCACGTTATCTTACAATGCCCTTCCAAGTCTCAGACCACTGGCTTTTTATGATCGTGGATACCGAGGCTCGGGATGCCAAAGTATACAACTTCTGTAGCATCGAGCTACCAGCCGGCACAATAAATTTCGTAGGAGAAGCAGCAGGAGAAGCCAGGTGTATACCCTTCCGGATGCTTAAATTAATCTGGGCTGCACGCCCATCTCTTAGCCAGGACTGGAGCCAACCATGGTTCAAAATCATAAACCCTCCAGTCCACGTCACCGAGGGATCTGGGGATAGCACTTTCTGCACCATCCGACACATTCAAGCGCTGAACCAGGAAATCCCATTCAACGACCTGGTAGCTGAAGACTTTCATTCCTTACGTGGACGTTATGCCTTGGAGCTCATCTGTGATAGACGTTTCTTCAAAGACCCAACTATGTCACCAGATGATGTTCCTCGCTACCTTTTCTCAGCTGTCCAGCAATGACAACGGCGACCTTTCCGACAAGTTTTGAAGGAGTCAGAGCAGACCAAGTCGCCAGAGCAAGATAAAAGCAAGAGCGATCCTGTATACACCATTGACCCAACCTTTCCTGATTTTGATCGCGATGCTTGCAAGGGTATTAACGACCTCGAATTGCGTATCATTATGGCGCAACTCTCTGCAGACAAAGATGGCCTGGTATTCATGTCTCGAGACATACTTGTGATGGCAGATTCACTGCGAGAGACTCTACAGGATAAGGGATCCCTCTCTGTAAGCCTTATGGCCGCCTACCAATTGCTGCTTGGCCAAAACAACCCAAATACATACATGGCGTCTCCATATATGAAAGATGATCTCCTAAAGCTCAAGAACTTCGGCACAACCGACGCGCTGATCTCATATCTCCAGCACACAACACCGACATTCATCATGTTACACATCCTGTATCATGAGCATTGGATTCTCCTGGCAACAAACCTCCCAGAAGGAACAACCACAATATATAACAGTTCCGACAGCCAGTTCAACGCACGACAGCGAAACTACGTCGTGACACCAAAGACGCCAACAGAAGTGGTGGCAAAGGAGTGCACCGAGAAGTTAATCGATTTTCTAAGTCAGCATACAAAGGCGTACGACAAAGAACATTTCCATCGCCCTGCCTTCTGCCACAAATGCCCCCAGCAAATACGACAATCGAACGACTGCGGCTTCCATGTCCTCTATTGGATGTACACTATCATTGTTCTCCAAAGACCAGTAGATAAAATAACTGACGTGGACTACCACGCTTTACGAGGACAGTTCGCATCCAATCTACTTCGTTCTCCGGGGGCAAATGAAGATTTACCTTAACCTGCGGCCCTTGTCCTAATGACTTCTCAACCTATCACTTTGCCACTCTGGGGACAGAGTGAGTGATAAGTTATGGGGGGGGGGTACATTAGACAAGGGCAAGGTATCATTTTCTACACCTCTCTTTTTGTTAAACCCTTTCTATACTCTTAAATTCTTCTTAAACAATTCTTTTTAACTTAAATTTTCCTTGTCAAAAATAGTCACCTCAACTAACTCTAGAATCATGTTAATCCCTACAAGTAAATAGCACTTAGACATCGAATGGCGATTTATCAATTTCCATCCACTATTGATTCCATGTTTTTGCTTCAATTCTTTATCTGACTCTCCACAGGTCAAAATCAAGGCAGAAATAAGCCAAGATCTCGAGGATGAGAGGGAAATCAGGCAACTTCCAAATCAAGAAGTTCTGCAAGTGGACCACAAACCAAATAAGTGCACGTTGAAAAACTCTAAGAACAACTTTCCTCTGTTCAAAATAAAAGAGGCTTGGCCGCCCAAAATAAATTCTCAAAAATCCCAAAACCCAAGCCTGTGAGTTATTGAATAAAAGCCAGAGAGATGAATAAAATTATGAGAGTTGTGCCACGCATAAGGATCTATATAAAGAACTGATGAAGGTCTCACCCGGTCAGCACATTCCGCTGCCCTCACAAAGGCAGATGTGTCGTGCCCGGTAGTGAAACCATAAAGTTTCTAAGTATATGAAAGGCTCATAAAGGACTCGCCCAACCGGTACATTCAGCTGCCCTCATGAAGGCAGATGTGTCGTGCCCGGTAGTGAGATTCTAAAAAGCATAGACAACCCCTCCCCCACTTGAAGGGGGAGCTACACTTCAAAGCCTTTAGCCAACCCTCATACCCTCTCTAGCTTCTAGTAGGTTTTTCAGAGAGGTATAAAGCTGATTAGAGTCAACAACATGCACAAAATAATGGTGGTCCCAATGCAAACTTTGAGATACAAAAAGGAACCTGAGATCCAAGCAACTCTCGAAATCCGAAAGAGTCAAGGCATGCAATAAGACTTGATATGACCCCAGGAGAACTCAGGTCAAGAATTGAAACAAGAGTATGTAAATCCTAAATAAGATTGCCTCGCCATTACATGTCTCAGCTCTATCTAACTTGAGGACAAGCTGGACTCTAAGTTAGGGGGGGTGATAACCTCCTATTTTAGTCGATTATATTAGTCTTTTTCTTTAGTTTTCCATACTCTTTTTACGTTTAAACTACACATAATCCCAATTTTACCCTCTTTTTGTAAATACACCATCAGACTAACCTTTTCCTTTTATATATGCAGAAAAAGCACAAAAAAACCATAAAAAGAATAACTCAGCCTCAAGACCGAGTGGATTCAAATGGTCTCAAGACCGCATGAAGCCAACCGGTCCCGAGACTGCATGGAGTTCAAACGGTCTCAAGACCGCATGAAGCCAACCGGTCCCGAGACCGCATGGAGTTCAAACGGTCCCAAGACCACATGAAGCCAACCGGTCCCGAGACCGCATGGAGTTCAAACAGTCTCAAGACCGCATGAAGCCAACCGGTCCCAAGACCGCATGGAGTTTAAATGGTCTCAAGACCGCATGAAGCCAACCGGTCCCGAGACCGCATGGAGTCAAACGGTCCCAAGACCGCATGAAGCCAACCGGTCCCTAGACCGCATGGAGTCAAACGGTCTCACGGTCCAAACGGTCTTGAGGTCCAAACGGTCTCCAAACCATTTGGACTTCACTCAAGGCCTATAAATAAGACCCCAAGGGTTCTCCAGGGGGAATATCTCAGACGTCCAAAGGCTGCCCCAATCGTTCCAGAGCTCCTGCCACTTCCATCCTCCGCCCTAGGGCTGTCAGTCTGAGGTCCATACTCCATTCTGAAGTTGCTTTCTCCTTCTTCGTAAAGAAGGTGGGAAGGGGAGACCTCCTCATCGTGCAACTTACAAAGACTGGTGGATCATTGCTCTCTCTCTCCAAGGGGTTGACCTTCTTCCATCCTTTGTGGGGATGATGCTCTCTCTCTCTCTTGTCGCCTCCTTCTTGGTCTTAGTCATGAGGGAGTAGTCTTCTTCACTAGGGTGCAGGGAGTAGCCCCGCTACCCATACTTTCATATCATGTAAAATGTAATCCTTAGGTTGTAATGTAGAGTTCTTATCTTTGTCGGTTCAACATCAAACGATTAATGAATACTTGTTGCTTGATCTCCAACTTGTGTTATCTTTTATCTTTTAGTATGAATTGTCTACGTTTGTACTATTAGATTCGAAACTCGTTTGCATGTTGGTTCTTGATGCATGTATCCACCATGTATCTATTTCGGTATCTAGAGGTGTATCTCAAGAAGTGGAGTAAACTCACTATCATCTGTTGCACTTTCATACTATGAAATGGAATCAGTTGACGTATGGAAGTGCAACCTTGGTAAGTCGAGGAACGCACTTTGTGAGGGGAATGATGTAAAGTAATGTGACCATTTGATCGGGAATGGCTGGCGTTGCAACATTCCCGCACTTCTCGTAGCTAGGTTATCTGAAAGGAGACTAGGTCTACAAGGATACTAACTGACCGAACTCTTTTTGCAGGTTAATTTTTGCTTTGCATGTGTTGATCGATGTGTAGTGACGGTGAAAAACCGATCACACCCTAGTGATATTTATCATAGTTTAACTCTTAGATTTACTTGCTTTCTTTACTTTCCATGTTCTTAGTTTAAAACCATCAAAATCCAACTTTCGATATAAGTGCCAACTAGTAAGTATCTAAGTGAAGTTCTATACGTTTTTCATCTTGTTGCTTGCAAAAAGACCGTTGTCTTTTGGGTTCGATCCTAAATCTGTACTATGATAAGGCTTCCATACTCTTATGGGGTTGGAGTGTTTATCTAAGCACCAGTTCTAGGTAAACCTAGAGAGAACATCAACTCCCTAGGGTTTTTGGTGCATCTTTGGGACTCCCATTGGAAGAGTGATCTTTTAGTGTAAGTCCCAGCTCCATCAAAAAATGGATATGATGGTGTGAGGTCTTGGTGTTTTTAGTATTGTGCCAAAGACTATAATATTTGTAATATATATCCCAGATGTGTTCTCTCCAAGTGGTAGACTTACAATGTACAATGAAAAAGAGAAGCAATGACGACATACTGAGAGTCGGTTAAAATTAGATACTCCAACCACTTCTTATTTTTTGTTGACATATGAATTGTTAGTTGACAAGAACTCGTATGATAGACATTCAAATTTAGCTACTTGGATTCTTACTAAAATCTTCCATAGCTCTATTCCAATAACACTCAGTATAAAACCAGCATATCCTAGTTTGTGTTATTTATAGGTGAATTTTATTGAAAGAAATCAACATTTGACGGCTCATTACACTTTGTTACCGTTACCATTTCCTTTTTGTGTTAGCTTGAAGGTTTTTCATAACGGTGTCTCCCCTTGATGCAGGGAAATTTAACATGATCAAGATATAAGGAGGATGTGTCCATGTCCCATATATGATGGTAGAAACTATCTTCTCAAGGACACTTTTCAATGAAGTCACCCCTTGATATGAATATGGAAGGATTCTTTTTGTCTTAGCTTGAAGGTTTTCCATAGTGCGTCTCCCCGTCATTTTTTCTTCTTAGGGTGTGTAGGTATGTGGTGAAAAAATACATGATGACGGTGGTGGGGACAGTGATAGCAAAGGGGAAAGAGAAATTGTTAAAAATTATTATTTGGTAACTCTTAGATGATTATTGTTCGGTAACTCTTAGATGATGAAAGGAAAGGGATGGGGAGTACATAAAAAATATTGTTTGTTACATGAGTTTAGAAATGGAGAAACGGATTTTTTAATATAAAAAACCACATATAGGTATAAATATGTTTATAATAACTCAAACATAGTTTAATTTGACACGATTAATTAAAATTATTCAATCATTAAATTTTATTATAGATATGATCTATTTATTTTAATAAAAATAAGGAGACTCCTTGACGTCTAGACCCGTACTAAATAAAGAACAGAAAAAAATTACACTTTGGAGACGTACGATATAGAAATAGTATATAGAAGGAAATATGTGTTGTCGGACAACTGAAATTTATTTGTAGGATAATTTTAGAGGGTAACATGTTGTCAAGAGACGGAAAATATAGCGAGTATTATTTTTACATGTGTCCATATATTAGTGGACAGTTAACTTTCTTCAAAGAAACATTGTTCGCCATGCGATTGAATTTAGCGGCTACAATGCGTTAATTTTCTCTTAAATAAATGAAGACATGAAAACAATAAGCATTGGATGAGATTTTAGATGAAGAAAGGAGGTCAAAATTTGTCTCTTGATATCTTTCTTTCTAGCGAAGATGCACCTAAGCAATGTAATTACAACTGACCCATTTAAATTTAAAGTAATTTTAGTTCTTAAATATAATTAGTATAAATATATTCAATAAGTTATAAATTAATCAAATATTTTTTCTACTATATATTTCTCTTTTCAGTTTTCTATACTCTAATTTTATGGGGAAAGATGGGACACAAAATGCACACCAATAAGATCACATTTCCTTCTACTCCAATCTATTTCATATCACTTTGTCTCTCCCCAACCTATCTAAGGGATGTACCAAAAGAAGAATCGTAACCCAACATTCCATTGATTTCATTTTCATGACCTAGTAGTGAACTCTGAACTCGCTACCTTAAGAGGTAAGAAGAATGATTGTAAACTGATGGCTATTCTTCCCATCGAAGAAAGAGATGGAGGATGGCACGTGGGTTCGTTCGAAGGACTTTCTACTTCAAAAAAAAATCACATGTTGATGATAAAAGAACTTTCTCCCCCAAGACCTAAAAGTCCTCTTAGGTCTTTAAAGACAAGTGGACCCAAAACCCTGGCTTAGTTACTTACTTGCTTATCAAGTACATTTATCCCTCAAAGTTCAATCTCGAAAAGATTTTCCCTTCTGACACAACAGTTCTAAGCCCTAGTTCCTACTTCAAGTGAAACCCTTCTTCGAAATCCTATCTCAGCCATACTGGACTCTCTATTACCAACAAAAGAATAGGCAGGAATGGATGCCTCTATTGCCTTGAGGACAGACTGTGACAGTCAAACTACAAAAAAAACTCACATTCATGCATCCGTTCTCTTTCTTGCAACTGAACTTCATCTGACGATCCTCCTTCTGTGGAAGAACAAATTCGTGCTTGCTCCTTGTTAGGAGTAGGTTTCTAGCCTAACTGGAACACTTCCTGTCCGAAAGAAAGGTAGGGCGAATGATGCAGTAGGAACAGATTACTTGCTGCTTGATACTGAAGGAACTTAGTGTACTCAGACTTAGACACAAATACAGTTTGATGCTCAGTAGTGATGTAAAGGAGTGGGAACATACTCATATAGCTACATTCACATATCGTGGAGGTCTACCCAGAAGAAAAGAGGATCTCAACAATAATCACTAGGCGGTAGGCCCTCTTCACCGAATCACCATAGTGAGAATACTTCCCCGATACTCGTCCACTTCTCCACTGCCATAAAAAGGTTCTTGAGCCGCCCATAATACCTTGCTTCCCTCAGCTAAAGACTAGAAAAAGAGTCACTCCTAGAGGTAGGTAAGCGACTGGAAGGATGGAGATCAGTCCCTGCTGCTTTCTCTTCCACTCCCAGTGATTTTTTTGGGTTTCTCGGGCTAGCAGTCACATGTCAGGTGATAGATGATATCTTTTCCTATATCTTTTTTCTGTCTTTACCTATAAAAGATTCTATTAACATTGCAGACGACTTCTACGGCATAAGTGAGAGTCAATTCCCAGCTTAGCCGCTACTCCTTTCATCAATACCCTTTCTTTGCCAGTTCGTTGACATGCATCACATGAAGGTAGAAATTAATTGACATCCCAAACCCCATATCCCTACCAAATACTAATTGCGGGCAGTAGCATCCGCACCGACATGTCCACCCGTGCCATTCTTCCAAAACATTATTAGCATCATTTGAATACATTGTCGTCAAATCACCCCTCTCTTCATTAGCTGATAGGGACTTCCGAACCAGATCTTTTCGCTAATGGATAGGTGGGGATCGGAGGGAAGAGTGAATCAACAATCTTAGTGTCTCCTCTCTCCTTTTCCAAAGATTGAAGTATGAACTCCTTATTCCAATCTGGAAACTGGAAAACCTCATCCGCATACTTTAAGGCTTAATCCTGTTTCGGTCCCCAACCTTTATACCTTTCTTCTGCAATGATTCTATTCTGGGGTTCCGCTCTTTGCAAAGTCTTTAATGATTTGTTTGTAATAGCCTATGTGTCCCAAAAAGAAGGTGCTACTTAGGCCCCCTTTTTCAGTAGATGAGATTAGGATGAAAGGGCTTGCTTTCATTAACATTCAGTGAAGGTGCGTAGCTTCTTTGAATGTCCCGCTAATTGACTACTACATCTAGGGACGATACTGATCCTAAAAGAGAAGTCTTTCGAAAGGGTTATGAAATCGCTTAGGTTGAAAGTCGATGATGCCATAAGTCAAAGGGGCGGGTGTAGCTTGGACTAAGCACAATTGCAGGAATAGGTCAGGAAAGCAGTTAACTTCTCAACTAGAGCGAACCTCTTTTTCTTCTCTGCTGCATGCGCTAGTGCCTTACAGGAGACTCAGTGATAGGAGAAGAGTATGGTTTTCAAGTGAAAGTTTTCTTCTACGCAACACCAAAAAAGAAAAAAAGAAAAGCAAGATGGCCATCTATAAGCTATAAGATGAATTCTGGCACTCTTTCTATACAGGAAATACTGATCAAATAGCCTGCCCGTCTATCTTTGATTGACTGGTTGGAATAGGTCCTTAACGATCGATAGGATCTCACTGGGCTGCGGATGCCCCCGTCTGTCTCAACCCAAGGCTCTTTTCCATGCCTGCCGCTCTGATGGATGTCAAGTTTTGAATTTGGTCAAGGTTCCTTTCTCGATTGAATCTAGAAGAATCACGTGTAAAGGAGTTCGATGACTTTCACTTCTCCTCTGACTAGCGGTGGCAAAAACTTTCTTTCCACTGTTATAATGACACTCTATTTTTTATTAACATTCTTAAGGAAGTCAATAGTTGATTGTTCTTTTCATTATAAATTTTGACCACTCTTATCTCGACTATTGATCTTCTCCTTTCTTGCTATCATTCCTCCATTCCACTTCTACTTCTAAAGGATGATCTACCTGAGGGTAAGCAATTGATAGAAGTCTTAGTCGAGTCCAAAGCCAGGTGATAGCAAAGGGTAATGAGCGGGAGCTACAGTGCCGCAGACATAAGAGGGCAGAATAAAGTCCTTTAGGATACATCTTATCGATCAGCAAGTGTGACACAATTTTACTGTGCGTATAAACGTAAGTGAACGCGTCGAGTAGTACAGGCATTTGTGAGGCCCGAGTCAAACTCAGGGACACGTGAATTATCGGAGACTACTACTAACTACTCGCAATCAGCTATATTAAAAAGTTGGGATTTGTTGTAAAATTAAAAGAAAAGAAAATAAAACAAAATAAATAAATCGATTAAATGTTTAGTTTAACCAATTCAAGATGAGATCTTTAGGATTGCGGTTTCACCGTGGGTTTTCATTGTATCAAATTCTATATAGTCACTCAGATTTATCTCTCTATCCGGGTAGTGGCCTGAAATCAGAATTGCCCACTGTCGTGGTATAATTCACTACCTATGTCTAGGTCAATTCCACCGTCGTAGTAACCTATACCCTAAACTAGGTGCATTAGAATCGATCTCTCGGTATCCACCATTAACCTTACACCACCTTGTTCAAGGGATTTGTCAACTAATGTGATATTCGTCTCTTTTCAACCATTAATTCTTCTTTCAAAGCAATTAAGGGTATTAGATTATTATTATGGTGATCAAGCATAACAATATGATTGAGAAAATGAAATCATACCACGGATTAAGAGATAAACGATGAATTACTACAATAAAATTGTCATACAATGAATCCCCGGGCTACTCCCGGTATTAAAGACAAAGGGGATTAGCCCCACATGGTCATCTCAATGAAAGAGATAGGAGTAGAGAAGAAAAATGTGGGAAACATGGAGCAAACTCGTGTAACCCCTGATACAAAGGTGTTCCTAGAGATCCTCCTCGAGAAACGTGCGTTTTGCAGTCTTCCGACAGCAAAATCGCCCGTCGGAGGTGCCCGGATCGCTCGGTTGACGGCCTTCATCTCCCGTCTCCTCTCTCTCTTTCTCCTTCTTGGATGTTGTGCAACACAATATGAGATCCCCCTTCGGGCCGTCCGTGCTCTTCTTAGGTCATAGGACCACTTTACGGCTCCGAAAAAGCTCAACCGTCGGATTAAAACGCTCCGTTTTAGTGCTAAAAATCGCCAGATCCTGACATTGTCGATAGTATCAACCCCAAGGTTGATGGTATCGACCATGGCACATGTTATTCCTTCCAAGATCGCATTTTGGGGTTGCTTTTTGATGAAATGTCGATACTATCGACCTGGGGGTCGATAGTATCGACTCCAGACAATGCAAAAGTGCCTGAAAAAGTACCGAAACATGTGTATAAGTCCGGGGATTATATAAAATCATATAAATATGATAAAAGAAGTATAATTTGATGCAAAAAGAGTTTAAGGGCCAACTATAGTGAATTATGCAAATATAATCAAGAAAATAACAAATACATGCATAAAACAGATATAAAATAAGCCTATAAAAGTGACTCAAAACCCATGCATCAAACTCCCCTAAGCTTAAACCTTGCTCGTCCTCGAGCAACAAAACTTTGGATTTGGTTGAGATAAGTCAGCAACAGGACATAAATACATGAAATGAATCTACATCATCCCCACTTTCTTTCCACAAACCGGCCCTCATTGACCACTGAACACTAACTGCCATCCAGGCGACCAAAGACCTATGTAAAAGATGTCCGTCCCCCAATCAATGAAACAATATCAATTAAAGCAGTTAATATGATAAACTCATTTGGTCCATACTTGATGCATCTTGTGATCTCCTATCTACGTTTCTCATTTCCTAACTACCATCTAAATGGAAGCAGATCTCCTGATATTAATGAATGAGGAGAATATCATGGGTGGCCTACCAATTAGAGCAACGGGTGGATGGGATAGGTGGTTGTGGAAGAGATGGAAGCACATAATAGTCAATCATGCAATACAAAAATTAATGACCTATCATGATGCAAAATGCAAGTGAAAATGTCCTAATGCTATATTTTTGGTGGAATGATGCATGCATTATCATTCCATCTCAAGGTGAGATGGAATATCTAAAAAAAACTACATCACGTGCTTATTCTTCTGAATTCTCAGGTGAGAACATGTTCCTTTTTCCCTCTTCTTCTTTATTACTTCTCAATTCTTTTTTTTTCAATCCCTTTTTTTTCAATCCCTTTTTTTTCAATTTTTTTTTCAAGCCCTTATTTTCATAGATGACAATGAATTATTTGTCGGGCTCACTTCTTGTTACATAACTTATACATTTGAAGCATTCTATTTGGAGGGTATGGATCAAGCTCACCACCTTTAATGTTTTAGAAGACATAAGATGCATGATGTACTATATGCACAAAAAAATTGTGAATGCAGCTACAAAATGACAGTTATGCAATTAAATGATACGCACCTAAGGATAATGTGCATGTATAACTACTCTATCTTTTTTTCATTTTCATGCAAAAAATATGTGAAAATAGATATAATGCAAGACCTATCTACATGAGATGCAATCAAAAAGTGAAAGACAGTAATGTGCTCCCATTTCTTATGGTGGAGTGTGAATGAAATTACGGTGGATCAGATCACAAGACTAATTGACAGAACCTTCCGAAAATATCATATGTCCCTCTCTAAAGACTTGTGTACAGGGTAACTGAAGGATTTCTCTCTTAAACTTTAGTCTAAGGTCACGTTAGCGTTTGGTCAGTTTGGGCTCAAACATCCTTGTCAATCACTTTTCCTTGGACAATAAAGATGGTCATTCATGTCCCCGTGTCCTGAAGCTGACTCACCCAAGCACTTCCTCAGTTATGCCACTCAATTACTTACAAGAATAAGCTCAAAAAGTTTTCAATATGCTCATATTTTCATGTGCACACAACCCAAGAGTAAAACTTTCAATTGAAACCATGCATTTATTGCTCCACAGATTACACTAGATAGATGTGGATCCTACAAAAGCGATAAACCTAGAAATAAAAACAACTAATATCTCAAAAGTAAAATCAACATGAATAAGTAAGTAAAAACTAAGATAGATGGTTGTTCCAACACCCCCCCAAGCTTGAATATGACTATGGCCTCATAGTCAACATTCTCACTTAAGAGGTGGAACAGCGGTACCGTTCACTTTGAAGTGTGGTGAAGAAGGATGGTTAGATGCTCAAGTGGACCAAGTGATGCTTGCTATCTTCCTCCTTTTTTTGGCCCATTTTTGTGTCTTAGTGGTTCTAATACGTGACTTGCTTCATCCATCTTTCCTCTGCAAAAAACGGTTCGAAAAAATCTCATTTCGATGCCTTTTACGACCTGTTTTATGTAGCTGTCCTGCAGGTGTCGATACCATCGACCAAGGTCGATGGTATCGACCCAGACTCAGCGATTTTGTTGAATCGACGCATCTAAAAGCCTGGGAACTCAAAAGTGTCGATACTATCGACCCTATGGTCGATGGTATCGACTTTACTGGCACCAATTTTTCTATAAATCTTCAGGAATCTCGATACTATCGACCCTAGGGTCGATAGTATCGACTTTTCTTCAGCTTTTATTGACCCAAACTCGATACTATCGACATGGGTGTCGATAGTATCGACCTAAACATTCTGCACACTTTAAAACACGAGTTAGGGTACCATTTTTACAAAAATTATCAAAACCTAAGCAAAAACTAAGTACATAAACATAAAAGAACATAATCAAACATAAAAATGAACCTAAAGTTGGGTTGCCTCCCAACAAGCGCCCTTGTTTAATGTCCTAGGATTGACATAAAGATACCTTTAACCTGGGTTGTCAAGAGATGTCTCCAATGAGTCATGTGGCAATTTGAATTGAACTCGATCCTGTCCAATCCCTAAGGTCAATGTACCTCTCCCAATGGCAGCGATTACATCAACTGTAGCTTGGAACGACCTTCCCAATAGCATCTCACAACTTTGGAGCTGTGGCATGTCCACGATGACAAAATCTACCGGGAAGATGAACCTATCTACCTTGACGAGTACATCCTCGCACACTCCATATGGCCTTACAATGGACCCATCCGCCAACTCAATCGTTGCCTCTGATTTCTTTATCTCCTTTAACCCAAGCTTTTGAAATGTGGACAGAGGCATAAGATTAATGCTGGCACCCGAATCACACTGTGCTTGTGGAAAATGTTGGCCTCCTATGGAACATGGGATGTAAAAGCCTCCTGCGTCTTTCCTCTTCTGTGGTAAACTCCCGTGGATAATTGAGCTCACCATCTCATTTACCCGGCACACGTCCGTGTCTTTAATCTGTCTCTTCTTGTTGATGATTTCTTTGATAAACCTCCCATAGGCGGGAATCTTCTCTATCATTTCCACTAACGGAATATTGACATGGAGTTTTCTGAACATCTCCAAGAACTTCCTGTAGTGACGGTGCTCTCTCTTCGTCCTTGGGCTATCCGGAATAGATACAACTGCCTCCTGTGGATGCTTATGAGGTGGAACGTAGGGGCTTTTCGGGGCAAGCTCCCCTAAGCTTGTTTCAATGACACTCTCCGGCATGGACTTTGGTAGATCATTTTCAACCGGTGCCACCTGTAGTGGCTCCTCTCCCTCAGTGGTTGTAGCTTCACCTAGATGCATGGTCTTCACCTGCTCTTCTTGCACAGGTGTGGGCGCAACCGAGATGGGCACTTTGCGGGCTTTTCTGAATGAGCAATACCCACCTGGTAGTCCATAATAACTGCGAGGATACGGTATTTTTGGTATAGCCTCCGTATCAAAAATCATTTTACCCTTGTCCTGGACCTCTACCACCGGGGGTTCTACCTCAGTGACTACATATATATATTTTACTTGATGATGTGCTTGAGCAACTTCTGCATTCCCTGCCTGTCTCTATTGATTGGCATGCTTTATGGCTGCCACTTCATTAGAAATCTGGGTCACCGTCGTCTCTAGTGCCCCCATTTGTGCTCCACGACTTTGCAGTGTTTGTCCAAACTTGGTCAAAATATCACCCTGGGACTGCAGCTGCTTACTAAACATGCTCATCATCTCCTGATTTTGCTGCACCACTTGACTAAGCAACTTGGTGCTTTTATCTCTAGCTCTCGGTTGTGGCTTTGCATCCGGATCTTGTAGGAAATTGTTAGGATCCTTCCATGAGATCTTGCTATCCTTCCTCCAAGCATAATCACTATTTCTATAGCCCTGTTGTTGCATGAATTTGACCTGGGCTTCTTCATCGGCTTCTGCATCTTCTTTCGCAAGCAATTTCTTAGCAAGAAGGTCTAATTTATCATTTAACTCTTTGATGGCCTTTGACTCCCCCGTATCCCGAACATGCTCTATGGCGTCTCTATCGCCCCAGGATTGCTTCTTCGTGAAATTGTGGATTTTCCTGATCATATCATTGGTCTTCTCGGGTGGGAAGAACCTTTCAAAGAATACCTCCACCATGTGGTTCCATGATTCCACATATTCATCGTCCAGATTGTGCAACCACTCTCGTGCGTTTCCTGCCAGAGAACTCGGGAATAGCTTCAAGTAGAGTGTCTCCTGTGGAAATCTGTCGATTTTTATCATGTCACAATTCTCCACAAATTGGCTTATATGTGTGACCAGATCTTCGTTCTTGAGTCCATGGAATGCATTCGACTTGACCAAGTTGATTAACGCAGGATCAATCTTGTAAGTCGGAATGTTGATAGCATGCTTCTTGATTGGGCCCTTTGAAGCGGATGAAGAAGAAGCCTTGATCTTCTCCCATATCGTATGTTCCTCTGCCATTTCTTCTTGTTTAGATTCAGAATCGATATCTACCAGTTGGTTGTGATTGTACTCCTCCTCGTCGTCAGGTCCCAACAGTGGAACCTCGGGGACTTGTCGCGTGTAGTCACTGCTACGCGTCCGCACCATACACAATACCTGCAAAATGAAAATTTGAGTTCAGTACCGTGCTAGACGAATACAAAAATTGGAAAGATAGACTATTAATTTTAGAAATGATTTGAAAATAATAAAATAAAAATGTGGCCTAGAGTGGCCGCTCGCAGCACTCGTAGTGGCGACAATTGCCGTGTCCTCGGCAATGGCGCCAAAAACTTGACGCAATTTTACTGTGCGTATAAACGCAAGTGAACGCGTCGAGTAGTACAGGCCTTTGTGAGGCCCGAGTCGAACTCAGGGACACGTGAATTATCGAAGACTACTACTAACTACTTGCAATCAGCTAGACCTATTAAAAAGTTGGGATTTGTTGTAAAATTAAAAGAAAAGAAAATAAAACAAAATAAAGCAATCGATTAAATGTTTAGTTTAACCAATTCAAGATGAGATCTTTAGGATTGCAGTTTCACCGCGGGTTTTCACTGTATCAAATTCTATATAGTCACTCAGATTTATCTCTCTATCTAGGTAGTGGCCTGAAATCAGAATTGCCCACTGTCATGGTACAATTCACTACCTATGTCTAGGTCGGTTCCACCGTCGTAGTAACCTATACCCTAAACTAGGTGCATTAGAATCAATCTCTCGGTATCCACCATTAACCTTACACCACCTTGTTCAAGGGATTTGTCAACTAATGTGATATTCGTCTCTTTTCAACCATTAATTCTTCTTTCAAAGCAATTAAGGGTATTAGATTATTATTATGGTGATCAAGTATAACAATATGATTGAGAAAACGAAATCATACCATGGATTAAGAGATAAATGATGAATTACAATAAAATTGTCATACAATGAATCCCCAGGCTACTCCCGGTCCTAAAGACAAAGGGGATTAGCCCCGCATGGTCATCTCAATGAAAGAGATAGGAGTAGAGAAGAAAAACATGGGAAATATGGAGCAAACTCGTGTAACCCCTGATACAAAGGTGTTCCTAGAGATTCTCCTCGAGAAACGTGCATTTTGTAGTCTTCCGACAGCAAAATCGCCCGTCGGAGGTGCCCGGATCGCTCGGTTGACGGTCTTCGTCTCCCGTATCCTCTCTCTCTTTCTCCTTCTTGGATGTTGTGCAACACAATATGAGATCCCCCTTCGGGCCGTCTGTGCTCTTCTTAGGTCATAGGACCACTTTACGGCTCCGAAAAATCTCAACCGTCGGATTAAAACGCTCCGTTTTAGTGCTGAAAATTGCCAGATCCCGACGCTGTCGATAGTATCGACCCCAAGGTCGATGGTATCGACCATGGCACAGGTTATTCCTTCCAAGATCGCATTTTGGGGTTGCTTTTTGATGAAATGTCGATACTATCGACCTGGGGGTCGATAGTATCGACTCCGGACAATGCAAAAGTGCCTGAAAAAGTACCGAAACATGTGTATAAGTCCGGGGATTATATAAAATCATATAAATATGATAAAAGAAGTATAATTTGATGCAAAAAGAGTTTAAGGGCCAACTATAGTGAATTATGCAAATATAATCAAGAAAATGACAAATACATGCATAAAACAGATATAAAATAAGCCTATAAAAGTGACTCAAAACCCATGCATCAAAGTGGGATGGATTAGATAGCCGTACAAGATATATTAATAATATAGGTTCTTTCTCTTATCGGAGCAACTTCCAAACAAGATCATTCCCGGAAATATACCTGACAAATTGGGAGGTGTAGCCCCAATAGCACCCGTTTTTATATCTCTTTTGGCTTTACCTTTTTTTAAAAATCTCTATGTGCGTAGTTCAAGTTTTCGCCCGATTTACCAAAGAATATTTTGGTTGCTTTTGGAGGATTGCTTAGTACTAGGTTGGATCGGTTGTCAACCTGTGGAGGCACCATTTGTGACCATTGGACAAATTTCTTCTTTCATTTTCTTCTTATTCTTTGCCATAACGCCCATTCTGGGACGAGTTGGACGAGGAATTCCCAATTTTTATACAGAAATCAGGAAGAAGGGATAAGTAGCAGCCTCGTCAACGTCAGGAAAAAGGTCCACTCATCTTCCTCTCTATCTCCTTATTCTTTTGTTTTCCATTTGGTTTTCAAATTCATATAGGTTATTCTATGGACCCAAGTCAAAACCGCGATTTGGAATTCAGGTTAGGTCCACCAGGGGTTTCTCATCAAAAAGTGGATTGGGAAGCCCGCCGAGGATTTCCCTTTGTAAAAGAATCCAAGGAATCTAACATTTTGCATCTGGAAACTTCATAAAGAGGAGCACCGGACGGCTTCCTTCTACGGAAAGATGGGCATAATAATCCACACCTTGCGTGATAGGAATGGGGGAGTCGAAACCCGAACCCAGATTGTTTGTGAAATGCAAGAAAATCAAACCCAAAGTCGCCAGGAAACCAAATCCATTTCTCAAGACTTTCTATCAAATAAATCAGGAAGCACTTTCAATCTGAAAGAGGGGGATATAGTTCAACTAAAGACTGACGGGAGTATGCGGGGCGGAAAAAGTGCGGGAAGGTGGGCGGCCCGTGAAATAATCTCGATTATTGACAAGGATCAGAGTCATCATATCATACAGGATCGAAGGTTCAATGATCATTTAAGAAATTTTTATCAACATTCTCTATTTTTTTCAGAGTGTAACCGTGGGGGTTCAGTTTGGGGGGTCTTAGCAGGGATGCTGGGGTATGTAACATAGGAGTTCTGGATTCCTCTTCTCATGTTATTCATGATTTGGTCTCTTCGGGCTTTTTGCCAGATTGGTTGTTATCGGCAGTTTATGCGAGTCCCAGCCAATAGAGAGCAGTTATGCTTCTCATTCCTCATTCGGTCAGGTTTTTCTTATTGGGGATTTCAATTAGCGATGAGGGATGCAGATGAGAAGTTAGGGGGGTTTGGTCGGGAATAGGATCCCAGGGATTGAATGGTTTGATCACTCTATGGACTAAAGGATAAGGAGGGGTGAGGGTTGACCGTAAGGGAGAGGTATGCCTCTTTGATCCTTTTTGCCTATCATCCCATACAATTGATGAAGCTGGGAGGTCCAATGCACTATGGATATGTCCTCTTTGTCCTGATGCCTCTGGGATCCCTAGTTGTTTAGAAGGTGGAGAGGTCAAGAAGGTTATAGATCTCCCCCTAGGCGGGATGCATCAGAGGTGTTCCAACTGCTCAATCAGAGGAGTTTAGGAGAGACTCGACCAAGAAGGAAAGTAGCTTAGGAGTCTCAAACAGATCTAAAATGGGAAAAAAGTCTCAGTATATATTATGAAAAAGTTGACCAACTAGGTCTTGACTAAGGGGACCAAGTAAGGGCATACCTAGATAGAAGCGATAGGAGATAGGAGTTTTGCTTTTTCAGCTAGCTTTCCTTTTTTCAGGGCATAACTCAAAGAAGAGGCAATAACCGGATAATCGGCTAAGAAAGGGTTAGGGAATCCCAAGTAACCTAGAGTCAGCGTGGGATATCCCGTGGACCTACCAGTAAAGAGTTAGCCATTGCGTGAGTCATGAGGAAGTTTCAAGTTTATAGAATCAGTCATGTGATATGAAAGACTATAGTCAAGCTCTTTCAAAGAGTAATGGGTTTCCGAGAATGCCTAGGTACTGGACTAAGACAGGGGACAGGGCAACAGATTCCAAGACCGACTAGCCAAGTGTGGCGAAGAGGGTGGTTCTCTTGTTGAAGAAAAGAGAAAACTTGTTTGACCTTCTTCTCTCCGAATATCATAGAAGCAAACAAACTGGGAAAAGCCTGACGTCCATCTAGTGGAGAAAGAATGGAAGATCTTCTTCAAAGCATATCTATGAAATTGGAAGCTTAAAGAGAATGCCTGTAGCAGGTGATGTGTTTGCTTCTGATTGCTCAAGTTGGAAGACCTATAAGGAGCTCGGTTGTACAATAAATCAAGAAGAATCGACTTGGGTCAATGTATTCCAAATCTTTCATCAGATGAGCCTAATTCTGCTTTAGAAAAAGGTTCACATCCAATTCGGTGCGTGTTTTTTCCAGGAAAAGAGACGGAGATATATACTTGCATTACTATTCCACTCGCTGGCTTGATGTCACCACTTACTTGACTTGATCGAGTGATTCTTTGCTTTGATAAGTAACTACCGATATGACCTGCTATCATCGAGGCAAGAAGTGGAATTGGATCGGGTATGATAAGGCGGTCGAGCCAGAGGTGGTTTGACCTAGTATGCGTATTTCGATAGTTTAGTGAATTTGCAATTGGCCGAGTCAATAAATTTACTACAGCAATTTTTCTGTTCATACATACGCCGTAGAAGCGATATCCTTTGTCAGGAAGTGACAAATCTATCTATGCAAACAAGAATTCATAGGTATGTACCACAAGATAGTTCACTCAATCAGTTACAAGTGATAAGGGTCAATAAGCCGCCCGGTTGGTACAGGACTGAAGGACTGGAAAGGAATGCTTTTCTTTTTCTCTACAATAGGGAAGTTCCTCGTATGCGTCGATTTTCGATCCTTTCGGGTGTGTCCCGAGCCCGTGCTTTCCTAAACTGAGGAAGTCGGTGGACGGTTTTCTTTAGTTCTTATGTTGGTGTAGTGAATGATTGTGCTTTCATGTCTAGGGACCTTCCCTTGGACTATAGCCTTCTAATCGGATCGGAAAAGGGGAAATTGGATTTCGTTCCGCAAAGTGGTCTTTCGGGATATGAAAGTGGTGAGTCTCTGTCTCTCCGCTATCCAATACTCAATCAAGGAGAGAAAGAAAGACTAAAGAATTAGGAATCACCTACTTATAGAAATAGAAGGAGTTTGTCTTGATGATTCGAAAGAAAAGAAGAAAGTGAGTCAAGATAGTGAGTAAGGTGTAGGAGCATTCCACTGAATAAGTATGGCATCAATTCTTTTGAATGAATCTATTGTTGGAAGAAAGCTATAAACTAAATAGAACAATCCTAGACTGAATAGAATTCAACGGAATAGAGGTGGGCGAATAGGGAAGAGAGAAAGCAATTTGGATAGCGAAGTGAGTGAGCGCCGGTAGGCAAACAATTCACTGATCTTTCTGAAAATGAGGTCCTATTTATTTACTGATATTTATATACGTAGTTTTGATCACAGCGCCAGGCCATCAAAAAGAAATAGCCAGCGGAATGGCCCAGCGAAACGATAGCGAAGTCCGAGCTCCCGTAAGGTAAGTGAGGGCAGACTTTGGAAATGTGAACGTGGCGAAATGAGCGGCTGGAGATGAAAAGATGAAAAGAATGAGTTTCAGGTTCATGTCTTGAAGAAGGAAATCCCCCAGGGAATAGGAATTTCTCTAGCTATAGATAGAGTTTCAAAAGGTTTCACAATGAAAGCGAGAGACCAAGGGGTGAAATGCAGTAACGATTTGGCTCCAGGGTTTGACCTCTGACTCTTACTGATCTTGTCACTAGGATTGTTGACTAAAAAAAGGAGTCGGTGTAACCGCCAAGCAATGGAAGCAAGTAAACGGAATTATACCATATATATGTCCAGTAGCAAAAGCCTACTGATGAACTCTGGTCTGAGGTTAGATGGCTTATCTGTCACCAAAGAGGCTAAAGAGGATACTTCAATAGAAAAAGGTGAGTTGCGCAGACGGTCTCAGTGGGTTATCCAGTAAGCGCCAAATACTACATACGAAGGAAGCACACAAAACTAGGGCGGGGTTTCTTTCTACCTTGAAGAAGTGGATTCCCTTTTATGTATGAGGCTGGGCTATGAATCTGATCCCTTATATCTAATAGAATAACAAGTTCGAGTGCTTTGATACTGCTATTAAGCTTCAGTCACCCTCCGTGGCTAAGGCCTGGTCTCATTCAAGTTTACCAAAACCACCTTCTTTCTCGTAGGGTCAAAGTCCAAAATCTCTATATAAGTCTGAATGTCATAGATTCGATTCTAGATGGAAGGTCAGGTGCAAGGCGAAGCGAAGCGGCAATCAAAGGAAAGGTTGCAAGAGATATTCTTCTTCTTCTTGGCTATCTAATGGGAAGGTTCTACCTAAAACCTAAGATAAGAAAGGTGGCTCGAATCAAGATGGAGTTCTGACCCCACCCTCCTTCTTTCTTCTCTTCTTCTAATTGTTTTGTTCAAATGGTGTAGAAATCTTCAACTAGAAAAGGTCCTCCGCACCAGTTTCTCAAAACCATAAGCTCTTCCCGGAAGCCTTCCTTAACTGAGACTCAGGTTAAGCTCCGTAGACCATAGTCAGTGCCCAACCCCAGCTGCTCCTCCTATCTACTTTATTGGATTTTGAGAAATAGGAAATTGGTTGATTCTTATGCTTGCTTGTCTTTTAGGAAATCCTCACTTTTCTAGTTCTAGTCTTGTATAGTAGACCTTGTACGTACGGGTTCTTGTCAGGTGGGGCACAACACAATAGTTGCAATTCGACGATCAAAATACCGATTCCAGAGTCTCCCGAGCTCCCCGGCTGGAAAAAAGCCTACGCCTGAAGACCTGAGGTCTCCCTCTGCGGTCAATCTAAGCCTCTGTCTTTCTTCTACCCCTCCATCCAGTATATGTAGAGATTTGTTTTTTCGTCTCCTCAGAGAGATTGCAGAACTCTTTAGACCAACTTATCTTCCCAGTAAGAACTGCTTTCTTCCACTTGGGCCCCAGGTAATCAAACTCTATTTCCCCGTATCAGTAGTACCCATAGCTATATGTAGTCCTTTCCCTTAGGCAAGTGGGTAAGCAATCAGGTATAGAAAATCTAGCAGTAAAGGAAGAAGTTGGTAAAGGCGGGAAGACTTCCAACGAGAAAGTAAGGAAAGATTTGTCTTTGAAATTCTTCTCCTCGTATGAGGTTTTTCCTCCGCTTACTCTCTCTCTCTCTCACGCTCTAATGATCTCCAGGGCTATTCCAGAGGGTTTCGGTCCAGCCGATTCCATTCTATTATATTTGTAGATTCATCCCCTCCTGTTGCAGTTTGAGTTCTGAGTGATCTAGTCGGAAGGTGTGCTCCCGCAATTGCAGTTCTAGGGTATTTGTTTGAGATCCAACAGTCTCCTTGTAAAGAGATTAATCTGTTGTTCTAGCCATTATTTTCTTCTCTATTCGATCGAGTGGAAGGGCCGTCGCCCTCCCTCTAAGTCGTCAGCCCTTAAGCAAGAGCTAATTGGAGTCACTTTCGATGGTAGGCCATGGGCCTTTGAGGGGATTGAATCTTATGTATTTCCTACCTAATGATCCCTCTTACCCGGATTGATTTCAAATCTCACCCTTATCTTGTTAGTTTAATAGCAGTAGGAGTAGTAAATAGCCCCAGTGTGTGTAAGATCAGGCCCTCCACTTCTATTACCACTCTTTCTCCAGGAGAGGAGTAGTTGATGCTTTCATTTCAAAGAGTGAGAGGAGTCAACTGGTCGAGTTTGAGGTACAAATGGACTGTTAGGGAGAGGAGTTGGAATTCTTCTATTCCCATTGATTGACTAGGACCTTTCTTGTCTTGGTGCTTGACTGAAGTCCCTATAGTATGGGTACCATTCGAGTTTGGGGGGGGGGTAATATGTCTCATCTCCTTCGCTCTATTCCCAGTGCCCTTGACCTATGCTTAGGAAAGTCTCTCTTTTTCCCATCCTCTTAAAGAAAGTCAGTTATATAAGTGAATCCCGCACCAGGTTCAACGCATATTTCCACTACAAGCCCTACACTAGTGGGCAAGCCGACTCTAGGTGAATAAGTGGTCTAGTTATTCATTCATAACAAAAGTTTGAGTATATTGTTCTTTCTTTGGCATGAACTGGTGAAGTAAATAAGCTATTTGCTGCAAATAGAAGGAACAAGTAGGAAGTATATCCAGCTCGGTCTCCCCGTGAGTTCTTTTCTATCCATTGTTTATTCCTCTCACTTTGCTCGATTTGTACCTCTCGCTTTGCTCGATTTGTACCTCTCTCTTTGCTCAATTTGTACCTCTCCCTGAAGGTCGAGCAACTTAGTTCCTCTCCTGGCATTTATAGTACCCCTCCATTCCAGCCCATATGAGGCAAGCATTTTTTTTATTATCTTTGTTTAAAGAGCAAATTTCGCCCCTCCACGTTTCATGATTTTTTATAGAAGAAAGATTGTCCCGGAATACCGAGCCAACCAATAGGGAATTATTGTAGTTCCCAATGGAATGGGGTTGTCCCCAGTCAGTGACACGGAAATGGTTGAATCATAGGGACCTTGAAAGTGTTTCTTGTGTCACACAAGATATGATGAAACCACCTCACGCTCTACAGGATTTGAACCTACGACATCAGGTTTTGGAAACCTACGTTCTACCGAACTGAACTAAGATCGCTTTCTTACGACAGGAAAGAAGTCAGGATCAAGTTTGGCCCTACCTTCTCCTGTCCAATTTTCATCCAACTCTTTTCCCTTCCCCTCGTGCCATAACCATAGAAGGGGGGGGGGGTAGGTATCAAATTGAACCCGTGCCATTTTTGACCCAAACAAAATGCCAAGCTTTGCTACATCTTTTGATTTTTGACATTGTCATTGTAGAGATTCCCTATCTTATTTTCCGCATCTTCCTTTCCTCTCTCCCTATACAATATCTTTTGATTGCGATTTTTTCTTATCATATTTGATTTATGATTCTTTTCTTTTTTTGACAAGAGACTTCCAAAGAACTTCTGCTCCTACCAACAAATGAACATAGAAGTTTCGAGGCCGACCTTCTGGGTGGGCCCACCCAATTAAATGTATCCGTTCTTCCCTACCGCCTCACCCATTCGACGAAGGTACTGATCTGAGTGTTAGAGAATGAATGCGGTCCTACGTACATAGGAGGGGTTCGGGGGGGGGAAGGGGATGGTAAGCAAATTGATGTGAGATTTGAAGGCAACTGATGCACAAGATCAGGAAGAAAAAAAGCTCACGACTGAAGGCCTCCAGGGTCCTCCTGGACTCCCCTTATCTTTCAAATCAAAGAAGAAAATCAAGAACTCCTACCTGCCTTACGACCCCTTCCTTCCCAACAACACTCTCCAAACTACCTTCCCTAGGGACATCTTCCCTCTCCTCCACTAGCCGTTTCAGGTGGTAGGGAGAATACCTTGCTTCCCCACCCTCCCTACTCCTTCTCCTAAGATGGCCACCTCCACCTTCTTCCTCACCCAGATCAGGTGGATCTTATTCTCCCCCCAATCTCCTTCTGAACAGTCTCAGGAACCCAGCTAAATTGAGACCATCCCAAGCCCTCAACCCCCCTGTTAACCCCTTCCTGGGATTCCATCACCATTTGGTCCCCCTCCAAAATAGCCACAGTATGAACCCCCTCTTCCCTATTCCTCTTGTCATGCTTGCTGTCTCCTTTCCCCTTCTCAACCTCCTTCTTTCTTCCCCCCTTTTCCAATTCCATAGCAACAATATTGGTAATATCCTGGAGTGGCAACTCCTCTTCTCTTGGTGCGGTTCTTTCCTTGTTCAGATTCTTATTAGTAACAGGCAATTTTAGATTCCTTTTCCTGAATCTCTTCTTCTCCTCATGGATTTCTTCTCAGTTTCCAAACTTGTTGTTACCTTCCCTTCCCCTAGCCTCCTGTCTCTTTTATTTTTGGGGAGATGATTGTCTTGGTCTTCTCATCTTGCCAGGGGCCTTCATCCAGGTACCAAACTCCTCATCCTTCTCCATTTCAGCCTTTGTCCATCTCCCCTTCACCCAAGTTGACATTCCTATTATTGTCCTGCCTAATCAGACATCCAGTCATGCCCAACTTTTCCACAACAGGGACATATCTATGGCAAACTTTCGTATTCCACCAAATACCAAAGACCATCAATCCTTATCTTAGACATCAGTGGTTTATTCAGGTCAACCTCAACCGCAATTCTAGAAAATTTGCCTCTCTAGATGCCTCTTGTATTCCTGTCGACCTCCCTCACCGTACCCTCCTGTCCCCCGATCGCCTGCCTCCTCATGATAATATGAGATTGGTAACCCCAGAATCCGTAGCCACACCATGTGTTTTCCTTTGCCTGGATTGAATCCTCCATGGCTTGACTACGAGATAAGAACCGAACAGGGTCCATGGCCCTCCCAGCATCACATTGTAGTAATTCTATTCACTCGCAAATTGGACAATATAGAAATAGAAATCATTCTATCACACTTCAGTGTGTCGCTGGTCTCCAGAGATTCCTAATTCTCATCACCAGAACCTGGTACGAGATCTTTACATCCAGTAGTCTGACCAAGATCTAGTATCTCCATGGCCTACTCAACACTCTCTTGGACTTATCAGAAAAGGAAAGCAAAGAATGAATACCGACCTTTTCAACTCTGATGTCCTCTGGAGTTCTCATCTCATAGACCGTTCCACACATTCATCAAAGTGTCTCTGAGGTCTCGCTTCCTATGTCAAATTGCCACTGCCATCAACCACATTCTATAGATCTTGATTCCTCTCCCATACGGTCGGTTCGTTCCTCTCGCTGTACCTCACTTGATACCTTATCTGCTTCATTCCCTTGGCCTCCGCCTAGGCCACCATCCCTGGCCCCCCAGTCGCCTTCAGAATTGCTTGCTCAATCACCCTTGGGTCGGATCCCAACATGCCTCATTTGGGAGTTGGATGCAGGTGAGGCAGTAGGCGTGACAAGACTCATGGTTGAGGTGGGGTTCTATTGGCCTAGCCTCAAGCGTGATGTGGCACACATTGTGGCACAGTGTCACACATGTCAAACTACCAAAGGGAAGAAGCAAAACACGGGATTGTACATGCCTCTTCCTATTCCATATCCCCCTTCTAAGGGCAGGATATCCACATGGATTTCTTGTTGGGTCTACCCGCACAGTGATTCCATCCTTGTTGTAGTGGACAGATTCTCCAAGATGGCACACTTTGTTCCTTGCAACAAGACCGATGATGCTTCACATATTATAAAATGGTTTGTTAGAGAGATTGTTCAGCTTCTATGAGATAGATGGATTACCCAAAACAATCGTCTCTGAATGGCAAGTTCATGAGTTCTTTCTGGAAGACCCTCTGGAAATTACTCAACACAAAGTTGCAGTTCTCAATTGCATATCACCCACTGACTGATGGGCAGACTAAGGTTGTCCCTCATAGTCTGGCCTCTAGGTTGATTGGTGACTACCTTCGGGGTGGGATAGGATCTGACACATGGTAGAGTTTGCATATTTTTGCGTAGTTCGGTGAACCGTTCTACTAGTCTTTCCCCTTTTGGGATTGTCACGACAACCTAGGAAGCCTATAGACCTTGCCCCCTTACCCACATCTTCTAGGTCTAGTCAACCCTTGATCTTTTTCATTTGCACAACATTTTCATGACTTTCATTCTCAGATCAGGCGAAAGATTGCATCCCACTATGGAAAAATATGCTGCTCATCGCGGGTTTTGTTTCAATATCTGGGATCAAGTCATGCTTCAGGTAAGACCAGATAGAGAGATTCCTACAGTATAAAGAAATTGCATGCCAAGTGAGTAGGTACATAGCAAGTGTTGCGGTGCCTCCGCACCAATGCTTATGAGCTCCCCATTCCAAAATGGGTATGAGTCATGTGTTCAATGTCGAGGTACGGTTCTGTAGAGTTACAGTAAGGGAGAGGACCTCACTCTTATTCATGAGACTGATCCTATTCCCACCGACCCTTTTTCTTTGTCACATTCTTCTGACAGGGAATTCAATAGCAGTCGGACATGGCATCACAATTTAGTCAACAAGGATTTTGGATTCTTTATGAGAAGGAATCAATCAATTTGAGTTTGAGAGCACCACTCCTGACCTTTAGAACATATAGTTCTACTCTCTCCAGCATCCAACTAAGGATGAACACCACACAGTGTTCTATGAGCGAGAACTCTTTGACTCTGCTGTTTACATCTAGCTAATAGAGCACATCTCGAGACCTTCCTAGAGGAGAGAGACCTATGGATTTGAAATGGCCCACTGCGGGATGTGTTTTCCCAAACCATAAGGTTTTCCCTAAAGTGTAGCACTTAGATGGGGGGACTATCTTCTTCCGGTGCTTTAGGAATCGATTTTCCGTCAGTCTTTGGGATCGTGCATCTTAGGTTTAGCAAGAGAATGGGGCAGATCAGATCGTATTACCTAGCCGTTAGCAAAGTGTTCATGGGCGTCTCTATGCATAGTTATTCTCTTTGTTCTTACCGAAGAAAATCATTGATCCTAGTGAGGAGAAACCTGACAAAGATACTTTCCCTTTTGTTCGGTATCAACCGGTCCCTAGTGAAAGTTGTCGTTTTTCTGATCGTTGGATGTCCGGTTCTGATCTCCACTGTTGCCTAAGTTCTCTATGCCGAAGTCGCTTTACTGTCAAGAGAATTTGACAGAGTTGACTGGCAGGTGATATGTAAATGTCTTGCTGCTTTTGGGTTTCTACCTGAGGTGATCGATCTATGTATGAGTTTCTTTAAACACACCTGGGCTACGATTACTATTGGTGGGGATACATCTAGGTTTTTTCAGATTGGAAGAGGTTTAAAGCAAGGTAATGCCATATCACCATTCATGTTCATTATCTTTTAGGAACTTCTTTGCAGAAGGATTAGTAGATTAGCAAGTGATCCGTCCATTGCCAATTTCTATACAAGAGGATATGGGGTGGCGCCTCCAATGCTTCTCTATGCTGATGATCTTGTGATGTTCTTCAATGCGGACCAGCAGACAATCAATACAGTTAGAAGCACATTCGATTTATATGAAAAGGCAACCGGTCAAAGAATCAATAGATAGAAATTTGTTTGTGTGATTGGGGGGTATGATCAAGCAAAGGCAGATGACATAGCAAAGGACTTTGGAGTGGAGAAGGCGACTCAATCTTTTACTTACCTGGGCATACCGATTTCTAAAGGAAGGACAAGATTAGTTGACTACGAGTTTCTTGTTAGAAAAGTGAACTCTAAAGTGGCTATATGGAAATCTAGATTGCTATCTTTTGCAGGACGAAGGTTACTGGTGGCTCATGTGTTGTCGTCCATTACTGTCTACACGACAGCGGTGGTGGGAATTCCAGCAGGTATCATCCAGCGTATAGAGAGTAAACTTTTGAGCTTTCTATGGGAAGACAGGGAGAATCACCAGAGAAAAGCATGGATCGGATGGGAAAGAGTTGCTACTCCGCTGATAGATGGGGGTCTTAGACTCACTTCCTTGAAGATGATCAATGATGCCTTTGTTGCTAAGGCGTGTTGGGAAATTCTCAATGCTGAGACTTTGTGGGCATCTTTTTGCAGAGATAAGTATGCGAACCTTGCAACAGGCAGGTACGGAAACTATCCTAATCACTTAAAGATTAGTAGTTGTCCGTCCCCTTTCTAGAAGAAGATATGGGACATGTTCGCTAGAATGTTTCCTTTTTGTAGATGGTCGATTGGGAGAGGTAATATCCCTTTTTGGGACTCATGGTGGTGTGATGAGAGACTCACAAACCATGCCATCTTTGCTAGTGATAGAAGGCAGCCGTTCTTGGTTAGAGATTTCTGGAATGAAGAAGTTGGATGGGATTGGGAGACGATTCAACAGGTGGTTGATGACCAGGGTGTGGAGCTGATAAAAAAGGCAGGTGCTTGGATAATGAACACAGATGATGAATTGGTGTGGGGTGTTGACCAGAAGGGTTGCTTCACTATGAAATCAGTGATGAAGATTCTGATGCAACCAAGAGCGGGAGAACCGGATGCTCTAGGAAAACTATGGGACCTGTACGCCCCTAAGGCAAGTGCTATCATATGGAAGTTGACTAAAAAAGCTATTCCTAAGGATGATAATGTTCAACATAGATGCTGCATCCCCCTTGTATCAAGGTGTAACTGTTGTGATGATCCGAGAGTAGAAGATGTCGATCACCTTTTCTTCCATGGACAGGTTTCCATGTTCTTCTGGAATAGATTTTCCCATTTGACGCAGATGCAGGCACCTCATGATATACAAACACTTCTTGATACTTGTAAGAAAGGTTACTCCAGGAGGATCTCAGATTGGATTGTCGGAAGGTTAGCAGTTAACATACCCCACATTATTTGGAGGATACATTGTGCATCTAAATTTGGGGACAAACTGCGAGGTTGGGAGTTTGAATGGAACCTAATCATCTCTTCTGTGAACAACACGATTCAGCATAGATCCTTCTCCGTTGAACATGGATCGAGCATTTACAATAGGATGAGAGATGGTGGGATTACTGAGCCTAAGACAAAAATGAGAAAGATTCAACTAATAAGGTGGATAAAGCCTGACTTGCATAACTTGAAAATGAACTTGAGTATAGGAAGAAATAAGGGAGAAGATGGGGTATGTAGGAGGTGGGCGACAGGCCTGATATGAAATCAAAATGCAGATATATGCATGGTGTTCCATGCCTGGCTCAAGGCACCGAACTTCGTCCTGGCATATGTACAGGCATGCATTGTTGGACTGAAACTGGCAGATGATCATATGCTATGAGTTTCATGTATTGATATTGATTACCAGGAAGTCTACGATATTCTGTGGAAGGATGCTATCGAGCCATGGAGGACCAAGCCGTTTGTTAGAGAGCTGAGGTCTGAGTTGGTTAGATCTAGTATTACTGGGTCAATGGTTCACAAAGTTGCTAACTCTATACCCAGAGAGATTGGGAGATGGGGGAAAAGATTTTCAGAGATGACAGTTATTACAGATAGAAGGATGATACCGAATAGAATTCGAGGCATGCCAACTTTGGATTAAAGGTGCATTCCCTACGTGCACCTGAAGTGGATCGACACTTGATGAATCATGGGTGCTTTTTTAGCTATTTCTTTGTCTGGGTTGTGATGATTTATCTTTTATCTGGTCTTATGGGGCGAACAAACATGCAGACATATAAGCAGGAGTTGTATGCTATTGATGTTTTCGCCCACAAGAGAGGGGTGGGATGAATAGAGAACCCTCTGGCTTAATTAAAAGAAAAAGTCGCTTTGTTGTACAACGGGATGAGGATTCAATGATCTCTATGTACCCTCCAAGGAAGCGTCGGGTAGGAAGGTGTGAGTATTTTCTATTCCTAACTCCAGAAGTAGGCACTACTTCATCTCGACCATGATTGGTGTATGTCTATCTCCCTCCCAAAATGGAACTTTCGATCAACCCTCTACGTGAGGGGGAAAGTCAGATATGATGATTTCTCTTCTACAATTGACCACTTTCCTCTGATAAAAGGACAGTGATAGAGTCTTTGTTTCACTTAGTCAGAGGTAGTCACAGTCTGGACTCCCTGTCAAATGTATTTCGGGCTTCAGACTCAGCAGAAGTCCCCTTTCCTTCTGTTTGACAAGGGATGAACCCTTAGCCTTTGGCTTCCTATCATCCTAGCCGTTATTCAAATTCTTCCACCACATTACTTGTGTGGCTTAGTACGGATGTGGTCTACCCCGATAAATTGGAAAATACTATTGGTGATGGTCATCGGGTCTCCGCGGGTGGTGGAGCATTATCGCGCATTCATGTAAGAGATTGGGGTTCTGATTTCCTTAGCAAAATCCTCCGTCTCGAGACTTTTTGAATTGATTCACTCAAGAGGGGCTCGATCCTATTCCGTTTCCACTTCCCTCACTTTTGCTGTGCACCGTAGGAATCCAAAGTGTAGATGGTTCTACGCGCTTCATTTTTTTACTCATATTCATCCTTTTTTATCAATCATCTGTCCTAAATCACTTCCTACCCATGAAGCAGTCCCTATCGTCCACACCGGAGAAGTGACTTTTTGCAGTCTTTCTCCGATTCCTCCAGTTCCCTCATCCTCGGTACTCTGTCAGTCTCATGTAAGATATGCCTCTCTCTCCTTCTCCTCATTTGGCAAGACAGAGGCAGGAGGAAGACGTCGGTGGCCAGGGATGGACTTTTTTTGTGTTTGTTAGAAATTTTTCATGAAAGTACGGTCCTCAAAAACTACAAGC
Source organism: Alisma plantago-aquatica (assembly GCA_963693085.1). Classification (NCBI taxonomy): domain Eukaryota; kingdom Viridiplantae; phylum Streptophyta; class Magnoliopsida; order Alismatales; family Alismataceae; genus Alisma; species Alisma plantago-aquatica. Next base: position 919,444,345 of record OY856414.1, read on the forward strand.
AAGAAGGATGCAGTCATCGTCCCCTCTCTCTTCTTGGTGTATGAATCGGGGCCTGATTTATGGGAATGAACCATATGTATGTGGCAAAAGGAAGCATATATTTTCTTGGAAGTCCCTGGTCGAATCAAGCCCTACACGATGAGGGTTGGGAGATATACATAATGCGGCTACTACACTCAATCTTTTCTTACCTGATTGTTCTGGAGGAAAAACCTGTCTTATGAACAGGATTGTGGGCATCAAGGACATTGTTTTGAATCCGGAAAGCCTTGTCATATACTTTGGGGCCTTCTTCTTGACCCTTGAGAATACAACCTCCAGAAAAGTTGATCTTGCTCTCTTCCGTGGAGATGGTTCTCCTTCTATGCCATCGGTGGGTAGATCTCAGACGATGCGCCTGTTGACAAAAAGAATCAGCAGATTCGCTCGCTCACTTCGATCTCCCTGCTTGGAAACGGAAGGGCGTGCTCCCCGATGGGATTTTTCAATTTGATTGTTGGGTGCGTGGGACCTGGGGGGGCTGTCGAAGCTGTTTGGTGGTGTCCCCAACAAGGGAGCGGATCCTTTCTTTTGGGTCTTCTTCACTGTACATAGGACGACGTCCAATCCTAGACCGTCCCTCTCCCTATCGGTCGAGCTACTTCTTCCCTCAGATATGGATCTTGTGGCGCATGGGGACTGGGGGTGTGATATGTCAGAGTGAATGTCGGGTTCTGAGACGAGACCTCCTCCTGATCCCGATGACTTCCTTCCCTATACGAAGCGAGCAACCATTTCCTTCCCTATTGTTGTCTTTTAGATGGAGTCATCAACAAGGTAGAGAATGCTCTCCACAGTCAGTGGTACCCACGTTCTTCCATGCTCGTAGGTGGAACTCCCCTATGCATCCCAAAAAAGGTATCACAAACGTGCATTTCCCTTATGCATCCATCCGCTTCGTGGAGGTGGAGGGTCGTACGGGTGGGTTGTTCCTCTCCCATACAATCAGCCATTCCCATTCCTCTACTCTCCTTCGCGTTCCTTCTTCGAACCTTTTGGTATGTATTGCCCCCAAAATATAGATCAGATCCACCAGACGAGAAAGTCAATTCCGCATTCCTGCTGCGTCATCGGACTTATCCACCAACGGGATTCGTGGAATTTCCATTTGTTGATTGCGTTGGGGAAATCAACCAGATCCTGGTAGATAGATATACTCCTTTCCCGCTGTAGAAGGAGAGTAAGAAATGAAAGAAATTGAACCAGTGCCCTTTTTTCGGGTACGGAGAGTCCTCTCACTACCAACTAGAAGACATCATCTGGCTGGGTCTTGCCGGTAGCAACAATGAGAAAAAAACCCCAATGGGAATAGCAACTAACTATGGCTCTTGGCCCAGACAACGTCCTAGGCATAGGGAGATCAGAGCAATAGGCCTAGATGACGATGCCCATCATGGGCTGCAGTAAGTAGATCGAGAGGTTGTTCTGCCCCTTGTCCCCAAAGATGGGTAATATGTTCTCATACAATGTGGCTCCAACTTGATTCTATAGGGCTAGGATGGCGAGCGATCCCAGTCCGTGGCAGAGAACAAGACAATAAGCGAGCGTACCTTTGTTCGCTTCTTCTCCACCAAGCATAAAAGTTTAAGGATAACTGTTGGTCGGTGGCTACCTAAGGAAACTCCGATTCGATCTGCCCCCCAGCTGGGAGGCTTCTACCTCATCCTGATCACAAGGAGAGGTTCACCATGATGAGGGGTAAGGTACTAGGAATTCTTTCCAGAATAGAAAGAATAAAGGGGGACCATCCTTTTTTTTGGTATGCTCCTTAGAATTATGGATTCACAGGGTTCACCCGCCCTCCTCTGTTCAATGACAAAGGCTTGCAAAATGGAGGGGAGCCCTTTGACCGGGTAGGGTGTGAAGCAGCCCAGGGAACAAAAGGAATAATGAGATGGTCTCGGAACCAATCTACAAGTAAGAGAACAGCGGAAAAAAAGCCCGGTCGACTCTCCGGGCGTCGAGCGGAGGGAATTCGAGAACTTTGTGTTGCTATGAAGTAGTATAAGAACCACACCGACACTCTCTTATATCTCTGCCTAAGCTTGTAGAATCGCTCGCCTACTAATCAGAAAAAAAGAAAGGGGGGAAATTCCCGGCAGAATCTGCCGCTGACTTCGACTTTGGGTTCGTCCCTTTTTCCTTTTTGAATAACCCATTTTCATGTTCTTTCATAAGTCAAGTAGGTGAACCCATAGGTCCGTCGGGGGAGTTGACAAAGAAGAACAACCATTCCAAAGCAAAGATAGCTATATATAGATAGTTCAACCCCTAATTCCTCTTGATCTGAGGTGCGAAGAGAAAGTTTTGGATGACTTCCACTTCTCGATCTCGGCCCGAAAAAGTGACGACCGGGGCCCGAATGAAAGAAAGGGTTTCTGAGCCTGTGTAAGCCCACACCTGTGTAGAGTAGATCATTCAACACATGCGGCACAAACCCATTTTTGACTGAGAGGTTCGGGGATCATAGGCGACCGAATGACCACCCCCTAATTACTAGACCAACCTGCTATAATAATTCCATAAACACCCAGTGAAGATATGGCAAACAAATAAAGTAGCCCTATGTTCAAATCTGATAATATCATACCATAATCAAAAGGTACAACGGCCCAAGCGACCAGACTTAACATAAATGTAGCCACTGGAGCCATTCTAAAAAGGAAGAAATTTGCACTACTTGGTGAAATAGGTTCTTTTAGAATCAATTTCTAACCATCTACTAGAGGTTGTAACAATCCGAACGATCCCACTACATCATGACCCTTTCGACATTGCACAAAAGCCATTACTTTACGTTCCGCTAGCACTAAAAAGGCTACTCCAAGGAGAAGTGGTAGAATGATTCCAAGTATTTCCGCTACTACAACTAATGGAACAGATATGTACATTTTCGATTTTCTATTCACTCATGATCTGGCCTGACCTGGAAAACCCAATCATGATATTGAAGGATGGACCTTTTCTCGAAAAACTCTGGATCCCGAGAAGTCAATTTGACTAATCCTTTCCCGGTCATCAATCCTGCCAAATTCCTCTCCCTGAAGGTCGATTTGTTCCTCACCCTATCGGTCGAGTGACTTCGCTCCTCTCCGCCCGCCACACTGGAATGAGCATAAGCGAAGTCAATCCTTCCGACCCCTTCTTCCAATTCCAACTGGAAAAAATCATTCACTTTGACGAAAATAGCAGAAGGTTTGGGTTGGGACAGAAGCGTTCCGCAGTGACCAATGGGTCGGTCTCTTCAGCGGTTCAAAGTACGTCACACTTGGAGGAAGGGGGAGGTAGAGGTCAAGGGCGAATTCCTCTCTACTGTAGCACCATGGCATGACCAAACCCCGGCCCAGGAGGCAAGCAACTCTCAGAGGGACAAAAAGAAGATGAATCGAAAGAGAAACACCAAAATAGGTGAAAAGAACCAGACTTCCTCGAAAGTGCCTCCCATACCCATGGCTTCCCCCCATACCTGGGCCCATCTCAACATTCTTGGAAAATAATCGAACCATGCTCGAGAAGACTTGGCCATTCAATCTTGTGAACTAATCGAGACCGAAATTGGAAAAAGAGACACAAACAGAAATAAATAACCAATCAATAAAGGAACATGAAACCATTCTATTTCAATAGAGGTACAAGAAAGGGTTGGGTGCAATGAAGTAGGTGAAGTGGTTGGATTTTGCAAGCTGTTCCAACCATTGTTGGATGTGATTCCAAGAGCCAAACAAGAATGAATACCACACAGAAGAGTCAAGACCAGGCTCCCTAATGGAATGTTTAACCAATCCATTCTAGATCGATCTAATTGGTACGGAAGTTGTAACATGGGAAAACCACATAAAACACGACTTATTTGAATAACCCAGTGACCCACCAATTGTAGAAGTAGGATCTTTGGCAAGCAATAAGCACTTAAATAATACAATTCGAGTGTACCATCTTCTTTTTCATTTCGAAAAAAAGGTTCGGAAAGAAAGGAAAACAACAGAGGGATCCGAATCGGACCTAAATGGAAATGACATGAAAAGTCTTTTTCAAAACCTATCAGGAAGGGCGTAACGACAATATACAATAAGAACGAAATAAAACTCATGATTGGTGTGGAGGGGAAGATCCGTTTATGAAATAAACAAAGAAAGATTCGTCTCATTTCCTTACTTCTTCCTTCCACTTATTTTCTTGGGCACTTCGACGGCTGAACGCCAAATGTAGGAATCCTCTTATTCGGACGCCTACCCTCCAACCGGGAACGGGAAAAGAACAGTTTTCTCCAACTGAACTACAATTGAACTAAAGTGGATAGAGTAAGCAGCCTCATGTGCCATGGATGCAACATAGAGAGAATCGTCAATCTCTACGAGTGAACTAGGTGATGATTGACTCTGAAATTTTCTATAATCAGTCTTTCATCCTCTCCAACCCTCCCTCCTAGGGGGGGGTCAGAGTCCACACCAACCCTCTCCGTCTAGGAGGATTCGAGAAAAGATAGAATAAGAAGACGTGTTTCTAGAAAAAGAGGAAGGGGTGGAGAAGAGGGAGTTAGCAAAGTTGGACAAGATTGGAATGAACATAGAAAGATGTATTGATGTACTGGATCGACTAATGCTCCCAGGTTGATGCAACGTATTCCACCAGTTGACTGAAAACTTGATTATTGGTATATCGATCGGTCCAACACAGATCCAAATAGAAGCCAGTTCGACACATACCTTTTGAAAACACAATGCACCCAAGTAAATAAGAAACAAGATGAATACAGAGGTCCCATGAGCATCCCACACCCAAAAGGTACCCCACATGGGCCTTCCCCAAAAGCCCCCAGTCACTAAGGTCAACAATGTAAAAAAAGTACCAATTTCTATACCGATTCCGGAAGAGCGAAGAAAAAGGGGATGCTTTGTTAATAGGAACAAGAAACTGTTGAGGGCCGTTGCAATATAAACTACAATACTCATCCAAGCCACAGGAACATGTACATAGAGAATATGAGAATTTCCACCTTGTTGAAGATCTGGTGGTGCTACCCAAAGACTTAAATGAATAGCCATCCCCGTGAAGAAGAACCAAGATCCAATAATCATTTATGTGGGGATTATAGTCTTTGTCATAAAGAAAGAAGGTTGTAATGACGAAAGGGACATGTGAACTGATGATGCCGGTACCGTGGAACAAAAAAGACACAGGTGTATATTCAATCACATAGTTGGGCACTCATCCTTTTTATTCAATTATGAAATGTAGGAGTTAATGGAGATTTATAGCATCATTCAAATAAATACAAATTAAGATCATAAAAACAAAAGCTTGTAATATAGCTACACCTAATTCCAGACCAGTTAATGCAAGAGCTATAAATAAAGGACCAAGATCCCCTATGAAATAGAAAAGATTATTCATACATAGCATAGTCCAAGCAAACCCACATAAAATCTTTACTAAACTATGATCGGACATCATATTAGCAAATAAACATATTCCTAAGCTTAATCCACGAAAACAATAATTGATTAGCTCAAGGAGTACTAAAAAAGGTGCTAACGGCAGCGGGACTCCTGCGGGTAATAAAAAGCTTAAAAAATGAAGCCCATTTCTTTGAAATCCAACTATCGTAATGCTTATAAAAATCGAAAATGAGAGAGCCAAGGTAATGAGAAAATGACTTGTCACTGTGAATCTATAGGGTATCATACCATGAAGATTACAAAATAACAAAAAAGTCAAAGTGACCAAGATGCAAGGGAAAAACTTTTGTTTCACATTTCTTAAAAGACCACCTATTTGTTTGTTTACCAGGTTCAACACGAAATCATAAATCAATTCTACCAAGGATTTCCAAGCATTTGGCACTAACTTTCCCCCTCCCTTTTTCGTAACAAAATAAAACATAAGTAAGACCAAACTGAGAGTTAGCAGCATAGACAAGGATGAATTAGTGAATGATAAATAGATCTTTCCCACCTTCGTCGTAATCAATGGAAGGATGGAAAATTGGTCAAGTGGGATGTCTCCAATCTGCCTCCTGGCTGCGGCAGCCATTGTTGCTATTTCCTCACCATTTCCATGTCGACCCTCCATCCAACCGGGTTGTAAAAAAAGGACTCTTGTACGACAGCTTCTCTATGACTGAAGGATTCCCCCCCCCCCCCCCCCCCCCCCGAATCATCTCATATAAGTTGTTCCCCCGACCCTCATTCTCCAGGGCCCCCAAGAAATCTAAGCAATCTTCCACTCCCAAAGTAGGAGTGGTAGAGGACGCGTCCCATTCGGGCACCCTCTCCATTACCATACGGTCTTGCGATTGATCCTCAGGGGAGCAGAGGAGCCCTTCCTCTACCAATAAGACCGTCTCGGCGTCCCACAAAATTTTCCTCAATTTTTGCGAGAATCACCTCAGGTGCCTCCACCCCGGCAGGTCCGGCGCACTCTGTCAACTCCAAGTTGGAGAACAGGGCGAATATAAAAATGACAACAAAAACCAAAAATCTTCCGTTCATCTTTTTTTTTGGTTTTTCTGCACCATATTTGGGTCGTCCCCTTCTTCGATCTGGAATTCCCAACAAATCTTTGACCCCCCGAATACAATGGGATTTCACACCTGGAAAATCTTTCACTCTACCTCCTCTGATTAAGACTAGGGGATGTTCCTGCGAATTATGACCTTCTCCTGGAATGTAAGCAAATATCTCATTTCGATTGCTCAAGCGTACTTTAGCTATTTTACGTAGAGCTGAATTAGGTTTTTTTGGTGTTCTCATCGAAACATGCGGGCATACTCCTTGCTACTGGGGGCATTGATTTAAAGCTCGAGTACGGTCCGTTCATCATTTTTCTCCTCTACCATGACGAATCAACTGATTCGAGGTGGGCATCATTCCTTCCTTATTCTACTCCAACATCGGCCCCTTTTTTTCATCAAAGTGAATAATCAAGAGAAGAAATTGAAAGAATTACCCATCATCAGAATCGTCTGATGTCCCCCATAATAATAATTCAGATCTTCCAAACTGACATGCTCGATCAGGACGGACCCCTCCAATCAATTCTGAGATGAGGTAACCATTGTACACTGCTGAAGCGAGGTCAAGGCATACCAAGTATAATATACTATACCACGTCCCACTCCACAACTCTCACCAAACATTTCCACAATAGACCAATAGAGAGAAGGGTTTCATCCCTGTCTAATTGAATTGGAGGGAGTTCTAAGCTCGATCACCTAAAGGTCACGACTTGACCACTGACGGTAGTCCGCAACCCGTGCACGAGTGAAAATGTACTCTTGGATATCCACAAAGGGATTTCCCAGAGCAACACTCACATCATGCAAAGGTTATATGAGGACATAATTCCTCCCGCGAAGCCATGCAACTAAGTTCCCATACCTATAAGGGAGACCGTCGACCTAACCACCATGATAGTGGCCAGTCAAGGATCCACCTATCAAAGGCAAGGAGAAAATGGCGGATTCTCCCCGACTCTTCTTTTCTTCAGTAAAGTCGACCTCTAAATCCAACACCCAATAATCGGAGGGCAATCACTCGATCTGTGAGATTCTATTTCCTACACAGACCTAGACATCAGATTCAAAGTGTTGAGAAAGTGGGGAAACTGGTGAACAACCTCAAGCCTTTCACCCTATTTCACGAACTCGGTGCAACCCAGAAGATATCTGAAGTGAGAATGCTCTCGGCAACAAGAAGTCAGTCTGATGAGAAACCTCTACCCCGGCTAACCGAGCTAGGTAGACTTCCATAATGTGTTCGTCATCTATGACCACGTCATCCCCAAGGACAACATAATCATAGAGTTGTAGGCCCACCCAGACTGCTCTGCGCACGCCCAAGACGTGGTGAGAAAGTGAGAAGAGGGGCCAAGAGGAATAATATCCCCTGGCTGCCCTACCACAAAACTCATAGGTCTCTTAGGACCCGTTACAGGATGTCACGTGTCAAAGGAAAGCCAAAGCGGAGGCGGCTGAAGCGTCGATCAAAGAGGGCCTGCATGACCTCAAACACAATAAGCCTATCGGTTGCTGACGTCAAACCATGATGTCCCACACATCCTACCGGACAACTGGGAAAATGGAGCGGTTGAACATCTATTGGTAATAAAATAGACAGGGTCCCGAGCATATAGATGGGTTTTCAAGTCATTCCCCAATCGGAGCATATATTGCCAATGGAAAAAATTCGCCTCTTCCCGCCGCCCTCTCCCTAATGGTCGAGTCACGTTGTACCTCAACCACCTGCAACAAGAGACCGAGAGAGGGACCCCAACTCTTCTGGAGTAGGCTTCCATAACAGGATGGACCATAGGAGATCAAGACAAACTGCTCTAGATCTCGCTGGGTTTGCTCCTGATTGCGGGAATCAAAAGCAAATCGCACATGAGTTTTGAAATATATCGAAGACACCTTATGACCATTGTTAATCTCTGGCACTTGATGAATGAACCACAATAGGAAAGAGTATGTGGTCAGTTCCCAGTGAAAGTAGGATTCAATTGTCATGATCTCAGAAGGACACCGCACCCTCCACCTTCTTGCAAAATCACTCCTATCCGGTTGGAGCAAGGTCACCAAGTGATCCCGAACCATCTGAGTGTTAGGCACATGGGGTCGGAGTCCAAGTTATCCCCTGATAAAGAGGTGTCTTGGCTGGGCAGATACCTGGAGTTACACATTGTAAACATTGGGGAACAAACCACCAATCCACAGTTTGTATCACCGATATATGAAAAGGGTGAGACCATGGATGGGTTGTCATAGTTCCATCGAGATACCCTCTTCTTACAATCAAATGATTGATTGCCCAATATTAAGCTAAAGAACGATAGGTACATCTGAACTAGAAAATCTGCCTTGATATCCATCCTGGAAATCATCTGACGATGAGTGGACGGAATCACTCAGGGAAGCCCAGACTTGGTCAGGGATACCGGAATAGACACATCCCGCAAGGGTGTGCCCGTGTAATAGCGTTGGAGATACACTGAGCACTGCTTCAAATAGAGTTCCATAGTGAGCCCCCCTCATTCCCCTATGAGGAGATCGGATCATCGAACGGGGAGGGCAACCACCTCTCTCTAAATACGATTGAGAAAGCAGATGCTTCTTCCATTTTTATATCTATATTGGGACGAACTTCTTATTTAGTTATATTATGACCGAATATGATTCTCAATTCCATTCTTTACTTTGGGAGGGTCGTAGATTGCTACAGACGCATTTCATCTAAAGGTACCGACTGACCTAGGAGCACAGAGGTCTTAGGGGGGAAGGATGGAGGATCCGGGTCCAAATCTAAGTTTGAACAAAGAACTCGAGGGGAAGAGGTGAAAGGGGAAGCACTGGAAACAAGAGAAGAACTGTAGGAATTGGTTTTCCTCAAAGAAATACACCCCCAACTGAAGAAGTAGGCCCTACAGAAGACGCTTCCTACAATCTATCCTCAAGCGTGATGTGGCACACATTATGGCACAATCAACAAGAGCGAGATCCATTTACTTGACCTCACTCTACAACCGAACGAAGGTGTGATCCATTCCATTTGTCTACCCATGAGGGGATCCTCTAATAATGAGCGAGTGGATCTCGAACCGACTCCATCCAATCAAAGTGAAGTAGGCCGAAGTTGTTCCTGTCAAAGAGTATTTCCTACCGATGTTCTTGCCCCAACCAAAGTTGGTCGAAACGAAACTGATTTGTTCACACTTGGGCCAACTAATCTAATATATACAAGACTAGTCAATCCATTCCATTTAAAACCATTCCCTTCCACTAAAGCTTGTTCTAAACTCTAGTTCCATTGTTGAGGAACCGAAGAGTTCCTACATTCCATTGATTGCCACAAAGTAAGGGGGGTAGTTCCTCTCCCATACGGTCGAGCTGCTTTCAGTTGTTGCTCGCAGGAAGGCATGCTGCTTCCGCTGCTCTCCCCACTTCACGGAGATACCTCTTCCAGTTGAGCACATGCACCACAGAGAGCATGCACGGAGATAACTGCTTGCGGTCAGTCTCGCTATCGCTATTGCTGGCAGTCACTCTCTTGCTGCTTCTGGAGATAACCGCATGCGGTTGTTACTCGCAGAGAGCATACCGCATCAGTGTCTCTTGCACGGAGAGAACTGCTTGCTGGCAGAGAGAGAGCCATGTCACTTGTGGAGAGCATCAACCATAGTGCATGCTGCTATCATTGCTCTCTCCCTTGTGGTTGCTGGCAGCGGCGTGGTTGTTGCTTCTGGTTGTTGCTTGCTCTCTTCACAATCGGGTTGAACCCGCCGGTCTTGCTATCGCTCGAGGTCAATTTCCTCTCGCTATCGAGAGAGCTCAGCCACCTCAAAACGGACCAATTTGACTAATTGACTGCAAAAAAACACGGGTTTCATCAAAATGAGCAGACAGGTTCCACTCTTTGTCTGAAGGAAAAGGTGGATTGCACGAGACAGTGGAACATCCACTTCAAATGCTTGAATGTTGGGGGGAAGAATTGCTTGAATGCAAGCCCACGATTCCCAGCTCTTGGTTGTTGGCACACTAATACTACCATGAATACTAATCTATGAAGTAGTAGAAGAACCACATCGGCGCTCTCTTATCTCTCCGCCTAAGCTCGCAGAATTGCTCGCCTACTAATCTCAAAAAAGTCTTATTTGGACGTCACACCAAACCCGCTTACACCATTATGATATTCCCAAGATGAAGTGGAATTCTAAGATAGCCCGACGCATTACTTGAATTGAAGGACCCTTCACTATTTAGGTGGCGGAATCTACTTCATCCTTACAAAGGAAAGGAGACATGGCAGTCCAAAAGGTGACCTTTTATCCCAGTCAGCGGATTTAGTATTCCTTAGACTACTCTTCCACAACCCTTCTGGAAAATTTGATATCTACTAAGTACTAGAAGGCCAAAACATTCACTCATGCAATTGTGATTCTACGGTATTCGTTACACTCTCCTTGAACTCACTGTGACATTACCTTAGAAATAAAAATGAAGATCAAAGTGACTAGTAGCCTGCCTTTACATTCTTCACTCTATTTCAATCATTTCTTTTGGTATATGGTCGGGAGTGATCTAGTCTTCCCATTCCTCTAGCTCTCATTTCGCGCATGCGCTTGGCGCTCTTGCCTTAATCCAAGAGGCATTTTCCCTCTCCTGGTCTCTTCACAATTGATTATATGCGAAGACTTGCTTTTGGTACCAAGATCGAGACCTTGAGTCCAGGCCGTTGCATCACCGTCACCTCTAATTCGGTCAATAGAAAGACCAACACAACTGCTAGTGCTACGGTATTTATCAGAAGGGTGGAGATCACGCAACTTGATCTCTTCAACAACGACATGGTGGTTATTCATGGCCTTCAAGGTTTCATTCTAGTCTACTTGATGAACCTTTCTTCGCATCCCTTTCCTTTTTGTGGCTCCCAACCGCTACAGTCCTACAGTCTTTCTTTCCCATAGGACAATATGGAAGAACAGTTCTTGATGAATGAGAATGTTGTTCCAACTCCATGATCTCAAGTTCTTCCTCGGCCCCTTTCTTCTATCTTTGACTTTGCTTTTTCTTCTCTAGGTAGGCTTCTCTTCTCGCTACTCCAGTCTAGTGGGGAACGTCTGTTGGATTGTGGTGTTATGACTAATTCATATGAATAAATAGCATATCTAATATCCAAGTGATGATATGATGCCCATGTTAGGAACTGCTGTTATTCATAGTAGGTTGCTGCTCCCTCAGGGCAACTTGCTTGGACTGACAAAATCAAGGCAATAACTATTGGAATAAGCGTCATATTGAATAATCATAATCAAGGAAATAACTATTGATTCTTTGAGAGCAAAATTGAGGTAGACAAGACTTGCTTAAACTTGAGTTCGCCATTGTCTATGAGGCATGAACGATAAGACGCTATGCTTCTTTCTTCCTTAGGATAGATCCTATTTGACATTATGAATGATGCATTGGATTCTTACCTAGACAAAGATGAGTGATATGATGTTTGCCATCATGAAGGAATTCTCCTTCAAAGGCTGTGGCGACCGATGGGTCCGACCCACTTTTCATAATAATCGAGATCTTCATTTGCAGCCATGGTATTATATGCTATATAAAGAGGCCATAAGGTCCTCTTGACAAACATTATACCAGGACTGAACTTCCATCGAGTGAATAAGGTGAATATTATGAGCAAAAACACTCGTATTTAAGAGAATTGAATACGTTAGACTCTGCCTTCACTCCTAATACTGACTTCTCACTGTTTGGAAGAGACTTCTAGGTAGGAATCCACCTTCATCCCTTTTCTAATGGCATAGTGGCAAGGAAAGTCAAGTTTCAGGAATTTCTATTTCAGATTCTCAATATGAGGGAATTCTATCCTTAGTCAACATGGATTCAATCATCAACTTAGCTTCTTTCTATCATTGAGAGTGAGTAAGCGTAGTTGTCAACGAGACAGTGAAAGGAGTTCTTCCATATTGATAGCCCAGAAGGTTGCTTTGCTTTTCAATGACCTTCTAACTAGAAATCTCATAAGAGAAGTGCAATTGGGTCCGAACCCTGAAGCGTGAGAGTCCCGTAAATGGCCATCTTCAAATCCCCGAGGGGGACCCATACGGTCAGGGGCCTAGCAGAAAGAGTCATTTAATAAGCTGAGAATAAAGGAGAGATTCATATTCAAGTTCTACTCTTATTCATCTCTTGGAGTCAAATCAGTAAGGGAGTTCACATATGGAAATCAATCATCTCTTTCTTGGCGGGAAAGCTACCACTTTTTCACTACTTTATTGATCGAAAAAGCGTGGTGTTGGTTCACATAGACAACAAACGGTTGACATGTGCAGACTGAGAATGGTCAAGTCTAGAGAGTACTCTATATCCTCCACCCGATATCCTAACAAGGGTAGAAACCCTCTTTATACGATATCGAAGGTAGACTAACATAGCACCAAAAAGGTGATAACAATTCAGTAAAGACTTAACTGAAATTAGTGAAAAATTTTGACTGAGGTTACGAACCCTGAAGCACTTGGCAAACTCGGCACAACCAGTCGCAGAAAGAAAATATTTATGGTAACAAATTGTAAGGCCAAGTCGACACCTGAAAATCACTTATTGTTAGGATCAAGTGGCACGGGGAGCCCATCAAATCCCTTGGGACCACTGCTCACCTTGAACATGAACGTAAGAATTTTCTCAAATTCATAGGGGAAGGAAGTGAACACCAATTTAGTGTTACACAACTCCTTCGACCTACAGAGTTTCAGCCGTTCAAACCAAACTTGCTGAGTCTATTTATGGGTAGGCAGCGCCTTCCAGGTTGGCTTCCACTCTAAACCTTGATATAAAGGAAGAGTGGAGACTAAGGGAAGACACAAATACCTCACAGGAAACAACTGAATGTTTCCCAAGAGCTAGTGGTAGTGGGATAGATTAAGTATGAATCTGACTCTATCAATTCATTTCTTTTTCACGGATGAGATGAATTTGGAAATGAATCCCAGATCTGACTCAATAGAAACTGAACTCTTGGAGGAAGGTGGAGTTCACAACATAGAAGATTCTTTCCTATTGTTACAATATAGATAATAGGGAAGATCATTGATTTTCCTAGTGACATAGGCCACATGAATAAGAGTTTTCTTTCACATACAACCAATCCATCAAGCAATAACTCAAGAAATATGTCATGTTCTCATATTCATAAGAAGTAGAAGCAAACAAACTGTGAAGAACATCAGAAGGAAATATAGAGTCTCGGAACCGAAGTGAGGAAAAAGGCTACAGGAGAGCTAGAGGCATGATGCAAGCAGTTGGAGTTTTAGACTTGTCGGATTCAGATCTTGGTGTATGGCCCAATAGTCACAAATGGTGCCTCCACAGGTTGACATCTGATCCAACCTAGTAGTGATCAATCTGCCAAAAGCAACCAAAATATTCCTTGGTAAATCGGGCGAAAACTTGAACTACGTACATAGAGATTTAAAAAAAAGGTAAAGCCAACAGAGATATAAAAACGGGTGCTATTGCGGCTACACCTCCCAACTTGTCATTGCGTGTACGCTTAGAGTGCGTGAAACTAATCACTACCTTGTAAGGGCGTTGAGACCATAGCATGTTACACAAAAGCGCCTCTTTTTCTGGAGTGTTGTCACATAGCTGCCCGACTAGAAGAGCCACTCACTCTTTAGTGTTGTCACACAAGATAAGCACGCCTTAGCCTGCTGGTCGGGCAAATCAAATTCCTCTTTCGGTCAACTGTCCACCCAGTAAGCAAAAAACACAATGGAATCACACAACGCACGCTGCCGGTGTGCTTCCTGCCCACGAGGAAAGAAAGAAAAGCATGAAGCGGGGGATGTTTGCAGCATGGGAGCAGATTACCCAAGAAATCCCTGAAAAAAAAAAGATATCTCGATAACGAAAACTATAGGAGGTTGTATTGGTGAGATCCGACGGGTTTACATCGCCCAAAAGAAAAACCGCCTGGAAGTCCGAGGACCTTTAGTACCCCCGAACCAGAAACCTTCACACCAAGCGACGAGCACCCTTGTCCCTTTCCTTTTTCCATTCCGCCCACTTCGTCTGCTTTGTTCCAAAAAGAGTTGGAGGAAAATCCCAAGTAGTTCGTATGCCGACATTCCTCCCACACTTGACGAAAGGGAACGAACTGAGTTTCCGGGGATGGATTTCGTCCCCCGACACCTTCCTCCGGTGCCCCCCCCCAACCCTTTTCGAGTAAGCTTTCATCCCCCTCCCTCTGTCGTTTCCCACTTTTCCCCTCTTCCCATTGGACGCGGGCTGGGCGGCGACAGGCGCGGGAGGGAGAAATACCAGAGATCAGGTCCTTTTAAACGCAGGAAAAAGCACCCTCTTTTTGTCTGCTGCTCCCCATATTTTTGGTATTGAATGCATGGTGCCTTCCAATCATGTTTTTCCCCTTCTTCGACAATCACCAGGCTTCCCCCCCTATGGAAAGGCTCGACGAAGGGTGGTTGAGGAACTAAGTGGCTCAACCTTTAGGGAGAGGAATGAATCCACCTACAGGGTGAGGAACGAATCGACCGATTGGGGAGGGGAGGTTTTTCTTTTTCATCGAAAATGAGCCGAGGATGGCCTATTGGCAGCACAACCTTCCACTAATTCGGGCTTTTCCTGCCCTTTTCTGATTCTGATAAAGAATTCTGGTTCGGTCCAGGAAAGCGTTGGCAACAACTGAAAGGAAGGGGTCCATGTGAAAAAGAGAGAATCCGCTTCAGATAACCATGCCTCTTCCCGGCAGCGTGTGGAATGGCTGAGAGCGGACCCTTTTGGATATATAATCGAAGTCGGGAGTGGAGTTAGGGGAACAACCATCTAATGGAAAACCACTTTCATGTTCGATTCAGAGAGAACGTTTTTCATTTCGTTGATCATTCCTCATTCCCTTTTGTGTGAATTACCCAACGACGAATCCCCACCTTTTTGGGCCCTCCATCTCTCGAGCCCCGAGGAACCCCCCAACCTCCCAGGCCCCCAAGCCCCGGTATTTTGACTCATTATATATGGGCACCTGATATCTATGAGGGTTCACCCACCTCGGTTACCACATTCCTTTCTATTGTGCCTAAAATCTCTATTTTTGCAAATATGTCACATCTTTCTATTGTGGGTTCCCCTGTCAGTACATTGCAACAAATCCTCTTTTTCTATAGCATTGCTTCTATGATCTTAGGAGCACTGGCCGCCATGTCCCAAAAGAAAGTCAAAAGACCTCTAGCTTATAGTTCGATTGGACATGTAGGTTATATTTGTATTGGTTTCTCATGTGGAACCATGGAAGGAATTCAATCAGTACTAATTGGTATCTTTATTTATGCATCAATGACGATAAATGCATTTGCCATAGCTCTAGCATTATAGCAAACCCATGTCAAATATATAGCAGATTTGGGTACTTTAGCCAAAACGAATCCTATTTCAACCCTGACCTTCTCCATTACTATGTTTTCATACGTAGGAATACCCCCGCTAGCCCACTTTTGTAGCAAATTCGATTTGTTCTTTGCTGTTTTGGGTTGTGGGGCTTACTTCCTAGCCCCAGTGGGAGTAGTGACTAGCATTATAGGTCGTTGGGTGGCTGGAAGGTTGCCATGAGTGACGGTGGGGGACCGATGTTTTCCGTGCACTGGACACGTAGCTTACTGAATCAGTTGCGACACAGATGGGAATGCAGGCTATGAAAGATAGGGTCGAGTCTGATACATCAACCATCTACTCGATATCCTTATACAAGTCCACAATCACTACACGAGATGAACCTAGGTTTGGTGAATTGAAGTTGGCCTCCAGTGGGAGAGGACTTCCAGTTACTGTGTGCGATTGTATACTGTGGTGCTCCCCGTCGGTTGTTGAAATGACGTGATCCGGTCCTCGATTCTGAAAGAGGGAGGGACAGAGAAATTCCCCATCTCGTTTGGGGTGAAAAACGAATCGACATCTCGATGTGAGACATCCCATTCCATTTTCTTTTTGGGAAAGAACGGCGAGGTCCATCTGAACTGTCCAATGAAGAAATAAGAGGAGAGAAAAGCGCCAATGGCACGCTTCACGCGCATGCGGAACGGGAACGGAAAAAAAAATCAAGTGTGCAGGAGAAGCAACCGAGCTCATTCCCTTTGCTTCCTGGGCCCAAAGCAGTGCATCCCAGCCAAATCAAGGATTTGGGGCTTCTTGCTACATATATATATTGATATATGAATAGAATGAAAAATTTCTCTTTCATTCCACCTTTGATTCATAGGACTGCGCTTAGCCCCCCGTAGCCCCCCTACTCTGTTGTAGTGGATGGCAGAGGGTCCGTAGTACCCGAAAGGAGTGATACAGGGGACGGGAAGGGGTCGAGACGGTGCCTACTACTACACCACACTACACTTGGCTCTACACATTTATAGATCCCACCCCTTCCTTCGTAGAGCCGTGTATTGTCAGTGATCTGAGCCTGCCCAGACTGAGCCCCCCATAGAGGCAAGTTTAGTTGGTGAGTCGTATGATGGGAAACTATCTCCTATGGTTCAGAGAGGACTTGTAGCTGTCTGTCCGTACTCCCTCGTCAGTTTCGGAGTGGACCCTTTCACCCTATTTTATTATATACGCTTAGCAAAAAGAATGTTTTTTGATATACCTAGGACATGGATTCTATATGAACCAATGGATTGTGACCAGGCTTCCCTACTAGCAATGAATTCCTCTTTCATTATTTCATCCTTTCCATATCCCTCTCCTTTGTTCGATCTGACTCATCAAATGGCACTTAGTTCATATCTTTAACGATCATTGACAAGGTTCAAAGAAAGGGCACAAAAAACATGCGAGATAGGCTTTACTGGACCATGCCCGACGTTGACTCAAGGCAGAATAATGTTTCATTGTCTCATACTATTGAGAAGCAAGGTTAAAACTCTCAGGGAAATGATGGTGAGAAAGACTAATAGGAAAAAGGAAATCGATTGATTCATTGATATAAAAGGGAAGGGCAAAGCCCCCGCCGGGGGTCGACGTCGAAGGATAAAATACGGGCCATGGGCGAAAAAAAATCCAAGGATTTCCCGTGGTGTTGTCAACCCGGAAACAAAGACACCTGAAACTGACAACAATAATGTGCACATCTTTGATGGGTCGCATCAGCTAGGTTCAGTGGTAATTGCCTTCTCCCAACATTATTACGGAGGTTTTGTCCCGCCCCTTATGCAGGCAGAAAAGAATTGGCCTTGATCATATTCTCATGCCTGATGGGTAGACTCATGAAGTCATTGTTGAGAAGAAGAAGAAACAACTGCCTCTCTCTGGTGCCTCTCTGCGAACCGATCTCAGAACCATACCAGTGGGGGAGGGTAACCAATCCCTTTGATCGGACATGTTCTATCTCACTCCAATTTTCTTTACAGATTCTGCGATCATCATCATAATTTTTATAGAATATATGCGGTATTGGCTTTATCTGTTGCTCACCTTCGTCAGGTCAAGTTCCTTGAACACGTCTTGTAGGTCTGTGAAAACCATGGATATCCCCTTCTCGTATACAGCATATTTGTCACAGGTTATCCATGGGTTCCTATGTGGTATCTGATGGTGAAAGACCCCCAATATGGGTGTTCTGGAAAGACTTCTTCTTTGTTGGGTCCGGTCTACTCAAGAAGCACTGAGTGCAGTGGTTCTACCAGCATGTCAAACATTAGAAGAGGCATATATATCCTCTGAATATTGTCCTTCAAAGAAAAGAAGGAAGTTCCCAAGCCCGGATCACCAGCTAAGGCCCCTAAATGACCGCTCAGTGATAAAGGATGTAGGGGTGCAGAGACATCCAGGAGGTTTGCCTATACTTGAAAGAGTGCGTAATAGCTCACTGATCGACCTACGCTGAAGATGAACGGGGCGTCGTGCCGAGTGGGATGTCAAAAAGCATCGGTAGGGGAGCGTTCCGCGAAGTGCCCGCGCAGTGTGGATGAAGTGGAAGTGAGAATGTCGGCTTGTTGAGTAACACAAACATTGGTGAGAATCCAATGCCCCGAAAACCGGTCCTCCGCAAGGTTCGTCCATGGAGGGTGAGTCAGGGCCTAAGATCAGGCCGAAGTATTCGATGGACAATAGGTGAATATTCCTGTACTACCCCTTGTTGGTGATGAGGTACAAATCGACTGTCTGGGAGAGGGACGGAGGAGGCTAGGTTAGCCGAAAGATGGTTATCAGTTCAAGGTCTTGTAGAGCCTTGCTTTTTTAGGGTCATAAGGGGTAGAGAAAATCCCCTGAGCCAATGTCCGAGTACCAGGCACTACGGTGTTGAAGTCACCCATGTCATACTCTTAGGAAAAGCTCAAATGACCTTCAACAAGTACCCGAAACTGACACAGGTGGGTAGGTAGATAATACCTAGGGACACGAGACAACTCTCTCTAAGGAACTCAGAAAAATCGTCCCGCAACTTCAGGAGAAGGGGTGCCTCCTCACAAAGGGGGTCAAAGTGACCAGGCCCGGGCAACAATTTACCAAAAACACATGTCTCTACAAAGTCGTAAGACCATGTATGGGGCACCTGCCCAGTGCTGGAAGGTCAAGGAAGTTGGTGACCTAATAACGGCGACCGACGGTGAATGACGGTTGTAATTATAATGTTCCGTCGGTAGCAAAATTCCTTGTCGAGTCAGTTCCGACCCACACGAAAGGCGTAACGATCCGGGTCTCGGAGAGAGGCTCGGTGAAATAGACATGTCTGTGAGGATGTGGACTACCTGCACTTGGACAAAAAGACCCTATGATCACTGTTCCCTGGGATTGGATTTGGGCCTTTCCTACACAGCTTAGGTGGAAGGCAAAGAACCTGAGCCTCCAGTGCGAAACTCTGTTCGGTCAATAAGGATCGAACCTATCGTGTTTGGGTCAATAAAAAAAAAGAGCAAGTCAGATAGGATCGTAGGCGTACGGTGACCCAATTCGCGAGATCACTTTTGGATCAACTCATGGCAACTATTGGGCGATGCTTTCTGGATATTCTTTCTGACTCATTTCACCTCATATGATCTTTTTTTCTGCCCTTTTCTTCCCCCCCTCCCTCATCCTCCGCGATCTTCTCTGTGCAACAATCGAAAGCAACAACCAAGCCATTGCCAGCAACCGCAAGGTAGAGAGAAGTGATAGAGAGTTGATCCCTACGCATTTCACTACAAATTCCCCCACCCCAGAAAAACAAATCAGGAAAGGCTTGCTCTATCACCCATGGGGGGCAAATAGACTGCATTAGTGGTATAGCAATGTGCTGTAGCAGCAGGATTATCTTCCTACATAAGGCCCTTACTTCTTACCTGACCTTTGGGATGCACTCCTTAGGCCTCGAAACCTTTCTAATCTCCCAGTTTGACTCATCACTCGTGACGCTAAATCAATCAACAGGCAACCATAATTCTCTATCTTCAACACTTCAGGTAGGTGGCCTAGCTAACACAACAATTCCTCCCACCATATATGAAAACTACTAGGGGGGGGGGTGAATAGAGTTTTATAAAGATTTTAATAATTATTTAACTCAAACAACCAAAATTGAGATTAGAAGAAGGAGACAGGCGTTTAGAGTGGTTCCAACTATAGCAAATACTATAGTTGTCAGTCCACTACCCGGTTGCTTACCCAACCGGGATTTGAAAGTATTTATTTTATTACCTCTCGAGGATTTATACAAAATACAATACTTTCAACTACACCCTTTGAACAACCTTCACTTGAAGTAGGTGCACCAACCCTGAGGTAGCCTTCTTGAAGTAACTCCAAGCTCCCCCTTGAAGTAGCCTTCCTCTCTAGAAGTAACCTCCCGTTGCACCAGCCTTCTGAAGTAGCTGAAAGTCTCCTTCTTCGCCAAGAAGATCTTCACCCTCTCCAATCCGCAGCCTCCAACCTAGGAGTAGCAAGGAGAGTACAAACAATAATAGGGAATAAGAAAGAAAAAGGAAATTACAACTTATCCTTTAAAGCCCAAGGCTTGATATGCCTAGATCAAGCGTATAGATCTCCTAACCAAGTGTGTGAACTTGTGATTGCTGTGGGTAGGAGATTCTAGCCTATAGGACACGAATTTGAGCTAAGGAGAAAGTAGGACAATGATCACAGTGCTCAATTTGCTTGCAACAAATTTCTCAAGTATGCTCAAGTATTTCTCAAGTGTAACAAGTTAGTTTGAGTGTCCTATGGCTTGTCCTATTTA
The DNA here is from genome assembly GCA_963693085.1 of Alisma plantago-aquatica. Classification (NCBI taxonomy): domain Eukaryota; kingdom Viridiplantae; phylum Streptophyta; class Magnoliopsida; order Alismatales; family Alismataceae; genus Alisma; species Alisma plantago-aquatica. The sequence goes on from OY856414.1 coordinate 919,465,110, forward strand.
TAGGAATGGCCTAAGTATGCTTAAGGACGTTCTAGACAACTTCTAGGGGTTTCTAAGTGCTTAACTAGCCGTTAGGTACAAGTTTGTTGCTTTTGCAACGACTAATTACTTTACTCCGCAGTTTCTGTCAGAGATCGTCTCGGTCGAGGAATGGTCGACCGAGACACCTACTCGGTCGAAGTTTTGTCGACCGACATGCTCTCTGGATCAAGTGATTTGCAACGTCTATCTCCAACTGCCAACTAACTTGTCAGTTGTGTCTAACGGCTACTTTGGATCTTTCTCGGTCGAGAAGATTGTCGACCGAGAGTGTCTCGGTCGAGGAGTTTGTCGACCGAGAATGATCCTGTTTCAAGGTTTCAATTTAGGCACTAATTTATATGTGTGAGTGTGCAAAAGTGATCCTATTTAAATGGGATGACTTGTCTAACTCTGGTGTTTAGCTAGGGAGAATCTAACGCTTGATTTACATGCAATTCTAAGTACTTGTACATTATATATTTGTACAAGTTTTTACAACAGTGATTACATTGCATGAAAATATAAACATTTAAGCTTGTGGATTTTCCCTAGTTGCTTTGTCATCCACCTTAATCCTGCACACTCAAGTAGCTCGTTAGATTAATAAGAATGAAATGTTTGTCAAAATCAAAACAAAGGGATTTATAGATGTCCATTTAGCCAACAATCTCCCCCTTTTTGAAGATGACAAACATTTCCAAAATATAAATAAAGGAAATATAAAACATATGAGTTTCATACCTTTAGATTTTCTTTTGTAGCTTTTCCTCTTGTTTATAAAATGTGTGCTTATTATTCCCCATGAATTATGGAACATGAAATCCAGTTCATTAGGGAATATAGAAACTTTCAATATAAAGCCAAGAGTTTATTTATGAAACTCATTGATTGAGTTTTTATAAATACTAAGTTATAGTTTTATATTTATTTCTCCCCCTTTGTCATTTCAAAAAGATAACCATTTAAGAGTAAAAACTCCCCCTTATTCATTTCAAAAAGATATCCGAGTTAAAAATAGTATGTCTCCCTTAGTTTTATGCTATACTCCCCCTTAGATAGATATCCCAAATAAAGGCTTAAATGCTTTGCAATATGTTTGAAGAATTTCCATATGCATAAAAAAATATTTTGTTTCACGAATGATCTTCAACATTTATTCTTGGTTTAAAATTATTGATGAGCAAACATATTCAGCAGAATTATTGCAGACTTGACAACAGAAACCTGCTCGGTCGACGATTTCTCGACCGACAGTGTTCTCGGTCGAACAGTTTCTCGACCGAGACTGTTTCTGTGTCATAGATTGTTGTTAATTTAGCCACAATTTTGCATTTTTATTTATTACTCCCCTTATTTTGTATGCTCTACAATGATAATCTTTATAATCCATTTATTAAAAGATGTCTCATATGCAAAAAGATATCCATCGAAATCAACAAAAGGATGACCAATTTCATTTAGAAGCATGGAAAGATAAACACATCATACAGAAGTGACCCATTACAATCATTCTCATGGAAAGAAACATGTTATTACAACTAATATAACTCCAACACTCACTGGAAAGACTTAAGAATTACATCAATGTCAGGATCTTTCCCAATAAATGGCTCAGCTCCATAGTATTTAACCAAGGTTTGCCAATCCAGAGCACCTGTCTTGGTTAAAGCATATGCTTCCAAGAATGTAGGAACTCGGTCAAATCGGAAATGAGCGGCAATATCTTGCAATTGCATAGATGAAAATTGAGTATGCGTAAGATCCATGGATGGTGGAGGTGGAGTTTGATAGTAGTTGTACGAAGGATTGTATGGATTGAGCATGCCTGGATTTAAAGAATATGGATATTCATCAGGTTGGTTTGGGGAAAGAGTTTGCATTCTTTGGTTTAAATAGGTCATGGCATGATGATTATAGTCTAATTGTCTACTAAGGTGATATTGGGAGCCAGCAATATAAGTAAGAGTATTTTGAATGGGATCATGTGAAAGGTTAGTAGGAGGAGGAGGTGGTGGTATGTCCTGATGAGATGGTTCTCCTTCTACTCTAGCCCTTTTATGACCCAAATCTATTCCCATTTTTTCTACGGTATTCTTACTTATCTTTTGTGGTCTACGCTCCCATGTATATCCCATATCTTCAATTTGTAACTTAAGAAAATGTTGAGTGATTTGGCATACGAAGTCAGCATATGGTGGGTTGCCAGAAAACTCAAGCATATTTTTAAGGATTATGCGGATGAAGTTTGTGGGAATGCGGTTTATGATGGCATAAATTAGACACATGCGGAATATTGGAACTTCAGACTTATTGGCTCTAGGGTGTATATTTGTAGAAACAATGAGATTTACAATCCTACATGCAAGTTTGAGATTTATTGCGTAGTAGGTTCCCCTATCTTCGTGACAAGTAGTATTGGATTGAAAAATGGCTCGTTTTATGTCACTCAGACTAATGGTATGGTCTCCTTGGGAAAATTGATTTAGTGGATTTCCGGTGGAAAGGTCAAGGAAGTCTAGATATTCACCTATGTCAATATTTAGCATGTCTAGAATATCCTCTTCAGTAAATCTAAAGCTATGCCCATTGACCATAGTATAGAAGACGGTGGTTGTATTTTCAGAATGGGATATAAGGTTGGCATAGAATTCATTCACTACCTTTATGGAATAGGAAGGAAAAGAGGGGTTGATGAATTCCTTCAATTTTTGCACTTCAAAGAGATCCTCCAGATCGACGATGTTGAGGAAGTCCAAAACTTCAACTGGTCGTTGTGGAAGAGGAGCTTTGGAGGAAAGCCGTAGATATCGATCACCAACATCTCTGTCGACGAAGGCGATGTCGTTGATGATCGTCAGTGGTGGAGTAGCTTCCCGAGCTTCCCTTCCTTTCCTACCGGCGACCTTCTTCTTCCCACGGGCAGCTGATGATGAGGCTATTGTGTTGCTTGAAGGTGGAGAAGAAGCAAGGAAGGCTTGGGGATGAGGATGCTAAAGAGTTGCACAAAAATGCACTAGAGAGGGCCTATGGAAGCAAGAGTATGCAAGTGTGAGTAAGTGACCCGTTTTTGGTCCCTTTTATAACAATCCAGCGACCAGGTCGGTCGACGATTCGTCGACCGAGCGTCCGCAATGGTCGTGTTGCAGACGCGCCACTCGGCTCCCCAACGGTAGGATTTACAACGGTCATATAACGGTCATAACGGTCGGTTTACAACGGTCGTATCCAACGGCTAACTCTCGGTCGAACAATTGTCGACCGACATTTCCTCGGTCGAACATTTGTCGACCGAAAGTGTGTTCGATATTAAGTCTGTCTAGATTCTGTCGGTCGAGAGAGAGGGACTGACCGAAAGGTTTTCGGTCGAAGAGTTCGTCGACCGACAGACTTACTGAGTACGAATTTTGAAGTTGATTTTTAATGTAAATAACAGATTATATTTGTAAAGCATATATATAGATTTTCTAAGGGAGTAATATTGTGTTTATTATTGACAATATTTGAACAGGTTGTGATCATAAATTAATTATACTTTTAATGATATCCAAATAGTTATGATGTCAAACTTATTTTAGGTCGATTTTGACTACGACCATAGCGCCCCTTGGTCAATTTTGATTTTGACCAAGAGGCAAATTTTGCAGATTTTCAAATTGAATATATTGAGTATAATATCTGCAATAAATATCAAGTTGAAGCATAATACTTAATATGATTCTTAAATGACGGCACAATTAATATCTCAAGTCTTCAATGATACTAATTTAGAGATTTTTATCTTATGTTTTGCAAGCAATAACCAATAATTCATTTTGCTTGCCTATCCATTCATACAATTATCATTATCTATGCGCACCCAATAATGAAAGCATATCCATGGTGTAATGATAGAACAATAACAACATATAATGATAATTCCAGCACATGATTTGTATATGAATAAACCAGAAGATACTTTTTAGAAACAATCATGTGAAAATAGGAATTTTCTTTTCATTTAACTAAGCATAAGTTCAGTTTAAACTTAAATCTTCTAAAGAATAAACTAATATTGATTTCCAAGAATATATCCAGTCATCAATCACAAGAAGATAGCAATTTCATCAGATTTAAAATAAATGCAGCAATTTTTGTAGTAGACTGGAGAACAGTGATATGCTCGGTCAACAATTGTTCGACCGATGAGCTCTTGGTTGACAGTCTCTCGACCGACACGATTCCTGGAGCTGTTTATTTGTATCGAAACAAAACATTATTATGTGAGTTAACTATTTAGATGCTTACATTTATTGGTAATCTCATTATAGAAATATGCAACTAATGTCTTTGGTCATATCTCAACTTAATCTTATTTGTTTAGTTTGGAGGTTTAGGAACCCAAACTAACTCGACATCTCTTCTCTTGTAAGGACATGAAAATGAATAGTGACCAAGGCACAAACAGTAATGACAACATATTGAGTCAACCTCATATCTTTTTCTATGATTGTGTCCTATGTTGTCATTGGGTGAGAATGTCCTTTTAGGCACATATATAGATTGATGGGTTTGTGACTTTTTCCGACTAGGTTGTTGATGGGATTTCCCTTTAGGCTTGTAACCTAGTCCCCTTCTCCCAATTTGTTGATAGGGATTATCTAGAATTTGATCAAGAATGCCATTGTTATTCAAACTACGAACTTGTTGTTGTAGCTTGGCAATCTCATCCATTCTTTTCTTGATATCTATTTTTGCTTGGTCTAGATTAGATGACAATGAATTTCTTTCTTTAACAATAGTGTCATAATCTATATGGGTACACAATAATGGTTGTTTTTGAAGATCGTTTACTTGAGTCTGCAAATTGATCTTTTCCAAAGAGAGTAAATTGCAATTTGCCTCTATAGACTTTATCTTACTATCATAATCTTCAATGATCTTTTTAAGATCTTCATTTTCGGATGTCATAGCAAGAAGCTTAGCATGTAATTCATCGTATGCTTTATTTGATTTCTTTAATTTCTTCTTGCACTCAACATATTTAATATGTGTTTCTTCAAGACTAGCAACTAGTTCTTCCTTAGATAAATCATAAAGACTTACCTCCTCTTCTTCTTCACTAGTTGTAGCAATAAGACATTCTTTATGCTTATCCTCTTCCTTTGATCTCCATGGGCATCCAGTTGTTTTGTGGCTTGTTCCTAAACACCAATTGCAGCATGTTGTGGTTTTGTCCAAGCAGCACCTTTCACCATTTCCCTCCATTCTTCAAGACCTGGTTAGGGTTCCTTGAAGCCTGCTCTGATACCAACTGAAAACTACTAGAGGGGGGGTGAATAGAGTTTTATAAAGATTTTAATAATTATTTAACTCAAACAACCAAAATTGAGATTAGAAGAAGGAGACAGGCGTTTAGAGTGGTTCCAACTATAGCAAATACTATAGTTGTCAGTCCACTACCCGGTTGCTTACCCAACCGGGATTTGAAAGTATTTATTTTATTACCTCTCGAGGATTTATACAAAATACAATACTTTCAACTACACCCTTTGAACAGCCTTCACTTGAAGTAGGTGCACCAACCCTGAGGTAGCCTTCTTGAAGTAACTCCAAGCTCCCCCTTGAAGTAGCCTTCCTCTCTAGAAGTAACCTCCCGTTGCACCAGCCTTCTGCAGTAGCTGAAAGTCTCCTTCTTCGCCAAGAAGATCTTCACCCTCTCCAATCCGCAGCCTCCAACCTAGGAGTAGCAAGGAGAGTACAAACAATAATAGGGAATAAGAAAGAAAAAGGAAATTACAACTTATCCTTTAAAGCCCAAGGCTTGATATGCCTAGATCAAGCGTATAGATCTCCTAACCAAGTGTGTGAACTTGTGATTGCTGTGGGTAGGAGATTCTAGCCTATAGGACACGAATTTGAGCTAAGGAGAAAGTAGGCCAATGATCACAGTGCTCAATTTGCTTGCAACAGATTTCTCAAGTATGCTCAAGTATTTCTCAAGTGTAACAAGTTAGTTTGAGTGTCCTATGGCTTGTCCTATTTATAGGAATGGCCTAAGTATGCTTAAGGACGTTCTAGACAACTTCTAGGGGTTTCTAAGTGCTTAACTAGCCGTTAGGTACAAGTTTGTTGCTTTTGCAACAGCTAATTACTTTACTCTGCAATTTCTATCAGAGATCGTCTCGGTCGAGGAATGGTCGACCGAGACACCTACTCGGTCGAAGTTTTGTCGACCGACATGCTCTCTGGATCAAGTGATTTGCAACGTCTATCTCCAACTGCCAACTAACTTGTCAGTTGTGTCTAACGGCTACTTTGGATCTTTCTCGGTCGAGAAGATTGTCGACCGAGAGTGTCTCGGTCGAGGAGTTTGTCGACCGAGAATGATCTTGTTTCAAGGTTTCAATTTAGGCACTAATTTATATGTGTTAGTGTGCAAAAGTGATCCTATTTAAATGGGATGACTTGTCTAACTGTGGTGTTTAGCTAGGGAGAATCTAACGCTTGATTTACATGCAATTCTAAGTACTTGTACATTATATATTTGTACAAGTTTTTACAACAGTGATTACATTGAATGAAAATATAAACATTTAAGCTTGTGGATTTTCCCTAGTTGCTTTGTCATCCACCTTAATCCTGCACACTCAAGTAGCTCGTTAGATTAATAAGAATGAAATGTTTGTCATAATCAAAACAAAGGGATTTATAGATGTCCATTTAGCCAACAATATACTCAGTGCCCCTCAGAGATGTGGAATTAGACTTTCTCCTATTTTTTGAGACGGATATCAAACTTCTTCTTGGATTCAAGAAATGTGGGAATAAAGAGTAGGGAAAGAAAATCGTTCATCTTTCCTTGATGCGGCAATAAAGAGTCTTGACTTTCTTGAAACGGAGGTGCGACACCTGATTGTGAGTCTCATAGCCATACGAGGGAATTACACCCCCCGAAGGATTCCGTCAAAGCCTTCCTTTCGCCCTCTCTTTCCTTCATCTCATGCATCTGGGGAAGGAAGCAAGTTGGTCCGCATCGGATATCTAATAAAAGAGATTTGAATCGCTTTGTGGCGATCCCAGCTGTGATCTTATTCCGGACTTGTCCAGTCAAATAATAACATCACTCATTGGAAACGCATGAATGGGACTTCGAGTTGTAGCTTCTTGTTCATTTGAGCCCAGCTCCCCCGCTTGGCTCCTCTTTGCTCCTAGTAGACTACTAGACATCTTGTCTACTCTACTTTTCTTTTATGGAAGAGACTCTCTCAAAAGTCAATTTCGAACTCACCTTGAAGGTCCTTGTCCGATTGCAAGGCTATCAACAAGCAGGCTCGCTTATGATCTGCTGAAATAGTACATCAGGTTTTTTTATCAATCCCTCACCAAGTAGTTGAAATCAAGCGGATTGTCGAAAATTCTGCAAGCAAGAAAACAACCTTTTATCCATAGGTTGACGCTTGATCCTGGTCTCAGGACTTCCCAAGTCATGGAGTCTTTGATCAAGTTTAAACAAAAGGAGTATACCCTATCCAATATCGATTTTCGCTTATAGTCCGTAAGAAAGGTGGACAAATCCTCCCTCAGTAGTGGACTACTAGTCCACACACTACTAAAGCAGAGTAGCCAGCATGCACACATCATTTTTTGCCAGAGGATTTTTCAGTGAATCTGATCTTATGGAAGAAGCAGGCAGGGATAGATAGAATCGAATTTTGTAGGGTGCGATGGTTGGCGATCCACTGAATCCGAGTTGTTCCAGGCATTCTGATCGACTCCCATCATGTTTGCTGCCGCTGTTTGATCCTCAATGTCTGTCTCACCAGATACCTTCTCTGCTATCCATGGATCTGATTTCTGGTGTTGTGTCTCAGTGATCTACTGGTTTGAAATCGTCTCTGGCAGTTGTCGAACGTCGAATGTTCAACATGCGACTCCACACAATTATACTCGAATTACTCACTATGGACAGTTCATTCCTCTGCTACACGCTTTTGATCTCTATGGATTCGTGGATGGATCAGAACCAACACCAACTCAGTTTGTTCAGTATTCTTCTGGTATCCCTGCGGTGTCCGAAGAATGAACCATCTGGAAGCAAAAGGATCAACTGATCTGGAGTTGGATTCTTTCTTCTCTCACTACCGAAATTGGTGCTCTGCTCCTCAATTTGACAACATCATTTGAGGTAGTTTCTGGAACATGACTTTAAGACTCAATCCCGAGCTAGGCCATGTCAAAGCACTCATTCTCTGCAAAAGTGATATCTAAATTTGTCCCTAAAGCAACTGCTCTGGCAATGGAGCCCGACTGGTTCTCCTGTTCCTAATGATGACCTGATTTTGTCGATTCTAAATGGCCTACCTCAAGAGTATGATCCTATTGGGGATTCTGTAACAAGAAGGGCTGAGGCAATAGCTTACAATGACTTAGTCAGTATTCTGATTCAGGAGCGTCTGGCATACTACTGGTTCTGAGATTTCCATCAACACTTTTCTACTTCTGTTGCTTCAAATCTGAGGCCCTACTCTGATCGCAGGCGTGGTTGCAGTCCTAACAAAGGCAGGGGAGGCTATCGTGGATGGAATCAAGGTGTGAGCTGTGGTCAGTACTTCAATTCCAGCCCTCACAACTCTCCTGGTGTTTCCTCATCCACGAGTTTCGATTGCTGGCATTTAGATATGCGAACGGATGAATCATTCCGCCGCAACCTGCTATCAATGCTATAACCATGTCGTTGCTGCTCCAAATCCCCAAGTTGACTCTGCTCTTTTGGTCCACAAGTCTGGTACCCCGATTCAGGGGCTACTCACCATGTGACAAATAGCTTGGCAAACCTAGATATACATTCTGACTATGCTGGGAGTGATTTGGTAATGGCGAGGCTGTGCCGATTACTGTTGTAGGTGCTCAGAAAATTCCTGGTCTTGATCTCAGGAGTCATGGTATATTGCACGTCCCTCAAGTCATGAACAATCTTTGATCTTTCCAGTGCTACTGATAACTGCTTCTTCTTTGAGTTCTATCCTGATACCTTTTCTATGAAGGACATTCGCACCCATCGAGTTCTTCTTCAAGGGTGAAGGAGGACTCTACCTCACCTACCTATGCCTGGTTTGCAACACTCCACCTACATCTCCTCTAGTCATCAACCTACTACTCATCTCACCACGTCTCAGTCGTCGAACAATATCCCTAGCATTGCCGCTTCAACTACATCACAATTCAGCAAATTCTTTGTCACCATCACATTCCTTTTATGCCATCTCGGCCACATGTGTGTGACTCTTGTATGGAAGACAAGTCCCACAAATTTCCCTGACATTGTATTGAGTCTATTATATTTGAGTTGGTGTTTTCTGACGTGTGGATGTCTCCTGTACCCACACATGATGGTGTTAGATACTTTGTGTCGTTTATAGACGATTTCTCCAAATTTGTATGGATCTTTCCATTAAAGAAGAAAGAAGATGTGTTTGATATTTTTCTGGAGTTCTATGCTTATGTTTCTGTCCCATTTTCTACCTCCAGGGAGATGTTTCATTCTGATTGGTGAGGTGTCATCTACTGCTGCTTCACCTCAATTATCTTCTGCCAGCAATGAGTTCACAGCAGTTGTGAAAACCAGCACGTATTCATGGAATGCAGATCAATGAATGGCATCTACAACTCAAAAAAAGAAAATCTCTTCTATCTACTTTTCATCCTTTTCCTGGGGATATTTGAGAAGTTTATGTGACACAGACTGAACCCTCTACGTTCACTGAATCCGGCAAGCATCCACATTGGTAGGAAGCGATGTCTGATATTTTCAATGCTCTTCTTCTAAAAAATCATACATGGGAGCTTGTTCCTTGTCATCTATGAACTATGAATGTCCTCAGGAATAAATGGGTGTACAAGGTGAAAGGGAAGCCAAATGGTTCTGTTGATCGCTTCAAAGCAAGGTGTGTGGGTAAAGTCACCAAGAAGAAGGAATCAATGACTTTGAAACGTTTAGTCTGGCTCTCCAACACTGTTCTAGGCCCAGGATCATCGCCATGAGCCCACCTCCATGTTGTTGTATTTCTCCTTTGATCCACTGACCTAAATTTCCTCTTTGTATCACGACCACAAATCGAAGCTCTAGCTTCATGCCCTGACCTGAACGACTACTGTCTTAGCTGCCGAGCTCTAATAAGTTAGGACCCGTCCTTCCAATCTAGTAGTTGCATTAGTGCCTGTCTCCCACTAATTCTGTGTAAGTCAGCGTAGAACTCAAAGTTCTATCATAACATTTCCTAGTTCAGAAGGAAAGAAGCGTACTAGGCGAGGTACGGAGTGACTCGACTGATAGGGAGAGGAACAAATCGACTGTAAGGGAGAGGGATTGGAAATGGATAGGGATGCCCTATATTCTTTCTTTCCTAGGGGTATAGTCAAGTCTTTGTGCCCTTTCGGGGTCTTTGGTGTCGAGTCGCTAGAAGAGGAGGATTGGTGACAATGAATAAGATCACAATACTATCTGAGGGAGGGGAAGAACTACTATATTGTAGAGAAGACCTACTTTTTTTTTCTAGGCTAATGATTTCTCTTCTACGGGATCAGTTCCCAAGTGAAGTAGTCTTGTGACTAGGAAGATGAAAACAAGGCTTGAAGTGAGTCGAGCTTACTTTCCTACAAGGCCAATCAATAGACAGTCGAATACTTTGCCAATGGTAAGTCAAGGTATAGTTAGGTCTGAAAACATACTCTCAATCACATGCATTAAGATAGACACTTGGATCCTTATCCTTAGAGTAATATCTGTCGATCTCCTAACTGACTAAGACCAATATCTAGCCTATATCTTCAAAAGTATAAGGGATCAAGGAAGCTATAAGAGATCGGAATTCTCCTTCTATGCTTTAGAGTGCCAATCAAGATCAGGAAGGACTTTGCCACTCAGTTGAGAAAGAAAAGAAAGGCTAGCTTCATATGAGACATGATGGAGTCAACATTGATATCAAATAGGCTGCCGGCTTGAAGTTCACAGCTTAAGACAAAGAGGACTTGGAATATAGCAACTGTGACTCTCGAGAGCAATAGCAATAGAAAGAGAATTAGCCTAGGAATTTGCTGACATCCTTCAGTGAAGACCCTTGTGTCTACAACTTGCTTTTTTATGCTTGCTCCTTCCGCTTGGAAATGCTTGATTGAAGGAAGGCTTGTCGGCTAAGCAAGCTTACCTTAATAAGGAGTCCTAGGGACCAAAATAAAATTGATCTAGAATTCTTAGTTGACTAAAGGGGATGTCCTTTCTCAAACTACTAAAAGATAGAATGTTGAAGCCTTAAGCTGATCCACGCCACCGCACCCGTAAATAGTTAGTCAAACCTTTCCTTTCTGACTACTAATGCCATACCCTAGACCTAGTCAATTTGTACTAGGATTGGGAAGGTCGTCATACTTTGATTTTCACTTTGTTGTCAGTTTGACATTCGTGGAATGAATAAGGGCAGATACCTTCTGATACTAACACCAATTAGTGGAAGTCAATCAGACATTCGGATTACAAGGTTGATTCTCCAGCTGGGGTAGTGAGGTGGCGGAATTGTTAAAGCATTGGTTTTTGGTATCTGCATTTAAAGATTCCCTTTCTAGAGAGAGGTCTTTCAAATACAAGGCATAAGGACGATACAATAGAAACTAAGACCCGACAGTGAAAGTCTTAAATCAAGTCTATTTCTACTATTGTGGGCACTCTAAAAGAAATCATTTTCCCCATTCTTCAAAGAGAACCAATAATATCTTCTACTAGTAGGAAGTAGGTTTCGAAGCATAAAGATAGAGTCAAGAAAGGTTGTGAGCAGTCTCAAGGGAGAATAGCAGATAGTTTGAACAGTAGAAAGCAGCCTAGGAAAGATTTCCCCAGGTAGGATATATATATATATATATATATATATATATATATATATATATATAGGGTTCTATAAGTGAGCACGAGGGTAGTGGGGAATCGTCGAATTAAGGAAAGAAAGTAAGCAGTCGACTTCTTAGCTGGTCTTCAAGTAATAGTTCTTTATTTGACTGTGTTCTTATTTCACCTTACCATCTTTCTATAGTTCTGTCCAGCTCTCTTTTGATTTCCAACCCGTACAGCCATACGCAAGTCTACTTCTCTTCTTCCTGTATCTCTGCTCTTCCTCTGCTTTCACTATCCTATCGGATATGAACTTCCTTTTTTCGCTTTACTGATCCTTATGAATGGCACATCATAAGTGAAATAATAAAGGAAAGATTCTGAAATAATAATTGTAGTTCATATCGTGAATGATACATAGGGGTGGATTTCAAGTTTTTGACTCTGGTATAAGCTTTAGCACCCACAATGATGGGCAATTTAACATATAACTGGCCCCTAATGAAATATAATCAAATGAGTGAGGATGGTAATTACTATTTTCTTACTTGTACAAGTCAGGTTATTCCCAAACTCTTTGACAGGGGCCTTTACCTGCTATCTCACTCTCCCTATAATGTCTATCTTTACCTGGAACGAGATGGAGAGGGACAAAGTAGCTCAACCACCAGGGAGAGGGATTTCAACACTCTGTTCTTTAGAGCTGAGCCAACAAAGGGGTTTGGGCGTTGAGTTGAGAAAAGAAGGCATGGGAATGAGTTACTAATAACGTAGAAAATTTTCTTATGCTTAATTTCCTTGGTTTGTTGGTTTAGGAGAAGGAAGATTCTCGGTTGTTTTTGTTTTCAAATATGGTTAGGATACGACTGTTTCAGCTTCTTCTTCCCCAGCTTTTGCTGTAAGAGGAGTAGGTGCAGTGGTAGTAGTCTGGGGATAAGACGCCCTTAAGGCTGTAAAGATAGATTCCCTACCTGAGTATGATGCCCCTGGGGATCTGGATGTTTCTGCTTATGCTTTCCCTACATGGTTTAGGAATCAAGAAGTAGTCTAGCCACGAATTCTGAACATCAAGATAGTTTCAAGAAAGTTTAGCATAGATGTCCCAGCATAATCCGTTAACACATTCAAGGTAAAGAGAGAAGGTGAACTCGCAATAGTAGTAGCTGGTGTCTTTGCATTCTTGGCTTAAGTAGGAGAACAAGGATTGGCCTCTCTAGTTGATTCATTAAGTCTTCGTTGAAGAATCTGGTTTGGCAGTTGTCCATCGGAATCCCTCGGTCTAGGACTGTTATGTTAGCTATATTTCCCACTATATGATGAGAAAGAACCTATTTGAAGGTGTCCAGAGTTTCAGTAGGACCCTAGGCATTTTTGGCTTATGCGAGAAAGAAAGAATCCCTTGAATAGGCTGTTCGGCTTGAAGACAAGACTCGTAGCGTCATTGACTAAACCTTTCATATTGTATTCTACAGCACAAAGTAGTAACAAGGGATTGAGTCATGAGCGGCTAAGCCACCTATTTTGGATCAAATCCTGCCCGTAATAGCAGCAGTTTGGCCTCTATCTGGTGAAGCAGTGGCCGCATTTATGAGTAGGTTTCCAGTTGTCAAGTAAGCCAAGAGGATAGATCCCGTAATGATGATAGTGTGATATACTGCTTTCAGGAAAGTCCCCCAGATCGATATTTGAATAAGAGAAAGAGTGACCCACGAGTGAACTATAAAGAGATTCATCGACTCACAAACTATAGCTCATTGATCCAGACTTTTTGTACTAACATACAGCGTGCTCGTTACGAGCAAACGCTTATCGAAATGGCATTAGCCTATGATGGCGATACCTTTGATCTACCGGAATTTCTGGACTTCCACGGTCGAATCTACCACAGTGGTATCTTGCATTTTCACGAGCGTGATCTTGCTCGGTCTTCTTATAGATGATACGCCACATATATAATGATTATAATCCTAAATTCGATGATTGTTATGTTGATGGATTTCAAACTTCGCCTACCATTACAAGTATTTCACTTCTGATGAGGCTGCTCTATGATGGATCAAAAATCAATTGTTTGAGCTAGAAGTAATCGATCTCAAATTGTGAGGGTACTCTTATTGATTGTGCAATGGATACTAAACACCCCTTTCATTTCTTGGCCAATCTAAGGGCCATTGTTGTAACATCCCTGACTTGGGTTATTCTTTAACCCTAAGTGTTTTGATTAAGAAAGTTGATTATATGCGTGTACTTATCTTGTGAAAGGTAATTAAGGCTCTTGAGGAACTTATATTTCAATTTCAGTCCTTTTTGAATAATGTTGAAGCAATGTTTGCTTATTTTGGACTAAAGTGCAAATTACCCAAGTTGAGGGGTTAACTTGCAAATTGCACATGATAAGATGTTACTCTGATGTTGTGACATCATAAGAATGAATATAATGTAGTGGTATGGTTTTCCCAAGCCTGGACACCAAGATAGAGCTTGTTGGACAATGTTGTGCATTAAAACCTAGTTTTGGATTAAAGTGCAATTTACCCAAAATCTAGGGTTCAATATGCAAATTACCACTTCAATATGGTCCTTAATGTTTCTTGGCATCATGTAGAGCAAATAAAATGAGAGGGACTCCTCATTTGAATTAAGTTGTAGGAGAGAGAATCTTGACATTAAAATAATCAAGAATAATGCCTAATTGAAACCCTAATTCGATTTAGGGCAAAAATGAATAAAAATAATTGAAGGGCTTTCAACCAAAATGTTTTGGGTTGATTTTGAATAAGAATGGACGTTCCTTTAACAAGATAAGGAACGAAAATATCTTAAGTAGGTGAAATTCCACTCACCTTTTTATAAAGAAAAGTAATATCCACTCACATGTGGGATATTATATAATAAGCATTAAGATGCTTAATTTGCTTTTCTTTAAATTGAGGATAATGAAGGATAATTAAAGGCAAAGGGATATGCCTCGTATCTATGGAGTTGAGGGGGAAGAGGCGGCCATAATTTTTGGATTAATTGGATTTTTATAAGGCATATTCTCTTTCATCAATTTCTTTATAAAAGTGTCATTTCCAAGCCCAAACCAAGGCCTTTTTCGGATTTTCTTCTTCCCCTTGCTTGCAAAACCGACCAAGGAGCTAGGGAGGATCAGGGAGCACGTCCCCAACCTATGGGTAAGCCCTTCACCTTCGTTCTCTGTGATTTCATGGTGGAAATCGAAAATAAATTATGGATTCCTTCTTATTTCGATCTCCTCTTCAACCCTAACCAACTTTTGCAATCAAAAGCTTGAGGACGAGCCTAGGGGGAGTTTCAAGATATTCATCCACCATTAATGGCGTGAGCTTGGATCTTTGGAGATCAATTGGAGGCGGGTTTTATAAATCAAACCCTTAAACATTGCTATTGCATCAATTCTCTATGCTTTGTTGATTGATTTCTTCAATTTGATACACTCTTGTTTCTTTGCTGCAATTTCCATCAAGAACGGTTGCTGTTATTGGTTGTTCGAAGGAAGGGGATGATGACATCATCCTAGATGCTTTTCCAAAGAAAATTACCAAGCAAAACCGTTTTGATAGCTACTCCAAATCGTTTTAATTTGATTGGCTATGCGGTTTCAGCAAACCGTTTAAGGGCAAACGGTTTGAAACCGTTTGGGAGCAAACGGTTTCAAGACCATTTGAGATGGTTGACCAAGCATTTACCGTTTGGAAATTTTGTTCCTAATTATGTAGGCTGATAACCCTACAAATTTGACGGATTAACTCCAAAGGAATCGAGAGTTGAAGTCTAATCAATGAGGCAATCAATTGAATTATGTGCTGATTTTCAACCTGATTAACTTGACCTGGTTGAGCAAACGGTTTCAAGACCATTTGAGATGGTTGACCAAGCATTGACCGTATGGGATTACTGTTCATAATTATGTTTATTAATAACCCTCCAAATTTGATGGATTAACTCCAAAGGAATCGTGAGGTGAAGCCTAATCAATTAGGGAAACCTAATTGGATTAAGTGCTGATTTTCAATCTGATTTAATTGAACTTTTTGGGCAAACGGTCTCAAGACCGTATAAGATGGTTGACTAAGCATTGACCGTATGAGATTACTGTTCCTAATAATGTTGGTTAATGACTCACCAAATTTTATGGATTAATTCCAAACTAGTCATGAGTTGAAGGCTAATCCATTGGGCAAATCCTAATTGAAATCAGTGCTGAAATTCCAATGAGTTAATTAGAGATTTTGGGTTGATTAGCCCAAACGGTTTCAATACCGTTTGGGGATCACCCAAACGGTCTCAAGACCGTTTAGGGATCACCCCAAGACCGTTTGGAGGTCTGGGGTCAAGTATATTTGACCAATTTAAGGTCCAAAGGTACTAATCATATTGCAATGTAGTGCTGATTTGTTGATCAACTCGATAGACCAATCCATGATGAATTTTCACTAGAGTCCAAAGGTTGGATGGGCAAACGGTCTCAAGACCGTTTGGAGCTCATCCCAACGGTCTCAAGACCGTTTGGTGGTTACCCAAGACCGTTTGGAGGTCTAAGGTTGAGTATGGTTAGGTGTTTGAAGGTCTAAAGGTACCAAGCTGTTAAACAATGTAATGCTGATTTGGTGATCAATCCAATGAACCAAACCCTAATTGGATTGCTTAGATTTGAGTGATATGATGGGCAAACGGTCTCAAGACCGTTTGGAGGTCATCCAAACGACCTCAAGACCGTTTGGGGTCAGGTCATACCCAATTTGTATGATGGTTCAATGGTTTCAAAGCAACTAGTCTTACATTGATTAGTGTTGTTGAATCATCGATTCCAAACCCTAATTCAATTGAATCAAACCCTAATTGATGATCAATTAAGGGTCAATTGAGAGTCAAATCAGTTGAAGGTTTACCTATTAAACTCAATTGAAGTATGAGGGTAGGTCCAATTGATGATTGGTTTCATGAATTCAATGATTGAAGGAATCAACATTGAAAACCCTAATTCAATTGGATACCTTATGTAATGGAGGTCCAATGTGATTGAATCTCTTGAGAATAGAGATGACGAATCATCCATTGATCCAATGATGATTAGTAATGATAATCAATGAAGGTACAAAGGTTGAAACCCTAATAGTACCTAAGTGATTAGTGTCAATTAAGGAATGAACCATAATTGCTTATAAGAACAATGTCTTAGTACACTATGTTAACCATAGTTGTATATACTTGATTGAAGGGTTGATGTAACCTAATCAAGTTGATAGGATGATGGAAAGGAATTCATACATGAGTATTGATCATGTGATGAATAGGGTATGATCCTTAATAAAGAGATCATGTGAACCCTAATTGAAGTTGATTCCATGTAAACCCAAATTGAGGGTGATGCCATGAGAAACCCATGTTGGGATGAATAGTAAACCCTAATTTTAGGCAATATGATGAGAAAGCCTAATGAAGGGTGATGTTATATTCAATCCTCACCCTAATGAAGTATGATAGTATGGGAAACCCTAATCCTAATAATGGAATGGTTACTAATATACTAATGGGGGAAATGCCTAAAGTGATTGATTGTGGATACCCTTATAGCAAGTAATGCTTTAACTTGAGATGAGTCCATATCATTAAAGATAGTTGGACCATTCTTATGTGTGACCTATGCACTTCATGGTAAGGGTGATAGGTTAATGGATTAAAGGATTAAGATGGGAAATACCTTAATCCAAGATAAGCTGATAACTTAAGGAAGTTGAAAGTGATGAGGAAAGTGATATATCAATATGTGATAAATATCACTTTTAGCATTACACGATTGATATAGTTCAATACCTGGAATGCACAGGATTGGCTAAACCCCAATACCTGGAATAGTTGCACAGGATTGACATAGATCAATACCTGGAATAGTTGTACAAGATTGACACAGATCGATACCTGGAATGGTTGTACAGGATTGACATAGATCAATACCTGAATGGATACACAGGAATAATATAAATCTAATGCTTGTACTAGTTGCACAGGATTGGTGTAATCTAATGCCTAGAATACTTATATAGGATTGGTATAGACCGATGCCTGAATAAGACATGATGATGTACACTCTCATGTCCATTATAACCAAAATCTATTTAGCAGATTGGCTAAGGCCAATAAGTTGAAACGAGAATGTCTCATGGGTGATATATCAAGATAATGAGTGTCACAAGAGAATGTCTCATGGGTGACACATCAAGATAATGAGTGTCACAAGAGAAGTTTGATATGATGGTATAATATGGAGGATAAATGATATACATGTTCTTCCTATTCCTTATTAAGAGAATGCTTTAAATTGCTTATCATCTGCCTAGTTTTATATCCTTAATTGCAATAATAATGTTTTGGCGGAGAGTTATATCTCTCGCTGGGGCAATTTACAATTGTCTCACCCCCGTGGGAAAACATTTTTAGGTATGCATGGAAGGCAAGGTAGGAAATCCCTAGAACAGAGATGAGCAGAAGCAACAGCAACAACAAGGACAACAATGAGATCTCAGGTGGAGTTATTGTCTGTCAAGTCATATAGATAGTAGTCCTATGTGTCGTCTCTGTACTCTCAGGTTCTTGGAGTTTTAAATGATTCAATCGGAGTTTTGGCTTAATGCCTCAATGTTTTATACTGCCTGTGTATATTTGTTAACAGGGCAGTCAATGTTGTAATCCTTAAAAAGGAATTGTACAGGCTGTGTACTTGTGATCCAGGATGAAATGGAAACACTTTGGTTCTTGGTTAAAGAGTTTTCCTATGAATGGATCTCTTTGCAAATGGTTTTAATTTTTAGTGATTTTCAGTAATTACGCTGCAAATAATTCGCTTCCGCATTAGTTAATCCTGTTTTCACGAGACGGTCGTTACAATTGTAGTTGTGGATAAGGTGTAATATAAGTCATACTCTTGAACTAATTCTGAGTTCGTCTATTGCCCAAGAAGTGCGTCTGTATATCAAATTATGAGTCTTGAGTTGAAACTCGATGTCAGAAATTACGTTCCTTGTGTAGAAGCCCGAACTCTTAGAAGAAGGTCAGATTCAACGAATGGGTCAACTTTCTCACTCTCCTTTCTTTCTCTTCAAAATGGCATCCTCTGATGAACCACCGATTTCTTGGTTGAGTTCTCTCACATAGCATCAAGGAATCAAACCTTGGAAAAGAATAAGAAAACATCATACAATAAAGTGCAGAAAGCAGATGGTTCTCCAAGAAGAGGACAGTGATACTGATATAAGGACATGGCAAGTCAAAGTGAGTTGAAATGGAGTTGGTTTTCTAAGATATGATTTTGATTGAATATAAACTCTTCTTGACTACATAGCAGAACTACTACCCATTTGAAGGAGTAAGGACTTCAGGACTCTTTCGCTGAAAGCTTCTCTTCCCCATGATCAAGGAGGCCCTTATCAGAGAATGGAGAAGAACAAGAAAGAACTACAAGAAGTGTCTCAAGGGCTGAATTGCTGCTGTCCATCTATAAGGTAGTGACAAGTCAGCCATATTGTATACGCTACAGCAGTGAAGGTTGCGAACCGATTGGTGTTGTTACATCCGAGACTCTCATTGTGTGAGATCCATCCCTCCATATGACAACTGAAGAAGCCCTCAGCATATCCAGATGGAATCACCTCATAGTTGTCTCGCCTTGGGGCAGTCTCATAAGGCATGAAGTGTGTCTTCTAGCTGCTCGCCACAGTGGGGGCATCCGGGATAAACCGCAAGATGATGACGTATGCGATTGGCATTTGTCATCAGTCCCTGGTGTTGAATCAGCCACAAGAACATTCTATACCTGATAGATAGAGCGTTCTTCCATATGAGTTTCTAGTTCCCAGGAGAGTGAATTTCCTTTGCTTGACAAATTAACCGGTACGCTGAGCGAATCGAAAAGTGTCCCTTCTTTTCCAGATCCCAACACCAACCATCTGTGGCTAGACTAGGATTCGGTGGCGGTAGGCATGATCTTTCCTTTGGTCATTTCCTAGGGACCAGAACTGAAGCTAGGAGTTGTGAAGCCATAAGTCAGGGAGTTCGGAGTTATAGTCATTGGGTTACATAGTGTTCTTCCTCCAGGTTGAGGACTCAGGTGTCCGATCAAGAGTTCTGACAGGGGACTTTGGGTGGTGTAAGAGTTAGATGATTCCACAAGATTCCCTTGGTCTGGGTCCCTAGTTCTAACCAGGTCCTCTCGGTCTAAGAAGCGGAGAGTGACCAGAGTTAGCGAATTTGGGTGTCAGAGTGAAATTCCTACAGGGCAGGGGAATCAGATGTCCAAACCGTGTGACATACTTTTTCTGGGTGAGAAGAAAAGAGAACTCATTAAATAGCTTCCCAATGCTCGATGCACAGGAGTCCGAACTATCCCCCAAGAAACCTCCAGATATAGGGTTGACATTTAGACGTGAAAACTCCTTCCCCCAATTCTCTTTTTTGACCTCTTGACGGAGTCTATTCTTTTTTCAACTGTCCCACACCTTTGATTTTCAATCCACCAGACGAAACCGAATGGTATGGGTCTGGGTGAACCGGTGCCCACGCACCCATCCAACAATCTCCCACTCGCACATATGGGCAAACACCCATGCTCAATCTCTATCGACAAGGTGTCATTTCCTCATATCTGTATCTATCAGTTGATATTGTATATGAAATCTTTGACAACAGGGTATGAAATCTTTGACAATAGGGTATATGAAACCTTTAGACTTCATGTTCCGAAGGCAATGCCTCCCCTCATAGCTTCAGGAAGTGAGAAAAGGTACCGTCCGGACACAAGAGTGAGGTGCAACTACCCTCCAGAATATAACTCATGCAAAGCAATCCTAATGAGTCCGAGTTAAGAGTTTCATTTTAGCTATCTTGACAAGAAAACCATAAGGAAAGGTGTCAGAACCCCTAATTCATTTCTCATAATTCTCTCATAAATAGACAAAGTTGGAAACAGAAAAGAAAGCGGTCAAACCTACTTTCATCCTAACCTTCACCCAAAGGCAAGGTGTTACTACCTCTACTCTATGTCCGCGTAGAAAATGTCTTCTCCGTCTCCCCAGGCTCATTATATGGAAAGGGGTGCAAGATGATCCGCAATGGCTTGCTCCTTTCTTGCTTTCTATGTGACATAGGTTATGTCAAACTGCAACAACAACATCTGCCAACAATCCCCATTCCCGGATATGATAGGTTTCTCAAACGGGTAGGGGTTCCATTCATGCCAACAATCTAACAGAATGGTCTAGTAAATAGTGTAAGGATTGAAGCCATGCCCATACCAATCGAATGCCAGCACAAGTCAACCCCAAGAAAACTAACAAAAACTATAATCCAAGTTTCCAATTTTGATACGTCTTTTAAAAAAAGTGAAAATCCACTTCAAAAGACAACAATAGACCAAAAACAAATGGAAATCACCAAAACCAAAAAGGAAGAAGTGCCAAATGTCGAATTTTTCGACTACACTGTAGAGTGACATCACTAATGGAGACAATTCGTCTACAACAGAGATGAAATTCAGATCCCCCATCATCCTCACCCCCCCGGGCATAAAAGTACCTCTTCCCCACCTGGAATAACATCCCAACCAAGAATTTGGACCCCAAGATATGAGGGCTTAGCGCTACTTCCCTTCACATTGGGGCAACAGACCGCAACTCTTCTCAATGGAAATATCGACCTGGACAGGGGCTTTGGGACTTTTCGGGCAACAATAGGAAAATGAGGACCAGCATCTCTTAAATTGAGACATGGTAGAGGACCATATTTTTTCTGTCTGTTGGCGACCCTTTATTCTTTGATTTTCTTATTTTATTTCATAGGGATTTTCGTTTCCTAGATAGCTGGAAGTTCTCCAAAAGTATAAAAGGATGGAGGACTTTGTACCATTCATTCCAGTGTAGTTGATTTCTGTTCAACAGCCCAAGGACTTGGAGCACATCTTTTGTTCTTTCCACTGCTTAAAGTGATTGTGAAGACCATGAAGAAGCAACGAATTCCAACTACGAATACAAAAGAGCAAAAACTGCTCAGAGCATTCCATCCGGCGTAAGCATCTGGATAATCTGGAATTCGACGTGGCATACCCAAAAGCCCTAAGAAATGCATGGGAAAGAAGGTCAGATTCACCCCAAAAAAAGTGATCCAAAAATGGGTTTGACCTAAAGTTTCTGGGTATGTCCAACCAAAGATTTTACCCACCCAATAGTAAAATCCTACAAATAAAGCAAAAACAGCTCCCATAGAAAGTACATAATGGAAATGTGCAACCACATAATAAGTATCATGTAGAGAAATGTCAAGACATGAATTTTCTAGAACTATTCCAGTGACCCCTCCTATGGTGAACAAAAAGATGAATCCTACTGCAAATAACATGGGTGTTTTGTATTGTATCAAACCTCCCCACATGGTAGCGATCCAACTAAAGATTTTGATTCCAGTGGGGACAACAATGATCATGGTAGCTGTGGTGAAGTAGGTACATGTATCAACGTCTAAGCCCACAGTAAACATATGATGAGCCCAAACCAGAAATCCAAGAACACCTATACTGATCATGGCATAAACCATGCCTAGATACCCGAAGATCAGTTTTCCTGAAAAGGTCGATACAATATGACTAATAATACCGAATCCAGGTAGAATGAGAATATACACCTCTAGATGACTGAAGAACCAAAAGAGATGCTGGTATAATATGGGGTCTCCCCCTCCAGTTGGATCAAAAAAGGTTGTATTTAAGTTGCGATCGGTTAATAACATTGTAATTGCCCGTGCCAATACCGGAAGTGATAATAAAAGTAGGAATGATGTCACTAGAATGGACCACACAGAAAGGGGTAATCTATGCATAGTCATTCCAGGTCCACGCATGTTGAAGATAGTTGTTATAAAATTGATAGAACCTAAAATGGATGAAACACCTGATAGATGAAGACTAAAAATTGCTAAATCAACTGCTCCTCCAGAATGGCTGGTAATACCACTTAAGGGCAGATAGACCGTCCACCCAGTGTCAGTACCTACTTCTACTAATGTTGAGCTTAATAGGAGCAAGAGACTTGGTGGCAACAACCAGAATGATATATTATTTAATCGTGGAAATGCCATGTCAGGTGCACCTATCAGAATCATAACAAACCAATTACCAAATCCACCTATCATCATCGGCATCACCATGAAAAAGATCATTAAAAAAGCATGACCCGTTATTAAAACATTATAAAGTTGATGATTCCCACCAAGAATTTGATTTCTAGGTCATGCTAATTCCATACGAATCAGTACTGAGAAGCATGTGCCCATCACTCCAGCAATAGTACCGAAGATGAAATATAGAGTACCTATATCCTTGTGGTTAGTGTAGAAGAGCCATCAGACCAGATTTTACATTAGAAAAATTGAATTGACTTTCTTTATCACAGAGGGGGCCCCGAGGGGATGAAAAAGTCAACAATCACTTCAAATGCCTTCGAGAGAGGGCCTTCTTCCCTTTCGTCACCTCTCGCTTCGCTCGAGCTACTCAAGTTCCTCTCCTTTCAGTCAAGTCACTTTGTACCTCTCGAGAGCCCGACCCTATTGAATTGAAGAAAAGTGTCTGTTTGCATCCTATGAGCAATCTTCTTTTAGTATGATATTAGCGTCGTTTGCGTCCCATCACTTTTGTCCTCGATAGCGAGCCAATTCCAGACCAACTTCCATCAGACTCCAAAATTCACTAACTACGGCTGCGCATGCAACAAGACTTAAGATAGAGTAGGAGAATTACAAAAGTGGGGCACCACACCAAAGGTATGTCTACCATGGGTGTTAAGCATAGGCACCGAAAACACCCTTCTTTGGTTTGGCGATGTCCAAGATCGCAATGGATTCCACCATGAAATAGGGTCAGGAGAGGGCGAAGACAGGCTTTGGATCGGGGTACATAGTCATGTGTTGAGCAAAGAGAAGAGGTATATATCACACCCATTAACACGCACAAGGTGCGACATCGAACGTGGAGAGGATGAACTTCCGATTTAGAAAAAGGCAAAAATGGGGTCAACCTAACCACTTACCTTTTCGTAAGCCGCACACTACATGTCATCACTATAACAAACCTCAAGGCATGGATCCCACTCAATCTTTTACACCGATGTTTCATACTCTCTCAACCCAGGAGAAAAGACTGCAAATCTTTCTGAAGTGAGAAAAGGAGGGAAGGCGCACTACAACTCACACTGAAGTGACGCTCTATGTGCAGGATCAAGGGCCACCCCCACACCTCCTATCCCCCGCTTACTGCTCACCTCAGACACGGAGTTCAACTGGGGGGTCGACATTCCTACAAGCTCCACCTTGCACCCGGCCCGTTATGGGGGTCAGGTCACCCTTGGTGATCCCGAAGCGGGGTGGCAGCTAAAGAAGATTTGCTTTTAGAAGAGGCCCCAGGCCCACTCCTCCTCCCCCTCCCCTTGGGGGGGAGGGCCTCGTGCCCTTCCCCTTTTCCTCTTGTCTGAGACGAGCTACTACGCCTGAAAATCATTTAAAAAAAAAGAAAATGGATTCTATTTAGATAGGGGGGATGCTCCCTCCAACTCAATATCAACAAAAAATAATCATAAGTCGGGTCAAGTTGTTGTTGATTCATTGATTAGTAAACGTCACAGTGCTGGTGATGGTTGGGACCGTGGTCGTACGTCTCCGGTTTGCTGGCCGATAAGATCACTGAGATTGACCAGCCTGCTAGGTTGGTTTGGCTATTCCTTTCTCTTCCAAAGGAGTCAGCTGTCTGCATGAGTCACCTTCCTTGGTTTGGGGCTCCGAGTCACCTTCTTCTAAGCTCCGCTAGACGACACGACATTCTCGTTCAAAGAGGGACCGGACGTACTTGTGATGGTTCCCCAGGATCCAATAAACCCACTTAGGTCTACGTTGCCATGATATTGTTCCCTGTCAGCGGGAGGATTGCTTTCGGCCCGGTGGGGGGTTCGGGGGCCTTTTGGATGCATATTCTATCGTACTGGCATGGCCCCCTTGATTGGTTTTCGATCGGAGCATCAAGTAGCGCAACCCGATTCTACTTGACTAAGCCCCGTGCTCATCCAAGGGGGGAGTTTTCTTTACCCAATGGATCAAGATCCTCCGACATGAATGACTTCAAATGAAGAATCAAGAGTGCCCCTCTTTTTTCTTCGCTAGAGTCATCAGATTTGGAAGTTGGTAAAGACCCACCCCTTGTTTCAGTTAGAATGAGTCCCCGGGACCCCGGGACATTGTCTTCCACCAATAGTGAACTCTCCAGGATCACATCCCGCGCATATTCTACATTATAACATACAACTGATTCAGCTTCCGCTTCTAGGAGATCAGACAGAGCTGGATTCATTTTTGCTAGACAAGAAATAAGGAACATAACCAATATGGGGAACAAGGGAATACCGAACCATATCTGCTTTTGCACCATGACAATCTCACTCAAATTACAGGGACCTACACATATTAGTATAGTATATCAGGGTCTCCGGTCAGAACCACATGTGCAAGTTTCCCTGCATGTGGCTCGTCCGTGCTTTTTTCTAGGGCGCTACCCAAGGGGGAAGCCCATGATCTGAAGGGAACTTCTTTGGTGTGAAGAGCATTGCTTGTGGAGAAAAGGGTGATTAGGAAGCACCTACCAATCTTGAATTGAGACACGCTTTTGAGTAGCCACATTATGTATATCTCCCAACCCTCATAGTGTAGGGCTTGATTCGACCAGGGACTTCCAATCAAATATCTGCTTCCTTTTGCCACATACATATGGTTCATTCCCATAAATCAGGCCCCGATTCATACCCCAAGCTAGAGAGAGGGGACGGTGACTGCATCCTTCTTGCTTGGAGTTTTTTAGGACCGTACTTTCATGAAATTTTTTTGACAAACACAAAAAGTCCATCCCCGGCCACCGACATCTTCCTCCCGCCTCCGTCTTTCCAACTGAGGAGAAGGAGAGAGAGGCATATCTTGCATGAGACTGACATAGTACCGAGGATGAGGAAACTAGAGGAATAGGAGAAAGACTGTAAAAAGTCACTTCTCCTCCGGTGTGGACGATATGGACTACTACATGGGTAGGAAGTCCTCTAGGACAGATTATTGATAAAAAAAAGGATGAATATGAGTCAAAAAATGGAGCGCGTAGAACCATCTACACTTTGGATTCCTATGACGTGCCACGAAAGTGAGGGAAGTGGAAATAGAATAGGATTGATCCCCTCTTGAGTAAATCAATTCAAAAAGTCTTGAGACGGAGGATTTCACTAAGGAAATCGAAACCCCAATCTCTTGCATGAATGAGAGATAATGCTCCGCCACTCACGGAGACCCGATGACCATCACCAATAGTATTTTCAAAGTTTTCGGGGTAGACCGCATCCACACTGAGCCACACAAGTAATGTGGTGGAAGAATTCGAATAACGGCCAGGATGATAGGAAGCCAAAGGACAAGGGTTGATCCCTTGTCAAACGGAAGGAAAGGGGACTTCTACTGAGTCCGAAGCCCGAAATACATTTGACAGGGAATTCGGACTGCGGCTACCTCCAACTAAGTGAAACAAAGACTCTATCACTGTCCTTTTTTCAGAGGAAAGTGGTCAATTGCAGAAGAGAAATCATCAGATATGACTTTCCCCCTCATGCAGAGGGTTGATCAAAAGTTCCATTTTGTGGTAGGGAGATGGACATACACCAATCATGGGCGAGATGAAGTAGTGCCTGCTTTCAGCGTTAGGAATAGCGAATACTCACACCTTCCTACCGGACGCTTCCCTGGAGGGTACATAGAGATCATTAAATCCTCATCTAGTTGGACATCAAAGCAACTTTGTCATAGAGAACTCAGTCAATAGTGGAGATCAGAACTAGACAGCCAACGATCAGAAAAATGACGACTTTCTCTAGGGACCGGTTGATATCGATCAAAAGGGAAAGTGTCTTCATTAGGTTCCTCCTCACCAGGATCAATGATTTTCTTCGGTGAGAACAAAGTGAATAACTATGCATAGAGACGCCAATGAAGACTTAGCAAATGGCCAGGTAATCCGATCTGATCTGCCCCATTCGCTTGCTAAACCTAAGATGCACGATCCCAGAGACTGACGGGAAATCAATTCCTAAAGCACCGGAAGAAGAAAGTCCCCCCAGCTAAGTGCTACACTTTAGGGCAAACCTTATGGTTTGGGAAAACACATCCCGCAGTGGTCCATTTCAAATCTGTAGGTCTCTCTCCGCTAAGAAGGTCTCGAGCTGTGCTCTATTAGCTAGATGTAAACATCAGAGTCAAATAGTTCCCCCTCATAGAACACCGTGTGGTGTTCATCCATAGATGGATGCTGGAGAGAGTAGAACTATATGTTCTTGTTACATTATATATTTCCTATTTTACATAGCATGTTATTTGTTTTGTTATTTCTCTTTTATATATGGACCTCTCTGCAATTCTCTCAGTATTATATATATGAGGTTGCACACATTGTGCAACCCTGAGCTTTCTGAAAACCCTGACTCTATCACATGGTACCAGAGCAGGTCGAATCCTAGTCATCTCTCCCTCCCTCCCTCCCTTCTCTCTCTCTCTCTCGCCCCCACCCCTAGACACCGCAGTCCCACGCGTCGTGCCCCTCCCTTCCGCAACCCCACATTCCAAGCTACGACGTGGTAGCAGCCCGCCGACAACACTGCTGGCCGCTACCACCTAGCACCACAAGACATCCCCGGCAAGGCCACTGTCCACGTAGGGGCAAGTCACCCTCCTCGCGCTGTCGGGCCTCTCTCGCTCGTGGCTTTTGTTGACCTAGAGGTTATACATTACCTATATTTTGATAATGACTTAACCATTCCATTCATATGTATCTAATATGTGTGTTTAAGATTATTTGCAGGCATTAGGTACATGAAAAGGATCTCAAATCCAAAACCCTAGAATGGGTCAAGTTCAAGTCAAAATGGCTACAAGTGTGCATTTTGGGTTTTCTATGTAAATGACCTTAGAACATTCATGTAATCACTTGTAATGATGAATTGACTTGTAACTTAGATGAGAACAATGTTTGGGTCAAAAATCACCAAGTGCTAATCACTTTAGATGCAAATTAGATAATTGATCACAACACTTGGTCGGTCGAGTTTCATTGGCTTGAAACTCAACCGATCTATCTTGGTTGATTTTCTGAAGATTGCATCGATCGAGTTGTGCTTGCACAGAACTCGACCGATCATGTAACTGACCATTCCAACTCAAAATGGTCGGTCGAGTTTGACAGGACAAACTCGAACGATCACTTGAATTTCGGTTTTGTCTTTTACTTGATCGGTCGAGTTACCTTTATTGAAACTTGACCGATTGCACTGTACGGAATTTGCAGAAAAAGTGATGTGACCATTGGTGAACATTTTTGGGCGAAAATGGAGCCGTTTCCTTGAACAAAAAACGGCTATTTGTGTGTCCAAGTGTCCCACAACTCAAAGGCACACCCTCAACTATAAATAGACCCCCTTGGAGTTCATTCCAAGCTGCTCTTCCATTGCAAACTTGGTGCTAGCCTAGTTGAGAGTGTTCTAAGCCCTTTGAGCCCCTTTCTCTCTCTACCTTCAAGTGAAATTCATGAGTATGAGTGAGATAGGTTCCTGTGTGAGAGAGCTACTCCTTGTAATGATGTAAAGTTCTCCTTCTCCATCTTCCTACCCCCATTCTCTTTGAAGAAGAAGATTGAAGAAGCTTCTCCAAGTGAAGGAGAAGGTGTTGCTGTTCTTCAAGGTTGAAGAAGGCAAGCTGCTCCAGGTCTCCGAGTGAAGGAGATAGGTGCTCCAGCTCTCCAAGTGAAGGAGAGGTGCAAGGCAAAGCTCAAGCAAGATAGGTAAATCCTGCAAGGCTGAAGACTAAGGTAAGATTGGGTAAGTCCTTTGAAGAAGGCTAAAGTATCTTGCTAGTGGGTAAGTCCTTGGTGAGGTAGAAGATCTTGGCTTGTTTATAAGTCCTTGGATGTGTGGTTTGTTGTATCTTGTAATCTTATTGTGATATATAAGAGAACCAAGTTGCAAATCCTAGAGTCTAACCAACTCTAGGTAGTGGACTGACATTGCTCC
Source organism: Alisma plantago-aquatica (assembly GCA_963693085.1). NCBI lineage: Eukaryota > Viridiplantae > Streptophyta > Magnoliopsida > Alismatales > Alismataceae > Alisma > Alisma plantago-aquatica. Next base: position 919,494,129 of record OY856414.1, read on the forward strand.
TAAGTTTAGGACATGGAACCACTCTAAACCACCTGTCCAAGTGTTTTCTATTCCTTGCTTCTTATCCTTGCTATGTATGTTAGTTTAGGATATCAAATCACTACTTGAATTAGTTTCTGCACTATAATTAAATTGGTGGTCTAATCCTTTTTGTGAAGTTTGTGAAGCTCTATTCACCCCCCTCTAGAGCCCTTCGATCCAACAAGTGGTATCAGAGCAGGTCTTCTCCAAGCTACTTCTACAAGTAGGAGAAGATGGGTGACTCAGCTCTTGGTTCACTCAACCTAGAAGGAAGCTTCTCAATGAGACATCCAGTCTTCGACGGCACAAACTTCCTTTATTGGAAGAGAAGGATGCAATTCTACCTCCAAGGTGTGAGCTATGAAATGTGGAAGATTGTCCATCTCAAATATGAATATCCAAAGGGGGACATCACCACATGGACGGAAGATGAGATGAAGCGTGCTCAACTCAACGCCAAAGCTGTGAGCATCATCTACGCTGCTCTTACTCCATTCGAGTTCAACCACATCTCCTCTTGGGACACCGCACATGAGATATGGCATAAATTGTGTGTCACCTATGAAGGAACCGAGCAAGTGAAGGAGGCCAAAGTCTACATGCTTGGTGGTATTCTAGAGAACTCCAAGATGGGTAAGAATGAGAGAGTGGCTGATATGTACACTAGGCTAAATGTCATCTTGAATGGTTTGGCAGCTCTTGGGCGTGTTATGGATAGAGGTACTATCAAATCCAAAATCTTGAGATCTCTTCCTAAGAGATGGGAGCCTAAGGTCACTTCAATTGAAGAGGTGTACAAGCTAAGTGAGTTGTCAACCGAGGAGCTGGTTGGTAACCTCCAAGCTCATGAACCTAGGCTTGACAAGCAAGAAGAGGAAGAGAAGAGAGAAGAAAAAGAGTCAAAGAAGATGAAGGACACTGCCTTCAAAGCACAAATTGAAGAAATGGTTCGGCAACAACAACTCACCTTGAAGTCTCCCAGCCCTTCCTCAAGTGAAGATGAAGGTTGCAATGAGAATGAAGCAAACTACTCAAAGGGGAAACACTTCAAGAACAAGCCATACTCTTCAACTCCAAGATGCTATGAATGTGGTCAAAAAGGCCACTACAAGAGTGACTGCCCAAAGGCCAAGAAGAGCCACCACAAGAGCAGCCACAAGAAGGACAAGGAGTACAAGAGAGAAGGCAAGTACAAGAGGAAAGACAAGAAGGAGAGAAGATCCAAAGATGCAGCTCATGCGGCTTGGGAGGAGTCTTCTTCAAGCTCCTCAAGCTCCAAAGATGGAGAATGCCATCTTGCCCTCATGGCCTCAACTAGTGAAGATGTAAGTGTGGTAAGTGAGGTAAGTCATGCCAACTTGCTTGAGCTGTCTAAGGAAACTATCGTTGACATGTTAAATGAATGCAAATCCTCTTTTTCTAAATGCAAGTCTAAAAGGAAAAGATTAGGAAAAATTATTGATGATCTTTATACCAAAATTGATATTCTTGACAACAATGAAAAACTCCTCCTTGATAGCATTGAATCCTTAAAAGGACAACTTCTTGATCTTGAATTGCTATATCATGGTGTAGAGATTGAAAATGGTGTCTATCCCAAAAACATTGAAAATCTCAAGATAGATAACCAAAAGTATCTTGATGAGCTTGATGTTCTTAGAACTGAAAATGTTGAACTTAACCTAGTTGATGATGCTAGGAGAAAGGAAGTGTATGCTTATCAAAGAGAGATTGTTGTGCTTAAATCTGAAAATGCTAAATTACTTGCTCAAGTTAGTGATTTATCTTCTAGGCCTGTTTTGCCAAGAAATGAAGTTGCTAGCTTAACTTTAGAAAATGATTCTCTTCTTACTAAAGCCCTCTTAAGGCTGACCTTTTACATGCTAAAGATGATCTTGCTAAACTTTCTTCTACTGTTATAAATCTTAGTGATGATAATGCTAAGTTAAGATCTACTTTGCAAAAGTTTCTATCAGGAAAGAAATCCCTAAATGATGTCCTAGAACACTCTACCAAAAAAATTGGTACTAGTGGTTTGGGATATGATGGGACTGCTAAAAAAGGCAAGAGCAAGAAAAACCGCAAGGGTAAGAAAAAGAGTATGGAACCTCCTATCTTCCATGGAGAGTCTTCCGGCTCTAAGAACCCTATGGTATGTATTCATTATAAATGTGATGACCATTACTCCACCTATTGTCCTAACAAGCCTAAGGGTACCAACCCAAATATGAAATGGGTCCCCAAGCTAACCCCAGATCCCAAAGTTTGAGTTGGGTTCCAACATCCTTCTTTCTTGCAGGTTAAAAAGCGATGGATTGTTGATAGTGGTTGCTCTAAGCATATGACTGGAGAAATAAGCCATTTCAACAAGTTCATGAAGAAGAAAGGAGGATCGGTAACCTTTGGTGACAATAAGAAGGGTAAGGTTATAGGTGAGGGTAATGTGGGAAATGAGCTATGTATAAAAAATGTGTTGCTTGTTGATGGCCTACATCATAACTTGATTAGTGTTAGTCAACTATGTGACAATGGATATCTTGTGTTGTTTACTTCTTTAGAATGCTTGCTTCTAGATTCCCTCTCCTACAATGTTATATATAAGGGAACTAGAAATGGTAATCTTTATGTTATTGTTCTTTATGCTCTTAAGCCCATACTTGATAGATGCTTGGTAGTGGATAAAAATGATCTTTCTCTTTGGCATCGACGTTTGGGTCATGTGAATTTGCATCAAATGAAGAAGTTGAAGAAAAAGGATTTGGTTCGAGGACTTCCAAAATTGGACTTTGATAAGGATGAGGAATGCCAACCTTGTACACAAGGGAAACAAATCAAATCCTCCCTCAAATCCAAAGGAGTCATGAGTACCAAAAGAGTTCTTGAACTTCTTCATATTGATCTATTCGGACCAATGAGAACGCAAACGCTTCATGGTTCCAAGTATGGTCTTGTCATTGTTGATGATTTCTCTCGATATACTTGGACTTTCTTTCTCGTTTCGAAAAGTGATACTCTTGATGTCTTCTCAAGTTTTTGTAAACGGGTTGAAAAAGAAGCTTCTTGCTGAATAGTTTCTATCCGCAGTGACCATGGGGGAGAATTTGAAAATGATCTTTTTGAATGCTTTTGTGAAAATTTGGGTTACTCGCACAATTTCTCTTCTCCTCATACGCCTCAACAACATGGGGTAGTTGAGAGGAAGAACATGTCTCTTCAAGAGATGGCAAGGACAATGCTTCTTGAATATGATATTCCTAAGAGGTTTTGGGCCGAAGCCGTTAGCACCGCCTGTTTTGTGCAAAACCGGGTTTTTACACATCGTGTTTTTAAGAAAACCCCCTATGAGCTGTGGCATGGTAGAAATCCATCCATTGATTTCTTTCATGTTTTCATATGTCCTTGTTTTGTTTTAAACACGAAGGATTCTCTCGGCAAGTTTGATCCAAAATCCTATAAGGCTTTCTTTCATGGCTATAGCACTACTAGCAGGGCATATAGAGTATTAAACATTGAATTGTCTAAAATTGAAGAATCTATAAATGTCAAGTTTATTGAAACTAACCCTGATGTTGGCAAGCATGTTGTTGATGATGATATTGCAGATGGTTTGATTCCTATACTGAAAGACCTCAACATTGAGAATAAAGGTAAACAGGTGATGGAAGAAGAAGACGAAGGAGAAAAGAAAGATCCCACTCCCCGTTTTGCAAAGAATCATCCCAAGGAGTTGATTATTGGCAATTCTTTTGAGAGAGTGAGGACACGAGCTTCTCACCACAACGAACAAGAAGATAGTGCCTTCATCTCCCAACTAGAGCCAAAGAACATCAAAGAAGCCCTTGGTGATGATGAGTGGATCCTAGCAATGCAAGAGGAGCTAGAGTAGTTTGAAAAGAATCGTGTGTGGACTCTAGTGCCAAGACCAAGTGATAGAAAAATCATTGGCACCAAATGGGTCTACCGCAACAAGCTAGATGAGCAAGGAAAAGTGGTAAGGAACAAAGCAAGGTTAGTAGCACAAGGGTACAACCAACAGGAAGGTATTGATTTTGATGAAACTTATGCTCCTGTTGCTAGATTAGAATCTATTCGTATGCTACTTGCCTTTGCTAGCTATAAAAATTTCTTGCTATATAAAATCGATGTTAAAAGTGCATTTTTGAATGGTAAAATCGAGGAGGAACTATATGTTGCTCAACCTCCGGGCTTTGAAAATGACAAGCTACCCAATCATGTTTATTTGTTGCAAAAAGCTCTCTACGGACTCAAACAAGCGCCTCGAGCTTGGTATGAGAAACTAACGAACTTTTTGTTAGATAACGAGTATGTCATGGGAAAAGTTGATTCTACCTTGTTTCTAAAACACACTTCTACCCATTTTCTTATAATTCAAATATATGTTGATGATATCATTTTTGGCGGGACTGATCTTGATCTTTGCAAGGAGTTTAGTTCTCTTATGCAGAGTGAGTTTGAAATGAGCATGATGGGTGAGTTGATTTTCTTCCTTGGCTTTCAAATCAAGAAAACAAAAGAAGGAAACTTCATCAACCAAGGCAAATACACAAGTGAACTGCTCAAGCGCTTTGGGATGGAGAACATGAAGCCGATGGATACACCTATGTCTAACACCGCCAAACTTGACAAAGATGAAGAAGGTGAAAAGGTAGATCATAAGCTCTATAGAGGTATGATTGGAAGTTTACTATATTTAACTGCCTCTAGACCTGATATTATGTTTAGTGTTGGCTTGTGTGTTCACTTTCAATCTTTCCCTAAGAAGTCACATCTTATTGGTGTTAAGAGGATTTTGAGGTACTTTGCCAAAACCCAAAATTTTGGCCTATGGTATCCTAAATCAAGGGATTTTACTCTTAGAGCATATAGTGATGCGGATTACGTAGGGTGTTTGGTTGATAGAAAGTGCACAAGTGGCATTTTCTTCATTTTAGGACCATGCTTAGTATCTTGGTTCTCCAAGAAACAAAGTACAATAGCATTATCAACTACCGAAGCTGAATACATTGCAGCCGGCAGTTGTTGTACACAGGTCCTATGGATGAAGCAAATGCTCCAAGACATTAACATATTTTTTGATGCTTCTCCTGTCTTTTGTGACAATACTAGTGAAATTAATTTATCATATAATACTATATTGCATAGTAGAGCCAAGCATATAGAGGTTCGCCATCATTTTCTTCGTGACCACATTGCCAAGAAGGATATTTATATCACGCATGTGGATACAGAAAATCAGTTGGCGGATATCTTTACAAAACCTTTAGCTAGAGATCAATTTAACTTTATTCGATATAAACTGCTCATTGTTGATTTGAATGATCTTGATATGTGATCTAGCTAGATTATCTTTTACCTATATGCTTGCTCATGTCTATCTTCACCTTGTTTTGTAAATATTCGCTTAAATGTGCTTCTTTGCTTATCAACATACTTAGTTTTTGCTTGTTTTTGGGTCTTTATGGAATTTTATGTTTTATCGCTAAATTGTGCCCAATGATGAGCTAGATGTGCCTAAGTATGTTAATCATGCATAATAGAATAGAAAAATGAATTTAATTGGCATGCATATGGATAGAATCTAAGAATGAGACTGTTAGGTCAGGTTGACCTTCGGTTGAGTTTCTACCCCAGAAAACTCGACCGATCAGGAGCCGAGAGCCTGTCTTCAGAGGACCATTCAGTCAAGTTTGTCACCCTCAGAACTCGACCGATCAGCGGGCTGCGCCAACTTAAAAGTCAAGATCGGCCGACTATTTTCCCTAGCAACTAGAAAATAGCCGACTGATTCCTTGCCTCCTAGCCCTAAGCTCTCAACCCCAGCCCTTTTCCTCCCGCTCCTAGCCCTAGCTTGACCTCCCAACCTCGTTCTTGACCTCCTTGGGTGCTTGTAGTGGTGTTTTCTTCGGCGTTTGAGGTTTATCTTGTTTGTGAGCACGTTTTTCTCTTTGTTTTCGGTTCCATGTCTTCCCATAGACGAAAATTTCCTGCTCCCGACAATGCTCAAGCTTCTTCCTCGAATAATCACTTGATTCAATTTGATAATACCTCATTTGTGTCTCTTGAGGCTGTGAATCGGTACAAGGATCTCCTACCTCGATCCCCTTTTCCATTTCGCCCCTTGCTTGACCCAACTCGCTTTCAAGCGGTTATTACCTCTGTTTCGAGGCTTCTCACCAACCATCACTTGTCCGCCCTAGCGATCGAGAGTGACTGCTTTCATAATCAAATTTCTAGTACAAAAACAGTTCACGAGTTCTACACCAACCTACGTTGGAACTATGATTCGCTTATCCCCCCGCCGAATACTGAAATAGTCCTAAATTCCAAGATTGCCGGTCGTCGCTTCCAAATCTCCGAGGATACTTTAAATCTTTACTTTGCCGGAGACGAGGAAAACACCACTTGGCGCAAGGACTATGGAGAGTATTTTGATCTTCTTAACCCAGAAGGCTTTTACAAACACCATGAGATGACTTTACCAGACATTCATCGGTTTTTGAAAAAGCCTGACGTGGCTTACAAGAGGAAGTCTACCCTGCCCTCACCCTCTCTTGACCTTCAGAGGTGCATATTGGCTTTGGTGATAAACTATAATGTCCATCCTAAGAGAAATCAAACGGACATTGCAGAGAACACCACAGTCATTATGTATTGTTTGCTAAACAATATCGGTGTCAAATGGGCTCGATATGTCTTGCACCACATGACATGTTTTGACACCGACAAGAACACCAAAGGCACCCACCCCCCCTATCCTTCCCTGATCTGTGGTCTTTTCCAGTTCGCCACTGATAAATCACTCTTTTCTGACTTCCATTACCCAGTTGCTAGAAAAGGTGTGTGTATTAGTGAGACTACTCTTCAAAAGTATGTCCCTATTTTCACCCCTACCTCTGGTGCTTCTGCCTCCGCCTCAGCCTCTGCTACCCCATCCTCCTCTACCCGAGCTCCACCACCGCAACCACATCCACGCCCTATCTGTTGGTCCTTTTGTGCATCCAATGAAACCCTTCTTGGATATATGATGCATGAACATGCGTACAATTGCCAAGTTCAGGATCACTTGCACCAGGATTTGTGTTCAATCATGTCTACCATGAACCTTTCCTGTGCTTCACCCTACCCTACCTACCAACCATACCCCGGTAGTGCTTATGCATCTTATGCATACGGGCATTACTTCCCTACTCCCGCGCCCTCTGCTTCCGCTCTGCCTCCGTTTGCTGCTGGTAGCTCTGCCCCTACCATCCTGCCGCTTCCTGTTGGCCCCCTGGACACCATGCTAGCCTCATTGGGAGACTCAGCTCCATCCTTCCCATAGGCCAAGGAGCTTCTTGCTCTTGGTATGTCATGGGCCGAGCAGAATGCCCGTTGGCCCGGTCGCTCCTTTGGTCCTCCTGATGATGAGGAGATGCCCGACCAGGCTGAGGATGCTGATGATGCAGACAGTGATGGTGAGGACGCCTTCGACGATGATGGTGGTGATGGTGTTGGATCCGATGCTGGCACTCCTGCTCCCTCTGATGGAGACGAGGACTACAACCCCAGAGATGATGATGCTGTAGTTGATATATATAGCTTAGATGTTTATATGGTTTCTTAGATTATAGTCTTGCATGCAATCATATACATCTTTCTAGACTCTTTTGTATAAGAAACATCAAGGCACATCATTCTGAGCTGTACTATTTCTTAAAACTCTGTTTCATCGCTTTATAGTTGTAGTTGCCTTTTCGTGAACCCATATCTGTGCACTATGGTTATTTACTATGTTTATGCGATGGTGCCATCTTGAGCTATATTTTGATTATGACTTGGATTATGTGTTCTTTACTCTGATTGTGTTATGTATGCTATTAAAACTGTTGTTTATTTCTTTGCATCCATGTTTGGTTGAGTTATGGAGAAGACCTAGTTTTTTCTCTTCTACACCCCTTCCTTTTTGCTAATGTCAAAAGGGGGAGAGATGACTTAATCATATTGGTTTTTACTGAGATATTATACTATTTTTGCTTGTGAAATCCTTTTCCTGTTCAATTCACTGTTCTACAAGTGAACTTGTAAAGGGATACACGTTATTTGGCAATTGGTATTGCTATGTGAACAATCACTAACCATTCAGGTTAGAGGAAGGTTAGATTGAGGGGGAGCAATTCATATTATCGATATCATGAATCCCCCAAGTTCACAAGTCAAAGGTATAACTTTCATATCCTTTTCAATATGTTTGAGGAATGGTTTGTCATTGTCAAAAAGGGGGAGAATGTTGACCTAGAGGTTATACATTACCTATATTTTGATAATGACTTAACCATTCCATTCATATGTATCTAATATGTGTGTTTAAGATTATTTGCAGGCATTAGGTACATGAAAAGGATCTCAAATACAAAACCCTAGAATGGGTCAAGCTCAAGTCAAAATGGCTACAAGTGTGCATTTTGGGTTTTCTATGTAAATGACCTTAGAACATTCATGTAATCACTTGTAATGATGAATTGACTTGTAACTTAGATGAGAAAAATGTTTGGGACAAAAATCACCAAGTGCTAATCTCTTTATATGCAAATTAGATAATTGATCACAGGCACTTGGTCGGTCAAGTTTCACTGGCTTGAAACTCGACCGATCAATCTTGGTCGATTTTCTGAAGATTGCATCGGTCGAGTTGTGCTTGCACAGAACTCGACCGATCATGTAACTGACCATTCCAACTCAAAATGGTCGGTCGAGTATTGTCAGGACAAACTCGACCGATCACTTGAATTTCAATTTTGTCTTTTACTTGATCGATCGAGTTACCTTTATTGAAACTCGACCGATTGCACTGTACGTAATTTGCAGAAAAAGTGATGTGACCGTTGGTGAGAATTTTTGGGCAAAAATAGAGCTGTTTCCTTGAACAAAAATGGCTATTTTTGTGTCCAAGTGTCCCACAACTCAAAGGCACCCTCAACTATAAATAGACCCCCTTGGAGTTCATTCCAAGCTGCTCTTCCATTGCAAACTTGGTGCTAGCCTAGTTGAGAGTGTTCTAAGCCCTTTGAGCCCCTTTCTCTCTCTACCTTCAAGTGAAATTCGTGAGTATGAGTGAGATAGGTTCCTGTGTGAGAGAGCTACTCCTTGTAATGATGTAAAGCTCTCCTTCTTCATCTTCCTACCCCCATTCTCTTTGAAGAAGAAGATTGAAGAAGCTTCTCCATGTGAAGGAGAAGGTGTTGCTGTTCTTTAAAGTTGATGAAGGCAAGCTGCTCCAGGTCTCCGAGTGAAGGATATAGGTGCTCCAGCTCTCCAAGTGAAGGAGAGGTGCAAGGCAAAGCTCAAGCAAGATAGGTAAATCCCGCAAGGCTGAAGACTAAGGTAAGATTGGGTAAGTCCTTTGAAGAAGGCTGAAGAATCTTGCTAGTGGGTAAGTCCTTGGTGAGGTAGAAGATCTTGGCTTGTTTATAAGTCCTTGGATGTGTGGTTTGTTGTATCTTGTAAACTTATTGTGATATATAAGAGAACCAAGTTGCAAATCCTAGAGCCTAACCAACTCTAGGTAGTGGACTGACATTTCTCCTAAGTTTAGGATGTGGAACCACTCTAAACCACCTGTCCAAATGTTTGCTATTCCTTGATTCTTATCCTTGCTATGTATGTTAGTTTAGGATATCAAATCACTACTTGAATTAGTTTCTGCACTATAATTAAATTGGTGGTCTAATCCTTTTTGTGAAGTTTGTGAAGCTCTATTCACCCCCCTCTAGAGCCCTTCGATCCAACAACTTTGTCTTGCCTCCTGGCTCGGTGTGCCGCTAGTGCTCGAGCAAGATAACCAATTTTTGGTAGTTGTTGGCACAACAGGTGCACTGCCAGGTGGCCGTCTTGTACGGGACCACTGATCTGCCTATAGATATGGACTAGTTTAGCCTTCAGGGGGAGATCGGAGAGTTGTTCTTCTGAGGGACAACTTTCAGTTCGTGTTCGTCTGTGCCTTCCTGCCCGTGTAGGCTTCAGCCTCGGGGATTCCTGCTACGCTTCGGCGCAGTTCGTATGTGAGAGGTCCTTGGTGATTTTGTGCCTGCTTCTACCTGCTTGACGGCATAGTCCATCTCTTGCCCATACCTACTTGCATGTGCCTGCCATCCTGCCTGTCCTCATGGCATCTTTTGGAGATGACTTCTGGAGAGACTGGCGTCGTCAAGTTACCACTGTTAAACTTACGGGTGCAATTACCAGCTTTGGGTGTGCTCCTTTGTGATATATGCCAAATCACAAGGGAAGTACTCTCATCTGATTCACAATGGTCCGCCTCAAACTACTGAGAATGCAGATGAAAAGGACGTCAAAGCTTTTGATGATTGGGTTTGTGACGATTCGACTGTGATGACGTGGATTCTCAATAGCACAGTTGAGAAGACCATTGTCACTATACTTTGGCTACCTACAGCGAAGCAGATGTGGGATTAGCTCACCAGTACCTACTATCACAGTCAGAATCCCAAGAAGGTCTTCGACATCACCAAGCAACTAGGGTGACTCCACTTCACGAGATCTGACATCACCGACTACTTCTCCACCTTCACCGGCCTGTGGGGTGAGTTGGAGACTTACCACCCGGTGTCTACTGATCTAGCGACTATGCAAAAATAGTGGGGGGAACTACAGCTGATACAGTTTTTGAGTGGCTTGCCGGAGTCCTATGCTGGCGTTGTGGATCAAATCTTGGCAAGTGATCTGCTCCCTACTTTGCATAGTGCCTACCAGCATCTCCAATGCCTTTCTTCATCGACACCGCCTCATCCTACTAAGACTGGAGATTCTACTACCTTGGCTTCTTGGTCCGGGCATGGCCGTGGTCATGGTCATGGTCGTTCCACTAATGGTTGTCCTCCCCTGGGTGTAGGATGGGGACATGGACCAGGTGCTGGATTAGGAGCCGCTCCTGCTGCCCCACCTCCTGCTACTTCGCATCCTCAACAAGGATAGTGTGTGTGTACCTTATGTGGCCGGTCTGACCATATTGAAGAAAAGTGTTGGGAAAAGTATGATAAACCGGCTTGGGCCAATGCTGGTGTTGATTCATCTTCTACTGCTTCTGAGGGTGTTTCTCAGGCGCCTGAACCAGAGCCTGCGGGAGTGACCACAGACTACATTCGTGCTGAGGTGGAACGCCTCCTTCTTGAGTGTGTTGGTTCTTCGTCTGTTGCTTCTACTAGTGGAGCACATGCTGCATACTCTGGTTATGATACTGCATTCCTGAGTTCCTCCTCACCTTCTACTTCTGGTAATACAAAATGGGTGCTAGATTCTGGTGCCTCTGCACATATATCTGGCAATAGATCTCTGTTTAAAACTCTATCAAACCTGCCCGTAACTCATAAGTTATGCTTGATGATGGCTCAAAGTCTTTGGTTTTTGGAGTAGGCGACATCATTTCTTAGTTATTACTCAAGTCTGCCTTATATGTGCCTAGATTTCCTCGGAACTTATTATTAGTCAGCAAAATTTTACAAAGTTTAAAATGTAGCCTGACATGTATTCCTGGCTCATGCATTTTTTAGGACCTTCACACGAGGACGAAGATTGGTGGGGGTATGAAGGTGCTGATGGACTATATTACTTGGACCAGTTACCGAGATCAGAGAAAGCTACTGTGGTATCTGCTTTATCGGCTTATGTTTCTACACTGCAGTGGCACTACAGGCTGGGACATCCATCGTCAGAGAAGCTGCGTCATTTAGTTTCTGATATTGGCAGTTGTAATTTTTAGTGTGAATCTTGTCCCATAGGAAAACAAACTCGTACTGTGTATCCTAGACGTAGTAATGTGAGCAGTAAAAACATTTTTGATTTAGTTCACTCTGATGTATGGGGCCCATGTCATGTACCAAGTTTTTCTGGTTACAAGTATTTCATTCTATTTATTGATGACTTTTCTAGGACTACTTGGTTGTTTCTATTAAAAAGTCGGTCCGAAGCGCTGTCTACTATCAAGTACATTTTTGTTGAAATAAAAATGCAGTTTGGTTTACCTGTTAAATTTTTCCACACTGATAATGCTTTCGAATTTGTTAAGCAAGAAGTGGTGGTTTTCTGTAAATCTATTGGTACGCTACACCAGACTTCATGTGCCTATACCCCACAACAAAATGGTGTTGCTGAGTGGAAAAATAGACACTTATTTGAAGTTGCTAGGACTATCATGATTTATTCTCATGTGCCCCACTCCTATTGGCCTAAGGCTATTTTGACTACGTGTTTTCTGATTAATAGAATGCCATCATCTGTTATTGGAAATCAGAATCCTATATAGGTTCTGCAACCTGAGACTTCTTTGTTTGCTGTTCCTCATAGAATTTTTGGGTGTACCTGCTTTGTCAGATAACTTGGACCCACTTCTGATAAGTTGTCTCCTAGAGCTGCTAAATGCATTTTTTGTTGGTATGTATGCCCTGAGAGCCAATCATGGGATGATTGGTGGGATACATTAATATTGATTTGATAAACATCAAAGGCAAGCTTCCAATTCATTCTGGTTCAGTCATATGAGATAGTGATAGAACAGATTGAATGTCTAGAGAATGACAGTACTCAATGACGTATGCCTTCAGGTTCAGGACCTGAACGATGAGATCATACGGATGCTAAGAGTTTGTACATTCTTGTTATGTCCCTAGTCAGATGTCATTGTGGAAGGTAGATAGACAGCAATGACACACAAGACTAGATTGTGGTGTTGGTTGATGACAGAATCTCATTAGTCATGATATAGAGATATCAAACCAAACACATACGTACTTGTTAGAGAACAAGGTACCGGACAGACCCACCGTGAGTTTGACACATGGAACCATGAGATGGTAGTCACAGTCAGTACTCACAGTGATGGTGGTGAGTGTGATTCTTTGACCTGAAATCACTACACTCAACACATGTCGTTGGGCACACTTTGACATCATCAAACGCAGTCCTGAAACATGGGTTGTTATAAAGGTGATGATTGGGTGGCTTTGACACATGGGGCTTTTGAGGGGTGAGTGATAGATATGGGATTTGTCCCTCCTGAGGGAGTATGATATCCAAGGCCACTTGATGAGTAGGATTGAGATAGGCGTGCACACGCATGTGTGAATTAGTATGTGATATTGATGTCATACATATCTCCTTCAATCTGCTCTGAGATCAAGAAAGTGAATGAACGTTGACAGGATGACTGCTCCATGCCTCGAGTTCATTCGAGATATCAGTGACAAAGGAATTATACATTCACTGTAACACCATTCACAGATTGTAGGATGAAAGTTGTTCTCCAACTTTCTACTTTCACTTGGGTAGCACTGATGTGTGACTAGGCACCGCTCTTTGCTTGTGAAGTCATAAGTGTTATGGACTTTCACTGCCAACGTGAAATGGACCTGCAGGGTCACACACATAGCATTTAACCTGGAAGAGGAGTTTTATCCACAAGCAACGTTTAGATTGATTACTAAAGGAGTTTAGTAGTTCAATTAAACACTCAATCAGTTGATAGCTCAATATCATATGGTTCAAGGTGTTGGACGCATTGATTGGAGTATCGGATTGATTGAAATCGCAATTGACTGATTCTGCACAACCTGTACTCCCAACCGATCGGTTCATGTGATGAACCGGTCGGCTGAGGTTGCTGAACCGGTCGGCTCAAGTGTTGAGTCGATCGGCTCAAGCCCAGGGTGAAACGAGCGGTTCAAGTGTTGAACCGATCGGTTCAACTGGTGCAACCGAGCAAGTTGGGAAAGTCAGGTCGGTGAGAATTTTCCTTGCGTTTCACTTGCCCAATTTGATTGGGAATAGGATTGGTATTCGATACCAATTAGAAACGAAAGTTGGAAAGTCAATCGGGAATCAACCAGGACCACGAACCGACCGGTTCAGAAATGAACCGATCGGCTCATGGGTCCCAACCGATCGGTTGGTGCTCCAATCGACCGGTTCAGGTCCCCAACCGACCGGTTCACTTGTGAACCGATCGGTTCAGGTTGCGAGGTGGTTGATTTTTGTGGAAAATCTCGAACCCTTCTACTCCTGCTTTAGTCCCATATTGCCGGGCACAGAGAACCCTGTCCCATGACCCGCCTATATATATAGGGGTATTGGGGGCTTCTCAGAGTACAACTCAGTGCATGTTGATTGCTCTGCAAAGTTGTCGTTCTCTCTGGTTTTGGTAACCGAGACAGAGCCCGAGCAAGTGCTTCCCGCAAAGGGAGGTGCAGCAAGGGAAGGACAACTACAGTTGCAGTCGACAGTAGGAGAGTGTGTTGGCGACTAGTACGTCAACAGGAGGGTGCGACTCCTTCCACTTCCTTATAGGACAAGGAGAGTGGAGTTCCAGGTGGTCCGTGTGGACTACTACAGAGGCGGGAGGACACTGCCACTTAGGAGGACAACTGTCATCTGACAGTCCGGTAGGAGGAGGAGTTGTCAGTCTCGGTGCGACCAGGAGCTACACAGACACCGTCCAAGACCGGAGATGAAGACCGCGCATTGCGCGAGGTATTGTCTCCGAGCAAGCCTCGGGACAAGGTATGATTCCAAAAACCATCCTTTCCTATTATATAGACGTTGACGCGTTTCCTCGGTATGGGTTTGGGGAGAAAAGTTTTTGTTTCCGTTGCCTTCTCTGTCTCCCCTAAAACCCTACAGTGGTATCAGAGCCACGTCAACTGTTCTATATTTTAGGAATATCGATATGATCGATTTTGGTTTGTCGCCTTTATTTATTGCATGCGATGCGAATAATATCGGCTTTATGCATGTCCAATCCTAAATCCACAAATCCTTAATTACATATATGATATGTATTATTAATGCACTCGATACGCGTCGCCCTTAAACGAGTTTTGTGGTGGATGTGTGTAGCATGATTATGGCCTATTAACCCCTATCTGTGTGTGGTTGTTTGTGGTTGCTTGCATTTCGGTCTGCGCACCGATCTTCCCTCTCTTATTCATGATGTAACTCGAAATAATTTGAGATTCTTTCCTACCTTTGCTCCCCCCGAATGTAACTCGGGGTTTCCCTTTTAAAGCAATGTAATAAATAGAATAGGATTTTATTTCCTGTTATGTCAAAGACCGGCGGACATCAAGACGACAGCTGAAACGATCGGTTCAAGGAGTGAACCGATCGGTTGACGTTCCAGACGGTCGGTTCAAGGTGTGAACCGATCGGTTGATGACCGGTTCGAGGAGCGAGACGAGCGGGTGGCGGACATGACGAGATGCACGACGTCCAGACGAACCGATCGATTGGAGGAGCCAACCGATCGGCTGGTGGCACCCAGACGACCGACTGGAGAGTACAGATCATTCATGTGATGAATTGATCAACTCGGATGGCAAGGCACAAAGTTCATCTTGTACAGGTTGCATGTGATGTAGACCTGGATGACCTTGATTCCTCTTGGCTCGAGGAATCACATTAGGATGGCCATAATCATCGCTTTTTATCATTTGTGCATGTTTTCTGTGGGATATAGCATGTATATGATACGTACTATGTATTGTGGTGATTGGATATGTATATGTATATAAAACCAAATCCCTCATTAAAATATTAAGTCTTACATGCCTTCCATTAGCGGCACACATGAAAAGCTCGATCGACCAAGCGTAGGTTACGCCAAAGCGTGGTGCGCCGTCTATCTTGTGGAAGTGTGAAGGGTAGACATGTAGGTTCTGCCAAAGCAGGGTGCATGTTTACCGTGTCGGCTTTTGGGTTAGACTTAACTGGTGATTCTTAGAGCGTCTAAGCCCAGAGGCAAGGAATGTTCATGGCAAGGAGTTGTGCATGTTCATTCAACAAGAGTTGCATATGATGCAATTGGCAAGAGTTGCCTACCTGAGAGATCTAAGTTGTGGGCGATCAGCCAAAGCTGACTCATGACTTAGAGGATTCCAAGATCTTGCCCACTAGAAGGTTGTACGCTGCAATCTTTCGAATTGATGGTGAGGGCTATCAATTTGAACTAAAATAGTGGGAGCGATAATTAATTAAAGGCCTAATTTTATCGTCAAACTTTTCAAATCAATCAAACAAGTCAAAAAGAGTTTTGAACTAAAATTGCATATATTTCCTTTTGTTAAAATATAAATGGTTAATCAACAAATCACTTTATTTGCGATCGGTCTTTGAGACCAACAAATTAAATGGGAATAATTCCACGACTGGTTAGGATGATGAGAAGTGTTCTCAGTCAAAGAGCGAAAGCTCTAAGTCCTAATTATACCAGAACCAGATGAACTCGATCCCACCACATCAATGGCTGAAAGTATGCTTATGGAAGCATACTGAGGATGACATTGATGAGGAGTGCTTGATGTTGTGTTCTCTGAACTATGAGTTGCAGAGACAACATGAGACATATGATGTCTCCAAGACACTATCCTAGTATGTCATGACAGAAGGAGATCCAGTAAGGTCTTCACACACTCAATGTGATTGGGTATGTGGAAAACCTGATTAAGAAGGATTCCCTCTGAGCCAAGAGTTGGCTATTGGTATGATACTGCAAATGTTGTGAGGATCATACAATTCATGATAAGCTACAACATGAACAACTTTGAAAAGCGTTGACAAAAGTTGTTGGACATGTTGAGGATAGTAGAGTCAAGGATGAAGAAAGACTAATCCTAATCTTTGATGTGATCAAAGAAAAGGTAATTCTTAAGGGCAAGGACAAGGGCAAAGCTAAGAAGTGTTCTGATGCTAGCCAGAAATCCAAGCCATCTTCAGCCTCAAGGAACATGGGGAAAGGGTGTATGAGGGATTGCCCTTTATATCTGGAAGAACAAAAGAAGATGAAGGAGGGGATGGAGATCTCCACCTAAGGTATCGTGAAATGAACCGCTTCTTTATCTGAGGTATATGATACCAAGATATGGATATGTCATATATGATATGTAATATCCGCAAAGAAGTGATGCTCTTTGTGAAAGGACCAAGAAAGAAGTACCCATCATTGGAGCAAGTGTTGCTGCCATAGATAGGAGTATCTTTCAGTTCATTTCAGCCTAAATGGCACGAAATAGAGTTGAGAACTGCTATTTCATATATTGCCAGTAGATAGAAACACTTTATCTTTGCATATTGTATGACAATGATGGCAATTAATAAAGTTGATGTTTCAATCTTAAAGATATGATCTTTGTGGCAATGCCTTGTTTATCTTGTGATACATGGTATGCATAAGATAAAATGATACCTAAAAGTTATAGATAACTCAAACAATCTAATTAGCATCAATCATGAGAAATTCATTTCTAGTTTCCATATGATGGATAAATCTAGACTCTTTTGGTTAGAGAACCAGTAAGAGACATGAATATCTTGGACATGATTAATCAATCTTCACTAATGAAGTGGGAGAATGATTATCCTATTAGGTATAATACATATGATGTATTTACATACCTATTGGAATAAATGTTAATACTTCAAATGGTGTTTAGAGAAATACCAATATGAATGTCTTGAAGTGTTCAAGATTATCATAGATGAAGTACAAATTTGGTAAAGTATTAATTCTTGATGAGATCAATGAATGAAATACTTGGACCAAATGTTTGAGATCCTTATGAGTGATTATGATAGTGTATCATAGTGAACTCATGATTAATGCATGGTGATGTCTAAATCAATAAGGAATCATACTCTAAGGAGTTAGAGAATGATTATCGAATAACTGAATTCTTCTTAATAAAAGAATTCCCCACACTAATAAAGGAAATTAAGAATCACAAGGGTTGTGAGTTCTTATATCCTTAACAGATACACCTCAATTATCTATGTGATGAGTTGTTCATGTGATGAGTCAACTATCTAGATGAATATGAGGAACCACATTTTGAGTTATGATTTATGATCATTACATCCTAAATGATTTCCATGTGAACCATAAGGTATGACCTTGATGGTAGCACTCATTGGATGAAATCCATAAGTGCAAATGAGTCTTAAGTGTTAAGATACATGGATAACATTTTGAGAAGGATGATGCTTGTTGATTGCAACTTAATGGCTGAGACATTTGCCATATGGATACTAAAACTGCATTCCTATGAGGAATAAAACAAGGATGTGTACGTGACACAACCTAAAAGGTTTATGAATCCACTAATGCAAATGAAGTCTATAAGTTACAATGGACTAATCAATGTGATTGATTGAGTATAAGCAACTCAAAAAATTGGATCTTTACTTTGATGATATAGTCAAAGGGTTTGACTGATATGTCAAAGATAAAGAAGGGATCTGTGATTTAGTGGGAGCGTATTCACATTCCACATACTGATGTGAAATGGATATGTTCTAAAATGGAAATCCAAAAGTGGAAATTATCTTTAAGGAAGATAGAGAAGTTTCCTATGTGATAGGAATAGAGATCTATAGAGATAGTTCTCGAAAAACCTCTTGACCTGTAAAGAGAGAAAACATACATTGGCAATCTGTACTGAAGTGTTCAGTATGCACAAATTCAGTGGGAGAAAAACTTGTCCATGTTACATGGAGTTAGTATCCCAAGGCCAAGTGTCCAATTCTTATGAAGAATGGAACACTAAGAATAGATATGGATCTATCATGTATGTAATCATCCCATTATCTTGCATGTATTGACATGGCAAGAACAAAATGCATTCATCATGTTGTATGTACGACATGAAAATATGATGTGCTCATCTTGATAACTCGTATGTAGGACATGACGAGTGGATGTCTGTCTACCTCCAGTAAGGGTTACTGGAATACCATAAGAACTTGATAAGTGCTTGGGAAGTACTAGTTCTATGGAGATAAGGAAGAGTTCGATGTAAAGAGTTACATTGATGCGAACTTCCGAAATGACAGAAAATTAATTGCAAAATATACATAAGATGTATACAAGTGAAAGTTTGTTGATAATTGGAAGTGTTCCAATAAAACCATTTAAAAGGGAAATGTCGAGTATTCGTGTGTTAGAGAACAATTGTGGATACTATATGGATCTGGAAGTTCATGAGATGAACTTATAGATATTCCACTCATTGATGACAAGTCTGGAATCCTTGATCATGCAATGTGGCTAAAGGTTAGCAAAGGAATACTAGATCGCATATTACGGCAACTCCATCTCATACGTGTGACGTACAACGAAGAGATGTGAGACATGCAATTTGTACAGACCTTGGCAAGGTGTTGCCATTACTCACTATGTTGGCACTAGAGCACAGTAACATGTAGGACATGTTTGACGATCACTATGAATATGATTCAAGGGTGATTGGCTCGCAGTGCAAGTGGCATTCTGTTGGTATGTATGCCCTGAGAGCCAATCATGGGATGATTGGTGGGATACATTAAGATTGATTTGATAAACATCAAAGGCAAGCTTCCAATTCATTCTGGTTCAGTCATATGAGACAGTGATAGAACAAATTGAATGTCTAGAGAATGACAGTGCTCAATGACGTATGCCTTCAGGTTCAGGACCTGAACGATGAGATCATACGGATGCTAAGAGTTTGTACATTCTTGTTATGTCCCTAGTCATATGTCATTGTGGAAGGTAGATAGACAGCAATGACACATAAGACTAGATTGTGGTGTTGGTTGATGACAGAATCTCATTAGTCATGATATAGAGATATCAAACCAAACACATAGGTACTTGTTAGAGAACAAGGTACCGGACAGACCCACCGTGAGTTTGACACATGGAACCATGAGATGGTAGTCACAGTCAGTACTCACAGTGATGGTGGTGAGTGTGATTCTTTGACCTGAAATCACTACACTCAACACATGTCGTTGGGCACACTTTGACATCATCAAACGCAGTCTTGAAACATGGGTTGTTATAAAGGTGATGATTGGGTGGCTTTGACACATGGGACTTTTGAGGGGTGAGTGATAGATATGGGATTTGTCCCTCCTGAGGGAGTATGATATCCAAGGCCACTTGATGAGTAGGATTGAGATAGGTGTGCGCACGCATGTGTGAATCAGTATGTGATATTGATGTCATACATATCTCCTTCAATCTGCTCTGAGATCAAGAAAGTGAATGAACGTTGACAGGATGACTGCTCCATGCCTCGAGTTCATTCGGGATATCAGTGACAAAGGAATTATACATTCACTGTAACACCATTCACGGATTGAGGATGAAAGTTGTTCTCCAACTTTCTACTTTCACTTGGGTAGCACTGATGTGTGACTAGGCACCGCTCTTTGCTTGTGAAGTCATAAGTGTTATGGACTTTCACTGCTAACGTGAAATGGACCTGTAGGGTCACACACATAGGATTTAACCTGGAAGAGGAGTTTTGTCCACAAGCAACGTTTAGATTGATTACTAAAGGAGTTTAGTAGTTCAATTAAACACGCAATCAGTTGATAGCTCAATATCATATGGTTCAAGGTGTTGGACGCATTGATTGGAGTATCAGATTGATTGAAATCGCAATTGACTTATTCTGTACAACCTGTACTCCCAACCAATCAGTTCATGTGATGAACCGGTCGGCTGAGGTTGCTGAACCGGTCGGCTCAAGTGTTGAGTCGATCGGCTCAAGCCCAGGGTGAAACGAGCGGTTCAAGTGTTGAACCGATCGGTTCAACTGGTGCAACTGAGCAAGTTGGGAAAGTCAGGTTGGTGAGAATTTTCCTTGCGTTTCACTTGCCCAATTTGATTGGGAATAGGATTGGTATTCGATACCAATTAGAAACGAAAGTTGGAAAGTCAATCGGGGATCGACCAGGACCACGAACCGACCGGTTCAGAAATGAACCGATCGGCTCATGGGTCCCAACCGATCGGTTGGTGCTCCAACCGACCGGTTCAGGTCCCCAACCGACCGGTTCACTTGTAAACCGATCGGTTCAGGTTGCGAGGTGGTTGCTTTTTGTGGAAAATCTCGAACCCTTCTACTCCTGCTTTAGTCCCATATTGCCGGGCACAGAGAACCCTGTCCCATGACCTGCCTATATATATAGGGGTATTGGGGGCTTCTCAGAGTACAACTCAGTGCATGTTGATTGCTCTGCAAAGTTGTCGTTCTCTCTGGTTTTGGTAACTGAGAGAGAGCCTGAGCAAGTGCTTCCCGCAAAGGGAGGTGCAGCAAGGGAAGGACAACTGCAGTTGCAGTCGACAACAGGAGAGTGTGTTGGTGACTAGTACGTCAACAGAAGGGTGCGACTCCTTCCACTTGCTTGTAGGACAAGGAGAGTGGAGTTCCAGGTGGTCCGTCTGGACTACTACAGAGGCGGGAGGACGCTGCCGCTTAGGAGGACAACTGTCATCTGACAGTCCGGTAGGAGGAGGAGTTGTCAGTCTCGATGCGACCAGGAGCTGCACAGACACCGTCCAAGACCGGAGATGAAGACCGCGCATTGCGCGAGGTATTGTCGTCGAGCAAGCCTCGGGACAAGGTATGATTCCACAAACCATCCTTTCCTATTGTATAGACGTTGACGCGTTTCCTCGGTATGGGTTTGGGGAGAAATTTTTTTGTTTCCGCTGCCTTCTCTGTCTCCCCTAAAACCCTACATTTTTCTGGGCTATTCTAGAACTCAAAAGGTTTACAGGTGTTATAATCCCAGTATGAGGAAATGGTTTACTAGTAGTGATGTTGTCTTTTTTAAAGATACACCATATTATTCTTCAGCAGGAGACAGTTTGCAGATAGACATTCTTGCCTCTCCTTTGCCTTTTATTTCTGACTGTGTGCCTGACATTACTGACACTGTGAATACTGAAAATCAGGATACTCCACTTATTGTTTATCAATGCAGGAATAGAGCACCTTATACACAAGTACCCCCCAAGACAACCAATCTTCTCCTCCAGAAGGTTCTGCTGCACCTGAGGTACATTCTGACCTTGACATACCTATTGCACTCAGAAAGGGTACTCGTTCCTGCACTTCTCATAGCATTGCTCGGTTTGTATCTACTATTCATCTGAATACTCAATCTAGAAATTTTGTATATGCTTTATCTACTGTGGATGTACGTAAGAATGTTCAGGATGCATTGAAAAGTACTGCTTGGACATCTTCTATAAAAGAAGAAATGATTGCCCTTACTGACAGAGACACTTGGGAGCTGGTGGATCCACCTCCTCAGTGTAAGCATGTGGGCTGCAGGTGGGTATATGCCATAAAATATCAACCTGATGGTACGGTTGAGAGGTTGAAAGCATGGTTAGTTGCAAAGGGCTATATTCAGACATATGGCATTGATTATTTTGAGACTTTTTCTCATGTTGCTCGCCTTAACTCTGTCAGGATTCTCCTATCTGTTGCTATGAATCTGAACTGGCCTCTTCTGCAGCTTGATGTGAAAATTGCTTTTCTATATGGTGACTTGCAGGAAGAGGTATATTTGGAGCAACCTCCTGGGTTTGTTGCTCAGGGGGAGTCTCACAAAGTATGCAGGCTTAAGAAGTCTATCTATGGGCTCAAACAGAGTCCTCGTGCCTGGTTTGATAAGTTGAGCAGGATCATGATTGATGTTGGTTTTCTGAGGTCACAGGTTGACCACTCTGTGTATAGAAAAAAAGACTTCAGCAGGTATTACTATTATGATTGTATATATTGATGACATTATTATTTCTGGCAGTGACTCTCTTGGTACTCAGGATACCAAAGATCATCTGGGAAAGCACTTTGCTACAAAAGATTTGGGCAGACTTCGGTATTTTCTTGGCATAGAGGTCTCTAGAAACTCTAATGCCCTGGTGCTTTCTCAGAGAAAGTATGTTATTGATATTCTGCAGGTGACTAGTATGCTTGGAGCAAGACCTGCAGATACTCCTCTAGATCCCAATGTGAATTGGGATGATGATTCCTCTTCTCTAGTGTTTGCTGATCATAAAAAACTCAGGAGGTTGATTGGTAAATTGATTTATTTGACTGTTACTCGTCCTAATATTGCAACTGTAGTCGGTCTTCTTAGCAGGTACCTTGACAAACCCAGACAGTGTCACTGGGATAATGTATTTCACATTCTGAGATACTTAAAAAAGTCACCTGGCAAGGGACTTCATTATAAAAAGAATGGGCACTGTGTTCTTGAAGGGTATTCTGATTCTAATTATATAGGCAGCAAAGTTGATAGAAAATCTACCTCCGGTTACTTTACATTTGTAGAAGGCAATCTTGTTACCTGGAGGAGCAAGAAATAGAATGTCGTTTCCAGATCTAGTGCTGAATCTGAGTATAGGGCCATGGCCCATACTGCTTGTAAGTTACTGTGGGTGCGTTCTCTTCTGAAAGAGTTTGGGATTGAGTCTTCTTCGGCCATTCCTATGCACTACGATAATAGAGCTGCCATCTTCATTTTAAATAATCATGTCTATCATGAGCGCACCAAACACATTGAAGTTGACTACCACTTCATCAGAGAATATATTCTTACTGGAAAGATATGCACTCCATTCACGAGATCAGAAGATCAAGTTGCTGATATCTTCACCAAGCTGCTGACAAAGAAACAGTTCTGTACACTGATAGACAAGTTGGGCATGATTAACATCTATGCTCCAACTTGAGGGGGAGTGTTACATTATATATTTCCTATTTTACATAGCTTGTTATTTGTTTTGTTATTTCCCTTTTATATATGGACCTCTCTATAATTCTCTCAGTATTATATATTTGAGGGTGCACACATTGTGCAACCCTGAGCTTTCTGAAAACGCTGACTCTGTCACAGTTCTAAAGGTCAGGAGTGGCGCTCTCAAACTCAAATTGATTGATTCCTTCTCATAAAGAATCCAAAATCCTGGTTTCCTAAAACGTTATGCCACGTTCGACTGCTACTGAACTCCCTGTCAGTAGAATGTGACAAAGAAAAAGGGTCGGTGGGAATAGGATCAGGCTCATGAAAAAGAGTGAGGTCGTCTCCCTTACTATAACTCTACAGAACTGTACCTCGACATTGAACACAAGACTCATACCCATTTTGGAATGGGGAGCTCATAAGCATTGGCACAGAGGTGTCGCAACACTTGGTATGGACCTACTCACTTGGCATGCAATTTCTTTATACTATAGGAATCTCTCTATCTGGTCTTACCCGAAGCATGAATTGATCCCATATATTAAAAAAAACATGCGATGAGCAGCAGCTTTTTCCATAGTGGGATGCAATCTTTCACCTGATCTGAGAATGCAAGTCATGAAGATGTTGTGCAAATGAAAAATATCAAGGGTTGACTAGACCTAGAAGATGTGGGTAAGGGGGCAAGGTCTATAGGCTTCTTAGGCTGTCGTGACAATCCCAAAAGGGGAAAGACTAGAAGAATGGTTCACCGAACTATGTGAAAATACACCAACTCTGGCATGTGTCAGATTGTATCCCAGCCCGAAGGGTAGTCACCAATCAACCCAGAGACCAGACTATGAGGGACAACCTCAATTTTCCCTTCAGTCAGTGGGTGATATGCACTGGAGAACTGCAGCTTTGTGTTGGGTAATTTCCAGAGGGTCTTCCAGAAAGAACTCATGAACTTGCCGGTCAGAGACGATTGTTTTGGGTAATCCATCTATCTCATAGAAGGTGAACAATCTCTCTGACAAACCATTTTGCAATATGTGAAGCATCATCGGTCTTGTTGAAAGGAACAAAGTGTGCCATCTTAGAGAATCTGTCCACTACAACAAGGATGGAATCACCATGCGGGTAGACCCAACACGAAATCCATGCGAATATCTTGTCCTGAGAAGGGGGATGTGCAATAGGAAGAGGCATGTACAATCATGTGTTCTTCTTCTTCCCTTTTGCATTCTGATGTGTGCGACATTGTGCCACAATGTGTGCCACATCACGCTTGAGGCTAGGCCAATAGAACCCCACCTCAACCATGAGTCTTGTCATGCCTGCTGCCTCACCTGCATGCAATTCCCAAATGAGGCGTGTAGGGATCCGACTCGAGGGCGATTGAGCGAGTGATTCTGAAGGTGACTGGGGGGCCAGGGATGGTGTCCTAGGCGGCGGCCAAGGGAGTGAAGTAGATAAGGTATCGAGTAAGGTACAGCGAGAGGAACGAATTGACCGTATGGGAGAGGAACCAAGATATGTAGAATGTGGCTGATGGCGGCGACAATTTGACATAGGAAGTGAGACCTTAGAGACACTTTGATGAATGTGAGGAACGGTCTACGAAATGAGAACTGCGGAGGACATTAGAGTTGAAAAGGTCGGTATTCATCCTACACTTTCCTTTTCTGATAAGGCCAAGAGAGTGTTGAGTAGGCCATGGAGGTACTAGATCCTGGTTAGACTGCTGGATGTAAAGATCTCATACCAGGTTCTAGTGATGAGAATTAGGAATCTATGGAGACCAATGGCACACTGAAGTGTGATAGATCTAGAAAATAACTTCTATTTCTATATTGTCCAATTTGTGAGTGAATAAGATTACTACAATGTGATGCTGGGAGGGCCATGGACCCTGTTCAGTTCTTATCTCACAGTCAAGCCATGGAGGATTCAATCCAAGTGAAGGAAAACATGTGGTGTGGTTGCGGATTTCGGGGTTACCAATCTCATATTATCATGAGGAGGTAGGCAATCGGGGGACAGGTGGGTACTGTGAGGGAGGTCGACAGGAATACAAGAGGCATTCAGAGAGGCAAATTTGCTAGAATTGCGGTGGAGGTTGACCTAAATAAAACACTGATGTCTAAGATAAGGATTGATGGTCTTTGGTATTTGGTGGAATACAAAAGTTGGCACAGATATGTCCCTATTGTGGAAAAGCTTGGCATGACTGGATGTCCAATTAGGCAGAAGGATAAAAGGAATGTCAACTTGGGTGAAGGGGAAATGGACAAAGGCTGAAATGGAGAAGGATGAGGAGTTTGGTACCTGGATGAAGGCCCCTCACAAGATGAGAAGACCAAGACAATCATCTCCCTAAAAACAAAAGAGACATGAGGCTAGGGGAAGGGAAGGTAACAACATGTTTGGAAACTGAGAATAAATCCATGAGGAGAAGAAGAGATTTGGGAAAAGGAATATGAAATTACCTATTACTGATAAGAATTTGAACAAGGAAAGAACCGCACCAAGAGAAGAGGAGTTGCCACTCCAGGATATTACAAATATTGCTTCTATGCAATTGGAAAAGGGGGGAAGAAAGAAGTAGGTTGAGAAGGGGAAAGGAGACAACAAGTATGACAAGAGGAATAGGGAAAAGGGGGTTCATACTGTGGTTGTTTTGGAGGGGGACCAAATGGTGGTGGAATCCCAGGAAGGGGATAACAGGGGGGTTGAGGGATTGGGATGGTCTCAATTTAGATGGGTTCATGAGACTATTCAGAAGGAGACTGGGGGGGGAGAATAAGATCCACCTGATCCGGGTGAGGAAGGGGGTGGAGGTGGCCAGCTTAGGAGAAGGAGTAGGGAGGGTGGGGGAAGCAAGGTATTCTCCCTACCACCTGAAACGGCTGGTAGAGGAGAGGGAAGAGGTCCCTAGGGAAGGTAATGTGGAGAGTCTTGCTAGGAAGGAAGGGGTCGTAAGGCTGGTAGGAGTTCTTGATTATCTTCTATGATTTGAAAGATAAGGGGTGTCCAGGAGGACCTTGAAGGCCTTCAGTCGTGAGATTTTTTTCTTCCTGATCTTGTGCATCAGTTGCCTTCAAATCTCACATCAATTTGCTTACCCTCCCCTCCCCCCCCGAACCCCTCCTATGTACGTAGGAACGCATTCATTCTCCAACACTTGGATCAGTACCTTCGTCGAATGGGTGACGGTAGGGCAAAACGGATACACCAAATTGGGTGGGCCCACCCAGAAGGTCGACCTCGAAACTTCTATGTTCGTTGGTTGGTAGGAGTGGAGGTTCTTTGGAAGTCTCTCGTCAAAAAATAAAAGAATCATAAATCAAATATGACAAGAAAAAATGGAAATCAAAAGATATTATATAGGGAGAGAGGAAAGGAAGATGCGGAAAACAAGACAGGGAATCTCTACAATGACACTGTCAAAAATCAAGGGATGTAGCGCAGCTTGGCATTTTGTTTGGGTCAAAAATGGCACGGGTTCAATTTCATCCCAACCCCCCCTTTCTATGGTTATGGTAAGAGGGACAGGGAAAAGGGTTGGATGAAAATTGGACAGGAGAAGGTAGGGCCAAACTTGATCCTGACTTCTTTCTTGTCATAAGAAAGTGCTCTTAGTTCAGTTCGGTAGAATGTAGGTCTCCAAAACCCGATGTCATAGGTTCAAATCCAACAGAGCGTGAGATGGTTTCATCATATCTTGTGTGACCCAAGAAACACTTTCAAGGTCCCTATGATTCAACCATTTCTGTGTCGCTGACTAGGGACAACCCCATTCTGTAGGGAACTACAATAATGCCCTATTGGTTGGCTTGGTATATGCGGGACAATCTTTCTTCTACAAAAAATCGAGAAACGCGGAGGGGTGAATTTTTCTCTTTAAACAAAGACAATAAAAAACAATGCTTGCCTCATATGGGATGGAATGGAGGGGTACTAGAAATGCCAAGAGAGGAATTAAGTGGCTTGACCTTCAGGGAGAGGTACAAATCGAGCAAAGCGAGAGGTACAAATCGAGAAAAGCGAGAGGAATGAATAATGGATAGAAAAGAACTCCAGGGGAGACTGAGCTGGATAGACTTCCCACTTGTTCCTTCTATTTGCAGCAAATAGCTTATTTACTTCACCAGTTCATGCCCAAGAAAGAACAGTATACTCAAACTTTTGTTTTGAATGAATAACTAGACCACTTATTCACCTAGAGCCGTCTTGCCCACTAGTGTAGGGCTTGTAGTGGAAATATGGGCTGAACCTGGTGCGGGATTCACTTATATAACTGACTTTCTTGAAGAGGACAGGAAAAAGAGAGACTTACCTAAGCATAGGTCAAGGGAACTGGGAATAGAGCGAAGGGGATGAGACATATTACCCCCCCCAGAACTCGAATGGTACCCATACTATAGGGACTTCCATCAAGTACCAAGACAAGAAAGGTCCTAGTCAATCAATGGGAATAGCAGAATTCCAACTCCTCTCCCTAACGGTCGATTTGTACCTCAACCTCGACCAGTTGACTCATCTCACTCTTTGAAATGAAAGCATCAACTACTCCTCTCCTGGAGAAAGAGTGGTAATAGAAGTGGAGGGCCTGATCTTACACACACTGGGGCTATTTACTTCTCCTACTGCTATTAAACTAACAAGATAAGGCTGAGATTTGAAATCAATCTGGGTAAGAGGGATCAATAGGTAGGAAATACATAGCAGTCAATCCCCTCAAAGATCCATGGCCTACCATTGAAAGTGACTCCAATTAGCTCTGGCTTAAGGGCTGACGACTTAGAGGGAGGGTGACGGCCCTTCCACTCAATCGAATAGAGAAGAAAATGATGGCCGGCACAGCAGATCAATCTCTTTACAAGGAGACTGTCGGATCTCAAACAAATACCCTAGAACTGCAATTGCGGGAGCACATCTCCCGACTAGATCGCTCAGAATTCAAACTGCAATAGGAGGGGATGACTCTAGAAATACAATACAATGGAATCGACTGGACCGAAACCCTCTGGAATAGCCCTGGAGATCGTTAGAGCGTGAGAGAGAGTAAGTGGAGGAAAAACCTCATACGAGAAGAAGAATTTCAAAGACAAATCTTTTCTTGCTTTCTCACTGGAAGTCGGCCCTCCTTTACCAACTTCTTCCTTTACTGCTGGATTTTCTATACATGATTGCTTACCCACTTACCTAAGGGAAAGGACTACATACAGCTATGGGCACTTGACCATGGAGGGAGACCTCGGGTCTTCAGGCGTAGGCTTTTTTTCCATCCGGGGAGCTCAGGAGACTCTGGAATTGGTATTTTGATCGTTGAATTGCAACTACTGTGTTGTGCCGCACCTGACAAGAACCTGTACGTACAAGGTCTACTATACGGGACTAGAACTAGAAAAGCGGGGATTTCCTAAAAGACAAGCAAGCACAAGAATCAACCAATTTCCTATTTCTCAAAAGCCAATAAAGTAGATAGGAGGAGCAGCTGGGGCTGGGCACTGACTATGGTCTACAGAGCTTAACCTGAGTCTCAGTTAAGGAAGGCTCCCATGAAGAACTTATGGTTTTGAGAAGCTGGTGCAGAGGACCTTTTCTAGTTGAAGATTTCTACACCATTTGAAAAAAACAATTAGAAGAAGAGAAGAAAGAAGGAGGGTGGGGTCAGAATTCCATCTTGATTCGAGCCACCTTTCTTATCTTAGGTCTTAGGTAGAACCTTCCCATTAGATAGCCAAGAAGAAGAAGAATAGATCTTGCAACCTTTCTTTGATTCCTGCTTCGCTTCGCTCTGCACCTGACCTTGCATCTAGAATTGAATCTATGACATTCAGACTTATACAGAGATTTTGGACTTTGACCCCAGGAGAAAGAAGGTGGTTTTGGAAAACTTGAATGAGACCAGGCCTTAGCCGCAGAGGGTGACTGAAACTTAATAGTAGCACCAAAGCACTCGAACTTTTTATTCTATTAGATAGAAGGGATTGGATTCATAGCCTAGTCTCGTACACAAAAGGGAATCCACTTCTTCGAGGTAGAAAGAAACCCTTCCCCGGTTCGGTGTGCTTCCTTTGTCTGTAGAACTTGGATCTTACTGGATAACCCACTGAGACCGTCCACACAACTCACCTTTTTCTATTGAAGTATCCTCTTTAGCCTCTTTGGTGACAGATAAGCCATCAGACCTCATACCAGAGTTCATCAGTAGGCATTTGCTACTGGCAATATATATGGTATAATTTTGTTTACTTGTTTATATTGCTTGCCGGTTACGCCGACTCCTTTTTTTTAGTCAACAATCCTTGCGACAAGATCAGTAAGAGTCAGAGGTCAAACCATGGAGCCAAATCGTTATTGCCTTTCACCCCTTGGTCTCTCACTTTCATTGCGAAACCTTTAAAACCTCTATCTATAGCTAGAGAATTCCTATTCCACGGGGGATTTCCTTTTTAAAGCTGTGTACCTGAAACTCATTCTTTTGATCTTTTCATCTCCAACCGCTCATTTCTCTACATTCACGTTTCCAAAGTCTACCCTCGCTTACCTTACGTGAGCTCGGACTTCGCTATCGTTTTGCTGGGCCGTTCCACCGACTATTTCTTTTTGATGGCCTGGCGCCGTGATCAAAACTATGTATATAAATATCAGTAAGTAAAAAGGACCTCATTTTTGGAAAGATCAGTGAATTGTTTGCCTACCCACACTCACTCACTTCGCTAGCCAAATTGCTTTCTCTCTTCCCTCTTCGCCCACCTCTATTCTGTTGAATGTTATTCAGTCTGAGATCATTCTATTTGGGTTATAGCTTTCTTCCAATAGCGGATTCATTCGAAAGAACCGATGCCGTACTTATTCAGTGGAATGCTCCTACACCTTACTCACTATCTTGACTCACTTTCTTCTTTTCTTTCAAATCATCAAGACAAACTCCTTCTATTTCTATAAGTAGGCGATTCCTTTTTCTTTAGTCTTTCTTTCTATCCTTGATTGAGTATTGGATAGCAGAGAGATAGAGACTCACCACTTTCATATCCCGAAAGACTACTTTGCGGAATGAAATCCAATTTCCCCTTTTCCGATATGATTAGATGGCTATAGGCCAAGGGAAGGTCCCTAGACATGAAAGCATAGTCATTCGCTGCACCAACATAAGAACTAAAGAAAAATGTCTGCCAACTTCCTCAGTTTAGGAAAGCACAGGCTCGGGACACACCCAAAAGGATCGGGAATCGACGCATACGAGGAACTTCCCTATTGTAGAGAAAAAGAAAAGCATTCCTTTCCAGTCCTTCATTCTTGTAACAGCCGGGTGGCTTATTGACCCTTATCACTTGTAATTGACTGAGTGAACTCTCCTGTGGTGCGTACCTATGAATTCTTGTTTGCATAGATAGATCTGTCACTTCCTACCAAAGGATATCGCTTCTAAGGCCTATGTATCAATAGAAAAATTGGTGTAGTAAATTGATTGACTCGGCCAATTGCAAATTCACTAAACTATTGAAATAGCCAGATTAGCTCAAACCACCTCTGGCTCGACCACCTTATCATACTCGATCCAATTCCACTTCCCGCCTCAATGATAGAAGGTCATATCGGTAGTTACTTATCAAAGCAAAGAATCACTCGATCAAGTCAAGTAAGTAGTGACATCAAGCCTTTCTTACTCAATCAAGTCAAGTAAGTCAACTTGAAACTTCCTCAGGACTCACTCAATGGCTAACTCTTTGCCGGCAGGTCCACAGGATATCCCATGCTGACTCTAGCTTACTTGGGATTCCCTAACCCTTTCTTAGTTGATTATCCGGTTATTGCCTCTTCTTCGAGTTATGCCCCGAAAAAAGGAAAGCAGGATAAAAAAGAAAAACGCCTATCCCCTATCGCTTCAATCTGGGTATGCCCTTACTTGGTCCCCTTAGTCTAGACCTAGTTGGTCAACTTTTTCATAATATATACTGAGACATTTTTCTCATTTTGGATCTGTTTGAGACTCCTTAGCTACTTTCCTTCTTGGTCGAGTCTCTCCTAAACTCCTCTGATTGAATAGTTGGAACACATATGATGCATCCTGTCATAGGGGGGAGATCTATAACCTTCTCGACCTCTCCACCTGCTAAACAACTAGGGCTCCCAGAGGCATCAGGACAAAGAGGACATATCCATAGTGCATAGGACCTCCCAGCTTCATCAATTGCATGGGCTGATAGGAAAAAAGATCAAAGAGGCATACCTCTCCCTTACGGTCAACCCTCACCCCTCCTTATCCTTTAGTCCACAGAGTGATCAAACCATTCAATCCCTGGGAGCCTATTCCTGACCAAACCCCCCTAACTTCTCATTTGCATCGCTCATCGCTAATTGAAATCCCCAATAAGAAAAACCTGATCGAATGAGGAAAGAGAAGCACAACTGCTCTCTACTAGTTGGGACTCGCGTAAACTGCCGATAACAACCAATCTGGCGAAGATCCCGAAGAGACCAAATAATGAATAACATGAGAAGAGGAATCCAGAACCCCTATGTTAAATACCCCAACATCCCAACTAAGACCTCCTGAACCAACCCCCCGCGGTTAGACTCCAAAAAAAATAGAGAATGTTGATCAAATTTCATAAATGATCACTGAACCTTCGATCCTGTATGATATCATGACTTCGATCCTTGTCAATAATTAAGATTTTTTCACAGCCCCCCCCCCCCCGCACTTTTTCTGTCCCGCATACTCCTGTCAGTCTTTAGTTGAACTATCTACCCCTCTTTCAGATTCGAAGTGCTTCCTGATTTTTTGATAGCAAGCCTCGAGAAATGGATTTAGTTTCCTGGAGACTTTGGGTTTGATTTTCTTGCATTTCGTAAATAATCTGAGTCCAGTTTTCGACTCCTCAATTCCTATCACACAAGGTGTGGACTATTATGCCCATCTTTTCCGTAGAAGGAAACCGTCCGATGCTCCTCTTTATGAAGTTGCCAGATACAAAATGTTAGATTACTTGGATTCTTTAACAAAGGGAAATCCTCGACCGGCTTCCCAATCCACTTTTTGATGAGAAAACCCTGGAGGACCTAACCTGAATTCCAAATCGAGGTTTGACTTGGGTCCATAGCATAACCGATATGAATTTGAAAACCAAATGCAAAACAAAAGAATAAGGAGATAGAGAGGAAGATGAGTGGACCTTTTTCCTGACGCTGACGAGGCTGCTACTTCTCCCTTCTTCCTGATTTCTATATAAAAATTGAGAATTCCTGATCCAACTCGTCCCATAATGGGCGTTATTGAAAAGAACAAGAAGAAATTTGTCCAATAGTCACAAATGGTGCCTCCACAGGTTGACATCCGATCCAACCTAGTAGTAAGCAATCCGCCAAAAGCAATCAAAATATTCCTTGGTAAATCGGGTGAAAACTTGAACTACATACATAGAGATTTTAAAAAAAAGGTAAAGCCAACAGATATATAAAAACGGGTGCTATTGCGGCTACACCTCCCGATTTGTCAGGTATACTTTGAAAAATGGCATAGATCGGTAGGAAATACCATTCTGGCACAATATGAGGCAGGGTAGACATCGGATTAGCAGGTATATAATTTTTGGGATGCCCCAAAACATTAGGAGCATAAAAAATCCAAATGGAAAAAAAGATGGAAAAGGCTACCCAACCTACTAGATCCTTTACATAAAAATAAGGGTAAAAAGAAATTTGATCCATCTTAGAATGTACACCCAAGGGATTATTTGAGCCATATTGATGCAATACGGCCAGATGAAGAAGACTGGAACCCACTAAAATAAAGGGGAGTAAATAATGGAGACTAAAAAAATGATTTAAGGTGGCATTGTCCACGGAGAAACCACCCCAAAGCCAAGTCACTATAGTATCTCCTACTACAAGTATGGCGCTAGCTAAGCTTGTAATGACTGTAGCTCCCCAAAAGCTCATCTGACCCAAAGGTGGTACGTATCCTATAAAATCTATCACAATCATTAAGAGGAATATGACAACTCTGAGACACCAAACAAATTCCCTAGTATTTCTACAACTCGCATAATATAGACCATGAAATATATGAAGGTAAACCACAAAGAGAAACATACTTGCCCCATTAGCATGCATATAACGGAGCAACCAGCCCCCTGAAACATCTCTCATAATATGTTCGACACTATTGAAAGCTAGATCCACATGAGGTGTGTAATGCATAGCTAAAAAAAATGACAATCACTATCTGAATGACTAAACAAATACCTTCTAACGAACCGAAACCCCACCAATAGCTAAGATTGCTTGGGGTTGGATAATCTATCAAATGTTGGTCAAGTGTGGAGGAGATGGGTTATTTTTTAAGAGAGAATCATTGGTTTCTCAAGTTCTCTTTGATCTTGTGCGTGACAACCCCTCCCCCCTATTTACTCCGACCCTCCAACTGCGAATTGCAGACAAGATCCCCAAAAGAAGAATACCAGGCATAAACAAAAGAATTGTGTGAAATAAGTGAATTTATCCAGTTGAGGCATTATTGATTCATCCAAACCCCAAGGGACAGAATTGGTGGTCAAGTGGGGATTCAGGGGTAATAAAAGCATGCAAGTCGGCTCGCTCCAATACCAACTCTAGTCCCCCCACTCATTGAAATCTTGGAGGATCCTGAGGAGAGAAGGCTCCTCCAGATTGTCTTGCCCGATCACCTCCTTGGTTCATTCCCATAGGGACCAGGGCAAAGGCAGGATCTTCCCCTTCTGGGCCAGGGGATCTACAAAAATTTGGGCTATCTCCAAAGGGGGTTATTCATCTCATTCTCTCGCTCTGCTCACGGAGTGACATACCAAAAATCCCTCTCCCTGACGGTCGAGCTACTTCGTCCCTCACCGAAACCGCACCACACCTTATGGAATGGAAGAGCAAAGCAACTCTTCTACAAGTTCCGTTGCGTATCGATCCACATCCATTTTTCCCCTAGTTGTGTCAAAAAGATCTGAAGGGGGGGAGTGCTCATTCCTTGTTCGAATCGTCGACCGGGTCCTCCCAAGCTCTATGCTATTTGGGAACTCCGCAAGGGTCTGACCACCTTCTTGATTGAAAATATGTGAGACTTTGGAGTACTTTTGGATAATATTCCGTGCTGAGGATTTGTGCGTATGGGCTAGGGTGAAGAGGGAAGACCAGCGGATCTGGTGGTCGACAATCTTTCGAACTTGGTAAAGGTTGTGGCAGCATCTGCAGTAAGACAAAAGACTGATAGCGATGCCCGCAGACTAATTTACGATGTCTCTGTCACTGACGTTCGTCAAGTAGGCCACGTCAATTGGCCAGGGTCTTTTTTGTCCAATGAGACCTCGATCCTGAAGCCTCTATCTGTATGGGAAATTCGCTGCCAAAAGATCCCGCCCAGTATCCCCCTCCTTCCCCCGCCGCCTTCTGACTCACGGGAGTACACCGACCTTGATATTGATATTTATAGAATTCGAACTCTCATTTAGAGACTGCCTGTTAAACTGGCACGTTGCTCCGACCTGATCCCTACTGCAAGAACTTGATCCCCCTTGATTTTTTCCAGATGTTCTTGACAATCCCCCAGGAGACGAAAACTTGGGGACTTCTGACTCCAACTGTTCCAAGAGTCTCTAAAAGTGGAACCACATTTTCATATATCTGTGTTCTGCTTATCCCCTGCATCAGCTCTTTGATCGGGATAGCCTCACCCTAGTCCCCCCACTTGGAATGGATGGTAGACCGCAGTTGGAAAGCTATTAGATGTACGCGGTGCTTTACCCGTAGACACTTCTCCAGCTCTCACAAAAAGGGGATGGGAGTCGTTTGAGGACGGACTTCCCGAATGACTGTACCGAGGAATTCTACCGTACTCCGTGCTGCTATGGTCTTGATCCTGCGGGTTTCCCCCAAAGGTGAAGGACGGATTGATTGAAGTGGGTGACACATTTTTGTATTTATATGAGAAGCTCTACGGAACCCACGATTCCCAGTAGTGAGTCGTCTGCATATCGTGTTTTACGACCGACTCGCAAAAACATGATTAACTAATGCAGAAGCGTTCATTAAGCAGCGGATTACCAAAAATCACTTAAAATTAAAACCTTTTTATCAAGAGATCCATTAAAGGAAAACTTTCTCACATAGAACTGAAGTAACATATTTACATTCTTATTCAAAGGTACATATTATGCATCATCTCTTCTGAGAATTACAAGCATCAACTGCTCTGGTAAGCTGAACACATGTAGTATAAAATCTCGAGGCACTGAGCCAAAATCTCGAAAGCACTAACTACTACTCCGAGGACCTGAGAGTATAAAGAAGACACATAGGACTTCTATATACATATATACAAGGCATAACAGCCAGTGTCTCCACCTGAGACTTCACTGCTGTCTCTGCTGCTACTGTAGTTGTCCTTCACCTACTGAAGGATTCCTGCCTCCTCGTCCGCGTTCACCTAAAAATGTGGTTCCCATGGGGGTGAGACAATTGTAAATTGTCCCAGCGAGAGATATAACTCTCCACCAGAAACATTATTATTGCAGCTTAAAAAGATAAATATGAAGAGAGGAATCATATTTATTTTGCAGCATATATTTTAATGTCCAACAGATTAGAACATTAATCTTATCAGAAGCATTGCAGCTATAACTTGATAGAATCAATATGTCACTTATCCTTCAAGGAATATGAAGAACATGTATCACATTTATTCATT
Source organism: Alisma plantago-aquatica (assembly GCA_963693085.1). Classification (NCBI taxonomy): domain Eukaryota; kingdom Viridiplantae; phylum Streptophyta; class Magnoliopsida; order Alismatales; family Alismataceae; genus Alisma; species Alisma plantago-aquatica. The sequence continues at coordinate 919,530,445 of OY856414.1, forward strand.
ATAGAATCATTACCACAACACTAACTCACTTTAGGTTTAGATCATATATCTAATGCCTGGCATTGTCATTGTGGAGGCATGGCTTGTAGCCATACTGACGCAATTTTACCGTGCATATAAACGCAAGTGTACGCGTCGAGTAGTACATGCCTTTGTGAGGCCCGAGTCGAACTCAGGGATACGTGCAATCGTCAGAGACTCCTACTAACTACTCGCGATCAGCTAAGACGATTAACAAGTTGAGAGTTGTTGTTAAAAATAAAAGAAAAATAAAAACAAAACAAAAGAAGCAATCGATTAAATGTTGGTTTAATCAATTCAAAAGGGTATCTTTAGGATTGTGGTTTCACCGCGGGTTTTCATTGTATTAAATTCTATATAGCTACTCAATTTTATCTCTCTATCCGGGTAGTGGCCTGAAAACAGAATTGCCCACTGTCGTGGTGGATTTCACTACCTAAGCTTAGGTCAGTTCCACCGTCGTAGTAACCTATACCCTAAACTAGGTGCATTATGACCGATCTCTCAGTTTCCACCATTAATTTTACACCGCCTTGTTCAGGGATTTATCGATTAATGTAGATTTCGTCTCTTTTCAACCGTTAATCCTTCTTTCAAAGTGATTAAGGGCATTAAGTTATTATTATGGTGATCAAGCATAACAATATATGGAGAAAACGAAATTATACCACAGAATTGAGGGATAAAATATGAATTATGACGTGTATTTTACTACGCGCTTAAACGCAAGTATACGCGTCGAGTAATATAGGCCTTGTGAGGCCCGAGTCGAACTCAGGGATACGTGAATTATTGGAGACTTCTACTAACTAATCGCAATCAGCTAGACCAATTAACAGAGTAGGGTTTTGTTGTTCAAATTAAAAGAAAATAAAAATTAAACAAAGAAAACAATCGATTAAAGGTTAATTTAATCAATTAAAAGGATATCTTTAGGATGGCGGTTTCACCGCGGGTCAACATTGTATTAGATTTCATATAATTCCTCACACTTCTCTCTCTATTCGGGTAGTGGCCTGAAATGAGAATTACCCACTGTCGTGGTGTAACCCACTACTTAGATTTAGGTTGATTCCACCGTCGTAGTAATCATTCCCCTAAACTAAGCGCATTAAGATCGGTCCCTCAGTTCCCACCATTAATTTTACAACTCCTTTGTCAAGGGTTTTATTAATTAATGTAGAATTCGTCTCTTTTCAACCGTTAATCCTTCTGTCGAAGTGATTAAGGGCATTAAGTTATTATTATGGTGATCAAGCATAACAATAGAAATAGAGAAAACGAATTTATACCACGGATATGAGAGAAAAATATGAATTATCAATATAAAATCATCATACAATGTATCCCCGGGCTACTCCCGGTCCTAAAGATTGAGGGTTTTAGCCTCTCATGTTCGTCTTACACGAATACATGGTAGAAATTGGGGAATTCATAAGAAAAACGTGAAATAGATGGGAAAACCCCTGAACGGAGAAGAACCGGTGGATCCTTGGCGTAGAACACAAGCTTTCCCCGCCTATCGGTGGTGGAAATCGTCTTCGGCAGCGTCCGAATCAACCAGGATGAGCTTCTCGGCCTCCGTTCTCCTTTCTCTCCTCCTCGGCACTCGTGCAATCCAAAATTGAGATCATGATCACGTCTGGGCGGCCGTCATTAGGTATAAGTCCCTAATTAGGTCATCAAATAACAACAGCCGTCCGATCGAAATCAAAACAAATCCAACGCATATCTGCCGGCGTCGATACCATCGACGCGAGTCGATGGTATCGACCCAGCGGATTAGCGGCAGCTTTCCTTTCTTTTATTCTGAGCGCCTGTCATGATCTCGATACCATCGACTTGGGTGTCGATGGTATCGACTCCTTTAGCGTCGGTTGTTGTCGTTTAGCGACGCTGTAGCTCTCCTTGTGTCGATGGCATCGACTTGCGTCGATGGTATCGACTTCATCCTCGCCAGCAGCCTGGAGACATCTCGATGCCATCGACATGGGTGTCGATGGTATCGACTCTGTATTGCTCTTCTCGGCTGACAACCTGTGGCTTGGTCGATGGTATCGACATCCGTCGATGGTATCGACGGATGCAGATACTTGTTTTTCCTGAAATTGCACAACAAGACCAAGTAAATCCACACGATTTATGATAAGATGATCAATAATGCTTAAAATAGTGAAACAAAGGGGATTTGATATAAAATTATGGCAAAGACCAAATAAAGTGAATTATGCAATAATATCCATGAAAATGAGTAATTAAGGCACAAAACACATATGAAATCGGTCTATAAATGCGACTCAAAATCATCGCATCAAACTCCCCTAAGCTTAAACATTGCTCGCCCTCGAGCAACTAATCCTTAGAATAGAATTGCGAATGTCAACTAACAATCAAAATACCAACCCACATCACAAATGACTCCCACTGGACGTTCTCAAACCGGCCTACCCTAATCACAGAACAGTAATTACCCTATAGGCGACAATAACCATCAATAAAAGAAATTATCCTTCAAACCGATGAACACTATCACATAGGGCAGTTAACATAATAAAGTTTGCCGATTCAGCCATGGTGCATCTTGTGATCACCTAAACTACGTTGCTCGCCCTAACTACCATCTACATGGAAGCAGTCCTCCTTATAATCATGAGTGAGGAGAATATCACGGTGGACTACCAATCCGAGCAACGGGTGGATGGAATGGGTGGTTCATGGAAGAATATGGAAGTATTACTCAGTTTCAGTATGCATATAACAAAATGCCCTAAATGATGCAAATGCACATTAAGAATGCCCTACTGCCTAAAAGTGGGTGGAATGATGCATGCACTAACTTTCTACCTCAAAATGAGATAGAAATCTATTCAAGCCACATCATGTACTCAATTCCCCTGTTTTACAAGTGATATCATTCCTTTCTCCCTCTTATTCCTTTTCCTTCTAAATCCTCTTTTTTTTCTTTTTCTAATTTTTTTTCTAACATTTTTTTTTCTTTGCCCATATATCCATAATTGCTTAGAGATACATGTATAAGGCCATTTTCTTTCCAATTGGAGATCTTTGCTTTATTTCGAGGGTATGGAACAAATTAGATCACCTATTTAGGAAAACTGAGATACATGGTGTGCTTATGCATGAAAATCATGAAATTGTGAGTGCAACTACATGACATGCACCTAAGGGTAATGTGCATGTATCACTATATATTTTTTTTCATTATTCTATGCAAAAACATGAAAATAACAATGCAAAACCTATCTACATGCCATGCACGCAAAAGAAATTGAAACTGCACTTTACTTCCAATTCTTGGGTGGATTATAGAAAATGGGGTGGAATGATCACAAGATTAAGTGACTGAACCTTAGAAGAAAATTATGTGTCCCTCCTTACTGACATGTGTAGTAGTTTAAAGGGTTCTTTCTCTTACATCTGATTAAGGTCTCATTACCATTTGATTAGGTTAGGCTCAAACAACCGTTACTATCCACTTTTCATGAGTCAAAGGGGTGTGAGTATGACATATTGCTTCAAAGTTGACATAATCAATCATTTTCATAGAAAAAGTTCCCCGAGGACAACCAAGTAAAGCTATCCAAATGACACAGAAAATTTTTAAATTCCCTTAATTTCCCCATGAAAACAGCAAGATGACAATTTTTTACGACATCCACAATTACACTAGATAGATGTGGATCCTAAATAAAAACTTAAAATTGCAAAAACAAATAACAAAGCAGAAACTAAAAACAACTAAAGAAAAGATAAAAGATAGAGCTGTTCCAGCCACCCCCCTAAGCTTGAATCCGACTATGGCCTCATAGTCAAAAACCAACTTAAGGGTGGAACAGTGATACCCTGATCAATCTTGCGGAGGCAGTGGTGGGTATTGTGGTGCCGTAGGATCCCAAGACGGGTACTCCCCCTGGAAGCTTGGATCATATTGGGTCCTCGGCGGAGGCTGTGGATAACCTCCAAAGTAGTCTCGACTCCAGTAGTGGTCGAAGAAGGGCTCCTGCCGCGTCTCTATCCGCTGCAACCGGTTGTGCATTTGTTCTTGGTTGGCGAGGATGAGCCGCTCGTTCTCGAACATAGCCCTTTGATTATCAAGCAACCGGCCCGTTGTCTCATGGATGCCGGTATACAAAGTCATATGCTGGTGCTGCGTCTGCTGGATGTCCTGCAGCATGGTATACATCGCTTGCATGGAGTAGGGATCCGCAGCTGTCTGCTCTTGCTGTGGTGATGGCGGCGGAGGCTGAGATGATGAAGATGCACCCGGGTGCATCCTAGGACGCTTCCGTGGTGCCACGCGTGCTCGAAGAGGTGTGAAAGCCTCCTCATCTTCCTCGGCCTCGCCTTCTTGATCTTCACCTCCGCCTTCTTCTTCGGAGGACTCGATGGCTATGATGGGCCATCGGAAATGCTGCTTGCCCTCGATGTGGAAGACGTCGTCCGGCAGGGATGCCTCCTGGTAAGCTTGGTTGACGTGGCAATGAGCGTACGCCAACCCGTCCCGGATAAGAATGAGGTTTGAACGGTGCAAGTGTTGCACGTTCACCTTACTCCGCATAGAAATCGGAGTCATGGACTGAAAGTTCAGCCCCAAGTAAAGCGCCAACCCGGTGACCAAACCACCAAAATGAATTGGAGCCTTCCTTGTGCTCCGCTTCACCGCCATGACGTGCTGTAACCAGAATGCTCCCCAGTTGCACTCTTGACGTTTCAGGAGTGCATAGAGAAAGAACAAGTCGCTCTCCTGAAACTTGCTCAAAGCAAGATCGCTCCGCCCGAAGAAGGTCAAGCTAAGCATCCTATGCAATACCCGGACGAACGGGTGCTCAAAATCAGCTACCGCGGCATTGTGGTAGCTCACGGTCTTCCCTGCCGGCACTGTAACTAGCTCGGCGAAGATTTTGTCGTAGTCGGTGCGGGCGTCGGGGCGTCGGTGATCGTGGCGGCTGTGGTTCCAGTTGAAGATGGCGTTGAACTGCTTCAACGTGATGTTGTAATTGTTGTTGAAGAGTCGGAAGGACACCCTTCCCTGGATCCACGTCTGGTCCGATGGTACCACGTCATTTGGTACGACGCAAATATCAAGAGACGCCATGAACTCGGCCACCAGTTCCTTATATGTGGGCCATTCGCCGAAAAACGGCAGCCCATCCGCATGACAGTCCATCTCATAGAAGCGATTGGTGTGCCGCGCTTGCCCGACCAACACATAGGCCAAGTCGGCCTTGAATCCCAGGTCCCTGATCATTCCCCGGTCCACATACCGGGTGGCCTCGAACTTCCACTTCATTATCTCCTCGTATACCTTCCTTACATCCATGTTGGCATGAATGAGGCGTGGACGAGAGATGGAAGCGGTTGGAGGAGGAACAAACTCCTCGATCTCCCTGGGGTGCGCGCTTGATGAAGATGCTCCGCCCGTATGCACCATGATTGCGAGAAGAATGAGATTGGGAGAAAAGAGCTCGGTGAAGATGGAGAGAAATTCTCCGCTCGGTGAAGATCTTCGCTCGATGACGCTTCTCCGCAGGTGTAGAGGGCTCGGGGGAGTGCTCGGCGCAATGGGAGATACTTGCTCTGAGGGTGTGATGTCATATGACGTTGCACGTCCCCTTAAATAGACTTGATCGGCGCCCCTGTTGACCCGTCGATACCATCGACGCGGGTCGATGGTATCGACACGTCTCGCGGGTATCCGCATCTGTCGCTGGTATCGACAGCTGACGTTTGTTGGATCGAGAAACCCGGATCGTTGACGGGTCGATACCATCGACAGAAGTCGATGGTATCGACGCAGCACCCGGATCGCTGACGTGGCTGTTGCGATCGTCGTCGATGTCTTCATGCGGATCGGTGACATGTCCGTCGATGCCATCTACGGGTGTCGATGGTATCGACTTGCTTTTATTGCGACACCTCCATTTATTGCATTCAACATGTGATGATGTCGATACCATCGACGAGGCCGTCGATGGTATCGAGTTGACTGAGCAAAATTCGTCTGAATATCTCCAGAGATCTCGATGGTATCGACTGGAGTGTCGATACCATCGACACTTTTATTGCGACCTGCCTGTGACCATGTCGATGCCATCGACGGGGCCGTCGATGGTATCGACGCAGTGCGATTTCTGCTGGTGTCAACCTGAACCCATGTCGATACCATCGACTGATGTGTCGATGGTATCGACCCTGCCTGTTCCTGCACATTTAACAAACGGATCAAGGTATCATTTTTAAACTAAAAAGTAAACAAAATAAAAGCAAACTACACCTAACATTAAACTATCCTACTGTACCAATGGTTAGGTTGCCTCCCAACAAGCGCCCTTCTTTAACGTCTTAGGCTAGACGTATGATAGTCATCATCTTTTCACCTTGGGGACTGCACTTGGAGGATCATTCGGTAATTTAAATTCAACACGCTCTCCTCCAATGCCCAAGGACAGAGTACCTCTCCCTAAAGCAGTAACAACATCTGCCGTTGCTTGAAACGGTCTTCCTAGGAGAATTTCACAGCTTTGGAGTGGTGGCATGTCTATGACGATGAAGTCCACCGGAAATATGAATCAGTCAACCTTGACTAGAACATCTTCACATACTCCATAGGGTCTCACGGTAGACCCATCCGCCAATTCAATTGTTGCGGCTGACCTCTTTATCTCTTTTAACCCCAGCTTTTGAAATGTAGCCAAAGGCATGAGATTTATGCTAGCGCCAGAATCACATTGCGCCCTAGAAACATGTTGACCACCTATTGAACACGGAATGTAAAAACCTCCTGGGTCCTTTCTCTTCTTTGGTGAACTCCCATGAATCATCGCGCTCACCATCTCATTCATCCAATAAATTTCATCTTCTTTTATCCGCCTTTTCTTATTGATGATCTCCTTAATGAACCTCCCATAGGCGGGCACTTTCTCAATCATCTCCACCAATGGAATATTGATGTGGAGTTTCCGGAATATCTCCAAGAATTTCTTAAAGTGACGATGCTCCTTCTTTGATTTAGAGTTTAACGGATCTAAGACATCAACTGCATCAACACGCCTGTGAGGTGGCACATGAGAGCTTTTCGGGGGTACCTCCCCTAAGCTTGCTTCACTCACTATCTCGGACGTGTGCTTTTGCAAATCATCCTCATTAGTAGCAGCTTGTTGTGGTTCCTCTTCCACCTTCTTTGTCTCCGCATGTGCACAAACTTGCACTTCTTCTTTTTGCCCAGGTGGAGATACAGTATTCACAACTCTATCAGATTTTCTGAAGAAAGGGTTTCCACCCGGCAGTCCATAGTACGTGCGTGGAAATGGTATTGCCGGTGTTGCATTCACATTGAACGTCATTCTCCTTTCCTCTGCAACTTCTTGCACTTGAGATTCTTCTTCATTACTCACCACAGAAATGTATTTGACCTGATGGTGCGCTTGAACCACATTCGCGTTCTCGGCTGGTTTTTGTTGATTGGCGTGCTTGATAGCCGCCACCTCACTTGAAATCTGTGCCACGGTGGTCTCCAATGCCCGCATTTGCGCTCCATGGCTTTGCAGTGTCTGCCCAAATTTGGTTAGAATATCACCTTGAGATTGCAGTTGTTTTCCAAACATGGCCATCATCTCTTGATTTTGCTGGACCATTTGGCTTAGCAATTCAGTATTTTTATCTTCAGCTCTCGGTTGTGGCTTAGCATCTGGATCCTGCAGAAAATTATTCGGATCCTTCCATGAAAACTTTTTATCCTTTCTCCATGAATAGTCATTGTTTCTATAGCCCTGTTGTTGCATGAATTTCACTTGGGCCTCCCCATCATCAGATGCATCCTCCTTAGTTAACACCTTCTTGGCTAGAAGATCTAACTTATCATTCAGCTCCCTCACTAATCTGGATTCGCCGGCAGCTTTGACATGTTCTACTGCACCTCTGTCACCCCATGACTGTTTCCTAGCCATGTTCTTCAATATTTCCCAACATCTGGTATCCGTGTTATTTAGAAAGAAACCAGATCCGGCTGAATCAAGATTACTTCTATCATGCTCGGAGAGAGCAAAGTAGAAGATCTTCACTTGGGTCTCCTTGTCCAATCCATGGTGTGGATATCTCCTCAACATGACCTGGAATCGCTCCCAAGTCTCAGAATAAGTTTCACCCGCCTGTTGGGTGAAATTATGAATCTTCCTAATCATATCATTGGTCTTCTCAGGAGGGAAGAACCTCTCGAAGAAAACCTCCACCATGTGATCCCATGATTCTACAAACTCATCGTCGAGGTTGTGGATCCACTCTCTTGCTACTCCCGCCAAGGAACTGGGGAATAACTTGAGGTAAAGCACATCCTGTGGAAATCGATCAATCTTCACCATATCGCAATTTTCAACAAACTGACTAATGTGTGCCACTGGATCTTCATTTTTCAGTCCGTGAAATGCGTTTGATTTAACTAGGTTAATCAATGCTGGGTCGATCTTGTATGTAGGTATGTTTAGCCCCTGTTTCTTTATAGGCCCCTTTGATGCAGAGGAAGAAGACGCCTTGATCTTCTCCCATATTGTCTGTGCTTCAGCCATTTCTTCTTCTTGTTCTTGCTCAGATTCAGAATGTATATCACTGTGGTGTTCCTCCTCGTAGTAGTCCTCGTCCTCTGGTCCCGCAGATGGAACCTCAGGTGTGCGATTCACGTAGTCTCGACTACGTGTGTGCACCATGCAAAGCACCTGAAATATGGAAATAGGGGTTCAGTACAATGCTTTGAACGATTCAACACAATTATAGAGAAATAAAGGAATTTTTAAAATTGTTTTAAAATAAATAAAAAAATGTGGCCTAGAGTGGCCGCTCGTAGCACTCAAAGTGCCAATAATTCGCCGTATCCCCGGCAACGGCGCCAAAAACTTGACGTGTATTTTACTACGCGCTTAAACGCAAGTATACGCATCGAGTAATATAGGCCTTGTGAGGCCCGAGTCGAACTCAGGGATACGTGAATTATTGGAGACTTCTACTAACTAATCGCAATCAGCTAGACCAATTAACAGAGTAGGGTTTTGTTGTTCAAATTAAAAGAAAATAAAAATTAAACAAAGAAAACAATCGATTAAAGGTTAATTTAATCAATTAAAAGGATATCTTTAGGATGGCGGTTTCACCGCGGGTCAACATTGTATTAGATTTCATATAATTCCTCACACTTCTCTCTCTATCCGGGTAGTGGCCTGAAATGAGAATTACCCACTGTCGTGGTGTAATCCACTACTTAGATTTAGGTTGATTCCACCGTCGTAGTAATCATTCCCCTAAACTAAGCGCATTAAGATCGGTCCCTCAGTTCCCACCATTAATTTTACAACTCCTTTGTCAAGGGTTTTATTAATTAATGTAGAATTCGTCTCTTTTCAACCGTTAATCCTTCTGTCGAAGTGATTAAGGGCATTAAGTTATTATTATGGTGATCAAGCATAACAATAGAAATAGAGAAAATGAATTTATACCACGGATATGAGAGAAAAATATGAATTATCAATATAAAATCATCATACAATGTATCCCCGGGCTACTCCCGGTCCTAAAGATTGAGGGTTTTAGACTCTCATGTTCGTCTTACACGAATACATGGTAGAAATTGGGGAATTCATAAGAAAAACGTGAAATAGATGGGAAAACCCCTGAACGGAGAAGAACCGGTGGATCCTTGGCGTAGAACACAAGCTTTCCCCGCCTGTCGGTGGTGGAAATTGTCTTCGGCAGCGTCCGAATCAACCGGGATGAGCTTCTCGGCCTCTGTTCTCCTTTCTCTCCTCCTCGGCACTCGTGCAATCCAAAATTGAGATCATGATCACGTCTGGGCGGCCGTCATTAGGTATAAGTCCCTAATTCAGTCGTCAAATAACAACAGCCGTCCAATCGAAATCAAAACAAATCCAACTCATATCTGCCCGCGTCGATACCATCGATGCGAGTCGATGGTATCGACCCAGCGGATTAGCGGCAGCTTTCCTTTCTTTTATTCTGAGCGCCTGTCATGATCTCGATACCATCGACTTGGGTGTCGATGGTATCGACTCCTTTAGCGTCGGTTGTTGTCGTTTAGCGACGCTGTAGCTCTCCTTGTGTCGATGGCATCGACTTGCGTCGATGGTATCGACTTCATCCTCGCCAGCAGCCTGGAGACATCTCGATGCCATCGACATGGGTGTCGATGGTATCGACTCTGTATTGCTCTTCTCGGCTGACATCCTGTGGCTTGGTCGATGGTATCGACATCCGTCGATGGTATCGACGGATGCAGATACTTGTTTTTCCTGAAATTGCACAACAAGACCAAGTAAATCCACACGATTTATGATAAGATGATCAATAATGCTTAAAATAGTGAAACAAAGGGGATTTGATATAAAATTATGGCAAAGACCAAATAAAGTGAATTATGCAATAATATCCATGAAAATGAGTAATTAAGGCACAAAACACATATGAAATCGGTCTATAAATGCGACTCAAAATCATCGCATCAAATTACTATTATAAAATTGTCATACAATGAATTCTCAGGCTACTCCCAGTCCTAAAGATGAAGGGGATTAGCCCCGCATGTTCATCTCACACAAGTACATGGTAGAAATAGGGGAAAACATGTGAAAAATGTGGAATGAAAGGGAAAACCCCTGAACGGAGAAGAACCGGTTGATCCTCGGTGTAGAATGCGTGCTCTACCACCTCTCGGTGGTGGAATCTATCTTCTTCGGCCTCTGGATCAACAAGTATGAGCTTCTAGCCTCCGTTCTCCTCTCTACCGCTCCTCGGTACTCGTGCAATGGCTAATGAGATGATCCCCACATCTCGGCGACCGTCATTAGGTATATCTCAGTAATTAGGTCACTAATTAACTATACCCGTCCGATTGAGATCATTAGAAAGCCAACTCATATCCTACGGTGTCGATACCATCGACGCGAGTCGATGGTATCGACCCGCTACAGTAGCGGCCGGCTGCAAACCCTTCCTTTTTCGTGCCCGACATCATCTCGATACCATCGACTCGGGTCGATGGTATCGACTTCCTGTAGGCGTCGGTTTTGTCGTTTTGCATCGTTATAGCCTCCATGCATCGATGGTATCGACTTGGTGTCGATACTATCGACCGCTTCCTTGCCAGCAAGCTGATGGTGTCTCGATACCATCAACATCTTGTCGATAGTATCGACGCTTTGCTGCTCCTTTTGGCTGGCAACATGTGATCAAGTCGATGGTATCGACTTCCATCGATGGTATCGACGGAAGAAAATACTCGTTTGTCCTGAAATTTAAACACAAGATCACATAAATTCACACAAATAATAATATTTTGACAATTAATGCTGAAAACGATGAAATACAGGGGATTTGACATAAAATAGTAGCAAAGACCAAAGTGGATGAATTATGCCACATTAACCATAAAAATGACTAATAAAAGCATAAAACACATATCAAACAGGTCTATAAATGCGACTCAAAATCATCGCATCAAACTCCCCTAAGCTTGAACGTTGCTCGCCCTCGAGCAACTAATCCTTAGAATAGAATTGCTAATGTCAATTGAAGAACAACACTCCACAACTAACATCCCATATGACTCCCACCAGACATTCACATACCGGCCCTCTCTAACCACAGAACGGTAATTACCCTGAAGGTGACAGTAATCATCCATAAGAGAAATCGACCTCAAAACTGATGAACACTATCACATACGGCAGTTAACATAATAAAACTCGCCGGTTCAGACTTGGTGCATCTTGTGATCTCCTATACTACGTTGCTCGCCCTAACTACCATCTACATGGAAGCAGTTCTCCTGATATACTTTAGTGAGGAGAAATTCACGGTGGCCTACCAATCCGAGCAACGGGTGGATGAAGATGGGTGGTTCATGGAAGAAAGTGGAAGTATTACACAGTTTCAACATGCATAAAACAAAAAAGTCCTAAATGATGCCAATGCACATGAAAAATGCCCTAATGCCTAAAATTGGGTGGAATGATGCATGTACTAACTATCCATCTCAAAACGAGATGGACATCTATTTAAGTTACATCATGTACTCAATTATCTCGAAATGCAGGTGATATTATGTTCCTTTCTCCTCCTTATTCTTGTTGCTTCTACATAACTCTTTTTTTTTCAATATGCAGATTTTCTTTTAGATTTTTTTTTCATTTTCAACCCTTTATATCCATAATTGATAATGAATATTTTATCGGGCTTATTTTTCTTCCTAATTCAGAAATTTGCACTATTTAGAAGGTATGGGACAATTTAATTAACCATTGGAGAAAAATTGAGATACATGATATACTTTATGCATGAAAATTATGAATGCATCTACATGACATGCACCTAAAGGTAATGTGCATGTATCACTATTCTAATTTTTTTTCTTTCTTTTTATGCAAAACATATGGAAAAAGAATTAATGCAAGCCCTATCTACGTGCAATGCAATCAACGAGGTTAAAACTGTAAAATACTTACAATTCTTGCGGTGGATTGTGAAAAGCAAAGAGGTGGAAAGATCACAAGACTAGGTGACTGAACCTTAGAAAGATAGTATATGTCCCTCCTTACTGACCTGTGTAGTAGTTAAGAGGTTTCTCTCTCCTACTTCCAATTAGAGTCTCATTACCATTTGGTCAGATTAGGCTCAAACAAACATTTCCGTCCACTTTCATGAATCATTAGGAGTACAGTTGTGAAATTTTGTTTTAAAGTTGACAAAACCAATCATTTTCGTAGGATATGTGCCCAAGGTTAAACAAGACAAGCTTTCCAAACACACAAATTTTTTTTAACATTCCCTTGACTTTCCCATGCACAAATAATGAGATGACACAAACTTTATGACATCCACGATTACACTAGATTGCATGTGGATCCTACAAAAGCTAAAAATGCAAGAAACAAATAACAAGAACAAAAGCAATAAAGTGAAAAACTAAAAACAGTAAAGGATAAAGCTGTTCCAACTACCCCCCCTAAGCTCGAATTCAACTATGGCCTCATAGTCAAAGACAAACTTAGAGATTGGAACAGTGATACCGGATCACTCCTGTGGAGGTGGAGGCGAGTACTGCGGAGCCATTGGTTCATTCGCGCGGATTGGTGACGTGGATGGTCGATACCATCGACGAGGGTCGATGGTATCGACTATCCTGATTAGGGTAAATCCTTGTGAGACCGGCCGCCGCCTTGTTTTACTTGAAAGTGTCGATACCATCGACACGCTCGTCGATGGTATCGACTTCACTGAGTCGATTTCTTCTGTAAATCTTTAGAGATCTCGATGGTATCGACTGGCATGTCGATACCATCGACTTTGATATTGTGATCTGCCTGTAGGTCTGTCGATACCATCGACGAGGCCGTCGATGGTATCGACGCAGTGCGAAATCTGCAGTCGTCTACCTATTCTATGGTCGATACCATCGACCAGTGTGTCGATAGTATCGACCCTGCCTCAGCCTGCACATCAAACAAAACGATCACAGTATCTTTTTTACATGAAAAACTAAGTAAAAACAAATTAAACTACGAATGTAAATGAACTAACTACGGTACCAATGGTTGGGTTGCCTCCCAACAAGTGCCCTTATTTAATGTCTTAGGCTAGACGACTTTCGGCACCTCATGCATCTGGAACGGAAATGAGTTTGACCTCATTCACCTTCCTCTTGTAGTTTTCACCAAAATAGAGCTTCAACCTTTGTCCATTTACCAAGAACATGGTATCACGATCATGCACTAAGATCGCGTCGTGTGGTTTGACCTCCTCTACCACGAACGGTCCACTCCACCGGGATTTTAGCTTCCCGGGATGCAACTTGAGTCGTGAATTGAACAAAAAAACATTGTCTCCCTTTTTGAACGTGCACAACTGGATGTGGCGGTCATGGATCAGCTTTGTACGCTCCTTGTATATCTGTGCGTTCTCATACGCCGTCATTCGTAGCTCATCCAACTCATTCAATTCCAGCAATCTTTTCCTTCCCGCTTCATTGTAACTCAAGTTAAGCCTTCTCAGCGCCCAATGCGCCTTGTGCTCCAACTCTAGCGGTAGGTGACAAGCCCGGCCATACGCCAACCTAAAAGGCGTGGTGCCTATAGGTGTTTTGTAAGCCATCCTGTATGCCCACAAAGCGTTCGGCAGTAGGGCACTCCAGTTCTTCCTCGTGGAAGCCACTGTACACTCTAAAATCTTTTTAATTTCACGGTTGGAGACCTCCACCTGGCCTTGAGGTTGCGGATGATATGGGGTACCTATGTTGTGCTTAACCCCATATTTCTTCAATAATGCAGAGAATTTTGTATTCTTGAAATGCGTATCCCCATCACAGATTATCATTCGGGGCACCCCAAACCTGCAGAAAATATTTTCTTTCATGAATCTGCACACTACATTGGAATCATTAGTCCTTGTGGGTATTGCTTCCACCCACTTCGACACATAATCAACTGCTAACAAGATATATAAATTGGAATTTGAGGACACAAAGGGTCCCATGAAATCTATTCCCCACAAATCAAATACCTCCACTTCCTGAAACACATTTAGGGGAATTTCCTGTCTCTTGGAGATGTTACCAGCTCGTTGGCAGGAATCACATTGCCTTACAAATTCGTAGGCATCTCAGAACAAGTTTGGCCAATAAAGGCCGCTTTCCAAAACCTTAGCTGCCATGCGCGAGCTTGCGTGGTGTCCTCCCGTAGGTGATGCGTAGCAATGACGGAGAACGTTCTCGTACTCCACCTCAGGCACACATGATGCGATGATTTTGAGTCGCATTTATAGACCTTTTTCATACGTGTTTTGTTCTCTAATTACTCATTTTTATGGATAATATTGCATAATTCACTCATTTCGGTCTTTGCCGTCATATTATATCAAATCCCCTTTGTTTTACTATTTTGAGCATTATTTATCATTCTATCATAATTTGTGTGGATTTACTTGGTCTTGTTTTGTAATTTCAGGAAAACAAGTATTTGCTTCCGTCGATACCATCGACGGAAGTCGATATCATCGACCAAGCCACAGGTTGCCAGCCGAGAGGAGCAGCACAGACTCAATACCATCGACACCCAAGTCGATGGCATCGAGATCACTTCAGGTTGCTGGCGAGGATGTTGTCGATACCATCGACGAGAGTCGATGCCATCGACGCATGGAGAGATACAACGTCGCTAGAAGACAAAACCGATGCTACAGGAGTCGATACCATCGACATCCAAGTCGATGGTATCGAGATGACCACAGGCGCTCAGACGAAAAGAAAAGAAAGCTGCCGCTAATACGCTGGGTCGATACCATCGACCCGCGTCGATGGTATCGACGCCGGCAGATTGGCGTTGGATCTGTTTTGATCTCGATCGGACGGCTGGAGTTATTTGACGACCTAATTAGGGACTTATACCTAATGACGGCCGCCCACACGAGATCATCATCTCATTTTGCATTGCACGAGTGCCGAGGAAGGAGAGAAAGGAGAACGGAGGCCAGAAGCTCATCCCGGGTGATTCGGACGCTGCCGAAGACGATTTCCACCACCGACAGGCGGGGAAGCTCGTATTCTACGCCAAGGATCCACCGGTTCTTCTCCGTTCAGGGGTTTTCCCATTTATTCCACGTTTTTCTTATGAATTCCCCCATTTCTACCATGTATTCGTGTGAGATGAACATGAGAGGCTAAAACCCTCCATCTTTAGGACCGGGAGTAGCCCGGGAATGCATTGTATGACAATTTTATAGTGATAATTCATATTTTCTCTCTTAAATCCATGGTATAGATTCATTTTCTCCATTTATATTGTTATGCTTCGTCACCATAATAATAACTTAATGCCCTTAATCACTTCGACAGAAGGATTAACGGTTGAAAAGAAATGAAACCTACATTAATCGATAAAACCCTTGACAAAGGAGTTGTAAAATTAATGGTGGAAACTGAGAGATCGTTCGTAATGCGCTTAGTTTAGGGGAATGATTACTACGACGGTGGAATCAACCTAAACCTAAGTAGTGAATTACACCACGACAGTGGGTAATTCTCATTTCAGGCCACTACCCGGATAGAGAGAGAAGAGTGAGGAATTATATAAAACCTAGTACAATGTTGACCCGCGGTGAAACCGCAATCCTAAAGATATCCTTTTGAATTGATTAAATTAACCTTCAATCGATTGTTTTCTTTGTTTGATTTTTATTTTCTTTTTAATTTCGACAAAAAACCCTACTTTGTTATCTGGCCTAGCTGATTGCAATTAGTTAGTAGGAGTCTCCAATAATTCATGTATCCCTGAGTTCGACTCGGGCCTCACAAAGACCTATATTACTCGACGCGTATACGTGCGTTTAAGCGCGTAGTAAAATACACGTCAAGTTTTTGGCACCGTTTCCGGGGATACGGCGAATTATTGGCACTTTGAGTGCTAAGAGTGGCCACTCTAGGCCACATTTTTTTATTATTATTTTTGAAACAACTTTAAAATATTCCTAAATTTCTCTATAATTGTGTTTACTCGTTCAAAGCATAGTATTGAACCCCGATTTTCTTATTTCAGGTACTTTGCATGGTGCATACACATAGCACAGACTACGTGAATCGCACACTTGAGGTTCCACCATCAGGACCATTTGAGGACGAGGAATACTACGAGCAAGAGCACCAAAGCGACATAGATTCTGAATCTGAGCAAGAGCAAGTAGAAGAAATGGCCGAACCGCAGACGATATGGGAGAAGATCAAGGCGTCTTCTTCATCATCATCAAAGGGGCCTATAAAGAAAAAGGGGATCGACATACCAACATACAAGATCGATCCAGCACTGATCAACTTGGTAAAATCTAATGCATTTCACAGGCTGAAAAATGAAGATCCGGTTGCACACATCAGCCAGTTCGTGGCGAACTGTGACATGGTGAAGATAGACCGATTTCCACAAGATGCGTTGTACCTCAAGCTGTTCCCAAGTTCATTGGCGGGAGCAGCAAGAGAGTGGCTACATAACCTCGACGATGAGTTTGTTGAATCATGGGATCATATGGTGGAGGTTTTCTTCGAGAGGTTTTTCCCTCCTGAGAAGACCAACGCCATGATTAGGAAGATTCACAATTTCACCCAACAGGCGGGTGAAACATATTTTGAGACTTGGGAGCGATTCCAAGGTATGTTGAGGAGATGCCCACATCATGGGCTGGACAGGGAAACACAAGTAAAAATCTTTTATTTTGCTCTCTCTGAGCACGATAGAAGTAATCTTGATTCAGCCGGATCCGGATTTTTTCTGAATAATACGGATACCAGATGTTGGGAGATATTAAAGAACATGGCTAGGAAACAGTCATGGGGCGACAGAGGTGAAGTGGAATAGGCCAAGGCTGCTAGCGAATCTAGAATAGTTAGGGAGCTGAACGACAAGCTAGATATCCTAGCCAAGAAGCTTCTAACTAAGGAAGATGCATCTGAGGATGAGGAAGCCCAAGTAAAATTCATGCAACAACAGGGCTATAGAAACAATGACTATGCATGGAGGAAGGATAAAAAGTTTTCATGGAAGGATCCGAATAATTTTCTGCAGGATCCAGATGCCAAACCGCAGCAAAGAGCCGAGGACAAGAACACTGAATTGCTAAGTCAAATGGTTCAGCAAAACCAAGAGATGATGGCTATGTTTGGTAAGCAATTGCAATCTCAAGGTGACATTCTAACCAAGTTTTTGGGCAGACGCTGCAAAGCCATGGAGCGCAAATGCGGGCATTGGAGACCACCGTGGCTCAGATTTCAAGTGAAGTGGCGGCCATCAAGCACGCCAATCAACAGAAACCAGCCGAGAATGTGAATGTGGCCCAAACACACCATCAAGTCAAGTACATGTCTGTGGTGAGCAATGAGGAGGAATCTCAGGTGCAAGAAGCTATAGAAGAAAGAAAAATGACTTTTAATGTGAATGCAACACTGGCAATACCATATCCACACACGTACTATGGATTGCTGGGTGGAAACCCTTTCTTCAGGAAATCACAAAGAGTTGTGAATATTATATCTCCATGTAGGCAAGATGATGAAGTGCAGGTTGTTTGTGCATGTGCAGAGACAGAAAATGTGAAAGAGAATCCACAACAAGCTGCTACCATTGAGGATATCTCATCAAGGCCCACGTCCAAGGGAGTGATTGAAGAAAGCTTAGGGGAGGTACCCCCGAAAAGCTCTTATGTGCCACCTCACAGGCGTGTTGATGCAGCTGATGTTTTAGATCCAGTCAATTCTAAGTCAAAGAAAGAGCATCGTCACTTTAAGAAATTTCTGGAGATATTTCGAAAACTCCACATCAATATTCCATTAGTGGAGATGATTGAGAAAGTACCCGCCTATGGGAGGTTCATCAAGGAAATCATCAATAAGAAGAGGCGGATAAAAGACGATGAAATTTATTGGATGAATGAGACGGCGAGCTCTATGATTCACGGGAGTTCACCAAAGAAGAGAAAAGACCCAGGAGGTTTTTACATTCCGTGTTCAATAGGTGGTCAACATTTCCCAAAAGCACAATGTGATTCTGGCGCAAGCATAAATCTCATGCTTTTGGTGACATTTCAAAAGTTGGGGTTAAAAGAGATCAAGAAGTTGGCTGCAACAATTGAATTGGCAGATGGGTCTACTGTGAGACCCTATGGAGTATGTGAAGATGTCCTCGTCAAAGTGGATAGATTCATATTTCCGGTGGACTTCGTTGTTATGGATATGCCACCACTCCAAAGCTGTGAAATTCTCCTTGGAAGACCGTTTCAAGCAACGGCAGATGTCGTGACTGCCTTAGGGAGAGGTACTCTGTCTTTGGGCATTGGAGGAGATCGTGTTGAATTTAAATTACCGAATGATCCTCTAAGTGCAGTTCCCAAGGTGAAAAGATGATGATTGTCACACCGTCTAGCCTAAGACGCTGAAGAAGGGCGCTTGTTGGGAGGCAACCCAACCATTGGTACATTAGGATAGTTTAATTATAGTCATAGATTGCTTTTATTTCGTTTAAAATTTAGTGTAAAGAAGATACCTTGATCCGTTTGTTCAATGTGCAGGCACAGGCAGGGTCGATACCATCGACACACCGGTCGATGGTATCGACATGGGTTCAGGTTGATTGCTGCAAAAATCGCACTGGGTCGATACCATCGACGGCCAAGTCGATGGTATCGACATGGTCACAGGCAGGTCGCAACAAAAATGTCGATAGTATCGACATGCCAGTCGATACCATCGAGATCTCTGGAGAAGTTCAGACGAATTCTGCTCAGTCAACTCGATACCATCGACGGCCTCGTCGATGGTATCGACATGATCATAGGTTGAATGCAACAAAATGGCGGTGTCGCAATAAAAGCAAGTCGATACCATCGACCCTTGTTGATGGTATCGACATCCATGTCACCGATCCGCGCCAAGACATCAACGACGATCGCGAGTCCACGTCAGCGATCCGAGTGCTGCGTCGATACTATCGACTTCCGTCGATGGTATCGACACGTCAGCAATCTGGGTTTCTCGATCCAACAAACGTCAGCCGTCGATACTCGCGAGGAAGGCGGATGCCCACGAGACGTGTCGATACCATCGACCCGCGTCGATGGTATCGACGGGTCAACAGTAGCACCGGCCAAGTCTATTTAAGGAGAATTGCAACGTCAGTTGACGTCACACCTTCAGAGCAAACATCCTCCTTTGCGCCGAGCACTCCCCCGAGCCCTCCAAGACTGAAGAGCAGTGACATCGAGCGAGGATCTTCACCGAGCGGAGAATTACTTCTCCATCTTCCCCGAGCTCTCTTCTTCTAATCCCATCTCTCTTGCAACCATGGTGCATGTTGTCAGAGCTTCGTCCTCGCGCGCAAATCCCATGGAGATCGAGGAGTTCGTGCAACCCTCGATTGCTTCCGTCCCTCGTCCGCGCCTGGTGCATCCTTCCGCAGAGACGAGGAAGGTCTATGAAGAGCTCATGAAGCGGAAGTTCGAGCCGACCCGGTGTGTGGACCGGAATATGCTCCAGGAGCTGGGGTTCGAGGCCAACTTGGCCTATGTGCTGGCCGGGCAAGCACGACACACCGGCTGACGTCACAACCAGTTGGAGTACCATGCAGATGGGCAGCTGTTTTTCGGCGAATGGCCCACCTACAAGGAACTGGTGGCGGAGTTTATGGCGTCCCTCGACGTGTGCGTCGTACCCAACGACGTGGTGGCGTCGGACCGTGAGTGGATCAAGGGAAGGGTGTCCTTCCAGCTATTCAACAACAACTACAACATCATGATGGACTAGTTCAATGCAATCTTCAACTGGAACCACGGCCGCAACGATCACCGACGCCCAGATGCCCGCACCAACTACGCAAAGATCTTCGTCGAGCTAGTCACAGTGCCGGCGGGAAAGACCGTGAGCTACCATAATGCAGCGGTAGCAGATTTTGAACATCCCTTCGTCCGGGTCCTTCACCGGATGTTGAGCTTGACGTTCTTTGCTAGGAGTGATCTAGCCTTGAGCAAGTTTCAGGAGAGTGATCTGTTCTTCCTCTACGCACTCCTGAAGCGTCAAGAGTGCAACTGGGGGGCGTTCTGGCTACAGCGCGTCCTGGCGGTGAAGAGGAGTACAAGGAAGGCTCCAATCCATTTTGGTGGGCTCGTCACCAAATTGACGTCTTACTTGGGGCTGAATTTCCAGTCCATGACTCCGATTTCCACGAAGAGTAAGGTGAACGTGCTCCACTTGCACCGTTCAAACCTTATCCTTCTTTGGGATGGGTTGGCGTACGCACACTGCCACGTCAACCAAGCTTATCAGGATCGCTCATTGCCGTACGACGTCTTCAACATCGAGGGCGCACAGCACTTCCGGTGGCCAATCATAGCCATCGAGTCCTCCGAAGAAGAAGGCGGCAACGACGAGCAAGAAGGTGAGGCTGAGGAGGAAGAGGAGGCTTTCACACCTCTTCGTGCACGTGTAGCACCACGGAAGCGTCCGAGGATGCATTCGGGTGCGTCTTCATCATCACAGCCCCCGCCGCCGTCACCACAGTCCTCGCAGCCAGCCGAGGATCCCTACTCGATGCAGGGAATGTACACAATGCTGCAGGATATACAACAGACTCAGCAGCATCATCTGGCCATGTATACCGGCATTCATGAGACTACAAGCCGGTTACTTGACAATCAACGAGCTATGTTCGAGAATGAGCGTCTCATCCTCGCCAACCAAGAGCAGATACACAACAGGTTGCAGCGGATGGAGATGCAACAGGAGCCCTTTTATGACCATTACTGGAGTCAAAGCTATTTTGGAGGTTATCCATAGCCTCCGCCGAGGACCCAATATGATCCGAGCTTCCAGGGGGAGTATCCTTCTTGGGATCCTACGGCCCTACAGTACCCGCCTCTGCCTCCACAAGATTGATCAGGGTATCTCTGTTCCACTCTTAAGTTTGTTTTTGACTATGAGGCCATAGTCGAATTCAAGCTTAGGGGGGTAGCTGGAACAACTCGATCTTTTCTTTTGTTGTTTTTAGTTTTTGCTTTGCTATATGTTTCATGCATTTTTAGTTTTTGTTTAGGATCCACATCTATCTAGTGTAACTGTGGATGTCATAAAAGTTGTCATCTCGCTGTTTATGCATGGGAAATTTAGGGGAATTTAAAAATTTTTGTGTCTTTTAGATAGCTTCACTTGGTTGTCCTTGGGGAACTTGTCCTATGAAAATGATTGATTATGTCAACTTTAAAACAATATGTCACACCTGTACTCCCATTGACTCATGAAAAGTGGATAGTAACGGTTGTTTGAGCCCAACCTAATCAAATGGTAATGAGACCTTAATTGGATGTAAGAGAAAGAACCCTCTAAACTACTACACAAGTCAGTAAGGAGGGACACATAATATTTTTCTAAGGTTCAGTCATCTAATCTTGTGATCATTCCACTTCATTTTTCCATAATCCACCTAAGAATTGGAAGTAAAGTACAATTTTAATTCCTTCTTTCGTGCATAGCATTTAGATAGGACTTGCATTGATATTTTCCATACTTTTGCATAAAAAGAAAAAAAAATATAGTGATTCATGCACATTACCTTTAGGTGCATGCCATGTAGTTGCACTCATGATTATCATGCATAAGTACACCATGTATATCAATGTTTCCTCAAAAAGTGATCTAAATTGTTCCATACCCTCGAAATAGTGCAAAGATTTCCAATCATGAAGAAAATAGCCCAATACATGTATCTCTAAGCAATTATGGATATGTGGGCTAAAAGAAAAGAAAGAAAAAAAATTCTGAAAATCTGAAAAAAAATTTGAGAAAAGAAAAAAAAGAGAATTTAGAAGGAAATGGAAAAAGATGGAGAAAGGAACATAATATCACTCGCATTAAAGGAAATTGAGTACATGATGTGGCTTAATTAGATTTCCATCTCATTTTGAGGTGGAAGGTTAGTGCATGCATCATTTCACCCAATTTTACGCATTAGGGCATTTTCAATGTGCATTTGCATCATTTAGGACGTTTTGTTGTATGCATATTGAAACTGTGCAATACTTCCAAGTTCTTCCATGAACCACCCATTCCATCCACCCGTTGCTCGAATTGGTAGGCCACCGTGAATTTCTCCTCACTAATGATTATCAGGAGAATTGCTTCCATGTAGATGGTAGTTAGGGCGAGCAACGTAGTGTAGGCGATCACAAGATGCACCAATGTTGAATCGGAGAATTTTATTATGTTAACTGCCTTATGTGATAGTGTTCATCGGTTTGAAGGATAATTTCTCTTATTGATGATTATTGTTGCCTTTAGGGTAATTACTGTTCTGTGGTTAGGGAAGGCCGGTTTGAGAACGTCCAGTGGGAGTCACGTGGGATGTGGGTTCGTGTGTTGATTTTTCGTTGACATATGCAATTCTATTCTAAGGATTAGTTGCTCGAGGGCGAGCAATGTTTAAGCTTAGGGGAGTTTGATGCGATGATTTTGAGTCGCATTTATAGACCTTTTTCATACGTGTTTTGTTCTCTAATTACTCATTTTTATGGATGATATTGCATAATTCACTCATTTCGGTCTTTGCCGTCATATTATATCAAATCCCCTTTGTTTTACTATTTTGAGCATTATTTATCATTCTATCATAATTTGTGTGGATTTACTTGGTCTTGTTTTGTAATTTCAGGAAAAACAAGTATTTGCTTCCGTCGATACCATCGACGGAAGTCGATACCATCGACCAAGCCACAGGTTTCCAGCCGAGAGGAGCAGCACAGAGTCGATACCATCGACACCCAAGTCGATGGCATCGAGATCACTTCAGGTTGCTGGCGAGGATGTTGTCGATACCATCGACGAGAGTCGATGCCATCAACGCATGGAGAGCTACAACGTCGCTAGAAGACAAAACCGACGCTACAGGAGTCGATACCATCGACATCCAAGTCAATGGTATCGAGATGACCACAGGCGCTCAGACGAAAAGAAAAGAAAGCTGCCGCTAATACGCTGGGTCGATACCATCGACCCGCGTCGATGGTATCGACGCCGGCAGATAGGCGTTGGATCTGTTTTGATCTCGATCGGACGGCTGGAGTTATTTGACGACCTAATTAGGGACTTATACCTAATGACGGCCGCCCACACGAGATCATCATCTCATTTTGCATTGCACGAGTGCAGAGGAAGGAGAGAAAGGAGAACGGAGGCCAGAAGCTCATCCCGGGTGATTCGGACGCTGTCGAAGACGATTTTCACCACCGACAGGCGAGGAAGCTCGTATTCTACGCCAAGGATCCACCGGTTCTTCTCCGTTCAGGGGTTTTCCCATTTATTCCACGTTTTTCTTATGAATTCCCCCATTTCTACCATGTATTCGTGTGAGATGAACATGAGAGGCTAAAACCCTCCATCTTTAGGACCGGGAGTAGCCCGGGAATGCATTGTATGACAATTTTATAGTGATAATTCATATTTTCTCTCTTCAATCCGTGGTATAGATTCGTTTTCTCCATTTATATTGTTATGCTTGGTCACCATAATAATAACTTAATGCCCTTAATCACTTCGACAGAAGGATTAACGGTTGAAAAGAAACGAAACCTACATTCATCAATAAAACCCTTGACAAAGGAGTTGTAAAATTAATGGTGGAAACTGAGAGATCGTTCATAATGCACTTAGTTTAGGGGAATGATTACTACGACGGTGGAATCAACCTAAACCTAAGTAGTGAATTACACCACGACAGTGGGTAATTCTCATTTCAGGCCACTACCCAGATAGAGAGAGAAGAGTGAGGAATTATATAAAACCTAGTACAATGTTGACCCGTGGTGAAACCGCAATCCTAAAGATATCCTTTTGAATTGATTAAGCTAACCTTCAATCGATTGTTTTCTTTGTTTGATTTTTATTTTCTTTTTAATTTCGACAACAAACCCTACTTTGTTATCCGGCCTAGCTGATTGCAATTAGTTAGTAGGAGTCTCCAATAATTCACGTATCCCTGAGTTCGACTCGGGCCTCACAAAGGCCTATATTACTCGACGCGTATACTTGCGTTTAAGCGCGTAGTAAAATACACGTCAACACACCTGCGTAGGATATCGTCCCTGCATTGCTTAAGAAGAATTGGATCATCCCAAAAATAATATCTCAAAGAATGGAAAAATCTTTTCTTCTCCTGATATGACCAATCTTCCAGGATGATCCCGCAAGCCAAATAATTTACAATCTCAGCAAACTAAGGATCCTTAGAGTTAATTTTTTAAATCTGTTCATCCGGAAACGTCTTAGTTATGGGTATATGTAAATCTTTTTCATCCACCCTTTCTAGCCTAGGCAAATGATCAGCAACAACATTTTCAATTCCAAATTTATCCTTGATTTCGATATCAAATTTTGTAAGAGCAAAATCCACCTAATGAGTCTAGGCTTTGCGTCTTTTTTCTCCATTAAGTATTTAATTGTGGCATGGTCAGTCCATACAACTACTTTAGATCCAACTAAATACTGCTGGAATTTTTCAAAAGCGAACACAACGACAAGTAATTCTTTCTCAGTAGTTGTATAATTTAGTTGGGCATCATTTAGGGTTTTGGAAGCGTAGAAAATCACAGTGGGTTTATTGTCCACCCGCTGCCCCAACACAACCCCTACCACAAAGTATGAAGCGTCACACATTAGTTCGAACAGTTTCGTCCAATCCGGCGTTTGAACAACCGGTGCAGAAATCAGTTTTTATTTTAACACGTCGAACGCATGTAGACACTTGTCATTGAAATCAAAAACATCGTCTTTCTCTAAAAGCTCAGATAGAGGTTTTGCAATTTTAGAAAAATCTTTTATAAATCGACTATAGAACCCGGCATGTCCTAAGAAACTTCTCACCCCTTTAACAGAATTTGGTGGGGGTAACTTGGAAATGACTTCAATTTTGACCGGATCTACCTCTAAACCTTTGCTAGACACCTTCTGTCCTAGCACTATCCCCTCAGTCACCATCATGTGATATTTCTCCCAGTTGAGGACCGAATGTGTGTCCTCACAGTGCTGTAAAACTTTGTCCAAATTATAAAGACATTCATCAAACGATGCACCATACACCGAAAAGTCATCCATAAAAACCTCGAGACAGCGCTCTACCATGTCAGAAAATATGGCGAGCATACAACGCTGAAACGTCGCAGGTGCATTGCATAAACCAAAAGGCATACGGCGATATGCAAAAGTACCGTAGGGACAAGTGAAAGTAGATTTCTCTTGATCCAAAGGATCAATGGAGATCTGTTTGTACCCCGAGTACCCGTCTAGAAAACAGAAGTGCGATCGGCCGGCAAGACGTTCTAGGATTTGATCAATGAAAGGTAGAGGAAAGTGATCCTTTAGTGTGGCTGCATTTAAACGGCGGTAATCAATACACACTCGCCACCCGGTTACCAATCGGGTGGTGACAGGTTCATTCAACGTATTTTGGGAGATAGTAATTCCCCCTTCTTAGGGACTACCTGTGTGGGACTCACCCATGTCGAGTCTGATATGGCGTAGATAATTCTTGCAGTGAGAACTTTAATGACCTCCTTCTTCACAACCTCCATCATTCTTGGATTGAGACGTCGTTGAGGTTGAATCACGGGCTTGGCTCCCTCCTCAAGCCGAATCTTGTGCTGACATAAAGTAGGGGAAATCCCCTTGATATCTGCAACAAACCACCTAAAAGCTCCCCGGTGGTTCTTCAGCACTATCAACAGTTGGTCTTCCTCTTCCGCACTCAAATAAGCAGATATGATTACTGGTAACTTGTCCTCCTCAGCTAGGAAGACATATTTGAGATGTGGTGGCAGCGGATTTAATTCTAGATCCAGTGGACTTATCAAAGATGGTTGAAGTGGCGGGGGAAGTTCACCTAGATCCTCATAATGCCTCGCATAGAAGCATGGAAGCATCTGGAGCATCTTGGCGCACTCCTTGAGTGATTTGCTCCTCATCCAATCATGTGTAATATTCACCAAACAAGCCTCTAATGGAAATTTCGGATATGCTTCAAGAACAGAAATAGCAATAACATCATCTTCCATGGAAGGCAGAATGTCCTCCTCCTCATCATTCGGGAATCCTACAGCTCTGCACAGAGAAACTACTTTGGTCTGCTCCATGATATCCACATCCAAAGTTCCATTGTCCACCTTCCTCATCACATGAGCCATGTCCAGAAATGGTTTCCCAAGACAGCGTGAGATGTTACTATCCAGATGTTTTACCATATTGCATTGTTCCTTTGCTTTAGATGACACAGTACTAGAAGGCATGACCATCTCAAAGCGGTCATCGGCTATGCCCAAGGTCAAACGACCTCTTCCCATCTCTAAGATCATGTCGGCTGTAGCTTGGAAAGGACGTCCGAGTAACAACTCGTTGCCATGTTCATCCTGCATCTCCATGACTACAAAATCTGCCGGAAAGACAAACCTATCCACCTTTACTAACACATCTTCACAGATTCCATAGGGCTTTACCACAGAGTTATCTGCCAATTGAATAGTCATATTGCTTGGCCGTGACTCCTTCAATCCCAGCTTTTTAAATGTAGAAAGGGGCATCAAGTTGATGCTTGCCCCTGAGTCACATAACGCTTCACCAAATTTCACCTTCCCAATAAAACAAGAAATGTTAAAGCACCCTGGATCTTGCCTCTTTGGCGGAAAAGTGCCCATGATGAAGGCACTTAGTTGTTCCTTAAGCACGACAACCTCTGTATCCAGAATTCGCCTCTTCTTCATGATAATGTCCTTTAGAAATTTTCCGTATGAAGGAATTTGATCAATGGCTTCCGGTAAAGGGATATTGACTGAAAGTTTCCTGAAACTGTCTAAGAATTTCTTAAATTGCGCATCTGCCTTCCTTGCATTCACACTATTTGGATATGGGACCAGAACGGCTTGTGCCCTTTGGTGAGGTGGCACATAAGGTGTCTTTTTCTGAGGTTCCTCCTCTGCAACCTATTCTTCGGTATCATCCACGGTCGTGTCATTGACTGATTCTGTGACCTGTGCGGGCTACTCCTCATTGGCTTTACCTTCTTTGCCTTCAGCTTGTGGTGTGCTTGTCTCCTCGACCCTTGGATTTAACAATTTCTTGCCGCTTCTAAGCAAGATGGGTTTTTCTTGCTGATTTCCCCCTGGAACATTGGTATTTCCAGGAAAACCTTGAATTGCCAGTTTCTTCAAGCTGGCTATCTCTGCTGCCATCTGTGCCATAGATGTCTCAATAGTCCTCATCTACGCCCCATGGCTCTGCAGTGTTTGCCCAAACTGATTCATGAACTCTCCTTGTTGCTTTATTTGCTGGCCAAAAGTAGCCATGAGTTCTTGATTCTGCTTTATAACTTGATTGAGCAGCTCTGTGCTCTTGTCCTCCACAACTGGCTGGGGTTTGGCATCCGGATCCTGCAGAAAATTGTTTGGATCCTTCCACGAGAACTTTTTATCTTTTCTCCATGAATAATCATTGTTCCTGTAACCTGGCTGCTGCCTCATAAATTTCACTTGAGCCTCATCCTTGGACTCATTATCCTCCTTTTCCAGTAGCTTCTTTGCGAGAAGATCCATCTTCTCATTCAGCTCTTTTATTACCTTGGACTCACCTGCTACTCGAACTTGCTCTACCGGGCCTCTTTCTCTCTCACCCCATGACTGCTTTCTAGCCATATTCTTTAGTATCTCCCAGCATCTGGTGTCTGTATTGTTCAGAAAGAATCCTGACCTAGCTGAATCCAGATTACTCCTATTGTGCTTGGAGAGAGCAAAATAGAAGATCTTCACCTGCGTCTCTTTATCCAACCCATGGTGTGGGCACCTCCTCAGCATGACCTGAAATCTCTCCCAGGTCTCAGAATATGTTTCACCGGCCTGTTGGGTAAAGTTATGAATCTTCCGGATCATGTCGTTAGTCTTCTCAAGAGGGAAGAACCTCTCAAAGAAAACCTCCACCATATGGTTCCAGGACTCCACAAACTCATCATCCAAATTATGTAACCATTCTCTCTCGGCTCCAGCCAGTGAACTCAGGAAGAGCTTAAGATATAATGCATCCTGTGGAAACCTGTCCATTTTAACCATGTCACAGTTCTCAACAAACTGGCTTATGTGCGCGACAGGGTCCTCATTCTTGAGCCCATGAAAAGCATTGGATTTCACCAAATTTATCAAAGTCGGATCAATCTTATAAGTAGGTATGTTGACTGCCTGCTTCTTTATAGGCCCTTTTGAAGCTGATGAGGAAGAGGCCTTGATCTTCTCCCATATAGTCTGTGGCTCGGCCATCTCTTCCTATTCAAGTTCGGAATCTACCTCTTCTTGTTGCTCTTGCTCATGATTATCCTCGTCTTCAAGTCCCGGCAGCGGAACCTCGGGTGCGCGACCTGTGTAGTCAGTACTATGTGTCTGCACCATGCACAGTACCTGAAATAAGAAAATTCAAGTTCAGTACAGTGCTATGACGAGTATAAAAATTATCGAACAATTTAGAAATATTTGAATTTGTTTCAAACTAAATAAAAAAAATGTGGCCTAGAATGGTCGCTCGTAGCACTCAAAGTGCCAACAAATTGCCGTATCCCCGACAACGGCGCCAAAAACTTGACGCAATTTTACCGTGTGTATAAATGCAAGTGTATGCGTCGAGTAGTACAGGCCTTTGTGAGGCCCGAGTCGAACTCAGGGATACGTGCAATCATCGGAGACTCCTACTAACTACTCGCGATCAGCTAAGCCGATTAACAAGTTGAGAGTTGTTGTTAAAAATAAAAGAAAAATAAAAACAAAACAAAAGAAGCAATCGATTAAATGTTGGTTTAATCAATTCAAAAGGGTATCTTTAGGATTGCGGTTTCACCATGGGTTTTCATTGTATTAAATTCTATATAGCTACTCAATTTTATCTCTCTATCTGGGTAGTGGCCTGAAAATAGAATTGCCCACTGTCGTGGTGCAATTCACTACCTACGCTTAGGTCGGTTCCACCGTCGTAGTAACCTATACCCTAAACTAGGTGCATTATGAACGATCTCTCAGTTTCCACCATTAATTTTACACCGCCTTGTTCAAGGGATTTATCGATTAATGTAGATTTCATCTCTTTTCAACTATTAATCCTTCTTTCAAAGTGATTAAGGGCATTAGGTTATTATTATGGTGATCAAGCATAACAATATATGGAGAAAACGAAATTATACCACGGAATTGAGGGATAAAATATGAATTACTATTATAAAATTGTCATACAATGAATTCCCGGGCTACTCCCGGTCCTAAAGATGAAGGGGATTAGCCCTACATGTTCATCTCACACAAGTACATGGTAGAAATAGGGGAAAACATGTGAAAAACGTGGAATGAAAGGGAAAACCCCTGAACGGAGAAGAACCGGTTGATCCTCAGTGTAGAATGCGTGCTCTACCACCTCTCGGTGGTGGAATCCGTCTTCTTCGGCCTCCGGATCAACAAGTATGAGCTTCTAGCCTCCGTTCTCCTCTCTACTACTCCTCGGTACTCGTGCAATGGCTAATGAGATGATCCCCACGTCTCAGTGGCCGTCATTAGGTATATCTCGGTCATTAGGTCGCTAATTAACCGTATCCATCCGATTGAGATCATTAGAAAGCCAACTCCTATCCTACGGTGTCGATACCATCGACGCGAGTCGATGCTATCGACCCGCTACAGTAGTGGTCGGCTGCGAACCCTTCCTTTGTCGTGCCCGATATCATCTCGATACCAACGACTCGGGTCGATGGTATTGACTTCCTGTAGGCGTCGGTTTTGTCGTTTTGCATCGTTGTAGCCTCCATGCGTCGATGGTATCGACTTGGTGTCGATACTATCGACCGCTTTCTCGCCAGCAAGCTGATGGTGTCTCGATACCATCAACATCCTGTCGATAGTATCGATGCTTTACTACTCTTTTCGGCTGGCAATCTGTGATCAAGTCGATGGTATCGACTTCCGTCGATGGTATTGACAGAAGCAAATACTCGTTTGTCCTGAAATTTAAACACAAGATCACATAAATTCACACAAATAATAATATTTTGACAATTAATGCTCAAAACGATGAAATACATGGGATTTGACATAAAATAGTAGCAAAGACCAAAGTGGATGAATTATGCCACATTAACCATAAAAATGACTAATAAAAGCATATAACACATATCAAACAGGTCTATAAATGCGACTCAAAATCATCAAATCACATACTCTTTTCACAATGTGTTGGGATCTTAGTCCCTCAACTCACCAAGCACAATTCAATTTCTTAACATGTTCATCACCATGATTATAGTATCTGGGTATTTGAACCCAGAACTCACTATAGGATACTTATTATCACTTATTAGGTAACTTAATACCTTCAGATCATCTGACCAAGAACATCATGATTCTTGCTTCATAATGTATTGCACATAGTACACAAAGTTTAATGATTCTTACAACATAAAGCATATGAAGGCTTATAAAGCCTATAAAACATTCTCAATAAACAAAGTATCATAGACCATACCTGGCTATGCTCATCTTCTCAACATATCTGCATGATTAGTAATCATGACATAATTACATATCAGTATCAGGCAATATGAGGGTTATCTTATTACATTCATAACCCATTATTCTGTATTTGAGCTTCACATAGGATTGCGCTATGTTAGAATTTCACATAACACCACCCTGTATTAGGGTTTCACATAGCATTACCCCGTATTAGGGTTCACATAGCATTACCCTACATTAAGGATTCGCATAGCATTGCCCTACATCAGGAATTCACATAGCATTACCCTACATTAGGAATTCACATAGCATTACCCTACATTAGGAATTCACATAGCATTACCCTATGTTAGGGTTCACATAGCATTACCATGTATTAGGGTTCACATAGCATTACTTGGGGTTTCACACATAACTTTACCCAAATTAGGGTTTCACACATAGCTTTACCCAAATTAGGGTTTCACACATAGCTTTACCCAAATTAGGGTTTCACACATAGCTTTACCCAAATTAGGGTTTCACACATAGCTTTACCCAAATTAGGGTTTGAGACATAGCTTTACCCAAATTAGGGTTTCACACGTAGCTTTACCCAAATTAGGGTTTCACACATAACTTTACCCAAATTAGGGTTTCACACATAGCTTTACCCAAATTAGGGTTTCACATATAGCTTTACCCAAATTAGGGTTTCATACATAGCTTTACCCAAATTAGGGTTACATCCTCACCCTGGATTAGGGTTACATTTAGAATTGCCCTCAATTAGGGTTAGAACTCAATAGCCCTGTCAATTAGGGTTTATGTTCATGATTAGGGTTTCGTGATATCTTTACTTAAGGATCATACCCTTAATCACCACATGAATCATATTTATATATGAATTCATGCCATCATCATCATCTCAACTTGATTAGGTCACATCAACCCTTCAATCAAGTACATACAGCTATGATTAACATAGTGTACCAAGTCATTGATCTTATATGCAATTAGGGTTCATCCCTTAATTTTCACTTATCACTTAGGTACTATTAGGGTTTCAACCTTTCTACCCTCAATGATTATCATTACTAATCATCATTGGATCAATGGATGATTCATCATCTCTATTCTCAAGAGATTCACTCACATTGGACCTCCATTACATAGGGTATCCAATTGAATTTATCAATTGAATCTTCAATTACAATAGGTGTCCAAGTGGATTAACCAATTGAGTCCTCAATCAACTTTCACTACTTGAACCCCAAACGGTCTTGGTCTATTAAAGTTCAAACGGTTTGAAACTTTTTGGTAAAGGTGGTGCTTGAGACCGTTTTCTAAAGAAACTTTTTGAAACCACAGGGGCTCAACCGGTTTGGGATCGTTTAGTCCCAAATGTTCTTGAGACCGTTTGGTCCCAAACGGTCTTGAGACCGCTTGGTCCAAACCTCCTCAAAACAACATGGACCAAATATGGTCTCAACCAATCAAGTTGGAATAGGGTTTCCAATGTTGATTCCTTCAATTATTGAATCCATGGAACCAATCATCAATTGGACCTATCCTCATACTTCAATTGAGTTAAATAGATCAACCTTCAACTGATTTGACCCTCAATTGACCCTCAAATAGTCATCAATTAGGGTTTGAATCAATTGAATTAGTGTTTGGAATCGATGATCCTTCAACACTAATCAATGCAAGATTAGTTACTTTGAAATCATTGAACCATCATCCAAATTGAAAATGACATGACCCCAAACGGTCTTGAGGTCATTTGGATGACCACCAAATGGTATTGAGACCGTTTGCCCATGTCAACATAAAAATCCAAGTCAACCAATTAATTTTTGGACCATTGGATTGATCACCAAATCAGCAATTGATTACACTCCAACTTAGTATCTTTGGATCTTCAATTGCTTAACCATACTCAACCCTAGACCTCCAAACGGTCTTGGGTGACCTCCAAACGGTCTTGATAACTTTTTTATGAGCTCCAAACGGTCTTGAGACCGTTTGGCTCATCCAACCCTTGGATTCTAGTGAAAAAATCATTAGGGTTTGAGCCATTGAGTTGATCATCAAATCAACACTTAATTGCAAAGTGATTTGATACCTTTGGACCTCCAATTGGTCAACTATACTTAACCCCAGACCTCCAAACATTCTTGGGTGATCCCCAAATGGTTTTGAAACCGATTGGGCTAATCAACCCAACATCTCAAATCAACTCATTGGAATTTCAGCACTAATTTCAATTAGGGTTTGCCCAATTGATTAGCCTTCAAATCATGATTACTTGGGTATTAATCCATAAAATATGGTGAGTCATCAACCAACATAATTAGGAACAGGATTCCCAAACGGTCAACCCTTGGTCAACTCCCCCAAACGGGTTTAAACCGTTTGGTGTCATGCGGTTTGGTGAAACCGTTTGCCCTGCAACGGTTTGAAACCGTTTGCTCCACAAACGGTTTGGGAAACCGTTTGGCTTGGGATTTTTCTTGGATAAACATCTAGGATGATGTCATCATCATCTTCCTTCGTGCAACCAAGAACAACAACCGTTCTTCATGGGAGTTTCAGCAAGAATTCAAAAGTGTATCAAAAGAAGAAAAGTAACCAACAATTATTGGAGAAAAGGATGCAATAGCAATGATTAAGGGTTTGAGTTATAAAACCCACCTCAAATATGATCTCCAAGCTCCAATATCCACGGATCTAATGGTGGATGGAGTTCCAGCAAATGCCCAAGGTCCGTTCTTGAGCTATTGGATGAACAAGATGGCTAGAATTGGAAATCAGGTGAAGAAAACCAATAATCAAGCATTGCTATAGGGTTTCCACCACGAATCTGAGGTAGAAGATGATCAAAACCTTACCAACAGGTTGTGTTCGTCCTTCTCCTGCTCTTGAGCTCTTTCTTGGTCGGCCAAAGCAAAGTGATAAGGAAAAGACTAAGGAAACGATCCTTATGTGTTATTGGAAAAAGATATACATTAAGGGTATGTATATGGGTTTTCAAGGAAAGAGAAAAAAAAGATTAATTCCTTTTATTTCCAAAATAATTTCCATCAAATACCCCTCCATTTCTTGGCTACTAAGACATATTCATTTTCTTGCAAAACTCCATCATTATCCAAGAATTAATGGAAAAGGAACTAAGCACCTTAACCCTTATAATATTAATATCCATTTTTGAGTGGAATTTCTTTTTCTTATAATAATGGTTAGTGGAATTTCACCTCCTTAGGATATTTTCGGTCCTTGCAAAGGTCAATGATGTCCACACACATATTAAATCAAGCATTTAAATTTTGGTTGAAGGTCCTTTAATAAATACATTTATTTTTGCCCTAAATTGGGTTAGGGTTTCAATTAGGATTAAATCTTGATTATTTTAATATCAAGATTCTCTCTCCTCCAACTTAATTCAAATGAGGATCCCCCCTCATTTTCTTTTCTCTACATGATGCCAAGAAACATTAGGGACCTCATTGAAGTGGTAATTTGCATATTGAACCCTAGATTTTGGGTAAATTGCACATTACACCAAAACTAGGTTTTAATGCACAATGATTACTTTACAAGCTTAATCTTGGTGCCCAAGCTTGTGAAAACCATAACACTACATAATATTCATTATTATGATGTCTAATCATAAGAGGAACATTTTATCATGCAACATTTGCAATTTAACTCCACAACTTGGGTAATTTGCACTTTAGTCCAAAATAAGCAAACATTGCTTCATCATTGTTCAAACAAGACCAAAATTGAAACATAAGTTTCTCATGAGACCTAATTACTTTTCCCAAGATAAGATTAAGCATCTACCCATCCTTATTAGGAAAAACATCTAGGTTTAACACATAACCCAGGTTAGGGATGTTACAAATTATAAACCCCTAACAAGGATTTCGTCCCCAAAATCCTAGATAAAAGAAGACATATATCATATCATTAAGTCTTCACATAACATGTCCATGTCATGTTTATGCAAATCATAAACCCCTAACATATTATGTTCATGCTATATAATGTAGCTAAACCGATATCACAATTAACCATAAATTATATGATATAAAACCCCTTGTCTTGGTATCCATCACATATGCTGGAAACATATCACATATTCATCTTTGTTCATCTTGGAGCATTACTTGTTACACACATCGTTTTCTTGGAACCCAAGTCCAAGACAAACTAATACTTTTATAAGTATCATCAAATAAACATTTTTTTTAATTCATGCACATCAAGTGTCCTAAGACTCACTTGATTGCCAAGTCCCTGAGAAGAAAGAGTCATTTATCACAGAAGACTCAAATATTTAGTTAAGGAAACTCACCTAGCAATTCTTATTTAGTTGGGAATGTTCACTTAGTTCTTCCTATTAGTTGGGAATGTCCACATAGCTCTTCCCTATTAGTTGAGAATGTCCACATAACTTTTCCCTTTAAGTTGGGGATGTACACATAGCTCTCCCCTATTAGTTGGGAATGTCCACATAGCTTTTCCCTTTAAGTTGGGGATGTCCACATAGCTCTCCCCTATTAGTTGACAATGTCCACATAGCTTTTCCCTTTAAGTTGGGGATGTACACATAGCTCTGCCCTATTAGTTGGGAATGTCCACATAGCTTTTCCCTTTAAGTTGGGGATGTCCACATAACTCTCCCCTATTAGTTGGGAATGTCCACATAGCTTTTCCCTTTAAGTTGGGGATGTCCACATAGCTCTCCCCTATTATTTGGGAATGTCCACATAGCTTTTCCCTTTAAGTTGGGGATGTCCACATAGCTCTCCCCTATTAGTTGGGAATGTCCACATAGCTTTTCCCTTTAAGTTGGGGATGTACACATAGCTCTCCCCTATTAGTTGGGAATGTCCACATAGCTTTTCCCTTTAAGTTGGGGATGTCCACATAGCTCTCCCCTATTAGTTGGGAATGTCCACATAGATTTTCCCTTTAAGTTGGGGATGTACACATAGATCTCCCCTATTAGTTTCATTATACTCTCTAGATTGTTTCAAAATGACTACTTGATCAGAGTAATCAGAAAGATAACAATCTAAGAGTTCCATACTTTCCTTATCTTCAATAACCATATACTTGGTCAGGGTATAAAAGTTTTGAAATTAGGTAGTATGCACTTTATTTACTATTATATTCCTCACTCTTCAGACCATTATACACACAGGATTTTCCATTCCTAGATTTTCTTCAGGCATTACTTCTAAATCTCATCTTTCGACACACAGATAAGGGAGATTATAAAACATTTTAAGGAACACTGAGTAAGATATAAGTTCTCATCTCCCTTTTTTCCTTATAGGACTAGTCAAAGGAAGTTCAAAAATAACTACTTTTATATCTTAACACATAGAATTAGAAAATGAAATATCAGAATGACTTTATTTCTTTTGACCTGCCTGGGACGTCTGTCCACGTCCTCTATTATTACTAGGAAACTGCCTCCTTTGTGATCCTTGTTGACTCTGCCCCTGAGGTTGAGTCATCATTGGATTCCCGCCTGGACAATCCTTTACTAGATGTCCCGGTTGTCTGCATTGATAACAGATCCTAGGTGGAAAATAGAGTATGTGAGGTCCAGATACCGATGTTGATGCTATGTTGGAGGCCCTATTTGGAATATTACTACGATCCCTATCCCTACTTGACGTCCATTGTGTCTGAGTTTGGAATCTTGATGATGTTGTCGGAGTAGAAAATCTCGGCTTCTTAAAACTTTCGGACCTCTGTTTTTGAGTCCGAGTGTACTCCTTTTTGCCACTAGGGGTGTAAACGGTGTGGGTACGGTGCGGTTCTGGCCATACCCATACCCATACCCATCTAATTTAGCGGGTCCGGTTCCGGTTCTAGACCCGCATAATAAAAAATCTAGACCCGCACCATACCCGTACCCGCATTAATAGCGGGTTTCCAGTGCGGGTATGCGGGTAAGCGGTTCTATATAGAACATCATGTTGTTATTGTAAGAAAATTATGATTATGTTGCATTTATATTAATACTACAAGATATTACTATCATATAGTACATTAACATGCAATAGTTGTATTAAATAACTTTGTAGATTGAAGATTAGTTGAGCTAGTTTGTATCATATTTGTAGTCATCGTCATAATGTTTTAATTATGTAGCATATGTTCTATTTTGATTTTAAGTTTACATATGTTTCTCATGATAGAAACTAGAATAGTTAATTCTCTATTTGATGACTACTCTCAACCTTATTAAAATTAAAGTGGGACTTAATCAAAAGTATTATATTAGTTAGACTAGGAAAGTATGATATAAATACAATATTATCTAAGTAGTTATTTATCTATAGCGGGTCTGCGGGTCTAGCGGGTCTGGGTTTAAGCATACCCATCAGTGGACCCACTTATATGCGGGTCCAAGGGTATGTGGGTACAAGAATTTAGACCCATAATGGGTCATTAAAGGGTCCGGATTTGCGGGTCCGCGGGTCTACCCGTACCCATTTACAGCCCTACTTGCCACTAGTCTGTCGTTTCTTGATTTCAGATCTCTCTATCCTCCTTACTGACTCTACAAAGGTGGCAAACCTCTCCCTATTTTCTAAAGCAGACACAGGAGTGGTTAGTTCAGCGTTCAACCCCTTCTCAAAATGCCAAATTCTTTCCTCATCATTAACTGCCATTTGCGGACAAAACCGTAACAGCTCCATGAACTTAGCTTCATACTCGCTAACGTTCATCTGTCCTTGTTTGATCTTCTCAAATTGAGAAATATTCTCATCTAGATACATTTTAGGGAAGTATCTACTGACAAATTCTCGTCGAAAAACCTCCCATCCAACTTCTTCACCTGGTCTTTTATCTTCTTCAATCATCCACCAATGACTAGCACTCCCTTTTAGGAGATACACAGCATGTCTTACCTTTTCAGCTTCAGGGATATCAAGAATCTTGAAAGCCTTTTCCAGTTCTGTCAGCCACAAATCAGCATCTGTTGGATCAGATGTACCAGCATAATCTATGGCTCCAACCCGGCGAAGTCTTTCAAAAGTCTTGCCGGCTCCATAGCCCTCATGGTGAGTTGATGCCCTAGGTGCAGGTACTTGCATCCTATCTATCATGTGAGTTATGGCAGCCATAAAATGCCCAAACATGGCTTGGAGAGCTGGGTTCCCCATGTCAGCTTGATTGAACTGGGGTTGTTCAGGTACGGGCTCCTCTCTATTATGGTCTCCTGCACCTCCCCCTGGTGCAACAGTGCTGCCCTCCGCAACATGTTCTTCATGTGGTCCAGACATCATTAAGTTCTTCTCCTCCTATGTGAGCAGAAGATACTATCAGATAAACTGGAAGACATTTAGAATAGACGCTATAACCTTAGTCCTATGTCTCTGTAGACTCAGCGAACCTAGAGCTCTGATACCACTAAATTGTTATGACCGACTCGCAAAAACATGATTAACTAATGCGAAAGCGTTCATTAAGCAGCAGATTACCAAAAATCACTAAAAATTAAAACCTTTTTATCAAGAGATCCATTAAAGGAAAACTTTCTCACATATAACTAAAGTAACATATTTACATTCTTGTTCAAATGTACATATTATGCATCATCTCTTCTGAGAATTACAAGCATCAACTTCTCTGGTAAGCTGAACACAGGAAGTATAAAATCTCGAGGCACTGAGCCAAAATCTCGAAAGCACTAACTACTACTCCGAGGACCTGAGAGTATAGAGACGACACATAGGACTTCTATATACATCTATACAAGGCGTAACAGCCAGTGTCTCCACCTGAGACTTCACTTTTGTCTCTGCTGCTGTTGTAGTTGTCCTTCACCTACTGAAGGATTCCTGCCTCCTCGTCTGTGTTCACCTAAAAATGTGGTTCCCACGGGGGTGATACAATTGTAAATTGCCCCAGCGAGAGATATAACTCTCCGCCATAAACATTATTATTGCAGCTTAAAAAGATAAATATGAAGAGGCGAATCATATTTATTTGGCAGCATATATGTTAATGTCTAACAGATTAGAACATTATTCTTATCAGAAGCATTGCAGCTATAACTTGATAGAATCAATATGTCACTTATCCTTCAAGGAATATGAAGAACATGTATCACATTTATTCATTATAGAATCATTACCACAACACTAACTCTCTTCAGGCTTAGATCATATATCTAATGCCTGGCATTATCATTGTGGAGTCATGGCCTGTATCCATACTCTTTTCACAAAGTGTTGGGATCTTAGTCCCTCAACTCACCAAGAACAATTCCATTTCTTAACAGGTTCATCACCATGATTATAGTATCTGGGTATTTGAACCCATAACTAACTATAGGATACTTATTATCACTTATTAGGTAACTTAATACCTTCAGATCATCTGACCAAGGACATCATGATTCTTGCTACATAA
Source organism: Alisma plantago-aquatica (assembly GCA_963693085.1). Taxonomy (NCBI): domain Eukaryota; kingdom Viridiplantae; phylum Streptophyta; class Magnoliopsida; order Alismatales; family Alismataceae; genus Alisma; species Alisma plantago-aquatica. Next base: position 919,570,006 of record OY856414.1, read on the forward strand.
TGTATTGCACATAGTACACAAAGTTTAATGATTCTTACTACACAAAGCATATGAAGGCTTATAAAGCCTAGAAAACATTCTCAATAAACAATGTATCATAGCCCATACCTGGATATGCTCATCTTCTCAACATATCTGCATGATTAGTAATCATGACACAATTACATATCAGTATCATGCAATATGAGGGTTATCTTGTTACATTCATAACCCATTAGTCTGTATTTGAGCTTCACATAGGATTACTCTATGTTAGAATTTCACATAACACCACCCTGTATTAGGGTTTCACATAGCATTACCATGTATTAGGGTTCACATAGCATTACCCTACATTAAAGATTCACATAGCATTACCCTACATCAGGAATTCACATAGAATTACCCTACATTAGGAATTCACATAGAATTATCCTACATTAGGAATTCACATAACATTACCCTGTGTTAGGGTTCACATAGCATTACCCTGTATTAGGGTTCACATAGCATTACTTGGGGTTTCACACATAGATTTACCCAAATTAGGGTTTCACACATAGTGACGCAATTTTACTATGTGCTAAATGCAAGTGAACGCATCGAGTAGTACATGCCTTTGTGAGGCCCGAGTCGAACACAGGGATACTCGGAATTGTCGGAGACTCCTACTAACTATTTGCGATCAGCTAAGCCGAATAACAAATTGGGGTTTGTTATCAAAATTAAAAGAAAGTAAAAATAAAACAAACCAAACAATAGATTAAAGGTTAATTTAATCAATTCAAAAAGGAATCTTTAGGATTGCGGTTTCACCACGGGTATTCATTGTATTAGATTTTATATAATGCCTCACTCTTCTCTCTCTATCCGGGTAGTGGCCTGAAAACAGAATTGCCCACTGTCGTGGTACATTTCACTACTTAGTTTTAGGTCGGTTCCACCGTCGTAGTAACCTATCCCCTAAACTAAGTGCATTACGAACGATCTCTCAGTATCCACCATTAATTTTACACCACCTTGATCAAGGGATTTATCGATTAATGTAGGTTTCATCTCTTTTCAGCCGTTAATCCTTCTGTCGAAGTGATTAAGGGCATTAGATTATTATTATGGTGATCAAGCATAAGAATATATGGAGAAAACGAAGCTATGCCACGGATTTAAGAGAGATAATATGAATTACTAATATAAAACGGTCATACAATGAATTCCCAAGCTACTCCCAGTCCTAAAGATGGAGGGGATTAGCCCCGCATATTCATCTCACACAAGTACATGGTAGAAATAGGGGAAATCATATGAAAAACGTGAATTGAATGGGAAAACCCCTGAACGGAGAAGAACCGATTGATCCTTTGTGTAGAACACGTGCTTTCCCGCCTCTCGGTGGTGAAATCCGTCTTCGGCAGCGTCCGGATCGACAAGTATGAACTTCTGGCCTCCGTTCTCCTTTCTCTCGCTCCTCGGCACTTGTGCAATGGCCAAATCCGATCCTCCTTCGTCTGGGCGGCCGTCCTTAGGTATAAGTCCCTAATTAGGTCGTTATTAACTCCAGCCGTCCGATTGAGATCAATCTGAATCCAACGCATATCTGACGGCGTCGATACCATCGACGCGAGTCGATGGTATCGACCCACTACAGTAACGGCTGGCTGCAAACCCTTCCTTTGTCGCACCCTTCAGCATCTTGATACCATCGACTCAGGTCGATGGTATCGACTTCCTTTAGGCATCCGTTTTTTTGTTTTGCGACGCTGTAGCCTCCATGTGTCGATGGTATCGACTTACGTCGATAGTATCGACAGCTTCCGCGCCAACAACCTGAAGGTCTCTCCATACCATCGACTTGAGCGTCGATGGTATCGAAACTTTGCTGCTCCTTTTGGTTGGCAACCTGTGGCCTTGTCGATGGTATCGGCGGAAGCAAATACTTGTTTTTTCCTGAAATTTGAAGACAAGATCAAATAAATCCACACAAATAATAATAATGTGATAATGAATGCTCAAAATGATGAAACTAAGAGAACTTGACATAAAATGATGGCAAAGACCAAAATGAGTGAATTATGCAATATTAACCATTAAAATGACTAATAAAAGCACAAAACACATATCAAACAGGACTATAAATGTGACTCAAAATCATCGCATCAAACTCCCCTAAGCTTGAACATTGTTCGCCCTCGAGCAACTAACCCTTAGAATAGAATTGCAAATGTCAACTGGAAAACAACACACCAACCCAACATCCCATATGAATCCCACTGAACATTCTCAAACCGGCCTTTCCTAACCACAGAACGGTAATTACCCTAAAGGCGACAATAATCATCAATAAAAGAAATTAAACTCCAAACCGATGAACACTATCACATAAGGCAGTTAACATAATAAACTTCGTCGGTTCAGCTTTGGTACATCTCGTGATCGCCTATACTACGTTGCTCGCCCTAACTACCATCTACATGGAAGCAGTTCTCCTTATATTCATTAGTGAGGAGAAATTCATGGTGGCCTACCAATCCGAGCAACGGGTGGATGAAAATGGGTGGCTCATGGAAGAAGGTGGAAGTATTGTACAGTTTCAACATGCATAATACAAAAATGTGCTAAGTGATGCAAATGCACATTAGAAATGCCCTAATGCTTAAAATTGGGTGGAATGATGCATGCACTAACCATCCACCTCAAAATGAGATGGATATCTAGTCAAGCTACATCATATACTCAATTATCCTAAAATGTAGGTCGTATCATGTTCCTTTCTCCTTCTTATTTCACTTTCTTCTAAATTCTTTTTTTTTTATATTGCAGATTTTCAGATTTTTTCATCCCACATATCCATAATTGATTAAAGATAAGTTTATTGGGCTTTTTCTTCATACTCAAAATTTTTTTGCACTATTTAGAAGGTATGGAACAATTAATTCACCATTAGGGAAAAATTGAGATACATGAATTACTTTATGCATGAAGATCATGAATGCAACTACATGGCATGCACCTAAAGGTAATGTGCATGAATCATTGTATTTTTTTTCTTTTTATGCAAAAGTATGGAAAATACCAATGCAAATCCTATCTAAATGCTATGCACACAAAAAGGAATTAAAACTGCACTTTACTTCCAATTCTTAGGTGGATTATGGAAAAATGAAGTGGAACGATCACAAGACTAGATGACTGATCCTTAGAAAGATATTATGTGTCCCTCCTTACTGACCTGTGTAGTAGTTTAGAGAGTTCTCTCTCTTACATCCAATTAAAGTCTCATTATCCTTTGGTTAGGTTAGGCTCAAACAACCATTTCCGGCCACTTTCATGAATCACTAGGAGTACATGTGTGAAATGTTGTTTTAAAGTTGACATAAGCAATCATTTTCGTAGGATGTGTCCCCAAGGTCAAACAAAACAAGCTTTCCAAAGACACAAAAATTTTAAATTTCCCTTAAATTCCCCATGCACTAACAAACAAGATGACACACTTTTATGACATCCACAATTTACACTAGATAGCGCGTGGATCCTACAAAAAGTACAGATGCAAGAAACAAATAACAATGCCAAAAACTAAAAATAATAAAAGATAGAGATGTTCCAACTACCCCCCTAAGCTTGAATCCGACTATGGCCTCATAGTCAAAAACAAACTTAAAGATTGGAACAGAGATACCCGATCACTCTTGTGGAGGTGGAGGTGGCTGCGGAGAAGTGGGGTCCCAAGACGGGAACTGCCCTTGGAAGTTCGGCTCATACTGGGGCATTGGTGGAGGCTGTGGATACCCACCAAAATAGCCCTGACTCCAGTAGTGGTCGTAGAATGGCTGCTGCTGCTGCTCCATCCTATGCAGCCGATCATGGATGCTTTCTTGATTGGTGAAAAGAAGGCACTCATTCTCGAAGATCGCCTGCTGGTTGACGAAAAGCCTATTGGTGGTGTCTTGAATACCGACATATGCAGTGGTGTGGCTGTGTTGCATCTGCTGAATGTCTTGGAGCATGCTGTACATGCCCTACATAAAGTAAACATCCTCACTCTGCTACGAGGACTGCGGTGGTGGAGGCGGATGCAGAGAAGATGATGAAGCACCTGGATGCATCCGAGGATGCTTCCGGGGTGCTACGCGTGCTCGAAGAGGTGTGAATGCCTCCTCTTCCTCCTCAGCCTCGTCGTCCTGTCCATTGTCACGCCGTCATTGCCGCCTTCTTCCTCATCGGAGTCGATGGCTATGATTGGCCATCTGAAATGATGTGCGCCCTCGATGTGGAAGACGGGATCCGGCAGTGCACACTCCTGGTAAGCATGGTTGACGTGGAAGTGTGCGTACCCCAAACCATCCCGTAGAAGAATAAGGTTTGAACGGTGCAGATGTTGCACGTGCACCTTACTCCTCGTGGAAAGCGAAGTCATGGTGGAGAAGTTTTGCCTGAGGTAGTGCACCAACTTGGTGATGAGCCCGCCGAAATGAATCGGGGCCATCCTCGTACTCCTCTTTACCGCCAGAACTCGCTGCAGGAAAAACACACCCCAGTTGCATTCTTGTCGCTTCAGGAGCATGTAGAGAAAGAAGAGGTCAGTCTCCTAAAATTTGCTCAGCGCCAGATCGCTACGTGCAAAGAATGTGAAACTCAACATCCGGTGTAGGACCCGGACAAATGGGTGCTCGAAATCTGCTACCGCAGCATTGTGGTAGCTCACTGTCTTTCCCGCCGACACTGTCACTAGCTCGGCGAAGATTTTGTCATAATCGGTGCAGGATTCCGGTCGCCGGTGGTCGTGTTGCGAGTGGTTCTAGTTGAAGATGATGTTAAACTGCCTAAGAGTGATGTTGTAGTCGATGTTGAACAGTTGGAACGACACCCGGCCCTTGATCCACTCACGATCAGTAGCAACTACATCGGGCACGACGCAGACATCAAGGGACGCCATGAATTCCGCCACCAACTCTTTGTAGGTGGGCCATTCGCCGAAGAATGGTTGACCATCCGCATGGTACTCCAGCTCGTCTGGCCTTCTGCTGGTGTGGCGTGCTTGACCCTTCAGCACATAGGCCAATTTGGCCTCGAATCCAAGATCGTGGATCATATCCCGGTCCACATACCGGGTAGGCTCGATCTTCCGCTTCAATATCTCTTCATAGATCTTCTTCACCTCCGTGGATGGGTGAACCAGGCGCGGACGTGATACTGACGCAGTAGGGGGTGGCACGAACTCCATGATATCCATAGGATTCACGCGGGAGGATGATGCTCCGGCGACGTGCACCATTGTTGCGAGAGAAACGGGATTAGAAGAAGAGCTCGGGGAAGATGGAGAAGTGACTCTCCGCTCGGTGAAGATCTTCGCTCGGTGTTGCTGCTCTTTGATCTTGGATGGCTCGGGGGAGTGCTCAGCGCAAAGGAGGAAGATCACTCTGAAGGTGTGACATCAAATGACGTAATGACTCTCCTTATATAGACTTGGCCGGTGCCACTGTTGACCCGTCGATACCATCGACGCGACACGTCTCGATGCTATCCGCCCCCCTCGCGAGTATCGACAGCTTTCGATTGCTTGATCTTGTAACCCGGATCTCTCTTGTGTCGATACCATCGATGCGGGTCGATGGTATCGACGCGGCACCCAGATCGATGACGTGGACGCCACGATCTCCGTCGATTTCTTTGCGTGGATCGGTGACATGGATGGTCGATACCATCGACAGGTGTCGATAGTATCGACTTGGCTTCATTGCGACACTGCTACTTTGCACTTCAACTTGTAACAATGTCGATACCATCGACGAGGCCGTCGATGGTATCGAGTTGACTGAGACAAATCGATATGAACTTCTCCAGAGATCTCGATGGTATCGACGCCTGTGTCGATACTATCGACTGTTGTTGGGCGACCTGCCTGTATGTGTGTCGATACCATCGACGAGTCCGTCGATAGTATCGACTCAGAACAAACTCTGCAGTTGTCAACCTGAACCTATGTCGATACCATCGACGCGAGTGTCGATGGTATCGACTCTGCCTCAGCCTGCACAATGAACGAACAGATCAAGGAATCTTCTTTACACTAAAAATTGAATGAAAATAAAGCAACCTATGATTATATTTAAACTATCCTAATGTACCGATGGTTGGGTTGCCTCCCAACAAGCGCCCTTATTTAACGTCTTAGGCTAGACGGCTTCCGGGCTTCTCATTCATCCAAAAGTGAAATGAGTTTGACCTCATTCACCTTCCTCTTGTAAATCTCCCCAAAATAGAGTTTGATCCTCTGTCCGTTCACCAAGAACGTGGTATCACCATCACGAACTAGAATCGCATCGTGTGGTTTGACCTCTTCCACCACGAACGGTCCACTCCACCGGGATTTGAGCTTCCCGGGATGCAACTTGAGTCAGGAGTTGAACAAAAAAACATTATCTCCCTTCTTGAATGTGAGCAACTCAATGTGGCGATCGTGGATTAGTTTTGTGCGCTCCTTGTATATCTGGGCATTCTCATATGCCGTCATCCGTAACTCATCCAGCTCATTCAACTCAAACATTCTCTTTCTTCCTGCTTCATCATAACTTAGATTTAGCCTTCTAAGCGCCCAATGGGCCTTGTGCTCCAACTCGACCGGTAGGTGACAAGCCCGGCCATACGCCAACCTAAAAGGCGTAGTGCCTATAGGTGTTTTGTAAGCCGTTCTATATGCCCACAGTGCATCCGGTAGTAGGGCACTCCAATTCTTCCTTGTGGATGCCACCGTCCGCTCTAGAATCTTCTTGATTTCACGGTTTGAGACCTCCACTTGGCCTTGAGTCTGCGGATGATATGGGGTGCCAATGTTGTGCTTGACCCCATATTTCTTCAATAATGTCGAGAACTTCTGATTCCTAAAGTGTGTACCCCCATCGCTTATTATCATTCGGGGTATCCCAAACCTGCAAAAAATATTGTCTTTCACAAACCTGCACACTATAGTAGAATCATTAGTCCTTGTGGGGATTGCTTCCACCCACTTCGACACATAATCAACGGCTAACAAGATATATAAATTGGAGTTCGAGGACACAAAGGGTCCCATGAAGTCTATGCCCCACAAATCAAATACCTTGACTTCCTGAAATACATTCAGGGGCATCTCCTGTCGCTTCGATATATTACCTGCTCGCTGACAAGGATCACATTGCCTCACAAAATCGTAGGCATCCCGAAACAAAGTTGGCCAATAAAAGCTTCTTTCTAACACCTTAGCTGCGGTTCACGAACTGGCATGGTGTCCTTCCGTAGGTGATGCATGGCAATGATGGAGAACACTCTCGTACTCCACTTCAGGCACACACCTGCGTAAGATACCGTCCCTGCATTGCTTCAAAAGAATTGGATCATCCCAAAAATAGTATCTTAAAGAATGAAAGAATCTCTTTTTCTCCTGATATGACCAATCTTCCGGGATGATCCCGCAAGCCAAATAATTAAAAATTTCAGCGAACCAAGGCTCTTTAGAATAAATTTTTTAAAGTTGTTCATCGGGAAACGTCTCGGTTATGGGTATATGCAAATCTTTTTCATCCACCCTATCTAACCTAGACAAATGATCAGCCACTACATTCTCAATTCCAGACTTATCTTTGATTTCAATATCAAATTCCTGTAAAAGCAAAATCCACCTAATGAGTCTGGGCTTTGTGTCTTTTTTCTCCATCAAGTATTTTATTGCAGCATGGTCAGTCCATACAACTACTTTAGATCCAACTAAATACTGCCGAAATTTTTCGAAAGCAAACACGACGGCAAGTAATTCTTTCTCAGTAGTTGTATAATTCAATTGAGCATCATTCAGAGTTTTGGAAGCATAGAAAATCACAGCGGGCTTATTATCCACCCGTTGCCCCAATACGGCTCCTACTACAAAATCCGAAGCGTCACACATCAATTCGAAGGGTTTTGTCCAATCCGGCGTTTGAACAACCGGGGCAGAAATCAATTTTTCTTTCAAAACATCGAATGCATGAAGACACTTATCGTTGAAATCGAAAACCGCATCTTTCTCCAAAAGTTCGGATAAGGGTTTTGCAATTTTAGAAAAATCCTTTATGAATCACCGATAGAACCCGGCGTGTCCCAGAAAGCTTCTCACCCCTTTTACAGAATTTGGTGGGGGAAACTTGGAAATCGCCTCTATTTTCACCGGGTCTACCTCAAGACCTTTGCTAGACACCTTGTGTCCTAGCACTATTCCCTCTGTCACCATCATGAGACATTTCTCCCAGTTAAGGACCAAGTGTGTGTCCTCACAATGCTGCAACACTTTGTCTAGGTTATAGAGACATTCATCAAACGATGCACCATAAACTGAGAAGTCATCCATAAAAACCTCAAGACAACGCTCTACCATGTTAGAAAATATGGCGAGCATACAGCGTTGAAACGTCGCCGATGCATTACATAAACCAAACGGCATTCAACGGTAAGCAAAAGTCCGATAAGGACATGTGAACTTAGACTTCTCTTGATCCAAAGGATCAATCGAGATCTGGTTGTACCCCGAATATCCGTCTAGAAAACAAAAATGCGACCGACCGGCAAGGCGTTCTAAAATTTGATCAATAAACGGTAAAGGAAAATGATCCTTAAGTGTGGCGGCATTCAGACGACGGTAGTCAATACAAACTCGCCACCCGGTTACCAGTCGGGTGGTGACATGTTCATTCAACAAATTTTTAGTGACAGTAATTCCCCCCTTCTTAGGGACTACCTGTGTCGGACTCACCCACGTCGAGTCTGATATGGCATAGATAATCCCTGCAGCAAGAAGTTTGATGACTTCCTTCTTCACAACCTCCATCATGCTCAGATTTAAACGTCTTTGAGGCTGAATAACAGGCTTGGCTCCCTCCTCGAGCGGAATCTTGTGCTGACATAGAGTGGGGGAAATCCCCTTGATGTCTGCAATAGACTACCCAAAAGCTCCACGGTGGTTCTTCAGCACTATCAACAATTGCTCCTCCTCATTCACACTCAAATAAGCAGATACGATCACCGGTAACTTGTCTTTCTCAGCTAGAAAGACATACTTGAGATGCGGGGGCAGCGGCTTCAATTCTAACTCTGGCGGGTTGATAAGAGATGATTGCAACGGTGGGGGAAGTACACCTAAATCTTCATAATGCCTCACATAGAAGCATGGAAGAATCTGAAGCATTTTAGCACACTCCTTGAGTGATTTACTCCGCATCCAATCATAGGTAACATTCAACAAACAAGCCTCTAACGGCAATTTTGGATATGCATCAACAACAGAAATAGCAATCGCATCATCCTCCCAAGAAGGCGGAATGTCCTCATTCTCATCATTCGGAAATCCCACAGCTTTACACAAAGAAACAACCTTAGTTTTCTCCATGATATCCACAGCTAAGGTTCCATTATCCATCTTGCTCATCACATGAGCCATGTCCAGAAATGGTTTTCCAAGGCAGAGTGAGATGTTGTGATCCATATGTTTCACCATATTACATTGTTCTTTTGCTATAGAAGATGCAGTGCTAGAGGGCATGACCATCTCAAAGTGATCATTTGCTATGCCCAAGGTCAAGAGACCTCTTCCCATCTATAAGATCATGTCGGCTGTAGCTTGGAAAGGACGTCCAAGTAACAACTCATTAACATGCTCATCCTGCATCTCCATAACCACAAAATCAGCCGGAAAGACAAATCGATCCACCTTTACTAAGACATCTTCACAGATTCCATAAGGCTTCACCACAGAGTTGTCGGCCAATTGAATAGTCATATTGCTCGACTGTGATTCCTTCAGTCCCAACTTTTTGAATGTCGAAAGGGGCATTAAGTTGATGCTGGCGCCTGAATCACACAGTGCTTCTCCAAATTTAAACTTCCCGATATAGCAAGAAATGTTGAAACACCCTGGATCCTGTCTCTTTGGCGGTAGGGTGCCCATAATAAAGGCACTCACTTGATCCTTTAGCACAACAACCTCAGAGTCTGGTATTTTCCTCTTCTTGGTAATGACATCTTTTAGAAACTTCCCGTATGAAGGGATTTGCTCAATGGCTTCCAATAATGGAATATTGACTGAAAGCTTCCTAAAGCTGTCCAAGAATTTCTTGAACTGTGCATCTACCTTCCTTGCCTTCGCACTATTCGGATAAGGGACCGGAACAGCTTGTGCCCTTCGATGGGGTGGCACATAAGGCGTCTTTTTCTACGGTTCCTCCTCAGCAACCTGTTCTTCAGTACCATCCATGGCTATGTCTTCAACTTGCCCTGTGACTGGTGTGGGCTGCCCCTCATTGGATTTACCTTCAACTTCATCTTGCGGTGTACTTGTTTCATCCGTTCTTGGATTCAACACTTTCTTGCCGCTTCTCTGCAGAATAGCCTTAGCTTGCTGGTTTCCCCTGGGAACATTGGTATTCCCCGGAAAACCCGGATGTGCTGGTTTCTTCAAACTAGCTATTTCAGCTGCCATCTGCGCCATGGATGTCTCTATGGTCCTCATTTGAGCCCCATGGCTATGCAATGTCTGCCCAAATTGATTCATGTATTCTCCTTGTTGCTTGATTTGCTGCCCGAATGTATTCATTAACTCTTGATTTTGCTTGATGACCTGATTGAGCAACTCCGTGCACTTGTCCTCTGCAGCTGGCGCAGGCTTAACTTCCAGAACCTGCAGAAAATTGTTCGAATCCTCCCATGAGAACTTTTTGTCCTTTCTCCATGAGTAGCCATTGTTCCTGTACCCTTGTTGCTGTCTCAGGTACTTGACTTGAGCCTCATCCTCGGACTCATTTTCTTCTTTTTGCAGTAACTTCTTTGCGAGAAGATCCATCTTCTCATTCAGCTCTCTCATTGCCTTTGATTCACTGGCGACTCGTGCTTGCTCAACTGGGCCTCTCTCTCTTTCTCCCCAGGACTTCTTTCTAGCCATGTTCTTGAGTATTTCCCAGCATCTAGTGTCAGTATTGTTTAGAAAAAATCCCGACCCGGCTAATCCATATTACTCCTATCATGCTCGGAGAGAGCAAAATAGAAGATTTTCACCTGTGTCTCTTTGTCCAGCCCGTGATGCGGACATCTCCTCAACATAACCTGAAATCTCTCCCAGGTCTCAGAATATGTTTCACTGGCCTGTTGGGTCAAATTGTGAATCTTCCGGATCATGTCGTTAGTCTTCTCAGGAGGGAAGAACCTCTCAAAGAAGACTTCCACCATATGGTTCCAAGACTCAACGAACTCATCGTTTAGATTATGTAGCCACTCTCTTGCTGCTCCCGCCAAGGAACTTGGGAACAGCTTGAGGTACAATGCATCTTGTGGAAACCTGTCTATTTTTACCATGTCGCAGTTCTCAACGAACTGGCTGATATGTGCAACAGGATCCTCATTCTTCAGCCCATGAAACATGTTTGATTTCACCAAATTTATCAACACTGGATCGATCTTATATGTCGGTATGTTGATCGCCTGCTTCTTATAGGCCCCTTTGAAGCTGATGAGGAAGAAGCTTTGATCTTCTCCCATATGGTTTGTGGCTCGTCCATCTCTTCTGGTTCAGATTCAGAATCTACCTCTTCTTGGTACTCTTGCTCGGAATGCTCCTCGTCCTCAGGTCCTGAAAACGGAACCTCGGGTGTGCGACTATCGTAGTCTGTACTACTTGTATGCACCATGCAACGTACCTGAAATGAGAGAATTCGAGTTCAGTACTATGCTCAGACAAGTATAAACAATTATAGAGAAATTTAGAAATATTTGAAGTTGTTTCAAAATAATAAAAAAATGTGGCCTAGAGTGGCCGCTCATAGCACTCAAAGTGCCAACAATTCCGCCGTATCCCCGGCAATGGCGCCAAAAACTTGACGCAATTTTACTATGCGCTAAAACGCAAGTGAACGCGTCGAGTAGTACAGGCCTTTGTGAGGCCCGAGTCGAACACAGGGATACTCGGAATTGTCGGAGACTCCTACTAACTATTTGCGATCAGCTAAGCCGAATAACATATTGGGGTTTGTTATCAAAATTAAAAGAAAGTAAAATAAAACAAAGCAAACAATCGATTAAAGGTTAATTTAATCAATTCAAAAAGGAATCTTTAGGATTGCGGTTTCACCGCGGGTATTCATTGTATTAGATTTTATATAATGCCTCACTCTTCTCTCTCTATCCGGGTAGTGGCCTGAAAACAGAATTGCCCACTGGCGTGGTACAATTCACTACTTAGGTTTAGGTCGGTTCCACCGTCGTAGTAACCTATCCCCTAAACTAAGTGCATTACGAACGATCTCTCAGTATCTACCATTAATTTTACACCACCTTGTTCAAGGGATTTATCGATTAATGTAGGTTTCATCTCTTTTCAGCCCTTAATCCTTCTGTCGAAGTGATTAAGGGCATTAGATTATTATTATGGTGATCAAGCATAACAATATATGGAGAAAACAAAGCTATGCCACAGATTTAAGAGAGAAAATATGAATTACTAATATAAAACTGTCATACAATGAATTCCCGGGCTACTCCCGGTCCTAAAGATGGAGGGGATTAGCCCTGCATGTTCATCTCACACAAGTACATGGTAGAAATAGGGGAAATCATATGAAAAACATGAATTGAATGGGAAAACCCCTGAATGGAGAAGAACCGATTGATCCTTTGTGTAGAACACGTGCTTTCCCGCCTCTCGGTGGTGAAATCCGTCTTCGGCAGCGTCCGGATCGACAGGTATGAACTTCTGGCCTCCGTTCTCCTTTCTCTCGCTCCTCGGCACTTGTGCAATGGCCAAATCTGATCATCCTTCGTCTGGGCGGCCGTCCTTAGGTATAAGTCCCTAATTAGGTCGTTAATTAACTCCAGCCGTCCGATTGAGATCAATCTGAATCCAACGCATATCTGACGGCGTCGATACCATCGACGCGAGTCGATGGTATCGACCCACTACAGTAGCGGCTGGCTGCAAACCCTTCCATTGTCGCGCCCTTCATCATCTTGATACCATCGACTCGGGTCGATGGTATCGACTTCCTTTAGGCATCGGTTTTGTCGTTTTGCGACGTTGTAGCCTCCATGTGTCAATGGTATCGACTTACGTCGATAGTATCGACAGCTTCCGCGCCAACAACCTGAAGGTCTCTCGATACCATCGAATTGAGCGTCGATGGTATCGACACTTTGCTGCTCCTTTCGGCTGGCAACCTGTGGCCTTGTCGATGGTATCGACTTCCGTCGATGGTATCGACGGAAGCAAATACTTGTTTTTCTTGAAATTTGAAGACAAGATCAAATAATTCCACACAAATAATAATAATGTGATAATGAATGCTCAAAATGATGAAACTAAGAGAACTTGACATAAAATGATGGCAAAGACCAAAATGAGTGAATTATGCAATATTAACCATAAAAATGACTAATAAAAGCACAAAACACATATCAAACAGGTCTATAAATGCGACTCAAAATCATCGCATCACATAGCTTTACCCAAATTAGGGTTTCACACATAGCTTTACCCAAATTAGGGTTTCACACATAGCTTTACCCAAATTAGGGTTTCAGACATAGCTTTACCCAAATTAGGGTTTCACACATAGCTTTACCCAAATTAGGGTTTCACACATAGCTTTACCCAAATTAGGGTTTCACACATAGCTTTACCCAAATTAGGGTTTCATACATAGCTTTACCCAAATTAGGGTTACATCCTCACCCTGGATTAGGGTTACATTTAGAATTGCCCTCAATTAGGGTTAGAACTCAATAGCCCTGTCAATTAGGGTTTATGTTCATGATTAGGGTTTCATGATCTCTTTACTTAAGGATCATACCATTAATCACCACATGAATCATATTTATATATGAATTCATGCCATCATCATCTCAACTTGATTAGGTCACATCAACCCTTCAATCAAGTACATACAGCTATGATTAACATAGTGTACCAAGTCATTGATCTTATATGCAATTAGGGTTCATCCCTTAATTGGAACTAATCACTTAGGTACTATTAGGGTTTCAACCTTTGTACCCTCAATGATTATCATTACTAACCATCATTAGATCAATGGATGATTCATCATCTCTATTCTCAAGAGATTCACTCACATTGGACCTCCATTACATAGGGTATCCAATTGAATTGATCAATTGAATCTTCAATTACAATAGGTGTCCAAGTGGATTAACCAATTGAGTCCTCAATCAACTTTGACTACTTGAGCCCCAAACGGTCTTGGTCTATTAAAGTTCAAATGGTTTGAAACCGTTTGGTAAAGGTGGTGCTTGAGACCGTTTGCTAAAGCAACTTTTTGAAACCGCATGGGCTCAACCGGTTTGGGATCCTTTAGTCCCAAACGTTCTTGAGACCGTTTGGTCCCAAATGGTCTTGAGACCATTTGTACTCAAATGGTATTGAGACCGTTTGGTCCAAACCTCCTCAAAACTGCATGGACCAAATATGATCTCAACCAATCAAGTTGGAATAGGGTTTCCAATGTTGATTACTTCAATCATTGAATTCATGGAACCAATCATCAATTGGACCTATCCTCATACATCAATTGAGTTAAATAGATCAACCTTCAACTAATTTGACCCTCAATTGACCCTCAATTATTCATCAATTAGGGTTTGAATCAATTGAATTAGGGTTTGGAATCGATGATCTTTCAACACTAATCAATGCAAGATTAGTTACTTTGAAATCATTGAACCATCATCCAAATTGAACATGACCTGACCCCAAACGGTCTTGAGGTCGTTTGGATGACCACCAAACGGTCTTGAGACCATTTTCCCATGTCAACATCAAAATCCAAGTCAACCAATTAAGGTTTGGACCATTGGATTGATCACCAAATCAGTAATTGATGACACTCCAACTTAGTATCGTTAGATCTTCAATTGCTTAACCATACTCAACCCTAGACCTCCAAATGGTCTTGTGTGACCTCCAAACGGTCTTGAGACAATTTGGATGAGATAAAAACGGTCTTGAGACCATTTGGCTCATCCAACCCTTGGATTCTAGTGAACAAAACATTAGGGTTTGAGCCATTGAGTTGATCATCAAATCAACACTTAATTGCAAAGTGATTTGATACCTTTGGACCTCCAATTGGTCAACTATACTTAACCCCAGACCTCCAAACGGTCTTGGGTGATCCCAAAACGGTTTTGAAACCGTTTGGGTGATCCCCAAACGGTTTTGAAACCGTTTGGGCTAATCAACCCAAAATCTCAAATCAACTCATTGGACTTTCAACACTAATTTCAATTAGGGTTTGCCCAATTGATTAGCCTTCAAATCATGATTCCTTGGGAATTAATCCATCAAATTTGGTGAGTCATCAACCAACATAATTACAAACAGGATTCCCAAATGGTCAACCCTTGGTCAACTCCCCCAAATGGTTTGAAACCATTTGGTCTCATGCGGTTTGGTGAAACTGTTTGCCCTTAAACGGTTTGAAACCATTTGCTCCCCAAACAGTTTGGGAAACCGTTTGCTCCCCAAACGGTTTGGGAAACCGTTTGGCTTGGGATTTTTCTTGAATAAACATCTAGGATGATGTCATAATCATCTTCCTTTGTGCAACCAAGAACAGCAACCGTTCTTCATGGGAGTTTCAACAAGAATTCAAAAGTGTATCAAAAGAAGAAAAGTAACCAACAATTATTGGAGAAAAGGATGCAATAGCAATGATTAATGGTTTGAGTTATAAAACCCTCCTCAAATCTGATCTCCAAGCTACAAGATCCACGGCTCTAATGGTGGATGGAGTTCCAGAAACTGCCCAAGGTCCGTTCTTGAGCTATTGGATGAACAAGATGGCTAGAATTGGAAATCGAGTGAAGAAAACCAAGAATCAAGCATTGCTTTAGGGTTTCCACCATGAATCTGAGGTAGAAGATGATCAAAACCTTACCAACAGGTTGTGTTTGTCCTTCTCCTGCTCCTGAGCTCTTTCTTGTTCGGCCAAAGCAAAGTGATAAGGAAAAGACTAAGGAAACGATCCTTATGTGTTATTGGAAAAAGATATACATAAAGGGTATGTATATGGGTTTTCAAGGAAAGAGAAAAAGAAGATTAATTCCTTTTATTTCCAAAATAATTTCCATAAAATCAACCTCCATTTCTTGGCTACGAAGACATCTTAATTTTCTTGCAAAACTCCATCATTATCCAAGAATTAATGGAAAATGAACTAAGCACCTTAACCCTTATAATATTAATATCCATTTTTGAGTGGAATTTCTTTTTCTTATAATAATGGTGAGTGGAATTTCACCTCCTTAGGATATTTTCGGTCCTTGCAAATCTCAAGGACGTCCACACACATCTGAACTCAACCATTTAAATTTTGTTTGAAGGTCCTTTAATAAATACATTTATTTTTGCCCTAAATTGAGTTAGGGTTTCAATTAGGATTAAATCTTGATTATTTTAATATCAAGATTCTCTCTCCTCCAACTTAATTCAAATGAGGATCCCCCCTCATTTTCATTGCTATACATGATGCCAAGAAACATTAGGGACCTCATTGAAGTGGTAATTTTCATATTGAACCCTAGGTTTTGGGTAAATTGCACATTACACCAAAACTAGGT
This sequence comes from Alisma plantago-aquatica, assembly GCA_963693085.1. Classification (NCBI taxonomy): domain Eukaryota; kingdom Viridiplantae; phylum Streptophyta; class Magnoliopsida; order Alismatales; family Alismataceae; genus Alisma; species Alisma plantago-aquatica. Next base: position 919,586,605 of record OY856414.1, read on the forward strand.
TTTAATGAACAAGGATTACTTTACAAGCTTGTGAAAACCATACCACTACATCATATTCATTATTATGATGTATAATCATTAGAGGAACATCTTATTATGCAACATTTGCAATTTAACCCCTCAACTTGGGTAATTTGCACTTCAGTCCAAAATAAGAAAACATTGCTTCATCATTGTTCAAACAGGACCAAAATTGAAACATAAGTTTCTCATGATCCCTAATTACTTTTCCCAAGATAAGATTAAGCATCTACTCATCCTTATTAGGAAAAACATCTAGGGTTAACACATAACCCAGGTCAGGAATGTTACATCGCACGTAACAAATCCTTCTCCAGTAATGGGTTGTTTCGGAGGGGGACATTCCACTCCTTTCAGTCGAGTCATTTCCAATACCTCTCCTTGAAGGTCAATTCACACCTCTCGCTATCGCTCGAGCTATTCCCATTCCTCTCTCTGACCTTCGAAAGGGCATCGCCACCCCACCCAGCTCTATCGACAGGCCCCTTCTTTTGCAATACTGGAGAAGGTCTCTCATGGCCAAATTATTCTCCAAAAAGCCTTCTCTACTTTTGATCGGGCCTACGACTTATATGAGGAAGGCTAAGCAAAAGAGGCTCGAGGGCTTGTTTATGAAGGTAGAGGGGGGGAGGGGGATAGGCAAGGCCTTTTCTGGTCCCCACAGCTAAGGGGGGGAAGAGGGGGATGCGCCAGGACGAAACAAGGGAATGAAAGGTTGCTTTGATCTTTTGGGGGAACTCGTCCCTTCCCAAAATCACGGCTCCATTGTCTTGGGGAGCGTTGAAGCTTGCTTCTTCTCCAGACTTTTCTTGGTCATCTACTCTTTTTGGAGAGAACCGATCTGATTCTATTAACAAGAGGTATTTTGTTCTTTTTTTGGATCCTCCCTATCTCCTGATCGAGCTTGCTTAGGTAGATGTTGTCTGATAGAGCCGATAGTAGTGCACTGTGTGGGACGGAGTCAGGGCCCTTCTCACCTCCTACGAGTCATCCGGCAGAAAACACTTGATGAATGAGGTCAAAGAACTTGGGATCATCGATCTCTTCCTTAAAGATTGAGATGAATCAATGTCAGTCGATGGTGGGAAAACACTTCTTGACCTTGAATTCCAAAAACCAGTGAGAGTTTCCCCACTCTTCTTTGATCTGTCTTAGGGCCAAGTGGCTGCCTCGACCTAAGCGGCAGTGCGATGTGTCTGGAAACTCGGAATCGTAAATTAATTCAAGTACTATTCGGATTGCCTCCTTCATGATCTTTTCTATGGGTAGAACTATTGTGAGCGGTCTCAACTTCGACATCTTTCTTTTCGGGGATCTAGCAATCATTACAATCTAAACAAAATAGTGAAAACATAAAACATTGTCCTTCCTGGTCATTTTCTTCTCTGATTGCACGGAGTTGACATACCAAACACTGACGGGTGACTCCATTCTACAAACGGGGGGTCCAGCCCGCTTCCCCTGCCGTGATGCTTTCTTTGATTGCTTTGACAACGTCTGTAGATTGACATACGGTAGAGGCTTTGTAAATGACACAAAAGGAAAACAACCCCTTGCTCCCCCTGCCCCCGTTGGTCTTTCGCCGTCAAAAGACCTCATGTTGCTTATAGTCGTCAGGTTCAACATCGCCAACTCTGAGAAGAACAAAAATAGCGGTCCTCTCTGTGACTCAGGGTGACTTCTGTCATGTCAAGCTGGTGTCGCCACCTCTCCCAGGACCATAATGATTATCCCTACCCGATGGGTCTACATTCATCCCTAAATGTCGTCAGATACTGTTCACTTCCCTGCCATTCTTGTAACTGTCACCTGTCATCCACGCAGGTGTGTTCGCACCCCCCCCTGAGTGGATGAGAAAGAAAGGATTCCTCTGCGCCCCCAAAATTCACTTTCCCGTATGAGCATTCGGTACATGTATAAGTTCGTGGAACAGTCAAAGGGACTACTGAGGATCTCCCCCTTCATCGGGGGATGGGTCATCTGAGGGTTTGTCGTGGTTCATTGTTGTGCATACACCCCCATCTACCCTTCTCCGAAAGCTCCGTGGGACCACCTATCACAAGTCTTCGGCCGGGAGGTGTTTATTGCACAAAAGGGCCGAGACGCTGGCTCCCGCAGAGGGAAACAAGTGTCAGATGCAAAGCCTCGCACCTCATTAAGATTATATTGGCATACTCGCCCAAAAAAAAGAGCAGACCCCATTGAAGATGAGAGTGAGGTACAACAAGGCCATTTCCGTCCACCTTCTCACGGAGTCATACGTGGACGTTACCACTCATACAGCTCCCAACCAGCAAGCAGTGGGATTTTGAATGGAAGTGTGGATGAATTGACATCAAATAGAGGAGGTTTCTCTTTTCAGGTCAGCAAAAACGAGTAGAAGCAGCATCCTAGAGAACCAAAAAAAACAGAGCAAGCAAAGTAATGCATGAAAATCTAAAGAAGAAATTGTCAAGCACAAAAAACCGTCCTTCTTTGGACTTGGACGTCCCGTATCAGAATTTGTCTTTTGGTCAAATTGACCTGATAAAATCTTGTGAGGAGGGCTGCTCGCCACTCCCCGAGGCCAAGGACGGGGTCGAACTGTCATTTTAGGATTTGCAATCCATTACATTTCCATTATGTTACCTAGCCAAACCTGCCACCTCATGTGCCAAAGTTGGGTTTTCCATATCAAGTTTTCTACATATTGATTCCACCAAAAAATGGCTATATGACCGACAGAAGAGGGGTGGAAAACTTTCTTTCCTTCTTTCTGGATCTGGACTGGAGGCCTTTCTCAATCTTCCTTTTCAGAGAAAGGCCATGACTACTCCTGGAGGCACGCAACAAAGTGCAATAAAAGGCTGCTTGAAGAGTCCACCCAATAGAATAGAATAGAATAGAAGAGAATCCCGCCCGCTCTTATTTTGGGTCGACATCTCATTTTTCTTACAAAAGTCAATTGGTCTTCCAGGACACAGTTCCAAGTGACATGGTTGTTCACTATTCCTTTCCTACATCCCACATGTGTCCACTCCAGCGGATCAATTGTTTATGCGGAAGTGTGATGCGCTTGAACTCATTCTTTCACCATCCTATGGAGAGTTGATTCGCTTCTTCCATTATCCCCTTATATGGGCGTGCAAGTGCTCGGTTCGCCCCTTGTATTGGTTCGTGGTCCTCCGCTTTTTTTACTGACGGGATCCAAGATTGGATATGGAAATGTCCCTTCTGTTCATCTCTCACTGCGGGACCACCTTTGGCTGCCTATCAGAAACCCTCTTTCATTTAAATTTCTCAGTTGGTTGAGTCTGAGGAGATTGTCGTCGAGGACGGAACTGCTTGACTTCTTGCTTCTTCCCTTTTTGGTCTTTTCCATCCATTCTCTAGGAAGGTCAGATGTCTTCACAACGCAATAAGAAAGAAGTAGGAAAGGGAACAAGGGGGAGCGAAGTGGGGGGAGAGGGGGTCTGCCTTCCCCCGTGAGTTGGAGCCCGTCCATTCTGTCGAAAGGAAAGCTTGATCCCGGTCCAGCATTGGCCCTATCGCGGGAAGGATGCGGTCGGAACCAACGATAGAAGTCGTCGTTTCTTTAGAGGAAATTTCTTCCTCCGTCCTTCACTAAGTCATCACCAACAATATGCTCTATTACCTTGGTGGCAAAGGGTGAGTTCCTTTCTTGAACAAAAAAAAGACTCATTAGAGAAGAAAAAGAAGAATGCTCTGGGGAAAGGCAAAAGAAAATGGGGGTGGGGGTTATTTTCATCATCTTTTTGCCCACACAAGTTGCTTTTTGCGTCTGGGAGTCAAGAGGGCTTAGATCGTGCTTGGGCCTACCAGGGAGTGACGAGAGTCCTTTGCTCTTTTTCTACTTCCATTCCTCTCAGATGATCAAGGGGCGGAGAAGACCACTCTATCAAAAAACACATTTTGGTTTAGGATTGGAAGCAACCCGCGCGCGGTAGGTATACCTAACCTAAAGAATGCATTTGGCTCTTTCGACGATTTTGCTCCTTGAGTCAGAGACATCAGAGGGGCACATGATCCTTCATTCATTGTTTCGTCGTCCCTCTCCCTAACGGTCGATTTGTTCCTCTCCTTACAGTCGAGTCACTTCGTACCTCTCACTTTGCTCAATTTGTACCTCTCCCTGAAGGTCGATCCACTTAGTCCCTCCGCACTGAGATCAATCACCAGACCACCTCTATCATATGACATTACATGAGGCGAGAGTGCATGAACAGACCTACAGCCCCTACGTGCTACTTGCAGCCAAGACAACCACAATAAGAATTGCACTATATTCCACATTCGCATCCCAATCAAGGGCTTAGCCCTCATCCGTGATGGTGCTCTCTTGGGACCTGTACCCATCCATCCTTCCTGCTGGAGTCAAGCAGTCCCCTTCCATGGGTTGGGTTGAATCGTGCTGCTGACGAGAATAAGGAGAACAGGGAAAACTCTGTAAGAGTGATGACGGGTGAGACGTTTCGGGATCAAGCAATCAAAGAGGCATTTGCCACTTGTATTGGGAAGCAAGCAGATCTCCTATGAAAAGAAAGTCAGTCAGCGGTCGAGTTCTCATTCTGATGCAATCTCTCCCTTCCCCTTTGATGATTGACTCTTTTGTCCTTGCCTAACCCTAATGGAAGGAGATCCCGCATCCCATTCACGGTGGATTGATCTCTATTGAGATTGCATCCAAGAAGGGCACCAACTTAGGATCAATACGTATGACCAACCCATTGATACGTTGCTTAGATCTGTAGGATAGAGAAGGCCACCTCTCATCCTTTTTCAAGGAAGCCCTCATGCATAGAGACACTCCTTTCCCCCTCTCTTCCAATAGAGTGGGCTCCTACACTCTGATCCTTTGGAGGTCTTAGTCCCTTTTCCCTATTGGGACAAGCTTCAGCTATTGCTTTCCTATCCCTTACTGGACCACGCTCCTTTTGTTTCCGAGCCCTCAATGCAATGCCCTTACCTTTTTCTTGAGCCTTTCCTCTCGCTGCACTAGGGTTGCTTGACTTGACTGCCAGATCTGTCTGACCTTTCCTTTCTTGCCAATACCCGGACGAATTGGACAAATTGAACAGACCGATTGGACCGAAAATGAGGAAGAGGAGCGTAGAAGACCAGGAATAGATGCCCTCAAATCTGCTGTTCATGAAGAAGCTCTTGAGGAAAGGAAGAGAAAGGGAATGATTGGACAGATAGACCTTGATTGATAAGGGAAGATATGGACTGAATTCCCATTTCTTTTTATTCCTCCTCGATTGAACCTCCGCAAGGGAAGGAGTTTCTATGAGGGAACACCTCAGGGGTCGTCGCTTTGTTTGGAATTGGAAAGTAGTAAGGACACTCTCAATTTCATAAGAGAAGAAAGCGTAGAAAAGAGAGGTTTTTCTTCAAGGAGACCGGGCCCAAATAAAGCAATGAGAAAGCATCCAGACTTCTCTTTCTTTGTCGAGATTTGATTTTTTGGAATTCTATGGAGGTGGAGGTAGGTAGAAGATCATTCAGAATCAAAGCATTCCAAGCCCAAGAGAAAAAAGAAGGGGGCGAAAAGAGTGTGGCGTGAGGAGGAATGATGAATTTTTGATGCTTCATCCGGCTACAATTACATTAGCGGGAGCTGTTGTCTTGGCTTGCTTGGCAACATCAATAGTTCATTGATTCATTTATTATATTAGCATGAAATCCATCATTGCCTAAACAAGGAAATTGCTCCAGCCATCTTGGGATTTGCTCTAATAGAAGCCATTGCTTGCCCCCCTGAGGATCTTCTTCGTATTCCCCCTATGTCTCTTTGACCTCGAGATAGGTTAGAAAGACCACTTTTAGTCAGACTAGTCAGATGTTCCTTCTTTCTATTACCCAAAATCTACGAATAGCAAAATCTTTGATAGGCAAGGAATTGATGCAGATAATCGTTTCGAGATTACTAAAAATACCCCTTTCCAAGAGTTAGGATAGCCCGAAAATGCCCGGAGACTATGATTTGCTTCTCCTAGGGAATTCCCTGTCTATTCCTACTGACTTTCTTCTTGGTTTACTTAGACTTTTGACTCGAGTTCTCTCTATCTTCCTCAATCATCTTGGTTCCTTGATCTGGGAAAACTCCTATAGGTATGGGATCGATTTCATGGGAGATGCCCTTCCCTGATCCTCCTCATTCATCTATATCTATATGGACTTTCCCACTCTTGCCAAATCCATTGGGATTAGGTCAATGAGTTCGAGTTCTCATTGGAAGTTCCTTCTTTCTTCCCCTTGACCTGATTGACTTCCTGACATTCTAAAGAAAAAGAAAGGAAGATTTCAATGAAGGTCCAAAAGGTCCTTAGCCGCGGAGGGTGATAGAAGAGAATCACCAGTCCCTATTCACTTTTACATCACTCGTGCCCCAAGAAGGTCAGTAATTGAACTCACTGACACTCCATCATACAGATGCCCCTACTCTCATTCGAATTCTAAACAAAGGCAATGTCACACTAAACTAAAGGTATGGGGGGGTGGAGATAGACCTCGAGACACATGAACTACCAAAGACTCCCTCCACCATTCTATAAGAAAATGCTTGCGGGTAGGATTTCTCTCCATCTTTCTTATGTAATTCGAGGAGAAGTGAGTCAACTTGCCTGCACCCTAATTATTGGTCGAGTTATCAAAGAACTCCCTCACTTGGAACAACAGCAAGGAGAACTACAATTCCAACTGGATCCAATGAGAAGAGAATTTGAACTGCTTGCGGGGATAACAGCTGAGGCATACCGCTGCTTGCTGCTTTCGGCTTGCAGTCTCTCTTGCGGTCATACCGCTGGCTGCCGAGATAACAACTATCACTCACAGTCATACAAAATGCATGCCTTGGACCAGGAAAGGCGGTCAGGGGTGCCAAGGGAGAATCCCTCCACGACTAGAATATCCAGTTAGTCCCAGAAAAGAGTGGATGTCGCTATCCTTGCTTAGCTGAACAAGACTGTTGGTAGAGTTTCTTGGCCCGGCACAGGGAAGTCGAATTGTGGGCCGAGATGGATATAGGTCGTAAGGTGGGCCTTGACTAGGGTTGATATAAGGTTATCCACTGTGCACCACATTGGCCAGAGGTGGAAGGTCAGAGGTGATCCTGTCTCGCTTCGGAGGTAGCCATGTAGATCAACAAGGGAGGTTGGAGTGGATCGAGTAGAAAGCCAGAATAGAATTATTTAGGTATTACCGAGAATCCCCCTTAGGGATGTACAACATTGGATCCCTTGTTCTTCCATCAAATATTCTACTTTTTCCCGGAATCAAACTCTGCAACTCCCCGACTACCCATAGATCGAGGCATTAGGATGTGTCTCTGTGTAGTTTGCTTGGATTCTGGGTCTATGTATGGTGGATTACTTTTTTGACCCTCCCTCACTTGCTCCCCTTGCCAAATCTTTCACCTTTCCCATTGGATGGATCTTTTACTCATTGACGGGCACTACTAATCTGCCCCTCTCCCGGGGCCAGCCTCGCATTGATAGTGTTTAAGCCTACCTCTCTTGGTGTGGGTAGTTTGTATTGGGTTAGTGTGAAAGTCATCTTGACTTACTCACTTGCATAGTGGTGCCTACCTCGCTTTGATGCCTACCTTGCTTTGATGCCCTCCTGGGGTTGCTGCCTACGTGGTTAGGATTGGGCTCTGATGAGTGATGCTTTGCCAGGAGTTTCATCACCAGCTATTGCATTCAGACCCCGGTGCTTGAGTTGCGATTTCCGTTTTGCTTGCCTCACCTCTGTAGATAGGAGTACCCCTACCCCAGAAAAGGTTTCCAAAAAAATCCCTATCGTCCCGCAATGGAGGAATTGGCGTGGGAAGAGAGAGTTGAGCCAGTAGTAGAATCAAACAAAACATAGGTCAGGAAAGCACAGTCAATCAGTTTCTTTTACACGAGAGGCTCCAGAATCCATTTACCTGGGATGGTCGATACGATGTTGATTCAAAGTACACAATGAGAAAGCACTCTCGGTTCTTTCTGCTTTCACATTCGCCACTTTTACTGAATTCTTTTTCTTAAATAAGAAATTGGGTATTTGAATCACTCTTCAGACTAATTCTTAAGCCACTTATCTGATGAATAAGAAGAATAGAACATTTGATTTTCAACTGAATCACCAGGAGTTTAGTTTACGCTTGCAAACCTAGGATTGATACATCACTTTAGTTGTAGCCTGGAGTTTCAGTATCAGCTATACCCTACGTCTCGGACCCAAGACCATGAGCAGATAGCAGTGGGCGAGATGATTCATCCTATGAACCCGGAGTTGGCGTTGAAGAGCCTCTATCATCTTTCCCAAGAGTAGTAGTATCAGTAGTCTCCTGTGGGCCTAGATATGATGTTGTTTCCGAAGGTCTGGAGCAAGAGACATAGGAGTAGAGTAGTTTCAAACACAGGAGCAAGAGACATAGTACCAGCAAACCCGAAACCTGTAGTTGATGCATGATCAGTCGACGTATCAAGAGTAGATGCTCTCGTAATCGACTAGAGTTTATGCTTTCAAACTGTCTTCTGAACTGGGTATGAGAACTGGCTTTTCCTCTGACCTCTGTTGAACCAGGAGCAACTGAAGCTGGATTTCTTGTATCAGTAGCATCCCTCTCTTATAAATAGCTAGTTTCATTTCCCTTCTGCAATATGAAACTGTAGATGCAGCCTCTGTGAGTCGACTTTCTGAACCAAGAGACGAAGTTGAAGATTCACTTTCTGCTTTCCCTCGTCTCACCCACATCGATCCATCCCTGAATGTGCTCCTTCCTTGAGCTTTCTTGAATGCCTTCTTTTCTTTCTTCCTTCTTTTTCCTTTTTTTTTTCACGTCCCGAATTGGCTAGACGATGCTTCTTTACCGCTCTTCCCATTCATTTTCAGTAAGCGAGATCCCCTTCTTTTCCTTATTTGTCCCCGAGACTATACCTTTCCTCTGCCTATGATCCCGCTAAAGATCCAACGTTATCCTTTCCAGCAATGGAGGCGAAATCAATGCCAGGTTTCATCTACAAAGAGAGATGTCATCACCTTCCTCATATCCGTTATAAGGCAAAAGAATGAAAAAAATTAAAAAAAAACCCCACATTCGATTTCACCCTGTAGAAATCCTTTCTATACGAAATTCAGTCTATTCTATCTAGAAAATCAATAGGACCTCTTTCTGTTGGATTTCTTAGTGAATTGGCTAGTGATGAGTGCCAACAAAAGACATAGATATAAGCATGAGGTTTTTCCTCCATATATGCACTGTGTCCAATGCTTATGTGGAGCGAGACGTGCTACATGAGACGAAATCCGACATTGCTGACTCTGAATAAGCTAGCTATGAGAGCGGGGAGGGGAACGAGTCACGTAGGTGCACAAGAGTACTTCGTGCCACAATCATCTCTTTTTTATGGATTCTATGGACCGATGCCTGTTGCTTCATATGGGGGAAAAGAATCATAGAGATGTCGGTAATTAGAAGGAAAAACCACAAGGAAAATCTACCACATGTATCATCTGTAGCAGAACTATGAATGGGAGCTAGCAATCCGGATTATATTGAAGAGGTTCTGAAGACACATCATGCATTACTACAGAAACATCATTCAGTGTCGCTTTTCTGGGCATCGGTTATTTAACAAAACCGACGCCTATAATATTCAACGTCGGATATTTAGGAACCCCGACATCTATATTCAAAGACCAGCCAGAAATGGGTACCGCTTTGTATTCAGGATCGGCTGGGTAAAACAAACTGACGCCTAAAATCGCCTACGAAATCCAATTTTCGAGCGAAATTTTTTTTGCCCCAAAGTATCACATACAACATCGATTTTGTAACTACTAACCGACGCCGATATAAGATGGAAATTTGCGCAAAAGGTTTCAATTTAGGCGTCAGTTTTCCTTTGATAACCAATGCTGATAATGGTTCCCGCCAAATAATTTAGGGCAAAGATTGTCTAATTGGACGTCAGTTTTTTAATATCAACCGACGCTTAAAGGTAAAAGGTGTCAGTTTTACAGATAACTAACGATGTTGACAAACTTAATAGACCCGTATCACCCAGCTCTTCCCCTTCCTTCCTATTTCATCGCGATAGTTTGATGTGATCGTCGCTCACCTAAAATTGCCTGATGATCGCCTGACGACCCCTGCTGCTGCCCGCCGCCACTACTGTTGGTGCAGCCTTGCTCGTCGCCGCCGCTGCTATGTCCTTTTTCTCCTGCTTCTGCCGGTCTTATTACGACCCCACCTCCTGATAACCCCCAAGTAATGGAGACCGAGAGGTCGAAGCCGCACCCATAATCTTCGGAAAGGTTCGGCAATTAACCAAGAACAATTATTAAATTTTAACAATCTAAACTGAAAGGCTGTAAGAAAATAAACTTATGCATACCTTATTGAAAACTTGGATCTCTAAACTTCTATCCACTTATGGATTATATTCTAACTAATCCTCCTTGTATGTTACTTCATGTATTTCACAATGTGACAATTTATTGTTTGTCCTTTTGGCTTGTACCTAAAACGCCGACAAATAAAACGTCGGTCAGCCGAAGCTGGTATTGGGGGGGAAACAATAAACGTGCAACTATGATAACAATGTAATCATTCAATTAATCATTTAACAACCAAGATTATGTTTTAAATATAACTCTGCGATCCATGAGTACTGTATCCTCTGTGCTATCCCTGCAGTGGACCTGGATACTACCTTCCTTATGGTAGATCCCCATTAAACCCCTCATGGTCCCACCTATAGGTGAACCAGTTTCTAGGGTTGAGTCACATGGCACTACTCGTAAGTAGCCCACTCCTTAACTCATGGCATGCTAATGGGTTTCATGGCACTGCACTTGGTAGCCCAATTTCTAACCCACGATAACCTAGACCTTACTCTAGGTTACCCCTTTTTAGCCTTTACAAGCCACAGAGGTGGACCCGGATCTAGCAAGTTATACATGTATATTCATAGTGATAGTCATAGTCACTCTATAGTTGCATGAAATAAAAGCATCCAACAGTTATTTCAAGCCATGAGGGAAACGTCAATTAAATCCTCAGAAAACTAGTAGGGATAGTCGTAAGCGTAACCACATACCTGATTTGATGATTTCACAAGCATTAAGCAAATCAAACCAAGAAAGCAATCCAAGCAATTCAACAATCACATAATTCCTGAAAAGAATATGTACTTTATTTATTACACACTTTAACACGAATCTACTTTATTGACTTGGATTCACTTTCTAGGGTTTCTGTATTTATTTTAGGGTTTCATTTTGCAATTAGGGTTTCCCTTTATCTTTTACCATATTAAACCCTAATTTTATACCATTACTCATAAACCCTAATTATCTCATCTATTCTTCAATATTAAGGCTATGTGAATAACATATAACCCTATTTTCAGATTTAAAGGCACCATTAACCATTTATTAATTTCATTAAGCTTATTTGACATTAAAGATACAATTTTTATCCTTTTAATCCATAACAAGATCATTATCCACATTTATCCTCAATTCCAAGTCCATTCTAGTCTAATCACATATGAACTTGATATATCATTAAATCCACCTTTTATTCATTGGAAAACCCTTATTACTATATTAAGGGTATTTACTCATAATTAGGGCTTAGAACCATCTTTAACACCTCTAATATCCAAAAGGTTGTAATTACTTATTTTCATCAATTAAGTATAATGAACTTAGCCCTAATTCTCCATTATCTTCAGTAAGGATTTTTTAATCCCACTTATGTTCAAGAATCATTATATTTCAGTGGTATACTGGAAATTTGCAAATTTTAACCACTAAAACTCATGTTTTCCCAAATTAGGGTTTTTATCCCATTAAACCATGTACATGATCACAAAAACCCTAAAAGCAACATATTAAGTATCCTTTTATGATTTTACCCTTTTCTTTACTCCTAACAGGTTTACTTTGATTAAAACCCAAAATTAAGATTCCTCATGATTGCCTTTATCTCTCTCTAGGGTTTTTCCATTATTTAATGCATTAAAAGATGAAAAAACCTATACTTCTAGAAAAAGCATTTACACTCAGGCTCTACTATCATTTTTATCATGTTCTACTCATTTTTCTGATCAAAAAGCACTACTTATTTGCATTTTTTTGGACAAAGGATCTATTTTTAACGAATTATGCAAGATTCTTCAATTTCCTTGTATATCGACTAGAGAGGCGACTAACCTGAGATTTTCTAGAAAAATCCCGACAGCCAGATCGTGAGTCGTCGTTGACCGGGCCTGATCGTGTGTCTCTCCACGCGCGCGCCCACTAGCAGACTTCAAACTTGCAGACACTCTTGGGTCGTCGATCCTCCTTGCGGCCCATGATGGATTTTCAATGCACGGCTGCTGCTAGACATCAGTACCTGATCCAACAAAGTTACCCCGCGGCGGCGCCGTAGCCTGAGCTCACCAGAGGGACCCTGTCTCGCTAGCCTGAGGCACAATAGCGGCAAAGAGCAGACCGGCGGTGATCGTGAGGGTCTGCCACATATGAGTGAGGTCCTATTTATAGGACATAGGGTCCTCTTTAGGGTTTCCCAATCTCCCGCCGCTCCTTGCTATTGGCCCAATTGGGCACTACTTCTAGAATGAACGAAACCACCCAAAACCTAGGTGGATTGGGTGCGGAATCCTCTCACGAAGCCAACCAACCACCTTCCATGTTTGCATATGGTCAGATCTACGAGGAAAAATTGAGGGAAAGTCCCTATGTCACGCACCACTTTCCTTCTTAGAATCGAGGAAGGAGACACACAACTAGCATCGGATCTTGATCCGACGGCTTCCGTCATCCCAAAAAAAATTTTATTTAATCGATAAATGTGTGACATTTATAATAACCATAACACTTTAGGGAAATTTGTAAACACCATAACTCCCAAACCGAGTGCCCAAATAATCCCAAATTTTGAGGGAAACTTAATAATATCTTTATCTACCTCTCTACCAAAATTGGGCTCATTATCTAAAATAAATCGTGCCTTTTCTTTAAGTGCAAGATATCACTTAATTATATATATATCTCTCACATATTTTCTCTTTCCATTGCTATAAAATTATTATTCTGAGTTCCTTGAACCTCAAGGAACCTTAATGGCTCAAAATCCCATCTTGGGGATATTCCTTAGCCTATTACTTATCTCTTATCCATTATTTCTCATTATTGTATTTATTTCTTATTAAAATATCTCCTTTTTAATGATTTCCCTTTATTTCTCTTTTATTTTCCTCATTAGTATTCCTTTTATCATTAGGAATCCTTGGGATACGAAATTCCACAAAGGTTAGCTCAATTATACCTCTTTTCACTTGTTTTCCACATTTTATCATTATTTTGAATTTCTTTCTTAATAAAGAAATACTTAAATGATCTTTTCTTTTCTTATTGCATTCTCTATGTAACTTTGGATTCCTTGGAACCCAAGAGGAACGACATCCTTCCTTGGATTACATTCTTTTTCCTTCCAGAGGTTTCCACACCATTCTTTTATCAAAAACTCAATTATTCATTTATTAATTGGATTTCCTTGTTATTTGGGCCCAATAGCCAATAAAGCCCACAACAAAACCATCAAGGCTATTGTAAAAGAAACCGGTTTATTCAAAACAGATTATATCATTATTTGTTCAATTATCTTTAATATGAGAAATTACATTTCTCACCAATTGAACCCAAAAATTGGGGTTGTAACATCCTTCCCCTCTTATAGGAATTTCGTCCTCAAAATTCTTATCAAGCAAACAAACAATTCAGGATAAAACTATTCCATGTCCATCATTGGTCCCTATGTGGCTTTACCTTACCCATGGCGCTTCCAAAGAACCTTTATCATCACATATTCTTTTCTCTGAGTTCTTTCATCCTGGCGTCTATAAACTGCACAGGTGACTCAGGCCATGTCAGCCTCCCTTGGGGCTCACTAGGTTCATTGCTCAGCACATGGTCGGGGTACCTCACATAGTGCTCTAAATTGGACACCTGAAACTCATCACACATTTATTTATCCAAAGGGGTAAGATCAAACTTAACCTTCTCCATCAAACCATGTCAAAAGAACCCATGCATCAGGGACTCAGCTCTCTTAGCTATAACTTAGAGGGGTCGGATTTTCATGTCACATATTCTCCCACAGTGAACTGCATGTCAGTCTACTTTGCATTTTCTCATGACTCACGTTGTCTCTAGGCTCCTTTCCGCCATTGCATGATCAAAGCGACTTCATCTACACACACTGTGGTCCTTTTCTAACCATCATGTGGTCCTTTCACCAACATCACCTTACTGAAGTGGTGACCAACACAACCTCCCTTACAGAGCTTCTTTAACACCCGATACTGGCGATGGTGGTTATCATCACATTTTTCATAGGACAAGAATTGTCTCTAGATATTACCCTGAATGAGCACATATGCCCTCATCAGACCCTTTAGTCTGGATCATACTAATCATTAGTTAGAGGTGATAAACTATACTAACATCGAGTTCTTCATGTACCTACTTCCAATTTATGGAAGTGAACCTTTAGGTCAAACTCAAGAACCTTTGAACTCACATCACGGTGTAGTTGAACCATCTCTCTCATGGGTAGTCTAACCAGATTTGTCCCTTGACAGAACTCTTTCTCTCTCATGTCATCTGGGTAAGATGATCTACCATATCCCATATCACATCTCGACCTTCCTTAGTCCAGGGGAGACTTACAACATCCATATTGATGATCTCCCTTTCTCTTTCGGGGACTCTTTATCCCTTATATCGATGCACAGAGTAACTAGTGTTCACCCTTCACCTTCTGTCATGTATGGCATCATACCACATGCAACCTCATCTTAAGCATCCAAAGTGCTATTGTCATTGACTATCTTGGTAGTACCACGGTGTATGTTGATCTTCAATCATGATTTCCTGTATGTCATGATTCGTCAAGATCGATTCCTTGGAAACCCTAAACCACTCTCATTAGGGTTTCATCATCTTCTGATAAAAAGAGTGCATCTAAGGTTCTACCACCATCCTTTCATTATATTAAGGACTAGGCTGGCTAACCAAACAACCATTAACTGATCTCGTTACATCAGAGTGTTAGCCAAACATATCTTCTTTTCCAAACTTAGGGTTAGTCTAACAACCTCTTCTAGCCAAACTAGGCAGTATTATCTCAACCAGGGCATCCATTACTCCTTCACCTTCTTATGTATTAGGTAACATTGAAGACATACACTTATATGTATTTCACTTATCGTCTCACCTCAAACTCTATGTATATCTCCATTAAGAACACTTTGAGCTCATCTTCTTGGTGATCAAACTCAATCTTGTATGACTCATATCTCATGATAAAAACATCCTCATAAGGTGACTACCTCATTCCTCTTAGTGTTTGCAAACCATCCAGGTATCGTTCACTTCACCAGGGTATGTTATCATCTCTGTCCTTATACCTCGTAGAAACATTCCAACTCACATCATCTTTTATCCTTGGTGTATGGCATGCGTACTGTCCTATCTCTCACCCCCATAGCAAGAGGAAATAAGCATTTGGCTGCAGTCCAAATACAGAGTTCTTCCTATTCCAAGAGTAGAGATGGTACATCCCACCTTGCCAGTACACCTTTAAATCCAAGTTGAAACGTGTCATTTATGCCTCTATATTACAATCATCTTGCTATCAAAGTTACCTCCATGGAAAACTGGTTTCGAATCTACTTGGGTCACCACACAATCTTTGGTCATCTCCTCTAGGTCTATAGGGTACCGGCACTTTTGGCATCATCCCTCTTCCCTTATGCATCCAGAGAGTGCCCTACTCATCTGCCCCTTGGGTCCCATGAGTTCATGAAGGTGATCAATCTCCTAACCCATGGCCCTCAGACAATGATAGCTGTTACCTCCCGACCCTATGGTCATGTGCAACTAGGGAATTAGCCAACTCCTACTTCAATTAGTCTTATCCCTACTTGACCCTAGGATAGACTTAGGATTATCTTATAGTACATGTTCAACTTAGAACCTTACCCAGGCCTTCATCATCTCTCTCTCTCCATTCATGGGCTGACTTTCATCCTTTCATAGGAATCATGGCATCCTGCCTACCTTGGTCAAGCCCCATAGCGGTTACCTCCATGGTAACACATCCATATGCACATAGAGATGGTTATCTATGGGTCTAGAGGTTCATCCTCATACCATGTACTTTTCATGATGCTTCTCAAGATCCTATGAGACCTCTTTAGGTTGACTTAAATCAACAAAACTGGCATACACTCTACTAAAATGTCCCTCTCCCAGGATGGGAGGAAAGCTTCACCTCGATAACAAAGGTCACAAACGTCCTTAGGGTTTATATTTACATCAGCATGGTTGACCCTAGCAAGCCATTAAGGCACAAGTAGACCACTTTCCAAACCATGCTAGATTACACTTATTCTCGTCCTCAACATTGGGTCAAGATTATACCTTCCCATGTCTTCAACTTAATTATGAGGGGTTCATCAATAATACCTTAATCTTAAGGGGCTTCCCTTGTCCTTTATACATGAGGAGTACCATGCTCAAAACTATAGCAACTAAATTCTCGTCATGAGAATTAGGTATACCACTTCCCCTCTTAGGCCTAGGAACCCTAGGTTCACTTTTTGATGACCAACTGCATGCTCAATCTCTTAACCACGGATTAGGCATGTATAAGGTATGACACACACTTCCTGTCATCCATCCACTTGAGAAACACTTTAGAGTCGAGTCCTCCTTAAGGACAACCAACAAGGTACAAGGCCTCATAACCTGTTACTAAACGTCTCCAGGGTATACAGAACTTCTTCTTCCTTTCTCAGAAGGTAAACACTTATACCATAGGCACATAGGTGCCAGAAGCATCATCCTCTCTCTAGGGTTTGGTTCCTCTCATGGAAACCAAGATATCCTCATCCTTCAGGGATCAAGCATGAGGCATCTACCCTCGTCCACTTAGGTCGCATCATCCTCAACTCCCCACTATTCCTCATATCTCAGAGTCTAGGCTTTCATCCTTCTTGCTGGGTTTCCTGCTCTCTCTCTAGAGCTAACCAACCTCACCATTAGAGGTCCTCTCTTCATGAAGGATCAACCTCGAAAGCATGCCCCTACCTGGATGAAGCCTATGTTCAACTTATGTTCGCTCAAGGTTATCCATAGTTCTTTATGCTTATCTCATAAGCCATCCATCATGATTCCTTAACTAGGGTTTCATCCTACTTTAAGCACTAATGATGTGCCCTGGGTGTAAGTTATACCCTACTTGCACAAGCCCATAGGGTCTATAGGTTTTTCTCTAACTTCATCATCGAAGGAGCTATTCTTTACTCTAGCATGCACGACCCTTCCCAGGGTTGGGTTGCCAAAGGTGTTAGGTCACCCATGGATCATATGGTATCCCAAAGGCATGTCCATCCAAACACTTGGTCTAACTTATCATGCCATCTCTCTCTCTAACCTTCACTTAGGGTTAGGGTTAACATCATCCTCAGAGGATGTGACAGGTCTCTACTTACAATGGAGATCTCTATCTCCAAGACTAACGTTTTTTCCTTATCTTCCTGACAAGAAGGTCTAGCCTCAGGTCTCTCCTGAGGGCATGACAACTTATGTCATACGACCTAAGCATGTATCTATTCCTTTACGCTTAATCTATTAAGCTTATGTCCATGACATCTTATTTACATACTTTTTCATTAGTTTGATGGAGGATTCCTTAGACCTTATTAACCTTACCCATACCTCAAGAGGGTGAGGAGAAGAGGGAAAACCCTAATCCTTAAGGTCCTTAACAGAATTTGTGATGAGAAGGGATGAATAAGATGAGAAAGTCCTAAAGGTATCTTATTTCGATTCATACCCTAAGACTTTGGCCAGACAGTCACACGGATCTGGGAGTCCTCGTATTCTGACTAGCAGTGCGAAGAAAAATATTTCCAGCCCCCGGTCGTGATCCTTTTCTAGACACCTCCGTCTTTCAGATAATCCTTTAATAACTCCCTTGGGTTCTATGGAGTTTGTAAAATTTAATAATTATTAATGGTTAACTGAGGAACCTACACTCTGATACCAAATGTTATGACCCCACCTCCCGATAACCCCCAATTAAGGGAGACCGAGAGGTCAAAGCCGCACCCATAATCTCCGGATCAAAGGTTCGGCAATTAACCAAGAATAATTATTAAATTTTAACAATCTAAACTGAATGGATGTAAGAAAATAAACTTTTGCATACCTTTTTGAAAACTTGGATCTCTAAACTTCTATCCACTTATGGATTCTATTCTAACTAATCCTCCTTGTATGTTACTTCATGTATTTCACAATGTGACGATTTACTGTTTGTCCTTTTGGCTTGTACCTAAAATGCCGACAAACAAAACGTCGGTCAGCCGAAGCTGGTATGTGGGGGGAAACAATAAACGTGCAACTATGATAACAATGTAATCATTCAATTAATCATTTAAAAACCAAGATTATGTTTTAAATATAACTCCACGATCCATGAGTACCCTATCCTCTATGCTATCCTTATAGTGGACCTGGATACTACCTTCCTTATGGTAGATCCCCATTAAACCCCTCATGGTCCTACCTATAGGTGAACCAGTTTCCAGGGTTGAGTCACATGGAACTACTCGTAAGTAGCCCACTCCTTAACTCATGGCATGCTAATGGGTCTCATGGCACTGCACTTGGTAGCCCAATTTCTAACCCACGATAACCTAGACCTTACTCTAGGTTACCCCTTTTTAGCCTTTACAAGCCACAGAGGTGGACCCGGATCTAGCCAGTTATACATGTATATTCATAGTGATAGTCATAGTCACTCTATAGTTGCATGAAATAAAAGCATCCAACAATTATTTCAAGCCATAAGGAAAACGTCAATAAAATCCTCGGAAAACTAGTCGGGATAGTCATAAGCGTAACCACATACCTGATTTGATGATTTCACAAGCATTAAGAAAATCCAACCAAGAAAGCAATCCAAGCAATTCAAAAATCACATAATTCCTGAAAAGAATATGTACTTTATTTATTACACACTTTAACAAGAATCTATTTTATTGACTTGGATTCACTTTCTATGGTTTCTGTATTTATTTTAGGGTTTCATTTTGCAATTAGGGTTTCCCTTTATCTTTTACCATATTAAACCCTAATTTTATGCCATTACTCATAAACCCTAATTATCTCATCTGATCTTCAATATTAAGGCTATCTGAATAACATATAACCCTATTTTCATATTTAAAGGCACCATTAACCATTAATTAATTTCATTAAGCTTCTTTTACATTAAAGACACAATTTTTATCCTTTTAATCCATAACAAGATCATTATCCTCAATTCCAAGTCCATTATAGTCTAATCACATATGAACTCGATATATCATTAAATCCACCTTTTATTCATTGGAAAACCCTTATTACTATATTAAGGGTATTTACTCATAATTAGGGCTTAGAACCATCATTTAACACCTCTAATATCCAAAAGGTTGCAATTACTTATTTTCATCAATTAAGTATTATGAACTTAGCCCTAATTCTCCATTATCTTCGGTAAGGATTCTTTAGTCCCACTTATGTTCAAGAATCATTATATTTCAGTGGTATACTGGAAATTTGCGAATTATAACCACTAAAACTCATTTTTCCCAAATTAGGGTTTTTATCCCATTAAACCATGTACATGATCACAAAAACCCTAAAAGCAACATGTTAACCATCCTTTTATGATTTTACCCTTTTCTTTACTCTTAATAGGTTTACTTTGATTAAAACCCAAAATCAAGATTCCTCATGATTGCCTTTATCTCTCTCTAGGGTTTTTCCATTATTTAATGCATTAAAAGATGAAAAACCCTATACTTCTTGAAAAGAATTTACAATCAGGCTCTACTATCATTTTTATCATGTTCTACGCATTTTTTTGATCAAAAAGCACTACTTATTTGCATTTTTTTGGACAAAGGATCTATTTTTAACGAATTATGCAAGATTCTTCAATTTCCTTGTATTTTGACTAGAGGGACGACTAACCTGAGATTTTCTAGAAAAATCCCGACCGCCAGATCGTGAGTCGTCGTTGACCGGGCCTTATCGTGTGGCTCTCCACGTGCGCGCCCACTAGCAGACTTCAAACTTGCAGACGCTCTTGGGTTTTCGATCCTCCTTGTGGGCCATGATGGAGTTTCATCGCACGGCTACTGCTAGCCATCAGTACCTGATCCAACAAAGTTACCCCATGGCAGTGCCATAGCCTGAGCTCACCGGAGGGACCCTGTCTCGCTAGCCTGAGGCACAATAGCAGCAAAGAGAAGATCGACGGTGATCGTGAGGGTCTACCACATACGAGTGAGGTCCTATTTATAGGACATAGGGTCCTCTTTAGGGTTTCCCAATCTCCCGCCGCTCCTTGCTCTTGGCCCAATTGGGCACTACTTCTAGAACGAATAAAACCACCCAAATCCTAGGTGGATTGGGTGTGGAATCCTCTCACGAAGCCAACCAACCACCTTCCATGTTTGCATATGGTCAGATCTACAAGGAAAAATCGAGGGAAAGTCCCTTTGTCACGTGCCACTTTCCTTCTCAAAATCGAGTAAGGAGACGCACAACTAGCGTCAGATCTTGATCTGACGGCTGCCGTCATCCCCAACAAATTTCTATTTAATCGATAAATGTGTGACATTTATAATAACCATAACACTTTAGAGAAATTTGTAAAAGCCATAACTTCCAAACCGAGTGCCCAAATAATCCCAAATTTTGAGGGAAACTTATTAATAACTTTATCTGCGTCTCTACCAAAATTGGGCTCATTATATAAAATAAACCGTGCCTTTTCATTAAGTGCAAGATATCACTTAATTATATATATATCTCACATATTTTCTCTTTCCATTGCTATAAAATTCTTATTATGTGTTCTTGAACCTCAAGGAACCTTAATGGCTCGAAATCCCATCTTGGGGATATTCCTTAGCCTATTACTTATCTCTTATCCATTATTTCTCATTATTGTATTTATTTCTTATTAAAATATCTCCTTTTTGTGGATTTCCCTTTATTTCTCTTTTATTTTCCTCATTGGTATTCCTTTTATCATTAGGAATCCTTGGGATACGAAATTCCACAAAGGATAACTCAATTATACCTCTTTTCACTTGTTTTCCACATTTTATCATTATTTTCAATTTCTTTCTTAATAAAGAAATACTTAAATGATCTTTTCTTTTCTCATTGCATTCTCTATGCTACTTTGGACTCCTTGGAACCCAAGGAACCCAAGAGGCACTACATCCTTACTTGTATTACATTCTTTTGCCTTTCAGAGGTTTCCACATCATTCTTTTCTAAAAAACTCAATTATTCATTTATTAATTGGATTTCCTTATTATTTGGGCCCAATAGCCAATAAAGCCCACAACAAAACCATCAAGGCTATTGTAAAAGAAATCAGTTTATTCAAAACAGATTATATCATTATTTGTTCAATTATCTTTAATATGAGAAATTACATTTCTCACCAATTGAACCCAAAAATTGGGGTTGTAACAGGTCTGCTCTGCTCTTCTCCTGGTGCCACTACTGCTTGCCGGTCTGGTCTTCGCCTGCTCGCCGCCACTACTGCCCCCGGTCGCCACCGCTCTTCTCCACGCTAGCTCTAGGTAGCCCTAGCCTCTTCGTAGCTTTCCTTCTCCATAGATCCTTACCAACAGCAAGCACGGCCGTGGTTGTGTTGGCCTACCGCAGCCGTGTTGTCCAGCACGGTCGTGGTAGGCCAACACAGCCACGTCCGTGCTTGCTGTTGGTAAGGATATGAACAAATATTTATGTAATGCTTTATGTAAATCCTAGGATATGAACAAATCTTTTGCTTGCATATATTTGTGTTTCTAATCCTAATGTTTGACCTAATTCAATAAATTTTGATGCATGTTGAAATAAGATTTAAACTTTTCCATTCTAGCATCCTAATTTGATTTGATTAAACCTTAACATTGATGAAACCCTAACATCAATTTTGATGAAACCCTAACATTAATTGTGATGAAACCCTAACATGTACCTATCTATTATTGTGTTTGTTGGCCTAGAAACCAGTCCAACATTTACTCATTACGAGTAAATCTTAGATAGTCCCCGGTTTGGGATTGTTCTTGAACACCTAATCTCACTTAGGATGTAAGTGTATAATTTGTATTGGGTTTTTGAGAAAATTTCGGTAGCATTTCCCCATTTGTTCTCTAAGTACATATGTACTTAGAGAACATCGGGGAAATGCTGCCGAAATTTTCTTGAAAACCCAATACACATTATACACTTACTAGTGAGATTAGGTGTTCAAGGATGGGATAGGTGGTACACATTTATTATGTATTAGATTGACATCACATGTGTTTATGCCCTGAATTTCACTACTACAAAACATGTCTTTGGTGTCAGTTGTTTATGCCCTTTTGTTGTTGCCAACTCCACAAAATATTGAAGCTAATGATGACTTATATGTGCGCGGAGATCACAATGAAGGATTGTTAATTGATAAAAGATCACAATTTTAGAGGCATGCATGTTTATATTTTTTATTGAAGCTAAATGTTTGCTTTTTTAATATCAATATCATTTTCAGATTTGATGTTTCATTATCTTCTGGTTAATACAAAATGCTAAATGTTTGCCTTTTTAATGACATTTTTAGATGGTTGACCATGATGAGCTTGATGTCCATGATGAGCATGATGTCCATGATGAGCATGTTGTCCATGATGAGCATGGCAAGGATACCAATGTAAGTTCTAAAAACATATCCTGTATTTCTATAAAATTCTTTATCTTCTAGTTATGTCATATATCCCATATTTCTATATTGGGATAATTCAGTGTATTTATTTTTATCAAATTTTAGGTTGATGATGCACATGTACCCACTGATGCACTGGAGGAACTTGATGTGCATCACCAAACACTTAACAAGAAAAGGGGTATCACTCTATTGAAGAAGTTAATATCTCTAAGTTGCAGTGGATCCAGATTGGTTGTGGAGTTTGATAATGGAGGAAATGCAATTGGATTGAACTGCAATAATTTTGTAAACTATCTTGGGGTTGTCACTTGAAGCCATTGTGGTGTTAAGTATGATAATTGGCATAAAGTTCCTTAGGTGAAGAAAGACATGATATGGAAGGATTTATGCGTGAGTTATTATTATTTGCAATTCTATTTTGTATATTACTTATTCTATTATTTGCAATTCTATTTTTGGATACTAGTTAATAACAATTCTATTTTATAGAATCTGTTTGCATTGGATGAGAAGCTGCATCGTAAAAGTGTGATGCAACGCACTGGAAAGATGCTAAGGAACTATAGGACAAATCTCAACAGAGAATACATAAAAGATGGTGATAAGAAGAAGAAGCCAACCTTTGAACAGTGGAACTTCTTGGACAAAGAAGATTGGGACACATTTGTTGCTTCAAGAAAATTTGAAGAATTAAAGGTATTAGGCGTCACTCCCAATTTAATTAATATATGTTGTATTCACCTATTCAAGATTAACATTTAGTGCTACTAACCAAATCATTAATATGCATACTAACTAGGCCCTCAGTGAGGCACAAAAAGCAAGGCGTGCACTGATTGTGCATGACCACACTATGGGTCCAAAGGGCTATGCAAGCGTTCGCCAAAGACTACAGGCGGAGTCTGCTGCTACTTAGGAGTCCTCCACTACATGTGCCACACCCATTCCTCGCCATGATGTCTGGATAGTTGGGAGGCAAAACAAGAAGGGTGAAATAAAGAAGCCTGTAAATGCTGAGGCGGCTGCAAAAATGGTAAAATACAACTCTTAGAGCAATCGTTTGGATATTGATTATTTGTGGTGTTAACTTACCAATTTCTGTTGATGGTGATTAGCGGGAGCTGCATGAGTAGAGGAAACAAGGCACGTTCATCCCTCAGGGCACAAGGGATGAATTGACAGTTGCTCTGGGTAACCCAGAGCATCCTGGACGTGTTAGGGGTGCAGGCGCTAGTGTGGGCATCAAAGAATTCTTTGGGCCATCCCAGCGCAAACCCAGAGTGGGACTTTCACAAGAAGAGGTAACCTATTCTTTTTAGGGTATAGTTACTACAAAAGGAAATTCAATAATAAGAAGCTAATGTTTCTTTTATCCATGTATAGGAGAATAAGAGAGTAGAGGATATAGTTGCTAAGAAGTTCAATGATATAGTTGATGAGAAGGTCAAGGAAGAAATAGTGTGGTGGCAGGCATCTCATAAGCATGAGGCATCTACCCTCGTCCACTTAGGTCGCATCATCCTCAACTCCCCACTATTCCTCATATCTCAGAGTCTAGGCTTTCATCCTTCTTGCTGGGTTTCCTGCTCTCTCTCTAGAGCTAACCAACCTCACCATTAGAGGTCCTCTCTTCATGAAGGATCAACCTCGAAAGCATGCCCCTACCTGGATGAAGCCTATGTTCAACTTATGTTCGCTCAAGGTTATCCATAGTTCTTTATGCTTATCTCATAAGCCATCCATCATGATTCCTTAACTAGGGTTTCATCCTACTTTAAGCACTAATGATGTGCCCTGGGTGTAAGTTATACCCTACTTGCACAAGCCCATAGGGTCTATAGGTTTTTCTCTAACTTCATCATCGAAGGAGCTATTCTTTACTCTAGCATGCACGACCCTTCCCAGGGTTGGGTTGCCAAAGGTGTTAGGTCACCCATGGATCATATGGTATCCCAAAGGCATGTCCATCCAAACACCTGGTCTAACTTATCATGCCATCTCTCTCTCTAACCTTCACTTAGGGTTAGGGTTAACATCATCCTCAGAGGATGTGACAGGTCTCTACTTACAATGGAGATCTCTATCTCCAAGACTAACGTTTTTTCCTTATCCTCCTGACAAGAAGGTCTAGCCTCAGGTCTCTCCTGAGGGCATGACAACTTATGTCATACGACCTAAGCATGTATCTATTCCTTTACGCTTAATCTATTAAGCTTATGTCCATGACATCTTATTTACATACTTTTTCATTAGTTTGATGGAGGATTCCTTAGACCTTATTAACCTTACCCATACCTCAAGAGGGTGAGGAGAAGAGGGAAAACCCTAATCCTTAAGGTCCTTAACAGAATTTGTGATGAGAAGGGATGAATAAGATGAGAAAGTCCTAAAGGTATCTTATTTCGATTCATACCCTAAGACTTTGGCCAGACAGTCACACGGATCTGGGAGTCCTCGTATTCTGACTAGCAGTGCGAAGAAAAATATTTCCAGCCCCCGGTCGTGATCCTTTTCTAGACACCTCCGTCTTTCAGATAATCCTTTAATAACTCCCTTGGGTTCTATGGAGTTTGTAAAATTTAATAATTATTAATGGTTAACTGAGGAACCTACACTCTGATACCAAATGTTATGACCCCACCTCCCGATAACCCCCAATTAAGGGAGACCGAGAGGTCAAAGCCGCACCCATAATCTCCAGATCAAAGGTTCGTCAATTAACCAAGAATAATTATTAAATTTTAACAATCTAAACTGAATGGATGTAAGAAAATAAACTTTTGCATACCTTTTTGAAAACTTGGATCTCTAAACTTCTATCCACTTATGGATTCTATTCTAACTAATCCTCCTTGTATGTTACTTCATGTATTTCACAATGTGACGATTTACTGTTTGTCCTTTTGGCTTGTACCTAAAATGCCGACAAACAAAACGTCGGTCAGCCGAAGCTGGTATGTGGGGGGAAACAATAAACGTGCAACTATGATAACAATGTAATCATTCAATTAATCATTTAAAAACCAAGATTATGTTTTAAATATAACTCCACGATCCATGAGTACCCTATCCTCTATGCTATCCTTATAGTGGACCTGGATACTACCTTCCTTATGGTAGATCCCCATTAAACCCCTCATGGTCCTACCTATAGGTGAACCAGTTTCCAGGGTTGAGTCACATGGAACTACTCGTAAGTAGCCCACTCCTTAACTCATGGCATGCTAATGGGTCTCATGGCACTGCACTTGGTAGCCCAATTTCTAACCCACGATAACCTAGACCTTACTCTAGGTTACCCCTTTTTAGCCTTTACAAGCCACAGAGGTGGACCCGGATCTAGCCAGTTATACATGTATATTCATAGTGATAGTCATAGTCACTCTATAGTTGCATGAAATAAAAGCATCCAACAATTATTTCAAGCCATAAGGAAAACGTCAATAAAATCCTCGGAAAACTAGTCGGGATAGTCATAAGCGTAACCACATACCTGATTTGATGATTTCACAAGCATTAAGAAAATCCAACCAAGAAAGCAATCCAAGCAATTCAAAAATCACATAATTCCTGAAAAGAATATGTACTTTATTTATTACACACTTTAACAAGAATCTATTTTATTGACTTGGATTCACTTTCTATGGTTTCTGTATTTATTTTAGGGTTTCATTTTGCAATTAGGGTTTCCCTTTATCTTTTACCATATTAAACCCTAATTTTATGCCATTACTCATAAACCCTAATTATCTCATCTGATCTTCAATATTAAGGCTATCTGAATAACATATAACCCTATTTTCATATTTAAAGGCACCATTAACCATTAATTAATTTCATTAAGCTTCTTTTACATTAAAGACACAATTTTTATCCTTTTAATCCATAACAAGATCATTATCCTCAATTCCAAGTCCATTATAGTCTAATCACATATGAACTCGATATATCATTAAATCCACCTTTTATTCATTGGAAAACCCTTATTACTATATTAAGGGTATTTACTCATAATTAGGGCTTAGAACCATCATTTAACACCTCTAATATCCAAAAGGTTGCAATTACTTATTTTCATCAATTAAGTATTATGAACTTAGCCCTAATTCTCCATTATCTTCGGTAAGGATTCTTTAGTCCCACTTATGTTCAAGAATCATTATATTTCAGTGGTATACTGGAAATTTGCGAATTATAACCACTAAAACTCATTTTTCCCAAATTAGGGTTTTTATCCCATTAAACCATGTACATGATCACAAAAACCCTAAAAGCAACATGTTAACCATCCTTTTATGATTTTACCCTTTTCTTTACTCTTAATAGGTTTACTTTGATTAAAACCCAAAATCAAGATTCCTCATAATTGCCTTTATCTCTCTCTAGGGTTTTTCCATTATTTAATGCATTAAAAGATGAAAAACCCTATACTTCTTGAAAAGAATTTACAATCAGGCTCTACTATCATTTTTATCATGTTCTACGCATTTTTTTGATCAAAAAGCACTACTTATTTGCATTTTTTTGGACAAAGGATCTATTTTTAACGAATTATGCAAGATTCTTCAATTTCCTTGTATTTTGACTAGAGGGACGACTAACCTGAGATTTTCTAGAAAAATCCCGACCGCCAGATCGTGAGTCGTCGTTGACCGGGCCTTATCGTGTGGCTCTCCACGTGCGCGCCCACTAGCAGACTTCAAACTTGCAGACGCTCTTGGTTTTTCGATCCTCCTTGTGGGCCATGATGGAGTTTCATCGCACGGCTACTGCTAGCCATCAGTACCTGATCCAACAAAGTTACCCCATGGCAGTGCCATAGCCTGAGCTCACCGGAGGGACCCTGTCTCGCTAGCCTGAGGCACAATAGCGGCAAAGAGAAGATCGACGGTGATCGTGAGGGTCTACCACATACGAGTGAGGTCCTATTTATAGGACATAGGGTCCTCTTTAGGGTTTCCCAATCTCCCGCCGCTCCTTGCTCTTGGCCCAATTGGGCACTACTTCTAGAACGAATAAAACCACCCAAATCCTAGGTGGATTGGGTGTGGAATCCTCTCACGAAGCCAACCAACCACCTTCCATGTTTGCATATGGTCAGATCTACAAGGAAAAATCGAGGGAAAGTCCCTTTGTCACGTGCCACTTTCCTTCTCAAAATCGAGTAAGGAGACGCACAACTAGCGTCAGATCTTGATCTGACGGCTGCCGTCATCCCCAACAAATTTCTATTTAATCGATAAATGTGTGACATTTATAATAACCATAACACTTTAGAGAAATTTGTAAAAGCCATAACTTCCAAACCGAGTGCCCAAATAATCCCAAATTTTGAGGGAAACTTATTAATAACTTTATCTGCGTCTCTACCAAAATTGGGCTCATTATATAAAATAAACCGTGCCTTTTCATTAAGTGCAAGATATCACTTAATTATATATATATCTCACATATTTTCTCTTTCCATTGCTATAAAATTCTTATTATGTGTTCTTGAACCTCAAGGAACCTTAATGGCTCGAAATCCCATCTTGGGGATATTCCTTAGCCTATTACTTATCTCTTATCCATTATTTCTCATTATTGTATTTATTTCTTATTAAAATATCTCCTTTTTGTGGATTTCCCTTTATTTCTCTTTTATTTTCCTCATTGGTATTCCTTTTATCATTAGGAATCCTTGGGATACGAAATTCCACAAAGGATAACTCAATTATACCTCTTTTCACTTGTTTTCCACATTTTATCATTATTTTCAATTTCTTTCTTAATAAAGAAATACTTAAATGATCTTTTCTTTTCTCATTGCATTCTCTATGCTACTTTGGACTCCTTGGAACCCAAGGAACCCAAGAGGCACTACATCCTTACTTGTATTACATTCTTTTGCCTTTCAGAGGTTTCCACATCATTCTTTTCTAAAAAACTCAATTATTCATTTATTAATTGGATTTCCTTATTATTTGGGCCCAATAGCCAATAAAGCCCACAACAAAACCATCAAGGCTATTGTAAAAGAAATCAGTTTATTCAAAACAGATTATATCATTATTTGTTCAATTATCTTTAATATGAGAAATTACATTTCTCACCAATTGAACCCAAAAATTGGGGTTGTAACAGGTCTGCTCTGCTCTTCTCCTGGTGCCACTACTGCTTGCCGGTCTGGTCTTCGCCTGCTCGCCGCCACTACTGCCCCCGGTCGCCACCGCTCTTCTCCACGCTAGCTCTAGGTAGCCCTAGCCTCTTCGTAGCTTTCCTTCTCCATAGATCCTTACCAACAGCAAGCACGGCTGTGGTTGTGTTGGCCTACCGCAGCCGTGTTGTCCAGCACGGTCGTGGTAGGCCAACACAGCCACGTCCGTGCTTGCTGTTGGTAAGGATATGAACAAATATTTATGTAATGCTTTATGTAAATCCTAGGATACGAACAAATCTTTTGCTTGCATATATTTGTGTTTCTAATCCTAATGTTTGACCTAATTCAATAAATTTTGATGCATGTTGAAATAAGATTTAAACTTTTCCATTCTAGCATCCTAATTTGATTTGATTAAACCTTAACATTGATGAAACCCTAACATCAATTTTGATGAAACCCTAACATTAATTGTGATGAAACCCTAACATGTACCTATCTATTATTGTGTTTGTTGGCCTAGAAACCAGTCCAACATTTACTCATTACGAGTAAATCTTAGATAGTCCCCGGTTTGGGATTGTTCTTGAACACCTAATCTCACTTAGGATGTAAGTGTATAATTTGTATTGGGTTTTTGAGAAAATTTCGGTAGCATTTCCCCATTTGTTCTCTAAGTACATATGTACTTAGAGAACATCGGGGAAATGCTGCCGAAATTTTCTTGAAAACCCAATACACATTATACACTTACTAGTGAGATTAGGTGTTCAAGGATGGGATAGGTGGTACACATTTATTATGTATTAGATTGACATCACATGTGTTTATGCCCTGAATTTCACTACTACAAAACATGTCTTTGGTGTCAGTTGTTTATGCCCTTTTGTTGTTGCCAACTCCACAAAATATTGAAGCTAATGATGACTTATATGTGCGCGGAGATCACAATGAAGGATTGTTAATTGATAAAAGATCACAATTTTAGAGGCATGCATGTTTATATTTTTTATTGAAGCTAAATGTTTGCTTTTTTAATATCAATATCATTTTCAGATTTGATGTTTCATTATCTTCTGGTTAATACAAAATGCTAAATGTTTGCCTTTTTAATGACATTTTTAGATGGTTGACCATGATGAGCTTGATGTCCATGATGAGCATGATGTCCATGATGAGCATGTTGTCCATGATGAGCATGGCAAGGATACCAATGTAAGTTCTAAAAACATATCCTGTATTTCTATAAAATTCTTTATCTTCTAGTTATGTCATATATCCCATATTTCTATATTGGGATAATTCAGTGTATTTATTTTTATCAAATTTTAGGTTGATGATGCACATGTACCCACTGATGCACTGGAGGAACTTGATGTGCATCACCAAACACTTAACAAGAAAAGGGGTATCACTCTATTGAAGAAGTTAATATCTCTAAGTTGCAGTGGATCCAGATTGGTTGTGGAGTTTGATAATGGAGGAAATGCAATTGGATTGAACTGCAATAATTTTGTAAACTATCTTGGGGTTGTCACTTGAAGCCATTGTGGTGTTAAGTATGATAATTGGCATAAAGTTCCTTAGGTGAAGAAAGACATGATATGGAAGGATTTATGCGTGAGTTATTATTATTTGCAATTCTATTTTGTATATTACTTATTCTATTATTTGCAATTCTATTTTTGGATACTAGTTAATAACAATTCTATTTTATAGAATCTGTTTGCATTGGATGAGAAGCTGCATCGTAAAAGTGTGATGCAACGCACTGGAAAGATGCTAAGGAACTATAGGACAAATCTCAACAGAGAATACATAAAAGATGGTGATAAGAAGAAGAAGCCAACCTTTGAACAGTGGAACTTCTTGGACAAAGAAGATTGGGACACATTTGTTGCTTCAAGAAAATTTGAAGAATTAAAGGTATTAGGCGTCACTCCCAATTTAATTAATATATGTTGTATTCACCTATTCAAGATTAACATTTAGTGCTACTAACCAAATCATTAATATGCATACTAACTAGGCCCTCAGTGAGGCACAAAAAGCAAGGCGTGCACTGATTGTGCATGACCACACTATGGGTCCAAAGGGCTATGCAAGCGTTCGCCAAAGACTACAGGCGGAGTCTGCTGCTACTTAGGAGTCCTCCACTACATGTGCCACACCCATTCCTCGCCATGATGTCTGGATAGTTGGGAGGCAAAACAAGAAGGGTGAAATAAAGAAGCCTGTAAATGTTGAGGCGGCTGCAAAAATGGTAAAATACAACTCTTAGAGCAATCGTTTGGATATTGATTATTTGTGGTGTTAACTTACCAATTTCTGTTGATGGTGATTAGCGGGAGCTGCATGAGTAGAGGAAACAAGGCACGTTCATCCCTCAGGGCACAAGGGATGAATTGACAGTTGCTCTGGGTAACCCAGAGCATCCTGGACGTGTTAGGGGTGCAGGCGCTGGTGTGGGCATCAAAGAATTCTTTGGGCCATCCCAGCGCAAACCCAGAGTGGGACTTTCACAAGAAGAGGTAACCTATTCTTTTTAGGGTATAGTTACTACAAAAGGAAATTCAATAATAAGAAGCTAATGTTTCTTTTATCCATGTATAGGAGAATAAGAGAGTAGAGGATATAGTTGCTAAGAAGTTCAATGATATAGTTGATGAGAAGGTCAAGGAAGAAATAGTGTGGTGGCAGGCATCTCAGGCTTCCAATCAGCCTATGGCGACCCACTCTTCTGCTGATGCACAGACTGAAAGTAATCATGTAGACCCACCGCCTAAAACGTCTGTTGTAAGTATTGTTTATGACATTGTAGCTAGTCTTTTCAGGATGATATGTTTTCAAGATGATATGTATATATGTATAACATTCTTTACGTAAATTTGTAGGCATTGAAGCCATGCCGCTTAAGAATGAAAGACTATGTTGTTGCAGAGGCGCAGGCTTACCCGTCCCTTCCTGGGGCAACGTTTCATGGGACTCCAATGCCACAGGGCTACATTCGTGTGAGCCCGATACATGTATTACCCGATTGAAGGGAAGCTACATTGCCATATGCCCACCCGGATATTGATACACTTGCTGAGGCAGAAGGTGAGGTAATATTGTGGCCCAAAGCAGATGTCATCTACACTACTGAAATTGTAAGATAAATTTACATTACTTTAGATTGTTAATGTGTATATATGAGGTTAATTGATCTGAAATTATATATACAGGTTAAAAAGAAGACACTGGGAGAACCTAGGCCTCCACCTCCATATCCTGCATTACCAAGTTGGGTTCCAACTAACCTAAAATACCCGTTAGGTCCTGCTTGTAGGGGAATGGCATGTTGGCTATGGGTAGGGTTGTAAATGGGTACGGGTAGACCTGCGGAACCACAAATCCGGACCCTTAAAAAACCCGTCACGGGTTTAAATTTTTGGACCCGCAGAACTGTGGACCCGCATATAAGCGGGTCCACTAATGGGTAGGCTTGGACCCAGACCCGCAAACCTGTGGACCCTCTATACATAAATAGCAATGAAAGATTACCAGTAAATAGTAGTGTAAATAGCAATGACAGATTACCAGTAATGAAAAACAGCAAGTCACCAGATATTACAACATTGGATTCAGGCAGGAAAATAACTCTCGCTGAAGGTTCAGGGCACACCTATCTAACTTCCTACTATATATCATCTCTGTGGTACAAATACAAGCCGAGGCCAAATCTTGCACATGCTCTGCAAAAAGCTAACTGCTCAACTACTGCAACAAGGCCCTTTGGGTGGTCATCGGTTAGAGATATTGTTCCAGTTGATTCACAGTGTGCCTATCCATCAGAACCATGTATAGTTACATGGTATACTACAGTGACGGTTCCGTTATTACAGAAAATTGCATCACGTATCTCTCCACACCATCTGGGAGCATAAATGTTGAGCATCCGGTTGGCATGGTACCTGGGAATGGAGTTGTCATCCGCCTTGATTATCTTCTCGGAAACATGCTTGTTTAGGTCCGTGAGGATCTCGGCCAGAGGGTGAATGAGCGGCGAGGGTTTTTTGTCCAGCCACACCAAATATAAACTTTTTTCTATAAAAAATATAATGTTTACATAGAACCTCTTACCCTCATACCTGCACCGCAAACCCGCTATCATTACGGGTATGGGTATGGTGCGGGTCTAGATTTTGATTAATGTGGGTCTAGAACCGGAACCGAACCCGCTAAATTAAATGGGTATGGGTATGGGTATGGCCAGACCCGCACCATACCCACACCGTTTACACCCCTAGCTATGGGCACATAATATACATTACCCTATAATTGTTTCTTTAGAAGCGAATTATGCAGGTCAATCATACGAAAGCTCTTTATTTATACAAGATATTATTGAGCTGTTTATATATGATTGGCTGAACACATCAATGATAGAGACATGGATAGGGTGAGATCTTGTTTATACATCCATATACCTTGTGTAAGATATGGTGATCTGGTTTCTTATATATTAATGCATACGTAATACATGTTTTGCAGCTACTTAGTCAAAAATCAATGCAAACAATTTGCATTTGACCATGTGGGAATTTTGATTCCATCATTGATTAGTATGGTAGCTAAAGACCCTGATAGTGTTCAACAATACTATATAGATGCTTTTACAATTTTCGGTCAGCAACAAAAGACGATAATAATAGCTCCATTCAATGTCAAGTAAGTTTACTTTACTTATAATTTGGACTTAAGAAAATTACATTTTTATTGTGGATTTTGAGTTATTAATTTTTAACTTTTTTACCTCTAGTGGTAAGCATTGGGAGTTACTAGTTATTCTCCCCGGTACGTTCACTGTTTATTATCTAGATCCTGCGGGGAGTACATTGAATACTAAAATTGGACACGTAATGAGATTGCCATTATTCTGGTGAGAAATATTTCATTTTTATATCTGTTAACATATGTTATTACATTACTATTTAATTATGCAATTTACTGTGTTACATTAACATGTAGGGGTTTGGATGCATTCAAAAAGGCTGGAGGAAAGGTCCCAAAGAAAAAGAACCAGTCAATAATTTGGGAGAACGTAAAAGTAAGTTCCCGACTACAATGTGTATATTATTTATGTGAACTGTGCTTAGTTGTATTTTTTAATATTTTATATGTTTCAATTTATAGTGCGCTACAAAAGACAACGGCTGGGCATGCGCATACTATGTGATATGATTTATGCAGATGATTATCCAATATGCCGCATTGGACATCGTTACCATACATGAGGTATTATATATAGTCTCATTAGTTAGTATGAAATATATCAATCTTATTTTTATATTATTACTTATATATACATCATTCTCTTTGCAGGTGTTTAAAACTGACCACACTATAGGTAAATGCTTAAATGATGTACATGCTCCATATACGATGGAAGTATTAAATGAAGGAAGAGAAGAATGGGCAAGAGCCATACAAGAAGTGGCGATTATAAGATATAATTGGGATGCTGATAGCGATGTTGAATGATATTTTGTAAATGAATATTTTTAAATGTTTATACATGTATTTGAATGTTTCTACATATGTGAATGTGAGAATTGAATTGATGTCTGAATATCTACTTGTGTGAAAAGTATATTTGTTGATTTTGTAGGTTTGTGGCCTGTTTGTAGGCTGATATCAATGGATGTCGCAAACCTACAGTTCAGAATACTAAACTGCAGGTTCTCATCCTGCTGACCAGCCATAGCAGGCCTGCAAACTGATAAGAAAAAAAAATAGAACATAGGCATCAGTTATTTATAGAACACCGTCATCAAAGACTTACAGCGTCGGTTATTGGATAAAACCGCCGCCTAATATGACAAACAACCCGACCGTATAGGAAAGCACGACCGTGGCGGAAAAAGTGTCAGTTATTTAGTTACAAACCGATGCAGAAAGTGTCCTAGATGGTGCCCTTTTTGTGGCGCGAACCCTTTTGGCATTGGCGTACTATACATAACCGACGCCTATCAGTGCCCTACAGGAGCGTTTTCGGTGGCGCGAAGCCTTTTGGCATCGGTTATAAAACTGATGCCAAAGAGTTCGACCTTTAGCGGCGCCCACATAAGCGTCGGTTGATAACTGTCGCTAAAAGGGCATAAACAACCGATGCCAAAGACATGTTCTGTAGTAGTGATGCAAGAGTTACAATATGGAGAAGTGAGGTCCAAGAATGAAGAAGGGGTAGAATTATAGAATGAATACGAGCTGTGGCGGAGACCCGAGGCATAAAAGAAGCATTTTCTATGGGATCCCGAAACCACCAGCCACCCTGACCTATTGCATGATAAGCCCACCAACTTCTTGGTGAGATGCCTACGGTTAAAAACAACTGACATGTCAAGATCCAAATTCGAATTTCTTCCTGGTCCTAGTCAGAGACCACTGTGTTTGCGTCGGCGGTCCAACAAAGAGTTGAAGTAGGCGTTTCGTTCGTACCATGGAGAATGACACGCTTCGCCCGTAGGATCAAGGGTTGCACTCCTTGCGAAGCGAAGGTGAAAAAGCTAAGCCGAAGTAGCATGAGCAGGCTTCAGTGGAAAGGCAACCACCAACATTTTTTGCCCACATCTTGGAATGATCGGGTAAAGAGTGAGCTTCTCCTTTGGGATCTGACGCATCTAGCAGAGCAAAGCAGCCTTCCATTCTTTTCGGCGGCATCCTTCCACATTGGCGGTGAGTGGAGTGCCACAATCCCATTCATCATTTTTGATCTACATAAGCCAAAGCCCATAGCACTGGCTACCTCTCCGGCATAAATGCAAGGAGGATGTATGGATAATATAGGATCTCGTAGCACATGATTTGATTCCGCAAGCGGTTTGGTATGAACGAAGAAATTTCAAACAAAAGGATCAGAACTCACTGATAGGAAAAGAGAGAAAAACAAAGAAATGCCAAGAGCTTCGTCAATCCACTGTTCATCGATCGACAAAGTTCTTACGTCAGAGGGGCTAGGGAGGACAATTGGAAGCAATCGTTGTGGATGAGTCCTTTTTCCTTCTCACGAACCACTGGAGCGCCCGCCGCCCAAAGGAGAAAACCTCATTTTCCTTCTCAAAAAAAGATCAAGCGGCACATCAAAAAAACCGTGAAAAGCCCGCTTCCTTTGCAAACTCAGTTCAGAATCAACAAGAGTTCTACGAACGAAGGGAGTGTACAACTAGGGTGCAACCCCACAAAGTAATTGGAGATACCGAATGGTCACGAAGTTTGAGACAAAGGAAGAAGAAATTCTTTCTCTATGGCCTCTTTGTTTTCAGACATTATGGCTTTGGGGTCGACCCCAAAGAAGGAATCCATAAAAACTTGGGATCCGACACCATGATAAAATACTACCCTCATGATTAGACCATGTCTCTGAGATTTGATAAAAGAAAGGTGCCTCCGCAGTGGAGATGTTGGGAGGGGATAAGTTCTCCAGAATATGACGGAACGAAAGACCAAGGAAAGGAAGATGAATACACCAAAATGCCGGTGTTGCACCAAAAACTGGTGGTTCTTTCTTGTTGTAAGTGAATGCAACGAAAAGACCCGAAAATAACGAATAATGAGACAATTCCAAAAATGTCATTTCCAAATTCTTTTTTCCTTCCCATCATCCGCACATGATGATCCACAAGAAAGGTGGCAGGATTCGAACCCCCTGCCGGTCCGCCCACCCCCACCCAGTGGTGCTGGGTTGGGTGGTCGTTTTCGCGCCCCTCGTCGCCTATGTACCCAAAATAGATGCCTTGTGCTACCCATTTTGTTTGATATCCAGAAACCTCTGGAGGTTGATTCTTTTGGGATTGGAGTTTGTAGACAGATAAGAGGTGATTTCGGGGCTTCCTTCTCCCATCAGGGAGTGTAATCTAGTTATCAGGGATGGTGACATCTACAATCCTTTGATACAACTGTGCAATGCACGGAACCAAGATCTTGATGAATCCCTATATCAGAGCAGACCAACGAACATGGAAAGTCCTTACTGCAACAGTCGTGCTTACTGGGTCTCTTTCCATCATCTTTATAATCAAGGATTTCTATGACATTTGACTACTGTACTTAGTAATCCCTTCCCTATCAAGAACAAGACCCTTCTATTGGATCAGGTGGGGAGGCGGGCACTGACTTCGCCTGGAGAATGAAAGCATACTAGTTGGACGGACACTGAAAAATGCAACGAAATGCTTGGTGGCTAGATAGTCGTTCTGATGTGGAAGACCAGGGGCAGGAAGAGTTGTCTGAAGCATAGATAGACGGGCATTGGTTTAGAGTCTCAACTGGATGGATGTTTCTGGATGAATAGTTGAGTATGTTGATGTTTGGGTGGTAAAGGAGGATAGGAAATCAAGAATAGGTCATTCCACGATCAAACATTTAATTGGTTAGGCTATGCTTGACATCTTTCCCAAGAAGAATCTATCTGATCGGGAGTAAAGAGATGCAAACGAAAGAGGGAGGGTTGATTTTAGTTGGACATCATCTCATGACGTGGGATATGATGAGACTTGTCAACTATTACATAATCTGATGCGATTTTTTCATATATGAACATCTATATTTGATGCTGAGAATTTGTTACATTGCCAGGCTTTCTCTAAGTTGAGAAAGGGGGAAACTACTAAGAAAGTCAGTATGGATAGGACTTCACCTTCTTCTTTCTCGGGCTTCTTGCTTGAGGCAGCAAGTGACTCGAAGGCGAAGGTGAAAAGAAAGGAACTGACATGGAATTAGATGACCTTTGGTCTAGACCTGGAGAGTCAATTGGTAGGAAATAGGTAGGAATCTATGGTGAGCCCGGTGTCACGTGACCCCCTCCGGCAAGTAGTTCAAACTAAAAGAAAGATGCCTAGAGGACGCAGGCAAGTAAGAAATTTCACTCTTTAGTCAAAATGACATATCCTGAATTCAATAGCTTATGTCCCTCTCCTATCTTTCTCCGCATTCTCATTAGGTCAAGTAAAAAGGTTGTAATGAAAATCAATCCTCTTTCCGGCTGAGTTGGTCCACCAATTTACTGCCTATTTCATATTTCACTAAACTCACTTTGACTGAACCTTTGGCTACTTTCTCTTATTGATGATATAGTGTTCGAATTGCTTGATCAAGGTGATCAATGAAAGAAGATAGCCTAACCACCGATGAGTCTTGAACACTGTTAAACAACCCCTACATATACGATCATAGTACTGCCTCCAGCGTATAATAACCAAACTCCGCAATATGACTATTAATTGAGTTTGCCCACGGAAGAAGAAAAAAGGGCATCATCTAGTAGATGAGCTTTCTTCACTTTTCCTATTGGCTAAGGAAGTTCTAATCATCTCTTTGCTTTTTTCCCTCTCAGTGGGTTATCCAGTAAGCGCTAGTAAGTAATTGATCCCTAAGTTCTGCCAGTTCCCGTCCTCACAAGGAATTGAAATGAAGGAGAACCGACCTATCCATCTCAGAAAGTTCCAAATTGGGGTTTGATTTCATTTAGAAAATCTTGATCTTCATAGGTAGGATAAACCTAGACCGCCCCAGCTTCGTCAGTCGAGCAAGCCTTAGCTGCCTCCTTTCAATTTTGGATTAGCCGATCGGAGAATCTCTCCCCTTTTTTCAGAGAAATAAGAGTCATACGGGGACAAGAGGCAGGAAGTAGTTGACTTTCGGAGGGGAGAGGAAGGTTGCATGTAATTCGAGTGAATGTGCGAAGGGCCCACCCAGATAAGTTGAGGTATGACGTCCGTCAGACAACTCTTTAGATAGGTAGAGTGAGGAAGCTCACCTCATCGTCCTAGGTGGGTAGTTTCTCAACCGATATGTAGTTTAAAAACAAGGTTTGATGGATTGAAGACCGACATGTTACGGATGGAGTATTGGCTCTGTTAGATAGAGTCCTAGCCTTGTCGGACTTTTTTCTCCAACTCACTCAATCGATAGGTTGAGACAACTAACCTATGGAAGCCACCACCTTGCAAATGGATACAAAACATAAGTCGACTGAGAGAGGCCCATAAGGCATCATCTCATAGACGCAAGGAGTTAGCCACACAGATCTGAGTAAATCAATCCACCCAGGAAGCCAACGGTTGTCAGAGCCCAGAGGGGAGGCACCCGTAGTCAGCTGAAATATAGGGAGAGAAAATTGGGTCAGATGCCAACGACGGGGGGACTGTGTTCATCCCATGCCTACAAGATCTCAGTCAAAATTTCCACCGATAGATCGCACTAGCCCAGCATTCGGGATGACCAGGCCCCAGTTCCTAGGGTTAGGGTATTCGCTATGTTGAGCCAACTCAGATCAGCCCCCAAGATGTTGCTTTTAGAAATCGGCTGACTTCCTGCAACCTTCGCATTTCCGGCTGAGATCCCAAGTCTCCAAGTGGGCCCTCTTGGCCAACCCATGACCGTCAGCTTTTTAAAGAATCCCGCTCTTGTGTCGTCAGACTTGTAGCTCGGTAGTCCACCGGGTAGGTTTGTTGTCCAGTTTCGAGTGTCTTCTTGGATAGTTAGGGAGGCCCATAGGCGCGAGATGTACCTTGTGGGGGGGAGGGAAGCGGTCCCCTGGACATAGTCCTTTCAGGCAGTGGTCGTTTAGTCCATGGTCCATTGGATGGTCGGTGCAAGGCCAAAAATTGGAAGACATTGATTCCACTCGTTCTCGTCCTTCTTTTCAGGGCCTGTCCCTCGGTGTGGTCAGTACTCTATACTGACGGGCAGCGAAGCTTACACTTTTTCACTTCAGGTTCACCAGGGCCTCTTTCCTCCTCCCTTTTCTTCTCACTCGTAGGGGTCAGGGGGGGTTAAGGGGAGGGAGTCGACTGAACATCTCAGCCATTGGCGGGAATTTTGCCCGCATCCGATCCCCAATTCTTGTTCACCCTGGATGATCGTGTTGGGTGAATTGTGACCTCATACGATCGTTTCGGGTAAGCAACAGTTGCTTTGTCATAGTACTGACTTATGGGCTAACAGGTCACACTTTGGCCAAGTATCCTACAAAGAGACCCCCGAGAGCCAGAAGTATTGAAGGAATGGCAATAGGAATGGGTGCATCATGACATCATAATATGTCTCGCCCGAATGAATTAGTTGGAACTAGAAATGTCCAAAAAAGTAAATGAAAAGAGTAATAAGAAGTGAAAAGGACAAAGATACTTCCCAACCAAAAAGTAAAGTTCCCACTGATGGTATTCTTAGTGTAAGTAAGCTCTAAGATCACATCTTTTGAATAAAATCTGATTCGAAAAGGAGATCCAATTAGAGATAAGCTGCCTATGAGAATTATATCATAGGTAAAAGGAAATGAGGAGGCAAGCCCCCCCATCTTCTGCATATCTTTCTCATCCGACATGGCACGAATCACCGAACCTGCACTCAAGAATCGAGAGGCTTTGAAAAATGCAAGATTCATTAAGTGAAAGACTCCCACTGAATATTTTGAGATGCCGCAAAGCAAAGATCATATAGCCTAATTGACTGCAAGTTGAATAAGCTATGACCCTCTTTAGATTGTTCTGTAATATTCCAGTGGTTTCCGCAAGGAATGAGGTCAGGGATCCTGCAAAAGTAATAATAATCAAAGTCATAGGTGAGTATTCAAATAAAGGGGAGCACCTTGCTATCATGAAAATGCCAGTTGTTACCATAGTTTCTGCATGAATCAAAGAAGATATTGGATTGGGACCCTCCATGGCATTGGGTGACCAAGTATGCAATCCTATCTGTGCGGATTTCCCAACAGCACCAATAAAAAGTAAAATACAAATCAGACTGATGGCATTCAATCTCATATTGCAAAAAATCCAAGAATTTCTGGGGTCCCCCGCACAAGCGAAAATGGTTGAAAAGTTTACTGTTTGAAAGAGAGTAAAATAATCAAAAATCCCAAGAGCTAATCCAAAATCACCTACTCAATTGACAAGTATAGCTTTTATAGCTTCTTTATCTACCTAAAGTCGTGTGAACTAGAAATGAATTAACAAATATGAAGCAAGACCTACTCCCTCCCATCCCAGGAATAATTGAAGAAAGTTATCTCCAGTCACCAACATTAGCATAAAAAAAGTAAAAATCAATAAATAACACATAAATTGAGGACTATGCGGATCCTCAGACATATATGAAATGGAATAAAGATGGACCAAACTACTTATGAATGTAACCACAATTAACATCACTACGGTCAGGCTATCGAACACAGAGTCAGAAGTGAATTATGAGTCAGACCAATCTATGAATCGAGTGAGATCCCCTTGCAATGATGTGGTGGTGAACCTCTCATTCATTTTCAGTGCTCTCCGAACCGTGCGGGAAGGATTCCCATCACACGGGTCACCAACTTGAAAAGAAAAACCGCAGGAAGAATTTCCCACTCAAGTCTATAGTGGATGTCGTGCTTAGGCTCCTTCTTCCCTTCATGGAGAAAATAGTCCACCGCCTGCCTGTATGGGTATGGCGTGCAGCCCAGACCCCCAACTCTTTCCAGTGCAAGTTATGGAATAGCAAAGCAAAGCGTGGGGCAGGGGGAGCGAAGCGAGGGTACTACGAGCCCTCTTCCCCATGCATCAAAATTGCTCGCGTGGTTCACCGGTTCCACTGACCGAACATAGAGTGATTCATTCGATACAAAGTTGCACTTGGAGTGGGGGTGTCCTGCCCCTATTGGGCTACACCCTTCCCCATAAGGCCCCACCGTCGGGGCATAAGCGTCGTCTTTCTACCCATATGCAAGGCGCCGTCTTAGCCTTCCCTGACTGACCAAGATCGCTCCCACACCTGAAGCATTCATGATCAGCCTCCTCAACTATGTATCGATCAAAAACTAGGGCGGCACAACCCCCAACCGACGGGAGTTGTAACATCCAGTATGTCCCCCTTCGATTCCCGACATGCTATGGTGCCCCAGGGTGGGTAGGAACGGGTCAAGTCCGTATCGCAGCGGAGCAACTACAGTGTTCGGATCTGATCGGTATACTCAACAATTCATCTGGTGACTTCACGATCGCCAAAGAATCCCCAAGAAGCATCAAACATTTCCTATGAGATCCATGGAGCAATTCTTAGATAGAAAGCACTAGCTCCCGGTGCGACTTCATAAAAATCAATCAAAGATAAGATCGAAGAAAATGAAATGCACACGGTGGTTATGAGGGTGCTTCCTTCTAATCCTAGAAAATGTCTGAAAAAACCTGCTACGGAACTACCGATCAGAGGCAAAAATACAATAAGTAGATATATAAGATCGAGTCTTTGAAAGCATCAAATCAGACAATCCTTGTTCGCATTGAAATAGGGATAGTGAAGACATCACCACACACCCACCCATCCACTAGTGACAACGTATGTGACATTCCTAGCAAATGGAAGCACACAAGTCCCCAGGAATGCGGGTGTGGATTTCTGTGTGGTCGAATAAGATCAGCTACTCACTCATGTTAGAACCAGAGCCTCCTCCAAAGTATTATGTCAACATTTTTCCTATCAAATCCAATGTGTCCTCCACTGCAATCAGTCTTCTGGGTGAGGAGGGGCCCACCTCACCTCTCCCCTCCTCTCCTACCCCATTGCTAAAACAAAACCTCCCCTTTCCACGACGGACAAGAAAAGAGTACTTCATCTTCTCTGATTGAGACAAAGACCTAGAAGACAAATGAGATTAAAAGGGCCATCATTAGGGCAAACAATGCTATGGCTTCAGTTAAAGAAAAGCCCAAAATTGCATAGCCAAATAATTGTTTACCTAATGATGGATTTCTGGCTACGGAATGAATCAATGAGCTGAAGACATTCCCAATGCCGATGGCAGCACCTGCTAAAGCAATTGTCACAGCTCCTGCTCCTATTAATTTTGACCCCTCCAACATATGGAGATGGTTTTTTTTTCTTATCCTTTGTGAAAACGTTGCCTCCACTCTAGAGGGATAGAGAAGACGATGCCCAAGACTAAGTCTAAGACTACGAAAGCTAAGGCTAAGACTAAGAAGGACCATGACAATATCTCATCACCTAGACCAAAACTAGACGATTAAAAACAATAACTGGGGTGAATAGGGCCCTTCCTTTCCTCCCTACTCTCCAACTCATCCTTTAGACCAGTCCATTATGAAAATCCTACCCTACCTTCTTCTTCTTCTTGTAGTTCAATTTAGTACTCTTCGTGAGTTGGTGCCTCCTTTGATGGGGTCCACATGAAGGGCATGCACATGACCAATCAACATCAGTATGTTGAAGATAATGAGAAGGCCCCATGCATGGCAAAGTATGAGGTCTTCCAGGTTTCGATCTCCCTCTCGCTCCAAGATGAGGGAGAGCACGAGGAAGAAACAAACCTGGAAAGGGAAAAGGAAGGACAAGGGAGATACAAAAGGAAATGACCAGAAGGGTGAACTTCCAATCCACTCCTTGCTGACTCAGCGTGCTCACTAGGATGAGAAAATGGATTGCATATAGCCTGTCCTTTTCTGTTTGTCTTCCTTTCCTCTGCCTTACCACTCAGGGGAAGACCTGCTTAGGGGACTACAAGTGGTGGCACAGTTATGAATTGACTTCCACCTTGTATCTCCCCCTGACCAAATTCATCACCATCCCTTTTGGGGATGGGGATCCAACTGACTGGAATTGAGTTTGAGGTTTGATTCTATATAAATCAGATGAACTGGGCAGAATGAAAGAGGTAGATCTCAGCAGCCAAAGCAAAGTACCATGCTACTCCCGCCAAGGTACAAACAAAAAGCTGCCTGGAGGGTGGCCCTACTAAGACGAAAGCCAAAGGTGGAGATCGTAGGTGGGTGTATTGAACCGAAATAAGATCTCAGATTGACATCTTGATACACTAATTTACCATAATAATCACTGAACCAACTTGAATCTGGACTACGATTCATAGAAAGTCTTACTGAAATAGGATTTCCCTTTCGTGCCATAGTTTCTACAGTCTATCTCCCCCCCCTCTACTAGAACAAATTTGCACTTTCTTTTAAGAAAGTCTCTAGTTCCACTTTTCTTTCTGCCATTAAGGTAGCTTTTCCTTTTGATGCAAGTTCTTTGAGTAATTATGGATTGATGGTACTTGAAATAGTCTTTTCATATTGATGTATTTTGTCTAGTGGCATTCGATCACAGAATCCATTGAGCTCTGCATAAATGACAAGAATTTGATCTCCAATAGGCACTGGTTCATATTGTGGTTGTTTTAGAACTTTTGTTAGTCGTTCACCCTTATTTAGTAAGGCTTGAGTGGCTGCGTCATGGTCTATGCCAAATTGAGCGAAGGTTGTTACTTCTCAATATTGTGCCAATTCCAATTTTAAACTACCACATACTTGTTTCATAGCCTTCAACTGAGTGGCCGACCCGACGCGACTGACGGATAAGACAATGTTAATAGTTGGTCAGAGTCCGTGATAAAAGAGCTTTGTTTCCAAACATATTTGTCCATCTGTGATTGAAATCACATTAGTAGGAATATATGTCGATACGTCTCCCACTTGTGTTTCAATGACGGGTAAGGCGGTTAAGCTACCTGCTCATGTTTCTTTAGATTGTTTCATGACTCTCTCTAAGAGACAGGAATGCAAGTAGAAGACATCTCTCGGGAAAGCCTCCCATCCTGGTG
The DNA here is from genome assembly GCA_963693085.1 of Alisma plantago-aquatica. Taxonomy (NCBI): domain Eukaryota; kingdom Viridiplantae; phylum Streptophyta; class Magnoliopsida; order Alismatales; family Alismataceae; genus Alisma; species Alisma plantago-aquatica. The sequence continues at coordinate 919,631,254 of OY856414.1, forward strand.
GTCGGCGTAATAATAATGACATTTGGCGATATGCCACCGCCTATTTACTAAAATTATCATATATGATTAATGCATGCATTCCATTATCGTTGAAATATTCCCCCATAGCGCAGCCAAAATATGGTGCTAAAAATTGGAGAGGAGCAGGATCCGAAGCGGTGGATGCTATAAGAATGGAATATTCTAATGCATTGGCTAATGACAGAATTTCTACTAATTGTGCCACAGTCGAGTGTTTTTGTCCAATCGCCACATAGACACAATACAATTTGTCATTTTCTTTTGCCTTTTGATTCAGTCCTTTTTGGTTTAATATGGTATCTACCGCTATAGCAGTTTTTCGTATTTTCCTATCTCCTATTATTAATTCTCATTGACCACGACCTATAACAACCAGGATATCCACTGCTTTAAGCCAGTTTGCATTGGTTCGTGCATAGATCGACGCTCAATAATACTAGGGGCTTTCACTTCGACGCATCTCTATTCGTGATCGCTTAGAGAACCTTTGCCATCAATGGGTACCCCCAAAGAATCATCCACATGACCTAACAAGCATTTTCCCGCAGGAACATCCACAATAGACCCAGTGCGCTTTACAAGATCTCCTTCTTTAATAACTGTATCACTACCAAAGACAACAATACCTACATCCTCATTTTCTAAATTCAAAGCTATGCCTCAAAAAGCACATCTCAAAAAACAAATCCAGAAAGTTTCTTTCACTCTCCCTTATCTCAGGCTCAGGATCCGGAGTGGTTACGGTGGGCCCATTCAACTCGTCTAGCCAATGCAGCCGCTTATTATCCCAGGTCCATCGTTTATCATTACTCTCACGATGGACATAGCGAAAGATTTTGTGCAACTCCCATTCAAGCTTCTCCTCATAGGAGGGGCCCCATTTCTCCTCACATGCTCTGTGAGCAGCGTCCAAGGCGTCAAAATTAATATGATCATGCCCACAGTACGTCACCGGAAGGCATGAGCACCCCCCTCCCCACAGAATTTCCTACATAAGTGCCCCATTGTCCTCATTGTCATTCTTCGAAGATTTTGGAGCAATCTCCTTCTCCTTTCTGGGTCTTCCAGACCACCAGGGAACCCTATATGAATGTCTACATTGATCCCCATCCCCGCAGCAGTGTTGGGCCCATCCATTCGAACGGTGGCCCAAGCTGCAAAGACTACGATGGAGATTCCAAAATAGATAAAAAGAAAAAAGGTTATCTCATTTCCTAAATTCAAAGTTATGCCTTTGACCCCGCTGACTACCATTTCACCAGATTGTATTTCCTTTAATCCATAAACATGCCCAATCCCATCCCCAACTGAGATAACAATAATGCGCCCGATCTCCACAAGGGAAAAAGAAAAAGAAGACATGATTTTTCAGTCACCCCAAAACATCAGCCCCTTTTTTTTCATCAACATAATCAAATCAATCAAAGGTTGCCTTTACCATAGATCCTAATTCCCCCTATTGACTGGCAGTTTTGGAATCTAAATCTAATACGATAATTTTTTTTATCAATGTCCATTGACCTCCCTAAAAGGGAGTTTTTTGATGTAAATCTAATACGATAATTTAAATTAAAACAAGAACAAAGGCCCAAAGAGAAGCTAAAGAACTTTCTAGTTATAGAGAGGGGAAAGCTCCATTAAGAAAATCGAGTGGCTGAGCCACAAGGGAGGACTTCTTGAAATTCAAAGACATCCATGCCAAGGTTGAAGGACGATTGCTTATCTCACCTTCAGGCATCGGGATCAGAGTGCCACCTATGACTAAGCTCTGTGACTAGCAGAATTGTCATCATCGTTGTTCTTCTTCATCACAGGCCAATCGAACTGCTCGACCATTGGGAAATGAGGAACCCATAGGACTGGCCTAAAGTGCCTGCCCCCTCTTCATCTTCCGAGTCATACCCGGAATGAGTCCTTTGCCCTTGAGATCTATCATCTATCAAAAAAATTTTAGCTATTTGCCATCTAAGATGACTAATAGAAGATCAATTGAACAGACCTTGCCTAATAGACTGGAATGGGGTTAGCCAGAATAGGTGAAAAAGATCAACGTTAGACAAGAAAAAAGCAACACACATGACCTCTTGCTTAGCTCTATTTGTACCTCTCCCTTACGGTCGAGCTACTTTGTTCCTCATGTCATCTTTCTCCCCAACCTATCTAAGGGTTGTACCAAAAGAAGCATCATAACCCAACATTCCACTAATTTCATTTTCATTACCTAGTAGTGAACTCTGAACTCGCTACCTTAAGAGGTAAGAGGAATGATTGTAAACTGATGGCTATTCTTCCCATCAAAGAAAGAGATGGAGGATGGCATGTGGGATCATTCAAAGGACTTTCTACTTCAAAAAAATCACATGTTGATGAAAAAAGAACTTTCTCCCCCAAGACCCAAAAGTCCTCTTAGGTCTTTAAAGACAAGTGGACCCAAAACCCTGGCTTAGTTACTTACTTGCTTATCAAGTACATTTATCCCTCAAAGTTCAATCTCGAAAAGATTTTCCGTTCCAACACAGCAGTTCTAAGCCCTAGTTCCTACTTCAAACGTAACCCTTCTTCGAAAGCCTATATCAGTCGTACTGGACTCTCTATTACCAACAAAAGAACAGGTAGGAATGGATGCCTCTATTGCCTTGAGGACAGACTGTGACGGTCAAACTACAACAAAAACTCGCATTCGTGCATCCGTTCTCTTGCTTGGAACTGAACTTCATCCGATGATCCTCCTTCTGCGGAAGAATGAATCTGTGCTCGCTCCTTGTTAGGAGTAGGTTTCTAGCCTAACTGGAACACTTCCTGTCCGAAAGAAAGGTAGGGCGAATGATGCAGTAGGAACAGATTACTTGCTTCTGATACTGAAGGAACTTAGTGTACTCAGCCTCAGACACAGATACAGTTTGATGCTCAGTAGTGGTAGAAAGGAGTGGGAACATACTCATAAGTAGCTACATTCACATATCGTGGAGTTCTACCTAGAAGAAAAGAGGATCTCAACAATAATCACTAGGCGGTAGGCCCTCTTCACCGAATCACCATAGTGAGAATACTTCCGCGATCCTCGTCCACTTCTCCACTACCATTAAAATGTTCTTGAGAAGGCCATAAGACCTTCTTTCCCTCAGCTAAAGACCAGAAAAAGAGTCACTCCTCGAGGTAGGTAAGCAACTGGAAGGATGGAGGTCAGTCCCTACTGCTTTCTCTTCCACTCCCAGTGATTTTTTTTGGTTTTTGGGGCTAGCAGTCACATGTCATGTGATAGATGATCTCTTTTCCTATATCTTTTGTTTGTCTTTACCTATAAAAGATTCATTTAACATTGTAGATGGCTTCTACGACATAAGTGAGAGTCAATTCCCAGCTTAGCCGCCACTACTTTCATCGATATCCTTTCATTTCCAGTTCATTGACATTCATCACAGGAAGGTAGGAATTAATTGACATCCCCAACCCCATATCCCTGCCAAAGGCTGATTGCGGGCAGTAGCATCCGCACCGACATGTCAACTCGTGCCACTCTTCCAAAACATTGTTAACATCATTGCAATACATCGTCATCAAATCGCCCCTCTCTTCATTAACTGATAGGGAGTTCCGAACCAGATCTTTTCGCTAATGGATAGGCGGGGATCAGAGGGAAGAGTGAATCAGCAATCTTAGTGTCTCCTCTCTCCTTTTCCCAAGATTGAAGTATGAACTCCTTATTCTAATCCAGAAACCAGACAACCTCATCTGCATGCTTTAAGGCTTAATCCTATTCCGGTCCCCAACCTTTATACCTTTCTTCTGTAATGATTCTATTCTGGGGTTCCACGCTTCTCAGAAATGGTCCTCCGCACCTGCTTCTCAAAACCATAAGTTCTTCCCGGGAGCCTTCCTTAACCGAGACTCAGGTTAAGCTCCGTAGACCATAGTTGTGCCATACAACTCATAAAACATGATTAACTAATGCGGAAGCATTCATTAAGCAGCGGATTACCAAAAATCACTAAAAATTAAATCCTTTTTATCAAGAGATCCATCAAAGGAAAACTTTCTCACATAGAACCAAAGTAACATATTTACATTCTTGTTCAAAGGTACATATTATGCATCATCTCTTCTGAGAATTACAAGCATCAACTACTCTGGTAAGCTGAACACAGTCATCATAAAATCTCGAGGCACTGAGCCAAAATCTCGAAAGCACTAACTACTACTCCGAGGACCTAAGAGTATAGAGACGACACATAGGACTCTATTTACATCTATACAAGGTATAACAACCAGTGTCTCCACGTGAGACTTCACTGCTGTCTCTACTGCTACTGTAGTTGTTCTGCACCTGCTGAAGGGTTCCTGCCTCCTCGTCCGCGTCCACCTAAAAATGTGGTTCCCACAGGGGTGAGACAATTGTAAATTGCCCCAGCGGGAGATATAACTCTCTGCCAGTAACATTATTATTGTAGCATAAGAAGTTAATTATGATTAAAGGAATCATAATTGCTTGACAACAGATATTTCAATGTATAACAGTTTAGAACAATATTATTATTAAAAGCATTGCAGCTATAACTTGATAGAGCAACATGACATTTATCCTTTAAGGAAAATGAAGAACATGTATAACATTTATTCACTACAGAATCATTATCACAGCTTTAACTCTCTTCAGGCTTAGATCATATATCTAAAGCCTGGCATTGTCATTGTGGAGTCATGGCCCGTAGCTATACTCTTTTCCATAGGGTATTGAGATCTCAATCCCTTAACTCACCAAGTACAATTCCACTTCTTAGCAAGTTCATCACCATGATTATATCATATGGGTATTTAAACCCATAACTCACCATAGGTTACTTATTACCACTTATTAGGTAACTTAATACCTTCAGATCATCTGACCAAGGACATCATAATTCTTGTTACACAATATATTGCACATAGTACACAAAGCTCATTGATTCATACTACTCAAAGCATGTGAAGTCTTACAAAGCTATAAAACATTCTTAATAACAAAGCATCATATTTCATACCTGGCTATGCTCATCTTCTCAACATATATGCATGATTAGTAATCATGATACAATTACATATCAGTATCATGCAATACAAGGGTTATCCTATTACATTCATAACCCATTAGTCTGTATTTGAGCTTCACATAGGATTTCTTTGTGTTAGAACTTCACATAGAATCACCTTGTATTAGGGTTTCACATAGCAGTATCCTGTGTTAGGGTTTGACATAGAATTGCCTTGTATTAGAGTTTCACATAACATTGCCCTGTATTAGGGTTCACATATCATTGCCCTATATTAGGGGTTCACATAGCATTACCCTGTATTAGGGTTCACATAGCATTTCTCTGTATTAGGGTTCACATAGCAAGGAATCAATATGAATAACATAAGTATTCAATCATACCTATTTATTCTCATAATTCATCATTAAATGAATTATTAACACATAGCATGAGTTTCACTCTCATCTTTGCCAGAATATGGTTACATCATAGTTTCTTGGTTTGAACTAACCCTTTCATAAGGCATGCTAGCCTACATTCAATAGAGTGCATTACATCTCAATGTAACCATTGGCATGATACATCTCATGTATCATTCATCCAATTATATTGGAGTTATAACACATCAAGGTATACCAGTATTTGGGGTGTTGGATGTGATATCTATCATATTTTGATGTATCACTTCCCTCAACACCTTTATCTTTCTTGAGTTCATACACTTAGCTTGTATTAGGGTATTACTCATCCTAATACTTTATGCACCAGTTCATCACATTTATCATGTAAGGTAGTGGTCATTAATTACTCACTTAGAATATACAACCATTGTCAATACTGTGGACTCATCCTTAAGTTGGGAACTAACAAAATGGCCATGCTAGGTCACTTGCACATCAATTCCAAGTCAAACATAGAGCACCACGACGGTGCAACCAAGAACGGCCGTGCTACCCTACACGGTCGTGCTACAGAAGATTACCATGACTGTGTTACACCACCACGAATGTCATTATCCAACTCCTATTTCTTAATTAGGAAAAGTATTATACATATTTATAATTTGAGGATTCACATAGAATATTCCATCCATTTGTGGATTTCACATAGTATTACTCTTCAATAGAGTTTCATATGATCATCCTTCTATATCAAGGATTCACCTAGTATTATGTGAAATTAGGATTTCACAACACATCACCCAGTGATAGGACTTCACATAGAATTAGTAGCACAACCCTATATTATGGTTTCACGCATAGCTTTTCTCTAATTAGGGTTTCACACATAGCTTTACCCAAATTAGGGTTTTTGTTCATGATTAGGGTTTCATGATCTCTTTACTTAAGGATCATAACCCTTAATCACCACATGAATCATATTCAAGTATGAATTCATTCTATCAACTTCTCAACTTGATTAGGTCATATAAACCCTTCAATCGAGTTCATACAACTATGATTAACATAGTGTACCAAGTCGTTGAGCCTATAAGAAATTAAGGATTCATCCCTTAATTGGCACTAATCACTTAGGTACTATTAGGGTTTCAACCATTGTACCTTCATTGATTATCATTACTAATCATCATTGGGTCAATGGATCATTCATCATCTTAATTCTCAAGAGATTCAATCACATTGGACCTCCATTACATAAGGTATCCAATTGAATTAGGGTTTCCAATGTTGATTCCTTCAATCATTGAATTCATGGAACCAATCATCAATTGGACCTATACTCATACTTCAATTGAGTTTAATAGGTCAACCTTCAACTGATTTGACCCTCAATTGACCCTCAATCAGTCATCAATTAAGATTTGAATCAATTGAATTAGTGTTTGGAATCGATGATCCATCAACCCTAATCAATGTAAGATTAGTTACTTTGAAACCATTGAACCATCATCCAAATTGAACATGACCTGACCCCAACCGGTCTTGATGTCATTTGGATGACCACCAAACGGTCTTGAGACCGTTTTCCCATCATATCATCAAATTCCAAGTCAACCAATTAAGGTTTGGATCATTAGATTGATCACCAAATCAGCAATTGATTACACTTCAACTTAGTATCTTTGGATCTTCAATTGCTTAAACATACTTAACCCTAGACCTCCAAACGGTATTGGGTGACCTCCAAACGGTCTTGAGACCATTTGGATGAGCCCCAAATGGTCTTGAGACCGTTTCGCTCATCCAAACCTTGGATTCTAGTGAAATTTCATCAAGGTTTGGTCTATTGAGTTGATCAACACATCAACACATAATTGCAATATGATTTGGTACCTTTGGACCTTCAATTGGTAAACTATACTTAACCCCAGACCTCCAAACGGTCTTGGGTGATCCCCAAACGGTCTTTAAACCGTTTGGGTGATCCCCAAACGGTTTTGAAACCGTTTGGGCTAATCAACCCAAAATCTCAAATTAACTCATTGGAATTTCAGCACTAATTTCAATTAGGGTTAGCCCAATTAATTAGCCTTCAACTCTTGATTCCTTGGGAAATAATCCATCAAATTTGGTGAGTCATCAACCAACATAATTAGAAACAAGAATCTCAAACGTTCAACACTTGTTCAACTCTCACAAACGGTTTTGAAACCGTTTGCCCAAAAAGTCCAATTAATCAGGTTGAAGATTAGCACTAAATCCAATTAGGGTTTACCTAATTGATTAGCCTTCAACTCATGATTCCTTTGGAATTAATCCATCAAATTTGGTGAGTAATTAATAAACATAATTAAGAACAGTAATCGCAAACGGTTAACGCTTGGTCAACTCTCTCAAACGGTTTTGAAACCGTTTTCCCAAAAAGTCCAATTAATCAGGTTGAACATCAGCACTAAATCCAATGAGGGTTTACCTAATTGATTAGCCTTCAACTCATGATCCACTTGTAATTAATCCACAAAATTTGGTGAGTCATTAATCAATATAATTAGGAACAGTAATATAAAACGGTCAACTCTTGGTCAACTATCTCAAATGGTTTTGAAACCGTTTGCCCAAAACGTCCAATTAATCAGGTTGAAAATCAGCACTAAATTCAATTAGGTTTTCCTAATTGATTGGCCTTCAACTCACGATTCCTTTGGAATTAATCAATAACATTTGGTGGGTTATCAGCCAGAATAATTAGGAACAAGATTCCCAGACGTTCAACCCTTGGTCAACTCCACCAAACGGTTTTGAAACCGTTTGGTCTCATGCGGTTTAGGTGAATCTGTTTCCAAACCGTTTGCTCCCAAATGGTTTGGGAAACCGTTTAAGCATCTAAATGAAACTGTTTGGATTTTATATTTGGTGAGGTGATTTCTTATGCTTATGTCATCATCATCAAGCTCTAAACCCAAGAAACCTTCTGTGATTTCCATGGAGATTGCATCAATCAACCGAATCAATTATTGTAAAAGTAGAAATGATCATTATTTGATATGGAATTGAATGCAATAGCAAAGTCAAGGGTTCAAGTTATAAAACCCGCCTCCAATTGAGATCCAAAGCTCCAAGTTCACCGCCACAAAGGTGGATGAAACTCCCTTCACTAATCCAAGGCTCCTCCTCAAGCTTTGAGTGAAAAGAATTGGTTAGAATTGAAGAGGGGATCAAGTTATGAAGAATTCATACATTGATTTTCGATTTTCACCATGGATTCAAGGTGAAAGGAGGTCAAGAACCTTACCAACAGGTTGGGGGTCGTACGCCTCCTCCTCACAAGCTCCGTGTTCATTTTCCAAGCAAGGGGAAAGAAAGGAATCCGAAAAAACCTTTGTTTTGGCTTGGAAAAGGTACTTTTATAAGAAACTTGATGAGAGAGAAAATCTCTTATAAAAGTCTATTAATCCCAAAATTGTTGCCACAACTCCCCCCTTGGTTTCTTACATGCAAAGGAATCTCTATCCCACCGAGCTTCCTTCCATTATCCAAGAATTAAGGGAAAAGAAATTAAGCACCTTAACCTTTATAATAAGAATATCCATATTTGAGTGGAAATTCTTTTTCTTATAATAATGGTGAGTGGAATTTCACCTCCTTTGGATATGCTCGTGTCCTAGCAAAGGCACAAAGTTTTTCACACACATCTTAATCCAACCATTTTAATTTTGGTTGAAGGCCCTTTAATTAATACATTCATTTTTGCCCTAAATTGAATTAGGGTTTCACTTAGGATTAAATCTTGATTATTTTAATATCAAGATTCTCTGTCCTCCAACTTAATTCAAATGAGGTGCCCCTCTCATTTTCGTTGCTATACATGATGTCAAGAAACATTAGGGACCTTATTGAAGTGGTAATTTGCATGTTGAACCCTAGGTTTTGGATAAATTGCACATTACACCAAAACTAGGTTTTAATGCACAAGGATTGCTTTACAAGCTTAATCTTCGTGCATAAGCTTATGAAAACCATACCACTACATCATATTCATTCTTATGATGTATCAACATCAGAGGAACATTTTATAATGCAACATTTGCAATTTAACCCCTCAACTTGGGTAATTTGCACTTTAGTCCAAAATAAGCAAACATTGCTTCAACATTGTTCAAACAGGACCAAAATTGAAACATAGGTTTCTCATGAGCCCTAATTACTTTTACCAAGATAAGATTAAGCATCTACTCAACCTTATTAGGCAAAACATCTAGAGTTAACGCATAACCCATGTCAGGGATGTTACAATAGTTGTAACGACACACGCCATCGTTAAGATAACAAGTGTCATTAACAATAATAAAAACATACAGAAGCGATCATCACCAACGAATTACTGAAAATCACTAAAAATTAATACTTTTTGCAAAGAGATCCAATCATAGGAAAACACTTTCAACAAGAACCAATGTATAACATTTACAACTTGGTTCATAAGTACATAACTTGTACCATTCCTTCTTCAGGATTATATGCATCAAGCCAAATTCTCAGATTGATTTATCAAAAACATTAGTTACTAACTCCGAGGACCTGAGAGTACAGAGACGACACATAGGACTTCTATCTACATGACACGACAGACAGTACACTCAACCTGAGCAGTCCCTGCTGTTGCTGATGTTCTTCCTCTACAAGATGTTCTCACTCTCCTTCGTGCTTGTCCACCTAAAAAATGTTGGATCCCACGGGGGTGAGACAATTGTAAAATGTCCCAGCGGGAGATATAACTCTCTGCCAAAAACATTATTATTGCAGATATATATATAAAACTGGACAAAGGATATGCAGTTTAAAGCATTCTCATCTTAAAGCATTGTATCTATTTATTACAGAACAATAGATCAACTATTCTCTTAATAAGGAATAGGAAGAACATGTATATCATTTATCCATCATTTTATACCATCATGTCAAACTTCTCTTGTGACACTCATTATCTTGATATGTCACCCATGAGACATTCTTGTTACAACTTATTGGCCTTAGCCAATCTGCTAAACAAATTTTGGTTATATTGGACATGAGAGTGTACATCATCATGTCTTATTCAGGCATTGGTCTATACCAATCCTATATAAATATTTCAGGCATTGGATTACACCAATCATGTGCAACTAATATAAGCATTAGACTTATATTATTCTTGTGTATCCATTCCAGTATTGAACTATGTCAATCCTGTGTAACCATTCTAGGTATTGATCTATGTCAATCCTGTGCAACTATTCCAGGTATTGATCTATGTCAATCCTGTGTAACCATTCCAGGTATTGATCTATGTCAATCATGTGCAACTATTCCAGGTATTGATCTATGTCAATCCTGTGCAACTATTCCAGGTATTGATCTATATCAATCCTGTGCAACTATTCTAGGTATTGGGTTATTACCAATCATGTGTAATTATTCTAAGTATTGGGATTTAGCCAAACCTGTGCATTCTAGGTATTGGGAGTTAGCCAAACCTGTGTTATTATTCCAGGCATTGGGAGTTAGCCAATCTTGTGCATTCTAGGTATTGGGAGTTAGCCAATCCTGTGTTATTATTCCAGGTATTGGGAGTTAGCCAATCCTGTGCATTCTAGGTATTGGGAGTTAGCCAATCATGTGTTATTATTCTAGGTATTGGGAGTTAGCCAATCCTATGTTATTATTCCAGGTATTGGGAGTTAGCCAATCATGTGTTATTATTCCAGGTATTGGGAGTTAGCCAATCCTATGTTATTATTCTAGGTATTGGGAGTTAGCCAATCCTGTGTTATTATTCCAGGTATTGGGAGTTAGTCAATCCTGTGCATTCTAGGTATTGGGAGTTAGCCAATCATGTGGTATTATTCCAGGTATTGGGATTTAGCCAATCATGCGTTATTATTCCAGGTATTGGGAGTTAGCCAATCCTGTGCATTATAGGTATTGGGAGTTAGCCAATCCTGTGTTATTATTCTAGGTATTGAGAGTTATCCAATCATGTGTTATTATTCCAGGTATTGGGAGTTAGCCAATCCTGTGCATTCCAGGTATTGGGAGTTAGTCAATCCCGTGTTATTATTCTAGGTATTGGGAGTTAGCCAATCATGTGTTATTATTCTAGGTATTGGGAGTTAGCCATTCTTGTGTTATTATTCCAGGTATTGGGTTATTACCAATCCTGTGCATTCCAGGTATTGAACTTTGCCAATCCTGTGATATTATTCCAGGCATTGGGTTATTACCAATCCTGTGCATTCCAGGTATTGAACTTTGCCAATCCTGTGCATCTATTCCAGGTATTGAACTATGTCAACCCTGTGACATTATTCCATATCGCTGGGGCATTCAAAGATATCATAAATGATTATTCAAGATCTTTACTCTCATCATTTAGCATTAATGATCATCAATTCAAGGTATGAGTTCATTTCTCATCCTCATCATGGTATGACTACATCATACTCAACATTTGGGCTTAACCCCATTCTCAAGGTACATCAATTAACACTCATCAAAGTGCAACAACTCATTGCATTTCATTGTAATAGTTGCATAACACACTTCATATGTTTCTTACCCAATTATAATGGATTTGAAGTGTATCAAGGTATACAACCCTGAAGTGCTGAATGTGATAACTATCATATCTTGATGTATCACTTTCTCATCATTTCAGACTTTCTTGAGTTAACCAACTTATCATGTATTAAGGTATATTCCTTCTTAATACATTTCATCACTAATCACTCACCTTTAGCATATAATGCATAGACCACACATTAGAATTGTCCAACTATCTTTAATGATATGGACTTGTCTAATGCTAAAGACATTGCTTACAATTAGGTTGCATATAATCAACCACATGAAATGTTTCACCTTTATAAGACCATTCCTCCTATCTCATCATTAGGGTTTTTTTATATCCTTACTTAAAATTAGGATTATGATTCATTATCATATTGCCCAGGATTAGGGCTTTATGCATTATGACTTCACATTAGAGTCTCATATACCTTCACCCTTCTTAGGGCCTCTCATCACAACATAGTATTAGAACATCATGTGGTGTTAATTCTTAATCAGGGTTTCTCATGGAATCACCCTCAACTAGGGTTAGAGTTCAATAACTCTGTCAATTAGGGTTTATGTTCATGATTAGGGTTTCATGATCTCTTTATTTATGGATCATAACCTTTAATCACCACATGAATCATATTCATGTATGAATTCATGCTATCAACTTATCAACTTGATTAGGTCATATCAACCCTTCAATCGAGTTCATACAACTATGATTAACATAGTGTACCAAGTCATTGATCTTATAAGCAATTAGGGATTCATCCCTTAATTGGCACTAATCACTTCGGTACTATTAGGGTTTCAACATTTGTACCTTCATTGATTATCATTACTAATCATCATTGGATCAATGGATCATTCATCATCTTAATTCTCAAGAGATTCAATCACATAGGACCTCCATTACATAAGGTCTCCAATTGAATTAGGGTTTCCAATGTTGATTCCTTCAATCATTGAATTCATGGAACCAATCATCAATTGGACCTATAATCATACTTCAATTGAGTTTAATAGGTCAACCTTCAACTTATTTGACCCTCAATTAGTCATCAATTAAGATTTGAATCAATTGAATTAGGGTTTGGAATCGATGTTCCTTCAACACTAATCAATGTAAGACTAGTTACTTTGAAACCATTGAACCATTATCAATATTAAACATGACCTGACCCCAAACGGTCTTGAGGTCGTTTGTATGACCACAAAACGGTCTTGAGACCGTTTGCCCATCATATCCTCAAAATCCAAGTCAACCAATTAAGGTTTGGATCATTGGATCAATCACCAAATTAGCAATTGAATTACACTACAACTTAGTGACATTGGATCTTCAATTGCTCACTCATGCTTGACCCTAGACCTCCAAACGGTCTTGGATGACCCTCAAACGGTCTTGAGACCATTTGGATGAGTCTCAAACGGTCTTGAGACCGTTTGGCTCATCCAAACCTTGGATTCTAGTGAAATTTCATCAAGGTTTGGTCTATTGAGTTGATCAACAAATCAGCCCTTGATTGCAATGTGATTTGGTACCTTTGGACCTTTAATGGGTCAACTATACTTAAACCCACACCTCCAAACGGTCTTGGGTGATACCCAAACGGTCTTGAAACCGTTTGGGTGATCCCCAAACGGTTTTGAAACCGTTTGGTCTAATCAACCCAAAAAGTCAAATCAACTCATCGGAATTTCAGCACTAATTTCAATTAGGGTTTGCCCAATTGATTAGCCTTCAACTCATGATTCCTTGGGACTTAATCCATGAAATTTGGTGAGTCATTAACCAACATTTTTAGAAACAGTAATATCAAATGGTCAACCCTTGCTCAACTCTCTCAAACGGTTTTGAAGCCGTTTTCCCAAAAAGTCCAATAAATCAGGTTCAAAATCAGCACTAAATCCAATTAGGGTTTACCTAAATGATTAGCCTTCAACTGATGATTCCTTTGGAATTAACCCCTCAAGTTTGGTGGGTTATCAACCCGAATAATTAGGAACAATATTATCAAACGTTCAACCCTTGGTCAACTCCACCAAACGGTTTTGAAACTGTTTGGTCTCATGCGGTTTAGTGAAACTGTTTCCAAACCGTTTGCTCCCAAATGGTTGTGGAAACTGTTTAAGCATCTAAATGAAACCGTTTGGCTTTGATATTTGGTGAGGTGCTTTCTTATGATGATTTAATCATCATAAAGCTATAAACCCACAAAACCTACTGTGATTTCCATGGAAATTGCATCAATGAACCGAATCATTTTTTGTAAAAGTAGAAATGATCATTATTTGATATGGAATTGAATGCAATAGCAAAGTCAAGGGTTCAAGTTATAAAACCCACCTCCAATTGAGCTCCAATGCTCCATGTCCACGGCAACAATGGTGGATGCAACGTATTTCACCATTCCAAGGCTCATCCTCAAGGTTTGAGTGAAAAGGAATGGTTAGAATGGAAGAGGAGATCAAAATAGGAAGAAATCATGCATTGATTTGTGATTTCCACCATGAAATCATGGTGAACCAAGGTCAAGAAGCTTACCAAAAGGTTGGGGGTCGTCCGCCTGACCCTCCCAAGCTCCCTTGGTCGTTTCCCAAGCAAGGAGAAGAAGTAAATCCGAAATTCTCTTTTATTCTATGGATAATTGAGCTTATATGTGAATTTTATTAAAAATTCAATTAGGAGAGAGAAAGTAGGAATTATCCCCTCAATTCCCTTGCCACTTGACCCCTCTCCTTCCTTAGGGATTCGGCTATCCTCTTGGCCTATTATTCCCTTCAATTATCCACATTTTAAAGAAAAGCAAATTAAGCACCTTAACCCTTTTTTATATTAATATCCATGACTTAGTGGATATTTCTTTTCCTTATAATAAGGTGAGTGGAAATTTCACCTCCTTGAGATATTTCGTGGCTCTTGCAAAGAACAAACACGACCACACATATCTGGACTCAACCATTTTAATTTTTGTTGAAGGCCCTTTAATAAATACATTTATTTTTGCCCTAAATTGAGTTAGGGTTTCAATTAGGATTAAATCGTGATTATTTTAATATCAAGATTCTCTCTCCTCCAACATAATTCAAATGAGGAGCCCCCCTCATTTTATTTGCTCTACATGATGCCAAGAAACATGAAGGACCTCTTTGAAGTGGTAATTTACATATTGCACCCTAGGTTTTGGGTAAATTGCACATGACACCAAAACTAGGTTTTCATGCACATATATTGCTTTATTAGCTCTTTCTTGGTATTCAGGCTTCCATAAGCCATACCTCAGCAGCATTTTCACTCTCCTGATGCCTCAACAAATGAGGAACATATTATCATGCACAATTTGCACTTCAACCCCTCAACTTGGGTAATTTGCACATTAGTCCAAAATAAGAAAACATTGCTTCAACATTGTCCAAACAGGACCAAAATTGAAACATAAGTTCCTCATGAGCCCTAATTACTTTTGACAAGATAGGATTAAGCATATAATCATCTTTCTTAATCAAACCACCTAGGGTTAGAGTATAACCCAGGTCAGGGATGTTACAATAGTCAGTGCCCAGCTCCAGCTGCTCCTCCTATTTACTTTATTGGCTTTTGAGAAATAGGAAATTGGTTGATTTGTGCGCTTGCTTGTCTTTTAGGAAATCCCCACTTTTCTAGTTATAGTCCTGTATAGTAGACCTTGTGCATATGGGTTCTTTTCAGGTGGGGCACAGAATAGTAGTTGCAATTCGATGATCAAAATACCGATTCCAGAGTTTCCCGAGCTCCCCGGATGGAAAAAAGCCTACGTCTGAAGACCCAAGGTCTCCCTCTATGGTCAATCTAAGCCTATGTCTTTCTTCTACCCCTCCATCCAGTATATGCAGAGATTTTCTTTTTTCGTCTCCTCAGAGAGACTGTAGGATTCTTCAGACCAACTTATCTTCCCAGTAAGAACTGCTTTCTTCCACTTGGGCCCCATGTAATCAAACTCTATTTCCCTCTATCAGTAGTACCCATAGCTGTATGTAGTCCATTCCCTTAGGCAAGTGGGTAAGAAATCTGGTATAGAAAATCCAGCAGTAAAGGAAGAAGTTGGTAAAGTCGGGCCGGCTTCCAGCGAGAAAGCAAGGAAAGATTTGTCTTTGAAATTCTTCTCCTCGTATGAGGTTTTTCCTCCGCTTACTCTCGCTCTCACGCTCTAATGATCTCCAGGGCTATTTCGGAGGGTTTCGGTCCAGCCAATTCCATTGTATTGTATTTCTAGATCCATCCCCTCCTGTTGCAGTTTGAGTTCTGAGCGATCTAGTCGGGAGGTGTGCTCTCACAATTGTAGTTCTAGGGTATTTGTTTGAGATCCAATAGTCTCCTTGTAAAGAGATTGATCTGTTGTTCCAGCCATCATTTTCTTCTCTATTCGATTGAGTGGAAGGGCCATCACCCTCACTCTAAGTTATCATCCCTTAATCCAAAGCTAATTGGAGTCGCTTTCGATGGTAGGCCATGGGTCTTCGAGGGGATTGACTCCTATGTATTTCCTACCTATTGATCCCTCTTACCCGGATTAATTTCAAATCTCGCCCTTATCTTGTTAGTTTAATAGCAGTAGGAGTAGTAAATAGCCCTAATGTGTGTAAGACCAGACCCTCCACTTCTATTACCACTCTTTATCTAGGAGAGGAGTAGTTGATGCTTTCATTTCAAAGAGTGAGAGGAGTCAACTGGTCAAGGTTGAGGTACAAATCGACCGTTAGGGAGAGGAGTTGGAATTCTGCTATTCCCATTGATTGACTAGGACCTTTCTTGTCTTGGTTCTTGATTGAAGTCCATATAGTATGGGTACCATTCGAGTTGGGGAGGGGGGGTAATATGTCTCATCCCCTTCGCTCTATTCCCAATGCCCTTGACCTATGCTTAGGCAAGTCTCTCTTTTTCCTATCCTCTTCAAGAAAGTTAGTTATATAAGTGAAACCCACACCAGGTTCAGTGCATATTTCCAGTACAAGCCCTACACTAGTGGGCAAGCCGGCTCTAGGTGAATAAGTGGTCTACTTATTCATTCAAAACAAAAGTTTGAGTATACTGTTCTTTCTTGGGCATGAACTGGTGAAGTAAATAAGCTATTTTATACAAATAGAAGGAACAAGTGGGAAGTCTATCCAGCTCGGTCTCCCCGGGAGTTCTTTTCTATCCATTGTTCATTCCTCTTGCTTTGCTCGATTTGTACCTCTCGCTTTGCTTGATTTGTACCTCTCCCTGAAGGTCGAGCCACTTAGTTCCTCTCTGGGAATTTCCAGTACCCCTCCATTCCAGCCATATGAGGCAAGCATTGTTTTTTATTATCTTTGTTTAAAGAGAAAATTTCACCCCTCCACGTTTCTCAATTTTTTGTAGAAGAAAGATTGTCCCAGAATACCGATCCAACCAATAGGGAGTTATTGTAGTTCCCAACGGAATGGGGTTGTCCCCAGTCAGCGACACAGAAATGGTTGAATCATAGGGACCTTGAAAGTGTTTCTTGGGTCACACAAGATATGATGAAACCATCTCACGCTCTGTAGGATTTGAACCTACGACATCAGGTTTTGGAGACCTAGTTCACACAAGAGCGCTTTCTTACGATGGGAAAGAAGTCAGGATCAAGTTTGGCCCTACCTTCTCCGGTCCAATTTTCATCCAACCCTTTTCCCTGACCCTCGTACCATAACCATAGAAGGGGGGGTAGGGATGAAATTGAACCCGTGTCATTTTTGACCCAAACAAAATGCCAAGCTGCGCTACATCCCTTGATTTTTGACAGTGTCATTATAGAGATTTCCTGTCTTGTTTTCCACATCTTCCTTTCCTCTCTCCCTATACAATATCTTTTGATTGCCAATTTTTCTTGTCGTATTTGATTTATGATTCTTTTCTTTTTTGACAAGAGGCTTCCAAAGAACTTCCTCTCCTACCAACCAATGAACATAGAAGTTTCGAGGCCGACCTTCCAGGTGGGCCCACCCAATTCAGTGTATTCGTTCCTCCCTACCGCCTCACCCATTCGACGAAGGTACTGATCTGAGTGTTAGAGAATGAATGCGGTCCTACGTACATAGGAGGGGTTCGGGGGGGGAAGGGGAGGGTAAGCAAATTGATGTGAGATTTGAATGCAACTGATGCACAAGATCATGAAGAAAAAAAGCTCACAACTGAAGACCTCAAGGGTCCTCCTGGACTCCCCTTATCTTTCAAATCAAAGAAGAAAATCAAGAACTCCTACCAGCCTTACGACCCCTTCCTTCCCAACAACACTCTCCAAACTACCTTCCCTAGGGACCTCTTCCCTCACCTCCACCAGTCGTTCCAGGTGTTAGGGAGAATATCTTACTTCCCCACCCTCCCTACTCCTTCTCCTAAGCTTGCCACCTCCACCCCCTTCCTCACCCAGATCAGGTGGATCTTATTCTCCCCCCAGTCTCCTTCTGAATAGTATCAGGCACCCAGCTAAATTGAGACCATCCCAAGCCCTCAACCCCCTTGTTATCCCCTTCCTGGGATTCCACCACCATTTGGTCCCCCTCCAAAACAACCACAGTATGAAGCCCCTCTTCCCTATTCCTCTTGTCAGGCCTGCTATCTCCTTTCCCCTTCTCAACCTCCTTCTTTCTTCCCCCCTTTTCCAATTCCATAGCACCAGTATTGGTAATATCATGGAGTGGCAACTCCTCTTCTCTTGGTGCGGTTCTTTACTTGTTCAGATTTTTATCAATAACAAGTAATTTCAGATTCCTTTTCCCGAATCTCTTCTTCTCCTCATGGATTTCTTCTCAGTTTCCAAACATGTTGTTACCTTCCCGTCCCCTAGCCTCCTATCTCTTTTGTTTTGGGGGAGATGATTGTCTTGGTCTTCTCATCTTGTGAGGGGCCTTCATCCAGGTACCAAACTCCTCATCCTTCTCCATTTCAGCCTTTGTCCATCTCCCCTTCACCCATATTGACATTCCTGTTATCCTCCTGCCTAATCGGACATCCAGTCATGCCCAACTTTACCACAACATGGACATATCTGTGGCAAACTTTCGTATTCCACCAAATACCAAAGACCATCAATCCTTATCTTAGACATCATTGGTTTATTCAGGTCAACCTCAACTGCAATTCTAGCAAATTTGCCTCTCTGGATGCCACTTGTATTCCTATCGACCTCCCTCACAGTACCCTCCTGCCCCCCGATCGCCTATCTCCTCATGATAATATGAGATTGGTAACCCCGGAATCCCCAGCCACACCACATGTTTTACTTCACCTGGATTGAATCCTCCATGGCTTGGCTGTGAGATAAGAACCGAACAGGGTCCATGGCCCTCCCAACATCACATTGTAGTAATCATGTTCACTCACAAGTTGGACAATATAGAAATAGAAGTCTTTTTCTAGATCTATTACACTTCAGTGTGTCGCTGGTCTCCAGAGATTCCTAATTATCATCACCAGAACCTGGTACGAGATCTTTACATCCAGCAGTCTGACCAGGATCTAGTACCTCCATGGCCTGCTCAACTCTCTCTTGGCCTTATCAGAAAAGGAAAACGCAGGATGAATACCAACCTTTCAACTCTGATGTCCTCCGAAGTTCTCATCTCGTAGACCGTTCCACAAATTCATCAAAGTGTCTCTGAGGTCTCACTTTCTGTGTCGAATTGCCGCCGCCATCAACCACATTCTGCAGATCTTGGTTCCTCTCCCTTACGGTTGATTCGTTCCTCTCGCTGCACCTCACTCGATACTTTATCTGCTTCATTCCCTTGGCCTCCGCCTAGGCCACCATCCCTGGCCCCCAAGTCTCCTTCAGAATCACTCACTCGATCGCCCTCGGGTCAGATCCCTACACGCCTCATTTGGGAGTTTCATGCATGCGAGGCAGCAGGCGTGACATGACTCATGGTTGAGGTGGGGTTCTATTAGCCTAGCCTCAAGCGTGATGTGGCACGCAATGTGGCACAGTGTCACACATGTCAAACTGCCAAAGGGAAAAAGCAGTAATGGGATTGTACTTGCCTCTTCCTATTCCACATCCCTCTTCTAAGGGCAGGATATCCACATGGATTTCGTGTTGGGTCTCCCCGTACGGTGATTCCATCCTTGTTGTAGTGGACAGATTCTCCAAGATGGCACACTTTGTTCCTTGCAACAAGACCGTTGATGCTTCACATATTGCAAAATGGTTTGTCAGGGAGATTTTTCACCTTCTATGAGATAGATGGATTACCCAAAACAATCGTCTCTGACCGGCAAGTTCATGAGTTCTTTCTAGAAGACCCTCTGGAAATTACTCAACACGAAGCTACAGTTCTCCGGTGCATATCACCCACTGACTGATGGTCAGACTGAGGTTGTCCTTCGTATTTTGGCCTCTGGGTTGATTGGTGACTACCCTTCGGGTTGGGATAGGATCTGACACATGGCAGAGTTCACATATTTTCACGTAGTTCGGTGAACTGTTCCCCTTTTGGGATTGTCACGACAACCTAGGAAGCCTATAGACCTTGCCCCCTTACCTGCATCTTCTAGGTCTAGTCAACCCTTGATATTTTTCATTTGCATAGCATCTTCATGACTTTCATTCTGAGATCAGGTGAAAGATTGTATCCCACTATGGAAAAATCTGCTGCTCATCGCAGTTTTTTTTTCAATATATGGGATCAAGTCATGCTTCGGGTAAGACCAGATAGAGAGATTCCTATGGTATAAAGAAATTGCATGCCAAGCGAGTAGGTCCATACCAAGTGTTGTGATGCCTCCGCGCCAATGCTTGTGAGCTCCCCATTCCAAAATGGGTATGAGTCTTGTGTTCAATGTCGAGGTACGGTTTTGTAGAGTTATAGTAAGGGAGAGGACCTCACTCTTTTTCATGAGCCTGATCCTATTCCCACCGACCCTTTTTCTTTGTCACATTCTTATGACAGGGAATTCAGTAGCAGTTGGACATGGCATCACATTTTAGGCAACAAGGATTTTGGATTATTTATGAGAAGGAATCAATCAATTTGATTTTGAGAGTGCCACTCCTGACCTTTAGAACATATAGTTATACTCTCTCCAGCATCCAGCTAAGGATGAACACCACACAGTTTTCTATGAGGGAGAACTCTTTGACTCTATTGTTTACATCTAGCTAATAGAGCACAACTCGAGACCTTCCTAGCGGAGAGAGACCTACGGATTTTTAATGGCCCACTGCGGGATGTGTTTTCCCAAACCATAAGGTTTGCCCTAAAGTGTAGCACTTAGTTGGGGTACTTTCTTCTTCCGGTGCTTTAGGAATCGATTTTTTGTCAGTCTTTGGGACCGTGCATCTTAGGTTTAGCAAGTGAATGGGGCAGATCATATCGGATTACCTAGCCATTTGCTAAGTCTTTGTGGGCGTATCTATGCATAGTTATTCTCTTTTGTTCTCATCGAAGAAAATCATTGATCCTGGTAAGGAGGAACCTGATGAAGACACTTTCACTTTTGATCGGTATCAACCAGTCCCTAGAGAAATTCGTCATTTTTCTGATCGTTGGCTTTTCGATTCTGATCTCCACTGTTGACTGAGTTCTCTATGCTGAAGTCGCTTTGTTGTACAACTGGATGAGGATTCAATGATCTCTATGTACCCTCCAAGGAATCATTGGGTAGGAAGGTGCGAGTATTTGCTATTCCTAATGCCGAAAGTAGGCACTACTTTGTCTCGCCCATGATTGGTGTATGTCAATCTCCCTCCCACAAAATGGAACTTCCGATCAACCCTCTGTGTGAGGGGGAAAGTCAGATCTGATGATTTCTCTTCTGCAATTGACTGCTTTCCTCTAAACAAAGGACAGTGATAGAGTCTTTGTTTCACTTAGTCAGATGTAGTCACAGTCTGGACTCCCTGTCAAATGTATTTTGGGCTTTAGACTCAGCAGAAGTCCCCATTCCTTCCTTTTGACAAGGGACGAACCCTTGTCCTTTGGCTTCCTATCATCCTGGCCGTTATTCGAATTCTGCCACCACATTACTTGTGTGGCTCAGTGTGGATGCAGTCTACCTTGGTAAATTGGAAAATACTATTGGTGATGGTCATCGGGTCTCCGCGAGTGGTGGAGCATTATCGCTCATTCATGCAAGAGATTTGGGTTCTGATTTCCTTATCGAAATCCTTTGTCTCGAGACTTTTTGAATTGATTCACTCAAGAGGGGCTCGATCATATTCCGTTTCCACTTCCCTCACTTTTTCTATGCACTGTAGGAATCCAAAGTGTAGATGGTTCTACGCGCTCTATTTTTTGACTCATATTCATCCTTTTTTATCAATGATCTGTCCTAAAGGACTTACTTCCCATGAATCAGTCCCTATCATCCACACTGGAGGAGAAGTGACTTTTTGTAGTCTTTCTCCGATTCCTTCAGTTCCCTCATCCTCAGTACTATGCCAGTCTCATGCAAGATATGCCTCTCTCTCCTTCTCCTCGGTTGGCATGAAGGAGGTGGGAGGAAGACGTCGGTGGCCAGGGGTGGACTTTTTTTGTGTTTGTCAGAAATTTATCATGAAATTACGGTCCTCAAAAACTGCAACAAAGAAGGATGCAGTCATTGTCCCCTCTCTCTGGATTGGCATATGAATCAACGCCTGATTTATGGGAATGAACCATATGTATGTGGCAAAAGGAAGCGGATATTTGCTTGGCAGTCCCTGGTCAAATCAAGCCCTACACGATGAGGGTTGGGAGGTATACATAATGTGGCTACTCAACTCGATCTTTTCTTACCTGATTGTTCTGGAGGAAAATCTTGTCTTATGAACAGGATTGTGGGCGTCAAGGACATTGTTTTGAATCTGGAAAGCCTTGTCATATACTTCGGGGCCTTCTGCTTGACCCCTGAGAATACGACCTCCAGAAAAGTTGATCTTTCACACTTCTGTGGAGATGGTTCTCCTTCTATGCCATCGGTGGGTAGGTCTCAGACGATGTGCATGTTGACAAAAAAAATCAGCGGATACTCTCGCTCACTCTGATCTCCCAACTTGGAAATGGAAGGGCGTGCTCCCCTATGGGATTTTTTGATTTGATTGTTGGGTGTGCGGGACCTGGGGGGGCTGTCGAAGCTGTTTGGTGGTGTCCCCTACCAGGGAGCGGATCCTTTCTTCTGGGTCTTCTTTACTATACATAGGACGCCGTCCAATCCCAGACCGTCCCTCTCCCTATCAGTCGAGCTACTTCATCCCTCAGATATGGATCTTGTGGTGCATGGGGACTGGGGGTGCGATATTCCAGAGTGAATGTCGAGTTTTGAGATGAGACCTCCGCCTGATCCCGACGACTTCCTTCCCTATACGAAGCGAGCAGCCCTTTCCTTCCATATTGTTGTCTATTAGATGGAGTCATCAATAGGGCAGAGAATGCTCCCCACAGTCAGTGGTACCCATGTTCTTCTATGCTCGTAGGTGGAACTCCCTTATGCATCCTGAAAAAGGTATCACAAACATGCATTTTCCTTATGCATCCAGCCGCTTTGCGGAGGTGGAGGGGTCGTACGGGTGGGTTGTTCCTCTCCCATATGGTCGGTCATTCCCATTCCTCTCCTCTCCTTTGTGTTCCTTCTTCAAACCTTTTGGTATGTATTGCCCCCTGAATATAGATCAGATCCACCGGACGAGAAAGTCAATTCCGCATTGCTTCTGAGTCATCAGACTTATCCACCAATGCGATTCGTAGAATTTCCATTTTAGGATTGCGTTGGGGGAAATCAACCAAATCCCGACAGATAGATAGACTCCTTTCCCACTGCGGAGGGAGAGTAAGAAATGAAAGAAATTGAACGAGCGCCCTTTTTTCTGGTACGAAGAATCCTCTCACTACCAACTAGAAGACATCATATGGCTGGGTCTTGCCGGTATCAACAACGAGAAAAAAACCTCAATGGAAACAACAACTAACTATGGCTCTTGGCCCAGACAATTTCCTAGGCGTAGGGAGATCAGAGCAATAGGCCTAGACGATGACACCCATCCTGGGCTACAGTAAGTAGATCGAGAGGTTGTTCCGCCTCTTGTCCCTGAAGATGGGTAATATGTTCTCATACAATGTGGCTCCAACTTGATTCTATAGGGCTGGGATGGCGAGCGATCCCAGTCCGCGGTAGAGAACAAGACAAAAAGCAAGCGTACCTTTGTTCACTTCTTCTCCACCAAGCACGGAAGTTTAAGGATAACTATTGGTCGGTGGCTACCTAAGGAAACTCCGATTCGATCCGCCCCCCGACTGGGAGGCTTCTACCTCATCTCGATCACAAGGAGAGGTTCACCATGATGAGGGGTAAGGTACTAAGAATTCTTTCCACAACGGAAAGAATGAAGGGGGGCCATCCTTTTTTTCGGTATGATCCTCAGATTTACGGATTCGAAGGGTTCGCCCGCCCTCCTCTGTTCAATGACAAAGGCTTGCAAAACGGAGGGGAGCCCTTTGACCGGGTAGGGTGCGAAGCGGCCCGGGGAGCAAAAGGAATAATGAGATGGTCTCCGAACCATTCTACAAGTAAGCGAACAGCGGAAAAAAAGCCTCATCGACTCTCTGGGCATCGATCGGAGGGAATTCGGGAACTTTGCATTGCTATGAAGTAGTAGAAGAACCGCACCAACACTCTTTTATCTCTCTACCTAAGCTCGCAGAATCGCTCGCCTACTAATCAAAAAAAAGAAAGGGGGGAAATTCCCGATGGAATCCGCCGCTGACTTCGACTGTGGGTTTGTCCCCTTTTCCTTTTTGAATAACCCATTCTCATGTTCTTTCATAAGTCAAGTAGGCAAACCCACAGGTCCGTCCGGGTAGTTGACAAAGAAGAATAGCCATTCCAAAGCAAAGATAGCAATATATAGATAGGTTGACCCCTAATTCCTCTTGATCTGAGGTGTGAAGAGAAAGTTTTGGATGACTTCCACTTCTCGAGCTCGGCCCAGAAAAGTGACGCCCAGGGCCCAAATGAAAGAAAGGGTTTCTGAGCCTATGTAAGCCCACACCTGTGTAGAGTAGATTTTTCAACACCTGCGGCACAAACCCATTTTTGAATGAGAGGTCCGGGGATCATAGGCGACCTAACAGCCGCCCCCAAATTACTTGACCAACCTGCTATAATAATTCCATAAACACCCAGTGAAGATATGGCAAACAAATAAAGTAGCCCTATGTTCAAATCTGACAATACCATACCATAATCAAAAGGTACAACGGACCAAGCGACCAGACTTAACATAAATGTATCCACTGGAGCCATTCTGAAAAGGAAGTAATTTTCACTACTTGGTGAAATAGGTTCTTTTAGAATCAATTTCAAACCATCTACTAGAGGTTGTAACAATCTGAATGATCCCACTACATTAGGACCCTTTCGACATTGCACAAAAGCCATTACTTTACGTTCCGATAGCACTAAAAAGGCTACTCCGAGGAGAAGTGGTAGAATGATTCCAAGTATTTCTGCAACTACAACTAATGGAACAGCTATGTACGTTTTTTATTTTCTATTCACTCATGATCTGGCCTGACCTGGAAAACCCAATCATGATATTGAAGGATGGACCTTTTCTCGAACAACTCCATATCCCAAGAAGTCAATTCGACGAATCCTTTCTCGGTCATCAATCCTGCCAAATTCCTCTCCCTGATGGTCGATTTGTTCCTCTCCCTATCGGTCGAGTGACTTGGCCATTCAATCTTGTGAACTAATCGAGACCGAAATTGGAGAAAGAGATATGAATAGAAAGAAATAAGCAATCGATAAAGGAACATGAAACCATTCTATTTCAATAGAGGTATAGGAAAGGGTTGGGGGCAATGAAGTAGGTGAAGTGGTTAGATTTTGCAAGCTATTCCAACCACTATTGGATGTGATTCCAAGAGCCAAACAAGAATGAATACCACACAGAAGAGTCAAGACCAGGCTCCCTAATGGAATGTTTAACCAATCCATTCCGGATCGATCGAATTGGTACAGAAGTTGTAACATGGGAAAACCACAGAAAACACGACTTATTTGAATAACCCAATGGCCCACCAATTGTAGAAGTAGGATCTTTGGCAAGCAATAAGCACTTAAATAATACAATTCGAGTGTACCATCTTCTTTTTCATTTCGAAAAAAAGGTTCGGAAAGAAAGGAAAATAACAGAGGGATACGAATTGGACCTAAATGGAAATGACATGAAAAGTCTTTTTCAAAACCTATCAGGAATTGTAACGAAAATATACAATAAGAACGAAAGAAAACTCGTGATTGGTGTTGAGGGGAAGATCCGTTTATGAAATAAACAAAGAAAGAGTCATATCATTTCCTTACTTCTTCCTTCCACTTATTTGCTTGGGCACTTCGACCGCTGAACGCCAAATGCGGGAATCCTCTCATTCGGACGCCTACCCTCTAACCGGGAATGGGAAAAAGAATAGTTTTCTCCAACTGAACTACAATTGCACTAAAGTGAAAAGAGTAAGCATCCTCCTGCGCCATGGATGCAACACAGAGAGAATCATCAATCTTTGTGAGTGAACTAGGTGACGATTGACTCTGACATTTTCTATAATTAGTCTTTCATCCTCTCCAACCCTCCCTCCCGGGGGGGTCAGAGTCCACACCAACCCTCTCCGTCCAGGAGGATTCGAGAAAAGATAGAATAAGAAGATGTGTTTCCAGAACAAAGAGGAAGGGGTTGGAGAAGAGGGAGTTAGCAAAGTTGGACAAGATTGGAATGAGCATATAAAGATGTATTGATGTACCAGATCATCTAATGCTCCCAGGTTGATGCAACGTATTCCACCAGTTGACTGAAAACTTGATTATTGGTATATCGATCAGTCCAACACATATTCAAATAGAAGCCAGTTCAACAGAAAGCTTTTGAAAACACAGTGCACCCAGCTAAATAAGAAACAAGATGAATACAGAGGTCCCACGAGCATCCCACACCCAAAAGGTAACCCACATGGGCCTTCCCCAAAAGCCCCCAGTCACTAAGGTCAATAATGTAAAAAAAGCACCAATTTCTATATCGGTTCCGGAAGAGTGAAGAAAAAGGGGATGCTTTGTTAATAGGAACAAGAAACTATTAAGGGTCATTGCAATATAAACTACAATACTCATCCAAGCCACATGAACATGTACATAGAGAATATGAGAATTTCCACCTTGTTGAAGATCTGGTGGTGCTACCCAAAGACTTAAATGAATAGCCATCCCCGTGAAGAAGAACCAATATCCAATAATCATTTGCGAGGGGATTCTGGTCTTTGCCATAAAGAAAGAAGGTTGTAATAATGAAAGGGACATGTGAATTGATGATGCCGGTACCGTGGAACAAAAAAGACACAGATGTATATTCAATCACATAGTTGGGCACTCCTCCTTTTTATTCAATTATGAAATGTAGGAGTTAATGGACATTTATAACATCATTCAAATAAATACAAATTAAGATCGTAAAAACATAAGCTTGTAATATAGAAACACCTAATTCCAGACCGGTTAATGCAAGAACTATAAATAAAGGACCAAGATCCCCTATGAAATAGAAAAGATTATTCATACATAGCATAGTCCAAGAAAACCCACTTAAAATATTTACTAAACTATGATCGGCCATCATATTAGCAAATAAACGTATTCCTAAGCTTAATGCATGAAAACAATAAGAGATTAGCTCAAGGAGTGCTAAAAAAGGTGCTAACGACAGCGGGACTCATACGGGTAATAAAAAGCTTAAAAAATGAAGCCCATTTCTTTGAAATCCAACTATCGTAATGCCTATAAAAATCGAAAATGAGAGAGCCAAGGTAATGAGAAAATGACTTGTCATTGTGAATCTATAGGATATCATACCCTGAATATTACAAAATAACAAAAAAGTCAAAGTGACCAAGATGCAAGGGAAAAACTTTTGTTTCACATTTATTGAAAGACCACCTATTTGTTCGTTTACCAGGTTCAACATGAAATCATAAATCAGCTCTACCAAGGATTTCCAAGCATTTTGCACTAACTTTCCCCCTCCCTTTTTCCTAACAAAATAAAATATAAGTAAGACCAAACTGAGAGTTAGCATCATAGACAAGGATGCATTAGTGAATGATAAATAGATCTTTCCCACCTTCATCATAATCAATGGAAGGATGGAAAATTGGTCAAGTGGGCTGTCTTTAATCTGCCTCCTGGATGCAGAAGCCATTTTTGCTATTTCCTCACCATTTTCGTACCGACCCTCCATCCAATCGGGTTATGAAAAAAAGGACTCTTCTACGACGGCTGCTTTATGACCGAAGGATTTCCCCCTGGATCATCTCATATATGTTGTTCCCCCGGCCTTCATTCTCCAAGTCCCCCAAGAAATCTAAGCGATCTTCCCCTCCCAAAGCAGGAGTGGTAGAGGATGTGTCCCATTCGATCACCCTCTCCATTACCATACGGTCTTGTGATTGATCCTCGGGGGAGCAGAGGAGCCCTTCCTCTGCCACCAAAAAAAATAAGACCGTCTCGGCATCCCACAAAATTTTCCTCAATTGTTGTGAGAATCACCTCAGGAGCCTCCACCTCGGTAGGTCTGGCGCACTCCATCAACTCCAAGTTGGAGAACAGGGCGAATATAAAAATGACAACAAAACCACAAAATCTTCCGTTCATCTTTTTTTTGGTTTTTTTGCACCATATTTGGATCTTCCCCTACTTCGATCCGAAATTCCCAGCAAATCTTTGACCCCCCGAATACAATGGGATTTCACACCTAGAAAATCTTTC
This sequence comes from Alisma plantago-aquatica, assembly GCA_963693085.1. NCBI lineage: Eukaryota > Viridiplantae > Streptophyta > Magnoliopsida > Alismatales > Alismataceae > Alisma > Alisma plantago-aquatica. The sequence continues at coordinate 919,660,050 of OY856414.1, forward strand.
ACTCTACCTCCTCTGATTAAGACTAGGAGATGTTCCTGCGAATTATGACCTTCCCTTAAATGTAAGAAAATATCTCATTTCGATTGCTCAAGCGTACTTTTGCTATTTTACGTAGAGCTGAATTAGGTTTTTTTGGTGTTCCCGTCGAAACACGCAGGCATACTCCTTGCTTCTAGGGGCATTGATTTAATGCTCGAGTACAGTCTGTTCATCATTTTTCTCCTCTACCATGATGAATCAATTGATTCGAGGTGGGCATCATTCCTTCCTTATTGTACTCCAACATCAGCCCCTTTTTTTCATCAAAGTGAATAATCAAGAGAAGAAATTGACATAATTACCCATAATCAGAATCGTCTGATGTCCCCCATAATATTAATTCATATCTTCTGAACTGACTTGCTCGATCAGGATGGACCCCTCCAATCAATTCTGAGACGAGGTAACCATTGTACACTATTCAAGCGAGGTCAAGGCATACTAAGTATAATATACTATACTATGTCCCACTCCACAACTCTCTCCAGACATTTCCACAATAGACCCATAGAGAGAATGGTTTCATCCCTGTCCAATTGAATTGGGGGGAGTTCAATAGCTCGACCACCTAAAGTGTTACGACCCCACCTCCCGATAACCCCCAATTAAGGGAGACCAAGAGGTTGAGCCGCATCCATTAACCCCGGATCAAAGGTTCGGCATATAACCATAAACAATTATCAAATTCTAACATACTATACTGAAAATGGTAATAAAATTTTTCTTTACATACCTTTTGAAAACTTGGATCATTAAACTTCTATCCACACCGATACTAATCTATCTAATCCTCCTTTATACTTTAACTCTCTTTTAGTATCACATGTGCCACTTTACTGTTTGTTCTTTTCATTGTACCTAAAACGCCGACAAACAAAACGTCGGTCAGCCGATGCTGGTATGTGGGGAGAAGCAGATAATTGTTCAACTAAGTTAACAACATAATCATTCAATTAATGATTTAACAAACAAGATTATGTTTTAAACCATATAACTCAATCCATACATATTCACAAACTCTGGGCTGTCCCTGCAGTGGACATGGATATCACCTCTCTTTTAGGTATAGAGTCGCATGGCACTACCCGGAGGTAGCCCAATATCTAACTCAACGTGACTTGATGGTCCTACCTCCATGGTAGCCATGTACTAAGTCACCCATAGACCTGATGGACCTACCCATTAGGTAGCCATGTACTAGGTCATCCATAGACCTGATGGACCTACCCAATAGGTAGCCATGTACTAGGTCATCCATAGACCTGATGGACCTACCCAATAGGTAGCCATGTACTAGGCCTTTCTCTAACCTGATGACCTACCCATAGGTAGCCATGTACTAGGTTAGCTATTTTGCCACAGAGAGAACCAGGATCTGAGTTCATAGGTATACACATTAAGTGATAGTCATAGCCACATTATATTTGCAATATGAACATCGAAGCAGCTTAGTTGCATTCAAAGCGATGAAACGTTCGGGAAACATCGGGAAACATAAGCGGTTAACCATAAGTAACCACATACCTTTAATTGCACTTTTCAAGATAATAATCCAATCAACAAGCAATGAGGAAGAGAAATCCTGAAATAAAAGTACCAATTCCTTTTATTAATACTTATCCAATCTCCTTATTCCAATTAGGATTTCAATTCCATAATTAGGGTTTCATCTGGAAATTAGGGTTTTACTTCTTCTTTCATCAATACCATTCTTTATTTATTTCTTTTCATAAAACTCCTAATTTCTCATTGAATTTCCTTTATTAAACAGCTGATCTCCTCATTTCATAAAAATATGGTTTTTATCTCTCTTTATCCCAAATTAGGGTTTCCATGCAAATTAACCTTCTTTTAAACATTATAATTCCAAGTTAAGCATTTTTGCAATAAAATAGCAAATTAAACTACCATTAACATTATCAGAGTCAAACTTAACGATTTGACTTGTTGAATTACCAAAATACCCTCTCAACATGCAATTAGGGTTTCTCATCAAATTTTACTAAACTATATTAGTCAAATAAAGTACTTTTGCTAAACGAAGTAGAATTAGGTTCTGGAATTATTTTTATCTTGTTCCTTGCATTTTTCTATAAAACTTTCATATACAAAGTTGTCTCATTAGATAATCCTATTAATTACTACGAATTTTGCAAGAAAAAGTCCTTTTTCTGATTATTCGTTAGAGATAGAAATATTTTACCAAAATTCGTAACCGTCGGATCGATGCACCCATGGTCCGCCTCAGGATCTGACGCTCCTCGCCGCGCGTCTCCTTCACTTATGCACCGCGAAGCCCCGATCGTTGGATCCACGAGCCCACGGTGGTCTTTGGATCCAACAGCCTTCGCCCAACCTTGGCCCGTTCGTTAGATCTCGATCTAACGTCAACTGCTCTTCATTCTCCTCGCCCTCTAAACTTCTAAACGTGGCGGAGCCGCGGCGGCGCTCTCGCCAGAGCAAGGTCAATCGGATGAAGGAATGGGTAAGGGTACGTGCGAGAAGGCCGGTTGAGATCATTAGGTTGTGAGGAACCGAGGGGTGCCTTTATATAGGCACGGGGAGGTCCCAATTAGGGTTCCCAAACCTGCCGCCACTCCTATTCCCATCCCAATTGGGCGTTTCATCGATTCACTATGAAACCCTAGCAAACCGGGGTCAGATCGCTTCTCCTAGCACTCCCGAAACTAATGGAAGAGTTTCCAAAGATGCACTTGCATCTGATCTCACGAAAACAAGGGATTAAAATCCCTCTCGCGCGGCTACAGTCCCTATCCCTTTGGGACTTGGACGATGAGCTGTGTCCCTTGGATCAAAATCCAAGGGCTCTCATCCCACGCGCAAGATCAAAGGGAAATTTAATTCTCATTAAAATTGGATTTTATTCCTATTCCAATTGATTTTTAGAAAAATCATATCTCCCAATTGGATTGGTATTTCTTTCCCAAATTTTGAGGGAAACTCGAATTCAGTATTATCTTTCATCCCTCCAAATTTGGTGTTATTATAATAAGGATTCGATTCCTTTTCTTAATATGCAAGTTATCATCATATTAATCACATTTTCCATCTTTTCTTTATTTCTTTTATCATTATTTCTCGATTCTGAGTTCCTTGAACCCCAAGGAATCTATGATCTCGAAATCTTATTTTCCTTTAATAGTAATTTCTTTCTTTTTAGCAATACCATGTAATACATTAATTGTATATTCACATTATCTTCTTATTTTGCTATTTTGGTATTTTCTCTTTCTTTCCTCTTTATTGGGACTCCTTGGATCCCAAGACACTCCATTATTCGAAATTCATTTTATTGGAATACTCATTATCCTTCTTAATGCACCTATATGCATTATTTGCATTATCATGTTTATTTCTTAATACAACATTTCTTTTTGAGGATTTCTCTTTATTTATCTTTTATTTTCTTCATTGGCATTCCTTTTATCATTATAAATCTCATGGATACGAAATTCCCCCAAGGAATCTCATTTATGCCTCTTTCCACTTATTTTCCACATTTTCTCATTATTTTCCAATTTCTCACTTCATAAAGAAAAACTTAATTAATATTTTCTTTTCTTATGGCTTTCTTTATGCAACTTTATACTCCTTGGAACCCAAGGAACCCAAGAGGCACGAAATCCTCTTTGGATTTGCCTTATAGAGGTTTCCACACATTTCTTTTATCAATTATTCCATTATTCATTACTAATTGAATTTTCTTTGTTATTTCCTTGTTATTGGGCCCAATAGCCAATAAAGCCCACAAATCAAACAACAAGGCTATTTTAAACGAAATCCATTTATTCAAAACAAATCACATCATTATTGTCAATTATCCTTAATATGAGAAATTGCATTTCTCACCAATTGAACCCAAAAATTGGGGTTATAACATCCTTCCCCTCTTATAGGAATTTTGTCCTCAAAATTCAGGCAAGCAAACAAACAATTCAGGATAAGACTTTTCTATGTCCATCATTGGCCCCTATGTGGCTTTGCCTTACCCATGGCACTTACAAAGAACCTTTATCATCACTTATTCTTTTCTCTGAGTCCTTTCACTCTGGCATCTATAACTGCACAGGTGACTCAGGTCATTTCAGCCTCCCTTGGGGCTCACTAGGTTCATTGCTCAGCACATGGTCGGGTACCTCACATAGTGCTCTAAATTGGACATATGGAAAACATCTCCCATTACTTTATCCCGAGGGGTAAATTCAAACCTAACCTTCTCCACCCATCCATCTCTAATGGACCCATGTATCGGGGACTCATCTCTCTTAATTATAACTTAGAGGGGTCGGACTTTCATGTCACATTTTCTCCCACAGTGAACTGCATGTCAGTCTACTTTGCATCTGCTCATGACTCTTGTCGTCTCTAGGCTCCTTTCAGCCATTGCATGATTAAAGTGACTTCATCTACACGCACTGTGGTCCCTTTTTCTAACCATCATGTGGTCCTTTTCTAACCATCATGGGGCCCTTTTCACCAACATCACCTTACTGAAGTGGTGACCGACACAACCTCCCTTACAGAGCTTCATATAAAACCCGATACTGGCTATGGTGGTCATTGTCACATCTTTCGTATGAAAAAAAACTATCTCTAGATATCACCCTAAACGAGCACACATGCCCTCATCAGACCCTTTAGTCTGGATCATACTAACCATAGTTAGGGGTGGTAAACTATATTAACATTGAGTTCTTCATGTACCTACTTCCACCTTTTGGAAGGGAACCTTTAGTTCCAACTCAAGAACCTTTGAACTTGCTTTATGGTGTAGTTGAACCATCTCTCTCATGGGTAGTTCAACTAGATCTGTCCATTAACCGAACTCTTCCTTTCTCATATTATCTAGGTAAGGCGACCTACCATAACCCATATTGTATCTCGACCTTCTTTGGTCCAGGGAAGACCTATCACAACATCCATAGTGTTGAGCTATCATTCCTTCTCAGGGATTCTTTTGTCCTCCATAACGATACACTGGGTTACCGGGGTTCGACCTTTACCTCCTGGCTTGCATGGCCATGAACCACATGCAACCTCATCTTAAGCACCTAACGTGCTATTGGCATTATCAAGGTGTATGGTGATCTCTAATCATGATTTCTTGTATGTCGTGATTCTTCAAAATCGATTCCTTCGAAACCCTAAACCACTTTAGTCGGGGTTTCATCACCTTCTCTTCCAAAGAAGTACATCTGGGGTTTTACCACCATCCTTTCATTGCATCCAGGATTAGACTGGCTAACCAAACAACCCTAACTTTTCAACGCATCTTGTTACATTTGAGTGTTATCCGAACACTTCTCCCTTTCAAACTTAGGGTTAGCCAAACAACCTCTTCTAGCTTCTAGTCAAACGAGTCAGATGTATCTCAACCAGAGCAGCCAATACCACTTCACATCTTTAGGTATTAGGTAACATTACACTTCCATGTATTTCACTTATCATGTCACCTCAAACTATATGTTTATCTTCATAAGAACACTCTTTGATTCCATCATCATGGTGATCAAACTCAACTTGGAATAACTTGTAAGTTCCACATAACTCATGATAAAAACATCCTCATAAGGGGACTACCTCATTCCTCTTAGTGTTTACAAACCATCCATGTATCATTCACTTTACCAGGGTAGATATCTTCTCTCTCCCCATTTCTCGTGGCAACATTCCAACCTACATCATCTCTTATCCTTTGTGTATGACATGCATAATGTCCTATCTCTCACCCCCATAACAAGAGGAAATAAGCATTTGGTTGCAGTCCAAATACAGAGTTCTTCCTGTTCCAAGAGTAGAGATGGTACATCCCACCTTGCCAGTACACCTTTAAATCTAAGTTATAACATGCCACATATGTCTCTTCATCACACACATCATGGTATCAAACTAGCCTTGAACCTACTGAGGTTTATATCCTTGGTCATCTCCTCTAGGTCTATAGGGTACCGACTCTTTTGGGGTCATCCCTCTTCCCTCATGCATCAAGAGAGTTCCCTACTCATCTGCCCTTTGGGTCCCATGAGTTCATGAAGGTGATCAATCTCCTAACCCATGGCCCTCAGACAATGATAGCTGTTACCTCCCGACCCTATGGTCATGTGCAACTGGGGAATTAGGCAACTCCTACTTTCATCGGTCTTATCCCTACTGGTCCCTAGTATAGACTTAGGATTCTCCATTATAGTACATGTTTACTTACCTAAGTCTTCATCATCTCTCTCTCTCTGCATTCATGGGCTGACTCTCATCCGTTCATAGGCATCATGGCAACCTGCCTACCTTGGTCAAGCCCCATACCGGTTACCTCCATGGTAACACATTCGTATGCAATAGAGACGGATATCTATGGGTCTGCAGGTTCAATCTCATACTATGTACCTTTCACTTAGCTGCTCAAGATCCTATGAGACTTCTTTAGGTTACTTTGAACCAACAAAACTGATATACATCCTTCCAAAGGGGTCCCTCTCCCAGGATGGGAGGAAAACTATCTCTAAGGTCACAAAAGCTCTTTGGTTTTGGGTTTACATCCACACGAGCCTACTTAACCCTAGCAAGCCATCAAGGCACAAGCAGGTCACTTACTGTACTATGCTAGGTCATATTTGTCCTTTTTCCTCAATGTCGGATTAAGATCATACCTTTCTTTATCATCAACTTAGCTGTGAGGGGTTCATCAAACACACCTTTAACTTCAGGGACTCCTCTTTTCCTCCATTCATGAGGATTACTATTCTTACTTCTATAGGAACTCAACTTCTCATCATGAGCCATAGGTACACCACTTCCCCTCTTAGGCCTAGGACCCTAGGTTCACTGCGTGCTCTGTCTCTTAACTACGAACCAAGCATGAAAAAGGCATGAAATGCACTCCTTGTCATCCTTCAACTCAAACAACACTTAGGATTGGGTCCTCCTCAAGGACACCCAACAAGGTACAGGGCCTCATAACCTGCTACTAAACCTTTCTAGGTCTAAGGAACTCTTCTTCCTACCTCAGAAGGTAAACATCCCTACCATGGGCCTGTAGGTACCAGAAGCTTCCTCTTCTCTCAAGAGTTGGTCCCTCTAAAGACAACCAAGGTATCAAAAACTTTCAGGTATCGATCATGAGACAACCACAATCATCCATTTTTCAGGGTTTTAGGTTTCCAACCTTCTTGTTGGGTTTTCCTGCTCTCTCTAGAGCTAACCCTAAATCCAACTTCACCATTAGAGGTCCTCTTTTCATGAAGAATCAACCTCAAAGGTATTCTCTACAGGGTTGAAGCCTAGGTTCGAACTTATGGTTGCTCAAGATAACCCTTTATGCTCACTCATGATTCCTCATCTAGGGTTATCCTACTGTCAACACTATGATGTGCCCTAGGTGTCAGCTATGCCCTACTGGTACAAGCCCATGGGGTTTCTATGGTCCTTCACTAACATCATCATCTAAAGAGCTATCCTTTACCCTAACATGTATGACCCTTCCCAGGGTTGGGTTGCCAAAGGTGCTAGGTTACCCATGGATCATATGGCATCCCAAAGGCATGTTCTTTAAAACACCTGGTCCGATTTCTCTCTAACCTTCACTTAGGGTTAGGGTTAGCATCATCCTCCGAGGATATGCCAGGTCTCTACTTGAAACAGAGATCTTTCTCTCCAAGACTAACTTATCCTCCTGACAAGAAGGTTTAGCCTCAGGTCTCTTCTGAGGACATGACAACTTCTGTCATACGACCTAAGCATGTATCTATTATTTATTTTGCATTTAATCTATTAATCTTATGTCCGTGACATATCATTTACATGCCTTTCATTAATTTAGTGGAGGATTCCTTGAACCTTATTAACCTTACCCATACCTCAAGAGGGTGAGGAGAAGAAAGAAAACCCTAATCCTTTATGTCCTTATCAGAATTTTGTGATAAGAAGGGATGAATAAGATGAGAAGTCCTAAAGGTATCTTATTTCGATTCATACCCTAAGACTTTGTCCAGGAGGTCACACGGGTCTGGGAGTCCTCGTATTCCGACTAGCGGTGCGGAGGAAAATCTTGCCAGCCCCCGGTCGTGATCCCTTTCTAGACACCTCCGTCTTTCGGATACTCCTCTAATAACTCCCTTGGGTTCTATGGAGTTTGTAAAATTTAATAATTATTAATGGTTAAATGAGGAACCTATGCTCTGATACCAAATGTTACGACCCCACCTCCCGATAACCCCCAATTAAGGGAGACCAAGAGGTTGAGCCGCATCCATTAACCCCGGATCAAAGGTTCGGCATATAACCATAAATAATTATCAAATTCTAACATACTATACTGAAAATGGTAATAAAATTTTTCTTTACATACCTTTTGAAAACTTGGATCATTAAACTTCTATCCACACCGATACTAATCTATCTAATCCTCCTTTATACTTTAACTCTCTTTTAGTATCACATGTGCCACTTTACTGTTTGTTCTTTTCATTGTGCCTAAAACGCCGACAAACAAAACGTCAGTCAGCCGATGCTGGTATGTGGGGAGAAGCAGATAATTGTTCAACTAAGTTAACAACATAATCATTCAATTAATGATTTAACAAACAATATTACGTTTTAAACCATATAACTCAATCCATACATATTCACAAACTCTGGGTTGTCCCTGCAGTGGACATGGATATCACCTCTCTATTAGGTATAGAGTCGCATGGCACTACCCGAAGGTAGCCCAATATCTAACTCAACGTGACTTGATGGTCCTACCTCCATGGTAGCCATGTACTAAGTCACCCATAGACCTGATGGACCTACCCATTAGGTAGCCATGTACTAGGTCATCCATAGACCTGATGGACCTACCCAATAGGTAGCCATGTACTAGGTCATCCATAGACCTGATGGACCTACCCAATAGGTAGCCATGTACTAGGCCTTTCTCTAACCTGATGACCTACCCATAGGTAGCCATGTACTAGGTTAGCTATTTGGCCACAGAGAGAACCAGGATCTGAGTTCATAGGTATACACATTAAGTGATAGTCATAGCCACATTATATTTTCAATATGAACATCCAAGCAGCTTAGTTGCATTCAAAGCGATGAAACGTTCGGGAAACATCGGGAAACATAAGCGGTTAACCATAAGTAACCACATACCTTTAATTGCACTTTTCAAGATAATAATCCAATCAACAAGCAATGAGGAAGATAAATCCTGAAATAAAAGTACCAATTCCTTTTATTAATACTTATCCAATCTCCTTATTCCAATTAGGATTTCAATTCCATAATTAGGGTTTCATCTGGAAATTAAGGTTTTACTTCTTCTTTCATCAATACCATTCTTTATTTATTTCTTTTCATAAAACTCCTAATTTCTCATTGAATTTCCTTTATTAAACAACTGATCTCCTCATTTCATAAAAATATGGTTTTTATCTCTCTTTATCCCAAATTAGGGTTTCCATGCAAATTAACCTTCTTTTAAACATTATAATTCCAAGTTAAGCATTTTTGCAATCAAATAGCAAATTAAACTACCATTAACATTATCAGAGTCAAACTTAACGATTTGACTTGTTGAATTACCAAAATACCCTCTCAACATGCAATTAGGGTTTCTCATCAAATTTTACTAAACTTTATTAGTCAAATAAAGTACTTTTGCTAAACGAAGTAGAATTAGGTTCTGGAATTATTTTTATCGTGTTCCTTGCATTTTTCTATAAAACTTTCATATACAAAGTTGTCTCATTAGATAATCCTATTAATTACTACGAATTTTGCAAGAAAAAGTCCTTTTTCTGATTATTCGTTAGAGATAGAAATATTTTACCAAAATTTGTAACCGTCGGATCGATGCGCCCGTAGTCCGCCTCAGGATCTGACGCTCCTCGCCGCGCGTCTCCTTCACTTATGCGCCGCGAAGCCCCGATCGTTGGATCCACGAGCCCACGGTGGTCTTTGGATCCAACAGCCTTCGCCCAACCTTGGCCCGGTCGTTAGATCTTGATCTAACGTCAACTGCTCTTCGTTCTCCTCGCCCTCTAAACTTCTAAACGTGGCGGAGCCGCGGCGGTGCTCTCGCCGGAGCAAGGTCAATCGGACAAAGGAATGGGTAAGGGTACGTGAGAGAAGGCCGGTTGAGATCATTAGGTTGCGAGGAACCGAGGGGTGCCTTTATATAGGCACGGGGAGGTCCCAATTAGGGTTCCCAAACCTGCCGCCACTCCTATTCCCATCCCAATTGGGCGTTTCATCGATTCACTACGAAACCCTAGCAAACCGGGGTCAGATCGCCTCTCCTAGCACTCCCGAAACTAATGGGAGAGTTTCCAAAGATGCACTTGCATCTGATCTCACAAAAACAAGGGATTAAAATCCCTCTCGCGCGGCTACAGTCCCTGTCCCTTTGGGACTTGGACGATGAGCCGTGTCCCTTGGATCAAAATCCAAGGGCTCTCATCCCACGCGCAAGATCAAAGGGAAATTTAATTCTCATTAAAATTAGATTTTATTTCTATTCCAATTGATTTTTAGAAAATTCATATCTCCCAATTGAATTGGTATTTCTTTACCAAATTTTGAGGGAAACTCGAATTCGGTATTATCTTTCATCCCTCCAAATTTGGTGTTATTATAATAAGGATTCGATTCCTTTTCTTAATATGCAAGTTATCATCATATTAATCACATTTTCCATCTTTTCTTTATTTCTTTTATCATTATTTCTCGATTCTGAGTTCCTTGAACCCCAAGGAATCTATGATCTCGAAATCCTATTTTCCTTTAATAGTAATTTCTTTCTTTTTAGCAATACCATGTAATACATTAATTGTATATTCACATTATCTTCTTATTTTGCTATTTTGGTATTTTCTCTTTCTTTCCTCTTTATTGGGACTCCTTGGATCCCAAGACACTCCATTATTCGAAATTCATTTTATTGGAATACTCATTATCCTTCTTAATGCACCTATATTCATTATTTGCATTATCATGTTTATTTCTTAATACAACATTTCTTTTTGAGGATTTCTCTTTATTTCTCTTTTATTTTCTTCATTGGCATTCCTTTTATCATTATAAATCTCATGGATACGAAATTCCCCCAAGGAATCTCATTTATGCCTCTTTCCACTTATTTTCCACATTTTCTCATTATTTTCCAATTTCTCACTTCATAAAGAAAAACTTAATTAATATTTTCTTTTCTTATGGCTTTCTTTATGCAACTTTATACTCCTTGGAACCCAAGGAACCCAAGAGGCACGAAATCCTATTTGGATTTGCCTTATAGAGGTTTCCACACATTTCTTTTATCAATTATTCCATTATTCATTACTAATTGAATTTTCTTTGTTATTTCCTTGTTATTGGGCCCAATAGCCAATAAAGCCCACAAATCAAACAACAAGGCTATTTTAAACGAAATCCATTTATTCAAAACAAATCACATCATTATTATCAATTATCCTTAATATGAGAAATTGCATTTCTCACCAATTGAACCCAAAAATTGGGGTTATAACATAAAGGTCATGACTTGACCACTGACGGTAGTCCGCAACCCGTGCACGAGTGCAAATGTACTCATGGATATCCACAAAGGGATTTCCCGGAGCAACACTCACATCATGCAAAGGTTATATGAGGATATACTTCCTCCCGCGAAGCCATGCAACTAAGGTCCCATACCAAAAAGGGCGACCGTCGACCTAACCATCGTGATAGTGGCCAGTCAAGGATCCACCTGTCAAAGGCAAGGAGAAAACGGTGGATTCGCCGACTCTTCTTTTCTTCAGTAAAGTCAACCTCTGAATCCAACACCCAATAATCGGAGGGAAATCACTCGATCTATGAGATTCTATTTCCTACACAGACCTAGACATCAGATTCAAAGTGTTGAGAAAGTGGGGAAACTGGTGAACAACCTCAAGCCTTTCACCCTGTTTCACGAACTCGGCGCAACCCAAAAGATATCTGAAGTGAGAATGCTCCGGGCAACAAGAAGTCAGTATGATGAGAAACCTCTACCCTGGCTAACCAAGCTAGGTAGACTTCCGCAACGTGTTTGTCAGCTATGACCACGTCATCCCCAAGGGTGGCATAATCATAAAGCTGTAGGCCCACCCAGATTGTTCTACGCACGCCCAAGACGTGGTGAGAAAGTGAGAAGAGGGGCCAAGAGGAATAATATCCCCCTGGATGCCCACCACAAAACTCACAGGTCTCTTAGGACTCGTCATAAGATGTCATGTGTCAAAGGCAAGCCAAAGCGGAGGCGGCTGAAGCGTCGATCAAAGAGGGCCTGTATGACCTCAAACACAATAAGCCTATCAGTTGCTGATGTCAAACCAAGATGGCCCACACATCCTCTCGGACAACCAGGAAAATGGAGCGGTTGAACATTTGTTGGTAATAAAATAGACAGGGACCCGAGCATAGAGATGTGTTTTCAAGTCATCCCCCAATCAAAGCATATATTGCCAATGGCAAAAATTCACCTCTTCCCACCGCCCTCTCCCTAATAGTCAAGTCACGTTGTACCTCAACCACCTACAACAAGCGACTGAGAGAGGGCCCCCAACTCTTCTGGAGTAGGCATCCATAACAGGACGGACCGTAGGAGATCAAGACAAACTGCTCTAGATCTCACTGTGTTTGCTCCTGATTGCGGGAAGCAAAAGCAAATCGCACACAAGTTTTAAAATATATCGATGACACCTGATGACCATTGTTCACCTCTGGCACTTGATGAATGAACCACAATAGGAAATAGTATGCGGTCAGTTCCCAATGAAAGCAGGATTCAATTTTCATGATCTCAGAAGGACACCACACCCTCCACCTTCTTGCAAACTCACTCCTATCAGATTGGAGCAAGGTCACCAAGTGATCCTAAACCATCTGAGTGTTAGGCATACGGGGTCAGAGTCTAAGTTATCCCCTGATAAAGATGTGTCTTGGCTGGGCAGATACCTAGAGTTACACAGCGCAAACATTGGGGAACAAGCCACTAATCCACAATTTGTATCACCGATATATGAAAAGGGTGAGACCATGGACGGGTCGTCATAGTTCCATCGAGATACCCTCTTCTTACAATAAAATGATTGATTGCCCAGTCTAAAGCTAAAGAACGATAGGTAAATCCGAACTAGAAAATCTGCCTTGCTATCCATCCTGGAAATCATTCAGCGATGAGTGGACGGAATCACTCGGGGAAGCCCAGACTTGGTCAGGGATACCGGAACAGACACAACCCGCAAGGGTGTGCCCGCGTAATAGCATTGGAGACACACTGAGAACTGCTTCAAATAGAGTTTCAAAGTGAGCCCCCCTCATTCCCCTATGAGGAGATCGGATCGTCGACCAGGGAGGGCAACCACCTCTCTCTATATATGATTGAGAAAGTAGATGCTTCTTCCATTTTTATATATGTATTGGAACGAACTTCTTATTTAGTTACATTAGCACTGAAGATGATTCTCAATTCCATTCTTTTCTTTGGGAGGGCCGTAGATTGCTACGGATGCATTTCATCCAAAGGTACCGACCGACCTAGGAGCACAGTGGTCTTAGGGGGGAAGGATGGAGGATCTGGGTCCAAATCTAAGTTTGATCAAAGAACTCGAGGGGCAGAGGTGAAAGGGGAAGCACTGGCAAAAAGAGAAGAACTGTAGGAATTGGTTTTCCTCAAAGAAATATGCCCCCCAACTGAAGAAGTAGGTCGTGCAGAAGACTCTTCCTACAATCTATCCTCAAGCGTGATGTGGCACGCATTGTGCCACAGTCAACAAGAGCGAGATCCATTTACTTGACCTCACTCTACAATCGAACGAAGGTGCGATCCATTCCATTTGTCTACCCACGAGGGGATCCTCTAAGAATGAGAGAGTGGATCTCGAACCGACTCCATCCAATCAAAGTGAAGTAGGCCGACGTTGTTCCTGCCAAAGGGTATTTCGTACCGATGTTTTTTCCCCAACCGAAGTTGGTCGAAACGAAACCGATTTGTTCACACTCGGGCCAACTAATTTAATCTATAGAAGAGAAGTCAATCCATTCCATTTAAAACCATTCCCTTCCACTAAAGCTTGTTTGAAACTCTAGTTCCATTGTTGGGGAACCGAAGAGTTCCTACATTCCATTGATTTCCACAAAGCAAGGCAGGTCTGTTCCTCTCCCATACGGTCGAGCTGCTTTCAGTTGTTGCTCGCAGGAAGGCTTGCTGCTTCTTCTGCACTCCCCACTTCATGGCGGTACCTCTTCTGGTTGCACGTAGGCACCGCAGAGAGCATGCATGGAGATAACTGCTTTGCGGTCAATCTCACTATCTCTATCGCTGGCAGTCACTCTCTTGCTGCTTCCGGAGATAACCGCATGCGGTTGTTGCTCGCAGTGAGCATACCACATCAGTGCCTCTTGTGCGGAGAGAATCGCTTGCTGGTAGAGAGAGAGGCATGTCGCTTGTGGAGAGCATCATCCATACCGCATGCTGCTATCACTTCTCTCTTCCTTGCGGTTGCTGGTAGCGGCGTGGTTGTTGCTTCTGGTTGTTGCTTTCTCTCTTCGCAATCGGGTTGAACTCGCCTGTCTTGCTATCACTCGAGCTCAATTTCCTCTCGCTATCGGGAGAGCTCAGTCGCCTCAAAATGGACCAATTTGACTAATTGACTGCAAAAAAACACGGGTTTTATCAAAATGAGAAGACAGGTTCCACTCTTTGTCTGAAGAAAAAGGTGGATTGCACGAGAGAGTGGAACATCCGCTTCAAATGCTTGAATGTCGGGGGGAAGAGTTTCTTGAATGCAAGCCCATGATTCCCAGCTCTTGGTTGCTGGCACACCAGTACCACCATGAATACTAATCTATGAAGTAGTAGAAGAACCGCATCGACGCTCTCTTATCTCTCCGCCTAAGCTCACAGAATTGCTCGCCTACAAATCTAAAAAAAGTCTTATCTGGACATCACACCCAGCCCTCTTACACCATTCCAATATTCCCAAGATGAAGTGGAGTTCTAAGACAGCCCGACGCATTACTTGAATTGAAGGACCCTTCACTATTTAGGTGGTGGAATCTACTTCATCCTTACAAAGGAAAGGAGACATGGCAGTCCAAAAGGTGACCTTTTTTCCTAGTCAGCGGATTCAGTATTCCTTAAACTACTCTTCCACAACCCTTCTGGAAAATTTGATATCTACTGAGCACTAGAATGCCCAAACTTTCACTCATGCAATTGTGATTCTACGGTATTCGTTACACTCTCCTTAAACTCACTGTGACATTACCTTAGAAAGAAAAACGAAGATCAAAATGACTAGTATCCTGCCTTTACATTCTTCGCTCTATTTCAATCATTTCTTTTGGTATATGGTCGGGAATGATCTTGTCTTCCCATTCCTCTAGCTCTCATTTCGTGCATGCTCTTGGCGCTCTTGCCTTAATCCAAGAGGCATTTTCCCCCTTCCTGGTCTCTTCACAATTGATTATATGTGGAGACTTGCTTTTGGTACCAAGATCGAGACCTTGAGTCCAGGTTGTTGCATCGCCGTCACCTCTGATTCAATCAATAGAAAGACCAACACAACTGTTAGTGCTACGGTCTTTATCGGAAGGGTGAAGATCACGTAACATGATCTCTTCAACAACGGCATGGTGGTTATTCATGGCCTTCAAGGTTTCATTCTACTCTGCTTGATGAACATTTCTTCGCATCCCTTTCCATTTTGTGGCTCCCAACCGCTATAGTCCTACAGTCTTTCTTTCCCATAGGACAGTATGGAAGAACAGTTCTTGATGAATGAGAATGTTATTCCAACTCCATGATCTCAAGTTCTTCCTCGACCCCTTTCTTCTGTCTTTGACTTTGCTTTTTCTACTCTAGCTAGGCTTCTCTTCTCGCTACTCCAGTCTAGTGGGGAAGGTCTGTTGGATTGTTGTGTTATGACTAATTTATATGAATAAATAGCATATCTAATATCAATGTGATGATATGATGCCCAGGCTAGGAACTGTTGTTATTCATAGTAGGTTGCTTCTCCCTCAGGGCGACTTGCTTGGACTGACATTTCTCTTTCATACCTAAGCGTCATATTGAATAACCATAATCAAGGCAATAGCTATTGATTCTTTGAGAGCAAAATTGAGGTATACAGAACTTGCTTAAACTTGAGTTCGCCATTGGCTATGAGGCATGAACGATAAGACACTATGCTTCTTTCCTCCTTAGGATAGATCCTATTTGACATTATGAATGACACATTGGACTCTTACCTAGATGAAGATGAGTGATCTGACGTTTGCCATCATGAAGGAATTCTCCTTTAAAGGTTGTGGCGAACGATGGGTCCAACCCACTTTTCATAATAATCGAGATCTTCATTTGAAGCCTTGGTATTATATGCTATATAAAGAGGCCATAAGGTCATCTTGACAAACATTATACCAGGATTGAACTTCCATCGAGTGAATAAGGTGAATATTATGAGCAAAAGAACTCATATTTAAGACAATTGAATACGTTAGACTCTGCCTTCACTCCTAATACTGACTTCGCACTGTTTGGAAGAGACTTCCAAGTAGGAATCCACCTTCATCCCTTTTCTAATGGGATAGTGGCAAGGAGAGTCAAGTTTCAGAAATTTCTCTTTCATATTCTCAATATGAGGGAATTCTATCCTTAGTCAACATGGATTCAATCATCAACTCAGCTTCTTTCTATCATTGAGAGCGAGTAAGCGTAGTTGTCAACGAGACAGTGAAAGGAGTTCTTCCATATTGATAGCCCGGAAGGTTGCTCGGCTTTTCCGTGACCTTCAAACTAGAAATCTCATAAGAGAAGTGCAATTGGGTCCGGACCCCGAAGCATGAGAGTCCCATAAATGGCCATCTTCAAATCCCCGAGGGGGACCCAGACGGTCAGGGGCCTAGCAGAAAGAGTCATTTCAGAAGCCGAGAATGAAGGAGAGATTTAGATTCAAGTTCTACTCTTATTCATCTCTTGGAGTCAAATTAGTAAGGGAGCTCACATCTGGAAATCAATCATCTCTTTCTTGGCAGAAAAGCTTCCACTTTTTCACTACTTTATTGATCAAAATAGCATGGTCTTGGTCCACATAGCCAACAAACGGTTGACATGTGCAGACCGAGAATGGTCAAGTCTAGAGAGTACTCTATATCCTCCACCCGATATCCTAACAAGGGTAGAAACCCTCTTTATACGATATCGAAGGTAGATGAACATAGCACCAAAAAGGTGATAACAATTCAGTAAAGAATTAAGCGAAATCAGTGAGAAATTCTGACTGAGGTTATGAGCCCTGAAGCGCTTGGCAAACTCGGCACAACCAGTCACAGAAAGAAAAGATTTCTGGTAACTAATTGTAAGGCCTAGTCTACACCTGAAAATCACTTATTGTTAGGATCAAGTGGAACGGGGAGCCCATCAAATCCCTTGGGACCACTTCTCACCTTGAACATGAATGCAAGAATTTTCTCAAATTCATAGGGGAAGGAAGTGAACACCAATTTAGTGTTACACAACTCCTTAGACCTTCAGAGTTTCAGCCGTTCAAACCAAACTTGCTGAGTCAGTTTATGGGTAGGTAGTTCCTTCCAGGTTGGATTCCACTCTAAACCTTGATATAAAGGAAGAGTGGAGATTGAGGGAAGACACAAATACCTCACATGAAGCAACTGAACGTTTCCCAAGAGCTAGTGCTAGTGGGATAGATTAAGTATGAATTTGACTCTATCAATTCATTTCTTTTTCACGGATGAGATGAATTTGGAAGCGAATCCCAGATCTAACTCTATAGAAACTGAACTCTTGGAGGAAGGTAGAGTTTACAACGTAGAAGATTCTTTCCTATTGTTACAGTACAGACAGTAGGGAAGATCATTGATTTTCCTAGTGACATAGGCCACATGAATAAGAGTTTTCTTTCACATACAACCAATCCATCAAACAATAACTCAAGAAATATGTCATGTTCTCATATTCGTAAGAAGTAGAAGCAAACAAAGTGTGAAGAACATTAGAAGGAAGTATAGAGTCTCAGAACCGAAGCGAGGAAAAAGGTTGCAGGAGAGCTAGGGGACCGATGCAAGAAGTTGGAGTTTCAGACTTGTCAGAATCGGATCTTGTTGTATGGCCCAATAGTCACAAATTGTGCCTCCACAGGTTGACATCCGATCCAACCTAGTAGTAAGCAATACGCCAAAAGCAACCAAAATATTCCTTGGTAAATCGGGCAAAAACTTGAACTACGTACATAGAGATTTAAAAAAAAAAGGTAAAGTCAATAGAGATAAAAAAATGGGTGCTATTGTAGCTACACCTCCCGACTTATCATTGCGCGCAGGCTTAGAGCACGTGAAACTAATCACTACCTCATAAGGGCGTTGAGACCATTTCATGTTACACAAAAGCATCACTTTTTCTGGAGTGTTGTCACATAGCTACCTGACTAGAAGAGCCACTCATTATGTAGTGTTGTCACACAAGATAAGCACGCCTTAGCCTGCAGGTCGGGAGAATCGAATTCCTCTTTCGGTCAACTGTCCACCCAGTAAGCAAAAAACACAGTGGAATCACGCAACGCACGCTGCTGGTGTGCTTCCTGCCCACGAGGAAAGAAAGAAAAGCATGAAGCGGGGGATGTTTGCAGCATGGGAGCAGATTACCCAAGAAATCCATGGGAAAAAAAAGATATCTCGGTAACAAAAACTATAGGAGGCTGTATTGGTGAGATCCGACGGGTTCACATCCCCCAAAAGAAAAACCTCATGGAAGTCTGAGGACCTTTAGTACCCCCGAACCAGCAGCCTTCGTGCCAAGCGATGACCACCCTTGTCCCTTTCCTTTTTCCATTCCGCCTACTTCGTCTGCTTTGTTTCAAAAAGAGTTGGAGGCAAATCCCAAGTAGTTCGTATGCCGGCATTCCTCCCACACTTGACGAAAGGGAACGAATTGAGTTTTCGGGGATGGATTTCATCCCCCGACACCTTCCTCCAGTGCCCCCAACCCTTTTCGAGCAAGCTTTCGTCCCCCTCCCTCTGTCTTTTCCCTATTTTCCCCTCTTCCCCTTGGATGCAGACCGGGCGGCGGCGGGCGCGGGAGGGAGAAATCCCAGAGATTATGTCCTTTTTAGCACAGGAAAAATCGCCCTCTTTTTGTCTGCTGCTCCCCATATTTTTGGTATTGAACGCATGGTGCCTTCCAATCATGTTTTTCTCCTACTTCAACAATCACCAGGCTTCCCCCCAACTGAAAGGCTCTACAAAGGGCGGTTGAGGAACTAAGTGGCTCGACCTTTAGGGAGAAGAACGAATCGACCTACAGGGAGTGGAACGAATCGACCGATAGGGAGAGGGGAGGTTTTTCTTTTTCATCAAAAATGAGCCGAGGATGGCCTATTGGCAGCGCAACCTTCCACTGATTCGGGCTTTGCCTGCCCTTTTCTGATTATGATAAAGAATTGTATCTTGGCCCGGGAAAGCACTGGCAACGACTGAAAGGAAGGGGTCTATGTAGCAGCAGCACCCGCCCACAGAGCTGTAGGTTTGGCATCTACTATGTAGAAAAAAAGAGAATCCGCTTCATATAACCACGCCTCTTCCCGGCAGCGTGTGGAATGGCTGAGAGTGGACCCTTTTGGATATATAATCCAAGTCGGGAGTGGAGTTAGGGGAACAACCCTCTGATGCAAAACCACTTTCATGTTCGATTCATAGAGCATTTTTTTCGTTTCGTTGATCATTCCTCATTCCCTTTTGTGTGAATTACCCAGCGGCGAATCCCCACCTTTTTGGGCCCTCCATCTCTCGAGCCCCGAGGAACCCCCCAACCTCCCAGGCCCCCGAGCCCCGGTATTTTGACTCATTATATGTGGGCACCTGATATCTATGAGGGTTCACCCACCCCGGTTACAACATTCCTTTCTATGGCGCCTAAAATCTCTATTTTTGCAAATATGTCACATCTTTCTATTGTGGGTTCCCCTGTCGGTACATTGCAACAAATCCTATTTTTTTGCAGCATTCCTTCTATGATCTTAGGAGTACTGGTTGCCATGTCCCAAACAAAAGTCAAAAGACCTCTAGCTTATAGTTCGATTGGACATGTAGGTTATATTTGGATTGGTTTCTCATGTGGAACCATAGAAGAAATTCAATCAGTACTAATTGGTATCTTTATTTATGCATCAATGATGATAAATGCATTCACCATAGTTCCAGCATTACAGCAAACCCGTGTCAAATATATAGCATATTTGGGCACTTTATCCAAAACGAATCCTATTTCGGCCCTAATCTTCTCCATTACTATGTTTTCATACGCAGGAATACCCCCGCTATCCGGCTTTTGTAGCAAATTCTATTTGTTCATCGCCACTTTGGGTTGTGGGGCTGACTTCCTAGCCCCAGTGGGAGTAGTGACTAGCGTTATAGGTCGTTGGGCGGCCGAAAGGTTGCCATGAGTGACGGTGGGGGACCGATGTTTTCTGTGCACTGGATACATAGCTTACCAAAACAGCTACGACACAGATGGGAATGCAGGCTACGAAAGACAAGGTTGAGTCTGATACATCAACCGTCTACTCAATATCCTTGTACAAGTCCACAATCACTACACGAGATGAACCTGGGTTTGGTGAATTGAAGTTGGCCTCTAGTGGGAGAGGACTCCCAGTTACTGCGCGATTGTATATTGTGGTGCTCCCCATCAGTTGTTGGAACAACGTGAGTCGGGTCCTCGATTCTGAAAGAGGTAGGGATAGAGAAATTCCCCATCTCATTTGCAGTGAAAAACGAATCGACATCTCGATGTGAGACAGCCCCTTCCATTTTCTTTTTGGGAAAGAACGGCGAAGTCCATCCGAACTGTCCAATGAAGAAATAAGAGGAGATCAAAGCGCCAATGGCACTTTTCGCGCGCATGCGGAACGGGCACGGAAAAAAAATCAAGTGTGCAGGAGAAGCAGTTGAGCTCATTCCCTTCACTTCCTGGGCCCAAAGCAGTGCATCCCGGCCAAATCAAGGATTTGGGGATTCTTGCTACATATATATATTGATATATGAATATAACAAAAAATTTCTCTTTCATTCCACCTTTGATTCACATGACTGCGCTTAGCCCCCCGTAGTCCCCCTACTCTACTGTAGTGGATGACAGAGGGTTCCTAGTACCCGAAAGGAGTGATACATGTGACGTGAAGGGGCCAGGACGGTTCCTACTACTACACCACACTACACTTGGCTCTACACATTTACGGATCCCACCCCTTCCTTCGTAGAGCCGTGTATTGTCAGTGATCCGAGCCTACCCGGACCGAGCCCCCCATAGAGGCAAGTTTAGTTGGTGAGACGTATGATGGGCAACTATCTCCTACGGTTCGGAGAGGACTCGTAGCTGTCCATCCGTACTCCCCCATCGGTTTCAGAGTGGACCCTTTCACTCTATTTTATTATATACGCTTAGCGAAAAGAATGTTTTTTGATAGACCTAGGACATGGATTCTATATGAACCAATGGATCGTGACAAGTCTTCCCTACTAGCAATGACTTCCTCTTTCATTATTTCATCCTTTCCATATCCCTCTCCTTTGTTCGATCTGACTCATCAAATGGCACTCAGTTCATATCTTTAACGATCATTGACAAGGTTCAAAGAAAGGGTGCTAAAAACACGCGAGATAGGCTTTACTAGACCGCACCCGTAGTTGACTCAAGGCAAAATAATGTTTCATTGTCTCATACTATTGATAAGCGGGGTTAAAACTCTCGGGGAAATGATGGTGAGAAAGACTATTAGGAAAAAGGAAATCGATTGATTCATTGAGTTGAATGGGAAGGGCAAAGCCCCTGCCGAAGGTCGACGTCGAAGGATAAAATACGGGCCATGGGAGAAAAAATTCCAAGGATTTCCCGTGGTGTTGTCAACTCGGAGACAAATACACCTGAAACTGACAATGGTAATGTGCACATCTTTGATGGGTCACAGCAGCTAGGTTCAGTGGTAATTGCCTTCTCCCAACATTGTTGTGGAGGTTTTGTCCCGCCCCTTATGCAGGCAGAAAAGAATTGGCCTTGATCATATTCTCATGCCTGATGGGTAGACTCATGAAGTCGATGTTGAGAATAAGAAGAAACAACCACCTCTCTATGGTGCCTCTCCGTGCGCCGGTCTCAGAACCATACCAGTGGGGGAGGGTAACCAATCCCTTTGATCGGACATGTTCTCTCTGACTCCAGTTTTCTTTATAGATTCTTCGATCATCATCATAATCACATAGAATATGCACAGTATTGGCTTTATCTATTGCTCGCCTTCATCAGGTCAAGTTCCCTGAACACATCTTATGGGTGTGCGAAAACCATGGATATCCCCTTCTCGTATACAGCGTATTTGTCGCAGGTTATCCATGGGTTCCTATGTGGTATCTCATGGTGAAAGACCCCCAATATGGGTGTTCTGGAAAGACATCTTCTTTGTTGGGTCCGATCTACTCAACAACCGTTGAGTGTAGTGGTTCTAGCAGCATGTCAAACATTAGCAGAGGCATATATATATATATCCTTTGAATATTGTCCTTCAAAGAAATGAAGGAAGTTCCCAAGCCCGGATCACCAGCTAAGGCCCCTAAATGATCACTCAGTGATAAAGGAGGTAGGTGTGCAGAGACAGCTAAGAGGTTTGCCTAGACTTGAAAGAGTGTGTAATAGCTCACTGATTGACCTGTGCCGAAGATGAATGGGGCATCACGCCAAGTGGGATGTCAAAATGCATCGATAGGGGAGCGTTCTGCGAAGTGCCCGCGCAGTATGGACGAAGAGGAAGTGAGAATGTCATCCTGTTGAGTAACGCAAACATTAGTGAGAATCCAATGCCCCGAAAACCGATCCTCCGCAAGGTTCATCCATGGAGGGTGAGTCTGGGCCTAAGATCAGACCGAAGTAGTCAATGGACAACATGTGAATATTCCTGTACTACCCCTTGTTGGTCCCGAGGTACAAATTGACCGTCAGGGAGAGGGACGGAGGAGGCTAGGTTATCTGAAAGATGGTTATCAGTTCAAGGTCTTGCAGAGCCTTGCTTTTTCAGGGTCAAAAGGGGTAGAGAAAATCCCCCGAGCCAATGTCCGAGTACCAGGCGCTACGGCGCTGAAGTCACCCTTGCCATACTCCCAGGAAAAGCTCAAACGACCTTCAACAAGTACCTGAAAATGACACAGGTGGGTAGGTAGAGAATACCTAGGGACGCAAGACAACTCTCTCTAAGGAACTTGGCCAAATAGCCCCGCAACTTTGGGAGAAGGGGTGCCTCTTCACAAAGGGGGTCGCAGTGACTAGGCTCGGGCAATAGTTTACCAAAAACACAGGTCTCCGCAAAGTCGTAAGACCATGTATGGGGCACCTGCCCAGTGCCGGTCAAGGAAGTTGGTGACCTGCTAACAGGCGGCGACTGACGGTGAATGGTGGTCGTAACTATAACGTTCCGTCGGTAGTGAAATTCCTTGTCGGGTCAGTTCCGACCCGCACGAAAGGTGTAACGATCCGGGTCTCTGAGAGAGGCTTGGTGAAATAGACATGTCTGTGAAGATGCAGACTACCTGCACTTGGACAGAAAGACCCTATGATCATTGTTCCCTGGGATTGGCTTTGGGCCTTTCCTACGCAGCTTAGGTGGAAGGCGAAGAACCTGAGCCGCCATTGTGAAACTCTGTTCGGTCAATAAGGATCGAACCTGCCATGTTCGGGTCAATAAAAAAAAGAGCAAGTCAGATAGGATCGTAGGCGTACGGTGGTAAGATTCACGAGACCACTTTTGGATCTACTCATGGCAACTATTGGACAATTCTTTCTGGATATTCTTTCTGACTCATTTCTCCTCATATGATCTTTCTTTCTGCCCTTTTCTTCCCCCCTCCCTCATCCTCCGCAATCTTCTATGTACAACAATAGGAAGCAACAACCATGCCACTGCTAGCAACCACAAGGGAGAGAGCAGCGATAGCGAGTTGATCCCTACACATTTCACCGCAAATTCCCCCACCCCAAAAAGACAAATCAGGAAAGGCTTGCTCTATCTCCCATGGGGGCCAAATAGACTGCATTAGTGGTATAGCAATGTGTTGTAGCAGTAGGATTGTCTTTCTACATCAGGCCCTTCCTTCTTCCTTGACCTTTGGGATGCACTCCTTAGGCCTGGAAACCTTTATGATCTCCCAGTTTGACTCATCACTCGTGATGCCAAATCAATCAACAAGCAACCATAATTCTCTATCTTCAACGCTTCAGGTAGGTGGCCTAGCTAACACAGCAATGCCTCCCACCATATACTCAGTGCCCCTCAGAGATGTGGAATTAGACTTACTCTCTTATATTTTTTGAGACGGATATCCAACTCCTTCTTGGATTCAAGAAATGTGGGAATAAAGAGTAGGGACAAAAAATCGTTCATCTTTCCTTGATGCAGCAATAAAGAGTCTTGACTTTCCTGAAATGGAGGTGCGACGCCTGATTGTGAGTCTCATAGCCATACGAGGGAATTAAACCCCTGAAGGATTCCGTCAAAGCCTTCCTTTCGCCCTTGCTTTCCTTCATCTCATGCATTTGGGGAAGGAAGCGAGTTGGTCCACATCGGATATCTCATAAAAGAGATTTGAATCGCTATGTGGCGATCCCAGGTGTGATCTTATTCCGGACTTGGCCAGTCAAATAATAACATCACTCATTGGCAAAGCATGAATGGGACTTCGAGTTGTAGCTTCTTGTTCATTTGAGCCCGGCTCCCCCGCTTGGCTCCTCTTTGCTCCTAGTAGACTACTAGACATCTTGTCTACTCTGCTTTTCTTTTATGGAAGAGTCACTCTTAAAAGTCAATTTCAAACTCACCTTGAAGGTCGTTGTCTGATTGCAAGGCTGGAAACAAGAAGGCTCTCTTATGATCTGCTGAAAGTGTACATCATGTTTTTTTATTAATCCCTCACCAAGTAGTTGAAATCAAGCGGATTGTCAAAAATTCTACAAGCAGGAAAACGACCTTTTATCCATAGGTTGATGCTTGATCCCGGTCTCAGGACTTCCCAAGTCACAGAGTCTTTGATCAAGTTGTAAACAAAAGGAGTATACCCTATCCAATATCGATTTTCGCTTATAGTCCGTAAGAAAGGTGGACAAATCCTCCCTCGGTAGTGGACTACTAGTCCACACACTACTAAAGCAGAGTAGCCAGCATGTGCACATCATTTTTTGCCAGAGGATTTTTTAGTGAATCTGATCTTATGGAAGAAGCAGGCAGAGATAGATAGAATCAAATTTTGTAGGGTGCGATGGTTGGCGATCCACTGAATCTGAGTTGTTCTAGGCATTCTGATTGACATCCATCATGTTTGCTGCCGATGTTTGATCCTCAATGTCTGTCTCACCGTATACCTTCTCTGTCGTCCATGGATCTGATTTCTGGTGTTGTGTCTCAGCAATCTACTGGTCTGAAATCGTCTCTGGCAGTTGTCGAATGTCGAATGTCGAATGTTCAACATGCGACTCCACACAATTATACTCAAATTACACACTGTGGACAGTTCATTCCTCTGCTACACGCTTTTGATCTCTATGGATTCGTGGATGGATCAAAACCAGCACCAACTCAGTTTGTTCAAGATTCTTCTGGTATCCCTGCGGTGTCTGAAGAATGAACCATCTGGAAGCGAAAGGATCAACTGATCTGGAGTTGGATTCTTTCTTCTCTCACTGCCGAAATTGGTTCTCCGCTCCTCAATTTGACAACATCATTTGATGCAGTTTCTGGAACATGACTTTGAGACTCAATCCCGAGCTAGGCCATGTCAAAGCACTCATTCTCTGCAAAAGCGATATCTGAATTTGTCCCTAAAGAAACCACTCTAGCAATGGAGCCTGGCTGGTTCTCTAGTTCCTGATGATGACCTGATTTTGTCAATTCTAAATGGCCTGCCTTAAGAGTATGATCCTATTGGGGATTCTATAACAAGCAGGGCCGAGGCAATAGCTTACAATGACTTAGTCGGTCTTCTGATTTAGGAGTATCTGGCATACTACTGGTTCTGAGATTTCCATCAACACTTTTCTACTCCGAGGCCCTATTCTGATAGCAGGCATGGTCACAATCCTAACAGAGGCAGCGGAGGATATAGTGGAAGGAATCAAGGTGTGAGTTGTGGTCAGTACTTCAATTCCAGCCCTCGCAACTCTCTTGGTGTTTCCTCAGCCATGAGTTTCGATTGATGGCGTTCACATATGCAGAAGGCTGAATCATTCTGTCGCAACCTGCTATCAATGCTATAACCATGTCGTTGCTGCTCCAAATCCCCAAGTTGACTCTGCTCTTTTGGTCCACAAGTCTGGTACCCCGATTCAGGGGCTACTCACCATGTGACAAACAACTTGGCAAGCCTAGATATACATTCTAACTATGCTGGGAGTGATTTGGTAATGGCGAGGTTGTGCTGATTGCTGTTGTAGGTGCTCAAAAAGTTCCTGATCTTGATCTTAGGCGTCATGGTATATTGCACGTCCCTCAAGTCACGAAAAATCTTTGATCTATCTAGCGCTACTGATAATTGTTGCTTCTTTGAGTTCTATCTGAATACCTTTTCTGTGAAGGACATTCGCACCCGTCGAGTTCTTGTTCAAGGGTGAAGTAGGACTCTACCTCACCTACCTACGTCTGCTTCACAACACTCCACCTACATATCCTCCAGTCATCAACCTACTGCTCATCTCACCACGTCTCAGCCGTCGAACAATATCCCTGGCATTTCCGCTTCAACTATAGCACAATTCAGCAAATTCTTTGTCACCATCACATTCCTTTTATGCCATCTCGGCCTCATGTGTGTGACTGTTGTATGCAAGCCAACTCCCACAAATTTCCCTAACATTGTACTGAGTATGTCATATTTGAGTTGGTGTTTTCTGACGTGTGGATGTCTCCTGTACCCACACATGATCGTGTTAGATACTTTGTGTCATTTATAGATGATTTCTCCAAATTTGTATGGATCTTTCCATTAAAGAAGAAAGAAGATGTGTTTGATATTTTTCTGGAGTTCCATGATTATGTTTCTGTCCCATTTTCTGCCTCCAGGGAGATGTTTCATTCTAACTGGTGAGGCGTCGTCTACTGCTGCTTCACCTCAGTTATCTTCTGACAACAATGAGTTCACAACAGTTGTGAAAACCAGCACGTACTCATGGAATGCAGATCAATGAATGGCATCTACAACTCAAAAAAAGAAAATATCTTCTGTCTACTTTTCATCCTTTTCCTGAGGATATTTGAGAAGTTTTTGTGACACAGACTGAACCCTCTATGTTCACTGAATCCCGCAAGCATCCACATTGGCAGAAGCGATGTATGATGAATTCAATGCTCTTCTTCTCAAAAATCAGACATGGGAGCTTGTTCCTCGTCTTCCTTCTATCAATCTATCTATGAACTATGAATGTCCTCGGGAATAAATGGGTGTACAAGGTGAAAGGGAAGCCAAATGGTTCTGTTGATCACTTCAAAGCAAGGTGTGTGGGCAAAGTCACTAAGAAGAAGGAATCAATGACTTTGAAATGTTTAGTCCGGCTCTCCAACACAGTTCCAGGCCCAGGATCATCACCATGAGCCCACCTGCATGTTGGTGTATTTCTCCTTTGATCCTCTGACCTGAATTTCCTCTTTGTATCATGACCGCAAATTGAAGCTCTAGCTTCATGCCCTGACCTGAATGACTACTGTCTTAGCTACCCAACTACTAATAAGTTAGGACCCGTCCTTCCAATCTAGTAGTTGCATTAGCGCCTGTCTCCCACTACTAATAGAGTCAGTCACTCTAGGACCCCAGGGGCAAAGAAAGTGGACCTATCGGGCTGAAAGACTTTGAGATTATGCCTTCGGCTACTTCACTCCTACCTTACTGAAAGGGCCAATCCATGACTACCCACTCAGTTGAGAAAGAAAAGAAAGGCTAGCTTGATATGAGACATGATGGAGTCAACATTGATATCAAATATGTTGCTGGCTTGAAGTTCACAGCTTAAGCCAAAGAGGACTTGGAATATAGCAGCTGCGACTCTCGGGAGCAATAGTAATAGAAAGAGAATTAGCGAGGAATTTGCTGACATCCTTCAATGAAGACCCTTATGTCTACAACTCACTTTTTATGCTCGATCCTTTCGCTTGGAAATGCTTGATTGAAGGAAGGTTTGTCGGCTAAGCAAGCTTACCTTAATAAGGAGTCCTAGGGACCAAAATAGAATCAAGCTAGAATTCTTAGTTGACTATAGGGGACGTCCTTTCTCAAACTACTAAAATATAGAACGTTGAAGCCTTAAGCTCATCCATGCCACCGCACCCGTAAATAGTTAGTCAAACCTTTCCTTTCCGACTACTAATGCCATACCCTAGCCCTAGCTGATTTGTACTAGGATTGGGAAGGTCGTCATACTTTGATTTTCACTTTGTCCTAATTGTCAGTTTGACATTTGTGGAATGAATAAGGGCGGATACCTTCTGATCCTAACATCAATTAGTGGCATTCAATCAGACATTCGGATTACAAGGTTGATTCTCACGCTGAGGCAGTGAGGTGGCGGAACTGTTAAAGCATTGGTTTTTGGTATCTGCATTTAAAGATTATGACAGGGGACTCCAGGTGGTGTAAGAGTTAGATGATTCCACAAGATTCCCTTGGTCTGGGTCCCTAGTTCTAACCAGATCCTCTCAGTCTAAGAAGCGAAGAGTGACCGGAGTTAGAGAATTTGGGTGTCAGAGTGAAATTCTTTCAGGGCAGGGGACTCGAATGTCCAAACCGTGTGACATACTTTTTCCTTTCCCGCTTCAAAACTCACTCATTTAACAACACTGGGTGAGAAGAAAAGAGAACTCAGTAAATAGCTTCCCAATGCTCGATGCACAGGAGTCCGAACTATCCCCCAGGAAACCTCGAGATACATGGTTGACATTCAGATGTGAAAACTCCTTCCCCCAATTCTCTTTTTTGACCTGTTGATGGAGTGTGTTCTTTTTTAAACTGTCCCACATCTTTGATTTTCAATCCGCCGAACGGAACTGAATGGCATGGGTCTGGGCGAACCGGTGCTCACGCACCCATCCAACAATCTCCCACTCGCACATATGGGCAAACACCCATTCTCAATCTCTATCGACAAGGTGTCATTTCCTCAAATCCGTATCTATTGGTTGATACTGTATATGAAATCTTTGGCAAAAGGGGACGCGAAGCCACTATCCAAACCTTTAGACTTCATTTTCCCGAAGGCAATGCCTCCCCTCATAGCTTTAGGAAGTGAGAAAGGGTCCCATCTAGACATAAGAGTGAGGCGCAACTACCCTCCAGAATAGAACTCATGCGAAGCAATCCTAACGAGTCCGAGTTAAGAGTTT
The DNA here is from genome assembly GCA_963693085.1 of Alisma plantago-aquatica. Lineage (NCBI taxonomy): Eukaryota > Viridiplantae > Streptophyta > Magnoliopsida > Alismatales > Alismataceae > Alisma > Alisma plantago-aquatica. The sequence goes on from OY856414.1 coordinate 919,689,536, forward strand.
CATTTTATCTATCTTGACAAGATAACCATAAGGAAAGGTGGCAGAACCCCTATTTCATTTCTCATAATTCTCTCATAAATAGACAAAGTTGTAAACGGAAAAGAAAGTGGTCGAACCTACTTTCATCCTAACCTTCACCCAAAGGTAAGGTGTTACTACCTCTACTCTATGTCCGTGTAGAAAATGTCTTCTCCGTCTCCCCAGGCTCATTAGATGGAAAGGGGTGCAAGATGATCCTCAATGTCTTGCTACATTCTTACTTTTTACGTGACATAGGTTATGTCAAACTCTGACAACAACATATGCCAACGATCCCCTCTCCCGGATACGACAAGTTTCTCGAACGGGTAGGGGTTCCATTCATGCCAACAATCTGACGGAATGGTCTAGTACATAGTGTAAGGATTGAAGCCATGCCCATACCAATCCAATGCCAACACAAATCAACTCCACGAAGACTAACAACAACTATGATCCAAGTTCCCAATTTTGATACATTTTACAGAAAGTGAAAATCCACTTCAAAAGACAACAATAGACCAAAAACAAATGGAAATCGCCAAAACCAAAAAGGAAGAAGTGCCAAATGTCAAATTTTTTGACAACACTATAGAGTGACATCGCTAATGGAGACAATTCGTCTACAACATAGACGAAAGTCAGAGCCTCTATCATCCTCATCCCCACCGGGGCCTAAAAGTACCTCTTCCCCACCCAGAATAACATCCCAACCTGGAATTTGGACCCCAAGATCTGAGGGCATAGCGCTACTTCCCTTCACATTGGGGCAACAGACCACAACTCTTCTCAATGGAAATATCAACCTGGACAGGGGCTTTGGGACTTGTCGGGCAACAATAGGAAAATGAGGACCAGCAATCTCTTAAAAACTGAAACATGGTAGAGGACCGGATTTTTTCTGTCTGTCGGCGACCCTTTCTTCTTTGATTTTCTTATTTTATTTCATAGGGATTTTTCATTTCCTTGATAGATGGAAGTTCTCCAAAAGTATGAAAGGTTGGAGGACTTTGTACCATCCATTCCAGTGTGGTTGAATTCTATTCAACAACCCAAGGACTTGGAGAACATCTTTTGTTCTTTCCACTGCTTAAAGTGATTGTGAAGACCACGAAGAAGCAACAAATTCCAACTACGGATATATAAGAGCCGAAATTGCTCAAAGCATTCCATCCGGTGTAAGCATCTGGATAATCTGGAATGCGACGTGGCATACCCGAAAGCCCTAAGAAATGCATGGGAAAGAAGGTCAGATTCACCCCGAAAAAAGTGATCCAAAAATGGATTTGACCTAAAGTTTCTGTGTATGTCCGACCAAATATTTTACCCACCCAATAGTAAAATCCTACAAATAAAGCAAAAACGGCTCCCATAGAAAGTACATAATGGAAATGTGCAACCACATAATAAGTATCATGTAGAGTAATGTCGAGACCTGAATTTGCTAGAACTATTCCACTAACCCCTCCTATGGTGAAAAAAAAGATGAATCCTAGTGCAAATAACCTGGGTGTTTTGTATGGTATCAAACCTCCCCACATGGTAGCGATCCAACTAAAGATTTTGATTCTAGTGGGGACAGCAATGATCATGGTAGCTGCGGTGAAGTAGGCACGCGTATCAACATCTAAGCCCACAGTAAACATATGATGAGCCCAAACCAGAAATCCAAGAACACCTATACTGATCATGGCATAAACCATGCCTAGATACCCCAAGACTGGTTTTCCTGAAAAGGTCGATACAATATGACTAATAATACCGAATCCAGGCAGAATGAGAATATACACCTCTGGATGACCGAAACACCAAAATAGATGCTGGTGTAATATGGGGTCTCCCCCTCCAGTAGGATCAAAAAAGGTTGTATTAAAGTTGCGATCGGTTAATAACATCATAATTGCCCCTGCCAGTACCGGAAGTGATAATAAAAGTAGGAAAGTTGTCACTAGAACGGACCACACAAAAAGGGGTAATCTATGCATAGTCATTCCAGGTCCACGCATGTTGAAGATAGTTGTTATAAAATTGATAGAACCTAAAATGGATGAAACACTGATAGATGAAGACTAAAAATTGCTAAATCAACTGCTCCTCCAGAATGGCTGGTAATACCACTTAAGGGCAGATAGACCGTCCACCCAGTGTTGGTACCTACTTCTACTAAGGCTGAACTTAATAGGAGCAAGAGACTTGGTGGCAACAACTAGAATGATATATTATTTAATCATGGAAATGCCATGTTAGGTGCACCTATGAGAATCAGAACAAACCAATTACCAAATCCACCTATCATCACCGGCATAACCATGAAAAAGATCATTCAAAAAGTGTGACCCGTTATTAAAACATTATAAAGTTGATGATTCCCACCAAGAATTTGATCGTCGAGTCGTGCTAATTCCATATGAATCAGTACTGAGAAGCATGTGCCCATCACTCCAGCAATGGCACCGAAGATGAAATATAGAGTACCTATATCCTTGTGGTTAGTGGAGAAGAGCCATCAGACCAGATTTTTCATTAGAAAAATTGAATTGACTTTATTTATCAGAGAGGGGCCCCCAGGGGGCTGAAAAAGTCAACAATCACTTCCAATGCCTTTGAGAGAGGGCCTTCTTCCCTTTCGTCGCCTCTCGCTTCGCTCGATCTAGTCAAGTTCCACTCCTTTCAGTCGAGTCACTTTGTACCTCTCGAGAGCCCGACCCTATTGAATTGAAGAAAAGTGTTCGTTTGCGTCCTATGAGCAATCTTATTTTAGTACGATATTAGTGTCGTTTGCGTCCCATCACTTTTGTCCTCGATAGCGAGCCAATTCCAGACCAACTTCCATCAGACTCTGAAATTCACTAACTACAGTTGTGCACACAACAAGACTTAAGATAGAGTAGGAGAATTACAAAAGTGGGGCACCACACCAAAGGAATGTCTGTCATGTATGTTAAGCATAGGCACTAAAAACACCCTTCTTTGGTTTGGTGATGTCCAAGATCGCAATGGATTCCACCATGAAATAGGGTCGGGAGCGGGCGAAGACATGCCTTTGGATTGGGGTACATAGTCATGTGTTGAGCAAAGAGAAGAGGTATATATCACACCCATTCACACGCACAAGGTGTGGCATCAAACACGGGGAGGATGATCTTCCGATTCAGAAAAAGGCAAAAATGGGGTCAACCTAACCGCTTACCTTTTCGTAAGCCACACACTACAGGTCGTCACTATAACCAACCTCACAGCATGGATCCCACTCAATCTTTTACACTGATGTTTCGTACTCTCTCGACCCAGGAGAAAAGACTGCAAAATCTTTCCGAAGTGAAAAAAGGAGGGAAGGCACGCTACAACTCACACTGAAGCGACGCTCTGTGCGTAGGATCAAGGGCCTCCCCCACACCTCCTCTCCCCTGCTTGCTGCTCACCTCAGACACGGGGTTCAACTGGGGGGGTCGGCATTCCTACGTGCTCCTCCTTGCACCTGGCCCGTTATGGGGGGTCGGGTCACCCTTGGTGATCCCAAAGAGGGGTGGCAGCTAAAGAAGATTTGCTTTTGGAAGAGGCCCCAGGCCCACTCCTCCTCCCCCTCCCCTTGGGAGGAGGGCCTCGTGCCCTTTCCCTTTTCCTCTTGTCTGAGATGAGCTACTACGCCTGAAAACCATTTCAAAAAAAAGAAAATGGATTTTATTTAGATAGGGGGGATGCTCCCTCCAACTCAATATCAACAAAAAATAATCCTAAGTCGGGTCAAGTTGTTGTTGAGTCATTGATTAGTAAATGTCACGATGCTGGTGACGGTCGGGACCGTAGTCATCCGTCTCCGGTTTGTCGGCCAATAAGATCACTGAGATTGACCAGCCAGCTGTGTTGGTTTGGCTATTCCTTTCTCTTCCAAAGGAGTCAAATATCTGTGCGAGTCACCTTCTTTGGTTTGGGGCTCCGAGTCACCTTCTTCTAAGCTCTGTTGGTCGACATGATATTCTCGTTCAAAGAGGGGCCTGCCATACTTGTGATGGTTCCCCAGGATCCTATAAACCCACTTAGGTCTATGTTGCCACGATATTGTTCCCTGTCAGTGGGCGGGCTGCTTTCAGCCTGTTGGGGGGTTTGGGGGCCTTTTGGACACATATTCTGTCGTACTGGCATGGCCCCACTTATTGGTTTTCGATCGGAGCATCAAGCAGCGCAACCCGATTCTACTTGACTAAGCCCCGTGCTCTTCCAAGGGGGGAGTTTGCTTTACCCAATGGATCAAGACCCTGCGACATGAATGACTTTCAAATGAAGAATGAAGAGTGCCCCTCTTTTTTCTTCCCTGGAGTCTTCACATTTGGAAGTTGGTAAAGACCCACCCCTTGTTTCAGACAGAATGAGTCACCGGGACCCCGGGACATTGGCTTCCGCCAATAGTGAACTCTACAGGATTGCATCCCGTGCATATTCTACATTATACCCTGCAACTAATTCAGCTTCCACTTTTGGGCGATCAGACGGAGCTCGATTTGTTTCTGCTAGACAAGAAATAAGGAACATAACTAATACGGGGAACAAGGGAATACCGAACCATATCTGCTTTTGCACCATGACAATCTCACTCGAATTACAGGGACCTACATATATTAGTACAGTATATCGGGGTCTCCAGCCAGAACCACATGTGCAAGTTTCCCTATATGTGGCTCGTCTGTGTTGTTTTCTGGGGCACTGCCCGAGGGGGAAGCCCATGATCCGAAGGGAACTTCTTTCATGTGAAGAGCATTTCTTGTGGAGAAAAGGTTGAGTAGGCAGCACCTACCAATCTTGAATTGAGACACGCTTTTGAGTAGAAACATTATGTATATCTCCCAACCCTCATCGTGTAGGGCTTGATTTGACCAGGGACTGCCAAGCAAATATCTACTTCCTTTTGCCACATACATATGGTTCATTCCCATAAATTAGGCCCCGATTCATACCCCAAGCCAGAGAGAGGGGACGACGACTGCATCCTTCTTGCTTGCAGTTTTTGAGGACCATTCTTTCATGAAAAAATTTTGACAAACACAAAAAAAGTCCATCCCCGACCACCGACTTCTTCCTCCCACCTCCGTCTCGCCAACCGAGAGAAGGACAGAGAGGCATATCTTGCATGAGACTGACATAGTACCGAGGATGAGGGAACTAGAGGAATCAGAGAAAGACTGCAAAAAGTCACTTCTCCTCCGGTGTGGATGATAGGGACTGCTTCATGGGTAGGAAGTCCTCTAGGACATATGATTGATAAAAAAGGATGAATATGAGTCAAAAACGGAGCGTGTAGAACCATCTACACTTTGGATTCCTACGGCGCGTAGCGAAATTGAGGGAAGTGGAAATGGAATAGGATCGAGCCCCTCTTGAGTGAATGAATTCAAAAAGTCTCGATACGGAGGATTTCTCTAAGGAAATCAGAACCCCAATCTCTTGCATGAATGAGCGATAATTCTCCACCACTCGCAGAGACCCGATGACCATCACCAATAGTATTTTCCAATTTGTCGGGGTAGACCGCATCCGCACTGAGCCACACAAGTAATGTGGTGGAAGAATTCGAATAACGGCCAGGATGATAGGAAGCCAAATGCCAAGGGTTGATCCCTTGTCAAATGGAAGGAAAGGGGACTTCTGCTGAGTCTGAAGCCCAAAATACATTTGATGGGGAATCCAGACTGTGACTACCTCTGACTAAGTGAAACAAAGACTCTATCACTGTCCTTTTTTCAGAGGAAAGTGATCAATTACAGAAGAGAAATCATTAGATATGACTTTCCCCCTCACACAGAGGGTTGATCGAAAGTTCCATTTTGTGGGAGGGGGATGGACATACACCAATCATGGGCGAGACGAAGTAGTGCCTACTTTCGGCGTTAGGAATAGCAAATACTCGCACCTTCCTACCCAACACTTCCCTGGAGGGTACATAGAGATCATTGAATCCTCATCTAGTTGGACAGCAAAGCGACTTCGGCATAGAGAACTCAGTCAACAGTGGAGAACAGAACCGAACAGTCAACGATCAGAAAAATGACGACTTTCTCTAGGGACCGGTTGATATTAATTAAAAGGGAAAGTGTCTTCATCAGGTTCCTCCTCACCAAGATCAATGATTTTCTTTAGTGAGAATAAAGCAAATAACTATGCATAGAGACGCCAACGAAGACTTAGCAAATGGCCAGGTAATCCGATCTGATCTACCCTATTTGCTTGCTAAACCTAAGATGCACGATCCCAGATACTGAAGGGAAATCAATTCCTAAAGCACCGGAAGAAGAAAGTCCCCCAGCTAAGTGCTACAGCTTAGGGAAAACCTTATGGGTTGGGAAAACACATCCCGCAGTGGGCCATTTCAAATCCGTAGGTCTCTCTCCGCTAGGAAGGTCTTGAGCTATGCTATATTAGCTAGATGTAAACAGTAGACTCAAAGAGTTCTCCCTCATAGAACACCATGTGGTTTACATCCTTAGCTGGATGCTGGAGAGAGTAGAACTATATGTTCTTGTTACATTATACATTTCCTATTTTACATAGCCTGTTATTTGTTTTGTTATTTCTCTTTTATATATGGACCTCTCTGTAATTCTCTCAGTATTATATATATGAGGGTGCACACATTGTGCAACCCTGAGCTTTCTAAAAACGATGACTCTATCACATGGTACCAGAGTAGGTCGAATCATATATGTCTCTCTCTCCCTCCCTCCCTTCTCTATCTCTCTCTCCTTCCCTCTCCACTGACATCGCCCCCCCAGCCACCGCAGTCCTGTATGCTGCGTCCCTCCCTTCCGCCGCCCCACGTTCTGCGTTGCGGCATGGCAGCAGCCCGCCGACAGCACTGCTGGCCGCCGCTGCCTAGTGCCGCAAGTCGTCGCCAGAAGGGCCACAGTCCACGTAGGGGCAGCCCTCCCTCCTCGCGCCGCCGGGCCTCTCCCGCTCATGGATCCATCTAGCCTCCTGGCTCAATGTGCCGCTAGTGCTTGAGCAACATAACCAATTTTTGGTAGTTGTTCGCACAGCAGGTGCACTACCGGGTAGTCGTCTTGTACGGGACCACTGAGCCGCTTGTAGATCTGGACTAGTTTAGTCTAAAGGGGGAGATTGGAGAGTTGTTTGTCTGAAGAACAACTTTCAGTTTGTGTTCGTCTGTGCTTGCCTGCCCGTGTAGGCTTCGGCCTCCAGGTTTCCTGCTATGTTTTGGCACAGTTTGTATGTGAGCGGTCCTTGGTTATTTTTTGTCTGCTTCTACCTGCCTGATGGCGTAGTCCGTCTCTTACCAGTGCCTACTTGTCTGTACCTCCCTTCCTACCTGTGCTCATGGCATCTTCTGGAGATGACTTCTGGAGAGACTCACGCTGTCAAGTTACCACTGTTAAACTTACGGGTGCAATTACCAGCTTTGGGTGCGCTCCTTTGTGATATATGCCAAATCACAAGGGAAGTACTCTCATATAATTGGCACTGGTCCGCCTCAACCTGCTGAGAACGCGGATGAAAAGGACGTCAAAGCTTTTGATGATTGGGTCTGTGACGACTCGACTGTGATGACATGGATTCTCAACTGCACCGTTGAGAAGATTAGTTTCACTATACTTTGGCTACCTACGGCGAAGCAGATGTGGGATCAGCTCGCCAGTACCTACTCTCACAGTCAGAATCCCAAGAAGGTCTTTGACATCACCAAGCAATAGGGGCGACTCCACTTCACGGGATCTGACATCACCGACTACTTCTCCACCTTCACCGACCTGTGGGGTGAGTTGGAGACTTACCAACCGTTGTCTATTGATCTGGCGACTATGTAGAAATAGCGGGCGAAACTACAGTTGATACAGTTTTTGAGTGGCTTGCCAGAGTCCTATGCTGGCGTTGTGGATCAGATCTTGGCGAGTGATCTCCTCCCTACTTTGTAGAGTACCTACCATCGTCTCCAGCACCTTTCTTCATCGACACTGCCTCATCCTACTGAGACTGGAGATTCTACTTCCCTGGCTGCTTGGGCTGGGCGTGGCCGTGGTCGTGGCCATGGCTGTTCCACTAATGGTTGTCCTCCTCTGGGTGCATGATGGGGATGTGGACCTGGTGCTGGACAAGGAACTCCTCATGCTGCCCCACCTCCTGCTATTGTGCGTCCTCAGCAAGGACAGCGCGTCGGTACCTTCTGTGGCCGATCTAACCATATTGAAGAAAAGTGTTGGGAAAAGTATGATAAACTGGCTTGGGCCAATGCTGCTGCTTATTCATCTTCTACTACTTCTGAGGGTGTTACTCAGATGCCTGAGCCAGAGCCTGCGGGAGCGACCGCAGACTACATTCGTGCTGAGGTGGAATGCCTCCTTCTTGAGCGTGCTGCCTCTTAGTCTGCTGCTTCTACTAGTGGAGCACATGTTGCATACTCTGGTTATGATACTGCATTCCTGAGTTTATCCTCACCTTCTACTTCTGGTAATACAAAATGGGTGATAGATTCTGGTGCCTCTGCACATATATCTGGTAATAGATCTCTATTTAAAACTCTATCTAAACCTACCCGTAACTCATCGGTTATGATTGCTGATGGCTCAAAGTCTTCGGTTTTTGGAGTAGGCAACATTATTTCTCAATTTTTGCTCAAGTATGCCTTATATGTGCCTAGATTTCCTCTGAACTTATTATCAGCCAGCAAAATTTTATGATGTTTAAAATGTAGCCTGACATTTATTCCTGGTTCATGCATTTTTCAGGACCTTCGCACGAGGATGAAGATTGGTGGGGGGTATGAAGGTGCTGATGGACTATATTACTTGGACCAGTTACTGAGATCAGAGAAAGATGTTGTGGTATCTTCTTTATCGGCTTCTGTTTCTACACTATAGTGGCACTATAGACTGGGACATCTATCGGCAGAGAAGCTGCGTCATTTAGTTTCTGATATTGGCAGTTGTAATTTTCAGTGTAAATCTTGTCAGCTGGGAAAACAAACTCGTACTGTGTATCCTAGATGTAGTAATGTGAGCAGTAAAAACATTTTTGATTTAGTTCACTCTTATGTATGGGGCCCATGCCATGTACCGAGTTTTTCTGGTTACAAGTATTTCATTCTATTTATTGATGACTTTTCTAGGACTACTTGGTTGTTTCTATTAAAAAGTAGGTCTGAAGTGTTGTCTACTATCAAGTATGTTTTTGCTGAAATAAAAACGCAGTATGGTTTACCTATTAAAATTTTCCACACCGATAATGCTTTAGAATTTGTTAAGCAAGAAGTGGTGGTTTTCTATAAATTTGTTGGTACGCTACACCAGACTTCATGTGCCTATACCACACAACAAAATGGTGTCACTGAGTGGAAAAATAGACACTTATTAGAAGTTGCCAGGACTATCATGATGCATTCTCATGTGCCCCGCTCCTATTGGCCTGAGGCTATTTTGACTGTGTGTTTTCTGATTAATAGAATGCCATCGTCTGTTATTGGAAATCAGATTCCTATATAGGTTCTGCAACCTGAGACTTCTTTCTTTGTTGTGCCTCCTAGAATTTTTGGGTGTACCTGCTTTGTCAGATTACTTGGACCCACTTCTGATAAGTTGTCTCCTAGAGTTGCTAAATGCATTTTTCTGGGCTATTATAGAACTCATAAGGGTTATAGGTGTTATAATCCTAGTACGAGGAAATGGTTTACTAGTAGTGATGTTGGTACGTATGCCCTGAGAGCCAATCATGGGATGATTGGTGGGATACATTGAGATTGATTTGATAAACATCAAAGGCAAGCTTCCGATTCTTTCTGGTTCAGTCATATGAGATAGTGATAGAACAGATCGAATGTCTAGAGAATGACAATACTCAATGACGTATGCTTTCAAGTTAAGGACCTGAACGATGAGATCATACGGATGCTAAGAGTTTGTACATTCTTGTTATGTCCCTAGTCGGATGGCATAGTGGAAGGTAGATAGACAACTATGACACACAAGACTAGATTGTGGTGTTGGTTGCATAGAATCTCATTAGTCATGATATATAGATATCAAACCAAAGACATAGGTAATTGTTAGAGAACAAGTGTACCAGACAGACCCACTGTGAGTTTGACACATGGAACCATGAGATGGTAGTCACAGTCAGTACTCACAGTGATGGTGGTGAGTGTGATTCTTAGACCTGAAATCACTACACTCAACACATGTCGTTGGGCACACTTTCACATCATCAAATGCAGTCCTGAAACATGGGTTGTTATAAAGGTGATGATTGGGTGGCTTTGACACATGGGGCTTTTGAGGGGTGAGTGATAGATATGGGATTTGTCCCTCCTGAGGGAGTTTGATATCCAAGGCCACATGATGAGTAGGATTGAGATAGGTGTGCGCACGCATGTGTGAATCAGTATGTGATATTGATGTCATACATATCTCCTTCAATCTACTCTGAGATCAAGAAAGTGAATGAACGTTGACAGGATGATTGCTCCATGCCTTGAGTTCATTCGGGATATCAGTGACAAAGGAATCATACATTCACTGTAACACCATTCACGGATTGTAGGATGAAAGTTGTTCTCCAACTTTCTACTTTCACTTGGGTAGCAATGATGTGTGACTAGGCACCGCTCTTTTCTTGTGAAGTCATAAGTGTTATGGACTTTCACTGCCAACATGAAATGGACCTGCAGGGTCACACACATAGGATTTAACCTGGAAGAGGAGTTTTGTCCACAAAGCAATGTTTAGATTGATTACTAAAGGAGTTTAGTAGTTCAATTAAACACTCAATCAGTCGATAGCTCAATATCATATGGTTCAAGGTGTTGGATGCATTGATTGGAGTATCGGATTGATTGAAATCGCAATTGACTGATTTCTCTTTTTCATAAGACCTAAGTATAAATACCTTACCCTTCACTTGTTACTAGAATTTTCAAAATCATGTTATCAACATTCCCTTACATATCGTGCATACCACTCTTGTATCATGCATGAGTGAGGAGAATTGAGTATAAGAGCTTGGTATCAGCCAAAAAACAAAGGATATTGGTCAAGTAGGTCATAGCAACCTAATAAGGTGATATCCGCCATTAGGATTGAAGATATCGTGCAAAAGCTAGGAGCTTAAGTCTTGGATCTTGGAGAAGCTCATCTTCAACCTTGGGAACTTGAAGAGTTGGAGCTTGAATCTTGGAAGTTGCTTTAGAGGTGGGTTATATAACTTGAACCCAACCATATTATTATTCCATTTCAATATTGTTGAACTTGTTTATAACTTTCAAATTCAGATTTCCTTTGATTAATTGATATATCTATGAGTTCCAACAAATAGTTAGGACTGTTGTCTATGGTTTATAATATAAAGACAAAGGTCTTAAGGTTTATGATGAAGACATCATCATGGTACAACCCGTTATGGGTTGAAGTACCTTAAAAATTGATATAGAACCCAAGATGGTGGTTCACTCGATATCAAAGTAGGAGATACCTCATACACGATATGAGACATGACCTATGGACGATATAGGAGATACCTAGAACCTTATACATGATACAAGGTTAAATCTATACCTCTTACATGATATGGGCAAAGACCTAAATGGAGAAGTGGAAACCCGATATGATTTGAAATTTGATTGCCTTTGAAACTCGATATACCCTACTACTTTATGATGGGTTGAAGAGAAGCTAAGTGTTGTTATGTATGCCCTGAGAGCCAATCATGGGATGATTGGTGGGATACATTGAGATTGATTTGATAAACATCAAAGGCAAGCTTCCAATTCATTTTGATTTAGTCAGTAATGAGATAATGGCATAACAGATTGAATGTCTAAATAATTATTTTACTCGATGACGTATGATTTTAGGTTGAGGAACTAAACGATGAGATCATATGGATGTTAAGAGTATACATCCTTGTTATGTCCCTAGTCGGATGTCATTGTGGAAGTTTGATAGACAACAATGACATACAAGACTAGATTGTGTATTGGTTGATGACAGAATCTCATTAGTCATGATATAGTGATATCAAATCAAGCAAATAGGTACTTATTAGAGAACAAGTGTATCAGACAGATCCACCGTGAGAGTGACACATGGAACCATGATTTGGTAGTCACAGTCAGTTCTCATAGTGATGGTGGTGAGTGTGATTCTTTGACCTGAAATCACTACACTCAACACATGTAGTTGGGTACACTTTGACATCATCAAACACAGTCCTAAAATATAGATTGTTATAAAGGTGATGATTGGGTGACTTTGACACATGGGGATTTTGAGGGGTGAGTGATAGATATGGGATTTGTCCCTCCTAAGGGAGTTTGATGTCCATGTCCACTTGATGAGTAGGACTGAGAAAGGCATGTGCATGCATGTGTGAATCAATATGTGATATTGATGTCACACATATGTCATCCAGTCTGCTCTGAGATCAAGGAAGTGAATGAACATTGAAAGGATAATTGTTCTATGCTTTGAGTTCATTCAGGATATCAGTGACAAAGGAATTATACATTCACCATAACACCATTCATGGATTGTAGGATTGAAAGTTGTTCTCCAACTTTACTTTTCACTTGGGTAACACTGATGTGCGACTAGGCACCGCTCTTTGCTTCTGAAGTCATAAATGTTGTGGACTTTCACTGCCAATGTGAAATGGGCTTGTAGGGTCACACACATAGGATTTAACCTAGAAGAGGAGTTTATCCATGAATTATGTTTAGATTGCTAACTAATGTGTTTAGTAGTTCAATTAAACATTCAATCAATTGACTTGACTCAGAATCACCAAGTTCAAGTGTTGGACTAACTTATTGGGGTGTCAGATTGATTGAGAACTGCATTGACTGATTTCTGCACAACCTAGACTGCCAACTGACTGGTTCAAGCTGTTGAACCGATCAACTCAGGGTCAAGTGAGATGACCGGTTCAAGTGTTGAACCGATCGGTTCAGCAGGATCGAATGAGCCAGTTTGGAAAAGTTAGTTTGGTGAGAAAATATTTTTGTTTCACTTGTACAATTCATTTGGGACAAGTATTGATCTTTGGATTGATTGGAAACAAAAATAGAAAGTCAATTTGGAACTGCCCTGGGAAGTGAAATGACTGATTCATGAATGAACCGACCGGTTCAGCTCCCCAAACGACCAGTTCATGCGATGAACTGCTCGGTTCATTCCCCAAATGACCGATTCTGTAAGGACCCTGACCCATGTTTTGGGATAACTATATTTTCTTTACTTAGGAAAGGTACTTAGAACCTTAATCTAATCCCTCAAGATGTTTTGATATCATGTGACAAGCCTATTTTCCAGTTTGGTCTCGTTTGGGTGTTGTTTAAGCAATGTTTGCTTATTTTGAACCAAAGTGCAATTTACCCAAGGTAAGGGGTTATATTGCAATATTTCACATATATAGTGTACATTTAGATCTCTAGTATCATTAAATAGAGATTGATGCTATGGGGAGCCCTGTGGAGGGCCTATGTTCCAAGTTTAAGCTCGGTTGGATGATGCTTGTGCTTTATGTGCTAGTTTTGGTGTAAATTGCAAATTACCCAAAGTAGAGGGTCAATGTGCAATTTACCTACTCTAGAGTTTTCTTGCTTCAGTTTGGCATCATTTAGGACGTGTATGCAGGCTTGGGAACCTTGTTTGGATGATAGTTAAGGTGTGACATATCTATATGTTTTTTATGCCTTACATGTTATATGTGTTATCCTATCCTTTAGTGTATCAGGTAGAAGCTTGGTGTGTGTATCGGCCTAGGAGGTGTGTCACCCATGAGGGGTGCCCAGATGCATGATACACAGTCTAGAGTGTATCACCAGGCCGTGCATGTGGAGTTTGGTTGGCAAAAAGTGGCGTTAAGAGCATGAGCAAGTGGCATCTATGTTTATGAGGTTATGACACCTTTCCTTTGCTACCTCTCTTTTCCTTGGTGTATATAACTCCCTTCCTCCTTACCCAAGTGATCCTTTTCAGCCACCTCTTTCCCCTTCCTGTATGGGATGAGTTTGGGAGCTTTGGGAGCTAAAGGAAAACCCCCATGGAGCTTGGGAGGCTGAGCTCCTTGCCCATGGAGATTTCTTGCTCAAGATCGGACCTTGGTGAGTCATGCTTCTTTGCTAGCTTTTCCTTGTGCCTTCGTCTTCATCTCCTTCCTCCCCTCTCGACCATGGAGGGACCCTTGATGAGAGTAAGAAAGTTTGTGGTTCTCTCCCTTTTTACTTCTTCTTGAGCTAAGCATAACCATGGATTTTTCTTCTTCATCATCTTTTGTTTCTTGAGGTGATGATGATGGAGCCGAAGGCAAGTTTGGAGCCTGGTATGGATGATCTTCATGGTGAGGAACGTGGGTTTTCTGCTGGGATCAGGAGGCTTGATACCTTTCATGCAGATCCTCTTAATGTGGGTTACATAACTCTTATCCATCTCTATTATTTTCACTCTTTATATGTGCTTAAATCGATTCTTGCCCTTAGATCGATACCTTTCTTTATGATAGCTATATATGTGGAACTTGAGATCTAATTTAATGGAAAGGTCACGTTTTATTACTGTCTTTATCTTGTTTTCCTTGTGCAAATTGGTGAAGGGTGACTTGAGGTTGAAGATGACCCACCCGATATGATTGTTTACCCGATATAGGGCTTTACCCGATACCATGCTTTGCCCGATATAGTACCTTGCCTGATAGGTTATGATTTGGTTGATGGATTATGAGCAATTCCCCTCTCTCATTTAGTTAAGAGGTGAGCTTGAGGTTTCTTGATCCAAGGTCTATGTTGAAGTGGTGAGTCCTTGGGCAATACCCCTTTCTCTCCTTGGACTTGAGAGGTGAGCCTATGCTCTAGTTTCTTGGTCAAACCCCTCTCTCTTCTTGGTTGTTGAAAGGTGAGCCTATGGCCTTGATGTTTGGGCGATATGATGAGTTGGTTGGCTGATAGGGTGTTGTTCAACCCTTGTTGCCTGATATGCTAGAGGTTGTGTAAAACCCCTCTCACTTGGTTGTTGAGAGGTGAGCCTTCACTCTTGGTATCCATGAGAGATATGGTGTGGTGACTGATATCCCTTTCCTACCCGATGGTTAGGGTTTAGACGTTATGGTTGGTTGACTCCTAGTTGGTCCCTTGGCCGATATGTGTTCTGGATGGTGTTTCCTTGAGGCTATTGCCCGATATCCCTCTCCTTCTTTGAGTCATAGCTTGGGCGATACAGTAGCATGTGGCTTGGGAGTTACAATGGTAGATGCCTTATCGATCCCTTACCTAATATGGTGCTTGATAGTTGAGTAAGTTAGGCATTTCCTGATATGATGTATTGCCTGTTAGGATGCGTTGGGCAATATGGCCTTGATGTGCTTTGCATAATACCTTGGATGTGAACCCTACTCTTGAGTAAGCTTTTGGGTGATACTCGGTATCTGATGAATGCATATTCATCATGGAATTCAATTATCATATTGGGACAAATTCAACTCAATATATGCAATTTCTCTCACTAAATATCACAATATATCATAAAGTGCATAACTACTTAATTGATTCAATTATTAGGGTTTTAACTGAGATTATGTTGATTTCATGTAGGTCTTGATAAGATCAAACAATCAGCTGGCACCCACCTCCTTTCAACCCTGATCCACAAAATCACCACCATTTGGTCTCACCATACGATCTGACCAATCGGTCTCATCCATTCGGTCTTGACCAATCAGTTTCATCCATTCAGTCTCAAGACCGAATGGATAGTTCCATTTCAAGACCGTATGGTCTCATCTCCGAAACCATTTGGTACCTAGGTCAGAAGACCATTTGAAGCTGATGTATACCCAAACCATTTGCAGCACTTGACTCTGCCTTCATCTTCTTCATCCGTCATCTTCAACCTCTGCAAACCCTAATTGGCCTCACCCAACAGCAACAACAACACCGCCAATTTCTCCTTCCTTCGCCCCGTCCTTCTTCTTCCTCCCTCCATACCCTGACTCTGCAGCACCTCCGCCGCATTAAGCAGCAACTTGGACTTCACCTCACCTGTGGCTGCAGCGCCACCCGCTACCTCCTCCACCTATAGTCGGCACCTGCATCCCGACCTATATCTGTGCCGCTAGCTACCATCAACGCCCATGTTGCCTGACGTCTCCACCGCCAACCAAACGGTCTCAGGCCATTTGGACACGAAGACCACGACTTCCAAACCATTTGAAAGATCGATACTCCAGACCTGTTGGACGACACCTAGCGGAGACTATATGGAGGCAGCAGCGCAGACCGCTAGGGCGGCACACACTCCACGGACCGATAGGCGACAAACGATCTTCAAGATCATTTGTCCAGCCGAAAGCAAGATCGATCACTGTTGTGAGACCGAATGGATAAGCTGCTAGCAAGACCGTTTGGAAAGATATTAGCACGAGACTATTTGGTGCTCTTGGCTGTGAGGCCATTTGCAGGATGTTTGATAAAGCAACGAGCATGCAAACTGTTTGCCCAGTAGAATCTCACAAAACTGTTTGATCACTAACATACTGAAACCGTTTGGAAAAGGGAACTCCCAAACCATTTGGAGAAAAATCTTGCAAGACTGAATACTGAGCAAGACCGTTTGGGTCATTAGCAATGAAGACCGTTTGCTAAAGCAGCAGGCATGTAGACCGTTTGGAGGAGAAAATGAAAACCGTTTGAGCAAAATGAAAACCTTTTGAGCAAAAGGTAGCAAACCGAATGAAGGCAATCATCCCAAGACCGTGTGGTCTGCTGCATATCAAGACCGTTTGGTCACTTACAATGCAAAACCGTTTAGATAAAGGCATATTACCAAGACCATTTGAAGAAGATATTTAGTAAACCGTTTGGGCACATTACTTAGCAAACCGTTTGAAGAGAAAATATCTCCAAGACCGTTTAGATTGAAATCACACCAAAAACATGAGGGCCAGACCTGTGCCTATAAATAGGACCAGTAGGGTCTCCATTTTGGGCATCAGTTCTGGGACGCCGACAGGCTGCCTATACACAGGTCCGAACCAGATCTAGTTCCATCCACGCCAGTTTCACTCCACCTACTGCCTGTGCTGCAATCAAGGAGACTGAGAAGAGAAAGAAGATAGAGAGAGAGAGACTGTCCAGTCTGTCTTGGCATCTCTCGTTCCGTGGCCAGATCTGCTCCGATATGACATAGAAGACCACATCATCTTCACCGAGCTGTGACTACCTTCTGTACCATGTTCATGGCAGATTTCTCTCTCTTTCTTATTCTTCTTGTTTCTCGCATCATGAGTGAGTAGTTTCTTTTCGCTGGGGTGCGGGGACTAGCCCCGCAGCCCATGCGTTCATGTCTTTTCATTTAACGTTCCAAGGCAATGTATATAACTTTTCATTTCATTGCTAATTGATATGATTGTAGTTGATTACCTGCTTGCTTTCATCTTGTTCTTCTCTTAATGGTGTTGAATGTCGATTAATGAGGTAGAATCCTTGACGAGAAATCTGATAGGGTTCCTTAAGATCGTAAGTGTGTGATCCGTGAGGGGACGAGCGATCTAGCCTACGGTGACACTTTTGTGGTCTAAACATCCCTCAGGGAGGACCATAACCTTAGTCGGGTGTTGTATCTTCTTATTAATCATCGATGTTTGATTGCAGACTAATCACCTACATTATTGTTTATTTGCACGGTTGACTTTCGGACTAGAAATAGAATGGGGTTCCTTGAGATCGTAAGTGTATGATTCGTGAGGGGACGAGTCATCTAGCCCACGGTGATGCTTCTGTGGTCTAAACATACCTTAGGGAGGAACAAAACCTTAGTTGGATGTTGTATCTTCGGAACAATAAGTGCATGATCCGGATGGTGATGAGAAATCTGATGCCTAAGGGGATGCTTACGTGGGCCTAAACATCCCTCCGGGAGGGTTCGCAGTAGTTTCATTTGTATAGTTAGATGCTTGCCTGGATGTTAAATGTTTGGATGTGTTTTTATGCGTAGTGGTGGTGAAACCCAGTACCATCCCAACGATTCCATATCATTGATCTAAATCCAACTTTAATTCAGCTTTTACTTTCTTGCAATTAGTTTAGTCAAATTCAAATCAACCAATCATTTTAAATATTAGTCTTAATTTGAACTAGATTGACAAAGATTCTTAAAAATGTTGTCCTTTGGGATTCGATCCTCAACTATACTGTGATAAGACCCGTCCGCTTGTGGGTGGTATTATTGCACTTTGGTTTTGGTAAAAGCTTGGGGATTTCAACCCCGAGTGAATTTGTTAGTGCGATAATATACCACATCAAATTCTAGCGTCGTTGCCGGGGACAACGGAATCAGTTTAGTCACATCTAGTTCTTTTAAGGCTAATCTAGGTTTTTGCTTTTTCTTTTGACAAAATCGATCATCTACTTGAATTTCACTCTATTCCATCAATCTTACTTCAAATCTTTTCATCTCAGGTATCATCAAGGACTAGTGTATGCACCACTTGAACAATCCCGGTCTCTCTACTAGTTTTGAACCTAAAATAGATAAAACCTTTCATCGTCAGAACAGAGAAAATAAAGCAAGAATAGATAAAGAGGAGGAGATAGCACGATGGGTAGCTCAAGCCCTTAATGCACAAAGATAAAGGCTCATGCAAGAAGCCAAAACTGTAGTTCAAGAAGAGATTCAAGCAGCCCAAGCAGCAGCGCAAGCAACAAAACTACAAAAAGATCTTAGAGAGCTCTCAATTCCTAAGGCTGCTAATGTTCATCACCCAGTACAACCTCCCCCATTACCACTATCAACTTTGAAATACGAGCACATTGGATCACCTTGCTTCAAAACAGTCCATTCTATGGTAAACAAGGTGAAGATAGTCAAGAACATCTTCTAATATTTGTTGATCTATGTGCTATGACAAAACAAAATGGAGTATCCGATGATGCCATTAGACTCCGTCTCTTTAAGTATTCACTTTCTGATAGAGCTATAAGTTGGTAAAATTCCTTGAAATGCGAACACAATACTACTTGGGAACAACTGCAGAATGTCTTCTTGGAAAAGTTTTACCCACCTTCTCTCACATATGAAATTAGGGGCCGAATAATAAATTTCACTCAAGTCCCTAGAGAAACCCTTGCTGAAGCGTGGGAAAGATACAAAGAACTTCTACGCAAGTATCCACACCATGGAATTCCTAAGATCCAACTCATTGAGATTTTCTATAAGGGTGTGGACAATGATATCAAGAGGTTTTTAGATTCCTCATATGGAGAAAACTTCATGCGTCAAAGTTATGACAGTGCATGGAGAGTCGTCACCCTTGGAGCTGAAAATCAAGCTAATTGGGGTCGATCTGTAGGCAAAGGAGTGTTGAAAGTAGCTATGGATGAAGCTACCCCTGAGTACAAGTCTATTGCTAAAACCCTCAAACTCATAGTTTCCAAACAAGATCATATTGAATCATCTCTAGCTGCCATTGAAAGAAAACACTCACCTCCTCGAAGACAAGAATAAGTCAAGTCTACTACTTTGTTCTGTGAAGCATGTAAAGGAACTGATCATTCCATTTTAGCATGCAATGTTCTCTATGATGTTGTTCTAAGAAATGTTTGTAGCCAAGGAGATAATAGTCAAATGGAAAATCTTAATGCCGTCAACACAATCCCTGGTCAAAGTTATTTCAATCCGAATCAAAATAGCAACCATCCCGGTTTTCAATACAGAAATCCTTCTGGAGCGGTAAACTCACATCAACTTGGTTCAAACAATCAATAACGAGGTCCACCTAGATTCCAGTACAACAATCAACAAAATTTTGGAAATCAAGGAAACTTTAGGGGAAATTTCCAGAATAGGAATTTTAACAATTATCAGAACAACTCTCAATACTAGAATTCCAATCAAGTTCCTTATCAACAACAAGGACAACAAGGTAATCCTGTCTCCCCAGATGACAAACTAACAACAATCGAGAAGATGTTACAGTCTCAGCAAACTATGATAGCTAACCAGCAAGCCCATCAGAAGGCTATTGAATATCAACTAGCTCAACTGGAAGCTAGCATGAAGCCACCTACTGGAGCCTTCACTGGTCAACCTGAGAACAATCCTAAGCATCTGGAACAACGAAAAGCTGTGACCACCAGGTCCGGGAAAGATTACTCAGATCCTCCTGTCAACGCACCTGTGGTTATTACAGATAAAGATGACTCAATGATTGTTCTAGATTTCGCCACTCCTGAGTCTCAACCAAAAGAAATAGTGACTGATGATAAGACAAACAAGGAAAGCCCTGAGAAGGCTGTTGATAAAGAAAAGGAGACACCAGAGCCTGAAGTGCCAGTGTACAAACCTCATATACCTTTCCCAGCCTGTCTAAGGCAAACAAAGCTTGATACTCGTTTCAACAAGTTCAAAGAAACTATGAAGAAACTTCATGTTAATATACCCTTTCTTGATGCTCTAGCTGAGATACCAGCTTGGGAAAAGTATTTGAAGTCACTTCTCACCAGAAAATATCTCACTAAAGAATACGAGACAATCAAGTTAGCTACGACCACTTCCGACATTATTCAAAGCAAGATGCCAAAAAAGCAGAAAGATCTGGGATCTTTTGGGATTTCATGCCATATTAGTGACTCTACATGTAAGAAATGATTGGCAGATCTTGGTGCCAGCATTTCCATCATGCCACTCAACCTTTGCAAAAGGCTGGGATTTGCTGAACTGCTCTCAACTGGCATGACTATACAACTTGCAGATAACACGGTAACCCTTCCTTTGGGAATCATTGAAGACGTCCCTATCAAAGTTGGCAAAGATTCCTATGTTCCATGTGATTTTGTCATCATGGACATAAGGGAAGATACTAGATACCCTCTCATCTTTGGTCATCCGTTCCTTGCCATTGCAAGAGCTCTGATTGATGTTGAAGAAAGAACCTTGCTACTTAGATTAGGTAATGAAATCCTCGAATTCAGAGTTTTTGAAAGTATGCGAAGACCCAACATGCAAGAGGAAGTGTATTTGATCGATTGTATAGAGCAGATGTCATTACTCATGCAAGGGGATTATGAACAAGATGATCCATTAGAAGTGGCTCTGACTATTCCAAATGCAGGTAGTTCAATTAATGAACAAGTGAAAAGCTGCGTTCTTGACCTTGAAACTACTAAAGAAGATCCAAATGCCAAATTTGAAGAAGTCAAAGCTTTGAATACTACTGAAGAATCATGTGAAAAACCACAAGCTCCTAAAATGAAACCCCTACCAGAAGGATTGAAATACATGTTTTTAGATGAACTCAAAACCTACCCAGTTATCATAAATTCAGATCTAACAATAGAACAAGAAGATAAAGTTTTGACAGAATTAAGGGAAAGAAGAAAAGCAATAGGTTACAAGATGAGTGATCTCAATGGGGTCAGTCAATCTCTATGCATGCACAAAATCCCCATGGAGGAAGATCACAAGCCTACTATTGAACACCAAAGAAAGCTTAATCCGAATATGAAATAAGTAGTCTGCCTTGAAGTCATAAAGTTGCTTAAAACATGTATTATCTACCCGATCTCTGATTCACCATGGGTAAGTCCTATGCATCTTGTCCCAAAGAAAGGTGGAACCACAGTGATACGTAATGAAAACAATGAATTCATCCCCACTTGAACGGTCACAGGGTGGAGGATGTGTATTGATTACAGGAAGTTGAACAAGGTGACTAGAAAAGATCATTTCCCTATGCCTTTTCTTGATCAAGTCTTGGAACGGTTGGCTCACCGAGAATATTTCTGTTATCTCGACGGTTATTCTAGATTCTACCAAATTCCTATACATCCAGATGACCAAGAGAAAACAACTTTTACTTGCCTATTTGGAACATATGCCTTTAGAAGGATGTCGTTCAGTTTATGTAATGCACCTGCAACTTTTCAACGTTGCATGGAGGCTATATTCGCTGGTCTTACTGAAACTATCATGGAGGTTTTTATGGAAGATTTTTCTGTGTATGGAAATTCATACGACTCATGCCTAAAACACCTCTCCCTTTTCCTCAAATGATGTGAAGAAGCACATCTTGTGTTGAATTGGGAGAAGTGTCACTTTATGGTAAAAGAAGGAATTTTCCTTGGCCATAGAGTCAGCAATCGAGGAATTGAAGTTGATAGGGTGAAAATCAAAGTGATTTCTAAACTTGTTATTCCTAAAAATGTAAAAGAAGTTCGTGCATTGCTAGGTCATGTAGGCTTTTACAGACGATTCGTAAAAGATTTCTCCAAGATAACGAAGCCAGTTACAGATCTATTACTAAAAGACATTGATTTCCATTTTAATGAAGAATGTGTGAAGAGTTTCAATAACTTGAATCATGCTCTTACAACAACACCCATCATTAGAGCTCCTGATTGGGATCACCCATTCGAAATCATGTGTGATGCCAGTGACTATGCTGTGGGTGTTGTTTTAGGTCAATGTATAGAAAATAAACATTATGTGATCTACTAAGCATCAAAAACCCTTGATGAAGCTCAGAGGAATTATGCTACTACCGAGAAAGAACTCCTGGCAGTCGTGTATGCCTTTGACAAATTCAGATCCTATCTGATTGGTTCGAAAGTCATTGTCTACACTAATCACGTTGCAATCTGTTACTTCTTGGAGAAGAGAGATGCTAAACCCAGATTAATTAGATGGATTCTCTTACTACAAGAATTTGACCAAGAAATAAGAGATAAAAAGGGTACAGAGAATGTTGTGGCAGACCACCTCAGTCAAATCCACACTCTGGATATTGAGAAAATCTAGATTAATGATTCTCTTCCAGATGACCAACTGATGAAGATTGCAGAAGTCACCCCTGGTACTCAGACTACGTAAACTACCTCACCGCTGATATCATCCACCCTGAATGCACTGGGAATGCACTGAATAAATTTATGCATGATGTGAAGCAATATCATTGGGATGAGCCATATCTCTTTAAGCTATGTGCTAATGGTCTTTACAGACGATGTATCGCTGAGGAAGAAGCCAAACTCATTCTAGAGCACTGTCACTCTGGCCTAGTTGGAGGCCATATGAGTCCCAAGAAAACTACGATAAAGGTTTTACAATGTGGATTCTTTTGGCGAGCCATATCAAAAGATTCCTACAACTTTATTCTATCACGTGACAAATGTCACAGAACAGGTAACATTACGAAGAGAGATGAGACGCCACTTAAGTTGTGGCAAGAAATCAAGATATTCAATGTTTGGGGTGTGGACTACATGGGTCCATTCCCCTCTTCTTACGGATTTTCCTACATCGTAGTCGCAGTTGACTACGTCTCGAAATGGGCTGAAGCCATTCCAACCGTCACTAGTGATTCTAAACCCATCATCAAAATGTTCAAAGATATTATTTTCCCCCGATTCGATGTCCCACACACTGTGATATCTGACATCAGTTCTCATTTTCTTGAAAGGAGCATTGAAGCACTACTGAGAAAGTATGGTGTAACTCACAAGGTAGCCTCACCTTACCATCCACAGACAAGCGGACAAGTGGAGGTTTCTAATCGTTAACTCAAAGCCATTTTAGAAAAGACAGTAGGTTGTAATCGGAAAGATTGGACAGTAAAAATCAATGACGCATTATGGGCCTACCGAACTACTTTTAAGACTCCCCTCAGAACTACACCATTTTGGCTAATCTATGGAAAGTCTTGCCACCTGCCTGTAGAACTGGAACATAATGCATGGTGGGCAATAAAACAATTAAATTTTGATATGAAGAAGGCAGGCCAAGCTAGGATTCTGCAACTCCAAGAGCTGGAAGAACTTCGGATGACAGCTTATGAGAATGCACGAATCTATAAAGAACGCACAAAACTTTGGCACTATGGTCATCTGAAAAGAAAGGACATACAAGTAGGAGACCAAGTTCTTTTTTTCAACTCAAGGCTAAGGTTATTCCCAGGAAAACTCCATTCTTACTGGTCAGGACCTTACATTGTCAAGAGCATCTCCCCACATGGTGCTTTCTCTTTATGGATTGAAAAGTCAGGCAAATTTATGGCAAATGTTCATTGCTTAAAAAGATATTTCACCTCAACTGACATAGACACTGAAGCAATGCTGGAACTCACCAATCTAAAGGATCCATCGTAAAGCTGAAGGATTCAGTCGAGTCATCGACATAAAACAAAGGCGCTTGTCGGGAGGCAACCCGATCAATCAATTCATTTTACTTTTCATCATAAATTAGAATGTTTCTTAATTTTGTTTTTACCTTCTAGTTAATTTTTCATTAAATAAAATTTGCATCACAAGATTCTATCTTAAGATCTAATTGCCCTTTATCCTTGAGATTTTCAGATAAGAGGATGCACAATGACTGGAACGCAACCACATCTGGTGGTCAATCTGGCATGAATTTTCCCCTCCATCTTGGATTTAGGGTGTGCTAGGGATGAGCAAATTTCTAAGTTTAGGGTGGAGGGTGGGTGGTACGTATCTTACTTTCCACCTTCACCCATCTAATTCATACTTTAGTTTTTACTGTCACATTTTTTATAAAAAAATTCAAAAAATTTCAAAAATGTTCAAGTTTTTCAAAGAATTTGAACAGATACTGGATGAAATTTTGACAATCTTTTAACCTGCTATGCATTTTGAATCATTATATACTTCTTATTCGAAGTAAATCTCAAAAGGACCACTTTTTGAAACAAGCCTTTTGATTGAAATCATCTTGTAAAGCTTATGATTCCTAACATCATGATACTTTTGCAAAAATGATAAGTGTCTGTCAAACTGATAGGGATCAAACACATCATGCTTCCTAACTGATTAGTGGAACAATAACATGGAATCTCCACCGGATCCTCATCAAGTCATTATATGAGCAAAGTACGACAAAGAGAACAACCTGGTGCACTGAATTGTAAATCAAGTTGCATTTTGATCTGAACTCTTTTCTACACTTCTTCTATCATCTTCGTACCCCTCAATCCATAAAAAAGAAACAAAAATAGCCAAAAGAGTGTCAAACCCTAAGTTCGGGGTGGCATGCCACTTCCCTCTATATCCGCTTCTTCCATACCCCTCGTAAATTAACAGGGGCGTACCACCAAGAAAAGATGCCAAAGCGCACACAAATAAACGCAATCTCGAGTCGAATAGAGGAGAGATTCGCACAAAAAATGCAATAAATGAAATTGCAAATCATAAAATAAAAATCTCGAGTCGAATAGAGGAGAGATTTATTTCTTCCTTCCATACCTCCATTCGCTCCATTTTCTACCTAACAACATAATGATTGCCACCACTATCCTGAAAAACACCAGTGTCAGATCAGATGCACACTTGTTGTTCTGCGGGTATCTCTAGACTCTTACAAAAATCTTTGACATGCTCGTTGTTGGAAAAAGTGGAGAGGAAGTGATATTGGAAAGCGAACTCAAGAATGAAGATATGGTAAGATGTGTTTAGTGGTCTCAGGAGGTTGAGATACCGAGTCATACTGAGTAGAAAGAAAACAACCGTGATGTGAAGATGAGGCAATCACACGAACTGAAAGTATTCATTTGGCGACCGTTTTAGATTTTGTGTTACTCGAGTCCTCTGGTTGCGGCCTCTTAGGCCCTCACGCCAATGCTCGGGATTGCCCCCAGCGGGAAGCGGGTGAGCCCCGACTGGAGCCGCCTAGCTAGGGGCAACCATTTCCTGGGGGGGGTGTCTCATTTTCAGCAAGAGATCAAGGGACAAGTTCCCCCTGGCATCCCCCTGGGGGCCGGCTTCACTCAATTCTCGATCGAGAGAGGTCAGAAATTCGAAAAAAAGAATGAAAGTCATACGATTTACTACAGTATTCCAATGAGCCCTCTCGCTTCACTCGAGCTACTTCGTTCCTCTCCCTATCGGTCAGTTTAAGTTTGAGGTATTTTGATGAATGCATATTCATCATGGAATTCAATTATCATATTGGGACAAATTCAACTCAATATATCCAATTTCTCTCACTAAATATCACAATATATCATAAAGTGCATAACTACTTAATTGATTCAATTATCAGGGTTTTAACTGAGATTATGTTGATTTCATGTAGGTCTTGATAAGATCAAACAATCAGCTGGCACCCACCTCCTTTTGACCCTGATCCACAAAATCACCACCATTCGGTCTCACCATACGATCTGACCAATCGGTCTTGACCAATCGGTTTCATCCATTCGGTCTCAAGACCATATGGACAGTTCCATTTCAAGACCATATGGTCTCATCTCCGAAACCGTTTGGTACCTAGGTCAGAAGACCATTTGAAGCTGCTGTATACCCAAACTGTTTGCAGCACTTGACTCTGCCTTCATCTTCTTCATCTGTCATCTTCAACCTCTGTAAACCCTAATACTCCGCACCCAGCAGCAACAACAACGCCGCCAATTCTCCTTCCTCTGCCTCCATCCTTCTTCTTCCTCCAGCCATACCCTGACTCTGCAGCACCTTCGCCGCATCAAGCAGCAACTTTGACTTCACCGCACCTACGGCTTCAGTGCCACCCGCTACCTCCTCCACCTACCGCCGACGCCTGCATCCTGACTTGTGTCTGTGCCGCTAGCCACCATCAACGCCCACGTTGCCCGACGCCACCACCTCCAACCAAATGGTCTCAGACCATTTGGACTTGAAGACCACGACTTCTAGACCGTTTGAAAGTTGGATACTCTAGACCGGTTCAATGGCGCCTAGCAGAGACTGTATGGAGGCAGCAACGCAGACCGCTAGGGCGGCACACACTCCATGGACCGATAGGCGGCAAACGATCTTCAAGACCATTTGGCCAGCCGAAAGCAAGATCGATCGCTGCTGTGAGACCGAATGGATAAGATGATAGCAAGACCATTTGGAAAGATATTAGCACGAGACCATTTGGTGCTCTTGGCTGTGAGGCCGTTTGTAGGATGATTGATAAAACATCGAGCATGCAAATCGTTTTCCCAGTGGATTCTCGCAAAACTGTTTGATCACTAACATACTGAAACCATTTGAAAAGGGCACTCCCAAACTGTCTAGAGAAAAAGCATGCAAGACCGAATACTGAGCAAGACCATTTGGGTCATTAGCAATGAAGACCGTTTGCTAAAGCAGCAGGCATGCAGACCGTTTGGAGGAGAAAATGAAAATTGTTTGAGAAAAATGAAAATTGTTTGAGCAAAGGGTAGCAAACCGAATGAAGCCAATCATCCCAAGACCATTTGGTTTTCTGCATATCAAGACCCTTTGGTCACTTACAATGCAAAATCGTTTAGATAAGGCATATTACCAAGACCGTTTGAAGAAGATATTTAGTAAACCATTTGGGCACATTACTTAGAAAATTGTTTGAAGTGAAAATATCTCCAAGACCGTTCGGACTAAAATCACACCAAAAGCATGAGGGCCAGACCTGTGCCTATAAATAGGACCAACAGGGTCCCCATTTTGGGCATCGGTTCTGGGACGCCGACATGCTACTTGTACATAGGTCCAAACTAGATCCAGTTCCATCCACGCTAGTTTCACTCCACCTACTACCTGTACTGCAATCAAGGAGACCGAGAAGAGAAGGAAGACGGAGCGAGAGAGACTTTCTGGTCTATCTTGGCATCTCTTGTTCTGCGTCCAGATCTTCTCCGACATGACGTAGAAGACCGCATCATCTTCACCGAGTTGAGACTACCTTCTACACCATGTTCATGGCAGATTTCTCTCTCTTTCTTATTCTTCTTATTTCTCGCATCATGAGCGAGTAGTTCCTTTTCACTGGGGTAGCCCATGCGTTAATGTCTTTTCATTTAACCTTCCAAGGCAATGTATATAACTTTCCATTTCGTTGCTAATTGATATGCTTGTAGTTGATTACCTGCTTGCTTTCATCTTGTTGTTCTCTTAATAGCGTTGAATGTCGATTAATGAGGTCAACTCCTTGACGTGAAATCTGATAGTGTTCCTTGAGGTCGTAAGTGTGTGATCCGTGAGGGGATGATCCATTTAGCCTACGGTGATGCTTTTATGGTCTAAACATTCCTCAAGGAGGACCACAACCTTAGTTGGGTATTGTATCTTCTTGTTAATCATCGATGTTTGATTTCATACTAATCACCTACATGTTTGTTGATTTGCACGATTGATTTTCAGACTAGAAATAGAATGGGGTTCCTTGAGGTCGTAAGTGTATGATCCGTGAGGGGACGAGTCATCTAGCCCACAATGATGCTTTTATGGTCTAAACATCCCTCAGGGAGGAATACATCCTTAGTTGGATGTTGTATCTTCGGAACCGTAATTGCATGATCCATATGGCGACGAGAAATCAGATGCTTAAGGGGATGCTTATGCGGGACTAAACATCCCTCCGGGAGGGTTCATAGCAGTTCCATTTGGATAGTTAGATGCTTGCCTGGATGTTATATGTTTGGATGTGTTTGTATGCGTAGTGGTGGTGAAACACGGTACCATCCCAGTGATTCCATATCATTGATCTAAATCCAACTTTAATTCAACTTTTACTTTCTTGCAAATAGTTTAGTCAAACTCAAATCAACCAATCGTTTTAAATATTAGTCTTAATTTGAACTAGACTGACAAAGATTCTTAAAAATGTTGTCCTTTGGGATTCGATCCTCAACTATACTGTGATAAGACCCGTCCTCTTGTGTGTGGTATTATTGCACTTTGGTTTTGGTAAAATCTCGGGGATTTCAACCCCGAGTGAATTTGTTAGTGTGATAATATACCACGTCAGTATCCCTGCCCGATATGCCTTAGTGAAGGACCTAACCCGACACCCTTGCTTACCTGACACATACTTGTAGAGGTCTTGACCGATACCCTACAGGGGGGTATGATACCTTGGCCGATATGCCTTTGCTCGATTCATGTCTTCTCTTGGTTGATTACCCGACATGAGTTTATGCTACACTTTATAGCTTGAATGGTTCTAGGGTTGAGTGCTTGGCCGATACATGCTATGAGCCTTGACGGTATAAGGTCTTGGATGATACAAGGTGAGGGTTGGTACCCTACCCGACACCCTTTAGTGAGGGTTCGTTGGTCGTTGTCGGGTTTTGGTGAAGGTAGGTGATACCTCTAGTGAGGGTTTGCCCTAACCCGATAAACCTAAAAAGGTATCTTGAGCCCTATTTGATAGTATGTTATATTGCTACCTTGACCCCATATCTTTGATCATGATGATAAGACATGACGAATAGGTTGTGAACATTAGTACGGTGGTTACCTATGATTGATGATAGGTGAACCTTTGATAATGCTTGATGGTAGATCATGGTTGAATGATACCTAAAGATGAATACTTAAGAATGGCGTGCATGATGACACGAGATATAGGGTATGGTTGATACCCATGGAATGGTAACAATATTGTATATTACACCATCTACGACATTATGCTTCATGTGTTCATAATAATGGATGATTGTTCCAAACCTACAAACCTTAGTCTTAATACCATGATCTGTTCTTAAAAGATTTGTATTTGATGATCAAGTTATCTCTTTTACTGTACATCCTAACCATGCAGGTATTATCAATTGAATTCATAGCCAGGTAAGCGCTATGATGGTTATATGAATATGTGCCTTGTGTGGCACTTGGTATATGTGAAATATCTAAGAAATGATGATGTTCCTTGTTGATGAGATAACGAGTATCACCAGTATGATGAGAGGTCTTGTGACCAGAGAAAGGTTGAGTGTCGGTTTGAGGTGTTATTCTCTAGTTGTAATATGGGGATTTCTATCCCATGATGATGTATGATGATGAAGCCTTGAGAGAGGCAATGGCTCTATGTGATGAAATGAGGGATTGATATCCCATGGAAATATGATGGTATTAATTACCTTAATGGTGGGATTGAATCCCAGTGATTCTGATCCATGAGATGGATCTAGATGATTGGCAAGAGGCCAAGTGATAACATGTGATGTTGGATCCTTGTGATGGATCAAGATGATGTTGATGATAGTAAAAGCATTAGAGACAATGTAATACATGATTTTGAGTTTTATGTTGTTTATTCTTGTTATAGTTTGCATGTTGCACAACTTGGTTGAATCTTGCAATCCACTTAAAATATGTTAATTAATTACAGATGAACCTTTCATGTAGTTTTCCCTGGCCATAGAACCATCATCATCAGGAATTTGGTGATGGTAAAATGGGTTTTCCTATGGGTTAACCCAGAGCGCATATTGTTGAATATGCAGGGTTGCTCCTAGCCAAAAATAGGAGGATTAGAGTGCAACTTTGGTTGTAGAATCAAGATCACGGTTTTAGGATCATGGCTCAGTTGGAGCATGGTGAACAGGCCCATGACTCTGGATATGTGATAGAGCATGGTGAACAGGCCCATGGCTCAGTGATGATGGAGCATGGTGAACAAGCCCATGGCTCGGTTCACTAGCGCCGATACCTGTACCAAGGTGGGCTAGGCAGAGGGTAGCCTGACCCTGTGTGGCTGAGGCCACTTAAAGCATGAGACTTCGGTCCTAGTTGTTAGTACTCATGCACTGACCATGAGGTGGTGAGGTTGTGGAGTCCGACTCTTCCATTGACCTTGTATGGCACCGGCTTGGGCTTCGCAGTCGAAGGTTGGATTTGAGTGGTACGGCTCACTTCCTTAGGGCATAATAAATCATAATGCAGCCGTATAGTATATTTGCTTAGGGCAAATACGGAACATTGGATGAGGCCTTGTAATGTCATTATATGATCCATGTATAAGTTTTTCATATACATGTTCTTCATATTCCTTCTTGCATAACTGGTTACTTATTACCTATTTTTTAGATTGATCTATCTACTTAGTTATTTGTGATAATAATAAAGTTAGTAAAGGGTTATGTTTCTCACTAGGACTGTGTGTGTCACCCCACTGGTTAAAAACCTTTTTAGGTGGATGTTCCTGGCGAGATAAAGATCACGTGGCTAAGGATGATATGCAGAGGTATCATATCTGGTGGAATAGATCGTGTCTAGTAGTAAAGTCCTCTATGTCGTCCCTGTACACTCAGGTCTTCGGGAGAGTTCTCAATATTTCTCATATGATGATTGATGTATGGTTTTCGGCTTATGTACCTGAATGTAATCAATAAACATATGGAACAGTTATTTCATGTAATGAGATGATGGGAAATTATGTTGTGGCACCTTGAAAATATATTATGAAAAGAAAGTTTTGGCTCAGATGTAATATGTCTCTTCTTGTGGTGCTTACTGTAAATCGGTTTTAATTTCCCGTGGTTTTTGGTAATCTGCTGGTTAGTATGTAATAGTGTTTTGTTAAAATTGGGATGCTTCAAGTGTTTGGTATCAGAGCTCTAGGTTCACCGAGTCTTTAGGGACACTATGACTAAGATTAGGACGGTGTCTAAGGTTGGACCATGACATAAAATATGGTGCATACTACCTAATCTCAGTACTTGGATGCCCTGGCCAGGTATTCAAATATTGAAGACATAGGTAAGTGTGGAGCCTTAGATTGTTTCCTACTTGGTTACTCTGATCAAGTAGTCATTCTAGAGCAATCTAAAGAGCATAATAAATCAGGATTATGGCATTAATACCTTCATCTTTCTATGAAAGAAGTAAATAAATGCACCATAACTCCTTAAAACATGGATGCTTGATAATCAAAAGAGGAAGTGACAGTTCTATGAAACCTAAATCCATGTAAGGGAATGGTGAGATAAGTTCTTGAAACTATAGTCTCAAGAGATATACATGGAAA
The DNA here is from genome assembly GCA_963693085.1 of Alisma plantago-aquatica. Lineage (NCBI taxonomy): Eukaryota > Viridiplantae > Streptophyta > Magnoliopsida > Alismatales > Alismataceae > Alisma > Alisma plantago-aquatica. Next base: position 919,721,302 of record OY856414.1, read on the forward strand.
AAGATAGATTAACCTACAATAACAAGGTAAGTTAAAGCGTAAAACTTACACAAAATGAAGAAAATGCATGAAAGCAAAGATAAGGTTGGAAGAAAGAGAAGAATAAGTGATGAGTAAATAAGATGGAACCTGAGATAATCTCAGACCAACCAATGAACGTAAGAAAAAGTAAGAAAGTATAAGGTGCAAATTCATGATAGGTGAAAGGGAACAAGGGAGATGATCCATGTTCAATAAATAATATGTGAAGAGTAACGATCTTTTTTTTTACAAAGTGAAAACAAAAATGTGATATAATCAAGAAAGGACCATGAATATGATAAAACAACAACAAGGGAAAAAGTGCAACGACATGTAATGGTCTTGATGATTCCTGTGCTAATTGCAAGGAAACCAAGAAGAAGCAAGATAAAACCAAATGGAACAAAGTATAATGATACATAAACATTTGAAAACTCATGAAAGGATCAAAGAAAGTGATAATTTCCTCCCCTTGATATGAAACCATAGTTTTTGACAGGGTGATAGGAGGAGTTTGTTCCCTTATGTTCCTTCCTTTTGAAAGAGCGGTAGCCAAGTGAACCTTGTGTCACTTGATATGTATGCTTTTGGAGAGAACTCTGGTTGGATACTTTGAAAAGTATCAGTTAATCTTGGACTTTAGTTTCCAAGATGGAGATGCTAATGATAGATGACGATGGTAGGATCCTCCTGACATATTTTGATCTGGTGACGATGGTAGATTATGGATGCGATATCAGAAGTGATGCATTTTGGCTCATGAGATGGATACCAAGGAAAGGAATCCTAGCATACGGGAAGTGCCAAGTGTATGAGAAGGTGAGAACATGTCTTCTGGTAAGAGGGTTAAGAGTCAAGAGACCTGGATTGTGGAAGTATGGTGGTGAATCCTCTTGATAGATCATCCTTGACCTTGAATCTGTAAGCTTGCAGTTTGTTTTGGAGTCTGGAGCTATATGATGACCCTTGAGGCAGTGGCACAGAGGGACACTGATGAGGATAAGCAAGTGAGTACATGATAGTCTAACCAGGAAGAGAAAGGCAACAATCAACAGATAGAGCTTATGGCATGAGCTGGCCAGAAACGGTAGGATGACCAGTGTGTGTTGGCAGGTCGAATGGAGTCACTCCATTGTGCTTTGTCTTCTTCTTGCCTCTTATCTTCTCTAATTGATCCAGTTTTGGTTGTGCCCTCCTTGGAATTCTTGTAGTGTGTTTGGCAGATGGTTCTTTCTTGTTAGTTAGGAGAGAGATAGCTTATTGTCAAGCACCTTGTTGGATGACCTGGTTGTGTTGGATGAGGTATATCCTTCTCGTATCTTTTCTTTTCCTGGACATGACAGTCAAGTGAATCTCTTTAGACATGTTGTGGATTGAGATAACCCTGGGAATGGATATCCTTAGAAAGGTGTGAAGTGGTCTCAGATGGAGAAGTTGGCTTTGGTTTGACCTGGCTAAGTGCCTATAGTATGGCTATCACCTGTTAGGGGTTTATGCTCTACATAAACATGATGTCGGAAGGAATGTACCCGAGGAAAGGAACTGTTGTAAGACCGTCTTGGAAAAATTCATCAAGTTAAGTCTGATTCCTTGGAATACTCCTAGACAAGTCTCGAGTAAGGAAAGGTCTAGGCAAGATGTGCATCGGTCAGAGACGGATGAATAAGGTTTGTGATCCCTATCCAGATCGGTTTAAGACAGTGTATACATGTTATTAACTGTGATGATGCTTGTTGTGTCCTTGGGAACTGATATGAAGTTGTGACAGCCTTGCATCTAAGATGATGTGGTGTACCTTGCTCTGTTGTTGTTAAACTGAGTTGTTTGATTCCTTGGTTTATCCGATAACTCCTTTTATGTTAAGCCTTAAGCGATACATGATATAGTGCCTTATGAGCTCTGTTATTTGTATACATGTATTGGGTAGAGTATGTAGCTTGTGATAATCCCGTCTGAGATATATCTCCCTTATATTAGAGGCACATCCTTTGTAATAGAGAGATAGTGATATGAGTCATGTGAAGCTTAAGTGTCGGGCCTGTGGGATTAGAGTAGCACAGTGGAAGCGTAACAAGGAAGGTGATATATCAGTAAAAGAACTGATACCTGAATGATACAGGTTGCATGAGATGTTTCAGTATCTAAAGACTGTTATCAGACAAAGGATGATGAGACAGCGGGTTGAGTACTCTATGACGAGTACAAGGAAACCTTGTGTTGGCTCTAGAGGAAGAGCAAGTACATTGGTCATAGATTTGTGGCACCTAGGAGCTTTAGTGAATATTGTATGATGCGATGCATGAGTAACACTCGTCTTCTTTTTGCTCGAGATTTCATGGACGAAATCCTTATTAAGGGTTTATGACTTGTAAGGACCCTGACCCATGTTTTGGGCTAACCCTATTTTATTTTCTTAATAAATGTGCTTAGAACCTTAATCTAATCCCTCAAGATGTTTTGATATCATGTGACAAGCTTCTGTTTCCAGTTTGGTCCCGTTTGGGTGCTGTTTGAGCAATGTTTGCATGTTTTGGACCAAAGTGCAATTTACCCAAGGTAAGGGGTTATATTGCAATGTGTCACATGTATTGTGTGAATTTATATCTCTAGTATCATTAAACAGAGAACGATTCTATGGGGAGCCCTGTGGAGGGCCTATGTTCCAAGTTTGATCTTGGTTGGATGATGCTTGTGCTTTATGTGCTAGTTTTGGTGTAAATTGCAAATTCCCCAAAGTAGAGGGTAAATGTGCAATTTACCTGCTCTAGAGTTTTCTTGCTTCAGTTTGGCATCATCTAGGACGTGTATGTAGGCTTGGGAACCTTGTTTTGATCATAGTTAAGGTGTGACATCTCTATATGATTTTTATGCCTTACATGTTATATGTGTGATCATGTCCTTTAGTGTATCGGGTAGAAGCTTAGTGTGTGTATCGGCCTAGGAGGTGTGTCTCCCATGAGGGGTTCCCAGCTGCACGATACACAGCCTAGATGTATCACCAGGCTGTGCATGTGGAGTTTGGTTGGCAACAAGTGGCGTTAAGAGCATGAGCAAGTGGCATCTAAGTTTATGTGGTTATGACACCTTTCCCTTGCTACCTCTCTCTTCCTTGCTGTATATAACTCCCTTCCTCCTTACCCAAGTGATACTTTTTGGCAACCTCTTTCCCCTTCCTATATGGGATGAGTTTGGGAGCTTTGGGAGCTAAAGGAAAACCCCCATGGAGCTTGGGAGGCTGAGCTCCTTGCCCATGGAGATTTCTTGCTCAAGATCTGACCTTGGTGAGTCATGCTTATTTGCTAGATTTTCCTTGTGTCTTCTTCTTCATCTCCTTCCTCCTCTCTCGGCCATGTATGTACCCTTGATGAGAGTAAGAAAGTTTGTGGTTCTCTCCCTTTTTACTTCTTCTTGAGCTAAGCATAACCATGGCTTCTTCTTCTTCATCATCTTTTGTTTCTTGAGGTGATGATGATGGAGCCGAAGGCAAGTTTGGAGTCTGGGATGGATGATCTTCATGGTGAGGAACGTGGGTTTGCTGCTGGAATCGGGAGGTTTGATACCTTTCATGGAGATCCTCTTAATATGGGTTACATAACTCTTATCCATCTCTATTATTTTCACTCTTTATATGTGCTTAAATCGATTCTTGCCCTTGGATCGATACCTTTCTTTGTGATAGCTATATATGTGGAACTTGAGATCTGATTTAATGGAAAGGTCACATTTTATTACTGTCTTTATCTTGTTTTCCTTCTGCAAATTGGTGAAGGGTGTCTTGAGGTTGAAGTTGACCCACCCGATATGATGTTTACCCAATATAGGGATTTACCCGATACCATGCTTTTCCCGATATAGTACCTTGCTTGATAGGTTATGATTTGGTTGATGGATTATGAGCAATACCCCTCTCTCGTTTAGTTTAGAGGTGAGCTTAAGGTTTCGTGATACAAGATGTATGTTGAAGTGGTGAGTCCTTGGGCAATACTCCTTTCTCTCCTTAGACTTGAGAGGTGAGCCTATGCTCTAGTTGCTTGGTCAAACCCCTCTCTCTCTCCTTGGTTGTTGAAAGGTGAGCCTATGGCCTTGATGTTTGGGCGATATGATGATTTGGTTGGTCGATAGAGTGTTGTTCTACCCTTGTTGCTCGATATGCTAGAGGTTGTGCAAAACCCCTCTCACTTGGTTGTTGAGAGGTGAGCCAACACTCTTGGTATCCTTGGGTGATATGGTGTGCTGACTGATATCCCTTTCCTACCCTAGGGTTAGGGTTTAGACGTTATGGTTGGTTGACACCTAGTTGGTCCCTTGGCCTATGTGTTCTGGATTGTGTTTCCTTGAGGCTATTGCCTGATATCCCTCTCCTTCTTGGATTCATAGCTTGGGTGATACAATAGCATGTGGCTTGGGCGTTACAATGGTAGATGCCTTTTTGACCCCTCACCTGATATGGTGCTTGATAGTTGAGTTAGTTAGGTGTTGCCCGATATGATGTATTGCCCGTTAGGACGCGTTGGGCAATATGGCCTTGATGTGCTTTGCATAATATTTTGGATGTGAACCCTACTCTTGAGTAAGCTTTTGGGTGATACTCGATATCCCTGCCCGATATGCCTTAGTGAAGGACCTAGCCCGACACCCTTGCTTACCCGACACATACTTGTAGAGGTATTAACCGATACCCTATAGGAGGATATGATACCTTGGCCGATATGACTTTTCCCGATACATGTCTTCTCTTGGTTGATTACCCGACATGTGTTTATGCTACACTTGATAGCTTGAATGGTTCTAGGGTTGAGTGCTTGGCCGATACATGCTTTGAGCCTGGACGGTATAAGGTCTTGGATGATACAAGGTGAGGGTTGGCACCCTACCCGACACCCTTTAGTGAGGGTTCATTGGTCGTTGTTGGGTTTTGGTGAAGGTAGGTGATACTTCTAGTGAGGGTTTTGCCCTAACCCGATAAACCTAAAAAGTTATCTTGAGCCCTATATGATAGTATGTTATCTTTCTACCTTAACCCCATATCTTTGACCATGATGATAAGACATGACGAATAGGTTGTGAACATTAGTATGATGGTTACCTATGATTGATGATAGGTGAACCTTTGATAATGCTTGATGGTAGATCATGGTTGAATGATACCTAAAGATGAATCCTTAAGAATGGCATGCATGATGACATGAAATATAGGGTATGGTTGATACCCATGGTATGGTAACAATATTGTATATTACACCATCTATGACATTATGCTTCATGTGTTCATAATAATGGATGATTGTTCCAAACCTATAAACCTTAATCTTAATGGCATGATCTATTCTTGAAATATTTGTATTTGATGATCAACTTATCTCTTTTGCTGTACATCCTAACCATGCAGGTATTATCAATTGAATTTATAGCCAAATAAGAGCTATGATGGTTATATGCATATGTGCCTTGTGTGGCACTTGGTATATGTGAAATATCTGAGAAATGATGATGTTCCTTGTTGATGAGATAACGAGTATCACCAATATGATGAGAGGTCTTGTGACCGGATAAAGGCTGAGTGCCAATTTGAGGTGTTATCCTCTAGTTGTAATATGGGGATTTCTATCCCATGATGATGTATGATGATGAAGCCTTGAGAGAGCCAGTGGCTCTATGTGATGAAATGAGGGATTTATATCCCATGGCAATATGATGGTATTAATTACCTTGATGGTGGGATTGAATCCCAGTGATGTTGATCCTTGAGATGGATCTAGATGATTGGCAAGAGGCCAAGTGGTAACATGTGATGTTGGATCCTTGTGATGGATCAAGATGATGTTGATGATAGTAAAAGCATTAGAGACAGTGTAATACATACTTTTGAGTTTTTTGTTGTTTATTCTTGTTATAGTTTGCATGTTGCACAACTTGGTTGAATCTTGCAATCCACTTAAAATATGTTAATTAATTACAGATGAACCTTTCATGTAGTTTGCCCTGGCCATTAAACCATCATCGTGAGGAATTTGGTGATGGTAAAATGGGTTTTCCTACGGGTTCACCCAAAGCGCATATTATTGAATATGTGGGGTTGCTCCTAGACAAAAATAGGAGGATTAGAGTGCAACTTCGGTTGTAGACTCAAGAGCACGGTTTTAGGCCTATGGCTCAGTTGGATCATGCTGAACATGCCCATGACTCAGGACATGTGATAGAGCATGGTGAACAAGCCCATGGCTCAGTGATGATGGAGCACGGTGAAAAGGTCGTGGCTCGGTTCACTAGCACCGATACCTGTACCAAGGTGGGCTAGGCAGAGGATAGCTTGACCATGTGTGGTTGAGGCCACTTAAAACATGAGACTGCGGTCCTTCTTGTTACTACTCATGCACTGACCATGAGGTGGTGAGGTTGTAGAGTCTGGCTCTTCCATTGACCTTGTATGGCACCGACTTGGGCTTTACAGCCGAAGGTTGGATTTGAGCGGTATGGCTCACTTCCTCAGGGCATAATAAATCGTAATGCAGCCGTATAGTATATTTGCTTAGGGAAAATACAGAACATTGGATGCGGCCTTGTAATGTCATTATATGATCCATGTATAAGTTTTTCATATGCACGTTCTTCATATTCCTTCTTGCATAACTGGTTAGTTATTACCTGTTGTTTAGATTGATCTATCTGCTCAGTTATATGTGATAATAATAAAGTTGGTAAAGGGTTATATTTCTCGCGGGGACTGTGTGTCTCACCCCACTGGTTAAAAACCTTTTTAGGTGGACATGCCTAACGCGATAAAGATCACGTGGCTAAGGATGATATGCAGAGATATCGTATCTAGTGGAATATATAGTGTCTAGTAGTATAGTCCTATATGTCATCCCTGTACACTCAGGTCTTCGGGAGAGTTTTTGATATTTCTCATATGATGATCGATGTATGGTTTTCGGCTTATGTACCTTGATGTAATCAATCTGCACGCGAAATAGTTATTTCATGTAATGAGATGATGTGAAATTATGTTGTGGCACCTTGAAAATATGTTATGAAAAGAAAGTTTTGGCTCAGATGTAATATGTCTCTTCTTTTGGTGCTTGTTGTAAATCGGTTTTAATTTCCTGTGGTTTTTGGTAATCCGCTGGTTAGTATGTAATAGTGTTTTGTTAAAATTGGGATGCTTCAGGTTCATTTGTGAAATGACCGATTCACCTACCGTAATGTATCAATTTGTTGAAATTCCAAACCCTTCTACTCCCGCTTTAGTCCCGCATTGCTCGAGGCAGAGAACCCTGACCCTGAACCCTCCTTTATATAGAGGGGTACTGGGAGCTTCTCAAGTACAACTCAAAACACCAGTTGCTATGCCAAGTTGTCCTCTCTGGTTGTGGTAACCGAGAGAGCCCAAGCAAGCTCTACCCATCTAGGGAGGAACAATAAGGGAAAGACAACTATAGGACAACAATTGGTTGCGTGAGAGTGTGTCGGTGACTAGTACACCAACAAAAGGGGACGACTGGAGTTCCTGATGGTCTGTGTGGATGACTACAGAGGTGGGAGATTTCTACCACTCAGAGGACAGCTGTCAATCCGTCAGTTCGGGTGCGACTAGGAGCCATTAGTCTGGGTGCGACCATGAGCTGCACAGATACCGTCCAAGACCAGAGGTGAAGACCACGCTAGCCGCAAGGTAACTTTGTTGAGCAAGCCTCGGGATAAGGTACACCTTTACAAACCATCCTTCCTACTGTATAGATGTTGACGAGATCTCTTTGGGTTCTGGGTTTGGGGAGAATTTTTTTTGTTTCTGCTGCCATCTCTACCTCCCCTAAAACCCAACAGTGGTATCCGAACCATGTCAATTGCTCTATACTTTAGGATTATCGATGTGATCGATTTTGGTTTGTCACCTTTATTTATTGCATACAATGCGAATAATAATGGCTTTATGCATGTCCAATCCTAAATCCACAAGTCCCTATATACATATATGATATGTAATATGAATGCACTCAATACACATTTCCCTTAAACGAGTTTTGTTGTGGATGTATAGCGTGGTTATGGCCAATAAACCCTATGTCTGTGTGCTTGGTTGAATGTGGTTGCTTGCATCTCAATCTGTGCACCGATTCCCTACCTCATATTTCTGATGTAACTCGAGACAACTCAAGATTTATTTCCTACCCCTGCTCCCCCCAAATGTAACTCAAGATTTCCCAATTAAAATGTAAATAAGATAGATCTTTTATTTCCTATTATGTCAAAGAACGACGGACAACCTGACGATGAATGAGACGATTGTCTCAAGGAGTGAGACGATCGGTTGGAATTCCAGATGACCAGTTCGTGGAGTGAGATGAGCGGGTGGTAGCCATGAGGAGATGCACAATGACCACACAAACTTATCAGTTGGAGGTTCCAACCGATCGACTGGTGGCGCCTAGACGATCGACCGAGAGCGAGCAGGTCAATCATGTGATGAGTTGATCAAACTCGGATGGCTACAACACTTCATCATGAAAAGGTTGCATGTGATGTAGACCTAGATGATCGTGATTCCTCTTGGCTTGAGGAATCACATTAGGATGGCCATAATCATCACTTTTATCGCTTCACATTTTTCTGTGGGATATAGCATGTATATGATACATACTATATATTGTGGTGATTGGATATGTATATGTACCTATAAAACCAAATCCCTCAATAAATATTAAGTTTTAGATGCCTTCCAAATGTGACACATGTGAAAATATTGATCGGCCAAGTGTGGGCATGCCATAGCGTGGTGCACTGTCTATCTCATGGAAGCATGAAGGGTGAATATGTGGGTCTGCCCTAGAAGGGTGCATATTCATCGTATTGGATTTGGGTCAGACTTAAAAAGGTGACCTAGATAGGATCTAGCACCTTGAGGCATGGAGATGATCATGGCAAGGAGTTATGCATGACACTTTTCAAGAGTTGCATATGATGCAATTGGAAAGAGTTGCCTACCTAGAAGATCTAAGTTGTGGGTGACAGCCCTAGCTAGTCCATGATTGAGAGGATTTCAGGATCTTGATCCACTAGAAGGTTGTACGCTGCAATCTTCCAAATTGATGGTGAGGGCTATCAATTTGAACAAAAATGTGGCAGCAATAATTAATTAAAGTCCTAATTATATCGTCAACTTTTCAAATCAATCAAATAAGTCAAAAATGAATTTTTGGACTAAATTGCATATATTTCCTTTTTGTACAATAAATGGCTAATCAACAATGATCACTTTATTTGTGATCGGTCCTTGAGACAGATAAATTAAATGGGAATAATTCTATGATTGGTTAGGACATTGAGAAGTGTACTCAATCAAAGGGTGAAAGCTCTAAGTCCTAGTTATACCAGGACCAGATGAACTCAATCCCGTCACACCAACGGCTAAAAGGATGCTTATGGAAGCATACCGAGGATGCCATTGATGTGGAGTGCTTAATGTTGTGTTCTCTGAACTATGAGTTGTAGAGACAACATGAGACATATGATGTCTCCAAGACATTGTATTAGTATGTCATGATAGAAGGAGATCCAGTTGGTTGTCACACACTCAATGTGATTGGGTATGTGGAATAACTTGACTAGACTGGGATTTCCTCTGAGTCAAAAGTTGGCTACTGGTATGATATTGCAAATGTTGCGAGAATCATACAGTTCATGATGAACTACAACATGAACAACTTTGACAAGCATTGACAGAGTTGTTGGACATGTTGAGGACAATAGAGGCAAAGATGAAGAAAGACAAACCCTAATCTTTGACGTGATCAATGAAGGGTAAGTCTTAAAGGCAAGGACAAGGGAAAAATAAAGAAATGTTCTGATGCTAGCCAACAATCCAAGCCGTCTTCAGCCTCAAGGCACAAATGAAGAAGGACAAGCCTAAGTCTATGATGTTGATAAATAGAAAGAAAGGTAGGTCCAAGGGCAAGGGCAAAGCTAATAAGGGTTCTGATGCTAACCAGCAGCCCAATCCATCTTCAGCCTCAAGGCACATGAGAAGGGTAAATGAGGGAGGAGAAATTGCCCTCTATATCTGGAAGAACAAAAGAAGATAAAGGAATGGGATAGAGATCTCCACCGTAGGTATCATGAAATAAAAACTTCTTTATCTGAGGTATATGATACCAAGATATAGATCTGACATATATGATATGTATGATATAACAAAGAAGTGATGGCCTTTGTGAAAGGACCAAGAAAGATCACTCATCATTGGAGCAAGTGTTGTTGCCATAGATAGGAGTACATTTCAGTTTATTTCAACCTAAAGGGCATGAAATAGAGTTGAGAATTACTATTTCAATTTGCCAATAGAAACAATTTATTGTTGCATCTTGTTGTGACAAGGATGGCTATCAATAAAGTTGATATTTCAATTTCAAAAATGTGGTCTTTGTGGCAATGCCTTGTTTATCTTGTGGTACTTGGTATGCATAAGATAAAATGATACCTAAAAGTTATTGATAACTCAAAAAATGAATTAGCATTATCATGAGAAATTCATCTCGAGTTTCGATGTTGATGGATAAGCTAGACTCTTTTGGTTATAGAACCAGTAAGAGACATGAATCTCTTGGACATGATTAATCAATCTTCACTAAGGTAGTGGAAGAATGATTATCTTATTTGGTATAATACATGTGATGTATTTACATACCTATTGGAGTTAATGCTAGTACTTCAAATGGTGTTTAGAGAAATACCAATATGAATATCTTGAAATGTTCAAGAATATCATATATGAAGTATGAATTTGGTAAAGTGTTAATTCTTGATGAGATAAATGAATGAAATACTTGGACCAAATGTTTGAGAACCTTATGAGCGATTATGATAGTGTATCATAGTGAACTCATGATTAAGGCATGGTAATGTCTAAATAAAAAAGGATCCATACTCTAAGGAGTTAGAGGATGATTATCAAATAATTAAATTCTTCTTAAAATAGAGAACACCTTACACTAATAAAGGATATTAAGAATCACAAAGTGTTGTGAGTTCTCAAATTCCTTAACAGATACACCTCAAATATCTATATGATGAGTTGGTCATATGATGAGTCGACAATGTAAATGATATTGAGGAACCCGATTTTGAGTTATGGTTTATGACCATTAGATCCTAAACGACTTCCATGTAAACCATAAGGTATGACCTTGATGGTAGCACCCATTGGGATAAAATCCATAAGTGTGAATGAGTCTTAAGCGTTAAGACACATGGATGACATTTTAAGAAGGATTATTCTTGTTGCTTGCAACTTAATGACTAAGACATTTGGCATATGGATATTAAAACTACATTCCTATGAGGAATAAAACAAGGATGTGTATGTGACACAACCTATAAGGTTTATGAATCCATTAATTTAAATGAAGTCTATAAGTTACAATGGACTAATCAATGTGATTGATTGAGTACAAGTAACTCAGATCTGGGATCTTTACTTTGATAATATAGTCAAAGGGTTTGACTGGTATGACAAAGATAAAGAAGGGATCTATGATTTAGTGGGAGCGTATTTACATTCCACATGTTGATAAGGAATGAGATGTTCTAGAATGGAATCCTTCATGGAAAATATCTTTAAGGGAAGATAGATACTTTTCCTATGTGATAGGAACATAGATCTGTAGAGATAGTTCTCAAAAACCTCTTAACCTAGTAAAGAGAGAACATACATTGGCAATATGTACTGAAGAGTTCAGTTTGCACAGATTTAGTGGGAGAAAACATGTCCATGTTACATGGAGTTAGTATCCTAGAGCCAAGTGTCTCAATTCTTATGAAGAATGGGAACACTAAGAATAGTTATGGATCTATCATGTATGTAATCATCCCATTATCTTGCATGTATGGATATGGCAAGACTAAATTGCATTCATCATCTTGAATGTAGGACATGACAATATGATATGCTCATCCTGATAACTCGTATGGAGACATCACTTTGATATGTTATGAGAAACACAAGGTGATACTGAGGTCAAGACAATAGATGGTGGTGTGGCTGATACACCAAAGTGTGGTGTGGCCAATACACCAGAGTGTGGTGTGGTCGATGCACCAAGGTATGGTGTGGCTGATACCCCAAAGTATGTTGTCACAGATACACCTAAATAATGTGATCGTGTCACACACAAGTAAGGTGAAGTTAATATACAAATACTAAAGTAAGAAGGAGACATCACACTAAAATAAGATAAAGGTGATGCACCAAAGAAGGTGAAGTTGATACACCAAAAGATAGATAAGGTGGATGCCTCAATAAAGTGAAGGTATGAAGGATATGATGATGCCTTACTCGATATAATTTAATCCAAACCCTAGAGTGTATGATACACTAGTTGATTGTAACATCCCTGACCTGGGTTATGGCTTAACCCTAGAAGGTTTGCTTCAGTAAGTTACTTACAAGCTTGTTCTAATCTTATGAAAAGTAATTAAGGTCCTTTGTGAAGTTTATTTTCAAATTTGAGTTTATATGCAAACTATGTGTGCATTACATGATAAGTCTGAGTGTAAAATGCAAATTTATCGAAGAAGAGGGGTTATGTTACAAAGGTCACATGATGAATTTATTCTAAGTCTTTTAACATCATGAGAGAGAAAATGATGCTAAGTGGTGGCATATGCAAAGCCTAAATTCTAAGTGAGAACTTGTATGAATAATGCTAAGTGCTTTGAGCATCAAGTATGGTATGAATTGTAATATATACAAAATGTTATGTAAATTACCACTTCTAAGTTGTCTCTACCCCATCCCAGTGTTATGTAGAGGAGAGAGAAATAAGGAGACACTATGTTTGAATCATCATAGAGTGATGGCACTCTTAGAAATAAAAAGACTAAGAAAATGTATAGTTGAATGTTTTATATGAACTATATAAACTTAAAGACTTGAAGGAGGAGTCCCTATTGCCATGGGGCCATAAAAGGGGGGTCTCCTATCAGTTTGTCAAGTCTTGACTTTGTCCATGATGGGCAAGGAACTTCAATGAAGTCATATGTATTGTCTTGCAACTTTTCTTGGGAAAAAGATTTTGTTCAATATAATAATGAAGTGAGTGCAAGAAGACTTGCTCTAGAAGATAACTAAGCACCTGACCCTTATCCTTTGAATTATCCTTAATCTTTTATTTTTGCATGGAATGATAAAGATGGGATGCATGTGAAATACATGTGTCGACCATGCATGTCTATGTGGCACTTAGTAGCTTAAGCTAAAGACACCTCATACACTCTTTTTCATAAGACCCAAGTATAAATACCTTACCCTTCACTTATTAGTGGAATTTTCAAAATCATGTTATCAACCTTCCCTTAGATATCGTGCATATCAATATTGTATCATAAATGAGTGACGAGAGTTGAGTAGAAGATCTTGGTATCAATCAAAGACAAAGGATATCAGCCAAGTAGGTCATAGCAACCTAGTAAGGTGATATCGGCCATTGGGATTGAAGATATCGTGCAAAATCTAGGAGCTCAAGTCGAGGATATTGGAGAAGCTCATCTTTAACATTGGGAACTTGAAGATTTGGAGCTTGAATCTTGGAAGTTTCTCTAGATGCGGGTTATATAGCTTGAACGCAACCATATTATTATTCCTTTTCAATATTGTTGAACTTGTTGATAACTTTCAAATTCAGATTTCTTTTGATTAATTGATATATCTATGAGTTCCAACAAATAGTTATGACTATTGTCCATGGTTTAGAATAGCAAGACAAAGGTCTTAAGGTTGATGATGAGGACATCATCATGGTACAACCCGTTATGGGTTGAAGTACCTTAAAAACCGATATGGAACCTAAGATGGTAGTTCCCTCGATATCAAAGTAGGAGATACCTCATACACGATATGAGACATGCCTTATGGATGATATAGGAGATACCTAGAACCTTATACACAATACAAGGTTAAAGCTATACCTCTTACATGATATGGGCAAAGTCCTAGATGGAGAAGTTGAAACCCAATATGCTTTGAAATTCGATTGCCTTTGAAACTCGATATACCCTTCTACTTTGTGATGGGTTGAAAAGCAGCTAAAAGTTGCTATGTATGCCCTGAGAGCCAATCATGGGATGATTGGTGGGATACATTAAGATTTATTTGATAAACATCAAAGGCAAGATTACAATTCATTCTGATTCAGTCAGTAATGAGATAATGACAGAACATATTGAATGTCTAAAGAATTATTTTACTCAATGACATATGCTTTTAGGTTGAGGACCTAAACGATGAGATCATATGGATGTTAAGAGTATACATTCTTTTTATGTCCCTAGTGGGATGCTATTATGGAAGATTGATAGACAATAATGATACACAAGACTAGATTGTGTATTGGTTGATGACAAAATCTCATTAGTCATGATATAGTGATATCAAACCAAGCACACATGTACTTGTTAGAGAACAAGTGTATCAGACAGACCTACCATGAGAGTGACACATGGAACCATGATTTGGTAGTCATAGTCAGCTCTCACAGTGATGGTGGTGAGTGTGATTCTTTGACCTGAAATCACTACACTCAACACATGTCGTTAGGTACACTTTGACATCATCAAACGCAATCCTGAAATATAGATTGTTATAAAGGTGATGATTGGGTGACTTTGACACATGGGGCTTTTGAGGGGTGAGTGATAGATATGGGATTTTTCCCTCCTGAGGGAGTTTGATGTCCATGGCCACTTGATGAGTAGGACTGAGAAAGGCAAGCACATGCATGTGTGAATCAATAATGTCACACATATCTCATCCAGTCTGTTTTGAGATCAAGGAAGTGAATGAACATTGAAAGGATGGCTGTTCCATGCCTTGAGTTCATTCGGGATATCAGTGATGAAGGAATTATACATTCACCATAACATCATTCACGAATTGTAGGATTGAAAGTTGTTCTCCAACTTTCCTTTTCAATTGGGTAGCACTGATGTGCGACTAGGAACCACTATTTGCTTGTGAAGTCATAAGTGTTATGGACTTTCACTGCCAATGTGAAATGGGCTTGCAGGGTCACACACATAGGATTTAACCTGGAAGAGGAGTTTATCCACGAATGATGTTTAAATTGTTTACTAAATGTGTTTAGTAGTTCAATTAAACATTGAATCAATTGACTTGACTTAGAATTACCAAGTTCAAGTGTTGGACTAACTGATTTGGGTGTCAGATTGATTGAGAAATTTCTACACAACCTGGACTACCAACCGACCAATTCAAGCTGTTGAACCAATCGGCTCAGGGTCAAGTGAGACAACCAGTTCAAGTGTTGAACCGATCAGTTCAGCTGGACCAAACGAGCCAGTTTGGAAAAGTTAGGTTGGTGAGAAAATATTTTCAGTTTCACTTGTACAATTCAATTGGGACAAGTATTGATCTTAGGATTGATTGGGAACAGAAATAGAAAGTCAATTGGGAACTGTCCAGGGAAGTGAAATGATCGGTTCATGAATGAACCGACTGGTTCAACTTCCCAAATGATCGGTTCCTGAGATGAACCGATCGGTTCAGTCCCCAAATGACCTGTTCATTTGTGAAACAACCAGTGCACCTATTGTAGTGTATCAATTTGTGGAAATTCCAAACCCTTCTACTCCATCTTTAGTCCCGCATTGCCCGAGGTAGAGAACCCTGACCCTGACTCATTCGATATAGAGAGGGATACTGGGGGATTCTCAACAACAACTCAGAACACCAGTTGCTCTGCAGAGTTGTCCTCTCTGATTGTGGTAACCGAGAGAGCCCAAGCAAGTTCTACTCGTCCAGAGAGGAACAACAAGGGAAAGACAACTACAGGACAACAACTGGTTGCGGGAGAATGTGTCCGTGACTAGTATACTGATAGAAGGGGATGACTCCTTCTAGTGTCCTATAGGACAGGACGACATGAGTTCTCGATGGTCCGTGTGGACTACTACAGAGGCCGGAGATTTCTGTCGCTCAGAGGACAGCTGTCAATCCGTCAGTATGGGTGCGAACAGGAGTCGTTAGTTCGGATGCGACTGGGAGCTGTGATGCAAGGATTTTGAGTCTCTTTTATAGGCTAATTTTACATTCGTTTTATGTGTTTATTAGTCATATTTGTGGTTAATATCGCATGATTCAATTTCTTTAGTTTATAATCTCATAATGCATCAAATTTACATTGTTTCATCTTATTTTGTGTCAATGATCATATTTCTCGGACTTGATTGGTGTTCTTCTCTTTGTTTCAGTAAATTTGCATATCTACAGCCATCGATACCATCGATGGGTGGTCGATACCATCGACCTGGTCACAGCACATTGCCATAAAAGGAGCACAACAAGTCAATACCATCGACCATACTGTCGATGGTATCGAGTTAGTATCAGCGTTCCAAAGAAGAAAAGGTCGATACCATCGACCAGTCTGTCGATGGTATCGAGCTACCATCAGTAAGAACTCCAAGAATCACGCAAGCGTCAATGCCTCATGCGGGTCGATACCATCGACCCCGCGTCGATGGTATCGACACTGTCAGATCAGGAAAAAGCTCAGATCGATCTAGATCAAATGGCCGTGATATTTTGTCGGCCGTAAGTGATACCTATACCTAGAAAAGACGGCCCAAGCCATACAATCACAGGGGGAGCCGCCACACGAGTCTCAGGAGAAAGGAGAAGGAAGAACGGAGCCCAGAGCTACACCCTGGACGTTTCCAGATCCGTAGATAGAGTTTTCCACCGCTAGAAGGCTGCAGAATACTCGCCTCACGTCAAGGATTGCCCGGTTCTCCTCCGTTCAGGGGTTACACCATCTCCATCACATTTTCCCTATGTTTTCCCCTTCTTCCATGATGTTTTTCATTGATATAAACATGCAGGGCTAATCTCTTTTATCTTTAGGACCGGGAGTAGCCCGAGAAATCATTATATGATACTTTTTACACAGTTTATCATAATTCGTTTCTTAAATCCATGGTATGATATTGTTTTCTCCATTCTATCATTATGATTGATCACCCTAATGATAATCTAATACCTTTAGTTACTTTGAACAAAGAGTTAACGGTTGAAAAGAGATGATAATCACATTAACTAATAAATCCTTTAAACAAGGCGATGTACAGTTAATGGTGGAAACCCAGAGTTATGATTTTCATGCACCTAATTTAGGGTATAGGTTACTACTAACGTGGAACCGACCTAGATTAAGGTAGTGAATTGTATCATGAAAGAGAACAATTTTGATTACATGCCACTACCCAGAATAGGAGACGAGTTAGGATAATTGTGTAGGAATTAATACAATGAAGACCCACGGTGAAACTGCAATCCTAAAGATTCCATTTTAAATTGATTAAACCAACCATTTAATCGATTGCTTTGTTTTCTTTTATTTTTACTTTTGTTTACTTTCTTTTTCAAGTCAACTCTCAAACCATTTTAATCGGTCTAGCTAATTCTGAACAGTTAGTAGTAGTCTACTGAAAATATGTTCCCTGAGTTGGAGTCGGGCCTCACAAAGGCCTATATTACATTGACGCGTGCACTTGCGCTCTACGGACGGTAAAATCGTGTCAAGTTTTTGGTGCCGTTATTGGGGAATGGAAATTTGTGGTACTACGAGTGCTACGAGCGGCCACAGGCCACTTTTTAATTTAATTTTTTTAATTTTATTTTTGAGCATAATTTCAAACATTTTTAATTATTTATTCATTTCTAAGCATTAACTCCGCATATGTTTTCATATTTTGTGTAAATGTAGCCGGTCCCAAGCCTGGGTAAAGGAGGAGGGTTTGTGGTAGGTTGACAGCCAGCCTATAAAAACTTTGTCACTCTTTCTATGACATGGATCCTTATAAGAATATCATTGGAGCGTCCCTACCTAGCGACGCACTGCATCAGCACCCAGGTGCAGTGATAAATATGCAAGGGGTTTCGACACAGCGACGCCCGGTTGTGTTGAAGGATAAACAAGGGTTTCCACATCTTGGACGGGTGTGGGTAAAGAATCTAGTCCCGCTGCATCATCGCCTGGATGTAGTGAAAAATGTGCAAGGGTTTCCACATCTTGGATGGCTATGGGTAAAGAAGCTAGTCCTGCCGCATCATTGCCCAGATCCAGTGAAAAATGTGCAGGGGAAACATTTTCGATGAAGGCAAGTAAAGAAGCAAGTTCAACAAAAAAGGATTAGAGTTGGATCTTGGAATATTGGCTCTTTGACAGGGAAATCTTTGGAGATAGTGGATACCATGATGAGAAGAAAAGTCAATATAGATTGCTTGTAGGAAACCAAGTGGACAGGGGAACGCTGTAGAGAGATTGGAGACACAGGATACAAAATCTGGTATACAGGTATTGATAAACATAGAAATGGCGTAGGTATTATCGTTGATAAGATGTTGAAGGAAGATGTCGTAAAGATTACAAGGATGGGTGATAGAATCATAGCTATCAAGGTTGTTCTTGGGGGAAATATTTTTAACATTATTAGCGCTTATGCCCCCCAAGTTGGCCTTAGCGAGGATGAGAAGAAGGATTTTTGGGATGACATGGATGAATTGATGCAAGGAATACCGATCGAGGAGAAGATTATTATTGGGAGCGATTTAAATGGCCATGTGGGGAGTGGTAATGTTGAATTTGAGAGAGTTCATGGTGGTTTTGGATATGGCAACAGGAACGGAAAAGGAGAGAGGATATTAGATTTTGCAGTTGCATATGATATGATTTTGGCAAACACCCATTTCAAGAAAAGAGAATCTCATAAGATTACTTTCAAGAGTGGGAACAACTGTAGCCAAATTGATTACCTCCTTACAAGGCGGGTGGATCGTAACATATGCAAGGATTGTAAAGTGATTCCTGGCAAAGAACTCACGACCCAACATAGGTTGGTAGTTTTGGATATTGACATGAAGATCAATAAAGGCAAACATAACGGAAACCAAGATAGCAGGATCAAGTGGTGGAATCTTAAAGGAGAAAAGAAATTGACTTTTCAGGATAAACTCATCAAGGAGGTAACTTGGAATTTGGAGTCTGATGTTAACACTATGTGGCATAACATGAGCTCCTACATAACAAGAATTTCCAAAGAGGTTTTGAGGGAGTCTAAAGGTTTTGGACCTCCACAGAAGGAGACTTGGTGGTGGAATGATGAAGTACAAAAGGCTATTAAACTGAAAAGGGAGATCTATAGGAGCTTGCCCAAATCTGGAGATGATGCAACATTCCAAAGATACAAGCAAGCAAAGAAAGAAGCTAAAAAGGTGGTTCGGGAGGCAAGGTCTAGATACTTTGATGATATGTATAAGAAACTGGACACTAGAGAAGGGGAAAAAGATATATATAAAATGTCTCGTATAAGAGAAAGGAAAGGAAGAGACTTGAATCAAGTAAAATGCATAAAGAATGAAGATGGTAGAGTATTGGTGAAGGACGATGATATCAAAAATCAGTGGAGAAATTACTTCTATAAGCTTTTCAATGGAGATACTGCATATAGTGTTAGCGACTGGTGTGACATGAATACAGGAGATATCATTTACACACGACGAGTTTCACCTTTTAAGGTCAAGAATGCTTTGAAAAAGATGAAAATGAGAAAGGCATGCGGACCAGACAATATTCCCATTGATGTATGGAAGAGTATGGGGGATGAGGGAGTTACATGGTTAACAAATTTCTTTAACAAGATCATGAAGACCAAGAAGATGCCGGATGAGTGGAGAAATAGTATTATAGTACCAATCTACAAGAACAAAGGTGACGTTCAGAGATGTACAAACTATAGAGGTATCAAGCTGATGAGTCACACGATGAAGCTTTGGGAGAGGATTATTGAGCAGAGTTTAAGATCTATAACGCAGATATCAAACAACCAATTTGGTTTCATGCCTGGAAGATCAACAACAGATGCTATTTTTTTTATAAGGAGGCTTATGGAGAAGTATAGACAAAGCAAAAGAGATATGCATATGGTGTTTATCGATCTAGAGAAGGCTTATGATCGAGTACCCAGAGAAGTGTTATGGATGGTTTTGAAGAAAAAGGGTGTACTTATCCAATACATTGACTTGATCAAAGACATGTATGATAGCTCTACTGCAAGTGTAAAGACTCCCGGAGGAGAGACACCAACTTTTCCTATCACAGTTGGGGTACACCAAGGGTCCACACTCAGCCCATATCTATTCGTTCTTGTTATGGATGAGTTAACAAAGAATGTTCAGGATGATATTCCTTGGTGTATGTTATTTGCTGATGATATTGTTTTGATTGATGAAACAAAAGATGGATTGAATGATAAAGTTGAACGTTGGAGAAAGGCATTGGAATCAAATGGATTGATGATTAGCAAGAGCAAAACTGAGTATATGCATTGCAATTTCAGCCAATCTCGCAGTGGGAATGATGGATCCAAGTTGGACGGAGTAGATATACCAGAATGTGATAAATTCCATTACTTGGGTTCTATTATTCAAATAGACGGGGATGTCCAAAATGATGTTTGTCACCGGATCACTGCAGGATGGTTGAAATGGAGGAGTGCAACTGGAGTTTTATGCAATCAGAAGATCCCTCTCAGGTTAAAAAGTAAGTTTTATAGAACAGCTATACGACCAGCCATGCTCTATGGGAGTGAATGTTGGGCGGTGAAGAAACAAGGTCTAAACAAGATGAACGTGGCTGAAATGCGTATGCTGAGATGGATGTGTGGGAAGACAAGAAAAGATCGTTTGAGAAATGACTATATCAGGAATAAAGTAGGGGTGGCGAGCATTGAGGACAAGTTGCGTGAGGGCCGACTCAGATGGTATGGACATGTGCAACGTAGACCTACTAGTGTGCCTATACGAAGCAATGCTATTGAGCCAAACACTATAAATAGAAGAAGAGGAAGGCCTAAATCAACATGGGATGAGCTTAAAAGAGAGATTTTGAATCTCTACATCTCAATCAGAATATGGCCCATGATAGAGCTGAATGGAAACGAAGGATCCATGTAGCCGACCCCAACATAGTTGGGATTGAGGCTTAGATGATGATGATGATGATTCATTTCTAAGCATTGTACTGATATAATCTCCATTTGGTTTCAGGTGCTAGTTGATGGTAAGAATGCATAGTACAGATTACATCGAATTCCCAGTTATTCTGCCAGTGGGTGAAGGAGTGGAGTCGACAAATCCACCACCTGAGGAATTTGAACAAGAACCTGAAGCAATGGCTGAAGAACAAACAATATGGGAGAAGATCAAGGCGTCCTCCTCTTCTGCGTCAAAGGGACTGATCAAGAGGTAGGCAATCAAGATTCCTAACTACAAAATCGATCCAGGGCTAATTAACTTGGTTAAATCTAACACATTCCATGGGTTGAAAAATGAAGATCTGGTGACTCACATCAGCACGTTCGTGGAAAACTGCGATATGATAAAGATCGACATGTTTCCACAGGAGGTACTATACTTGAAGTTATTTCCCAGCTCTCTGGCTGGAAATGCAAGAGAATGGCTACACAATCTGGACGATGAGTGTTGAATCTTGGGATCACATGGTTGAGGTGTTTTTCGAGAGATTTTTCTCGCCTGAGAAGATGAATGATCTCATGAGGAAGATCAACAACTTCAGTCAAAAGACTGGTGAGACATATTCTGAGACATGGGAGTGTTTCCAAATTATGTTGAGGAAGTGTCCACATCATGGGTTGGATAAGGAAAAGTAGGTCAAGATTTTCTATTTTGCTCTCAATGAGCATGACAGAAGTAATATGGATTTAGCCGACTCGGGGTTCTTCTTGAACAACACAAGTACAAGGTGTTGGGAGATTTTGAAGAACATGGCCAAAAAGCAGTCCTGGGGTGTCAGAGATGCACCAGAACAAGTTTGAGTTGCAGGGGATGCCAAAGCTATCAAAGAACTCAATGATAAGATGGACTTAATTGCGAAAAGACTCCTTGCACAAGAGGAGGAATCAGATGAAGAGGCACATGTTAAATACATGCGTCAACAACAAGGGTACAAAAATAATGATTACTCTTGGAGAATAGACAAGAAGTTCTCATGGAAGGATCCAAATAATTTTCTGTAGGATTTGGATGCCAAGCCACAGCCTACGGTAGAGGAAAAGAGCAATGAGTTGCTCAATCAAGTGATAAAGAAAAATCAAGAGCTAATGAACGCATTCAGCCAACAAATTAAAGCACATGGAGAATTTATGAATCAATTTGGCCAGACATTACAAAGTCATGGAGCCCAAATGAGGACACTTGAGACGTCCATTGCTCAGATGGAAGCAGAAATTTCAAGTCTGAAGAAACCAACACAACAAGGTTTTCTGGGAAATACAAATGTTCCAAGAGGGAATCAACAAGCTAAGGCAATTTTGTTTAGGAGTGGCAAAAAGGTTTTAAACTCCAAGGCCGATGAACCAAGCACAACACAGCCAGAAGCAACTGGTGAGGCCACAGAGGACGTCATAGTCACAGAGAAAATGGATGATGCTGCACAGAAGGTCACAGAAGAGCCCATTGCAGAGGAAGAGACTGAGAAGAGGACACCATATGTGCCACCACATCAAAGGGAATAGACGGTCCCAGTTCCTTATCCTAATAGTCTGAAAGCAAAGAAAGTGGATGCACAGTTCAAAACGTTTCTAGATAGTTATAGGAAACTGTCGGTTAACATCCCTTTGCTAGAAGCCATTGAGCAGATACCCTCTTATGGTAAGTTTTTGAAGGATATAATAACCAAGAAGAGGAAGATTCCTGACACTGAGATGGTAGTTCTTAAGGAGCAGGTTAGCGCCTTCATTTTGGGTACATTGCCACCAAAGTGATAAGATCTGGGCTGCTTTAATATTTCATGTTACATTGGTAAGGTGAAATTTAGCGAAGCATTGTGCGATTCTGGGGCAAGTATAAACCTGATGCCCCTTTCTACATGAAAGAAGCTGGGCCTTAAGGAATCTAGACAAAGCAACATGACGATTCAACTCACAAATAATTCTGTGGTACGGCCATATGGTATTTGTGAGGATGTATTGGTGAAAGTTGACAAATTTGTATTTCCAGCCGATTTTGTAGTTATGGAGATGCAAGATGAGCAAAGGAATGAGTTGTTCCTAGGAAGACCCTTCCAAGCCATTCCTGATGTGATACTGGAAATGGGTAGAGGCCGTTTGACATTAGGTATATCAGATGACATATTTGAGATGGTCATTCCACCAAATACAAAGCAACCACAGGCGAAGGAGCAATGTCGTAAGGTGAAGAACTATGATCAGAACATTTCTCTTTGTTTAGGGAAGCCATTTCTGGATATGGCTCACGTTATGACTAAGGCAGACAAGGGAACACTGGTCGTGGATATTATGGAACAAAAAAAAGTTGTATCTCTTTGTAAAGCTGTGGGTTATCCAAACGATGAAGAGGAGGAAATTCCTCTATCTACTGAGGATGATGCTATAGCAGTCTCTATGCTCGAATCATATCCGAAAGTGCCCCTTGAAGCATGTCTATTCAACGTCATAGATGATTGGATGAGAAGCACGTCCTTACAAGAATGTATAAAGATGCTTCAGGTGCTTCCTTGCTACTATGCCAAGCACTATGAAGATCTAGGGCCACTGCCACCACCGCTTCAATCTTTGTTGGTCAGCCCACCGAATCTAGAGCTAAAGCCGTTGCCCCCTCACTTGAAGTATGTTTTCTTAGCGGATGATGAAAAGCTACCAGTGATCATCTCGGCATATCTGAGTGCCGATGAGGAAGAACAATTGATGATCGTGCTAAAGAACCACCGTGGTGCATTCGGGTGGTCAGTTTCTGACATTAAGGGGATCTCCCCTACTCTTTGCCAGCACAAGATACGGCTCGAGGAAGGAGCTAAGCCTTTGATTCAGCTGCAACGTCGACTCAACCCGAGCATGATGGAGGTCGTAAAGAAGGAGGTGATTAAGCTCATTTCTGCGGGTATCATCTATGCCATTTTAGACTCGACATGGGTAAGCCCAACATAGGTAGTCCCTAAAAAGGGGGGAATCACGGTGACTCAAAATCTTAAGAATGAACCTGTCACCACCCGATTGGTAACCGGTGGCGAGTTTGCATTGATTACCGTCGCCTCAATTCTGCCACTTTAAAAGACCATTTTCCTCTCCCATTTATTGATCAGATTTTAGAGCGGCTGGCTGGCCGCTCTCATTTTTGCTTTTTAGATGGCTATTCTGGCTATAATCAGATTTCTATAGACCCTAAGGATCAAGAGAAGTCTACCTTCACTTGTCCTTATGGGACTTTTGCATATCGCCACATGTCGTTTGGGTTGTGCAACGCACTGGCCACTTTTTAGCGATGCATGCTTGCTATATTTTTGGACAGGCTAGAGCGTTGTTTAGAGGTTTTTATGGACGATTTCTCGGTTCATGGTGCGTCGTTTGATGAATGCTTGTATAATTTGGATAAAGTTTTGCAAAGATGTGAGGACACACATTTAGTCCTAAATTGGGAAAAGTGTCATATGATGGTTAGCGAAGGAATCGTTCTTGGACACAAGGTGTCTAGAAAAGGATTGGAGGTAGATCCAGTAAAGATTGAGGTTATTTCCAAATTACCTCCACCGAACTTGGTGAAAGGGGTGAGGAGTTTCCTTGGTCATTCGGGGTTCTATCACCGTTTTATCAAAGATTTTTCTAAAATCTCTAAACCATTGTCTGAATTGCTTGAGAAGGATGCAGTGTTTGATTTCAATGATAAATGCATGCATGCCTTCAATGTCCTTAAAGAAAAATTGATTTCCGTACCAGTTGTTCAAACACCGGATTGGACTAAGCCCTTTGAGCTCATGTGCGATGCATCGGATTTTTCTGTAGGGGCTGTTCTTGGGCAACACTTTGAGAACAAACCCACAGTAATTTTCTATGCATCTAAGACTTTAAATGATGCACAACTTAATTACACCACCACTGAAAAGGAACTTCTTGTCGTGGTTTTCACATTCGAAAAATTTAGGCAATATTTTGTGGGGTCAAAAGTTGTGGTATGGACGAACCACGCCTCCATAAAATACTTAATGGAAAAGAAAGATGCTAAGCCTAGGTTGATTAGGTGGATCTTACTTATACAAGAATTTGAAAATGAAATTAAGGACAAGGCGGGGATTGAGAATGTGGTTGCCGACCACATGTCTCGGTTAGACAGGGAAGATGAGAGAGACCTCAACATACCCATTACCGAGATGTTTCCCAATGATCAAATCCTTTCAATAAAATCTAAGGACCCGTGGTTTTCATATATTGTGAATTATCTTGCATGTAAAGAAATCTCGGATGATTGGAATTATCAAGAGAAAATGAGGTTTTTCCATTCTTTAAGATATTATTTTTGTGATGACCCTATTTTGTTGAGGCAATGTAGGGATGGCATTTTGCACAGGTGTGTACCAGAGATTGAATATGATAGTGTGCTTAGTCACTGTCATACACTACCCACCAACGCCCATCATGTGAGTAAAAGGACGGCGACTAAGGTGTTAGAGAGTGGCCTTTATTGGCCTACACTCTTCCGGGATGCCTATGACTATGTGAGGAGATGTGATTCATGTCAAAGGGCAGGTAACATCTCAAAACGGCAAGAGATGCTCCTCAACGTGTTTCAAGAAGTTGACGTATTTGATTTGTGGGGCATTACTTTCATGGGACCCTTTGTGTCCTCGAATTCCAATTTATATATTTTGGTTGTCGTTGATTATGTGTCGAAATGGGTGAAGGCAATACCCACAAGGACTAATGACGCTGCGGTAGTGTGTAGGTTCATGAAAGAAAATATCTTTTGTAGGTTTGGTGTGCCACGAATGATTATAAGTGATGGAGGCACCCACTTCACAAACAGAAAATTTGCTGCATTATTGAGTAAATACGGGGTTAAACACAATGTCGGTACCCCGTATCACCCACAGAAGCTAGTCTAAGTGGAGGTTTCGAATAGAGAGATCAAGAAGATATTGGAACGCACAGTGGCCTCTTCTAGGAAGAATTAGAGTGCACTGCTACTGGATGCATTATGTGCATATAGGACCACGTTTAAGACACCTATAGGCACAACCTCTTTTAGGTTGGCTTAAAGGCGGGCTTGCCATTTGCCGGTGGAGTTAGAGCACAAGGTGAACTGGGCGCTAAGGAAGCTTAATATGAGTTATGATGATGCAGGGAAGAAGAGAATGTTAGAGCTCAATGAGTTAGATGAGCTAAGGATGAATGCTTATGAAAACTCGAGGATCTACAAAGAACGGACAAAACAAATCCACGATCGCCACATTCAAATACGTGTTTTCAAAAAGGGTGATAGTGTGTTATTGTTCAACTCGAGATTAAAGTTGCATCCTGGGAAATTGAAATCCCGCTGGAGTGGACCTTTTGTGGTGGAAGATGTACGTCCCCATGGTGCTATTATGGTGAGAGACGGAGAGCAAACATTCTTGGTGAATGGTCAATGACTAAAGCTCTACTATGGGGAAGATTTCACAAGGAAAGTGCGTGAGGTTAAACTCATGGCACTAAAGGAGGAATGAAAAGAATGATTGCATCTAGCCTAAGACATTAAAGTAGGGCGCTTGTTGGGAGGTAACCCAACCATTGGTAGTTTACATTTTTTTATTTACTTCTTTTCTTTCGCATTTTTAAGTAGTTTTGGGTAATTTCATTTTTAGTGTAAAAATGATACCCTGATCGGTTTGCTCAGTGTGCAGGACTATGAGTGAGTCGATACCATCGACTTCTATGTCGATGGTAGCGACAAGGGTGCAGAGCAGCAGCCACAAAAAATTTTCTCCGTCGATACTATGGATGGCCTCATCGATAGTATCGACCACCCATCAGGTTAATGGACTAAATTTCTGGAGCAAGTCTATAGCATCGACCCCATGGTCAATGCTCGTGAGATCTCTGGAGATTTTTAGATGAATTATTCTTAATGAAGTCGATTCCATCGACCTTTGAGTCGATGGTATTGACCCGGCATCAGAAGCAGCACTCAAGCCTCACGAGGATATCTGATACATACAGTGTCAATACTATCGACGATCTGTCGATGGTATCAACGTGACACGTCAACGATCCACGAGAAGTAATAAATGGAGTGTGCCAAATCTAGAACTCGATCTGTGGGATGGGTCGATACCATCGACCCACATCGATAGTATCGATGCGTCACCGATCCGGGCCCCCACATCCAGCCATCGACGACCGTCGATAGCTGCAAAGATCTGGATTGTGCTACAGGTGTCGATACCATCGACAACCTGTCGATGGTATCGACGGGGTGCCTAGGGCGCCAACCTCAGCTATAAAAGGAGGGGTGGTTGTTCATTCCTATTCACACTTTCAGAGCAAATTCCCTCAACTCTTGCATTAAGCATTGTCGAGCAATCGGAGACCTTCACTGAGCATCTAGCGATCGAGCAATCTTCCCGGAGCTCTTCATCGACATTGGAGATCATCTTCTCTGATCTTCTCCGACCTTCATCGAGCTCCATTTTCTATATCTCTTTTCTTTCATCATGGTGAGGAACATCGCATCATCTTCCTCGCAGGATGCCCAAATGGAGATAGAAACATTCATTACACCACCACCAATGCCTCCATATGATCTTTCTTTTCAAGGACAATATCATACATGGGATCCCAGTGGCCCACCGTACCCACAGTATCTACCACAAGAGTAGTAGAAAGGGTATCACTATTCCACCTTCTGAGTTTGTTCTTGACTATGAGGCCATAGTCGAATTCAAGCTTGGGGGTGATGGAACCGTTTCTATCTTAGTTTTTATTTTTATTTTCTTTTATTTTAGTATTTCCTTTTTAGCTTTTTGAAATTTCTTCTAGTTTTGTAATTTTGTTAATTACAACTTTATAGGATCCACAGTCTATCTAGTGTAATATGTGGATGTCTAATCAATATGTGTCATCTCAATATTTTTTACATGGGAGTCATGTGTGCAATCATCTGAAATTGAGCATAGCTAAAAAAACTTGTTCAGAATTTGAAACTTGAATTTGTTTGAAATTGAGCACATAACTTATGAAAATAATTGGGTTTGTCAACTTTAAAACATATGATCATAACTGTACATCCTTATGATTCAAGAAATGTGGACGAATATGGATGTTGAGCCTAAACTGACCAAACGGTAACGGGACTTTAATCAAAAGTGAGAGAGAGAAACTCTTTGATTGATTGTTACACATGTCTGTAAGGAGGGGAATAGTATTCCAATGGTTCTGTCAATTAGTCTTGTGATCTATCCACCTCAATTAACTACAAACTCCACCATAAGAATGGGAAGCACCTTATAGTTTTTCATCTCTTGATTGCATGACATTTAGATAGGATTGCATAATAGCTAGATTTTGCATCTTTTGTATAAAAACTTGTAGATTAGTTATGCATGCACACATTCTGGAGTGCATGTCATTGTAGTTGCATAAGTACTTTCATATAGTTGCATTTTGCATACTGTTGAGCATATAGGACATTATGTGCCAAACTTGTTCTGAAAAAAATAATAAAAAGTGGTGTACTTGTTTTATACTCTCTGGAAAGTCAATTGTAATGCTTCAATGGTAGTAGTTATGTAAAAATAAGCCCGGATAAAAAAAATTGTGAATGTTAATTTAATCAAATTGAGAAGAAGAAGGGTTTCAAAAAAATATATAAGTGAAAATCAGAGGGAGAAAAGAACTGGTCTCACCTGCATTTTAAGAAGAACAAGCACATGATATAGTTTGTAAATATTCCATCTCACATGGAGGTGGAATTGTAGAGCATACATCATTCCACCTAAAATGTAGGCATTAGGTCATTTTCATATGCATATGCATCATTTAGGTCATTTTTGTTTATCTTGCATGTTAAAACTGTCTTGTGCTTCCTTTTCTTCCACAGCCGCCCATTTCATCCACCCGTTGCTTAAAATGGTAGGCCACCATGATTATCTCTTCATTATTATATATCAGGAGATCTTCTTCCATGTAGATGGTAGTTAGGACATGAGCAACGTAGATAGGAGATCACAAGATGCACGAAGCCTGAACCGGAGGAATTTATTATATTAACTGCCTTATTTGATAGTGTTCATTTATCTTGGGGTGAGAATCTCTTATGGACGATCATTGTCACCTTTAGGGCAGTTATCGTTATGTGGTTAGTAAGGGCCGGTATGTGCATGATAGGTGGGAATCATATTGAGATGTCTTTTATGCTAATATGTTCTTTAGTTGACTCTCCCAATTTTATTCTATAGTTCTGTTGCTCGAGGACGAGCAATGTTCAAGCTTAGGGGAGTTTGATGCAAGGATTTTGAGTCGCTTTTATAGGCTAGTTTTACATTCGTTTTATGCGTTTATTAGTCATATTTGTAGTTAATATCGCACGATTCACTTTCTTTAGTCTATAATCTCATAATGCATCAAATTTACCTTGTTTCATCTTATTTTGTGTCAATGATCATATTTCTCGGACTTGATCGATGTTCTTCTCTGTGTTTCAGGCAATTCGCATATCTGCAGCCGTCGATACCATCGATGGGTGGTCGATACCATCGACCTGGCCACAGCACATTGCCGGAGAAGGAGCACAACAAGTCGATACCATCGACCATACTGTTGATGGTATCGAGTTAGCATCAATGTTCCAAGAAGAAAAGGTCGATACCATCGACCAGTCTGTCGATGGTATCGAGCTACCATCAGTAAGAACCCCAAGAATCGCGCAAGCATCGGTGCCTCATGCGGGTCGATACCATCGACCCGCGTCGATGGTATCGACGCCGTCATATCAGGAAAATGCTCAAATCGATTTAGATCGAACGACCGTGATATTTGGTCAGTCGTAAGTGATACCTATACCTAGAAAAGACAGCCCAAGCCATACAATCACAGGGGGAGCCATCACACGAGTCTTGGGAGAAAGGAGAAGGAAGAACAGAGTCCATAGCTACACCCCCGGACGTTTCCAGATCCGTAGATAGAGTTTTCCACCGTCGGAAGGCTGTAGAATACTCGCCTCGCGTCAAGGATCGCCCGGTTCTACTCCGTTCAGGGGTTACACCATCTCCATCACATTTTCCCCTTCTTCCATGGTGTTTTTCTTTGAGATAAACGTGCAGGGCTAATCCCTTTTTATCTTTAGTACCGGGAGTAGCCCGGGAAATTGTTGTATGATATTTTTTACATAGTTTATCATAATTTGTCTCTCAAATCCGTGGTATGATATTGTTTTCTCCATTCTATCATTATGACTGATCACGCTAATGATAATCTAATACCTTTAGTTACTTTGAACAAAGAATTAACAGTTGAAAAGAGACGATAATCACATTAACTAATAAATCCTTTGAATAAGGCAATGTACAGTTAATGGTGGAAACCCAGAGTTATGATTTTCATGCACCTAATTTAGGGTATAGGTTACTACTAGTGTGGAACCGACCTAGATTAAGGTAGTGAATTGCATCGTAAAAGTGAACAATTCTGATTACATGCCACTACTCAAAATAGGAGATGAGTTAGGATAATTGTGTAGGAATTAATACAACGAAGACCCGCAGTGAAACCACAATCCTAAAGATTCCAGTTTAAATTGATTAAACCAACCATTTCATCGATTGCTTTGTTTTCTTTTATTTTTACTTTTGTTTTACTTTCTTTTTCAAGTCAACTCTCAAACCATTTTAATCGGTCTAGATGATTGCGAACAGTTAGTAGTAGTCTATTGAAAATACGTTCCTTGAGTTCGACTCGGGCCTCACAAAGGCCTATATTACATTGACGCGTTCACTTGCGCTCTACACACGGTAAAATCATGTCAAGCTGCATAGACACTGTCAAAGATTGGTGGTGAAGACCGTGCTTGCCGTGAGGTAACATCGCCGAGCAAGCCTCGGGACAAGGTACGCCTCTACAAACCATCCTTCCTACTGTATAGATGTTGACGAGATCTCTTTGGGTTCTGGGTTTGGGGAGAAATTTAATTGTTCCCACTGCCATCTCTGCCTCCCCTAAAACCCAACACTAAGTATCTAGCTTCTCATGTAATTATAATGAAAGAATTGATCCTTGAAAGTATAAAAAGGATATGAGCTCAAGGGTTTATCTAATATAGGTAACCCGATATGATATCCAACATATGAACCGTTATGGTAAACCCAAGATGGGAATTCGATAGGGCAACCCAAGATAAGGAAACTGATATGGCAATACAATATAGGAACACTATATGACAATCCAAGATGGAAACACGATATGGAAAATCTAAGATGGAAAACTGATATGGTAATCCAAGACAAGAAACTAATATGGTATTATCTGTATACACTTAAACAATACATGGTAAGGCAATACATGCTATTCTCGATATGGTGTGCCCTTGTCTACGATATAAGAACCAAGTACACCCCTATGCCTGATATAAGTTTAAGAGTCTAACCCATACACGATATGAGGTTGAGATGATAAGAGATAAGTGACAGATAACCCGACATGGCTACACGATATGGTGTTAGGTGATAAACCCTAAACTCGATATGATGATGTGGTTTTACCACATAACTAATATGGATCTATGATACGATGATATGTGCATCTTAAATCACGATAGGATAACATTATATATTATGATACCCAATATGATAGGCATGTTCCAATTCATTAGATTTGTTTAAGTGATGTATGTTGTATGATTAAAGCAACATTGAGATACAATGAGTTTAAATTCATTTTGATAATGATGAGCTTATATACCTTAAGAGGTGAATTAAGTAATCAACATCCTAAGTGAGGATGAGAGAGAAATTGAGACTGGAAAGTTAATTATGGAATGAACATATATGGATACTCCCATCATGAATGGAGTATAATTTGGGGTTTAATCTTTTATGATAAGATATGGAAACCCCAATTGAATAGTAAAAGTAAATCATAACCCTAAGAGAGGGTGATGAGATGGTTTTCTACACTAATCAATTGATAAAGGGAAAACCCTAATTCTAATTCATGGAAAGAATATGTTTCTTTTGTATTACATGGTTATGACATGTATGTGATATTGTGATTAGCATGATATACTAACCATGCAGGTATCGTAAGGTAATGAGCATGGCTAACTAAGAGCTATGATATATATTCAAAGTGCTATGTGAAGTGTGTGAATAAATACCCTGGTCTAATGACCTTGAGGTAATCGTTTCTTGCTAGGGCATGCTTTCTTCCACTATGTTATTATTATATTCAACTCCATTATTTCCAAGGCAAAGGCAAATCGATGCTTCAACATTTCCTTTAAGTGCTTTTCCAATCATGGGCCAAACCAAAAATCCACAAACCGATAGGATGCTCTCCTTATGGCTCTATGGATGATAGGGACTCCTTTCTAAGTCCACAACTCAATATGTTCATATATATAGCTTTCAACTTATACATTTTCTTGGTTTCTTCATTATTAAGAGTTCTAACACTTCAAAATACTTCAAACTTATTGTCTCCATATTTCTCTCTCCTCTAGATAACACTAGATAAGAGTAGAAACAATCTAGAGATGGTAGTTTACAAATTAACCCTTGATTTTGTATATATATTGCAATTGTACTACGATTGATGCACTAAGCACTTAGCATTATTTACACAAGTTTCCACTTAGAATTAGGATTTGCACAAGCCACCACTTAGCATCATTCTCTCTTTCATGATATACAAAACACTTAGAGTTCATTCAACATGTAATATTTACAACATAACCCCTTATCTTGGGTATAGATTATCATATAATGCACACATAGTTTGTATATAAGCTCAATTTTGAGAATAAACTTCACTAAGGCCTTAATTACTTTTCAAAAGATAAGAACAAGTTTGTAAGCAACTCACTTTAAGCAAAACATCTAGGGTTAGGTCATAACCCAGGTCAGGGATGTTACACCAGCTGAGATGGCAGAAATCAAGAAATAGTTGTAGTAGTTGCTTGAGAAAGGGTTTATACGACCTAGTACATGGCCATGGGTTTCTGTAGTTCTTTTTGTTAAAAAGAAAGATGGGTCTATGATACTATGCATTGACTATATACAGCTTAATAAGGTGACCATTAAGAACAAATATCCTTTACCAAGAATAGATGATCTATTTGACGAGTTGCATGGTGCAACATTGTTTTCTAAAATAGATCTAAGATCGGGATATCATCAGTTATGTATCAAGGAAACTGAGATACCTAAGTCAACCTTTAGGATGAGGTATAGTCATTATGAGTTTGTAGTTATGTCATTTGGACTAACTAATGCACCCGCTACATTCATGGAGTTGATGAATAGAATCTTCCGGCATTCCTTGATCAGTTTGTAGTAGTGGTCATAGATGACATCTTGATATACAGTAAAGATAGACAAAAACATGAACAACACCTTCGTCAAGCCTTGAATTTGTTGAGACAACACAAATTATATTATAAGTTTAGCAGGTGTGAATTTTGGTTATCAAAAGTGTCTTTTCTTGGGCATGTTATATCTGCTTCAGGTATTCGTGTTGATCCAAAAAAAGTAGAGTTTGTTATGGAGTGGGAACAACCCAATACACTGACGGAGATTCACAGTTTCCTAGGCTTGGCACGTTACTACAGAAGGTTTATTAGGGATTTCAGTTCTATAGCATTACCCTTAACCAGGTTAACCAGAAAGGAAGTTCCTTTTGTCTAGAATGACAAATGTCAGCATTCCTTTTAGTTGTTGAAAGAAAGATTGATTAGTGCACCTGTATTAGTTTTGCATGAGTAGGGAAAGGGATATGCTAAAAACTTAAAATACATTTTCTCATAGCACGAGCTAAATATGAGACAATGTCTCTGGATGTAATTAATCAAGGACTATGATTGTACAATTGATTATCATCCAGGAAAAGCCAACATAGTGGCTGATGCACTCCGTAGAAAATCCTTGTCTCCACCCAAAGATAATGCACAATTGAATTCCTTAGTATGTTGTAAGCAGGACCTGCTTGTCTCTTTGAGACAAATGAATGTTCAGTTAGAGGTATCTTTGTTAGCAGGGTTATTAGTTGAGATGCATGTGAAACCTACTTTGAAAGAATTGATCAAAGAAGCACAACAGACTGATACCATGATTCAGCAGATTAGGTTACAATTGGGCAGTGAGAAACAGGATGGTTTCCATGAGTCAGAGGATGGGATAGTCTATTATGATGATAGAATGGTAGTTCCTGATGTTAATAACTTGACAAAGTTAGTTATGGAGGAAGCTCACTCATCCATGTATGCAATGCATCCAGGGAGCACTAAAATATATCATAACTTCAAAGATATGTATTGGTGGCCCAGTTTGAAGAAATATGTACCTGAGTTTGTTATGCAATGTCTGATATGTTAGCAAGTTAAAGCAGAACATCAAAAGCCTACAAGAACGTTACAACCCCTACCTATTCCTAGGTGGAAATGGGATCACATGACGATGGACTTTGTGGTTGGTCTACCTAGAACAACCAAAAGCCATGATTCCATTTGGGTGATAGTTGATAGGTTGACTAAGACATCACATTTTCTTCCTATCAAAACAAGCTACACTACTGAGAAGTTTGCATAGATTTACATAGATGAGATAGTTCGGTTACACAGAGTTCTAGCAATGATTGTGTCTGATAGAGGTCTCCAGTTTACGAGTCGTTTTTGGGAATGACTACATAAAGCCCTGGGTACACATTTGAAGTTTAGCACAACCTTTCACCCTCAGACAGATGGACAGAATGAAAGAACTATACAGACTTTGGAGGACTTGCATGTGTTCTTCAGTTTGTGGGAAGTTGGGACTTACATTTGAGTTTGATAGAGTTTGCCTATAACAATAGTTATCATGCTAGTATTGATATGACACCATATGAATCCTTATATGGTAGACATTGTAGATCGCCATTATGCTGGTTTGAAATCGGAGAATATCAACTTCAAGGTCCTGAATTAGTGCAACATACAACTAAAAAGATTAAAGTAATACAATGATAGTTGAAGGCTGCATAAGATAGACAGAAGTCTTATGCCGATAAACCTCATAGACCTTTAGAATTCCAAGTTGGAGATAGAGTGTATCTCAAAGTTTCTCCTTGGAAAGGTGTTCTCAGATTTGGGAAGAAGGGTAAGTTAGCTCCAAGATTTATGGGACCTTACCCAGTGACAACACGGATTGGAAAGGTATCTTATATGTTGGAGTTTCCACCTGAGCTACATAGACTACATCCAGTGTTTCATGTATCTATGTTGAGGAAGTGCCATCCTGATACAGAGTTGGTGTTGCAACCTATAGAGGTTGAATTTAATGAAGATATATCCTATGTGGAAGGCCCTATGATGATTCTTGACAGAAGAGTCAAGAAGTTGAAGAAGAAAGGCATAGTTGTTGTAAAGGTTCTCTGGCATAATCATCGCATTGAAGAAGCCACACGGGAGTTAGAGGAAGAGATGAGGAGGAAGTACCCTTCTCTTTTCTCTTGAGATTTCAGGGACGAAATCCCTTTTTAGGGGTTGATAATTGTAACATCCCTGACCTGGGTTATTGATTAACCCTACAAGTTTTTCTTAAGTAAGTTACTTACAAGCTTGTTTTAATCTTCTGAAAAGTAATTAAGGTCCTTTGTGAAGTTTATTTTCAAATTTGAGTTTATATGCAAACTATGTGTGCATTACATGATAAGTCTAAGTGTAAATGCAAATTTACCCAAGAAGAGGGGTTATATTGAAAATGTCACATGATGAATATATTCTAAGTGTTTTAACATCATGAGAGAGAAAATGATGCTAAGTGGTGACTTGTGCAAAGCCTAAATTCTAAGTGAGAACTTGTATGAATAATGCTAAGTGCTTTGAGCATCAATTATGGTATGAATTGTAATATATGCAAAATGTAGGGTTGATATGTAAATTACCACTTCTAAGTTGTCTCTACCCCTTCCTAGTGTTATCTAGAGGGTAGAGAAAGAAGGAGACACTATGTTTGAATCATCCTAGAGTGATAGCACTCTTACAAATAAAAAGACTAAGAAAATGTATAGTTGAAAGTTTTATATGAACTATATCCACTTGAAGACTTGAAGGAGGAGTCCCTATCGGCCATGGGGCCATAAAAGGGGGTCTCCTATCAGTTTTTGGGGTCTTGACTTTGCCCATGATGGGAAAGGCACTTCAATGAAGTCATATGTATCATCTTGCAACCTTTATTGGGAAAAAGATTGTGTTCAATATAATAATGAAGTGAGTGGAAGAAGACTTGCTCTAGAAGATAATTAAGGAGCTGACCCATATCCTTTGAATTATCCTTAAGCTTTTATTTTTGCATGGAAATATAAATATAGGATGCATGCAAATACATGTGTTGACCATGTATGGCTATGTCGCACTTAGTTAATTAAGCTAATGACACCTCATACACTCTTTTTCATAAGACCCAAGTATAAATACCTTACCCTTCCCTTGTTAGTAGAATTTTCAAAATATTGTTATCAACCTTCCCTTATATATTGTGCATACCACTCTTGTATCATTCATGCATGAGGAGAGTTGAGTATAAGAGCTTGGTATCGGCCAAAGACAAAGAATATCATCCAAGTAGGTCATAGCAACCTAGTAAGGTGATATCGGCCATTGGGATTGAAGATATCATGCAAAAGCTAGGAGCTCAAGTCTTGGATCTTGGAGAAGCTCATCTTCAACCTTGGGAACTTGTAGAGTTTGAGCTTGAAGCTTGGAAGTTGCTTTATAGGTGGGCCCAACCATATTATTATTCCCTTTCAATATTGTTGAACTTGTTGATAACTTTCAAATTCGGATTTTCTTTGATTAACTGATATATCTATGAGTTCCAACAAATAGTTAGGACTATTTTCCATGGTTTATAATAGACAGACAATGCTCTTAAGGTTGATGATGATGACATCATCATGGTACAACCTGATATAGGTTGAAGTACCTTAAAAACCAATATGGAACCCAAGATCGTGGTTCACCCGTTATCAAATTTGGAGATACCTCATACACGATATGAAACATGCCCTATGGACGATATAGGAGATACCTAGCACCTCATACATGATACAAGGTTAAATATATACCTCTTACACGATATGGGAAAAACCCTAGATGGAGAAGTGCAAACTCGATATGCTTTAAATATGATTGCCTTTGAAATTCGATATACCCTACGACCTTGTGATGGGTTGAAGAGCAGTTAAGTATCTAGCTTTTCGTCTAATTATAATGAAAGAACTAATCCTTGAAAGTATAAAAAGGATATGAGATAAAGGGTTTATCTAATATAGGTAACCCGATATGATATCCAACATATGAACCGTTTTGGTAAACCCAAGATGAGAATCCGTTAGGGCAACCCAAGATAAGAAATTCAATATGGCAATCCAATATAGGAACGCGATATGGCAATCCAAGATGGAAACATGATATGGCAAATCTAAGATGGAAAACTGATATTGTAATCCAAGACAAGAAACCAATATGGTATTATCTGTATACACTTAAACAATACATGGTAAGGCAACACATGCTATGCCTGATATGGTGTGCCCTTGTCCACGATATAAGAACCAAGTACACCCCTATGACCGATATAAGGTTTAGTGTTATATCCTCAATTTTGGTAAAGATTGAATGATATATAAGCATGGAATGATTTGATGAATAAGTTTCCGAAATGGTATTACTGGTGGAATAACAATATGGATCACCTTTGGTTGCATGCAACCTTGCAACATAACTAAGAGAAAGGGAATTTGTACAGTAATTAATGCCAATGGCCTTTTGTTACAATAAATGAAATAATTATAAAGTTATCAAAAGAAATATGATTTATGGTGTTTTTGATAATTTGATGATAATTATCTTACCGATTTGACAACACCATGGTTGTGTGTATTCCTTAAATGCTTTTGTTTCCAAAATCCGAATCTAAATCATATGGTGGTGTCTCTTGTGACCTTTTGGAATAAAAGTAAAAGTTAATATAAAAAAGAGTACTTTCTTTCCTAGTTGGTGTTGAGATTAAATAGTCTTGGAAAATTTGTATTTCACATAGTCATAATGCTCCTTGCCACTTTTGGATTACTTGAACCCCAAGATGAGAAATGAAAAGGGAAGAGATATGTAAATATATATACTTTGTCAATATCACGATCAACAATGGACTCTCACCCGTGGTTGGATAGCATCAGAACTCAAGCTATTGGGGGACCCTTCTTATCGTCTTTCCCCTAGCCCTAGAGAGTACATGAGACCCATATATATATATATATATATATATATATATATATATATATATATATATATAATGGTATGACCATGGGATCCCACCAAGTAGCCCATTGAAAAACATGCGAGCATGATTTGGCTCCTAATCGGATATGAGGTATCCCTCTCTCTTTCACCCTTCTGTAGCCTGACATAGGGTTGGGTCAATGATTGGTGGTTGTGGTGGCTCCTCTTTGGATTGACGTCAGGGCACCACTGGGCGGAGGAACTAGGTTAGAGGAAGCGACAAGTTTGCCTCACCGCAACAGAAGCTACATCTGGTGCCCAAACGATCGATCTTGCAAGGTATATACTACTTCGGGCTCTAAGGATGGCAGTAGATGTGGAGGTGCAGAATGAGCCTGAGGAAAATCGCCTCAACTTTGGCAATATGTGCACATACACACAATGACATAAGATCTGTGAAGGATGGCTGGGGTTCAGGCGTTTAGACACCTGTTGGTGTTGCCTAGAGGCAAGTAGTGCCTAGGGGAAGGAGCTTGTTCATGGTTGTGGGAGATGAGATGAGACGACTGAGTAGAGGCTAGCATGTACTACGAGGTCTCACTGACATCGCCTGGGTGGAGGCATTATCCCTCACCATCGAGCAGTTGACGCAGAGCCGCCGATGTCTGCCGCACGCGAGAGGGAGAGGGGGAAGCCGATCGAGAATAGAGAAGAGGGAGCTTAGGCAGCCATACAGTGGTAAGGGAAGCCCTGAGGGCACCACCCTCAGCGGCGATGCCCCATACCAAGGAACGCCGCAACGCCAGGAGGGGTTGTGAGTTTGTTCTCGCGAAGACAAACACGAGGCAGTAGGAGGGCCAGTCCACGGATAGCCGACGGTCCAATCAACTAAATCAATTCATGCCCAGTCTAGAAGGGAACTGAGGTCCTGACATGTGCCTAGCATGACGCTGGATTATAAAGCATCATCCAATCAAAGGGTGCTACGTGGCCTCAGACTTAAGGTAAGAATGTATACTTTGATTAATTCATAGAAAACTCTAGGAATGCCCAAAAATAGCGAAACTATATAACAAATTGCTCAAAAAAATGAGAGGAATCCAAAGAAAATATAATTAGAGTTTGGTTAAGCTTCCTATTCTGAAAGTATATGCAATACATGTTTAAATGTGTTTATGTAAAGGAAGACCTAGAATTGTTGTGATATGATGCTTAATTAAGTAGATTTGTTTATGTTAAGATAATATATGATCTTGTCATGTCTAATAAGGAAATCCTTGATAATGATGTATAACCGATGTTTCTACATTAGTAAGCTTATATATGTTGATTTAGGGTTTGAAATCAATGTAGACATCGTGATATAATCTTAATGCTAGTAATGTGATCTGGGTATCATGAGTAGTCTTATATGGTTTAGATGATGATTAGGGTTTCACCTAATGTGCATAATGGAATTGGTAATCTTGGAAGCCATAATATGATCAGATTTGGGTCTGTAACCCTAACCTATAATCCAAACACGAGATATCCCTAAACCGTAGTTTAGGAGTGCATCAAGATCTGAACAAATTAATGTGAATACATGGTGACACATATGTAGTATGCATGTTTCAGATATTGTTGATATTATGCTGGGTTATTTGGATGTTTGGATACACTCGTAAAGTATATGATGTTCTGCATGGTTTCTTTGATGGCATAAGGTACGTGGTTATGATTATGAATACATGTAGCAAATTCTGAGATTGTCGATCCTTCTTGATGAGATTGAATGACAAATAAAATGCTTGCTTGTTTATTTACTTCTTGTGAACTATAAAGTTTCTATGAGTATCATGTAAAGTAAATAATAGTATTTTGAACCCTGGGTTAGATTGATCTTAAAGGTAATGCACACGAGCCCCAGAGGGACAATGATTACACCTGAGGTAGTTGACCATATATGGGTTAGAATATGAAAACAAGTTTATGTTCTTATATGCAAGATAAAGATGTTTTCTTATATCTGCACTTGTGATTATTGTTTGAACCCACGTACCAGTATAGTAATATACTGACCGCGTATTTGTTTGTCGGTGTTTTAGGTATCATATATACTTGATTCGAGGACATGAGGGTATAGATAGGGATGTTGAAGACACTACAGTTTAATCATGGAGGTTTAGTCTTAATGGTTTATCATCATATATGTAAAAGTTAATTCTATTTAAAAGTTATGTAACACCTTAGAGGAGCTTTTTATGTAAATACGTAATTATTTGATCATTAATGGAATTTTTTTTACCATTATGTATTATTTCATGAATATGATCCTCGACTATATGATTAATGATCTGAGACTTTAAGGTCTTTTAGACACTCAAAAGTACTGGTCGTTACATTTAGAGTCTAAGCTATACACGATATGAGGTTGAGATGATAAGAGATAAGTGATAGCTAACCCACCATGGATATACGATATGGTGTTAGGTGATAAACCCTAAACCCGATATGATGATGTGGTTTTACCACATAACTAATATGGATCTATGATATTATGATATGTGCATCTTCAAGCATGATATGATAACATTATATATTATGATGCCCGATATGATAAGCATGTTCCAATTCATTTGATTTGTTTAAGTGATGTATGTTGTATGATTAAAGCAACATTGAGATACAATGAGTTTAAATTAATTTTGATAATGATGAGCTTATAGGCCTTAAGAGGTGAATTAAGTAATCAACATCCTAAGTGAGGATGAGAGAGAAATTGAGACTAGAAAGTTAATTATGTAATGAACATATGTTGATACTCACATCATAAATGGAGTATGATTTGGGGTTTAATCTTTTATGATAAAATCTGGAAACCCTAATTGAATAGTAAAAGTAAATCATAACCCTAAGAGAGGGTGATGAGATGGTTTTCTACACAAATCAGTTGATAAAGGGAAACCCTAATTCTAATTCATGGAAAGAATATGTTTCTTTTGTATTACATGGTTATGACATGTATGTGATATTGTGATTAGCATGATATACTAACCATGCAGGTATCGTAAGGTAATGAGCATAGCTAAGTAATAAATATGATATAGATTCAAAGTGCTATGTGAACTGTGTGAATAAATACCCTGGTATGATGACTTGAGGTAATCGTTTCTTTCTAAGTGGTGACAAGACTCAATGATGAACTAAGGGTTTGAATACCCAAGCATTATGATAATAAGAGAATGAAATTTTCAGTGATCTATGTGTTTCAAAGAACATGAAAGTACTTGATAAACATAGTTATGCATTTCTTTGTTGCATCTAGATAATTCTTGTTTGTAACTTGATTGATGCTAAAAGATACTGAAATGTACTTAACTAAGCAAGTTAAATATTATCATGTAGTTTCCCAGACAATAGATCCATTTAGTGTCAGCATTTGCTGAATGGTGAAATGAGTTTCACTCGGTATGCATATTTTTGAATATGTAATAATTAAATGAGGGTGCTCAGTGGATTCCCCAAACTAAATGAGGGTGCTTAGTGGACTCCCCAAATACACCAGGTTGCTCAGTGGAGTTCCTGATGAAACTAAACCAGGATCGCTCAGTTGTCTTCCTAGTGACAAATAATCTGAGAAAGCTTAGTGTTTTTCTCCCAAAGGGAGTACATGCTACGACTGTAACTCTATAGAGAAGATGCCACTATACCCCAACATAGGTAATTGCAACTGACATGAGATGTCCTGCTAAGGTTAAGTGGTCTCGTACTGACAGAGACAGGTGATGTCTTAATAGCTGGCTCTGCCACTGACCTTGTATGGTACCAATTTCGACTTACTAGTGCCCGGTTGGAGTATGAGTGGTATGCGTCATCTCCTCTGGGCATAAGTGTGAATAAGAACATGTAATCAGTCGTGTAGCATATCTGCTTAAGGAATGAATACGGAAAACATTGGTCGATGCTTCATTACTTTTATACATCTTAGTAGATAGATGTTATACATGTTCTTCATATTCCTTTTAAAGCAAATAGATGATTTATAATTCTGTTATCAATAAATATACCTACTAGTTGTATAAAGTATCCTCTATTCAGTTTTATACTATTTCCTATGATAATATATTGTTGGCACAGAGTTATATCTCTCACTGGGTGTAACATACTGAATTCTGGGCATTTTGCCTTTTTGGTCCTCTTTTCCATCTTTTCCTTTCATTTCTATCTTCTTTGGACTTTTTGTGTAATTTGTGGAGAATATGATGGTTTAATGAACATTTGTTCACCTTTTATTCCAATATTTGTGTTTATGCACAAATACCTCTATAAAAGTTTAGAAATGGGATTAATATGTAAAATGTCCACTTAAGTAATAAAATGGATAAAGTATTTCGACCTAGAACTTTCTAGTGCTTTTTAAGAATATGAAAAAGGAAATAAATCCCGAGTATAAATAAAGGAGATGATAAATGTAATAATTGGAGATCATATGGGATATATTGGATAATAGGAGACAATATGGAATATATTGTTCAAAAAATCCCAAATAGGAAAACACGAGATAATTTGATATGAAAATTCGTTTCCTTGAGACAAAAGATACTTAATGGCCAAGTATCATCTAATTTGGATAACAAATAAATATATAAAAGCCTTTATTACAGGATAATGGGAAATAAGCCAAGAAAGAGAAATAAAATATCTAACATCCTCAAATTGGAAAATTAACTCCAAATTAGTAATCTATATATCAAAATGAATTTATATGTAAATTTTCATTTAATTTGGTCGATGTTAAATATTTTATTTTATTCTGGAGAGAGAAAATGACTTAAAGACCAAAAATATTAAATATGTATAGAAAAAAATTAATTAATATCAAAATCATGTTCCAAACGTTTAGTATTGCTTATAGGACAAGTTTTATATTTTTAGAAAGTTTCTAGATGCCTCTAATAAATTAAAAGGATAAATAAGTGATAAAATTTAAATGAATTAAATAAAATAATAAATGTCTTCAAAAAAATAAAATAATACAAAATTCTTGTTATACAAGTTAAAATAGACATTTGAATGAATTTTGACTCAAATTGGAAAATATTTGATGAGAAGGTAAATTTAGGAGAGAGAACGTGTGTAAAATGTTCAACTCATTATTTAAAATAACAAACAACATCAACAAATAAAAATAATACCAAATTCGTATTCAACATACTTGATATGACTTACATGTGATGTTTGTAATTTTTGGATAATCACAAAGTCATAAATAAAGGAGGAAAGAGAAAATGTGTTTTGAAATATTTAACACATTAAAGATTCTCAAAAGACAAAATTAATTCCATATTTGGATTCTACATGTCAAAATAAGACAAAGTATCAATTTTGGTTAATTTAATAAATCATTTGAGCCCTCAAAAGAAGAGAGAGAAATTCATTTAATGATGCATATATCACTATAGTCGAAAATATAGTTGGGTAAGGATTTAATGTGCGAGATTTGGCTTTTTGTGTGCTCATCTCTAACCATGGATCTTGGATCCAATGGCTTCTAGTCATCTTCTACCTTGG
Organism: Alisma plantago-aquatica; assembly: GCA_963693085.1. Classification (NCBI taxonomy): domain Eukaryota; kingdom Viridiplantae; phylum Streptophyta; class Magnoliopsida; order Alismatales; family Alismataceae; genus Alisma; species Alisma plantago-aquatica. The sequence continues at coordinate 919,765,199 of OY856414.1, forward strand.
TTCGGACAAAGAAATAAAAAATAAATTTGTGCAATTTTCGTTTTCCACTATCTCCCTCGTTTCTCGACCAAATCACGAGTTCTTAGGCTCGTTGGATTACTTGCGAGATTTCACACAATATTATTCCAAGTTTTTCATATTTTCGTCGATTATTCAAGCTTTTTCAAACCGACTGAAACTCATTTCTCACCCCAAGTTCAAAAATCCTAACCTAGACCCTTTTGCCTATAAATACATATACCCTAAGCACCGTCGTTACCTTAGCAACTCAACCCAACCTTTGATTTCGTGTTTAGTTTCCATTTGGACCTTGTATAGCCACCAAATACGTTCAGCTTGTGGTGCTCGTAGCTCCCTATACTCTCCACCATTGGCACAATTAAAGGTACCACCGAATCCCTCAAGTTCTAAGCTTTCCATAGCATACTTGCACATCGGATTTGGTTGAGTATAGCACAAACGCCCAATCTTTCCCCAAGCAAGCTGCTGCTTACTCATAGCCACGACGTGGGCTGGGTTGGGGGAGACAATCCCAGGCGAGTTTACAATTTTACCCCCTTCTCTAGCTCCGTTTCGTGATGTGTCAATTTCTGATTGGTCCAACTTTTAAAAATCATATCTTTTGACTCGCTTGTCCAAAAATAAATCTAAAATATGGTCTAAACTTGAAAAAATCTCCTCTATCCATTAAAAATATTTTCGAAGCCTAGTTTTTGGTTTTTCGAGTAGGTGTTTTTGAGGATGATTTAATTAACTAAAAATCACGAAAAATAACCCTAAAAGTCCATATCTTCAAAATACATAATATTTTATGTTATTTTGATCAAAAAACCCTACTTAAGACAATGGTGATGTTTTCGATATCTAAATCAGTGGTTTGTAGAAAAAGTTGACAACTTTGGGGTTTTAAGCGTTTAATGAATGAATATAGCTCTAATACATAAACATGGTGATGATATTTGGAAAAGTGGAACATGAAATCGATTAAGTGGTGCAAGTTGATAATTGGAATCAACATTAAAGGTATGTGCTTAATACACTTTAGTTGGGAATTATTTGTACCTTAACCTATGATTTTCCATATTGAGGCTTAATTGCACCCTATATCCTATTCTCTTGATTCTTTTGCTAGACTTGCCTCATAATTAGTTTTGAAATATTGCTCTTGGCTCTTAGTATCCCTTTTTCCATGTTCTATTTAAATGATGATATTACTTGCCATTATTTCTAGCATTTTGATTTTATTAGACTAATTAACTAGTGTAGTGGTACTTGTATGTACAACCACCCATAGTTGGGCATGTATTTAATCACCCCGGGGAATGTGATACTCTCCCCGCACATGAAATATGTACAGGTGACTGGGACTGTGTTATTCTCTCCTCACCCTTTTGGTTGAAGGTCTGGTAGGTGCCTCAACCCTACATAGTTAAGGTAGTCAATATAAATCATGCATGCAATCCTTTTGTTATGTTGTTTATGGCAAGCATCCATTGAAATATTCTTTTGTATATGGCCTCATTCTCTTGATTGTCTTCATCTTATGATGAAAATTTGCCTAATTTTACTTGCTTTTCTTACCTCACTATTGCTGGGTGCCTTGCCAACCACCCAGATGTGGAGCAAGGTGATGAATAGGACTTGAAGATGTTGGCTTTGAATTGGAATTAGCTGATGGAGTTATGCTTTGGGAGACAAGGCTGTGGTAGTTACACTTCCCTCTATCTAGATCCTAAATGTTGTATCTTGATGTAACCCTAAAAGGAAAATTGTTGATGTATTTTTTTACAATCTTTTATGAAATTGAATATAGTCAGAAGAAAAAAATTATTCTGCTACTTTCCAATAAGTTTTGTTTACCATATTTTAGTAGAGGGTGGTTTAGTCCCACTCTTTACAACATGGTATCAGAGCCCATGGTAGTCAGAATCTGATATTTCGATTTTGTCTCCCTAGTTAGAACCTTAGGCTTGCATAGTTTCCATTAAGTGACATGGTTACCCTATATTTGATATATGTTGATGAAAGGTTGACTTAGAACCCATTAGTTCCTCATTAGAATCTTGATGAATAAAACCCTAAAATACTTATAACTAAAACATGCATAACTTAATGTCGTTTAAGTTTGCCTTTAAGGAGCTATTAGGGCATGAAGTTGAAGTAAAGGTGTCTAGAAAGGATCAGGGTTTCGGGGGCTGGCAATATTTTTCTCCGCGCCACTAGTTTGGTTTACGAGGACTCCCGTGCCTGTATGATACCGACCTGGCCTGAGCTGATATTAATTTCTCAAAATAGTTTGCTGTTAGGCAATAGTGACCTTAGACTTCTATGTTGTATATCTTTGAGAACCCTAGTTTACAAGTGTATGATGATTTGTTTGAGGATATATACCCTATATAGTTCCTTATGTTCCTTAGGACTATATGTTTGGATAGTCTACCCTTAACAACCTAGACTTTGAAGTTGAGGTTTATAAGGCCAACAGAGTGCGCAGTGGAAGTGTGGTGTATCCTATACATGGGTTAGTAGGCTTATCCGTTAGCCCTAGAGTAGTTTGTGTTATTAGGTCGAACCCTTTAAGGGGTGGAGTATAGTTTGTTTGATGGTGTTTGGATGGTTAGATTTTGAGGAAGAAATCCTCTTTAGGGGGATGGAACCCTATAACATCTTGAAGTCTATATAATCTATCTTTAGAAACCCTAACTACATGAATAGGAGGTTAGTATGCTTGTATCCTCAGTTTTGTCCAAACAAGTTATAGTGGTAACCCTAACATGTTTGTTTATATATAATAAACATATAATGATCATATGAGGAGTAATTCATATGGTCAAATCCTAATGGATAACCAATGCCCATAATAAGAGTAAGTCACATATTAATGCGAAATTATGGATCACATGATGCTAACCACGCCATAAACCCTAATGATATGATGAGTAAGATAATTATAATATAATTTGAAATTAATGCATGCTAAGGATGAATAATTGAAATAAAATTGTCATGTTGACCTAAACCCTAAGTTGTAATAATCTAATCCTAATATATACATCTTTAATGCCTTTCATGATACATTAATGATGTTAAGTGCCATAATTAGATAACCTACCTTGATGTACATAATCATCTAATCACATATTAATCAAGTCATCAATATAAAATTCAAGTTACCTTGTTATCTAATACACATGTGATTAATCACTTAATGTGAATCAAATCATTAATATGACATATGTTCCACCTTATCATTAAAATACATATAATGGATTTTAATTCAATATGAATATGAAATGACTGGAATTCGCATAAGTGTGCAAAATCAATAATATAAAAGAATGGATATGAGAAATAATGAATGATGACATTAATGTGAACAATAAATATAATGTGACAATGTTTAATATGAATATAAGTGACTAATGTGACATTAATTGGAATGATTGTATGCTTAACCCAAAGTGAATAGAATGTCTTATTTCATGTAAAATAATTTGTTGTAATTAATAAAGTGGTAATATGAGGATAATGAAGTATAAATTCGAATTATTAAGGACAACGATCCAATATAATAATAAATGTTGAGATAATTGAGTAACCCCTAATTGTGCTAAAATTCTTAGTAAGAAAAATGAGAAATATACATTTGTATATATATAATGTTACATGGATGATAATGAAATATAACCCTTTTGGTAACCAAGTGAATGTGACATGACATAATTAAAATAATGATGACAATGTGATATCATAATGAATATATTGTTAATGAGCCAAAAATGTAAATAATGTTAAATCTCATAAAAATAAGTTTAATAGTGGAACCCTAGGTGATCCTTGAGAACCTGACCTATGTTGAGCTGTATGTGAAATTTCTGAACCCTTAGGTGTAGTTGAAGTATAAGTGTTAGTGAAAGTTTTATGGTTTGAGGAATGACCTGGAAGTTTAGTGATGTGAGGTTACCCACTCACCTTCCCTAATTGCTAATGATTTCGGGGACGAAATCCTCTTTAAGGGGTAGAGTGCTGTAACATACTGAATTCTGGGCATTTTGCCTTTTTGGTCCTCTTTTCCATCTTTTCCTTTCATTTCTATCTTCTTTGGCCTTTTTGTCTAATTTGTGGAGAATATGATGGTTTAATGAATATTTGTTCACCTTTTATTCCAATATTTGGGTTTATGCACAAATACCTCAGTAAAAGTTTAGAAATGAGCTTAATATGTAAAATGTCCACTTAAGTAATAAAATGAATAAAGTATTTTGTCATAGAACTTTCTAGTGCTTTTTAAGAATATGAAAAAGGAAATAAATCCCGAGTATAAATAAAGGAGATGATAAATGCAATAATTGGAGATAATATGGGATATATTGGATAATAGGAGACAATATGGAATATATTGTTCCAAAAATCCCAAATAGGAAACCACGAGATAATTTGATATGAAAATTTATTTCCTTGAGCCAAAAGATACTTAATGGCCAAGTATCATCTAATGTGGATGATAAATAAATATATAAAAGCCTTTATTACAGGATAATGGGAAATAAGCCAAGAAAGAGAAATAAAATATCAAACATCCTCAAATTGGAAAATGAACTCCAAATTCGTAATCTATATATTAAAATGAGTTTATATGTAAATTTGTATTTAATTTGGTTGATGTTAAATATTTTATTTTATTCTAGAGAGAGAAAATGACTTAAAGCCCAAAAATATTAAATATATATTGAAAAAATTTAATTAATATCAAAATCGAGTTCAAAACGTTTAGTATTGCTTATAGGCCAAGTTTTACATTTTTAGAAAGTTTATAGATGCCTCTAATAAATTAAAAGGATAAATAAGTGATAAAAATTAAATGAATAAAATAAAATAATAAATGTCTTCAAAAAAATAAATAATACAAAATTCGTGTTATACATGTTAAAATAGACCTTTGGATGAATTTTTACTCAAATTGGAAAATATTTGATGAGAAGGTAAATTTAGGAGAGAGAACGTGTGTAAAATATTCAACTCATTATTTAAAATAACAAACAACACAAAAAAATAAAAACAATACCAAATTCGTATTCAACATACTTAATATAATTTACAGGTGAAGTTTTATGATTTTTGGATAATTATAGAGTCATAAATAAAGGAGGATAGAGAAAATGTGTTTTGAATTATTTAACACATTAAATATTCTCAAAAGGCAAAACTAATTCCATTTTTGAATTCTATATGTCAAACTCAGTCAGAGTGTCAATTTTGGTTAATTTTAGAAATTATTTGTGCCCTCAAAAGAAGAGAGATAAATTCATTTAATGATGCATATATCTTAAAAATATAGTTGGTAAGGATTTAATGTACGAGATTTGGCTTTTTGTATGCTCATCTCTGACCGTGGATCTTAGATCCAATGGCTGCTGGTCGTCTTTTACCTTGGTTCAGATAAGGAAACAAAAAATAAATTTGTACAATTTTCGTTTGCCATTATCTCCCTCGTTTCTCGACCAAATCACGAGTTCTTAGGCTCATTGGATTCCTTGCGAGATTTCGCACAACATTATTCCAAGTTATTCATGTTTTTATCGATTATGTAAGCTTTTCCAAACTGGAAAAAACTCCTCTCTCACCCCAAGTTCGAAAATCCTAACCTAGACCCTTTTTCCTATAAATACATATACCCTAAGCACCGTTGTTACCTTAGCAACTCAACCCAACTTTGATTTCATGTTTTGTTTCCCTTTGGACCTCGTACAGCCACTGAAGACGTTCAGCTTGCAGCACTCGTAGCTCCCTATACTCTCCACCATTGGCACAATTAAAGGTACCATCGAATCCCTCATTTCTAAGCTTTCCATCGCATACTTGTACTTTGGATTTGGTTGAGTATAGCGCAAACACCCAATCTTTCCCCAAGCAAGCTGCTGCTTGCTTGCAGCCACGACATGGGCTGGGTTGGGGGAGACAATCCCATGTGAGTTTATGATTTTACCCCCTTTTCTAGCTCGGTTTCATGATGTGTCAATTTCTGATTGGTCCAACTTCTGAAAATCATATCTTTTGACTCGCTTGTCCAAAAAAAAATATAAAATATGTTCTGAACTCAAAAAAATCTCCTCTATCCACTAAAAATATTTTTGAAACCTGGTTCTGAGGTTTTTGAGTAGGTGTTTTTGAGGATGGTTTAATTAACTAAAAATCACCAAAAATAACCCTAAAAGTCCATATCTTCAAAATACATAATATTATATGTTATTTTAATCAGAAAACCCTAACTAAGACAATGGTTATGTTTTCGAGATCTAAATCGATGGTTTGTAGAAAAAGTTGACAACTTTGGTGTTTTAAGCGTTTAATGAATGAATATAGTTCTAATACATAAACATGGTGATGATATTAGGAAAAGTGGAACATGAAATCGATTAAGTGTTGCAAGTTGATAATTGGAATCAACATTAAAGGTATGTGCTTAATACACTTTAGTTGGGAATTATTTGTACCTTAACCTATGATTTTCCATATTGAGGCTTAATTGCACCCTATATCCTATTCTCTTGATTCTTTTGCTAGACTTGCCTCATAATTAGTTTTGAAATATTTCTCTTGGGTCTTAGTATCCCTTTTTCAATGTTCTATTTAAATGATGATATTACTTGCCATTATTTCTAGCATTTTGATTTTTTAGACTAATTAACTAGTGTAGTGGTACTTGTATGTACAACCACCCATAGTTGGGCATGTATTTAATCGCCCTGGGGAATGTTATACTCTCCCGACACATGAAATATGTGCAGGTGACTAGGACTGTGTTATTCTCTCCTCACCCTTTTGGTTGAAGGTCTGGTAGGTGCCTCAACCCTACATAGTTAAGGTAGTCAATATAAATCATGCATGCAATCCTTTTGTTATGTTATTTATAGCAAGCATCCATTGAAATATTCTTTTGTATATGGCCTCATTCTCTTGATTGTCTTCATCTTATGATGAAAAGTTGCCTAATTTTACTTACTTTCTTACCTCACTACTGCTGGGTGCCTTGCCAACCGCCCAAATGTGGAGCAAGGTGATGAATAGGACTTGAAGATGTTGGCTTTGAATTGGAATTAGCTGATGGAGTTATGCTTTGGGAGACAAGGCTGTGGTAGTTACACTTCCCTCTATCTAGATCCTAAATGTTGTATCTTGATGTAACCCTAAAAGGGGGACTGTTGATGTATTTTTTTACAATCTTTTATGAAATTGAATATAGTCAGAAGAAAAAAAATATTCCGCTACTTTCCAATAAGTTTTGTTTACCATATTTTAGTAGGGGGTGGTTTAGTCCCACTCTTTACAACATGGTATCAGAGCCCATGGTAGTCAAAATCTGATATTTCGATTTTGTCTCCCTAGTTAGAACCTTAGGCTTGCATAGTTTCCTTTAAGTGACACGGTTACCCTATATTTGATATATGTTGATGAAAGGTTGACTTAGAACCCATTTGTTCCTCATTAGAATCTTGATGAATAAAACCCTAAAATACTTATAACTAAAACATGCATAACTTAATGTCGTTTAAGTTTTCCTTTAAGGAGCTATTAGGGCATGAAGTTGAAGTAAAGGTGTCTAGAAAGGATCAGGGTTTCGGGGGCTGGCAATATTTTTCTCCGCGCCACTAGTTTGGTTTACGAGGACTCCCATGCCTGTATGATACCCACCTGGCCTGAGCTGATATTAATTTCTCAAAATAGTTTGTTGTTAGGCAATAGTGACCTTAGACTTCTATGTTGTATATCTTTGAGAACCCTAGTTTACAAGTGTATGATGATTTGTTTGAGGATATATACCCTATATAGTTCCTTATGTTCCTTAGGACTATATGTTTGGATAGTCTACCCTTAACAACCTAGACTTTGAAGTTGAGGTTTATAAGGCCAACAGAGTGCGCAGTGGAAGTGTGGTGTATCCTATACATGGGTTAGTAGGCTTATCCGTTAGCCCTAGAGTAGTTTGTGTTATTAGGTCGAACCCTTTAAGGGGTGGAGTATAGTTTGTTTGATGGTGTTTGGATGGTTAGATTTTGAGGAAGAAATCCTCTTTAGGGGGATGGAACCCTATAACATCTTGAAGTCTATATAATCTATCTTTAGAAACCCTAACTACATGAATAGGAGGTCAGTATGCTTGTATCCTCAGCTTTGTCCAAACAAGTTATAGTGGTAACCCTAACATGTTTGTTTATATATAATAAACATATAATGATCATATGAGGAGTAATTCATATGGTCAAATCCTAATGGATAACCAATGCCCATAATAAGAGTAAGTCACATATTAATGGGAAATTATGGATCACATGATGCTAACCATGCCATAAACCCTAATGATATGATGAGTAAGATAATTATAATATAATTCGAAATTAATGCATGCTAAGGATGAATAATTGAAATAAAATTGTCATGTTGACCCCCTAAGTTGTAATAATCTAATCCTAATCTATACATCTTTAATGACTTTCATGATACATTAATGATGTTAAGTGCCATAATTAGATAACCTTCCTTGATGTACATAATCATCTAATCACATATTAATCAAGTCATCAATATAAAATGCAAGTTACCTTGTTATCGAATACACATGTGATCAATCACTTAATGTGAATCAAATCATTAATATGACATATGTTCCACCTTGATCATTAAAATACATATAATGGATTTTAATTCAATATGAATATGAAATGACTGGAATTCGCATAAGTGTGCAAAATCAATAATATAAAAGAATGGATATGAGAAATAATGAATGATGACATTAATGTGAGCAATAAATATGATGTGACAATGTTTAATATGAATATAAGTGACTAATGTGACATTAATTGGAATGATTGTATGCTTAACCCAAAGTGAATAGAATGTCTTATTTCATGTAAAATGATTTGTTGTAATTAATAAAGTGGTAATATGAGGATAATGACGTATAAATTCGATTTATTAAGGACAACGATCCAATATAATAATGAATTTTGAGATAATTGAGTAACCCCTAATTGTGCTAAAATTCTTAGTAATAAAAATGAGAAATATACATTTGTATATATATAATGTTACATGGATGATAATGAAATATAACCCTTTTGGTAACCAAGTGAATGTGACATGACATAATTAAAATAATGATGACAATGTGATATCATAATGAATATATTGTTAATGAGCCAAAAATGTAAATAATGTTAAATCTCATAAAAATAATTTTAATAGTGGAACCCTAGGTGATCCTTGAGAACCTGACCTATGTTGAGCTGTATGTGAAGTTTCTGAACCCTTAGGTGTAGTTGAAGTATAAGTGTTTGTGAAAGTTTTATGGTTTGAGGAATGACCTGGAAGTTTAGTGATGTGAGGTTACCCACTCTCCTTCCCTAATTGCTAATGATTTCGGGGACAAAATCCTCTTTAAGGGGTGGAGTGTTGTAACATACTGAATTCTAGGCATTTTGCCTTTTTGGTCCTCTTTTCCATCTTTTCCTTTCATTTCTAGCTTCTTTGGCCTTTTTGTGTAATTTGTGGAGAATATGATGGTTTAATGAATATTTGTTCACCTTTTATTCCAATATTTGGGTTTATGCACAAATACCTCAGTAAAAGTTTAGAAATGAGCTTAATATGTAAAATATCCACTTAAGTAATAAAATGGATAAAGTATTTTGTCCTAGAACTTTCTAGTGCTTTTTAAGAATATGAAAAAGGAAATAAATCCTGAGTATAAATAAAGGAGATGATAAATACAATAATTGGAGATAATATGGGATATATTGGATAATAGGAGACAATATGGAATATATTGTTCCAAAAATCCCAAATAGGAAACCACGAGATAATTTGATATGAAAATTTATTTCCTTGAGCCAAAAGATACTTAATGGCCAAGTATCATCTAATGTGGATGATAAATAAATATATAAAAGCCTTTATTACAGGATAATGGGAAATAAGCCAAGAAAGAGAAATAAAATATCAAACATCCTCAAATTGGAAAATGAACTCCAAATTCGTAATCTATATATTAAAATGAGTTTATATGTAAATTTGTATTTAATTTGGTTGATGTTAAATATTTTATTTTATTCTGGAGAGAGCAAATGACTTATAACCCAAAAATATTAAATATATATTGAAAAAATTTAATTAATATCAAAATCGAGTTCAAAAAAACGTTTAGTATTGCTTATAGGCCAAGTTTTACATTTTTAGAAAGTTTATAGATGCCTCTAATAAATTAAAAGGATAAATAAGTGATAAAATTTAAATGAATAAAATAAATAATAAAAGTCTTCAAAAAAATAAAATAATACAAAATTCTTGTTATACATGTTAAAATAGACCTTTGGATGAAGTTTTACTCAAATTAGAAAATATTTGATGAGAAGGTAAATTTAGGAGAGAGAACGTGTGTAAAATATTTAACTCATTATTTAAAATAGCAAACAACATCAAAAAATAAAAATAATATCAAATTCGTATTCAACATACTTAATATGACTTACAGGTGAAGTTTTATGATTTTTGGATAATCATAGAGCCATAAATAAAGGAAGATAGAGAAAATGTTTTTTGAATTATTTAATACATTAAATATTCTCAAAAGGCAAAACTAATTCCATATTTGAAATCTATATGTCAAAATCAGTCAGAGTGTCAATTTTGGTTAATTTTAGAAATTATTTGTGTCCTCAAAAGAAGAGAGATAAATTCATTTAATGATGCATATATCTTAAAAATATAGTTGGTAATGATTTAATGTACGAGATTTGGCTTTTTGTGAGCTCATCTCTGATCGTGGATCTTGGATCCAATGGCTGCTGGTCATCTTTTACCTTGGTTAAGATAAGGAAACAAAAAATAAATTTGTACAATTTTTGTTTGCCATTATCTCCCTCGTTTCTCAGCCAAATCATGAATTCTTAGGTTCGTTGGATTCCTTGTGAGATTTCGCACAGCATTATTCCAAGTTATTCATGTTTTTATCGATTATGTAAGCTTTTCCAAACTGGAAAAAACTCCTCTCTCACCCCAAGTTCGAAAATCCTAACCTAGACCCTTTTTCCTATAAATACCTATACCCTAAGCATCGTCGTTACCTTAGCAACTCAACCCAAGTTTGATTTCATGTTTTGTTTCCCTTTGGACCTCGTACAGCCACTGAAGACGTTCAGCTTGCAGCACTCGTAGCTCCCTATACTCTCCACCATTGGCACAATTAAAGGTACCATCGAATCCCTCATTTCTAAGCTTTCCATCGCATACTTGTACTTTGGATTTGGTTGAGTATAGCGCAAACACCCAATCTTTCCCCAAGCAAGCTGCTGCTTGCTTGCAGCCACGGCATGGGCTGGGTTGGGGGAGACAATCTCATGTGAGTTTACGATTTTACCCCCTTCTCTAGCTCGGTTTCATGATGTGTCAATTTCTGATTGGTCCAACTTCTAAAAATCATATCTTTTGACTCGCTTGTCCAAAAATAAATATAAAATATGTTCTGAACTCAAAAAAATCTCCTCTATCCACTAAAAATATTTTTGAAACCTGGTTCTGAGTTTTTTGAGTAGGTGTTTTTGAGGATGGTTTAATTAACTAAAAGTCCATATCTTCAAAATACATAATATTATATGTTATTTTAATCAGAAAACCCTAACTAAGACAATGGTTATGTTTTCGAGATCTAAATCGGTGGTTTGTAGAAAAAGTTGACAACTTTGGTGTTTTAAGCGTTTAATGAATGAATCTAGTTCTAATACATAAACATGGTGATGATATTAGGAAAAGTGGAACATGAAATCGATTAAGTGCTGCAAGTTGATAACTGGAATCAACATTAAAGGTATGTGCTTAATACACTTCAGTTGGGAATTATTTGTACCTTAACCTATGCTTTTCCATAACGAGGCTTAATTGCACCCTATATCCTATTCTCTTGATTCTTTTGCTAGATTTGCCTCATAATTAGTTTTGAAATATTGTTCTTGGGTCTTAGTATCCCTTTTTCCGTGTTCTATTTATATGATGATATTACTTTCCATTGTTTATAGCATGTTGATTTTATTAGACTAATTAACTAGTGTCGTGGTACTTATATGTACAACCACCCATAGTTGGGAATGTATTTAATCACCCTGGCAAATGTGATACTCTCCCCCGCACATGAAATATGTGTAGGTGATTGGGAATGTGTTATTATCCCCTCACCCTTTTGGTTGAAGGTCTGGTAGGTGCCTCAACCCTACATAGTTAAGGTAGTCAATATAAATCATGCATGCAATCCTTTTGTTATATGTTGTTTATGGAAAGCATCCATTGAAATATTCTTTTGAATATGGCCTCATTATCTTGATTGTCTTCTTCTTATGATGAACATTAGCCTAATTTTACTTGATTTTATTACCTCACTATCTTAGAATAGTTTGTGACACATACATTTTATTTTTCTTTCCCTTTTGATGGGTGCCTTCCCAACCACCCATATGTAAAGCAAGGTGATGAATAGGACTTGAAGATGTTGGCTTTGACTTGGACTTAGCTGATGGAGTTATGCTTTGGGAGACAAGGTTGTGGTATTTATACTTCCCTCTATCTAGATCCTAAATGTTGTATCTTGATGTAACCCTAAAAGGGAGATTGTTAATGTATTTTTGTACAATCTTTTATGAAATTGAATATAGTCAGAAAAAAAAATTATTCTGCTATTTCCAATGAGTTTTGTTTACCATATTTTAGTATAGGATAGTTTATTCCCACTCTTTACATTGGGACAATAGTCTCACCCCGTGGGATCCATAATTTTTAGGTGGACGCAGATGAGGAAGTAGGAATCAGACTGTAGAGGAAGGACCACATCAGCAGGGACAACAATAGTAGCTCAGGTTGAGTATATTGTCTGTCATGTCTTGTAGATAGAAGTCTATGTGTTGTCTCTGTACTCTCAGATCCTTGGGAGATATGTCTTAGTGTTTTTACGAATGACTTGAGATTTTGGTTTGTTTATATCGAGGTTATTATGTTGTTGTTGTATATATTAGAGTAAAGCAACTGGTACTTGTTATCCTCAAGAAGAGACAGTACACTGTATGTACAATATGAACCACATGTATATAAAGTTTTGGTTCTTTTTGTAAGAGTTTCCTGGAGAAGGATTTATGTGAAAAAAGGTTTTAATTCTTAGTGATTTTTATTAATTCCGCTACTTATGGTCATTCCATGATTATTACTGGTGATGGCATGATTTGTAATCAGATCGTCACATTGATGGTGAGGCCGATGAATTAAGTGGTTGAGTGCCAATTCCCTAGTTGATGGTGTGGCTGATATACAATGAATTGATGTGGCTAATACACAAAGAGATAGGGTGGTCGATACACGAAGAGATAGAGTGGTCGATGCCCTAAAGGTACACTATGGCTAATATACCTCAAGCACCTCTAAATGTGATACTACTTGCAAAGGTGCTTTGACCTACACAAATAATGGTGTAATGGTAGATACAAGTAAATGAGTATAGGCCGATACAAGTAAATGAGTATAGGCCGATACAATGGATAGAGTGGAGGCCGATACACTAAGAATAAAGTAGACCGACACATGAGGAATGTAATCAAATCAATACATGATGACATAATGAGATGGATACACTTTGATAAGTGTAGGCCAATACATCCTAATGAGGATCAAGTTAATACAACAAGTCAATTTAAAACTAGTATCCTAATAAGGATAAGAGAGGAACTTGTATCCCTCATGTTGATGATCAATCAATGATAATTTATTGAAAGTAATTAAGTATGAATGAATACTTATGGCAATTGAATAAGCTCGTAGATATGAGGAGGTATGATTTAAGGTTCGATTATGGAATATAACCCTAGAGACCCTAATTAGTTGAAGAAGAGAAATCCTATCTGTCATCACAAGAGGGAGTACAACTTTAAGTAACATAATGATATATATAAATGGTTTCAATAACATGGTGAAATCTTAAATCATACAGAGATGACGATCATAGACAAATAAAGGCTATAGTGACTATAATTTGATATATCCTGATTATGCCTTATAAGACATATGGAAAACATGTATCACAGGAAGAATGTAAAGAGGTATGGTGACCTAGCTAAGACATGTTGTCTAAAAGGTTATGTGGTACTTAATGATGAGTTTAAGGATTTAATATACTATGATAAAATGATAGTGTAACACAGAGGTGTTCAATTGTTAAAGAATCTTAGGAAATATGATATACCTTTCATTTTATCATATTTAATACTTCATCACATGATTATCTATGATACAATGGAATAAAAATATAATAAGATAAGCTCTTACACATAAGGAGTTCTGAACTAGGGTTTGGTTGATAGACATGGACATGAAAACCCTAATCATCTATAAGGGAAAACCCTGACCCTAATTACAAGAGGGTTGTAAATTGAATGATTCTATAACGACCCCTCTTTTTGATAACCCTCAATTAAGGAAGACCAAGAAGTCAGAGCCTCTATCCCAAAATAAGATCAATGATTTTGCAAATATTCAAAAATAATTAATAAATTCTACCAAAGACTAAGCTTAAAACAGGATAAAAATTTACGTTTAACATACCTTTCAAAAATAGGAATCTAGAACTTCTACCCACTATAGAGATCTATCTAACTAAATCCTCTTTTATGATATAACTTTATTCTTCACAAGTTCTACTTTACTATTTGTCCACTTCCAGATATTCCTAAAATGCCAACAAACAAAACGTCGATAAGTATAATAAATTATATTGGTATGTGGGGAACCAAAAACTTACATCTATTTGTAACAACATAATGTAACCAAATTATTGCTTAATAGATCAAACTTTACGTATTAAACATAACTACCCAATCCCTACATATCTTTGCCTCAGTTTTGTCCCTACAGTGGACATGGATACTACCTCTCTCGTATGGTAGATCTCAAATATCCCCTATGATCCTACCTCAAAGGTAGATCACGACCTAGGGATGTGTAGTGGTATGGTACTACCCATGGGTAGACCAACACATTGACTCATGATAACATGATGATCCTTCCCCAAAGGTTGACCATGTACTAGGTCATCTATCTCATCATCATCAAAGCTATAGAGGAGGACTAGGATCTGAGCTAGCCGCATGTATACTTATGGTAATAGTCATAGTCACTTTACAATTGCATGAAATAAAAGTCAACCAAGTAGTTATTTTAAGCAATCGATAAAACCTTAGAAATCATTGTGAAAGTAGAGAGATTAGCCATAAGCGTAGCCACATACCTTTTCTTGAACAAGAGAATCCAAAACCAACAAGATATCCAAGCAAGCACCTAATGCAAGCAACCCTTAATCCTGAAAACATGTATAACACCTAGTTGTTACCATCACATCCCAAACAACTCTTTATTGACTTGGGATACCTTTCTAAGGTTTCTAAGTCTCATTAGGATTCATTAGGGTTTCTTAGATTAATTTCTCAATCTTTATCCTTCTCGAGTCAACAAACCCTAATACAACTTTTCTACTCATGAAAGACTTAATTACATAAATTATCCATATTAAGAGTCTTTTAATCCCAAATTAACTTAAGATCATCATATCTCTATCTTATTCGTGGATTTTCACAATTAAAACCATTAAAAGTCATCATGACTAAAATTCAGGTTTCTAAGCCAATTAATGCATATTCATGTACATGGAACCCTAAATTAAGCCGATTATGCATAAAGATCATCTTTTTAGATCTAAATCTCTCTTTTATTAACAACAAGTCAATATTTGCTCATAACTTCCAAAGAACATTATTAGATCTAATTATCATCAATTCTTAGGGTGTTTCATCAATTAAACTGTTAAAGATGATATCTTTATATCCTTTTTGAATTGAAAGAAGAATCAAAATTTCTATTATATTTTCAATGGATTACTTACATTTTTTGATCAATTTTCATATATAACATGCTATCATTGGACCATCCAACTAATTACTATGATTTTCTTCAGAAAAACCTACTTGGACTGATAGGAAACTGGCACGTCATCAAGTGGGCTCTTTTTCCCTTTTCCATGTGGGTATTTTCTAGCCAATAGAGTGCGACCATATCAGCGACTCAACTCACTCGAATGGTATCTCAAACAGGGCGTGCAAAGATGCTTCTATCCTCCACGCGGGTGGCTAGCAGTAGCGACATGCCTAGGGTAGAAAGGTAATTTATCCTTCTTCATCACCTTCCTTTGCCAGTTTGTGACTCCGCCTACTCCCTATTCAGGACGAGAGTCAGTTGAAAGGTTGACTTGGAGTTGTAGGGCTCTAACAAGGCCATCGAAGGCACCATCACCCCTGCGAGGTCCAACCAAACTCAGGGGCATTACCAGATTTTCCAGAGAGGCACGAGAACAAGAAGAAGCTCCAGGTATACCTGTTGGCGGACATAGGGGATTGGTAGTTTATTTGCTTGACAGAAGGGTAGTTTCTCATGCCCTAGATGTTCAGGGGTCTATAGATAGTTGGGGTGGTGAGTATCCTCTCTCATCTCAAGGTTTTGGAGCCTTATATAAGTCAGAGGGCTAGCAAGGGGATTCCTGCGACTGCAAAGGAGTTCTAACTCTAATGGGTATTTGGGGGAATCCTGAACATGCAAAAAAATTGAGGAAATAGTGGGTCCTCTAGTTGGGTTTTCCCTCCTAAAACTAGAAACCAACTTCTTAGGACTCCTGGTAGATCAGGGAGAGGGATACATATAATCCATCCCACGTTTTATTGATCCCCCTTTCCTAAATCAAGCTATAGGTAGGAGACAAGTTCTCCACCATCAGATCCCCAACCGAACATCCAAAATACCACGTGACGTCATCATAGGTCGGGCTCAAGAGTCATATTAATGTAAATCATTACATTTAATACATTGCTCGGATATCCCTCCCACTTTAGGAAATCTTCCAAAAATCATATCTCCCAAACCAAGCATACTTTTAATACCAAATTCTAAAGGAAGGTCTATAATGACTTAAGTTACTTGTGTGCCAAGTTTGGGACTCAAATTCGAAAGTATAAGAGACTTTTCTTCATATGAAAGTAATTAGTTAAAAAGGCATATTTTATACATATTTTCTCTCTCTTTTTCTTTTATTCTCTTTATTTGGATTCCTTTTACCATTAAAAACCTTTTGGATTATGAAATCTCATTCATGATGATTCAATCATACATCTTTCCACAAATTTATCATATTTTCATTATTAACTAAAATTTCCTTCTTAAAGATGCATTATTTGATTTCTTCTTTTTCTTTTAATCATATTAGACTCATTAGCATATTATGATCCACGAAATCACATGCATACATAAAATATTACAAAGTAAATCCATTCAATACACATAATTCATATAATTCCCATGATCATACATTTGTCGGGGAAATTGCATTCCCAACCATATGAAGCCAAAAAATTGGGGTTGTAACCAGTTCTCTTTATGGCATGGTGACGATATTTAATTGCGTTTATCATGAAATCCTAACCATGCATGTATTATGTGACAATAAGCATAGCTATGTATGAGCTATGATGGCATGATTTAATACAATTTACATGAGCCTTGTGAACCATGTGAAATACTTGTACAACATGTATGATGTTATATGGGTCTAATGACCTAGAGTTGATTGTTTCCTGGTAAGAGGTGACATGGTTAAATAATAAATTGAGGGGTTGATACCCCCATAGCATGTGATCACGAAGATGTATCATTGAAGAGATGAGTTCCTCAATAATATGTTTAAGGGATTGAGATCCCAGGAAAATGTGGTAGTCAAGTGTATGGGTCTGATAACCTAGAAATGGTTGTTGCCTAGTGAGATGTGACAATGTTTAATAATGATCCAAGGGGTATTGAACCTCTGTAGTATGTGATAATGATGAGACATTATGTAAGTACATGATCAATATGTTTACATAATGAATGATTGCATCACCTACATAATCTAATAAGGTAATACACATATACATGTACACAATAGTGATACCTAGTAATGATTGTTCAATCCTAGGTTGATTCCAAAAAAATGTGGAAATGGTGTATATAGGGTTTGGTAATAACAATTCTGAGGAAAAATCTTAAACATGTTATGTGTAAAGAACACTGACCCTAATCTCAGGGCATGCTACTCTTGTTGCGTATGCATGATTAAAAGCTTGAGACTATTTTCTCTCTAGGTTATTCATGCAACGATAATCTTACAAATTAATGGAATATTATAGCTTAGGAGTGCTATGAAGATGATTAATAAATGTTAAGTGATGTACACGAACCTTGATAAGGGAATGCAAGAAATATGAACATGTGAATATGTAGACTTGGTTGTTATGAATGATGCATAGCCTTATGCATTCCAATTGGTGAGAGTAAGTGCAATTAGAAGGTTGGAAAGATAAATGATGCTTAAGAACCCTATGTGGTTAAGCCTGAAACCTAATCTCCTTTGAGGAGACATATGGGGCATGGCATGCTTTATTTAAAAAGTAGTTAATGTATTGAAGCATATTCTCCCTCTATATGTATAATGATAACTTTACAAGTGAGATGGATGTCATAACTACATGGTTTATATGATGTATATGTAATACGATAGATGATGGTTGGCATGGGTAATGCCTATATGCTCGACAAAGCTTGTTGAGATAACAATAAATCACAAGTATGATGTGATGGGTCTTATGACCTGATAGAGGCTTAGTGCCCAATTGAGGTGATATCATGTGGTATTGAAATGAGGGATTGGCATCCCATGATAATGTGGTGATGGTGATAGCCTTATGAATGGCAGTAATATAACATAATGAGATAACTGAAATCAGATTATGGTATAAATGATTATATATTATGTTGTAAAATTATGCTCTTTCTTTTGAAAGAAATTGTCTGTGGCTTGTACATCATAACTTGATTGATGCCAAAAGACACTTTAATCGGTCTAAGTAATCAAGTGGAATGTAATCATGTAGTTGACTTGGCCATAGATCCATTCAATGTCAGAACTTGCTGAATAGTAAAATGAGTAATTCCTATGGGAAATATTGTTGAATATGCAAGGTGCAAGATAATATTTCATTGCTTCCTTCAAACCTCAGTATTGGTTATAGTCCATACCCTAAAAAGAGTGCAGTTAAGGTCATAGCTCCAATAAAAAAGAAGAGTATGGCTATGGGACATGACTTAATAATATATAATCAGGATTGACTACGGGTCATACCCTGATAAGAGAACATGTTGCACATTGTATCTCTATAGCGAAGAGACTCTATATGCCAGGCTAGCTAATTGTAGTTTAAATCATATGTCTCTGCCATTATCCCACTGACCGAGAGAATATGAGGTCATGGATTCCAGCTCTTCCATAGATCTACCTGGCACTGATGCTAACTTCACAGTGGTCAGTTAAAGATGAAAGGTATATTCCCATCTCCGCAGGGCATAAGATTGATTGAAAGATGTAATCAGTCGTATAGCATAATTTCTTAAGGATTCAAATACGAACATATTGTATGAAGCCTTGCTTTGCTTTTATACCATTTAATTTATGACAGTTATACATGTTCTTCATATTCCTTCTAAAGTAATTGCTTGAAGGATATATCTGTTTAATATAATGCATCTTTACTCTCTGTTCAAATAATAGTATACATGTCATAATAATAGTGTTGTTGGAGAGTTATATCTCTCAATGGGACCGTTGTCTCGCCCCATGGGTTTCAAAACTTTTTAGGTGGACATGCACATGGTAGCAGAGGTCTTGTAAGCTGAACATGACAACATTAAGAAGAAAATTTGATATTTAAGATGGTATGCTATTAGTCATTTCTTGATATAGATAGAAGTCCTATATGTCGTCCCTGTACTATCAGGTATTTTGGGGAATAGTGTGTAATAGTTTTACAATCGATTTTTGATTTTGGTTAGAACACCACGATGTATAATGTTGCTTTTATATATGATTTGGTAAAGTAACTGATATATTATATCACGGGAATGTGATGGAATGGCATATGTAAGGAAGTGAATCATGTTGTATACATGCATAACTGGATTTGGGCCATTTGTGAAGAGTTTCCTGACATGGGATCTCTTTGAAAAATGATTTATTTTTTTAGTAATTTTTGATAATCCGCTGCTAATGGTTATTTCCACTTGGTTTTGCATAATCTCGTTGTTTATGTGATAATGGGTGTTACAATTTTAATGTTTTAACATAGTGTATAAATAAAGTAAATGACTATATTATATTGAATATATGAGATATACAAAATATTAGATATATTTTTATATACTAGAAGTAAATCTAATTGTGTCTTTGGATCCTCGGGTTGTATTTTTCTAGCATGAGTTCAACTCGTATTATATTGTGGGCCTAAAGTCTATGTTCTAGCCCACTCGTACAAAATTGCGGTTT
Organism: Alisma plantago-aquatica; assembly: GCA_963693085.1. NCBI lineage: Eukaryota > Viridiplantae > Streptophyta > Magnoliopsida > Alismatales > Alismataceae > Alisma > Alisma plantago-aquatica. Next base: position 919,785,681 of record OY856414.1, read on the forward strand.
GGGTTCAGGTCCGGTTCCAAAGGTTAGGTTTTAAAGAATAAAAAACAATCAATAACTTATACTTCCATCATGTCAGTTCAACCCTAGACATATCAAGCTAGCACATTCCAATTATTATCCCTTATATAACCCAAAATATTCATATTATGTTAGAGAATTTAACACAAACTCAAGAAATCCAGTTTTGTTGTATACATGCATAACTGGATTTGGGTCTTTTGTGAAGAGTTTCCTGACATGGGATCTATTTGAAAAATGATTTAATTTTTTAGTAATTTTTGATAATCCGCTGCTAATGGTTATTTCCGCTTGGTTTTGTGTAATCTCGTTGTTTATGTGATAACGGGTGTTACAATTTTAATTTTTTAACATAGTGTATAAATAAAGTAAATGACTATATTATATTGAATATATGAGATATACAAAATATTATATATATTTTTATATACTAGAAGTAAATCTGATTGTGTCTTTGGATCCTCGGGTTGGATTTTTCTAGCATGAGTTCAACTCGTATTATATTGTGGGCCTAAAGTCTATGTTCTAGCCCACTCGTACAAAATGGCAGTTTGGGTTCAGGTCCGGTTCCAAAGGTTATGTTTTAAAGATTAAAAAACAATTAATAACTTATACTTCCATCATGTCAGTTCAACCCTAGACACATCAATCTAGCACATTCCAATTATTATCCCTTATATAACCCAAAATATTCATATTATGTTAGAGAATTTAACAAAAACTCAAGAAATACTAACAATATTACGAGTCATTTCTTGTACACTTCTACAGTTCCTACGAGTTTGAAAATAATTGATTGCTCAATAATGTTTCTTTTTCTAAGGGCGTGTTTGGAAACATTTATAATTGAAGTAGAGCGGGAATAGCCTCTCTTTTAGCACAAACTCGACACAATCTATGTAAAAATCTCCATAACATCACAATCCAAGCATAACAGAAGTGTTTTCATACGTAGGAGATCATGACAAAATCGTGACATAGTATCATTAATTAAGAAAGGTCCATAAACATTTAAAATATCCACTTGTAGCGTCTTAATACGTGCATAAGAGAAAGAAATAGAATGTCCAACATCCTAAGAACCAGAAAGAAAACCTAACATAACATGAATGTAAAGATAAACTAGAGGAACACCCTAGAATTGCACCCCACCAGGGTAGGATCTGAAAACTTCACGAATTGCACCTTCCTCTACTTCTGATGTTGCGAATGATGTTGGTGATGTCCTCCACTTATGTGCATCCATACATAGCAATGCATTTAAAACTATTGTAAGTGGTTGGGTTTAATAAGAGTAAATGAGCATAACTTAAATGATCTTAAAACTATTATGAACTTGCATAAACATTAAATATGTCTTAAGGATGCATTCTTAACTCGATTAAACATTCTTATTAGGGCACCTGCTCAATGAACCATAAATGTATCAAACACATTGAAAGTGAACAATCATATGAACCTGAAAGTGAACATGAACATAAACATACCGAACACACTCAAAGTGAGCAATCATCCAAACACACTGAAACTAAACAGGATTGGGCTTGAGCGTGTAACACAAAAGGGGCTCATAAGGCACCAACCTTCTATAAATGTTCATGAACAAGGTCTAATTATTTATTCTTAGTCTGATCTTATCTTACATAGGATTTTTACCCATGATCACATTATTGATCTTAAACGTGAAGATGTATGTTCCATCGACTGATCTGATCTTAACATGAATCTTGATGCAGTAAATCTTAATAGCATGTGTATATATAACTAACTCTTAAAACATTTAGATACTCACATGATATCATATGAAATATGAACTTTAAACATGATTTAAGGAGCAAAACTATATGAATGTATTACATTAAAACCCAAGGCATGGAACGATTACCCAATTATGTAGGAACACTCGCTCCTAAGTTTTGGACTTTAGGACTTATCATTTTCATGTAATTATAACCCACCACCCTAATCATTATCTAATAAATCCTAATTATGTTAAGTTTTAAAATTCTTTCCCAGAACACTGCAAAAGCCCTATGTTCAACTATAGAATATAAGGGCCCGTTTGGTTTCGTGTGCTTGCAACCCAACATGTAATTTAAAAATAGGAAATTAAAAACGTGAAACAGAAACTGCAACTCAACAAGTTTGGTTGCATGTCCTTGCAACTTGGCACGTTGGTTTTCCAGCTTTTGGTTGGCTGTTGTTTCAGGGTCTTAACACCCTCGGTGAAGTTACCTTCCAGAAATATTTGCAGACAGTATCATTAATTTCATGTCTGTAATTGAATTGCTAATGATAACAAATCAATACAGAAGCCACATGTGATCGTAAGACAAACAAGACCTCCATTGAGCAAAGGACATTGCATGCGATTATCAAAGCCATGACAGTATTGTCATAGATCAATGAAATTTCCTCACAAAAATGAGACCGTCGTTGAACATTGAGTTGTACATTCAACAGATATAAAGTATTGACTGTTCGATTTGCTTGGAATACAACATAAATATAAAAGCACAGTAGACACGACTCATTATCCCTATTCCTCTGTTCCACCATTATCCCATCACCATGTCAGCAACAGCTGGATGAGAAAAGAGTTGCTCTTCTGTTCCGCCATTGTCCCTGTTCTTCTATTCCTCTAACCTCTACTCTGTTTCTCTGTTCCACAATTATCCAGTCACCAAGTCATGAACAGCTGCATAAGAAAAGAGAAAAAATAGAGTACCATTAAAAATACATTCTCAGTTTTATCAAGAGTGGAGAAACCAATATATTGCAATCATGACATGCTGGTTATGTAAGGGGCAGGAGTACAATGCATATATAATTTTAATTCATGACTTGGTCCATGTATACGGATTTAAGATTTTTATCCCTAATACTTAGTTTGCCATATAAATAGATTATTATCCCTATTGGTTTGCCATATAAACAATGGAATTTGAAAAACCAAAATGGAATGCGATCAAATTCAGGCAAAAAGGAACGGTCCATATTCTAGAGAATCAGAGATTTGGGAGGATAATACGAAGATCAGGTAGAGCAGAAGCATTTACAAGAAACATGTGCGGGTAGTCTATAGTCTGCTCTCGTAGAGCGAACACAGTATGTCCACCCACCCAATCGAATAGAATGCTGTGATACTATGAGCAAACCAAAAACGAAGAAGTAAAAATTCAAAAGACGAAGGCTCAGGAAACATTGTGAGGGAAGGAACCCACCAGCTGAAAGTCCGTCGGGGACGCACGACAACCGTCACTGACACTGCTCCAGCACAACTACCGAGATGACTGGCTATCGGGTGAGCAAAGAGAAATTTCGCCGCCGCAGGGTGAACAAAATGAACGTTCGTCCGCAGCCGCCGCTAGGTGAATAAAAAGAAACTGATGCAGCTGTTGGGTGAACGAAGGTGGAAAGATGGACTGATGGAGGATGGAGGAGAGGAGACGAGGATGGAGCGCAGCGGCAGCCCTAGCGCACTGCGTCTCGCGGAAAATGAACCGCGCCCAAATGGGGGTGCGGTTCCTTTCCTCGTTTTCGTATTGGGCTTACACCGAAGCAAACGTTGGAATTGTAAAATAGTATGTACTTGCAACCGCACTAGTTTGTTTGCGGCCCAACCAAACGGGTCCTAAGCACCCTTCGTAGGGGTCTGCAGCTTGAAGAAAACTCGAGTCCGAAGGCAGCATTGGCTTCTTCATGATCAACCGTCATTCAGAGAGCAGAAAACTTGAACGAAGGCATGTACTAGACGGTCCTGAAAATCTCCCCATCTCAGGTGAAGAGGGGGCTTGTCGACCCAGAAGTTGGAGACCACTCGCAGAAAATTAACAACGTCGGAGGAAAGTACGAAAAATAAGGACGCTTTGTAGGTAATTTGGCAATGGAGACCGGTGCAGCCAGGACCACGCCGTCATCGTAGGAGGTGGAAACTGGTTCCGCGGCAGATCCTCGACGAACCGTGGACCGAATTGAAGGCCAAGACCAATCCTATGGCTCTGGAGGAGACTTTGGAGATCAAAGCTGGCTCTTGCAAGGGTGGTTTTCCCGTTTGCATCTCGCGGGGAGAGCAGGAAGATGATCTCAATTGTGCGTTTTGCATAGAGAGCGAATTATGGTTCGAAACTATATATAGAAGGGTTCGGTTTGAAGTTCTTATCGCATTGGGACATAAATCTCTACCCGAATCACACTGGATCGTGAGATAAAGGGAGAGGAGGGAAACGAGCCGGACTGCTCAAAGTCCTGGCCTGGGCGGGATCTTGATGACGAACCGTTCACCCTTGGATCTTCACCCAACGGACACAAACGATCCACGCATAAGTGAAGGGCGCGTGACAAAGCAATATTACCTAAACTTTGTGCGATCAATCGTATAAATGTGAACATTACAGCATGACATCAATATAATTCGTAATCTTATGAAATCAATATGATGTAAACGAAAAATCAAGGTTACAAAGGTCCCAATTATATAGAAAATTCCAAAAATCGTTTGAGGGGTCAAACAAGGTCAAAAAGCTCTCAAATTTTGACAATGTTTCCCTAGTAATCCCTAGGGCATTATTACGAGATGAAATCTTCTAATTTCTCAACAAAAAGCCCTAAGTAATTTAATTAGATTTAAAACCACATATCTCCTACCTAAAACACGTGAAATAACATTATCTTGCCAAATTGACCATGATGCTTAAACCATCCTACTCTTTTTAACATAAGTTCAATGCATCACTTATTATACCCTAAAAAGGCAAATTACATCCCAAGGTATTCTGAATCAATAAAGGAGTAAAATTTTTGAAATACTTGGGATTACATACCTAAAGAAAATGAGGATGTGACAATCCTCCCCTCCTTATAAAAGTTTCGTCCTTGAAACTTTAGAGATTGAAAAGTTCTGGGTATTTCTTTATCATTTCATCTTTAAACTCCTTTTTTTTAATTAAGCCAGAGGGTTCTCTATTCATCCCACCCCTCTCTTGTGGGCGAAAACGTCAACATCATACAACTCCTATTTATATGTCCGCAGGTTTGTTCCCCCCAAAAGACCAGATAAAAATTAAATCATCACAACCCAGACAAAGAAACAGCTAAAAAAGCACCCATGATTCATCAAGCGTCGATCCTCTTCAGGTGCACGTAGGGAATGCACCTTTTCTCCAAAGTTGCCATGCCTCGAATTCTATTCGGTATCATCCTTCTATCCATAATAACTGTCATCTCTGAAAATCTTTTCCCCCATCTCCCAATCTCTCTGGGTATAGAGTTAGCAACTTTGTGAACCATTGACCCAGTAATACTAGATATAACCAACTCGGACCTCAGCTCTCTAACAAACGGCTTGGTCCTCCATGGTTCGATAGCATCCTTCCACAGAATATCGTAGACTTTCTGGTCATCAATCTCAATACATGAAACTCGTAGCATATGATAATCTGTCAGTTTCAGTCCAACAATGCCTGCATGTACATATGCCAGGACGAAGTCCGGCGCCTTGAGCCAGGCATGGAACACCATGCATATATCTGCATTTTGATTTCATATCAGGCCTGCCGCCCACCTCCTACATACCCCATCTTCTCCCTTATTTCTTCCTATAGTCAAGTTCATTTTCAAGTTATGCAAGTCAGGCTTCATCCACCTTATCAGTTGAATCTCTCTCATTTTTGTCTTAGGATCAGTAATCCCACCATCTCTCATCCTATTACAAATGCTCGATCCATGTTCAACGGAGAAGGATCTATGCTGAATCGTGTTGTTCACAGAAGAGATGATTAGGTTCCATTCAAACTCCCAACCTCGCAGTTTGTCCCCAAATCTAGATGCACAACGTATCCTCCAAATGTTGTGGGGTATGTTAACTGCTGACCTTCCTGCAATCCAATCTGAGATCCTCCTAGAGTAACCTTTCTTACAAGTATCAAGAAGTGTTTGTATATCATGACGTTCCTGCATCTGCGTCAAATGGGAAAATCTGTTCCAGAAGAACATGGCAACCTGTCCATGGAAGAAAAGGTGATCGACATCTTCTGCTCTCAGATCATCACAACAGTTACACCTCGATACAAGGGGGATGCAACATCTATGCTGAACATTATCATCCGTAGGAATAGCTTTTTTAGTCAACTTTCATATGATAGCACTCGCCTTAGGGGCGTCCAGGCCCCATATTTTATCTAGAGCATCTGGTCCTCCCATTCTTGGTTGCATCAGAATCTTCTTCACTGATTTCATAGTGAAGCGACCCTTCTGGTCAACACCCCATACCAATTCATCATCTGCGTTTGTTATCCAAGCACCTGCCTTTTTTATCAGCTCCACACCCTGGTCATCAACCACTTGTTGGATCGTCTCCCAATCCCATCCAACTTATTCATTCCAGAAATCTCTAACCAAGAACGGCTGCCTTCTATCACTAGCAAAGATGGCATGGTTTGTGAGTCTCTCATCACACCACCATGAGTCCCAGAAAGTGATATTACCTCTCCCAATCGACCATCTACAAAAAGGAAACATTCTAGGGAACATGTCCCATATCTTCTTCCAGAAAGGGGACAGACAACTACTAATCTTTAAGTGATTAGGATAGTTTCCGGACCTGCCTGTTGCAAGGTTCGCATACTTATCTCTGCAAAAAGATGCCCACAAAGTCTCAGCATTAAGAATTTCCCAACACACCTTAGCAACAAAGGCATCATTGATCATCTTCAAGGAAGTGAGGCCAAGACCCCCATCTATCAGCGGAGTAGCAACTCTTTCCCATCTGATCCATGCTTTCCTCTGGTGATTCTCCCTGTCCGCCCATAGAAAGCTCAAAAGTTTACTCTCTATACGCTGGATGATACCTGTTGGAATTCCCACCACCGCTGCCGTGTAGACAGTAATGGACGACAACACATGAGCCACCAATAACCTTCATCCTGTAAAAGATAGCAATCTAGATTTCCATGCAGCCACTTTAGAGTTCACTTTTCTAACAAGAAACTCGTAGTCAACTAATCTTGTCCTTCCTTTAGAAATCGGTATGCCCAGGTAAGTAAAAGATTGAGTCGCCTTCTCCACTCCAAAGTCCTTTGCTATGTCATCTGCCTTTGCTTGATCATATCCCCCAATCACACAAACATATTTCTGTCTATTGATTCTCTGACCAGTTGCCTTTTCATATAAATCGAATGCGCTTCTAACTGTATTGATTGTCTTTAAACTCCTAAGTAGCTTCTCAAGATTATGATTCCTCCATAAAACTTTAACTAGAACAATATCTTTATTCTCTAACCTCTTGGTCCAAACATCTAGAATCCTCAAGGGCAACTCTTTATAGGAAAGATCCTCCTTGAAATCAATAGGCTCGTGAGCTAGAACATGTGATATATCTTTGATGTATAGCCTCAACAAGGAAGCATGAAATACATTATGTACTTGTTAATATGCTGGTGGCAGTGCTAACCTACAAGCATTCTCTTCCATGCTATCGAGGATCTCAAAAGGACCAATATAATGAGGGCTAAGCTTTTCCTTGATCTTAGATCTAGCAATAGATTTTATGGGTTATACTTTCAAGAAAACATGATCACCCACCTTGAACTCTTTGTCAGACCTATGAACATCGACATACTTTGTTTGTCAGTCTTGTGCAGTTTTCATCCACTTTATAATAAGATCCACCCGATCTGTATATTACTACAACTCATCACTTTGGATCAAACTTCTTTCACCAACCTCACTCCAAAGCAAAGGTAACCTGCATGGCCTACAATAAAGAGATTAATAGTGCCATGCCTATACTACTATGGAAACTATTATTATAAGTAAACTCCTCCAGAGGCAGGAACTTTGACCAAGATCATGCCCAATCAAGCATGCATGCTCTAAGCATGGCTTCTGAAGTCTGAATGGTCCTTTCAGGCTGCTCATCCGTCTGAGGGTGATAAGCAGTATTGAAATGAAGCTGAGTTCCTAACTCATTATGAACCTATTTCCACAACTTAGAAGTAAATCTTGGGTCCCTATCTAAAACAACAGAATGGGGGATACCATGATGACATACTATCTCCCAAATATACAGATTAACCATATTAGAAACATTGATAGTGGTTTTATAAGCTAGAAAGTGTACACTTTTTATCATACGATCGACCACCACCCATACTGCATCATGCCCTTTCTTTCTCTTGGGTAAACCAATAACAAAATCCATGGTTATCTTCTCCCACTTCCACTCAGGAATGTCAACGGGTTGGAGAAGACCACCTAGAATTTGGTGTTCAATCTTCACCTACTGACATGTCAGGCATCTAGAAATAAAAGTAGCTATGTCTTTCATCATACCTTCCCACCTGAAGGATTTCTTCAAATATTGATATATCTTTGTAGAACCCAGATGAATAGTGTACTTAGTGTCATGGGCTTCAAAGAGAATCTTCTATCTTAGATCATCAAAAGGTATCCACAATCTTCCATTCATCAAAATATCACCATCTTTACCCTTTAAGAGTCTAGTTCCAAGTCTCTCTAGAAGTTCTAACATATTTAGATATTCAGGGCTACACTATTGTACATTGTGTACATTAGAAGTCCAATCTGGCTTGATCATGACACGTACCAACTTCAACTCGACCTCAGCAAGAAATGGCCTCCACTTTTCCAACTCATTCATCATCTTCCATTCTTCAATCAAAATGGAAGCATGATTGCCATCCTTCTTTCTTCTCAGAGCATTAGCCACTACACTGGTTTTTCCCGAATGATAGGTGATAGAGAAATCATAATCCTTGATGAACTCGAGCCACCAATGCTGCCTCATATTTAGGTATATTTGAGGCTCTTATGATTAGATAACACCTCAAACCTTATGCCATACACATAATGCCTTCATGTCTTGAGTGCGTAAACAACAATAGCTAGTTCAAGGTCATGCACCTGATAGTTTTCTTCATGCGCTTTGAGTTGTCGAGAAGCATAGGAGATAATTTTGTCATTTTGCATGAGTACACAACCCAAACCATGCTTTGAACATCACCATAAATCATAAAGCCATGATCATCACATGGAATAACTAGTACTAAAGCAAATGCTAACTTGTCCTTTAGGGTTGGAAAACTACACTCACATGCGTCATCCCAGACAAACTTACAATCCTTCCTGGTCAATTGAGTAAGAGTTCTTGCTATGATGGAAAAGTCTTTAATAAAACACATGTAGTAACCTTCTAGCCCAAGAAAACTACGAATATCTATAGGAGTTTTAGGAACAAACTAGTTCTTGACTGACTCCACCTTAGCTGGATCATTTGCTATGTGCCATATGAGATGATATGCCCCAGAAACATGACTTCTCTAAGCTAGAAGTCACACTTAGACAACATAGCATATAACAGATGCTTTATGAGCGTATTCAGGGTAATATGAAGGTGCTCTTCTTGGATAAGGTCATTGTCAGAATAGATCAAAATATCATAAGCAAACACAATGATGAAAGAATCAAGAAATTGATGAAATATCCTATTCATAAGATCCATAAAGATAGATAGATCATTAGTAAGGCCAAAAGGCATCCCCAAGAATTCATAACACCCATACTAGTACGTAAATATGTCTTCTTGATATCAGAACTCTGAATCTTTAACTGATGGTAGCCACTCCTCTAGTCGATCTTTGTGAAGACCTTAGCAGTCCTCAACTGGTCAAAAAGATCATTGATCTTAGGCAATGGGTATACATTCTTGATAGTCACTTGATTAAGTATCCTATAATCGATGCACATGCATAGTCATCCATCCTTCTTATTAACAAAGAGGATAGTAGCACCCCAAGGGAAGGCCCTTAGGTGAATAAAACCCAAGTCCAAAAAGCTCCTAAAGTTGTTTCTTAAGTTCAACTAACTCAATAGGGGCCATTATATAATGAGACTTTGAGATTGGAGAAGTACCTGGAAGTAAATCAATAGTTAACTCCAATTCTCTATATGGAGGGAAACCAGGCAAGTCCTCAGGAAAACATCAGGAACTCCCTTACCATAGGAATATCTGATATAGGTTTCTCTCTTTAGAATAAGAAGGATATGAGAAACACAACATGACCATTCCTCCCCATCTTATCCACCTGTATACAAGAAATGTAGAGACTCTTCATGTCCCTTCTCCTGCCTTTAATAACAAAGGGCGCCTTTCCAAGATGTACAAACAAAACAAGCTTCCTTCTACAGTAAAGAAGCATATAATGCTCATAAAGCCATATCATCCCCAGAATAACATCAATAGATTTCATATCTTCTACCATAAGGTCTGTAAGAAAAACCCTTCCCTCAACAGTTAAGGGAACCCTAGATATCATCCTACCATGTTCAATTATGTGTCTACTAGGAGCTATGACATTCAACAAATCGTAACCTAGATGCTCAACAAATAAACCAAGCATATCAACAAGTACAGATGAAATGAAGGCATGTGATGCACCAGATTCATATATGAATTTATGATGATCATGAATAAAAGCAATACCTTCTATGAACTAATCTGGTTTGCCATCCTCTACCTCCATCGTGAACATATGAGCCTATCTGTTCTAAGCTGCAACACCTTTGTCGTCATAGTCTCCTTGCTTTAGGAACTTGGGACAATCCCTCTTCATATGACCCAACTCCCCACAAAAGTAAAAAACTCCCTACCCAAGCTTGCATTGCCTGCCATGATGCTTGTAACACTAAGGGTACTTGGGTTGACCATTGTTGTTGTTCCTATTGTTGAATTTCACGGGTCCACCTTTTGGTGCCTTCCTTTTCTTGTCCCGCTGCTTGTGATTGTGGCCCTGGTAATGGTTATTGTTCTTGTATTGGTAGTTCTATTGGTGATGATATTGTCCACCATTGTGGTTCTTCTTCCCAACCCTACCTAGGTGATCCTCAAGCTCTAGGGTAGCATAAAGGGCCTCCTGCATCGCCTCATGTCCTTGTCTAGAAAGTGGGTAGCTGAGATCCTCCTTCAGACCTCGAATGAACTTCTTTACTTGCTTCAGCTCAGTCAGGTCAACTTTGTACTTCTGAAGAACACAGAACTTCATGGCGTACTGTGTGACTATCATATCACCATGATGTCTCTGATAAATGAACCCTGCCTCCTTCTTGACCATCAACACTTCTGATACATAATGACTCTTGAAATATTGCATGAACTCCTCCCATGTGAGGAAGTCATCATTTGGATCTATGGCGTCACACATGTTCTCCCACCAGATACGAGCTGGACCTCTCAGCATGTGCATCCTGAACATGATGCATGACTCCATAGAATAGTCCAAATCATGAAAGTAATGCTCCAGGTTGTAGATATAGGTCTCAACCTTTCCCACAACATCCAACTCTTCCTCTCTGGTGAACGTCTCTAGATTCACATTGAGGAAGTCCATCAGGGTGACTTCATCTCTCCTCTGACGATGACCTCCATCTCTTCCTCCCATTGCATCGGCCAAGGATCTGACCAACACATTGTATGAGAGGGGAGGGTCTTCTCCATGTAGAATCTCTTCATGCTTAGAGTGTTGATGGATCTCTCCATCAAAGTGTGGGGGTAACTTATCATGCTTAGGGCGACGCTTAGGGGCCATCTAGAAGAGGGAAAGAGACATTCATAAGCATGTAGTGTAAATTTTAATCTCCTACTATAGTGGCCATTCTAGTTTTTCTCTGATAGAACTTTTGTCACAACCTCCATAACATACACAATCTAGGCATAAAGAAAGCATTTTCATACGTAGGAGATCATGACAAAATCATGACATAGTATTATTAATTAAGCAAGGTCCATAGAAATTTAAAATATCCACTTGTAGTGTCTTAATATATTCATAAGAGAAAGAAATAGAATGTCAAACATCCTTAGAACATGAAAGAAAACTTAACATAACATGAATGTAAACATAAACTAGAGGAACACTCTAGAATGGCACACCACTAGGGTAGGATCTAAAAACTTCACAAACTGCACCTTCCACTACATCTGATGTTGTGACTTCTACTGGTGTTGTCCTCCACCTATGTGCATCCACACATAGCCATGCATTCAAAAACTATTATAAGTGGTTGGGTTTAATAAGAGTAAATGAGAATAACTTAAATGATCTTAAAACTATTATGAACTTGCATAAACATTAAATATGGCTTAAGGATTCATTCTTAACTTGATTAACATTCTTATTAGGGAACCTACTCAATGAACCATAAACATAACGAACACATTGAAAGTGAACAATCATCTGAACACATTGAAAGTGAACAAGAACATAAACATACCAAACACACTGAAAGTGAATAGTCATCCGAACACACTGAAAGTGAACATGATTGGGTTTGAACCCATGAAACGAAGGGGGCTCATAAGGCACAAACCTTCTATAAACGTTCATGATTAGGGCCTAATTATTTATTTTTAATCTAATCTTATCTTACATAGGGTTCTCACCCATGATCACATTATTGATCTTATATGTGAAGATGTATGTTCCATCAACTGATCTGATCTTAACATGAATCTTAATGCAATAAATCTTAATAAGATATGCAGATATAACTGACTATTAAAACATTTAGATACCCACATGATAACATATGTAATATGAACTTCAAACATGATTTAAGGAGCAAAATTGTATGAATGTATTGCATCAAAACCCAAGGCATGGACCACTTTCCTTATTCAGTAGGAACACTTGCTCCTAACTTCTGGACTTAAGGACTTCATTGTTTTCCTGTCATTTTAACCGAAAGCCCTAATCATTATCTTATAAACCCTAATTAGATTAAGTATTTAAATTCGAGAAACCAGAGTGAAAATCAAGACTCATAACCTAGTCTGTTGGCTAGGTCTCAAAAAACTGATAAAAAATAATATATTACTCAACTCCGTTGGACATATCAATAAAAATATATTATTTATCTTGCATTGGCTAATCAGGGCTTAGATAAATCCTTTATTTCAAAATCTGGCTTGGATGAATAAAAAATTAAAAAGGTGGATATGTCCATAGCACTATTTTTCTGACATATGTGTGATAGGGGGTATTGAAGTACACTCAAAACCTACTAAATCTTTCCCTAAATACTCCAAAATCCCTATGTTCAACTATATCATATGAGACACATTATTTATCTATAGTACCCCTATCGTCCATGTCATACACAATGCCCTTCCCTTTCAACTAAATCTCCACAGAACAAAGCCCACAAGGTCATAAGGTGTAGAAACTGGGACGACACCCCTCCATCTGTGGCCAAAGAACCAGGAAATAGAAAAAAAACTACTTCAAGCACCCTTAATAATAGTCTGTAGGTGTAAGAAAACAGGGGGGGTGAGATTGAAAACCAGGGAAAAGCATGAGAAACTCAAGTCTGAAGGCAACATTGGCTTCTTCATGATGAACCCTCAGTTAGAGATCAAAAAACTTGAATGAATGCATGTAATAGACGTCCCCAAACTTTCCCCATCTCTGGTGAAGAGGGGGCTTGTCGACCCAACGATTGGAGACCACTCCCAAAAAACTATCAATATCGAAGGGAAGTACAACAAGTAAGGATGCATACTTCGTAGGTCATTCGATAATGGAGACTCACTACTACAGAAACAATGTTCAACGTTGCTTTTTGGGGTGTCGGTTATTTATAGAAATTGACGCTGATAACATTCAACGTCGGCTATTAAGGAAAACCGATGTGTATATTTGAAGACCATCCAGACACGGGTATCACTTTGTATTCAGCGTCGGCTGAATAAAAGGAACCGATGCCTAAAATAGCTCATGAAATCCAATTTTCGGGCAAAAAAACTTTGCCCCAAAAGTGTCACATACAACGTCGGTGTTTTACCTAATAACCAACGCCTAAAGAAGATAAAAATTGTGCGAAAGGTTCCAATTGTTAGGTTTTGTGGAGAAAACATGCACGGCGGAAGCAATAAAATCCACACAACCCGAAACAGGATCTCGTCAACAACAATGTATTCGGAAACAGGTTTGCTGGATATACCTTATCGCGGAGCAAGTCCGGCGATGTCACACTGCACGACGGTGCAACGCTGCTGACCTACACGGACGGAACTTCTCTCCTGTTCACTGTCGCAGGTTGATCCGATGATGCTCCTTTGCGGCAGTGATGTACGCCGCTCGTGGCGTGTACAGGTGGTCATCGACGTCCTCCGAACGCAGGCGTCAAGGTGTCTGCGTCTCTACTTCGTCCACACGGATGGACGAAACTCCACGTCGCGCTTCCCAAGCCGGCGGGAAGGAGTCGTGTCTCTGCGACGACGTGCTAGCGGTGCGTTTCTCTCCTTTCTCTCCTAAGGGCGATGATGGCTAGGGTTTACGTGTGTGAGCATAAACGGAAAAGCCTCTCTCTATCTTATATAGATATCGGCCGTCAATCCTCCTTTAAACATGATACGAAGGGAAATAGGGTTTCCTAAACCCATCGGTAAACATAAAAGTTGCATTAATTAAACGCTTGTGGATTAATTAGAATATTCCAGAATTCATTAATTAACCAAATAATTGCATTAATTGATTAATTAATATCCGACTCCATGCTATCGCTTGGGATGGCTCTACGGGCATACATATACCAACAGACTCCCACTTGCACTTAGAGCCAGTCACTCCAATATTATTCTAATCCATTACATAAACATTTTAGTAATCAATGTGATTCAGAGCAATTCTAATCAAATCCACAATTATACTCCTATTCCAACACATCCTATGTGTGTGACCCGGTAGGCTCCAAATTACGTTGGCAGTGATATCCATAATCATATTATGATTTTACAAGCAATGATTGGTATCTAGCAAGACTTCATTGCTACCCAAGTAATTGGAGAAGTTGGAGAACAACTTAACCTATCATTCATGACTGGTGTTACAGTGATTGTACAGTTCCTTTGTCGCTGATATCCGGATTGAACTCGAGTCATGGAATTGTTATCCTTTTCAATGTTCAATCCATGTTCCTTGAACTAGAGCAGACTGTCTGAGATATATGTAAGCTCAATATCACATATTGACTCACATCAGCATGGCCATGCATTTCTCAGTCTCACTTATCAAGTTGCTGGAATATCAAACTCCTGTAGGAAGGACAAATTCTATCTACATCACTCATAGTCATCCCCATGTGTCACAGTGCACCTAAGCACCATATTTATGGCAATCCTTATTCAGGACCACGGTGGATGATGTCAAAGTACACCGAATGACATGTGATAAGTGTAGTGACTTCAGGTCTAAGAACCACAATCACCGCCATCATTATGAGATGTGGCTCTAACTACCAATCATGGTATCCATGTGTCACTCTCAAGGTGGGTTTATCCGATACACTGTTCTCTAACAAGTATCTATGTATTTGGTTTGATATCTCCATATCATGGATAATGAGATTCTTCCATCAACCAACATACATTCTAATCTTATGTCTTATTGATGTCTATGGATATTTCCACAATAACAACCGATTAGGGACAAAACAAGAATACATACTCTTAGCATACATATGATCTCACTGTTCAGGTCATCAACCCGAAGACATATGTCATTGAGTATATCATTCTATAGACATCTATAAGCTTTATGGTCATCTCACAATATAAAACATAAACATATAGATTGGAAACTTGCCTTTATTGATATGATCAATGTAGTATTACAAATCGTTTACATAGTATCCCATTACAATCATCGAATGATAGTCTCTATGGGCATGCATACCAACATATTCCCACTTACACTTATACCCAATCACTCATGAATCTCAATCCAAGTGATTGAACATGTCTGTCATGTTTCTGCTGTGAAAGTGCTTTTGTGAGCGGGTCATCCACATTGCTTTCTGTAGGTACTCTGCAAATCTTCACATCTCCTCGTTGTACGATCTATCATATGAGATGGAACCTCCGTAGAATATGTTTGGAACATTGGTGTGATCTTGGTTCTTTAGCCTGTGCAATTGCTCCATTGTTGTCGCAAAACAACTCAATTGCATCACCAGCGCTTGGAACCACTCGAAGTTCAGAAATGAACTTCTTGATCCACACAGCTTCCTTCGTAGCATTAGATGCGACAATATATCCGGCCTCTGTTGTAGAATCCGCAACCGTCTCTTGCTTGGAACTCTTCCAGCTCACAACTCCGTTGTTCAGGCAAAACACAAATCAAGACTGCGATCTGTAGTCATCTTTGTCAGTTTGGAAGCTAGCATCAGTGTAACCCTTTACCACGAGCTCTTCCTCACCACCGTATACCATGAATTGATCCTTAGTCCTTCTCAAGTACTTTAGGATGTTCTTTACGGCTGTCTAGTAACATTCACCTGGATCTGACTGATACCGACTTGTCATGCTCAAAGCATACGACACATCAGGACGAGTACATAACATCACGTACATGATAGATCCAATTGTTGATGCATATGGAATCTTACTCATGCGTGCCTGTTCATCACATGAACTAGGACATTGGGATTTAGAGATCGTAACCCCATGGGACATGGGCAAGTTACCTCTCTTAGAACCCTCCATGCTAAACCTCTTTAGCACCTTATCAATGTATGTGCTCTGGCTTAGGCCTAGAAGCCTTCTAGATCTATCTCTATAGATCTTGATCCCAAGTATATAGGATGCTTCGCCTACATCCTTCATAGAGAAAGTCTTCCCTAGCCAACCTTTTACTGTCTGAAGAGTAGGGATGTCATTTCCCATCAATAATATGTCATCCATATACAATATGAGAAATACGACTGTGCTCCCACTAACCCTTTTGTAAACACAAGGTTCATCTTCATTTTGACTGAAGCCAAACTTTTTGACTACTTCATCAAAACATAGATTCCAACTCCGAGATGCTTGCTTCAATCCATAGATTGACCTTTGTAGCTTACAGACTTTATTGGCTTCCTTTGGATCGATAAAACCCTCAGGTTGTGTCATGTACACATCCTCGAGTAAATTCCCATTAAGGAATGTTGTTTTAACACCCATCTGCCAAATCTCGTAGTCATGATAAGCTGCAATGGCAAGCATGATCCTGATGGATTTAACCATGGCAACTGGTGAGAAGGTCTCGTCATAATCAACACCTTGAATTTGACGGAATCCTTTCGCAACCAATCTACCTTTATAGGTTTGAACATTTACATCCATGTCAGTCTTCTTCTTAAAGACCCACTTGCACCCTATGGGTCTTACCCCTTCAGGTGGATCCACCAAGGTCCATACCTTGTTGGTGTACATGGATTCCATCTCAGATCTCATGGCTTCGAGCCATTTCTCAGATTCTGGTCCCTTAGTAGCTTCCAGATAGGAAGTTGGCTCATCTGCTATGCCCAATTCGTCACTGTCTTGAGTCACGAGAAATCCAAATCTCTCAGGCTCAAGTCGTGTCCTACTAGACCTATGAGGTTCCTGTGTTACATTTGGAACTTGAAATTCCACAACAACTTGTGAGTCTTCATGTTCCTTATGTACCTCCTCAGGTTCTCTACTTTCTTGTTGGTCTCGAACTTCTTCGAGCTCTGCATTCCTCCCACTAATTCCTTTGGAAATAAATTCCTTTTCAAGAAATACAACAGTTCTAGCAACAAACACTTTGTTGTCAGTTGGTGTGTAGAAGTAGTATCCCCGAGTTTCCTTGGGGTATCCAACAAAATAGCATTTTTCTGATTTGGGTCCAAGCTTTTCAGGAAATTGTTTCCTAACATAAGATTCACATCCCCAAATCTTTAACATAGACAAATTGGTATGATTCCCATTCCATATCTCATATGGTGTCTTTTGAACCGATTTGGAAGGTACACGGTAGTGTAAACGTTGCAGTTTCAAGAGCATATCCCCAGAACGATATTGGAAGTTCAGCTGAACTCATCATTGATCATACCATGTCTAATAATGTACGATTCCTTCTTTCTGACACACCATTATGTTGTGGTGTACCGGGTGGAGTCCATTGTGATACAATACCACGGTCTCTCAGAAGGTCCTCAAACTCTTGGCTTAAGTATTCGCCACCTCGATCTGAATGAAGTGCTTTAATACTCTTACGTAGTTGCTTCTCTACTTCATTCATGAAAGTCTTGAACATTTCAAGAGTTTCCGACTTGTGTTTCATAAGATATACATAGCCATACCTACTGAGGTCATCAGTGAAGGTAATGAAGTATTGATAGCCTCCTCTAGCATTTGATCTAAAAGGTCCACATACATCAGTATGTATGAGCCCTAGAAGATCACTGGCTCTCTCATTGTGTCCAGTGAAAGGAGTCTTGGTCATCTTCCCTAATAAACATGCCTCACATGTCTCTAATGATTCAAAATCAAAAGAGTCTAGATAACCATCCTTATGGAGTCTATATATGCGCTTCTCATTTATGTGCCCAAGACGACAATGCCATAAGAATGTTTTGTTTGAGTTGTCAAGTTTTAACCTTTTAGTATTTACGTTATATATGCTAGTCTCAAGTTCTAACAAGTAGATACCATAAGACATAGGGGCATTGCCATAAAAGATCTCATCTTTAGATATAGAAATAATTCCATTCTTAATGTGAAATTCAAATCCACTCTTGTCCATACAAGATACAAAAATAATATTTCTATTAATGGCAGGTGCATAATAGCA
This sequence comes from Alisma plantago-aquatica, assembly GCA_963693085.1. NCBI lineage: Eukaryota > Viridiplantae > Streptophyta > Magnoliopsida > Alismatales > Alismataceae > Alisma > Alisma plantago-aquatica. The sequence goes on from OY856414.1 coordinate 919,804,352, forward strand.
ATTCTCTAATTCTATTACAAGGCCCGTAGGCAAAGATAAACTAATAACTCCAACTGCGGTGGCAACAACTCTTGTTCCATTAGCAACCCACAGCTCGACTTGGCCCTTTCGTAAAAGCTTACGTCTTATCAGATCCTGCATATTAGAACATATGTGAGATCCACATCCGGTATCCAGTACCCATGATGAAGAAGTATTTAAGTTTATCTCAATAACGTATATACCTGAAGTGGAGATCTCTATCCCCTGCTTCTTCTTCCTTAGTTCCTCCAGGTAGAGAGGACAATTTCTTTTCCAATGTCCAGGCTGGTGACAATGGTGACAACTGCCTTCTTTGGAGATCCCACCTTTAGCTTTGAGCGCGGATGACTTTGGCTTCTTCCCGGCTTTACAACTTTTCTTAGCCTTGCCTTTGCCTTTTGACTTTCCCTTTGCCTTGTTGATCACCATCACAAACTTGGGCTTGTCTTTCTTCATCTGTGCTTCAGCTGTCCTCAACATGCCCAACAATTCTGACAACGGCTTGTCAAAATTGTTCATGTTTTAGTTCATGACAAAATGATTATATGACTCAGGCAACAATTGTAGAATCACATCAGTGGCCAACTCTTGACCTAGGGGAAATCCCAGCTTGGATAGGCTTTCCACGTACCCAATCAAGGTGAGTATATGGGTGCCAACTGAGTCTCCCTCTTTCATCTTGCTTTTGAACGAAGCCTTTGAGACATCATATCTCTCCTGTCTTGCTTGATGTTGATACATGTTCTTGAGATGTGTTACGATCTCCATGACATTCATGTTCTCATGTTCCTCTTGCAACTCATAGTTCATTGAGCACAACATCAGGCACTTGACATCCACAGAATCATCAAGGTGCTTCTTGTAAGCATTCTTTTCCGCCTTGGGCGCATTTATGGCGGGCTCCTCTGGCTCTGGTGTTTCAAGGACATAGAGCTTACGCTCATGTGTGAGAACAATTCTCAGCGTCCTAAACCAGTTTTGAAAGTTGGTTCCTGTAAGTTTGTCCTTCTCAAGGATCGATCACAACAAGAAAGTGTGAGTGTTGGTTGCCATTTGATTGCTACAAAAGAAAAATTCACATTTAGTCCAAAACATTTTGAATTGTAAAGATTTGATAAATGAGATTAATTAGGCCTTTAATTAATTACACTCCCACTATTTTATTCAAATTGATATCCCTCACTATCAACTCGGAAGATTGCAACGCACAACCTTCTAGTGAGCCAAGACCCAAAATAATTGGATCAATGCCCAGCCAACGCCGGCATCAAAGACCAAATACTAAGGTAGGCAACTTTTGCCAATTGCATCATATGCAACTCTTGGATAGATGATCATGTACAACTCCTTGCCATGATGCATCTGTGTGCCTCTAGGTACTTGATCCTATCAAGGTTCCCTAGTTAAGTCCAACCCATAATCCAACACGATGAGTGTGCACCCTGCGGAGGCAGACCCATACACCCACCATCACACTTCCACGAGATAGACAATGTACCACGCGGAGGCGTGCCCACACATAGTCGATCAAGCTTTTCATGTGTGTTGCTTTATGGAAGGCAACTAAAACTTAATATTATTAATTGAGGGGTTTTATTAATACATATACATATCCAAACACCCATACTTATAGTACGTATCATATACTACTATATCCACAACCACAAATGATAGACATGCAATCATAAACACAAATACATCAGTTATGGCCATACTATTGTAATCCTTTGGAGCAACAAAGGATTACGGTCCACCTATGGTCTTATGCATCTCATGCAACACCTGTGAATCAACGTGTAAGCATTTAATGATCAACATTACAATGAACAACTTCATGAATGCTTCGTGAGGTTGGAACTTCAAGTTGCTTCTTGATATGGGATCTTCTTGTTGCTTCTCCATGGACACTCCTTGGAGTTGGATCTTCAGGTTGCTTCTTGGAATTAGATCTTCATGGTGCTTCTCCATGGACACTCCTTGGAGTTGGATCTTCAAGTGGCATCCTTACATCAAGTTTACAAAAACTAAAACTAATCATATCTCTATTACATCATGTGAGCACAAATATAAAAGGAAAGAATTAATTACACTTTGAAATAAGAGATGAGGCTCGGCATGCAAGCCGAATACTTTATACAAAGGATCCATATGTAACCATTATACATCCATAGAATTCACAAACAAACATATCCACAAGATTGACATCCACATTCATTCACAACATTCACAAAAGGGGATATTAGGCCATAACCGTGCATGCACTCACCACATAAAATAGATTTTAAAAACGATGTGTATGCTATCATAGATATATCTACATATACGTATATACATATTAAAAGAGCAGTACTTGTAATGCGGGACATTCCCCATAAAAAATGACTTCCAAGCAGATTATGCACGGTACACAGGGGCAGCGCCCCTGTGCGGGGATCCCGTGCACTTAGGAAAATCAATATTTTCCATAGTCGACCCCGTCCAAAACGTCAAAAATAGAAGCCTGCGGCGTATGTGGAATTATGTTTAGATTTGCACATTAACAGGTTTAATTCACATCGTATGCAACATAAAAATAGTATACAGTGATTCGATCATATCGAAACTAATCTAAATACACCGTAGATCGACGTTGCTCTGATACCACTGTTAGGTTTTGTGGAGAAAACACGCGCGGCAGAAGCAATAAAATCCACGCAACCCGAAACAGGATCTCGTCGACAACAACGTATTCGGAAATAGGTTTGCGGGATATACCTTATCGCGGAGCAAGTCTGACGATGTCCCGCTACACGACGGTGCAACGCTGCTGACCTACACGGACGGAACTTCTCTCCTGTTCACTGTCACAGGTTGATCCAGCAGTGCTCCTTTACGGCAGTGATGTACATGTGGTCGTCGAAGTCCTCCGAACACAGGCGTCAAGGCGTCTGCATCTCTACTTCGTCCACGGGGATGGACGGAATTCCACGTCGCGCTTCCCAAGCCGGCGGGAAGGAGTCGTGTCTCTACGGCGGCGTGCTAGCGGTGCGTTTCTCTCCTTTCTCTCCTAAGGACGATGATGGCTAGGGTTTACGTGCGTGAGCGTAAACAGAAAAGCCTCTCTCTATCTTATATAGATATCGGCCGTCAATCCTCCTTTAAACAGGATACGAAGGGAAATAGGGTTTCATAAACCCATCGGTAAATAGAAACGTTGCATTAATTAAAACGCTCGTGGATTAATTAGAATATTCCAGAATTCATTAATTAACCAAATAATCACATTAATTGATTAATTAATATCAAACTCCATGCAATTGCTTGGGATGGCTCTATGGGCATACATATACCAACACCAAGATGGGTGTCCGTTTTTGGGGGGATAACCGACGCAGATAATGGTTTCCGCCAAAAATTTAGGGTAAAGGTTGTCTAATTAGACGTCAGTTTTTTAGTTTCAGCCGACGCTGAATCTATTTAGGTGTCGGTTTGTTGTATAACCGACGCCTTTTAGTAACTTAATAGCCCCCCGCGAGAGCAGACTCTTCCCCTTTTTTCTGTTTCATCGCGAAAGTAGACTCTTCCCAACGACGCCCCCGCCCGCCTGCTTCTGGTTGCGTCATCGCCGCCGCCTGCTGCTGCTGCTTCTCTGCTCGCCGCTGCCACCGCCTGCTGCTGCTACTTCTCTGCTCGCCTCCGCTGACTCCTCATTCTCCTTCTGCTTCTCTGCTCGCCACTGCTGCTCCTCACACCTAATTTGATTTGATTAAATCCTAACATTGATGAAACCCTAACATCAATTGTGATGAAACCCTAACATCAATTGTGATGAAACCCTAACATCTACATATCTATCCAAGATGATGAAGATGCATGGACACTCGAAATGTTGAAATCAATGTTATAGAATATGATACCTAGATTAAATGATGTTACATGAAACCTAGGATATGAATGATGAAATTAGGATTGTAGGTATTAGAATGACAACATACATGTGTTTGTTGGCCTAGAAACCCGTCCAAGATTTACTCATTAGGAGTAAATCTTGGATAGTCCCCAGTTTGGGGCTGTTCTTGAACACCTAATCTCACTTAGGATGTAAGTGTATAATGTGTATTGGGTTTTTGAGAAAATTTCAGTAGCATTTCCCCGTTTGTTCTCTCAGTACATATGTACTTAGAGAACATCGGGGAAATGCTACCAAAATTTTCTTGAAAACCCAATACACATTATACACTTACTAGTGAGATTAGGTGTTCAAGAATGGGATAGGTGGTACACATTTATTATATATAAGAATGACATCACATGTATTTGTTGGCCTAGAAACCCATCCAAGATTTACTCATTAGGAGTAAATCTTGGATAGTCCCCGGTTTGGAACTGTTCTTGAACACCTAATCTCACTTAGGATGTAAGTGTATAATGTGTATTGGGTTTTTAAGAAAATTTCAATAACATTTCCCTATTTGTTCTCCAAGTACATATGTACTTGGAGAACAACGGGGAAATGCTGCCAAATTTTTTCTTCAAAACCCAATACACATTATACACTTACTAGTGAGATTAGGTGTTCAAGGATGAGATAGGTGGTACACATTTATTATATATAAGAATGACATGACATGTATTTGTTAACCCTAGACCCTAATCTTGTCCTAATATATACTTATTTTCTCTTTGATCATAGAATGGATAGATCATTTATTATATTTTTTATATGTTTCATTTTCAATGTTTCATTTTAATATCAATATCATTTTCAGATATAATTTTTCATTATCTTCTGGTTAATAAAATGCTAAATGTTTGCTTTTTTAATATCAATATCATTTTCAGATATAATGTTTCATTATATTCTAGTTAATACAAATGCTAAATGTTTGCCTTTTTAATGACATTTTCAGATGAATGACCATGGGGAGCATGATGTCCATGATGAGGATGGCGAGGATACCAATGTAAGTTTTAAAAACATATCCTATATTTCTATAGAAATTCATTATCTTCTAGTTATGTCATATATCCTATATTTCTATATTGGGCTAATTCAGTGTGTTTATTTTGTCAAATTTTAGGTTGATGATGCACATCTACCCTCTGAAGCATTGGAGGAACTTGATGCACATCACCAAAAACTTAACAAGAAAAGGGGCATCACTCTACTGAAGAAGTTAACAACACTAAGGGGCAGTGGATCCATATTGGCTGTGGAGTTTGATATTGCAGGAAATGCAATTGGAGTGAACCGCAATAATTTTGTAAATTATCTTGGGGTTGTCACTCGAAGCCATTGTGGTGTTAAGTATGATAATTGGCATAAAGTTCCTTAGGTGAAGAAAGACTTGATATGGAAGGATTTATGAGTGAGTTATTATTATTTGCAATTCTATTTTGTAGATTACAAATTCTATTATTTAAAATTTTATTTTTGGATACTAATTAATAGAAATTCTATTTTATAGAATCTATTTGCATTGGATGATAAGCTGCATCGTAAAAGCGTGATGCAATGCGCTGGAAAGATGCTAAGGAACTATAGGACAAATCTCAATAGAGAATACATAAAAGATGGTGAGAAGAAGTAGAAATCAGCCCTTGAACAGTGGAACTTCCTGGATAAAGCAGATTGGGACACGTTTGTTGCTTCAAGAAAAACTGAAGAATTCAAGGTATTAAGCGTCACTCCCAATTTAATTAATATACATTGTATTCACCTATTTAAGACCAACCTTTAGTGTTACTAACCAAATCAATGTGCATACTAACTAGGCTATTAGTGAGGCGCAATGAGCAAGGCGTGCACTGAATGTGCATGATCACACAATGGGTCCAAAGGGATATGCAAGCGTTTTCCAAAGACTACATGCAGAGTCTGCTGCTACTCAGGAGTCCTCTACTACATGTACCACACCCATGCCTCGCCATGATGTCTGGATAGCTGGGAGGCAAAACAAGAAGGGTGAAATAACGAAGCCCGTAACTGCTGAGGCGGCTGTGAAAATGGTAAAATACAACTCTTAGAGCAATCGTTCAAATATTGATTATTTGTGGTGTTTACTTACCAATTTCTGTTGATGGTGATTAGTGGGAGCTATACGAGTAGAGGAAACAGGGTACGTTCATCCCTCAGGGCACAAGGGATGAATTGACAGTTTCTCTGGGTAACCCAGAGCATCCTGGACGTGTTAGGGGTGCATGCACTGGTGTGGACATCAAAGCATTCTTTGGGCCATCCCAACGCAAACCCAGAGTGAGACTTTCACAAGAAGAGGTAACCTATTCTTTTTTTAAAATGTTAATGCAAAAGGGAATTCAATAATAAGAATCTCATGTTTCTTTTATCCATGTACAGGAGAATAAGAGAGTCGAGGATATAGTTGCTAAGAAGGTCAAGGAAGAAATGCTGCGGTGGGAGGCATCTCAGGCTTCCAATCAGCCTATGGCGACCCGCTCTTCTCCTGATGCACATGCTGAGAGTAATCATGTAGATCCACCACCTAGCACGTATGCTATAAGTATTATTTATGACATTGTAGCTAGTCTTTTCAAGATGATATGTTTCTAAGATGATATGTATATATGTATAACATTCTTTACGTAAATTTGTAGGCGTTGAAGCCATGCCGCTTAAGAATTGAAGAATATATTGTTGCAGAGGCGTAGGATTACCCATCCCTTCCCGGGGCAACGATTCACGGGACTCCAATGCCACAGGGCTACGTTCGTGTGAGCCCGATACGTGTATTCCCCGATTGGAGAGAAACTGCATTGCCATATTCCCACCCGAATATTGATACACTTGCTGAGGCAGAAGGCAGGGTGATATTGTGGCCCAAAGCGGATGTCGTCTACACTACTAAAATTGTAAGATAAATTTACATTACGTTAAATTGTTAATGTGTATATATGAGGTCAATTGATCTGAAATTATATATACAGGTTAAAAAGAAGACACCCAGAGCATCTAGGCCTCCACCTCCACTTCCTGCATTACCAAGTTGGGTTCCAACTGACCTAGAATTCCCGTTAGGTCTTGCTTGTAAGGGAATGGCAGTATGGCTACGTGCACATAATATACATTGTCCTATAGTTGTTTCTTTAGAAGCGGATTATGCAGGTCAATCATACGATAGCTCTCTATTTAAACAAGATATTATTGAGTTGTTTGTCTATGATTGGTTGAATACATCAATGATAGAGGCATGGATAAGGTGGGATCTTGTTTATACATCCATATACCTTGTGTAGGATCTGGTGATCTGGTTTCTTATATATTAATGCATACGTAATACATGTTTTGCACCTACTTAGTCAAAAATCAATGTAAACAATTTGGACTTGAACATGTGGGATTTTTGATTCCATCATTGATTAGTCAGGTAGCTAAAGACCCTGATAGCGTTCAACAATACTGTTCTGATGCTTTTACAATTTTCGGTCAAAAAAAGAAGACGATAATAATAGATCCATTCAATGTGAAGTAAGTTTACTTTTCTTATAATCTGGACTTAAGAAAATTACATTTTTATTGTGGATTTTGAGTTATTAATTTTTAACTTTTTTACCTCTAGCACTAAGCATTGGGAGTTACTAGTTATTCTCCCTGAGACATTCACTGTCTATTATCTAGGTCATGCGGGGACTATATTGAATACAAAAATTGGACACGTAATGAGAATGACATTATTCTAGTGAGAAATATTTCATTTTTATATCCGTTAACATCTGTTATTACATTACTATTTAATTATGCAATTTACTATGTTACGTTAACATGTAGGGGTTTAGATGCATTCAAAAAGGCTGGAGGAAAGGTCCCCAGTAAAAAGATCCAGCCAATAATTTGGGAGAACATGAAAGTAAGTTCCCGAATCCAATGTATATGTTATTTATGTGAACTGTGCTTATTTGTATTTTTTTATATTTTGTATCCATTTTATAGTGTGCTACACAAGACAACGGCTGGGCATGTGCATACTATGTGATGCGGTTTATGAATATGATTATTAAACATGCAAATGAAATCAATGCCATACCTAAGGTATTATATATAGTCTCATTAGATAGTATGAAATATATCAATCTTATTTATATATTATTACTTATATATATACATCATTCTCTTTGCAGGTGTTTAAAACTGACCCGACTACAGGTAAACCCTTAAAAGATGTACATGCTCCATATACGATGGAAGTATTAAATGACATAAGAGAAGAATGGGTAAGAGCCATACAAGTAGTGGGGACTGTAAGATATAATTGGGATGTTGATAGCGATGTTGAATGATATTTTATAAATGATTTTTTTTAATTGTCTCATGTATTTGAATGTTTCTACATATCTGAATGTTTATACATGTGTTTCTACATGTCTGAATGTTTCTACATGTATTTGAATGTTTCTACATGTGTGAATGTGAAAATTGAATTGATGTCTGAATGTATCTACCTATGTGTGAAAAGAAATATTTGTTGATTTTGCAGGTTTGTGGCATGTTTGTTGGCTGATATCAATAGATGTCGTAAACCTAGAGTTCAAAACTGAACTGTAGGTTTCTGCATCGAGCTGACCAGCCACAGCAGGCCTACAAACTGATAAGAAAAAAAATCAAACCATAGGTGTCGGTTATTAGTTGAAAACCGTCATCAAAGGCTTACATCGTCGGTTATTGGCCAAAAACCGCCGCCTAATGTGACCAGACAACACGACCGTGCAGGGAAGCATGACCGTGGCGGCAGGTGTAATGACGTCGGTTATTAGTAGAAAACTAACGCCGATCCGGTGTAATTGCGTCGGTTATTAGTAGAAAACCGACGCCCTTTTTGTGGTGCGAATGATTATAGTGTTAGTTTATTTGCATATGACTGACGCCTATGGGGCCCTGCTGGTGCGTTTTTGGTGGCGCGAAGCATTTTGGCGTCGGTTGTAAAACTGACGCCGAAGGGTTCGACTTTTACCGGCGCCCACAAAGGCGTCACTTGGAAATTGTCGCTAAAAGGGTATAAATAACCAACGCCAAAGGCCGGATATGTAGTAGTGACTGGTGCATCTAGGACCACGTCATCGTCGTCGTAGGTGGAAACTGGTTCTGTGATAGATCGTCGATGAACTGTGGACCATATTGAAGGCTAAGACTGATCCTACGATGCTAGAGGAGACTTTAGAGATCAAAGCTATCTCTTGCAAGGGTCTTTTCCCCCATCTGCAACTCATGGTGAGAGCAGGAAGATGACAACAGTTGTGCATTTTGCATAGAGAGAAAATTAGGGTTTGAAACTATATATAGATGGGTTCATTTTGAAGTGATGATCGCATTGGGACATAAATCCCTACCTGAATCACACTGGATCCCATAATAAAGGTGGAGGAGGTAAATGAGCCGGACTACCCAGAGTCCTGGATAGGGCAAAATCTTGATGATGACCTGCTCACCCTTGGATATTCATCCAACGGTGGCCATCGATCCACACATATGTGAAGGGTGCGTGACAAAGCAATATCACCTAAATTTTGGGAAATCAATCACATAAATGCGAACATCATAGTGTAACATCAATATAATTGGCAATCTTATGAAATCAATATGATGTAACCAAAAAATCAAGGTTATAAAGGTCCCAACTATGTAGAAACTTCCAAAAATTGTTTGAGGGGTCAAAGAAGATCAAACAGCTCTCAAATTTTGACCATGCTTCCCTAATAACCCCTAGGGTGTTATTACGAGATGAAATCTTCTAATTTATAAACAAAAATCCCTAAGTAATTTAATTAGATATAAACCCTGATATCTCCTATCTAAAACATATGAAATAACATTATCTAGCCAAATTGGCCATGATGCTTAAACCATCCTACTCTTTTTAACATAAGTTCATTGCATCACTTATTATACCCTAAAAAGGCATAAATAACATACCAATCTATTCTGAATCAATAGAGGAGTAAAATTTTTAAATACTTGGAATTACATACCCAAATAAAATGAGGATGTGACAATCTACCCCAAGGTAGACTAATGCGACAACATGGCTTATAATTGAATTACGACAACCATTCAAATTAACTACATATTCCTACCCCTACTTTCCCTCTAGATTATTATTTTATTCTAAATTAGATACTATCTATTTTGCAATGGGGGCTTGTGTTGTTATGTCAATTTTTAGATTGACAACTCCCATCGAGATTTATTCTTATTGGCTCCCAACCATGATTTTCATTGGATTACCCCTATTCCAATTTAAGTATACAACTCCTGCCTAGATCTATTATAACGACCCTGTTTCTCGGTAACCCCTAATTAAGGAAGACCAAATGGTCAGAGCCGCTATCCCAAAACTGGATCAATGGTTTTGCAAATAATAAAAAATAATTAATAAATTCTACCAAAAACTAAGCTTAAAATAGGATAAAAATTTACTTTTCACATACCTTTAAAAAAGAGAAATCTAGAACTTTACTCACTATAGAGTTCTATCTAACTAAATCTTCATTTAAAAGGTCAACTTTATTCTTCACAAGTGCCACCTACTATTTTTCCACTTTCAGATATTCCTAAAATGCCAACAAACAAAACGTCGATCAATATAAATGGATATACCGGTATGTGGTGACAACCAAAATATTGCACATATATTATAACAACCTAATCACATCAAATAGTTGTTAACAATGCAAGACTATGTTTTTTAATAAGAATTCCCAACCTCTTTTACTCATACTTTGGGATACCCTCAATTAGGTTTTAGTCCTAGCAAGGGACTTAAGGCTACCTTCTCCATCCTGAGCTTGGTACCTAGGGTCACCTCTCTGGGTGCCCGATGGTCTGTTCTCCGGGGCTTGACCACCTTTGAACTTCCCTCCAGAATAGGTCTCTCTTCTTACATCCAAATATGGTATTAGGTTCAGGCAAGTCATATATATTTAACATTGTAATAATCATATTCACTTTAAAGATTGCACAAATAAAATCATCCAAGCAGTTTATTTCCATGCAATCGATAAAATGTCAGAAAATGTTGGGAAACTAAAGTGAGTAATCATTAATAACCACATACCTAATTTTGAGATCTCAAATAAGTAATATATCCAAATCCAACTAGATGTCCAATCAAGCAAACATTGATCCCGAAAACATGTATAATGTCTAATTGTCACAATCTATCCAAACAAATCCTTATTGACTTGGGAAACCTTTCTAAGGTTTATAACTCTCATTATGATTCACTAGGGCTTCTTATATCAATTTCTCTAACTTTATCCTTTTAGGTCAACAAACCCTAAAATAGCTTTTCTACTCATAAAACCCTAATTACTCAATTTATCCACATTAAGGGTCTTTTATACTCAAATTGGCTTTAGAACATCATATCTCAGTCTTAGACTTGGATTTTAAAAATAAAAACAATTAAAAGTCATAATCACCTAAATTAGAGTTTCGAAGCCCATTGATGCACTTTATATACATGAAACCCTAAATTCAGTCAATTATGTTCAAAGATAATCTTTTTATATATAAATCTTCCCTTTATTAACAACAGGTTAGTATCCAAAGAATATCATTAAATCCACTAATCATCAAAACTTAGGGTTTTTCATTAATTAAACAATTAAAGATGATAACTTTATACACTATTTGAATTTCGAGAAAAATTATGCTTCAATTGTATTTTTACTAGATTCCTTGCATTTTTGTGATCAATTCATATATAACTTATTGTAATCCAAGTTATCAAACTATTTTTAGAATACTCACAAAATAAGCACGTATAGGCCAATCAGGAGAGGCCACATGTACCTTTCATTTTCCTTTTCTTGTTATTTCTTTTTTTGGTTCGCGGATACCTCTCTAAGTTTCCTAATCCAATACACTGGCACAACTCCCCCTCGTCTTCCTTGCAGACGCTCGTGTGGACTCTGTTCCGACAGGGGAAACAGAGCCCCCGACGCATCACCTGAGGCAAGGAGGTCCAAGGGAGACGGTGCCCAAGAACAACCATCACACACCCCCTCTAGGTCGAGCGGTGCTCCTCAGATGTGCAACTACCCTTGATGGTTGCCGAGAAGGGTTCAGAGCACAAGCACTAGAGAGAACTCCCTACAGTGGTTCCATGGAAGTAAAAGACAAGGCGAAGAGAAGAACAACACTCCTACAACATACTTGGCTTTGCATACAGTGTTATAGGATTCAAGATCGTCGTACTGTACTCACTATCTCATGGAGTCAAACCAGGGTCTTATATAGAAATGGTAACAATCGACCAATGGCTTTGGGATTGCTCTGGTGTCCTGATTTAACATGGATTTTGGGAACTTTTCCTATAGGGCACGATAACTGCCAAATTATGGCTCATTATGTTCACCACTTCCTCCCAAAACCAAAGGGGAATGAAATGGGGCAAAATATGGGTTTGGAGAGAGATTGAGGCATTAAAAATTCACATCTACTATTCCTATTTTTCCCAATCAGATTGGAGGTACAAGATGATCTAAGAATCGTTGATATTAAATCAAATGGCTGCCAAAGAGCATGACACATGAATGGGTTGGGCCCTAATTTCCAATTCGAAATATAAAATTTTAATGTATTTCCCCCTTTTCCCTTCCACTTTAGGAAATCTTACAAATATCATATCTCCTAATCCGATTATCTGTTTGCTCCCAAATTTTAAAGGGAAGTCCACAATGACTTAAACTACTTATGTACCAAGTTTGACACTCAAATACAAAAGTGTGAGATGCTTTTCATTATATTCAAGCTATCACCTAATAAGACATATTTCATTCATATTTTTTCTCTCTTACTCTTTTATTCTATTTATTTGGATCCCTTTACCATTAGAAACCATGTGAATTCAAAATATGATCCATGATGATCAATCATACACCTTTTCAAAAAATTCCACATAATTCTCATTCTTACAAATAGGTTCACTACTCAACACATGGCTCGGGTACATCACATAGTTCTCTAGATCGGACACATAGAACACATCATACATTGTATTATTCTAAGGGGTAAGACTATAAAAAAAGTAAATTCACCAATATATTCTAAAATCTCAAACAAATCCATGTATCAGGGACTCATCTTTCTTAGATATAGCTTAGAGGGATCGGATTTTCAAAAATTCATGCTCACCCACAGTGAACTACAAGTCAGTCTACTTCACATTAGCATGTGACTCCAGTCATTCAGGGGCTTTCTCAGCCATTTCTCCATCAAAGTGACTTCATCTGCATACACTATGGTCTCTCTGACCTTCACAAGGTCATCTCACTGACATCATCCTAGTGAAGTGGTGACCGACACGACCTCCTTTACAGAGCTTCATACATCTTGATATTGGATTTGGTGGCTATCATAACAAGCAAACTATGTTAGGGGCAGGTACTGCTCCCATGATCCACCCCAAATGAGCGCATATGCTCTCATTAGACCTTCTAAAGTATGGATCATACTCTCTTGATTGTCCATCAGTCAGGGGGTGATAGGATGCACTATACTTTAATCTACTATCGAGTTCTTCATGTACCTACTTCCACCACATGGAAGCAAACTTAGGGCCATACTCTAGAACATTGAACTCAGATCACTTTGTAGTTTAACTATCTCTTTCTCATATGTATATATATCGGAATTTGGTAATTTTATTCCGAAATTCTCTCTTCCAAAATAGGGAAAAGAGTCTAGATACAATGTAGTCCACTCACACTACATTACTCACTCAAAGAGAAAAAAGAGACTATCTAAATTGTAGTCTACCAAGGGCAGCTTTGCTAATTTTCTTTACAATGTTTTGTATTTCTCTTTTTCTATCATTGTGCTTTCTTTGATTTCTTTCTTTCCAGATGTGGAAGTATGTGGCTGCAAGAAGCAGTAGCATTTTCTTCTTTTGAGTTCCAGTGTTCTTGCCTAGTCTCGAGATCATCACCTTTGTTTCCGCGAGGGTGCATGGTTTGAAGTGGAGTTCACCACAGACCTTCTTCCAAATGCAGTTTATGAAACTACATTCCTGAAACAGGTGGCTCAGCGTCTCATCGTGAGTCCCACGGAGAAAGCAAGTAGTTGGGGAACCTGGGTACCATACAGAAACTTTGTCCAATGTAGACAAAGAGTTGTGAGCAGCTCTATAGAGGCAGAAAGACCATTTTGGAACTTCATATCTCGTCCATAGGAAGCTAGTACCATTAGGATCGTTATCATGGGGTCTGACTAGATCCCATATATTTACAGATTCCTTAAGGACGTAATGTCCATCCCTGTGAGGTGAGAAAGCATGTTTGATACTCTTCCAAATCGTAGTCATTCGATTAATGATTCTTGAGTAACCCTCTCTGGTATTGGGTTCGAAATCAAGACCTTTAGGGTATCGTTTCCACATCCATTTACTCCAGACAGATTTCTTGGCGAGGAAATTAATGATCCTTCTAGCCGTGCCCCAGTCTGCTATTGTACCAGGGAGCTTGAGGCCGATTCCTCCTTCTTCCTTGGGAAAGGTAAGTCTCGAGTATTTCATTGGGTGAGTCTTCCCTGCCCAGAGAAAGTTAGATAGGGTCATTTCGATCCGTTCTAGAACTGCATAAGGTAGCTCCCCCTGCATCGCCCAAAATTGCAGAAGACCTTCAGCAGTTGAAGAAATCAGTGTGGCCCTGCCGACCATCGAAGTTTTTGTGATTGGCCATTTGCTTAACATTTCATCAAGTTGGTCAGTGCATCCAGTAAAATCTTTAACTTGAAGTTTACCTCCAGCTAGCGGAAACCCGAGGTATTTGGTAGGTAGAGGGCTGATAGAGACTCCGGAAATTTCCATTATCTGCTCATTGAGGGCCAAACAATTTGAGGAAGTGAATTGCTGCGTTTTATCCTCATTAATATGGAGGCCAGTTTGGTTGCCAAAGTGTTTCAGCAGGGTTCTGAGGTGGCTGATATACCTTGGTTTTGCTTCAAGAAAGACAAGGACGTCGTCGGCAAAGATGAGGTGACTCAGGGCTTTGGTGCCATGTATGGAGTAGCTGGATATGAGCTTTGACTCTTCTGCCCGGTGCATAAGCCTCGAGAAGTACTCCATTAGAATTGTGAAGAGCAGGGGGGAAAGAGGGTCCCCTTGTCTCAAACCATTCGAACTTTGGAAAATTCCATCCGGGGTGCCATTTACCAGTACAGAGAAGCTGGGAGTGCAGACACATTGCTTCATAAGCGAAATCCATTTGGAGGAGAACCCCATTTGTTTCATAATCCACCAGAGTTTGGGCCAATGTACACTGTCGAAGGCCTTTCAGACGTTGAGTTTCATACAAAGCTTCTTATAGCCTCTGCTAACATTGAACTCAAGAAGAAATTCGCTAGCAAGTAGAGCACAGTCTGAGATGCTCCTTCCTTCAATAAAAGCCCCTTGATTGTTGGAAATAATGTGTGGGAGAACCAGCTTTAGTCTTTCAGCGAGGATCTTCGCAATGATTTTGTATTGTACATTGCAACAAGCGATCGGCCTGAAATCGGATAAGGAAGCCGTCATCTTCTTCTTTGGTATGAGTATCAGAAAGGAATGGTTGATTTGCCGAAGCAAGCAGCCACCCTCCATGAACCAGGTGACACACCGACAGAGGTCCTTCTTTATGATGTCCCAGGCATAGTGGTAGAAATAAGAGTTGAATCCGTCCGGTCCCGGGGACTTATGAACACCAATGCTCCATAGAGCATTTTTGATTTCTTCTTCAGTAACCTGTCTGCATAAAATGTTATTATGGGTGGAAGTAAGTCTGTACCTCTAGGTTAGGTTGTCATCATCAGGACAGTGATCTTCAGTGGTAGATTTGTTATAGAGTTTGTTGTAGAAGTCGTTGGCCTGGGCAGCCAAGGTTTCTTGATCATTGATGACAGTACCTTCCTCATTGATGAGTTCAGAGATGCAGTTAAGCGCTTCCCGTTTTCGGATGGCATTGTGATACAATTTGGTATTTTTATCACCATATTGTATCCACTTTAGCCTGCTGCGTTGCCATGCAAAACTTTCTTCAGCATTCTTTAGGTCCATTAACATCTTATTAAGCTCTGCCTCCTTGGTAATAATGGAATCATTAAGAGGATCTGACATAAGGCCATCTTTAACAGATATGAGATCCTTCTTGGTTTCCATCAGAAGCTTTGGTATATTAACCCGGTCCTTGGACCAAATTTTGATCGTGCGTTTCAGGCGCATGAGTTTCCTCACAAAGACGAACATGGGGTTGCCCTCAATCGACAACGACCAGGAGGTTTTGAGAAGATCCTCAAACCCATTCCAGTCTGTCCAAAAGTTGACAAATCGAAAGGGTCTGGGTTTGTGTTTTTTATCAAGAACCTGCATGACAAGGGGAGCATGGTCACTGATATCCGCACCCCCACCTCTAATCCTTTCTTGGGGGAGGGTCTGAAGCCATTGGGTGTTGACAAGAGCACGATCCAGTTTGCATGCTATCCTTTTATCCGCCGCTTTTCCTTCATTGTTCCAAGTGAACAGATCTGTTCCGTTCATTGGAAGCTCGCACAGATCAGCAATGTTAATCATGTGGTTAAAAGATTTGAGCACCGCATCAGGAACAATACGGCCACCTCTCTTTTCTTCTTGTAATCTAATGTTGTTGAAATCACCCATTAAGAGCCACGGGAGCTTTATACCTTTGCTAAGGTTCAGCAGGTCGCTCCAAAGTTCCTGTCTTTGTGAGTGAAGATTAAAAGCATATATGGCAGAGAACCACAGTGATAATCCACCTTTGTTTGTACAGATGGAATTGATCATTTGTTCAGTTTTATTATAGACTTGTATGTCCCAAACATTTGGGTTCCATCCAAGGCAGATTCTTCCGAGTTCAACCTCCTCATGGTTTGAGGTAGATGACCACCCATGAGGGAAAATCGAACTGATACAGGACTTATTGCATCTACGGATTTTTGTTTCAATAATGGCAGCGAGAGAGACCTTGCTAGTTTTGATCCAGTCCCTCACTTCTTTCCTCTTGGTAGGATTGCAAATACTTTTCACGTTCCATACTAAGATGGACATAAGAAACTTATTTCTTTGATCTTGTGCTCCGCTGGGGAGCCCTCTCCTTCTCCTTCCCCTTGTGAGATTTGCCCTGCTTTTTCCTTTTCTTGCCTTCGACTATCTCCTCAGCCTCTTTATCTGAGTCACTCAGAATGCCAAAGGAATTTGAGTCCAGTATTTCACCTTCCTATCCTTCCTTTGATTGTCCCGAGTTGTTGGCAGCCACCATCTCTGTAGCCGCCGATTCTGGTTCTTTCTCACTAGGTAGACTCACTGTATCATTAGGTTTTTGGACTTGCTTCGGCTTCCAGGTTTTCTTTGGCTTTTCAAACCCATCTGCATCAGTTGTCTTGGTAGGTCTATCCACCGGGCAATCATCCTCGTCGTGACCAAACACACAACAGGTGGTGCACTTCTTAGGGAGATGCTCGTATTTGATGTCAAAGGAAATTTCTTCTGACTTTCCTGGAATTTCCACCCATATCCTTTTCGGAAGTTCTTCATTAGCATCAACATCCACCAAGACCCTGGCCTCATCAGTACTAGTGGTCTCGACAAACCTTGTTTCTACGTGGAGGACTTTACCAACCCCGGAAGCGATCGTTCCTGCTGCCTTCGTGGTCCAGGTTTTGCCCTTGGAAGGTATACGGATCCAGATTGGTAGGGATGAAAAGTCATCCTTCACCAAAGAGTCCCCATATTGGTAGTGTTTTGCAATCATGAGATGTCCATCAAACCATCGAGGTCCACTGTTTAGGGAAGCTTTTTTATCCATCTCGTTGGAAAAATGAATGAGGAAGAAGCCATGCTCCTTGGATATGACATCAAAACCCCCTCTTGGTTTCCAGACCCTTGCAATCCACGCCATTAGATGTGGGTAGAAGGGCCTCTTGCCCATCACGTATATGGAGATAGAAAACTCCCATACGTCCTTCATGCGGTTGTACTCCTCAGCTTCAAGGTTAACAACGACCCTTCCGTCTTTCTTGGTAGGTTTTGGGAAGGCAAAGGCCCCACACTCCTTTTCTTGCGCAGGTTTCCTCTTGACAACCTGCGTCCATGGGTTCTTGTTCCGTAATGGTATCATTGAGGAACTTGATCCCTCTCCATCTTGGGGGTGGGGGGTTGCAGTGGTAGGTGGGGTAGTGTTGGGTGGAGTTGCGGTAGGGATGGTGGTAGCAGCCGGGATAGGGATGGCCGCCATGACCGCCGGTCCGCTCTGGTCACCTGGTCGATCGCCAGGAACCCTAGGAGACGGAGGGGGCGCATGTATTGTCATATGTATATATATGTATGTATGTATGTATGTATGTATGTATATGGCTCAACCAGATCTGTCACACTGGAAGTTCTCTCTTAGGTATATATATATATATTTATATATGTATATGGCTCAACCAGATCTATCATACCGGAAGTGCTCTCTTAGGTACGGTAACATGTAGACTTGGTAAGGCAATCTACCACAACTGATATTGTGTTATGACCTCTCTTGGTCTAGGGGATGCCCAGCTTGTAAGGAACCTGACCTCCGTTTTGGGCTTACCCTATTTGCTTTGTGTAAACCTTGTGTTTAGATGTTTGCTAATCACCTGAGTTGTGATTAGGGTTTTGTTTGTGCTTTGTTGAGAGGTTGAGGTGCAACTTGCAAATTACCCAAGTTTTAGGGTTAGTGTGAAAGTTTGTCACCTTGAGAGATGTCTTTCTCTCTCCTTACATCCTCTAGGGCTGAGAGGATGGGTTAGGCACCTTGCTTGAGTAGTCTTGGGCCTAGTTTAAGCTTGTTGAAGCTTAGGCTTGTTGTTGGGCTTTCTTTGGGCTTGTTTGATCTTGGTGACACCTCCTTGCTTGATGTATCAGCCAAGGTTGTATCGGCCAAGGGTGTGTCAGGCAGCAGTGTGTCGGCCATGGCACCATGTTGGGCGATACACACCTCTTCACCTAGCTTCGTTTGTGTCACCCTTGGTGACACTTGGTGCTATGCTAGCAAGGTGGCCTAGCTTGGACAAGTGGTGGTTTGGACGGGCACATGTCGAGCAGCCCTGTAGTGGATGCCCACTTAA
Source organism: Alisma plantago-aquatica (assembly GCA_963693085.1). NCBI lineage: Eukaryota > Viridiplantae > Streptophyta > Magnoliopsida > Alismatales > Alismataceae > Alisma > Alisma plantago-aquatica. The sequence goes on from OY856414.1 coordinate 919,823,451, forward strand.
CCCCCTTGCATATATACCCCCTTCTTTTCTATATTGGGATCCCTTTAGCTCCTTAGTTGCTTCCCTTCTTCCTTGGTGGTCGATACCTCCCCTTGGTGGATCTTGGTGGTCGATACCCTTGGTGGATCTTGGAGGGCGACGTCCTTGGCAGCCATAGCTTGAGTATTCTTCTTCCTCTAGTAGTGGCCGAAACACTAGAGTGTTCCTTGCTCCTTCTTCTCTTGTGGTGAGTATCTCTCCCTTTCCTTGGCATCTTCTTCTTCTTCTTTCTTTTTCAGCCATGGTGGTTATGGAGTTTCTCTCCTCTCCTAGTGTTGGCTGAAGGTGGTGCCTTGGAAATTGGAGCTTTGGAGCTTGAGGAGTGTGCTTGAGGCGGGTTACATAACTCCTAACCCTAGCTATACTACCTTTCTTCTATGTTGCTTGTTTATATGCTATCTTGATCAGCCATGTTATCTTGTTAGTAATGTTCTTGCTCTAGTATGTGCCTTGACCTTGTTGGATATGATGATATGGTTATGTTGTTGCCATAGATGTTGTTGGACCATGTTGGCCGAACCTTGGACTAGGGTTTCTTGGGCAAAACCCCTCTCCCTTAGTTTTTGAAGAGGTAAGCCTAGGGTATCCTAATTCAATGGTGTGTCGTGGTGTGTTCTTGGGGTAAACCCTTTATCTCCTTGGTCTTGATAGGTGAGCTTGAGATCTAGTGGTGTGGGCAAAACCCCTCTCTCCCTTAGTCGTTGAGAGGTGAGTCTATACTCTAGTTGCTTGGGCAATAGCCCTCTCCTACCATGGATTTGAGAGGTGCACCTTTGGTTGGACGTTGACCTAGTTGTTGTTGGTGGGTTGGCCGATATGGGATGATCCACCTTGCTGCCCAATACATGATAGAGAATGTGCAAGACCCCTCTCACTTAGTTGTTGAGAGGTGAGACAACTCTCTTGATCTATTAAGGTTTGGTGGTGGTCATGAGGTTGAAGATGACCAATCCGACACCTTTGATAATCCAAGATGCCTTGCTACCCAATATGGTCTTGAGTGTGTTGAACCCTAGATGACCCTTCAGCCGAGATGGTTTTGGTTGTGTTGGGCTCTTGGGGGAGAGGTTGTGCTGCCCGATATGATGAGTTGTCCGATATGCCTTGAGGTCATTATCGGGTGGATAAGGTGACGCTGCGTTAGCCATCGTTCTTTGGGAGTTATCGACCTGTTGAGAGGTAGTCCGTTATGAAGATGCAACCTTCATTTCTCTAGGGTGATATCGACCTATTTATGTCTTGCACGGTATGTTAGCTGTTATCATGGTTAGCCGTTATGGGTGTTAGCCATTATGGTGTCCTTAGGGCGTTGCCCAATATCGGTTGACGTTTGATACCTTGGACGATATCGGCCTATGTGGCCTGATGCTATCCGTTATGTAGGGTTTCCTGATATGGATGTTTTCCCTAGATGGGCGTTGGATGACACTGCAAGTGGTGGATAGTTGCTGGTTAACCGATACCTTAAGGTTGGGTTGTAGCATGATCTTTTGGTGAGGGTTGCCCCCTTACACGATACCTCCTTAGTGAGGGGTTTGATGCTTTTTAGTGAGGGATGTTGTGCTTTTGGTGAGGGTTATCCCTTACCCAACATACCTATGGTAATGGTTATGTTGTTACTTGCTACATGAGAATGCTTTGCTTTGATACGCTCATCTATGATGCATGGTTAACTCTCATAATAAAGTAATGAGTTATAAATGTTCCTTGTACAAGTACCATTGTATCTTTATGATTTCGCTAACCATGTAGGTAACATTTGTATGATGAGGCCATGGTGATGGCATGATAGTAACATGATGAGGAACATCAAGGGTTGTGATAAATCCAGTGCTATATGATGGGTGTTACCCATGGAATGGTATGAATTACCTTGATGGTGGGATTGAATCCCGGTAATGTTGATCCTTGAAATGGATCTACATGATTGGCAAGAGGCCAAATGGTAAGAAGTGATGTTGGATCCTTGTCATGGATCATGATGATGTTGATGACAGTGAAAGCATTTGAGATTTTATGTTATTTATTCTTGTTATAGTTGCATGTTACATAACTTGGTTGAATCTTGCAATCCACTTAAAATATGCTAATTCATTACAGATGAACCTTTCATGTAGTTTTGCCTGGCCATAGATCCATCATCGTCAGGAGTCTGCTGATGGTGAAATGAGTTCTCCTATGGGTTAATGTGGAGCGCATATTGTTGAATATGTGGGGTTGCTCCTAGCCAAAAATAGGAGGATTAGAGTGCAACTTCAGTTGTAGACTCAAAAGCACAATTTCAGGCCCATGGCTCAGTGTGGTTGGAGCATGGTGAACCGGCCCATGGCTCAGGATATGTGATAGAGCATGGTGAACAGGCCCATTGATCAGTGATGATGGAGCATGGTGAGCATGCCCGTGCCTCGGTTTTCTAGCACCGATACATGTACCAAGGTGGGCTAGGCAGAGGGTAGCCTAACCCTGTGTGGCTGAGGCCACTTAAGCATGAGACTGCAGTCCTGATTGCTGGCTCTTGTACACTGACCACAAGGGTATGGGGTCATGGAGTTTGGCTCTTCCATTGACCTTGTATGGCAGCCGATTTCGACTAAGTGATGGTCGGTTTGGATCTTAGTGGTACGACTCACTTCCTCAAGGCATAATAAATCATAATTCAACCGCATAGTATATCTGCTTAGGATAAATATGGAACATTGGTTGAGGCCTTATTTGTAAAGTTGTTCTAGCTATATCTTACAATTATTACATGTTTCCTAGATGTTATGATAAGTTCTTATACAACTTGTCTTATCAATCTTGTTCTATATACTATCTATTAATATGCCTCTTTGATATCCTGGTAAGATGTTATAACAGTCAGTTCTGCTCAGTATGCTGCATATATAATCTTCTTACACCCGTTATACACTTTATCTGCTCTAGTTCTCTTTAGAGGTTTTATAGTTCAGAGGGGAGTTATGTTTCTCACTGTGACTGTGTGTCTCACCCGTTGGCTTAAAAACTTTTTAGGTGATCGAGCTAGATGTGGTGGTGATCGTGGTGTTGCAGTTGAGTAGTAAGAAGAACAATAGAAGGCAAGAGATGGATATGCTACTATTTTGGTTGTTTTGTAGTAGAGTCCTAGAGTCATCCCTGTACTCTCAGGTCCTCGGAGGTGTTTTGATGAAGTTTAACGATGTATAATTGATATGGCTTTTCTTATCTGCTGTTTGCCTAGTATGGCCTGATATGTACATAAATAGGTGATGAACTCCTTATGGAATAGCATGATCATATGACATAGTGGACATGTATCAGGTTCATATATATATATATATATATATATATATATATATATATATATATATATATATATATATATATATATATATATATATGACATGTTTTCTTGCAGGATGTGGATCTAGTTGTAAGAGTTCTGCTATTTTGATGTTTTCCGTAATCAATTTTAATTAACCTGCATTTTTGGTAATATGATGTTTAAGACAGTTCCGCACATTTTCACGTGGCGTTTCACTATTTTGGTGATGATGGGATGTTACAAGTAGGGTTGGTATCAGAGCTCTAGGTTCATTGAGTCTATAGGAATCTAGGACTAGGTTTGTGTCTATTCTTGTGATCTTCTCCAGATTTTCTTATAATAACCGTCTGCCCGCAGCAGAAGATAAAGCTAAAAGATGTCCTGAAATCAAGAAGAACATGCTTCCGAGAGCAGTACCGCTGCATCAGTTGATAGAGCGAGTGTGTAGGCACATGAAGATTAGGTGCCTGAGGTCCCCCAAATTGACCCAGCCATTCTCGAGAACCCTTCTTCTCAACGCCTTATGGAGAAGGTAATGGCTACGGTGAATCTCATGGTGGAAAGATTACCAGTGCCTCCTCCAAGAGCACCGATTCCCTATAAAGAATCATCAGGTATTGGGAAGACCTTCAAGCGGCTTCGTCAAGTCGGGGCTTCGGATTATGCTGGAATAGTTGATCTGGCAGATGTAGATCTGTGGCTGAAAGGTCTTGAGAAGGCCTTTCGGATCCTCAACATCCCCAAAGCAGACAAAGTAAAGTACGATGTCTATCTTCTGAAGGGTAGTGCTGGCCACTGGTGGGCCATCGAGGAGGAGAAGCGACCTGGTGAGGTAATTTGTTGGGACGTCTTTCGACATGAGTTCATGAGTCGATACTTCTCGAAGACGTATCTGGATGAGAAGATGAGTCAGTTTGAGAGTCTTCACTAAGGATCTATGAGCATCACCGAGTATGAGGAGCTATTGAGGTTTTGACCTCACATGGAGGGGACAGATGATGAGAGGATCAGACATTCTAAGAAGGGTCTGAGTGATGAGTTATCGATGACAACTGTTGTGTTAGATAACAGAGAGCGCTTTGCTACGTTTGTTGAGTTTGTTCAGAGGATCGAGTGATCGTCTCACGAGAAGAAAGAGGCAATGACCAAGAGGAAGTCTGGTTAGTTTTAGAGGTAGAGGTATGATGGATCTAAGAAATTGAGGTTTTCTACACCATCTATTATGCAAGGTTCTAGTGCACCGTCACAGTGGTCTGCGAGTAAAGGAAAATAATATGGTTCTCATTGTCAAAGGTGTACAACACAGCTTCAGTGAAAGTGGCAGGGCCATCTAGGCCGTAGCAAAGAGACCAATCATGCTTTCTTTGTGGATAGGTCGGACATTTTAGGTCAGATTGCATGAAAAAAGGTGTGGAAGTGACACAACAGCCGAGGAAGAGTCAACAGGTTAGTAGCGCCAGAGGGCGAGGACGCGGTCAAGCATTACAAGTTGGATCATTTGCTTAAGGAAGTAGAGGGCATGGATGACATCAAGCAACGACTCGATTCTATGATATGAGTCAGCCGGAGGCGATAGTCAACCCATGAGTGGTGACATGTCAGATGGAGTTATTTCATTCTAATTTGTCTTGTTCTTGCTTTGTATCTGTTCTGGTTAACCCGGGTGCTACACACTCTTTTATCGCTCATAGTATGCTTGATAGTTGTCTTTTACCTGTTAGCTATAAGAAAGATAGCTTGTTGTTAGAAAACCCTCTTGATGGTTCCTCGATGCTCTGAGAAGTGTGTCCATCTTGTGTTCTATCCTTTTTGGGATACAACATACAAGTGGATCTCATACCACTTGATATGTATGGATTTGATGTAATCCTTGGTATGGATACCTTAGAAAGGTATAAGGTTGTGCTAGACTATGGTTCCAAGCAAGCAGTGTTCACTGATGATGGTGAGAAGTGGATCTTCCAGGGAGATAGGAAGATTCTTCTGACGTGTTTGGTGTCAACTATGGTGGTAGAGAAGTTGTTGTGACAGGGTTGTAGAGCCTTCTTGGCTCATGTTGTGGATACCAAGGCAAAAGGTCTGAGTCTTTAGGATGTGACAGTTGTCAGAGAGTTTGAGGACGTGTTTCCTAACGAGTTGCCCGATGTTCCCCCACCTCAAGAGATTGATTTTGAGATCAATCTAGTACTAGGGACACATCCAGTTGCTCAGACACTATACAAGATGGCTCTAGGTGAGTTGGCAGAGCTGAAGAAGTAGTTACAGGAGTTGCTAGAAAAAGGTTTCATCAGACCGAGCACATCGCCTTGGTGTGCTCCAATTCTGTTCGTGAAGAAGAAGGATGGATCAATGTGTCTGTGCATAGATTATTGATAGTTGAACAAAGTGACGATCAAGAACAAGTATCCTTTACCGAGGATAGACAAATTGTTTGATCAGTTACGTGGTGCTACAATGTTCTCAAAGATTGATCTACGGTCTGGATATCATCAGTTGAGGATCAAGGACGATGACATACCAAAGTCAGTTTTTAGGACGAGGTATGGTCACTTTGAGTTTGTGTTTATGCCGTTTGGGCTAACCAATGCACTGCTACGTTCATGGATCTGATGAATAGGGTGTTCTGTCTATTTCTAGATCAATTTGTTGTGGTCTTCATAGATGACATCTTGATCTATAGTCAGGACAATCAACAACATGAACAACACCTTCGACAAGCATTGACTCTCCTTCGCCAGCATTAGTTGTATGCCAAGTTTAGTAAGTGCAAGTTCTGGTTAAAGGAAGTGATTTTCTTGGGTCATGTGATATCTGCAGATGGAGTCAGAGTGGATCCCAAGAAGGTGGAGTCAGTTGTAGAGTGGGAGAAACCGAAGACGGTGAGTGCAGATTGTAGTTTTCTGGGTTTAGCAGGATACTACCGGAGGTTTATAAGAAACTTCAGCGTGATCACGTTGCCGTTGATGAAGTTGACCAGGAAGGATGTACCTTTTGTTTGGGATGATCATTGTTAGAAAGCTTTTCAAAGCTTGAAGGAGAAGCTGACTAGTGCTCCAATGTTGGTGTTGCCAGAGCCTGTGAAAGGCTATGTTGTTTTTTGAGGTGCTTCCAACAAAGGCTTAGGTTGTGTGATAATGTAGGAAGATCACCTAGTTTCTTTTGATTCATGGCAGCTTAAGAAAGATGAGGAGAGCTATCTGACACATGACTTGGAGCTGGAAGTGGTGGTCCATGCGTTGAAGATATGAAGACACTACCTTTATGGGGAAGTGTGTCATATCTTTACGGATCATAAGAACCTGAAGTATATCTTCTCACAGAGTGAGCTGAACATGCTACAAAATCAGTGGATGGAGCTTATCAGTGATTATGATTGCACCATCGAGTATCATCCTGGTAAATCAAATGTGGTAGTTGATGCGCTTAACAAAAAGTCTTATTTTCTTCCTACAAAGAAGGAACAGTTGAGTTCCTTGATATGCATAAGCGGGATATGTTTGTCTCTTTGTGACAAATGAACGTACAATTGGAAGTCTCCTTGTTGGCAGGACTGTTGGCACTGATGCAAGTGAAGCCTATGTTGAGGAGGCAAATCAAAGAAGCACAACAAGTAGATGCTACAGTTCAGTTGATCAGGATAGAGTTTGGCAGTGAGAAGCGTGATGGCTTCCATGAGTCTGAGGATGGACTGGTTTGTTATCATAATAGGATGTTGGTCCCTGATGTTGATGATCTTAGGAAGTTAGTTCTTGAGGAAGCGCACACATTGATGTATGCTATGCATCCAGGTGTCACCAAGATGTATCATAATCTGAAGGACCTATATTGGTGGCCTGGCTGGAAGAAGAATGTAGCTGAGTTTGTGTCTAAGTGTGTGGTATGCCAGCAGGTTAAGGCTGAGCATCAGAAGCCGACAGGTACGTTGCAACCCATGCCGATACTGCAATGGAAATGGAATCATGTAACCATAGATTTCATAGTTGGTCTTTCAAGGACAGCTAGAAATCATGATTCCATTTGGGTGATAGTCGACATATTGATGAAGACTGCCCATTTCATACCTGTGAAGACGACATATGCAACAGAGAAGCTTGCTCAGGTGTATGTAGATGAGATAGTGCGTTTGCACGATGTGCCCGCAATGATTGTCTCTGACAGTGGTCCTCAATTCATGAGTCATTTTTGGGAATAGTTGCACAGATCGTTGGGAACGCAGTTGAGGTTTAGTACCACTTTCCACCCACAGATAGATGGACACTCTAAAAGGACTATTAAGACTTTGGAGGATTTTCTTAGAGTTTGTGTTTTGCAGTTCCTAGGTAGTTGGGACGTGCATCTCAGTTTGATAGAGTTCATCTACAACAATAGTTACCAACAGAGTATCGACATGGCACCATATGAGGCTCTATATGGTAAGAAATGCAGATCTCTTTTGTGTTGGTATGAGTCTGGCAAGTATAAGCTTTTGGGTCCTAAGTTAGTGCAGCAGACGAAAGAAAAGATCAAGGTGATACAACAACAGCTGAAAGGGGCACATGACAGACATAAGTCATATGCAAATAATCGTCAGCGACCCCTAGATTTCTAGGTGGGAGACAAGGTGTATCTCAAGGTCTCTCCATGGAAGGGCGTGTTGAGGTTTGGTCGAAAAGGCAAGTTGGCTCCCAGGTATATGGGGCCATATCCGGTGATAGTACATGTTGGAAAAGTGGCTTATAAGTTAGAGCTACCGTCAGAGTTGTACAGGTTGCATCTGTTTTTCCATGTCAGTATGCTGAAGAAAAGTCATCCAGGCACAGAGGCAGTGATACAACCATTTGAGGTTGAGATTGATGAAGATGTGACCTAAGAAGAAGGTCTAGTGATTATCCTTGACAAAAGAGTGAAGAAGATGAAGAGGAAGTACCTGGTTCTTGTGAAGGTTCTTTGGCATCATCACGGCATTGAAGAAGCCACGTGGGAGCTTGAGGAAGAGATGAGGAGGAAGTATCCCTCACTTTTCTCTTCAGATTTTGGGGGTGAAATCCTTTTGTAGGGGTGTATGGCTTGTAAGGACCCTGGCCTCTGTTTTGGGCTTACCCCATTTGCTTTGCCTAAACCTTGTGTTTAGTTGTTTGCTAATCGCCTGAGTTGTGATTATGGTTATGTTTGTTCTTTATTAAGAGGTTGAGGTGCAACTTACAAATTACCCAAGTTTTAGGGTTAATGTGCAAGTTTGTCACATTGAGATATGTATGTCTCTCTCCTTTCATCCTCTAGGGTTGAGAGGATGGGTTGGGTTCCTTGCTTGAGTAGTCTTGGGCCTCGTTTAAGCTTGTTGTTGGGCTTTCATGGGCCTTGTTTGAGCTTGGTACCACCTCCTTTCTTGGTGTATCGACCAAGGTTGTATCGGCCAAGGGTGTGTCGGGCAGTAGTGTGTCAGCCATGGAACCATGTTGGGTGATACACACCCCTCTCGACCTAGCTTTGTTTGTGTCACCCTTGGTGACAATTGGCACTCTTTGCTAGCAAGGTGGCATAGCTTGGACAAGTGGTGGTTTGGGCGAGCACATGTGGAGAAGCCCTATAGTGGACGCACACTTAACCCCCTTGCATATATACCCCCTTCTTTTTTAGCTTGGGATCCCTTTATATCCTTAGTTGCTTCCCTTCTTCCTTGGTGGCTGATACCTCCCCTTAGTGGAGCTTGGTGGTCGATACCCTTGGTGGAGCTTGGAGGGTGACATCCTTGGCAGCCATAGCTCTAGTCTTCTTTTTCCTCTAGTGGTGGTAGAAACCCTAGAGTGTTCCTTGCTCCTTCTTTTCTTGTGGTGAGTATCTCTCCCTTTCCTTGGCATCTTCTTCTTCTTCTTTCTTTTTCAACCATGGTGGTTATGGAGTTTCTCTCCTCTCCTAGTGTTGGCCGAAGGTGGTGCCTTAGAGCTTAGAGCTTTGGAGCTTGAGGAGTGTGCTTGAGGTAGGTTACATAGCTCCTAACCCTAGCTATACTACATTTCTTCTATGTTGCTTGTTTATATGCTATCTTGATCGGCCATGTTATCTTGTTAGTAATGTTCTTGCTCTAGTATGTGCCTTGACCTTGTTGGATATGATGATATGGTTATGTTGTTGCCATAGATGTTGTTGGACCTTGTTGGCCAAACCTTGGATTAGGGTTTCTTAGGAAAAACCCCTCTCACTTAGTTACTGAAGAGGTGAGTCTAGGGTATCCTAATTCGATGGTGTGTCGTGGTGTGTTCTTGGGGCAAACACTTTCTCTCTTTGGTCTTAAGAGGTGAGCTTGAGCTCTAGTGGTGTAGGCAAAACCACTCTCTCCCTTAGTTGTTGAGAGGTGAGTCTATACTCTAGTTTCTTGGGCAATACCCCTCTCTTGCCATGGATTTGGCAGGTGAGCCTTTGGTTGGACGTTGACCTAGTTGTTGTTGGTGGGTTGGCCGATATGGGATGATCCACCTTACTGCCCGATATGTGATAGAGGTTGTGCAAGACCCCTCACACTTAGTTGTTGAGAGGTGAGCCAACTCTCTTGATCTATTAGGGTTTGGTGGTGGTCTTGAGGTTGAAGATGGACATCTCGACACCTTTGATAATCCAAGATGCCTTGCTGCCCGATATGGTCTTGAGTGTGTTGAACCCTAGATGACCCTTTGGCGGGGATGGTTTTGGTTGTTTTGGGCTCTTGGGCGAGAGGTTGTGCTGCCCGATATGATGAGTTGGCCGATATGCCTTGAGGTCATTATCAGGTGGATAAGGTGACGCTGTGTTAGTCATCGTTCTTTGGGCGTTATCGACTTGTTGAGAGGTAGTCCGTTATGAAGATGTGACCCTCATTTCTCTGGGGTGATATCGACCTGTTTGATGCCTTGCACGATATGTTAGTTGTTATGACTGTTAGCCGTTATGGTGACCTTAAGGCATTGCCCGATATCGGTTGATGTTTGATACTTTGGACGATATCAGGTTATGTGGCCTGATGCTAGCCGTTATGTAGCGTTGCCCGATATGGATGTTAGCCCTAGATGGGTGTTGGCCGATAGTGATAGCTGACACAATAAGTGGTGGATAGTTGCTGGTTAACCGATACCTTAAGGTTGGGTTATAGCATGATGTTTTGGTGAGGGTTTCCCCCTTACTCGATACATCCTTAGTGAGGGGTTTGATGCTTTTTAGTGAGGTACGTTGTGCTTTTAGTGAGGGCTATCCCTTACTCGACATACCTATGGTAATGGTTATGTTATTACTTGCTACATGAGAATGCTTTGCTTTGATACGTTCATCTATGATGCATGGTTGACTCTCATAATAATGTAAGGAGTTATAAATGTTCCTTGTACAAGTACCATTGCATCTTTGTGATTTCTCTAACCATGCAGGTAACATTTGTATGATGAGGCCATGGTGATGGCATGATAGTAACATGATGAGGAACATCAAGGGTTGTGATAAACCCAATGTTATATGATGGGTGTTACCCATGGAATGGTATGGATTATCTTGATGGTGGGATTGAATCCCAATAATGTTGATCCTTGAGATGGATCTAGATGATTGGAAAGAGGCCAAATGGTAACATGTGATATTAGATCCTTGTGATGGATCAGGATGATGTTGATGACAGTGAAAGCATTTGAGATTTTATGTTATTTATTTTTTTATAGTTGCACATTACATAACTTGGTTGAATCTTGAAATCCACTTAAAATATGCTAATTAATTATAGATGAACCTTTCATGTAGTTTTCCTGGCCATAGATCCATCATCGTCAGGAGTCTGGTGATGGTGAAATGGGTTCTCCTGCAGGCTAATCCATAATGCATAATGTTGAATATGTTGGGTTGCTCCTAGCCAAAAATAGGAGGATTAGAGTGCAACTTCAGTTGTAGACTCAAGAGCACAGTTTCAGGCCCATGGCTCAAGTGTGGTTGGAGCATGGTGAACATGCCCATGGCTCAAGATATGTGATAGAGCTTGGTGAATAGGCCCATGGCTCAGTGATGATGGAGCACGGTGAACAAGCCCGTGGATCGATTTTCTAGCGCCGATACATGTACCAAGGTGGGCTAGGCAGAGGGTAGCCTGACCCTGTGTGGCTGAGGCCACTTAAGCATGAGATTGTGGTCCTACTTGTTGGTTCTTGTGCACTGACCACAAGGGTATGAGGTCACGGAGTTTGGCTCTTCCATTGACCTTGTATGGAAATCGATTTTGACTAAGCGGTGGTCGGTTTGGATCTGAGTGGTACGACTCACTTCCTCAGGGCATAATAAATCATAATTCAACCACATAGTATATTTGCTTAGGATAAACACTGAACATTGGTTGAGGCCTTGTTTGTATGGTTGTTCTAGCTATATCTTGCAGTTATTACATGTTTCCTAGATGTTATGATAAGTTCTTATACAACTTGTCTTGTCAATCATGTTCCATATACTATCTGTCGATATGCCTCTTAGATATCCTAGTAAGATGTTATAATACTCAGTTCTGCTCAGTATCCTGCATATATAATATACTTACATCAGTTATACGCTTTATCTGCTCTAGTTCTCTTTAGAGGTTTTATAGTTCGGCGGAGAGTTATGTTTCTCGCTAGGACTGTGTGTCTCACCCCGTTGGTTTAAAACCTTTTTAGGTGATCACGCTAGAGGTAGTGGTGATCGCGGTGTTGCAGCTGAGTAGCAATAAGAACAGTAGAAGGCAAGAGATGGATATGCTACTGTTTTGGTTGTTTTGTAGTAGAGTCCTAGAGTCATCCATGTACTCTCAGGTCCTCAAAGGTATTTTGATGAAGTTTCATGATGTATAGTTGATATGGCTTTTATTATCTACTGTTGGCCTGGTATGGCTTGATATGTACATAAACAGGTGATGAACTCCTTATGGAACAGTTGGATCATATGAGATGGTGGACATGTATCAGGTTCATATATATATATATATATATATATACATATATATATATATATATATATATATATATATATATATATATATATATGTGTGTGTGTGTGTGTGTGTGTGTGTGTGTGTGTGTGACATGTTTTCTTACAGGATGTGGATCTGGTTGTAAGAGTTATGCTGTTTTGATGTTTTCTGTAATCAATTTTAATTAACTCGTGTTTTTGGTAATACGATGTTTAAGACAGTTCCACACATTTTTACGTGGCGTTTCACTGTCTTGGTGATGACGGGATGTCACAACCACAATGTCCATGGTGATCTTCTCCCATTCCCTCTCGGGGACTTCTCATTATTTGTAGAAATCCACTGAGTTATTGGTGTTCGGCTCTCCCATTCCCTCTCGGGGACTTCTCATTATTTGTAGCAATCCACTGAGTTATTGGTGTTCGGCCTTCACCCTCTGGCATGTATGGCAACTGGCTACATGCACCTCTATATCCTTCTTCATTCCAGTTACCACTTCAAACCTTAACTATCTCATTACTACCAGGGTGTGTGGTGTACTTAGAGTCATGAGCTTCCTACATAACATGATTCTCATAGGGAGAATCTTCAGAAACCCTTAAACACTCTGATAGTGGATCTCACCACCTACTCTTCTAGAGAGGTGCATCTAAGGTTCTTATAACAATCCTTTTATCTCATCAAGCTATGGGCTGGCTAACTGGGCAACCACCAACTTGACCAACAAGTCTGCTTATATCTAGATGTTAGTCACACATGTCTAGTCTTCTAATGGTCACATGGTCCACCTAGCAACCTCTTTTACCTCTCTCCGCTGGCTAGACAAGATAGCTATACACCTGAGCTATTTTTAGCTGAGATCATCTTGTTACCACATTATCTTCCTTATGTGCTAGATTATAGTGAAGACATATTCTTCCCTATATTCCTCTTGTCATCCTTGTGTTGGGTTTAGGATTGTCTAAGTCAGGTAAACTTCAAGCTCTTGTGACCATTATCTCAATTATCAAACCCAATCCCTAACTCACAAAATCCAAGCTGCTATTGACAAGCGTATCCTCATATGATGATTACCTTCATTCATCTATGCTTTGATACCATCTATCCAACATACTTCTAAAGGGTGTGGTACTTCCTACATCCTCAAACATCATAGAAAGGTTTCAACTTATATTACCTTTATCCTTAGTATGTCATGCATTTTTTCTTGTCTCTCACACTCATAACAAGATGAAATAAGAATTTGACTGCAGTCCAAATACAAAGTTTATCCCATTCCAAGAGTAGAGATGGTGCATTACACTGTCCAGCCTAAGTTGAAACATACTTCTCATGATTCTACACCATGAACATCTCAATTATGTGTCTATACCCATGAGAAGACTTTTCTCATCACCTATGGGTCTTACTTATGCACAATCCTTAGTCATTACCTCAAGGTCTCTAGGGTGCCAGTACTTTTGAGGCGATCTGGCCCTTATGCATCTAGGGAGTTCCTCTCACATTTACTCCTTAGTCCCCATGAACTCATGAAGGTGACCAACCTCCTAACCCATGGCCTCGAGCAAAGATAGTTGTTACCTCCCGACCCTATGGTCTTGTGTATTCAGGGAACATACAACTCATACTCCCATTCATCTTATCCTTACTTGACCTTAGTATTTACTTAGGATTCTATCATAGTTCGTAGATCCTTTATTGATACTCAAGCACATCTCATCCTTATATCCTCACCCAAAAATCCATCATCTCTCTGGAACTCATAGATAACCTTTCACCCCTTCATGGGAAACATGGTGACCTACCTATCTCGATCTGGCCCCATACTGTAGGTTACCTCCCCATAGCAACATATCCTCATTCCCCTTAGAGATGGTCACATGTGGGCCTATAGATTCATGATCATACTACATGCTCTTACACTTAGCTCATCAATCTCTTATAAATGACCTCTTCAGGTTACCTCAAACCTAATCAAAATTTGGTGCTCACCCTAACATGAAGGGTCCCTCCCCAGGACGAGAGAATACTATCACTTGATAGTAACAAAGGTCACAAAACATTCTTATGTCAAAGGTTTACATATCATGTATATGATTAGCTCCTAAAATTATACTTATGCACGTATCTAGCAAGAAGACAGTCTTCTAAACCATGCTAAGTTCCTTGGTATGTCATTTGTATTAATCATTCCTCGAGGTTGGACCAATATCATATATACATATGTCACCAACTTGTGTGAGTGGTTCTTCAAACATATATCTCAGTTCAAGTGGGGTTTCCTTTTTATCTAACACATGAGGGGGTTCCATACTCAAATACTATAAAATCATCCAGTCTCGTGAGCATCATGTGCACCAGGTACTATTACTTCCCCTTTTTGCTCTAGGAACCCTAGGTTCACCTCTTATGCATCGGCTATCTAACTGCATGCTCAGCTATTCAACCATGAACTGAACCTATACTAGAGACGACATATACATCCTAACACCCTTCCACATAAACAACCTTTAGAGTCCTACACCAGGAAAACCAACTGAGTACGAGGCCTCACAACTTGTTACTATACCTATTTAGGGTCTATGGAACTTTCCTTCCTACACCTAAAAGGTAGGCACTTATATCATCTGTACTTTTGTTGACAAAGCCTTTTCTCTCTTCTAGGGTTTGGTTCCTCTAAAGGCATCTAAGGTACGATTAGCCTCCAAGGATCGTGCATGAGGCAACCAAATATATCTACTCATGGTCATCTATTCCAGGCCATATTATACCAAACTTCTCATGATTCCTCATGTCTCAGAGTCAAGGTCTCCAACCTTCTTCATCAAGTCTCATTCTCTCTCTCTAGAGATAACCCTACAAATAGTCCTACCACTAGAGGTACTATCTCAGAAGATGGGTCAAGCTCTTAAGGATACACGTCTATCCCCATTTGGGTGAGACATACTATCAAAATTTATGTTTGGCGAGGATCATCCAAAGCTGTAACATACTGAATTCTGGGCATTTTGCCTTTTGGTCCTCTTTTCCATATTTTTCTCTCATTTCTATCCTCTTTGACTGTTCTGTTTAATTTGTGGAGAATATAATGGCCTAATGAGCATTTGTTCACCTTTTCTCTCAATATTTGGGTTTATGCACAAATACCTTAGTAAAAGTTTAGAAATGGGCTTAATATGTAAAATGTCCACTTCAGTAAAAAAATGGATAAAGTATTTCATCCTAGAACTTTCTTGTACTTTTTAGAATATGAAAAAGGAAATAAATCCTAAGTATAAATAAAGTATATGAGAAATGTAATAATTGGAGATAATATGGGATATATTGGATAATAGGAGATAATGTGGAATATATTGTTCCAAGAATCCCAAATAGGAAACCATGAGATAATTTGATATGCAAATTCATTTTCTTGATCTAAAAGAAACTTAAGGGCCAAGTATCACCTAATTTGGAAGATAAAAGCATATATTAAAGTCTTTTTAAAAGAAAATAGGAGATAAGCCAATAAGGTGAAATAAAATATCTAATGTTCTCAAATTGGAAAAATAACTCCAAATTCGTAATCTAAGAATGGAAATAAGCTTTTGGGCAATTTTTCATCTAATTTGGCCAATGTTCAATATTTTATTTTATTCAAGAGAGAAAATGACTTAAAGACCAAAAATATTAAATATATGTTGAAAAAAATTAATTAATGTCAAAATTGTATTCCACACATTTATTATTGCTTATATGCCAAGTTTTATATTTTAGAAAGTTTCTAGATGCCTCTAATAAATTAAAAGTATAAATAAGTGATAAAATTTAAATGAATTAAATAAAATAATAAAGTCTTCAAAAAATAAAATAATGTTAAATTCGTGTTCTAAATGTTAAAATATATCTTTGGATGAATTTGACTCAATTTGGAAAATATGTGATGAGAAGGTAAATTTAGGAGAGAGAACGCTTGTAAAATATTCAACTCATTATTTAAAATAACAAAAAAATTTAATAAATGGAAATAATAAAAAATTCGTATCCATCATACTTAATATATTATTTAATATATTATAAGTCCCCAAAATGCAAAAATAATTCCATATTTGGATTCTACACGTCAAAATAAGTCAGAGTATGAATTTTGGTTAAATTTGGATAATGTTTGGGCCTCTAAACGAGGAGAGAGAAAAACATTTAAATTTAATATGACACTTTGGTCGAATTTTAATACAACTATAGTTCAAACATAACCAGGACTCCTCTCATCCATGAGATTGGACGGCTCATTGTCCTCGGTGGACCCAGGTCCATTGATCTGATGACTAGCAAGTCGTCTTCTTCCTCTAACCGAATAGGAAATAGGTTGGTTGCTTTTCGAAAATTCAAATTCAATTATCTCGAGATATACTTGATGAAATTTGATGATTTTTGGTTCTACAAATTCCTCACAAGATTCCGCAAGCTTTATCCCAAGATTTTTGAGTTTTTACGATAATTTGAGAAACCCCCAAAATGAGTGGGACTCTTCCCTCACCCCACCTAGCCAAACCCTAGCATAGGCCACCTGGTCTAGAAATACCCATACAACTAGATCCGCCGTCACCTTAGCAACTCAACCCTATCCTTGATTTCATGATTCATTGACGTTTGGACCCTCGACCAGCTACCAAATACGTCTAGGTTGCAGTGCCTTTTCCTCTCTGCTCCCTCCGCCATCGGTCCAACTTAATGTATCATTAGCCTCATTTTGCTCTAAGCTTTAATTTGCATGTTTAAACTCTGGATTTTATCGAGTATCGGGTATTTTCTCAAAACCACAAACCAACAGTAGATACGACTATTGGTAATTGCGTCAGGATCAATTGGGGAAGAAGCTGGATTTTGTTTTAACCCTTTTGCCCTCCGAACCTCCTTGTTCTTCTCTGATCGCGCATTGGTGTTATTGTCCTTTTGCTTTTTGTTTGACCAGTGCTTTGGCCAAGGCTAGTGAGAGAACAGTGAGGGCAGGCCCCACCACTAGTCCCTCTCCAGTATACTCTCTCTCCTCTCTCCAATTTTAAATGACTACGTGGCATCGTCTCATTGGTCAGATTTAGAAAAATGATAACTTTTTATTCAGTTGTCCAAATTTGAAAATGAAATATGCTAAAATAAGAAAAAGTATAGTAAGGGGTCAAAGTGCAATTGACAAAGCAGCTCAATTACTCTATATGGCCAACCTAACACACTAGAAACTCTCATAGTTAGTGATTCAAACCAGAGAAATGAAATCCTAGAGAGAGAGGGAGAGTTAGGGTTTTAGAGGAGAAATTGATGGAGATGCTGACCTAGTATGAATGTGACAAAGTGGGTTTTTCTTTAATTCCGAGAGCGGAATTTCTTTTAAGGTGTCTAGGATGTGATGGAGTGGACTTTTGGAGTCCTTAATCATCCAATGACGTAAGTGAAATCATAAGGTTGAATAATATTAAGAGTTTCAAGTGTTTAGTAAAGTTGGAATGTTGATCGAGATTTATATAATGATTAAGATCTCACTTTTTATGCCTTCTTGAGGAATTTAATTGAATGGTTTAACTGTTGATTTTTGGCACCAAATTTTCGTAGAAGGAAGCTTGAGTAGTAAGGAAGCTATGGTTAAAATTTGGTGGCAATTGGAGTATCCTAAAGAGAGTTATTTAGGTTTGAGTGTCATGAAATAATGTGAATTTTGGGGTATGTGTTTATCAAAATTTGGTTTATTTAGCCTAAGGTTCTGTTTGTTGGATGTGTCATGCCCCCTTTTAAGTGGTGGGATGCGTAGCCTCTTGTACACCATGGATACGTGATCTAGCGATCATAGACTGTCATAAGAGGAGGCACGAATTGGATTAATAAGGAGCTTCCCAGCCCTTGGATAGTTTGATCGGATGCCTGCGATTATGTCCTCAACCTTGCAGTTAGAACCAAGTCATGGAGGTGTTTGCCAACCATGACTAGTCCACAACGCCATGATATGACTGGTCGTGGGGCGATGGGGGAGTGAGGTAACCCATGGGTTGGACTCCTCTCCACATTATAGACTGAATGATACCCTGAGTGAGGAAAGTGGCCAAGTGAACAAGGAGAACGAACCCTCCATTGCCAGCGGCTCTCCAGCACACAGAACAGATGGGGGATGTGATTAGAGGAGGAAGAAAGAAGGCAGCTCGGAGAAGGATAAGGAATGGAAAATGAAGCCCGAATCCTGGGTGGTTCGCCTAGGATCGCAGTATGGAGTTCCGTGGAAGCTTCCATGGCTGACGAACTCCAGTGAGCTGGAGAGGAAGGCAAGAGCTCGGGGATTGTGACTAGGTAACTCCCACCACTTTTAAAGGATAGGGAGGAGATCCTCGAGGTGCTATGCAACCTTCGAGATCTTCGGATCGACGCGAGGAGGAGCAGAGGTGAATAGCCCCTTTTGCTCCGCCGCAGCTAAAGGTGGCGGCGGTGCTCCCACCTAGCCAGAGAACCAGAGGCCGTAGGGCACTTCCGAGTAGCCGCGGAGGGAGGCCGACGGATGCTGATCGTGATGGCGGAATGAAGATATGATGAGGAGAAGTCGAGCCTGAGCCCTTGCTCACCGGAGTTCCCCCTGTGCGGCGGCGCCCACTAGGAACAGAGTCCCGCTTGGGACTGACCCCGTGAGAAGAAGGGAGGACCGGGTCCATTCCCTGAGAACCAGCTAAACCGGACCAATTCCAAACGAGAACAGACCAAATCCAAGCAAAGGAGTTGCGCCAGACCTAGAGCCACGTGGCGCTTTATGATTGGCCGAATAAGGTAATATTCCCAAAAATATGCAGTTCTTCAGTAAATCGTAGTAATTAGCTCGAGCATCAGAAAAATACATATAATATACCAAAATTCTCATAAAAATGCATAGAACAAGAAAAAAGCTTAATATCGGGCTTTTGATGCATTAATAATAGTGATATCATGTAAGATGTGTAATCCTTATTTAATGGATAGTAAATAGCAAACAATGACATAAAATTATGGAAAAATGCTAGTAAGTCCATAACCATGTCTTTAATGCATATGATGTCAGTTATGGTCATGTTGATGCATACAAGAATATAATTTGTTTAATATGGCTAATTAGGGATAATATCACTAAAGATAATGCAATAAATAAGTACATGCTCAATAAATGATGAAATTTATAGAGTAATCTCATATCAGTATATGGAACCTCAGTTTTAATAATGTGATCAGTTTTATACACGAAATCCACAATATGTGAAATTGACCCCTAGTACATATGATGAAACCCTAAATTGAGTAATACATGTAACCTAGGGTTAATGTGTGACATAATGTTAATATGTTCACCTAATGATGGAAAATATGATTATCAGTTATTGAACAATAATCTGGAATATGAGATCAGTAAAATAATCTAAGGCAAGAATGCAAGTAATCATGAGAATATCCTAATGAGATAAGCTAAACCCTAATGAACACGATTAGGGTTAAGATGAGATGTAAGATGATGAGAACCTGATGATAGTATGTGATCTTGTCTTAATCAGGGTTGACCAAGATATAGATGACATGAGGAATATGTGATGATTAGGTTATCTCTTTGGAAGGTACGCCATTACCTCTTACTTGGCTTATTATACATTATGCTTGTGTTATATGGTAGTAAAGACTTGGCATATGGTATTGATTGAAATGATTGTTCTGGTATGATATGTTGCTTGATTTTCCATACTTATTACTATGAACACATGAAATATAAGATATCTGGTCCATCATATGATAGCACTAAACTCTTTGGTAGTACAGTGCATTGAAGTGATCTCAAACTCTTTGGTAGTAGATCACATGTGTTAGATCTCAAACTCTTTGGTAGTAGATCACATGTGTTAGATCTCAAACTCTTTGGTAGTAGATCACACGTAAAATGGTCTCAAACTCTTTGGTAGTAGATCATAAGGCCTGAAAAGCATCAAAGCCCTAGGGGCAGATGTACGAGATATATGATGGAAATAAGCTTAAAATATGTGTCCTCTTTTGCTAATGAATATCTTTGTGCAAGTATACGCTTTCTTATATTCTTCTGTTACTGCCAAGTATATTAGTTTTATCTTATTGCCAAGATATGATGAGAGGTATATAAAAGACACGTAGGCGTACTCCGTACAATATTCTTGAATATTGTACTGACGTGTACCGCATGTAATCTTTTGTTTAGGTTTTGGTTATGCTCTTGGAGGACCTGGATAGTTGTGAATTGTGTGGCGAGCTGATGTACAGGTGGACCTGTTGTCTTAAGATCCTGTAGTTTGGTTGTAGTACATGTATATGTATAGTTTGTTGTTCAATATGTAATATCAAATGTTTTAACAATTCATGTTGTAATTATATGTTGAATGGTGAACATGTGTGTATGGTTTTATTATTGTTCATGTACATGTGCTACTGATTGTTTCCTTCTGAATCCTTTGATTTTCTTCTTCTTAGCCTGGTGTGGGGTGTTTAAATTGGGATTCTTGCTGAGGTGAGGGTTTCAATTTGGACGTCACACATCAGATTAAGTTTTAGAAAATCCGGGGACGTCACAGGTGGTATCAGAGCATGAACAATAGCAAAGCCTGACATTTGCTCATTATGCAACTCAAAATTAAATAACCTTGAACTTAATAATCTTTAGGGTTAGATTAGTCATCTTTTAGAGACTAGATCTGACCTAGCCTCTAGGTTAGCACCTAGATGTCTGAGAACTAGGTCTAGACTGGTGCTTGTTGAGTAACAAGTCCTTAGATGTCATTCTTTCCTTGTAGTGCTGCGGTATGGGACGTTGCACAATTTGGAAATGACGTGCATCAAGCGAAGAGAAACCCTAGACATATTGTGCACGTTGTCTAGAGTAGCTACACTAGTCTACCCCTTTTTCTCACCCCTTTCCTTAGTTTTCATGACACTGTACTCTCTACTATGTGTGGGGCACTCATTTTAGGATTTGGTTTTGGATTCCAACCGGATCGAACCATGATATTTCTCTGACACTTGTTTTATCGGAGAAAACTATACAATATTTTAATATGTATATGTATTACAAAAATGTGTCCCCACACATGTACGATAGGAGGTGGTCATGCAACCTAAGTGGAAGTGAATGACAGCAGTCTAGAAGAGAGAGTAGTTCTAGATTAGATGTCTAGAGCCTTGTTGGAATATATGATAGATGGAATAGATAGAATAATTTTTGATGATATGATGTAGGTCTTATGTAGATGATATAAGATGGTCATGATGATCTATGTTTTTCTTCAAGGACTTAAGTTGAGTTTTGAGGTTTTGAGTTAAGTCTTGATGATGCAAGTAACTAGACTTTTATGAGATAAGATATGTTAATCTAAGACTAGGTTGTGAATCAACATGGGCCTCAATATCTTTTACGAAGGAGGACCTCTAGTGTTAGGAACAGTTTTTGGGGTTAGCCCAAGAGAGAGCGAGACCCAAAGGGAGAAGGTCAGAGAACCTAGACTCCAAAATATGAGAAATATGAGATATGTGATATGATATGTCCTAAACTAGACTACTCCTGAGTGATTGAGTTGAGTTGCTTTATGCATGATTCCTTTAGACCTATGGAAACCTAGATGTCCTTGAGAGGACCAACACCTAGAATCAAGAGAGAGGATGGTTACATGTACATATGTGAACATGAATATGAGTGCCTGCCATCTGGGTGAGGGAGAGAGCCCAAGACCCTTGAGGAGGTAGCTATGTTAGTTTCTGTGAAGCCTCATGCTCGGGTTGGTGGTTCCATGTAGGAATCTAGTGGTTTATGTATAAGAGAGTTTTGGGTAAGCATAACTCATGGGTAGAGACCTATGAAGAGTATGTAATAGCGTGGTTTGGTTTGTGCTTATGTGGATAGAGCTTGTGAAGTTGATCAACTAGAGCCAATGAGGTAATCCAAGAACCCTAGGCTAAGAGAGGGAAGATAAAGTATATGCCTATGAGATACTCATCGAGATGAGTGAGCTCACAGAGATTGAGCATGGCACTACCCTCAAGTATGGGTTAGGGGAACCTCAATTGGACTTGTAGATACATGTTGATAAGCCACTCACATAAGTTTGTTTAGCACAACCACAATATAATATATGTAAGGATGTGATCTAACCTCGAGATGCGATATATAGACATGATATGATGGAGACCTAGAAATGGTTTAATAGATATCAAAGTATAAATGGTTAAGCATATACATGAATAATGATGATAATGTGAAATGGATGGTTAATCTTGCGATGAAGTCATTAGTAAATGTTGAAATCTCTTATGAGAAATGAAATAAGTTACATGAAGTGTTCATCTTAGTGCTTAATAAAGATTAAAAATATAGTTTTGAAATTAGCACAACATAAAGATTATGATACCTGGATACGATCTGGATGGATAAAGTGAGTTAACTTTAGTTAACTCACTCATAAAAGACATATGTTAATGTTGATCATGTTCCAATGATTAGTTCATAAAATGTTGATGACACCTTGATAATGGGTTAACCTCAGTTAACTTCTTTGGAACATGTTGAATAATAATGCGTGGGTAAAGATAATAATGCAACCCTAACATGTGAGATATGTCATGACATAACCTAACTTTCTAAACCTTGAGTTTAACCTTGAATGGAGTGTTTATGCACCCAAGATGGTTGTAAACCTCCTAATATTTCTTTGGATACATGGTTCTAGAAACTTTTGTTGATATGTTACACATAGAATAGTGCCTACATGTGGACGAAGAATGATAGTTTTCCTGGGAGTATGAGTATGGTGTACTTTCGAGGACGAAAGTTCTTTTAAGATGTATATGATGTGACAAAGTGGGTTTTTCTTTAATTCCGAGGATGGAATTTCTTTTAAGGTGTGTAGGATGTGATGGAGTGGACTTTTGGAGTCCTTAATCATCCAATGATGTAAGTGAAATCATAAGGTTGAATAATATTAAGAGTTTCAAGTGTTTAGTAAAGTTGGAATGTTGATCGAGATTTATATAATGATTAAGATCTCTCTTTTTGTGCCTTCTTGAGGAATTTAATTG
Organism: Alisma plantago-aquatica; assembly: GCA_963693085.1. Lineage (NCBI taxonomy): Eukaryota > Viridiplantae > Streptophyta > Magnoliopsida > Alismatales > Alismataceae > Alisma > Alisma plantago-aquatica. The sequence continues at coordinate 919,846,787 of OY856414.1, forward strand.
AATGGTATGGCCGTTGAGTTTTGGCACCAAATTTGCGTAGAAGGAAGCTTGAGTAGTAAGGAAGCTGTGGTTAAAATTTGGTGGCAATTGGAGTATCCTAAAGAGAGTTATTTAGGTTTGAGTGTCATGAAATAATGTGAATGTTGGGGTATGTGTTTATCAAAATTTTGTTTATTTAGCCTAAGGTTCTGTTTTTTGGATGTGTCACATGCCCCTTTAAGTGGTGGGCTGCGTAGCCTCTTGTACACCATGGATACGTGATCTAGCGGTCACAGACTGTCATAAGAGGAGGCACGGATTGGATTAATAAGGAGCTTCCCAGCCCTTGGATAGTTTGATCGGATGACTGCGATTATGCCCTCAACCTTGCAGTTAGAACCAGGTCATGGAGGTGTTTGCCAACTACGACTAGTCCACGACGCCATGATTTGACTGGTCGTGGGGTGATGGGGGAGTGAGGTAACCTAGGAGTTAGACTCCTCTCCACATTACGGACTGAATGATACCCTGAGCGAGGCAAGTGGCCAAGTGAAAAAGGAGAACGAACCCTCCATTCCCATCGGCTCTCCAGCACACAGAACAGATGGTGGATGTGATTAGAGGAGGAAGAAAGAAGGCAGCTCGGAGAAGGATAAGGAATGGAAAATGAAGCCCGAAGCCTGGGTGGTTTGCCCAGGATCGCAGCATGGAGTTCCGTGGAAGCTTCCATGGCTAACGAACTCCAGTGAGCTGGAGAGGAAGGCAAGAGCTCGGGGACTGTGACTAGGTGACTCCCACCACTTTTGAAGGATAGGGAGGAGATCCTCGAGGTGTTGCGCAACCTTCGAGAGCTTCAGATCGATGCGAGGAGGAGAAGAGGTGAATTGCCCCTTTTGCTCCGTCGCAGCTAATGGTGGCGGCGGCGCTCCCACCTAGCCGGAGAACCAGAGGCCGTAGGGCACTTCCGAGTAGACGCGGAGGGAGGCTGACGGATGCTAATCGTGATGGCGGCATGAAGATATGACGAGGAGCAGTCGAGCCCGAGCCCTTGCTCACCGGAGTTCCCCCTATGCGGCGGCGCCCGCTAGGAACAGAATCCCGCTTGGGACTGACCGCGTGAGAAGAAGGGAGGACCGGGTCCAATCCCTGAGAACCAGCTAAACCGGCCCAATTCCAAATGAGAACTGACCGAATCCAAGCAAAGGAGCTGCGCCAGACCTAGAGCCACGTGGTGCTTTATCATTGGCCGAATAAGGTAATATTCCCAGAAATATGCAGTTCTTCAGTAAATTGTAGTAATTAGCTCGAGCATCAGAAAAATACATATAATATACCAAAGTTCTCATAAAAATGCATAGAACAAGAAGAAAGCTTAATATCAGGCTTTTGATGCATTAATAATAGTGATATCATGTAAGATGTGTAATCCTTATTTAATGGATAGTAAATAGCAAACAATGACATAAAATTATGGAAAAATGCTAGTAAGTCCATAACCATGTCTTTAATGCATATGATGTCAGTTATGGTCATGTTGATGCTTAAAAGAATATAATTTGTTTAATATGGCTAATTAGGGCTAATATCACTAAAGATAATGCAATAAATAAGTACATGCTCAATAAATGATGAAATTTATAGAGTAAGCTCATATCAGTATATGGAACCTCAGTTTTAATTATGTGATCAGTTTTATACACGAAATCCACAATATGTGAAATTGACCCCTAGTACATATGATGAAACCCTAAATTGAGTAATACATGTAACCTAGGGTTAATGTGTGACATAATGATAATATGTTCACCTAATGATGGAAAATATGATTATCAGTTATTGAACAATAATCTGGAATATGAGATCAGTAAAATAATCTAAGGCAAGAATGCAAGTAATCATGAGAATATCCTAATGAGATAAGCTAAACCCTAATGAACACGATTAGGGTTAAGATGAGATGTAAGATGATGAGAACCTGATGATAGTATGTGATCTTGTCTTAATCAGGGTTGACCAAGATATAGATGACATGAGGAATATGTGATGATTAGGTTATCTCTTTGGAAGGTACGCCATTACCTCTTACTTGGCTTATTATACATTATGCTTGTGTTATATGGTAGTAAAGACTTGGCATATGGTATTGATTGAAATGATTGTTCTGGTATGATATGTTGCTTGATTTTCCATACTTATTACTATGAACACATGAAATATAAGATATCTGGTCCATCATATGATAACACTAAACTCTTTGGTAGTACAGTGCATTGAAGTGATCTCAAACTCTTTGGTAGTAGATCACATGTGTTAGATCTCAAACTCTTTGGTAGTAGATCACACGTAAAATGATCTCAAACGCTTTGGTAGTAGATCATAAGGCCTAAAAAGCATCAAAGCCCTAGGGGTAGATGTACGAGATATATGATAGAAATAAGCTTAAAATATGTGTCCTCTTTTGCTAATGAATATCTTTGTGCAAGTATATGCTTTATTATATTCTTCTGTTACTGCCAAGTATATTAGTTTTATCTTATTGCCAAGATATGATGAGAGGTATATAAAAGACACGTAGGCGTACTCAGTACAATATTCTTGAATATTGTGCTGACGTGTACCAGATGTAATCTTTTATTTAGGTTTTGGTTATGCTCTTGGAGGACCTGGATAGTTGTGAGTTGTGTGGCGATCTGAATACAGGTGGTCTTGTTGTCTTAAGATCCTGTAGTTTGGTTGTAGTACATGTATATGTATAGTTTGTTCTTCAATATGTAATATCAAATGTTGTAACAATTCATGTTGTAATTATATGTTGAATGGTGAACATGTGTGTATGGTTTTATTATTGTTCATGTACATGTGCTACTGATTGTTTCCTTCTGACTCCTTTGATTTTCTTCTTCTTAGCCTGGTGTGGGGTGTTTAAATTGGGATTCTCGCTGAGGTGAGGGTTTTAATTTGGACGTCACACATCGGATTAAGTTTTAGAAAATCCGGGGACGTCACAGGTGGTATCAGAGCATGAACAATAGCAAAGCCTGACATTTGCTCATTATGAAACTCAAAATTAAATAACCTTGAACTTAATAATATTTAGGATTAGATTAGTCATCTTTTAGAGACTAGATCTGACCTAGCCTCTAGGTTAGCTCCTAGATGTCTGAGAACTAGATCTAGACTCGTGCTTGTTGAGTAGCAAGTCCTTAGATGTCGTTCTTTCCTTGTAGTGATGCGGTATGGGACGTTGCACTATTTGGAAATGATGTGCATCAAGCGAAGAGAAACCCTAGACATATTGTGCACGTTGTCTAGAGTAGCTACACTAGTCTACCCCTTGTTCTCACCCCTTTCCTTAGTTTTCATGACACTGTACTCTCTACTATGTGTGGGGCACTCGTTTCAGGATTTGGTTTTAGATTCCAACCGGATCGAACCGTGATAGTTTCTCTGACGCTTGTTTTATCGGAGAAAACTATATAATATTTTAATATGTATATGTATTACAAAAATGTGTCCCCACACATGTATGAGTAGGAGGTGGTCATGCAACCTATGTGGAAGTGAATGACATCAGTCTAGAAGAGAGAGTAGTTGTAGATTAGATGTCTAGAGCCTTGTTGGAATATATGATAGATGGAATAGATGGAATAAGTTTTGATGATATGATGTAGGTCTTATGTAGATGATATAAGATGGTCATGATGATCTATGTTTTTCTTCGAGGACTTAAGTTGAGTTTTGAGGTTTTGAGTTAAGTCTTGATGATGCAAGTAACTAGACTTTTATGAGATAAGATATGTTAATCTAAGACTAGGTTGTGAATCAACATGGGCCTCAATATCTTTTAGAAAGGAGGACCTCTAGTGTTAGGACCAGTTTTTGGGGTTATCCCAAGAGAGAGCGAGACCCAAAGGGAGAAGGTCAGAGAACCTAGACTCCACAATATGAGAAATATGAGATATGTGAGATGATATGTCCTAAACTAGACTACTCCTGAGTGATTGAGTTGAGTTGCTGTATGCATGATTCCTTTAGACCTATGGAACCCTAGATGTCCTTGAGAGGACCAAACCCTAGAATCAAGAGAGAGGCTGGTTACATGTACATATGTGAACATGAATATGAGTGCCTGCCATCTGGGTGAGGGAGAGAGCCCAAGACCCTGGAGGAGGTAGCTATGTTAGTTTCTGTGAAGCCTCATCCTCGGGTTGGTGGTTCCATGTAGGACTCTAGTGGTTTATGTATAAGAGAGTTTTGGGTAAGCATAACTCATGGGTAGAGACCTATGAAGAGTATGTAATAGCGTGGTTTGGTTTGTGCTTATGTGGCTAGAGCTTGTGAAGTTGATCAACTAGAGCCAATGAGGTAATCAAAGAACCCTAGGCTAAGAGAGGGAAGATAAAGTATATGCCTATGAGATACTCATCGAGATGAGTGAGCTCACAAAGATTGAGCATGGCACTACCCTCAAGTATGGGTTAGGGGAACCTCAATTGGACTTGTAGATAAATGTTGATAAGCCACTCACATAAGTTTGTTTAGCACAACCACAATATAATATATGTAAGGATGTGATCTAATCTTGAGATGCGATATATAGACATGATATGATGGAAACCTAGAAATGGTTTAATAGATATCAAAGTATAAATGGTTAACCATATACATGAATAATGATGATAATGTGAAATGGATGGTTAATCTTGTGATGAAGTCATTAGTAAATGTTGAAATATCTAATGAGAAATGAAATAAGTTACATGAAGTGTTCATCTTAGTGCTTAATAAAGATGAAAAATATAGTTTGGCAATTAGCACAACATAAAGATTATGAAACCTGGATACGATCTGGATGGATAAAGTGAGTTAACTTTAGTTAACTCCCTCCTAAAAGACATATGTTAATGTTGATCATGTTCTAACGATTAGTTCAAAAAATGTTGATGACACTTTGATAATGGGTTAGCCTCAGTTAACTTCTTTGGAACATGTTGAATAATAATGCGTGGGTAAAGATAATAATGCAACCCTAACATGTGAGATATGTCATGACATAACCTAAGTTTCTAAACCTTGAGTTTAACCTTGAATGGAGTGTTTATGCACCCAAGATGGTTGTAAACCTTCTAATAGTGCTTTGGATACATGGTTCTAGATAACTTTTGTTGATATGTTACACATAGAATAGTGCCTACATGTGGATGAAGAATGATAGTTTTCCTGGGAGTATGAGTATGGTGTACTTTCGAGGACGAAAGTTCTTTTAAGATGTATATGATGTGACAAAGTGGGTTTTTCTTTAATTCCGAGGATGGAATTTCTTTTAAGGTGTGTAGGATGTGATGGAGTGGACTTTTGGAGTCCTTAATCATCCAATGACGTAAGTGAAATCATAAGGTCGAATAATATTAAGAGTTTCAAGTGTTTAGTAAAGTTGGAATGTTGAGTGAGATTTATATAATGATTAAGATCTCTCTTTTTATGCCTTCTTGAGGAATTTAATTGAATGGTATAGCCGTTGAGTTTTGGCACCAAATTTGAGTAGAAGGAAGCTTGAGTAGTAAGGAAGCTATGGTTAAAGTTTGGTGGCAATTGGAGTATCCTAAAGAGAGTTATTTAGGTTTGAGTGTCATGAAATAATGTGAATTTTGGGGTATGTGTTTATCAAAATTTTGTTTATTTAGCCTAAGGTTCTGTTTTTTGGATGTGTCACGCGCCCCTTTGAGTGGTGGGTTGCGTAGCCTCTTATACACCATGGATACGTGATCTAGCAGTCACAGACTGTCATAAGAGGAGGCACAGATTGGATTAATAAGGAGCTTCCCAGCCCTTGGATAGTTTGATCGGATGACTGCAATTATGTCCTCAACCTTGCAGTTAGAACCAGGTCATGGAGGTGTTTGCCAACCACGACTAGTCCACGACGCCATGATCTGACTGGTCGTGGGGTGATGGGGGAGTGAGGTAACCTAGGAGTTGGACTCCTCTCCACATTACGGACTGAATGATACCCTGAGCGAGGCAAGTGGCCAAGTGAACAAGGAGAACGAACCCTCCATTGCCATCGGCTCTCCAGCACACAGAACAGATGGTGGATGTGATTTGAGGAGGAAGAAAGAAGGTAGCTCGGAGAAGGATAAGGAATGGAAAATGAAGCCCGAAGCCTGGGTGGTTTTCCCAGGATCGCAACATGGAGTTCCATGGAAGCTTCCATGGCTGACAAACTCCAGTGAGCTGGAGAGGAAGGCAAGAGCTCGGGACTGTGACTAGGTGACTCCCACCACTTTTGAAGGATAGGGAGGAGATCCTCGAGGTGTTTCACAACCTTCGAGAGCTTCGGATCGATGCGAGGAGGAGCAGAGGTGAATTTCCCCTTTTGCTCCGCCGCAGCTAAAGGTGGCGGCGACGCTCCCACCTAGCCGGAGAACCAGAGGCCGTAGGGCACTTCCGAGTAGCCGCGGAGGGAGGCTGACGGACGCTGATCGTGATGGCGGCATGAAGATATGATGAGGAGCAGTCGAGCCCGATCCCTTGCTCACCTGAGTTCCCCATGTGCGGCGGCGCCCGCTAGGAACAGAGTCCCGCTTGGGACTGACCGCGTGAGAAGAAGGGAGGATCAGGTCCAATCCCCGAGAACCAGCTAAACCGGCCCAATTCCAAACGAGAACCGACCGAATCCAAGCAAAGGAGCTGCACCAGACCTAGAGCCATGTGGCGCTTTATGATTGGCCGAATAAGGTAATATTCCCAGAAATATGCAGTTCTTCAGTAAATCGTAGTAATTAGCTCGAGCATCAGAAAAATACATATAATATACCAAAATTCTCATAAAAATGCATAGAACAAGAAGAAAGCTTAATATTAGGCTTTTGATGCATTAATAGTAGTGATATCATGCAAGATGTGTAATCCTTATTTAATGGATAGTAAATAGCAAACAATGACATAAAATTATGGAAAAATGCCAGTAAGTCCATAACCATGTCTTTAATGTATATGTTGTTAGTTATGGTCATGTTGATGCATAAAAGAATATAATTTGTTTAATATGGCTAATTAGGGCTAATATCACTAAATATAATGCAATAAATAAGTACATGCTCAATAAATGATGAAATTTATAGAGTAAGCTCATATCAGTATATGGAACCTCAGTTTTAATTATGTGATCAGTTTTATACACGAAATCCACGATATGTGATATTGACCCCTAGTACATATGATGAAACCCTAAATTGAGTAATACATGTAACCTAGGGTTAATGTGTGACATAATGTTAATATGTTCACCTAATGATGGAAAATATGATTATCAATTATTGAACAATAATCTGGAATATGAGATCAGTAAAATAATCTAAGGCAAGAATGCAAGTAATCATGAGAATATCCTAATGAGATAAGCTAAACCCTAATGAACACGATTAGGGTTAAGATGAGATGTAAGATGATGAGAACCTGATGATATTATGTGATGTTGTCTTAATCAGGGTTGACCAAGATATAGATGACATGAGGAATATGTGATGATTAGGTTATCTCTTTGGAAGGTACGCCATTACCTCTTACTTGGCTTATTATACATTATGCTTGTGTTATATGGTAGTAAAGACTTGGCATATGGTATTGATTGAAATGATTGTTCTGGTATGATATGTTGCTTGATTTTCCATACTTATTACTATGAACACATGAAATATAAGATATCTGGTCCATCATATGATAGCACTTAACTCTTTGGTAGTACAGTGCAATGAAGTGATCTCAAACGCTTTGGTAGTAGATCACATGTGTTAGATCTCAAACTCTTTGGTAGTAGATCACACGTAAAATGATCTCAAACTCTTTGGTAGTAGATCATAAGGCCTGAAAAGCATCAAAGCCCTAGGGGCAGATGTACGAGATATATGATGGAAATAAGCTTAAAATATGTGTCCTCTTTTGCTAATGAATATCTTTGTGCAAGTATATGCTTTCTTATATTCTTCTTTTACTGCCAAGTATATTAGTTTTATCTTATTTCCAAGATATGATGAGAGGTATATAAAAGACACGTAGGCGTACTCAGTACAATATTCTTGAATATTGTGCTGACGTGTACCGCATGTAATATTTTGTTTAGGTTTTGGTTATGCTCTTGGAGGACCTGGATATTTGTGAGTTGTGTGGCGAGCTGATGTACAGGTGGACCTGTTGTCTTAAGATCCTGTAGTTTGGTTGTAGTACATGTATATGTATAGTTTGTTGTTCAATATGTAATATCAAATGTTGTAACAATTCATGTTGTAATTATATGTTGAATGGTGAACATGTGGTTATGGTTTTATTATTGTTCATGTACATGTGCTACTGATTGTTTCCTTCTAACTCCTTTGATTTTCTTCTTCTTAGCCTGGTGTGGGGTGTTTAAATTGGGATTCTCGCTGAGGTGAGGGTTTCAATTTGGACGTCACACATCGGATTAAGTTTTAGAAAATCCGGGGACGTCACAGGTGGTATCAGAGCATGAATAATAGCAAAGCCTGACATTTTCTCATTATGCAACTCAAAATTAAATAACCTTGAACTTAATAATCTTTAGGGTTAGATTAGTCATCTTTTAGAGACTAGATCTGACCTAGCCTCTAGGTTAGCACCTAGATGTCTAAGAACTAGGTCTAGACTGGTGCTTGTTGAGTAGCAAGTCCTTAGATGTCGTTCTTTCCTTGTAGTGATGCGGTATGGGATGTTGCACTATTTGGAAATGACGTGCATCAAGCGAAGAGAAACCCTAGACATATTGTGCACGTTGTCTAGAGTAGCTACACTAGTCTACCCCTTGTTCTCACCCCTTTCCTTAGTTTTCATGACACTGTACTCTCTACTATGTGTGGGGCACTCGTTTCCGGATTTGGTTTTGGATTCCAACCGGATCAAACCGTGATAGTTTCTCTAATGCTTGTTTTATCGGAGAAAACTATATAATATTTTAATTTGTATATGTATTACAAAAATATGTCCCCGCACATGTACGAGTAGGAGGTGGTCATGCAACCTAAGTGGAAGTGAATGACATCAGTCTAGAAGAGAGAGTAGTTCTAGATTATATGTCTAGAGCCTTATTGGAATATATGATAAATGGAATAGATGGAATAAGTTTTGATGATACGATGTAGGTCTTATGTAGACGATATAAGATGGTCATGATGATCTATGTTTTTCTTCGAGGACTTAAGTTGAGTTTTGAGGTTTTGAGTTAAGTCTTGATGATGCAAGTAACTAGACTTTTATGAGATAAGATATGTTAATCTAAGACTAGGTTGTGAATCAACATGGGCCTCAATATCTTTTACGAAGGAGGACCTCTAGTCTTAGGACCAGTTTTTGGGGTTAGCCCAAGAGAGTGCGAGACCCAAAGGAAGAAGGTCAGAGAACCTAGACTCCGCAATATGAGAAATATGATATATGTGATATGATATGTCCTAAACTAGACTACTCCTAAGTGATTGAGTTGAGTTGCTTTATGCATGATTCCTTTAGACCTATGGAACCCTAGATGTCCTTGAGAGGACCAAACCCTAGAATCAAGAGAGAGGTTGGTTACATGTACATATGTGAACATGAATATGAGTGCCTGCCATCTGGGTGAGGGAGAGAGCCCAAGACCCTGGAGGAGGTAGCTATGTTAGTTTCTATGAAGCCTCATCCTCGGGTTGGTGGTTCCATGTAGGACTCTAGTGGTTTATGTATAAGAGAGTTTTGGGTAAGCATAACTCATAGGTAGATACCTATGAAGAGTATGTAATAGCGTGGTTTGGTTTGTGCTTATGTGGCTAGAGCTTGTGAAGTTGATCAACTAGAGCCAATGAGGTAATCCAAGAACCCTCGGCTAAGAGAGGGAAGATAAAGTATATTCCTATGAGATACTCATCGAGATGAGTGAGCTCACAGAGACTGAGCATGGCACTACCCTCAAGTATGGGTTAGGGGAACCTCAATTGGAGTTGTAGATACATGTTGATAAGCCACTCACATAAGTTTGTTTAGCACAACCACAATATAATATATGTAAGGATGTGATCTAATCTCGAGATGCGATATATAGACATGATATGATGGAAACCTAGAAATGGTTTAATAGATATCAAAGTATAAATGGTTAACCATATACATGAATAATGATGATAATGTGAAATGGATGGTTAATCTTGTGATGAAGTCATTAGTAAATGTTGAAATCTCTTATGAGCAATGAAATAAGTTACATGAAGTGTTCATCTTAGTGCTTAATAAAGATGAAAAATATAGTTTGGCAATTAGCACAACATAAAGATTATGATACCTGGATACGATCTGGATGGATAAAGTGAGTTAACTTTAGTTAACTCCCTCATAAAAGACATATGTTAATGTTGATCATGTTCTAACGATTAGTTCATAAAATGTTGATGACACCTTGATAATGGGTTAACCTCAGTTAACTTCTTTGGAACATGTTGAATAATAATGCGTGGGTAAAGATAATAATGCAACCCTAACATGTGAGATATGTCATGACATAACCTAAGTTTCTAAACCTTGAGTTTAACCTTCAATGGAGTGTTTATGCACCCAAGATGGTTGTAAACCTCCTAATAGTGCTTTGGATACATGGTTCTAGATAACTTTTGTTGATATGTTACACATAGAATAGTGGCTACATGTGGATGAAGAATGATAGTTTTCCTGGGAGTATGAGTATGGTGTACTTTCGAGGACGAAAATTCTTTTAAGATGTATATGATGTGACAAAGTGGGTTTTTCTTTAATTCTGAGGATGGAATTTCTTTTAAGGTGTGTAGGATGTGATGGAGTGGATTTTTGGAGTCCTTAATCATCCAATGACGTAAGTGAAATCATAAGGTCGAATAATATTAAGAGTTTCAAGTGTTTAGTAAAGTTGGAATGTTGATCGAGATTTATATAATGATTAAGATCTCTCTTTTTTTGCCTTCTTGAGGAATTTAATTGAATGGTATAGCCATTGAGTTTTGGCACCAAATTTGAGTAGAAGGAAGCTTGAGTAGTAAGGAAGCTATGGTTAAAATTTGGTGGCAATTGGAGTATCTTAAAGAGAGTTATTTAGGTTTGAGTGTCATGAAATAAAGTGAAATTTGGGGTATGTGTTTATCAAAATTTTGTTTATTTAGCCTAAGGTTCTGTTTTTTGGATGTGACACGTGCCCCTTTGAGTGGTGGGATGCGTAGCCTCTTGTAAACCATGGATACGTGATCTAGCGGTCACAGACTGTCATAAGAGGAGGCACGGATTGGATTAATAAGGAGCTTCCCAGCCCTTGGATAGTTTGATCGGATGACTGCGATTATGTCCTCAACCTTGCAGTTAGAACCAGGTCATGGAGGTGTTTGCCAACCACGACTAGTCCACAATGCCATGATCTGACTGGTCGTGGGGCGATGGTGGAGTGAGGTAACCCAGGAGTTGGACTCCTCTCCACATTACGGACTGAATGATACCCTGAGTGAGGCAAGTGGCCAAGTGAACAAGGAGAACGAACCCTCCATTGCCATCGGCTCTCCAGCACACAGAACAGATGGTGGATGTGATTAGAGGAGGAAGAAACAAGGCAGCTCGGAGAAGGATAAGGAATGGAAAATGAAGCCCGAAGCCTGGGTGGTTTGCCCAGGATCACAACATGGAGTTCCGTGGAAGCTTCCATGGATGACGAACTCCAGTGAGCTGGAGAGGAAGGCTAGAGCTCGGGGACTGTGACTAGGTGACTCCCACCACTTTTGAAGGATAGGGAGGATATCCTCGAGGTGTTGCGCAACCTTTGAGAGCTTCAGATTGACGTGAGGAGGAGCAGAGGTGAATTGCCCCTTTTGCTCCGCCGCAGCTAAAGGTGGCGGCGGCGCTCCCACCTAGCCGGAGAACTAGAGGTCGTAGGGCACTTCTGAGTAGCCGCGGAAGGAGGCTGACAGACGCTGATCGTGATGGCGGCATGAAGATATGACGAGGAGCAATCGAGCCTGAGCCCTTGCTCACCGGAGTTCCCCATGTGCGGCGGCGCCCGCTAGGAACAGAGTCCCGCTTGGGACTGACTGCGTGAGAAGAAGTGAGGACCGGGTCCAATCCCTGAGAACCAGCTAAACCGGCCCAATTCCAAATGAGAACCAAACGAATCCAAGCAAAGGAGCTGCGCCAGACCTAGAGCCACGTGGCGCTTTATGATTGGCCGAATAAGGTAATATTCCCAGAAATATGCAGTTCTTCAGTAAATGATAGTAATTAGCTCGAGCATCAGAAAAATACATATAATATACCAAAATTCTCATAAAAATGCATAGAACAAGAAGAAAGCTTAATATCAGGATTTTGATGCATTAATAATAGTGATATCATGTAAGATGTGTAATCCTTATTTAATGGATAGTAAATAGCAAACAATGACATAAAATTATGGGAAAATGCCAGTAAGTCCATAACCATGTCTTTAATGCATATGATGTCAGTTATGGTCATGTTGATGCATAAAAGAATATAATTTGTTTAATATGGCTAATTAGGGCTAATATCACTAAAGATAATGCAATAAATAAGTACATGCTCAATAAATGATGAAATTTATAGAGTAGGCTCATATCAGTATATGGAACCTCAGTTTTAATTATGTGATCAGTTTTATACACGAAATCCATGATATGTGAAATTGACCCCTAGTACATATGATGAAACCCTAAATTGAGTAATACATGTAACCCAGGGTTAATGTGTGACATAATGTTAATATGTTCACCTAATGATGGAAAATATGATTATCAGTTATTGAACAATAATCTGGTATATGAGATCAGTAAAATAATCTAAGGCAAGAATGCAAGTAATCATGAGAATATCCTAATGAGATAAGCTAAACCCTAATGAACACGATTAGGGTTATGATGAGATGTAAGATGATGAGAACCTGATGATAGTATGTGATCTTGTCTTAATCAGGGTTGACTAAAATATAGATGACATGAGGAATATGTGATGATTAGGTTATCTCTTTGGAAGGTACACCATTACCTCTTACTTGGTTTATTATACATTATGCTTGTGTTATATGGTAGTAAAGACTTGGCATATGGTATTGATTGAAATGATTGTTCTGGTATGATATGTTGCTTGATTTTCCATACTTATTACTATGAACACATGAAATATAAGATATCTGGTCCATCATTTGATAGCACTAAACTCTTTGGTAGTACAGTGCATTGAAGTGATCTCAAACTCTTTGGTAGTAGATCACATGTGTTAGATATCAAACTCTGTGGTAGTATATCACACGTAAAATGATCTCAAACTCTTTGGTAGTAGATCATAAGGCCTGAAAAGCATCAAAGCCCTAGGGGCAGATGTACGAGATATATGATGGAAATAAGCTTAAAATATGTGTCCTCTTTTGCTAATGAATATCTTTGTGCAAGTATACGCTTTCTTATATTCATCTGTTACTGCCAAGTATATTAGTTTTATCTTATTTCCAAGATATGATGAGAGGTATATAAAAGACACGTAGGCGTACTCATTACAATATTCTTGAATATTGTGCTGACGTGTACCGCATGTAATCTTTTGTTTAGGTTTTGGTTATGCTCTTGGAGGACCTGGATAGTTGTGAGTTGTGTGGCGAGCTGATGTACAGGTGGACATGTTGTCTTACGATCCTGTAGTTTAGTTGTAGTACATGTATATGTATAGTTTGTTGTTCAATATGTAATATTAAATGTTGTAACAATTCATGTTGTAATCATATGTTGAATGGTGAACATGTGTGTATGGTTTTATTATTGTTCATGTACATGTGCTACTGATTGTTTCCTTCTGACTCCTTTGATTTTCTTCTTCTTAGCCTGGTGTAGGGTGTTTAAATTGGGATTCTCGCTGAGGTGAGGGTTTCAATTTGGACGTCACACATCGGATTAAGTTTTAGAAAATCCGGGGAGGTCACAATGAATCCCCTTCTTTCCTCCATTTATTTCTTTTTTATCCTTCCTCCTACCTTTCTCCAGGTTTGAACCTTACTCTTCCATGGTAGAAAGTTCTCTCAAGCTTTAAAACCCTACCTTTCTTGCTCCTTATGTTAGGGTTTGCTCATTTGATGAAGAAAGGTGCTAGATGGATGAGTTCACAACTTATGCTTGAATTTTCTACCCTAACTGATCATGTTTTCTTCTGTTTGGAAATTTATATTCTAATTAGAAGCAATTTTTATAACTTTCTCAATGTTTATTGCTTACCATAAGCTTGCTAGCTCATGTTCTTGCTTGAAAATGATGATCCATGCACTAAAAAGCTATGTTTGACTTGGATTTTGATTTTTATAATGTTACCTATTCTGATTTCAGTTATAGATGTGATCATGTGTACATTATTCCTAAGGTATAATATGACTTGGATCAGGTTGGTTTGGCAACTTATGGTCCTAAGCACCTATCAACCAATGGTCAATTTTGGGGTTTAAAGTTGATTTCTTCTATAAACCAATGACCCAATGATGGTACCATTGGAAAAACCCTATGGTGTTGTCTTAATGACAGTTGATGGTCAGGATCGAAGGTGTCAGATGATGGTGACAACCTATGGTCACCCACTTAGGTTAGGTTTTTGATCAATTAGAAGTTTAATGATCAACCATTAAGTACCCTACTGATGTTATCAATCAATGATGACATTAGCTTAATATTTGATGTTGATTAATGAATATAGTGTTGATCTAACAACCTATGGTGACTTAATGGTCACTAATTATGGTGGATCAGGTCTTTACAACCTATGGTGAGTTAAGAATTGTAGTTTTAGCATCAATTAAGCCTTAGACCAATGGTTTCTTGGGTCACTTGATGTAATGGTCGGACCTATATTGTAATTGATGATTTTAACATATGAACTTGACCCAGTGGTCAAGATCTAATGTTTATTCCTCCAATAAAGTGGAATGATGGCTAGTGTAATATGTTGGTCCTAATAATGTGATTTAGATGGTTTTCTTTATATGATCAACTTAAGGAGCTTACTTGTTGACAATGGATGGCTTGTTTTAAATGAACAGTTGATTGTGGGTTATACCCTACTCTCAATGGAACTTTTTGTATTTTTAATCAAAGGATGTCTAGGGTTAAATGGCGACTCTTTCAAAAGAACAAATCAAAGAATTCATAGGAGGTTTATCTAAGGTGTTTACTTATGTAAACAACCAATGGTTTTACCTTTTAAACATCCAATGGTATTGGGTGACATTGTGGTATGGTGATATGGGTTGAATGATGATGGAACAAATGGAGGGTTACCCTTAATAAGGTAGTCTTACCTATTCACTCATATGAATCGAAGGGATGATCATCATATTGTATTTATATGTAACCCTAATGAGGTATAGATTGTTATACCTAGCTTTAATATAACTAAATGATGGTAATTGTGTATGAATAGTCCTTGAATGATTAATAAAATCATGGAGTACTCTCTTATCATTGTTGAAACTCTAGTATGTTGTAACCTGATGGTTACACCTTGATTTATGTGTGGGTTAATACTTGAGAATAGTATGGAATGTGATGGTGATTCTTCACCTTATGCATCCATGATCCAATGGGGATGACGTGAGTTAGGGTATGGGTATAAGTGTTGATTAGTAACACTGATATAATTTATCATGTTGAACCTAACTCTGATGCAAATAGATAAATATGAGTATTCATGTTTAAAATTCTTATATGATGGAATGATGGTGGAATAACCTCCTTAATATGATCATAACCTTAATATGTTAATTGGTGGCTATCGTAGCCGCATGGTTGATACTTTCTTATGCTAAACATGTGCATTATGAATATGATGAGGGTTAATCATATCTAGATTCCATGCATGTTGACGTAATAATGGAATATTCTTAACATTAATATAACCTTGCTATGATTGTTTATGAATATCTCCTAGCTCAATAATGCAATATTATGTTGATCCAGTGTATTATTTGTAAGTGATGTTGTTGAGCCTTGTTATAAGTCATGCAAAGATAATGATGATCTTGTAGGGAATAGTATGACGGTCTTAATGACATTTGGGCATGGTTGAGCGCTGAATGAGGTGTAATCCTCTTGTGTTGATAAGGGTTGATACCCTATGATATTGAGAAAAATATTTATATCCTGTGATAGTATGATGGTCTTAATGACCTTTGGGCATGGTTGAGCCCTGAATGAGGTGTAATCCTCTTATGCTGATAAGGGTTGATACCTAGTTATATTGTGAAAATGATTTATATCTTTTGATAGTATGATTACTATTGTTGTCTCATGAATGGCAAGTGAATAGTACCATGTGATAATGAGATGAGAAATTATGTTTCACACGTTTTATATCTTTTGTAGTTGTGATATTTATATGCCTACTAGAAGTGAATTAGGGTTTGTATGTCCACTTGTTTAATGCAGCCTTAATCCACCCAATTTCCATAACTAATCAAGTGCATCTCTAATAATGTAGTGCCATGTGTCATAGAGCCACCTCTAGTGTCAGAATTTGCTGGATGGTGAAACGAGTATTACTAAGGGAAACTCAGAGCGCATACTGTTGAGTATGTGGGGGTGGCAGGTTGAGGATATATCATTGTCATCCAAAATGCATATTCTGGAGGTTGTCTATGGTTATGCCTCATACATCAGATGTGATTGAGAATGGCTACGGTCTTTTCTCAGTGATTATAGCATGATGTGATTAGAGGACAACTACAGTTGTACCTCGTTGATTGGATTTGAATACCCTAGATGCTAGCACCGTGACCTATGCCAAGGTGGGCTAGTTACGGGACTATATGTCACTGTGGTGGCAGATATGGTTGATATGTCACTATCTTTTTACTCATACTGACCGAGGGGAAGAGATCTTAGGATACCGACACGATAGATCTTGTCAGAACCAAACAGCCCTTCGCAGGGGTCGGTTGGACTTTGAATGGTATGATTGAAATTCCCCAGGGCGTAATAAAGGATGTAATACAACCATGTAGCATATTTGTTTAGGGTTATACACGACGTTTCACATTGGATGATAACCCTTGTTTTTTTATCTTTACATAAAGATGATTCTTAGTGCAATTAAGAGATAGTAGATATACTTATGTTGTGGATATGCTTAATATCGTAGATGCATACATATAGTAGCCATGCTTATGTTAATAACTATACTGCTACTGCTTTTTATAACCATGATGCTAGATATCTCATGTTGTTAGTTATGTTTACCATACTAGCCATGCCTTTGTTACTAGAGATGCAAATAATGCTAATCATGCTTATGCAGATAGTTGTGCTAATGTTGTTATCTCTCCTTATGATGTTAAAATGTTCAACTATTAGACATGCTAATGTTGTTAGATATGCTTGTGTGGCTACACTTGTTCATAATGATAGAGATTCTATTATTACCAGACTTTCTCATGATGCTAGATATGCATATGTTACTGAATTGCTTATATTGTCAACAAGATAAAAGGTGATAGTCTGGCTAATGATGATAATTATTATTTACTCCTTTATGTATTCTATCAATCATCCCTGCTATTGAGCCTATTTTTTATATTTGATTAAACTACTTAAACTATGTAATTACTTAAAATGTTGTAATCAATAAGCGTTATTGGCAGTTATATCTCTTTCTGGGACATGGGTTTCACCCTTGTGGTTCTCCACATCTTTTTAGGTAATAGACAGTGATGGAAATAGAATCGTAGAAGTAAAGAGGAGCTATAGTAATGAATCTTTGAGAAAGTTGATTAGATGTTTAGTGTGTCCTAGAGTCATATATGTACTCTTAGGTCCGGGTAGGAAAAGTTTGTATATGGTGTTTCAAACAAATTGAACTTTTGTTAGCATGTTAATGCTTGTTTGTGTGGCATATATGAATATTGTTCTCCTGTGTATATAAGTTGTGGCCAAGTAGATATGACAATTTGTATCAAATTCAAATGTTAAGATCTTATTCAAATGTTTCTAAGCGGGTGTTAATGTTGAAATTGGTTTTAATTTACCCATATTTTTAGGTATGTGATTAATTAGTGATCGATTGTACTTTATGTTTTGAGTAATCTCATTTAGTGTAACGAGTTCTCACAAGTTAGCATAAAAGGTCTAGTTCACTGAGCCTATAGGGACACTAGGACTTAGGACTAGAATGATGTCAAAATTAGGAATATGATATAAAAATATGGTGCATACTGCCTAATCTCAGTATTTGGGTGCCCTGGCCAGATATTCAATTATTGAAGAAAAGGTAAGTACAGAACTCTTAGATTGTTATCTTTTTTATTAGACTATCCCTCAATTCACTAGTGGGGGGTCTTTATCTCAAATGGCATTGCATGGATTAGAGCAGTAGCAGGAAGCTATCACCCTCGTCATTTTGAGACAATCTAAATAGCATAACGAATAACATATCATGGTGTGAATATCTCAATCCTACCTTAAAGAAGATGAGAATTCCATCATAATCTATCAAAACTTGAATGTTTGGTAACTATAAGAGAAAGACAAACACCATGAAATCTAAATCTGAATACAAATTAGAAAAATAGGAGTTCTTGAAATTGTGATTCACGAAGATAATAAAGTAAAAGACAAATAAGTCTATGATTATAAAGTGATTCAAGGTATGAAATCTACTTAAGATGGAGAGAACTACAATGACAAGTATAAAATGAGAAGATAAATGAGAACAATGACAAAGGAATAAGGTGAAACCTGAATTAATCTCAGACCACTACAACAAAAATACTCATTACTGGCATTTTATTTAGTGACATTTGTTAAAAATGCCATTATATACTAAGTTATACAAGCATTTTTATGTCAAATGCCACTACATAATTTATGATAGGTATGATGGAAACAAAATATAAATACTGGCATTTATTTATGTTCATAGCGGCATTTACAAACACCCATTTATATCCTGAATTTTGCCTTTGCTATTTTTTCACATATGCTTGGCGCCACACTATATGTTTCGCTCAATTATTCCAATCAATTTTGTATTAAACCACCAAATGAATAAAAGACCTAGAAACTTATCTCCGCCCAAATTTCATGCATCGAGAACCCATGAATATATTGTTTCTTTATGCCCTAGATCCCCTCTGTGGCGGTTCCCAAATCATGCATATAGATTATCTCTTTCCCCTTCCTGTAATCACAACAATATCACTACTCCTTCGTAGATGACATTTTACCGAAAAGACCCTACCGTCCTTGTGCACCAACTGTTCGTAGTTCTATGATGGAATCTGGAAATTTGTTTCTAGTCGCTAGCAACAAGTGGGAAGATCATCGTATATTTGGGAAGATCTGACTTCCTCTAGATGATCAAGTTTTGTAATGGAGGATGTGTGGTCGTCAATGTACGAACAAGGAGATAGTGTACCGCCCACCCTCATACTACATTTAGGCATTAGAAAAGTGGGTCATCTTCACTGGCCAATACAAACACCACTTCAACCTCCCTGAATGGAAATGCAGCCTATTGGGTATATGATTTAGTTCAAAAGGTATGAGATGACTTTTAATATGGATATAGTAGCATCTGCATAAATAAATCCATGAATAAAATCTTTTTTTTTTTGTTAATTTATATAACTTCATGCATCACCACACTCGTTGGTTTCATGTTCTTCAGGAAGTCGGGGTACACAATTGTTATACCTTGTCTGTTGTAGATATAGCTTGTACCACAGAGAACTAATATCATCCGTAATAGAGCTAGCAGCAGCTAATGGTCACACTCGGAGAGGGAATGCGTCATCCTTGTTTGTTCTATTTTTTTTCTATAGAAAAATCCATGAATTAAATTGTTTTCATCCAGCAGTCTGATAAGGACTGCCATCACCTTTTGTGTGTACTCTTGCCTGCTAGAGTGATAAATGGACTCGAGATGATCCATCATGTTATTCTTTGAAAAAAATTCTTTTGTAGTGCAGTGGTCTCGAAGCAACTTTGAAATAGTCAGTGGTCCATCATTGGCTCCTCTATATGCTCATCAAAACCACTCTTCCTTTCTACAGGTGATCTACATGAAGCAAGGCTGCAAGACAAATCTTGACACCCTGGTCGAAGATGGCATCTAGTTGATCTAGCATTTTATAGACTCACCATTATCTCCTCTCTGGCCTTGCTCTCTTGTGCTGGTTAGTGACAAAAAAATTTGTATGGCTCCTTTTGGTAAGATACATATATGACTTATTTTAAACTTTTTATGCTCTACACTTATTCAATTCTAGATTTTTTGTTTCAATTACTTGAACTATGATTGTTTTTTTAAATATATGAATATATGCAAATCTAATTTTTCAATGTAATATGCAATTCTTCTATATAGAGAAGAGGTTAATCACCCTAAGAATTGGGCAATCACTAATACTTTATTACTACTCATGTTTCGTGTTTTTGACTTAGTAGAATATGTCATTTTCTGATGTACGATCTGACAGTAAATATACATGCTTAATCCTACAAAAGCCTTTTTTATAGAACATTGAGTTCTATGTTTGACAATTAGGATTTGTGCCATTTCTATCACATGTACAGACATTAGAAATATCATTCCTTATTTGGTTATATTTTAGACCTTTATCTAGAATAAGCAAATAGCAATTTGCATATCAGTAACCCCGTAATCGTCTCATATTTCTATCTTGTGTTTGCTCTTATATGATTTTTTGGTCTCTGAGAACCTTATTTTCACGTAGTTCCTTACAGAGATGACATCTATGACTACCATGAAGCTTTAGACATTTTTGTTTCGGAAAAGGATAAACCTTTTATTAATTATTTCTCCTCGCAAATGAGGATAAGAAGTATTACAATGAATATCAAAATTACACAGGATGCAACCCAATACAAATCAGAATCAAGTTTATGCAAAATAACATTGCAAAATACTAACTACATTATCAAGAATGTAAAGTGTATCATCTTCATCAACTCTGATCATTTATTTACTCCAAATTACTTGAATAAGAAGAAAGAACGAATCAGTTGATTCCATTAACAACAAATGATGTCATCTTCCAAATAAGAACTCGCCCATAAATGCTTTTGCTTTAAATACGGACTCTACAATGCACACTGGAATCATTTAATCCAAGAATCTCTTCAAAAAGAACGTTGAACATTGTGTAGATTAGCACCATACGTACACTCTTCGTGCTCCATTTTTTCCAGATCAGAAAGTATATATGTATGTTTCCTAGTTTGGCTTCTAGTTTGATATGGACTAGCCTTCATACGACCAAAACTACTTGTTTCTCATACTATCTTACCAAGAAGGTTTTGCGAATGATATTCATCTTCTATTTCACTGGCCTGGCTTTCATTAGTAAGAGTTGCTTCATAAATGCATGTGGTAGTGTCATATACTTCACCGTTTTGTACAAAGTGAAAAATAACCTCGTCAATTTCTGGGTTAACAGTTGTATGCTGACCCTCAATCATCCTAGACAAGATATTTGTAGTATCACCCAACAACATGTGACTTTCTTTAGTTATATTTTTGGCTAATACTACATTTACTTGTTTATTTAGATATGACATATGTTCTCCAGTGGCATCTGTTACTTGATGTCTCTTACATGACCAGACTTTTTAATTAACAATTGTATCCTTCATACTAATTGCATTTAGAACTATGGAAACTAGTTCGTCCTCATCATGAAGAAGGTCAAACCTATTACTCCTTCCTTTAAGGTTATCTTTGTCTGTACTACTAACCACACTATTTCGATTTACTTGATGAGTGTGGATGTTTCGGCAATAGTAGATATGCCACCTCTCTTCATCATGATCCCAATTAACTCCATCATCACCATGCCTCTGAGTTGTACCTTCTGGTTCACTTTGGGTTTCTAGAACACTATATTGGTTTTGTTCATGTCCCATTATGCTTTAAATATTGAATCCAAAGTAACTATTGTTTCTCTCATTGATGCTAATCCTATATGTCAATCATGACTACCTTACCCTTTTTGTCCAACACTATGGCTACAAAAGACTCTTAACTTAGTAGCAATTGATGTATTTCTAATTATATGATCAGAGAATCAAAGTTCAAATCTAAATAATTGTAGTTTTATTAATTAGTTTAAAATGTTAGATCCTAATATGCATACATAATTTCATTAAGGTATGCTACAAATAAAATTAAAAAATTTAGTCTATTTTTCTTATTGCTATAGAATTATATTTGAAGATGCATCTTATCTATCAATCTTTGATTCTATTAGTGGTCTTTAGTATGAAATTGTACATATTTAAACTTTCTTTTTGTTAGGTTGTTCATAATTTTAACCAAGATGTTCCTTTTCACATGGTTAGATCTTATAGAAGAAATTGTCTTAAATACTTGTTCCTAATGGTTAAGTTTTTGTTATTATTGATTAATAACATTCAATCATGTAGATAAAAGGTAAATGAAAGCTGCATATAGCAGTAGGAAATAGTAACTTGGAAGATTTTGATTGCAACAATATTTTCTAGATATGAGAAATGTATTGATGTGTGTTCTAATTATATATTGTTGATACATCTAGTTGGAGCACAATTTTATTCAAGAAATTTAATCTTAAGATTAGTACCTTGATGTCTTCATCCCTTTTTCTTTTCTTTTTCTAACTATCACAATCACCTATTTGCAGTTGTTACATCATTTAATCAACATTTGTAATCCAAAGAAGAGAGTATTTGAATTTAACCTTTTTCTAGTATAGATTGATTTCCTTTCTGATTAAAATTATTGCACTATTGATGCATCTTTTCCCTCAACAATGCTACTAGTGTTTGCCAACTGATTGGTGCTACACACTGGAATGAGACATAATTTGAACTGTTATTAGGTAATATGTTTCCTTTGGGATGTTAAGAATACTATAATAGCTTGAATTATATACCAGGTCAACAATCCAATTGAACGAGATCAAGTAGATGGAATTACAAATTACATAGACCTTTATTTTGAGTTGCCAACAAGGCAATTCATAATTTTGTATGCTCTTACGATTCTAGATTAAATTTTTCCATACAATTAAAAATATAACATTTACCATTCTCATCTAATTTTGTATAGTCCATCACAATTAGCTCTTCCTTCAGGACCAAGCAAGATATACTCCAACATCAAGGATTTTATTATTGAAGTCTGGGATCATTTGTTTAATCTGGTAATATGTTGTCTTTGATATTATCTTGTCATAGTAACAATCTTCATTTTCTCAGTTTATATTTTACTAAAGATGCTTCTATTTTATGATGTGTGTTGGCAATTTTAACTACAATAATTGTGAAATTGGATGCCTGATTAAAGGAGCATGGCTTTTTGTTGCATGATTAAAGGAGCATGACTTTTTTTTGGAACCTCTCAGCAAGTGTAGGTAATGACCTATGAATCATGTTTGGGTTTTTATGTCATTTAAACATCTTTTGTATACACATGGAAAGAATGATAGTTTTGGACTTGGTATCCATAATTGGCATAGACTCAATAGTTTTTACACCACATGGCAATTAAAATTTTATTTTAAATCAAACTATGTTCATTTTATTGATTATCTACATAATATAAGATGCAAAATATAGAACTTCAAATAGTTCCTGCAATAACATTAACACTTAGATAATATTCTTTTCTATTGATAATTCACATAGAGTAATGGTTGTCTATGCTCTTATAGTCGTTCATAATTTATTTTTATTAAAGCCAACGTGTCTAATGGCACCATGTTATTTTCTAACTTACATTCAACGGAAGGGCTAAGTTGATAAACGTGACACATATTAAGTTTATGTTTACCTTTTAGTATTGGTAAATAAGTATCATATATATATTAATATCAAATATGATCATGTTTTGGATCACAAACTAATTGGATGAGTTCATACCATCCTTCTTAGACTTCATAGTTCATTGCAACTAGCTTCTTAACACTTTTCAATTTGGAATTTGTTGCTTGTGGCATGGGACAAATCTAAAAGACGATCTATATTACGGATACAAAGACCTTTTTAGTTTCTTAGGATTCATTGTCAAAGAAAATTTCCTAGAGTTGTTCACAAGCCCCCCACCCTCCATCAGAGGAACCTAGAGTTATTGAAGCTGGATTTTCTCAAAGCCATACCTCATTAGTTATAAAAAAATATTATATAATTATAAACTAGATTTGAGTGTGTTTTTCATTGTGTAAATAAGCTTGTGCTTTTTGTATGATGGCCACATATTAACTGAATGGTTTGATTTTATTTCTTTGCAGACTAGAAGACATGAATGGTGTTTCACACAAGCAATGTTTTAGTCAATTGATGAGTAGGCTAAAGACTTGAATAAATAGGGCATGGTTTGGTCTATTCCCAGTTTTCTCGAGAAGGAACCCAAATTCTTGAAGAATAGTGATGTAGAATTTGTAAAGATTATTCCCACCAAGCCCGTGTTCTTGTTGTCAAGTTAGTAGTCAACAATAAGTAAATCCCAAAATTTTAAGCTCAGATGTATACCCTTCCATTATATCAAGGAAGTGGTTGTCAAAGGATGTAGATATTATTGTACTAAGTAGCAAATCTTGTATGAAAGAGTGTTTCATGTGTGTTGTATTTAATAAAAGGGGCAAGGTCAAGTCCTCCCCATGTAATTTGCATTTTGGGATTAAGAGAGAAAGATTTCTCTCCCCCTCTCCCATAACCTGTGGCGGAGGTCGGACGCCCGGGAGGGTGATAAATCAAGAGATGCTTCTCCGTGTGGTTTCGAACCCGGGTCCCTTCATTGGAGACCAATGGAATTCTCCAACCGGGCTATTCCCTTGCCGACTGTAATTTGCATTTTATTATAAATAATATAGTTTGATAATTAGGATCGATACTTTTGAAAAAATGAATTGAATGAGCAATTAATGTTGATTTATAAATACAGATAATGAACTGAAAATTGGATCATTAAAAGGCATGAAAATGGGATCTACACAGTAAGCATGTCACTATAGTGGTATTTTTTATACGCCATTATACACAATAAGCATAGTTCCATACAACATCCTAATACATGATAGTTGCATTTTTATAAAAGACAATTTATATAATAGTGGCATTTTTCGAAATGCCAAATGTTGTTTTAGTGGCATTTATCTAGCATTTATTGAAAGCCACTAAAGTCAGATGTTTATTGGCATTTACGACTTATGCCACTATCTCTCTAGTGGCATTGGTACTGGAGTCATTTTTTAAGTGTCTATAAATGCCACTATATACTTTTAGTGGCATTTATAATTTTTTTCCGATGTTTGTTGAATGCCACTAATGAGTATGTTTGCAGTAGTGGACCAACCTATGTGTGTAAGAATGTGTTAATGTAAAATCAGCATGGCATGTGAAAGAAATTAAGGGAGATCATCCATGTTTAATAAAGAAAACGAAGAATATGATGATTTACCTATTGATAAGTGGTTGAAAAATATAATAAAATAAGAGAACATACACTAGTGGGATAAATAGTCATCAAAGAAGGAGTAATGAGATATGTTAATCATCATGATTCCTATGCTAATGGCAAGGAACCCGCAATGAAAAAGGTAAAATGATACATAAGAAGTTGTAACCTGCATAATGTAAATAGAATTGGCTACCTTTTTTCTCGTGACCCTTGAAAAGCACTACTATGGTATGGGAAGTATGTTTCACTTTGTGTCTTTCCTTTCTAGGCCACAACTTTCAAGTAGATCATTGCCACTTAGTATGTATGGATTCATTGTAAACATGAGGGTGGATAGCTTATTATAGCATACTGTTGTTTAGAATATGGTTCCATGATCATAAAGTTTGTGATGATTTTTCTTTTGAGCCTTCCAATAATTAGGAAGACTCCCTTATATTTCTTGATATTTATTATGTTGGTAAAAGTGGATGAGATAATGATGTGAGTTCCTTATAGAACACGAGGTGGATACTAAGGTAATGAATGCTAGTATTCAATATGTATCAATAGTATGAAAAATATGTGAAGGTTGGTGATGTTTATTAAATGAAGATTCCAAGTATTCCTCTCCCATAGAGAGAGTTGATGATGATGTTATAAATTTTGCTTGTAAGGAAAAACAAAAGTGACACTCTGATGTTGTGTACGGTCTAGTGATAGTTGGACAAGACCACTATCAAGGATTGATGGTTTGTTGATACAATAGATATATTTTTAGGATGATATCTAGAATTTAAATTTGAAAGTCACTATTAGATTTGTACAGGTGGCGCAATAAGTTTATATGCTCCTTATTGGTGAATGTCTTCTTTGGTGGGGGTTTTTGTGATGACCCAAGATGAGATATTTATGAATTATGAGACATCACCATGATATGCAAGTAACCATGTGAAGGTAATAGGATGAGGTGCAAAGGAAGTAACCATCTTTGTTTACTTGGATTTTGGGGGTGAAATCCCTGTTAGGGGTTTATAGTTGTAAGGCTCCTAAACTTTCTTAATGATTTGAATAAGATTAATTATCATAACTGAATTCTTATAACTGTATGATATTCTTGGAAATCATAAGACAAGTTTAAGTTTCAAATTTTGTCCAATTTGAACATTGCTTGAGCAAGTTATGCAATTTTATGCACATTTTGGACTTTTCTACGATTTACCCAATTGAGAGGTTTTCTTTGCAATATATCATTTTCATTATGTTCCTTGGATATTCTCTCATCATTCTTGAGATTATATAGTTGTGGGGTGCCTATTTGAACCTTAGTTTGAAGGTGTTTTCTCCAAGGGTATTTTAGGGTTTACCCCTTCATGGATGAGCTACCTTTAGCAGCTATCAACTAATGAATTATTTATTTTGGTTGGAAACTCAAGAGCCAAGGGATTATAATTTCTATATGGATGGTGGGGGATCTGCTTGTGTGGATGCTTGTATAATCTTAATAGTTTAAGGCCATGGAAACTTGGAAAGATACTAGAACTTCAACATTTTCTTTTTCTTTATCTTAAAGTTTCATATACTTATCCCTAAGCACCAAAACGAGCCATTTTCTCTCCACCACTGCCCTCCTTCTACAAACCTCATCCTCTCTTTTTTCTTCTATGAATTTCATATCCAAGGAAGAAAGAGGGGATCTTCTTGGAAAAAGAATCTGGGGTTGCAATTGACTTCCATTTTTAGTTTGAAAAGCTTCCTTCTAGTAATCTTGACCTAAAAGAGTAAGAATACCCTTCTTTCCTCCATTTATTTCTTTTTTTTATCCTTCATGCTACCTTTATCCAAGTCAAAGCCTTGTTGTTCCATGGTAGAAATTGCTCTAAAGCTCTAAAACCCTACCTTTCTTGCTCCTTATGCTTAGGGTTTGCTCATTTGATGAAGAAAAGTGCTAGATGGATGAGTTCACAGCTTATGCTTAGATTTCCTACCCCAAATGCTCATGTTTTCTTCTAATTGGGAGTTTATATTCTAATTAGAGACAATTTTTATAACTTGCTCCACGTTTATTGCTTATCATAAGCTTGCTTGCTCATGTTCTTTCTTGAAAATGATGATCCATGCACTAAAAAGCTATGCTTGACTTGGATTTTGATTTTTATAATGTTCCATATTCTTATTTTTGTTTTGAACTTGTTATCATGTTTACGTTATTCGTAAGGTATAATATGACTTGGATTAGGTTGATTTGGCAACTTGTGGTGCTAAGAACCTATCAACCAATGGTCAATTTTAGGATTTAAAGTTGATTTCTTTTATAAACCCATGACCCGATGATGCTACCATTGCAACAACCCTATGGTGTTGTCTTCATGACAACTAATGGTCAGGAAAAAAGGTGTCAGATGATGGTGACAACCTATGGTCAACCCCTTAGGTCAGGTTTTGGATCAAATAGAAGTTTAATGATCAACCATTAAGTACCCTACTAATGTTATCAATCAATGATGACATAACAGTTGATGTTGATTAATGAATATAGTGTTGACATAACAACCTATAATGACTAAATGGTCACTAATGATGGTAGATCAGGTCTCTACTACCTATGGTGAGTTAATCATTGTTGTTGTAGCATCAATTAAGACTTAAACCAATGATTTCTTGGGTCACTTGATGCAATGGTCGGACATATACTGTAATTAATTGTGATAGACTGGATTTCTGGCTTAATTCCGAGGACGAAATTTCTTTTAAGGTGTGTAGGATGTGATGGAGTGGACTCTTGGAATCCCTAAATAACTAATGACATAGGTGAATTCATGTATGTTAAGTTATCTTAAGTGTTACAAGTGCTTTGGTAATGTTTGGATGGTGAATGATGTTCATATCATGATTAAGATCCATATATTTAATGTCTTTTGAGGAATTTAGTTGACAAGTCTAATAGCGGAGTTTTTTCACCAAAATTAAGTAGAATGTATCTTCAGAGGTGGTGAAGTTGTGGTTAAAATTTGGTGGCAATTGGGTTCTCCTAGAGAGAGATATTTAAGTTTGAAATTGGTGAAATAATGTGCATAATTGATGTTTATAGACCTAAGTTGGGGCTTATATTCAATGTCACACGCCCTATACTTTGGTTGGATCTGCACGGCTCGTCCTGGCCCTAGATCTTTGATCTAGTGGCCACACCAAACAACCTTTAGATGCCACGGATTGGCATGTTCTTAGCTGCAATCTAGGCAGTACATTAGGGATCTGAGGGCTGTGTGCTTGCCCTCAACCTCCAATAGTTTGGGAAAAAATTGTGGGGACGGACGAGGCCATGAATGCCTCCACCATCTCACCGATCATGGGTGTGAGCAAGAGTTCAAACCAGACAGTTAGTTACAGACTGGGACGAGCTTGTTTTTAACCTCTCTCTCATGATTTCTAGTGAAGTATTGGGGGAGAGCCCCTAGCCTGTTCTACTGCCATCTCCATTGTTAGTAGCAGTAGAAAACGAAGAGGAGAAAACCCCATCCGATGACCACACAGACGAGGAAGAAGGAGCTGGAGTCTCTTGGAAAGGAGCTGCAACCTTCATGGTAGAAAGGGTTCTTGGAGGAAGATTCTTTCCTCTGCTCTACCACAACAGGCCTTAGCAAAGCTAGCTCCTACAGTCCTGAAGAGGGACCGCTGGAAGCAAGCCACCATGCCCCTGGTGCATAGGAGGAGTGGACGAACCTAGTGGTGGTTGTAGAAGGTTGATCAGAGGTCAGAACAGCCATTGGCCTCTCACCAGAGTGTGGAACCATGGCAGTGCTTGCATCTACAAAGAGAAGTATCTCGCCACTACCCTCACGCACGCCGGCGTTCCGCGAGGAGGTCCATAGTGGCGGCTATCTGTAGCTCACACTGGACCAGATGAACCGTGGCGTAGATTGGGTTGTCATCCCTTGACCAGGAGATGCAGTAGAAACAATAGCCAAGAGGCTACCATCGATCTCAGAAGGTGCTCATGAGGAGGAAGAGGAGGCCATGGCTGAGCTCTAGCCGTGTTCCGATCTAGCTGAGGCGCTCACATAAATGGTATCCCACGGCGGTGGATTGAGCAGAAGAGAGACTACTCATGGAGGCACAGTGTTGTGGATGCGTAGTTAGCACCAATGCTGGGGAACAGGCGGGCGATGGCAGTTCTCAGACGCAAACCAGAGGTGACGCACAACGCTCAAGCTGGGGTCTGACTCTGAGATCATGAGGGGGGAAGAGCGGGCGGTCCAGAGGCAGTGAACTAAGCCCAGACCAGCATAGGACCAGCCGACCCAAAAGCTAAACCAGGCGGGTCCCTGCCATAGACCAACAAAGAGCCACGCCCCCAAGTGGACACATGGCAGCCGCCGATTGGCCATTCAAGGTTTTTGTCTTCTAAATGATCAGAACTTGAATAATTCATAATAAATAGCTATGATGTCCAATAATTCCCAGAAAAATACCAAAATGTATGAAAAAATAAGTAGAACACGGTAGAATGATAATATCAGGCTTTTAATGCATTAATAACATTGATATCATGTAAGATGTGTAATGCTTAGTCCATGAGTAATAAATATCAAACAATGTTCTAAAATTATGAAAAATGTCAGTAAGTTTATAATCATGTTTATAATGCATATGATGTCAGATAAGGTCATGTTGATGCACGAAAGCATATAATTTGATTAATATGACTAATTAGGGCTAATAACACTAAAGATAATGCAATTAATGCATACATGCTCAATAAATGATGAAATTTACAGAACAATCTTATATCAATAACTGGAAGCTAATCTGGAACTTTGATATCAGTTAGATGCACGAAATTCATGCTATATGAAGAGCACCCTTAATACATGAGATGTAACTCTAATATGGTTAATGAAAGTGACATAATGCTATGTTTACATAATAATGTGACACATGAGCATATACAGTTGATGAACCATAATTTGGAATATGACATCAGTAAGATAATCCCAAGAAGTTAATAAAAGTAACATTGAAAATATCCTAATGAGCGAAGTGAATCATAAAATGGACATAAGTAGGGTTAAGATGAAGTGAACCTGATGATCCTATGTGATCTTGTCTTAATCAGGGTTGACCAAATTTATTGATGATAGGAGGAATATGTGGTTTAGTTTGTCTCTTGATCAAGGTACGCCATTACCTCTTACTTGGCTTATTATACAATATGCTTGCGTTATATGGTAGTACAAACTTGGCATATGGTATTGATTGAAATGATTGTTTTTGAATGATATGTTGCTTGATGTTTTTCATACTTATATGGCTATGATCACATGAAACATAAGATATCTGATCCATCATAATGTAGCACTAATCTCTTTGGTAGAATAGTACATGTGAGCACTAAATCTCTTCGGAAGAATAGTGCATTTATGATGTACTAAATCTCTTTGGTAGAATAGTACATGTGAGCACTAAATCTCTTTGGTAGAATAGTGCATATGGTTGATCAAGTTTACATATAATGGAAATGTGCCTAAAATATCTGTTCTCTTTTGGTAACAATTATCTTTGGGTAACTATACGCCTTTTCTTAAATTTTGTTTAATGCTACCAAGTATTAGTTTTATCTTATTGCCAAGATATGATGAGAGGTATATAAAAGACACGTAGGCGTACTCAGTACAATATTCTTAAATATTGTGCTGACGTGTACCACATGTAATCTTTTGTTTAGGTTGTGGTTATGCTTTTGAAGATCTAGGATAGTGAGAGTTGTATAGAGAATTGATGTACAGGTGGACCTGTTGTCTTAAGATATTGTAGTTTAGTGGTAGTACATGTATATGTAAGTTTGTTGTTCAATATGTAATATCAAATAATGTAACAATTCATGTTGTAATTATATGTTGAATGGTGAACATGTGTGTAGGGTTTTATTATTGTTCATGTGCATGTGCTACTGATTGTTTCCTTCTGACTCCCTTGATTTTCTTCTTCTTATCCTAGTGTGGGATGTTTAAATTGGGACTCTCGCTGAGGTGAGGTTTCAATTTAGACGTCACACATCAGATTATGTTTTAGAAAATCTAGGGACGTCACAGGTGGTATCAGAGCATGAACAATAGAAAAGCCTAGCATTTGCTCATTATGCAACTTGAAACTAAAGAACTTTGAACTTAATAATCTTTAGGGTTAGATTAGTCATCTTCTAGAGACTAGATCTGACCTAGCCTCTAGGTTAGCACCTAGATGTCCGAGAACTAGGTCTAGACTGGTGCTTGTTGAATAGCAAGTCCTTAGATGTCGTTCTTTCCTTGTAGTGCAGCGGTATGGGACGTTGCACTATTTGGAAATGACGTACATAAAAGGAAGAGAAACCCTAGACATATTATGCATGTTGTCTAGAGTAGATATACTAGTCTACCCCTAGTTCTCACCCTTTTCACTAGATTTCATGACACTGTACTCTCTACTATTTGTGGGACACTCGTTTTTAGGTTTTGGTTTTGATTCCAAAAGGATCGAACCTCGATAGTTTTCTCTGATGCTTGTTTTATCTGAGAAAAACTATATAATATTTTTCTATGTATATGTATTACAAAAATGTGTCCCCACACATGTACGAGTAGGAGGTGTTCACGTAACCTAAGTGAAAGTGAATGACATCAGTCTAGAAGAGAGAGTAGTTCTAGATTAGATGTCTAGAGCCTTGTTAGAATATATGATAAATGAAATATGTTTAGATGATGATCTGAGTCTTAAATAGATGACATAAGATGGTTATGATGATTCATGTTTGTTTGTGTGGACTTAAGTTCAATTTTGAGGATTTGAGATAAGTTATGATGATGCAAGTATGCTTTCTTTATGAGATAAGATATGTTAAGTTAAGACAAGGATGAGAGTCAGCATGAGCCTCAAGCTCTTTTACAAAGGAGGACCTCTAGTGTTAGGACCAGTTTTAGGGTTAACTCCAAAGAGAGTGAGACCCCAGAGGGAGAAGGTCAGAGAGCCTAAACTCCAAGATATGAGAATTATGAGAAATATGTGATATGATGTGTCCTAAACTAGAATACTCCTGAATGATTGAGATGAGTCACTTTATGCATGATTCTTATAGACCTGTTAAACCCTAGATGT
Organism: Alisma plantago-aquatica; assembly: GCA_963693085.1. Taxonomy (NCBI): domain Eukaryota; kingdom Viridiplantae; phylum Streptophyta; class Magnoliopsida; order Alismatales; family Alismataceae; genus Alisma; species Alisma plantago-aquatica. Next base: position 919,879,361 of record OY856414.1, read on the forward strand.
CCTTGGGAGGACCAAACCCTAGAGATAAAGAGAGGCTGGATATATGTGCATATGTGAAAATGAATATGAGTACCTGCCATCTGGGTGAGCGAGAGAGAGTCCCAAGACCCTGGAGGAGGTAACTATGTTTTAGCTTCTGTGAAGCCTCATGCTCGGGTTGGTGGTTTCCCATATAGGAATCCAGTGGTGTATATAAGAGATAGAGTTTTGGGTAAGATGTCTCATGGGTAGAAACCTATGAAGAAGATGTTGTAGCATGCTTTGGTTTGTGCTAATGTGGCTAGATCTTGTGAAGCAATCACTAGTGCCAACGAGGTAATCCGAGAACCCTAGACTAAGAGAGGAAAGAGAAAGTATATCCATATAAGATACTCAAAGAGATGAGTGCGCTCAAAGAGATTGAGCATGGCACTACCCTCATGGTATGGGTTAGGAGAACCTCAATTGGGCTATATAAAGTTTTGATACATGTTCACGAGCCACTAATATAAGTTTGTTTAGCACAACCATGATATAATATATGTAAGCATGTGATCTAATCTCAAGATGTGATATATAAACATGATATGACGAAAACCTAGAAATGATTTAATACATATTGATGCATAAATGGTTAACCATATACATGAATAATGATGATAATGTGAATAGTCGGCTTATGTTATGATGAATCTATAATAAAGTTTTCAACTAATATGAGAAAGCACAATGATATGACACTAACGATGCATGTGCATGAATAATGATCATGTAATATAGTTGGTTAATCCTGTGATGAAATCACTAGTAAATGTTGAAATCTATTATGAGCAATGAAATAAGATCATATGAATGATATGCGTTACACGAGGTGAAATCTCATTTCTTAATAAAGATGAAAAATATATTTTGACAGTTAGCATGACATAATGCTTTTAACACCTTGATATTATCTAGATGGATAAAATGGGTTAACTTAATGTTAACTCCCTCCTAAAAGGTATATGTTAATGATGAACATGTTCTAATAATGAGCTAAATAAAATGTTGATGACACCTTGATAATGGGTTAACTTTAGTTAACTGCTTTAGAACATGATAATATAATGTGAGAGCCCTAATGCAAGGGTAAATATGAGGATGTAAATCCTAAAATATGAATGACGCCATAAATAACCTAAGCTTCTAAACCCTTGTTTGAGCCTTCTATGAAGTGAAGTTTCACCTTAGATGTTTTAAAACCCCCTAATAGTGCTTTGGATACATGGTTTTAGGTAACCTTTGCGGATATGTTACCCATAGAATGGTTCCTACATGTGTATGAGAGCAAGATAAGCTTTTCCCTGGAAGTATGAGTATGGTGTACTTTCGAGGACGAAAGTTCTTTTAATATGTATATGATGTGATAGACTGGATTTCTGGCTTAACTCCGAGGATGGAATTTCTTTTAAGGTGTGTAGGATGTGATGGAGTGGACTCTTGGAATCCTTGAATAACTACTGACATAGGTGAATTCATGTATGTTAAGTTATCTTAAGTGTTACAAGTTCTTTGGCAAGGTTTGGATGGTGAATGATGTTCATATCATGATTAAGATCCATATATTTAATGTCTTTTGAGGAATTTAGTTGACAAGTCTAATAGTAGAGTTTTGTCACCAAAATTGAGTAGAATGTAGCTTCAGAGGTGGTGAAGTTGTGGTTAAAATTTGGTGGAAATTGGGTTCTCCTAGAGAGAGATATATAAGTTTGAAATTGGTGAAATAATGGGCATAATTGATGTTTATAGACCTAAGTTGGGGCTTATATTCAATGTCACACACCCTATACTTTGGTTGGATCTGTGCGGCTCATCCTGGCCCTAGATCTATGATCTAGTGGCCACACCAAACAACCTTTAGATGCCACAGATTGGCCTATTCTTAGCTACAATCTAGGTAGTATATTAGGGATCTGAAGGATGTGTGCTTTCCCTTAACCTCCAGTAGTTTGGGTAGAAATCGTGGGGACGGACGAGGCCACGACTGCCTCCACCATCTCGTCGATTGTGGGTGTGAGCAAGAGTTCAAACCAGACAGTTGGTTACAGACTGGGACAGGCTTGTTTTTAACCTCTCTCTCGTGATTTCTGGTGAAGTATTGGGGGAGAGCCCCTAGCCTGTTCTACTGCCATCTCCATTGCTAGTAGCAGTAGAAAATGACAAGGAGAAAACCCCAACCGATGACCACATAGATGAGGAAGAAGGACCATGGGTCTCTTGGAAAGGAGCTACAACCTTCATGGCAGCTAGGGTTCTTGGAGGAAGATTCCTTCCTCTACACTACCGCAACAGGCCTTGGCAAAGCTAGCTCCTACAGTCCTGAAGAGGGACCGTCGGAAGCAAGACACCATGCCCCTGGTTAATAGGAGGAGTGGACGAACCTAGTGGTGGTTGCAGAAGGTTGATCAGAGGTCAGAATAGCCATTGGCCTCTCACCAGAGCGTGGAGCCATGGCAGTGCTTGCATCCACAAAGAGGAGTATCTCGCCACTACCCTCATGCACGCCGGCGTTCTGCTAGGAGGTCCACAGTGGCAACCATCTGTAGCTCACGCTGGACCAGATGGACGGCGGCGTAGATTGGGTTGTCATCCCTTGACCAGGAGATGCAGTAGCAACAATAGCCAAGAGGCTACCAGCGATCTCAGAAGGTGCTCATGAGGAGGAAGAGGAGGCCATGTATGAGCTCTAGCCTTGTTCCGATCTAGTCGAGGTGCTCGCACAAATGGCATCCCACGGCGGTGGATTGAGCATAAGAGAGCCTACTCACAGAGGTGCAGTGTTGTGGATGCGCTGTTAGCACCAACGCTGGGGAATAGGCGGGCGATGGAAGTTCTTAGACGCAAACCAGAGGAGACGCACAACGCTCATGCTGGCGTCCGACTCTGAGATCGCGAGGGGGGAAGCGTAGGCGGTCCAGAGGCAGTGAACTGAGCCCAGACCAGCATAGGATCGGTCGGCCCAAAAGATGAACCAGGTAGGTCCCTACAACGGACCAGCAAAGAGCCACACCCCCAAGTGGACACATGGCAACCACCGATTGGTCATTCAAGGTTTTTGTCTTCTAAATGATTAAAACTTGCATAATTCATAATAAATAGCTCCGATGTCCAATAATTCCCAAAAAAATACCAAAATGTTCAGAAAAATAAGTAGAACACAGTAGAATGATAATATCAGGCTTTTAATGCATTAATAACATTGATATCATGTAAGATGTGTAATGCTTAGTGTATGAGTAATAAATATCAAATGATGTTCTAAATTATTGTAAAATGTCAGTAAGTCTATAATCATGTTTATAATGCATATGATGTCAGATAAGGTCATGTTGATGCACGAAAGCATATTATTTGATTAATATGACTAATTAGGGCTAATAACACTAAAGATAATGCAATTAATGCATACATGCTCAATAAATGATGAAACTTATAGAACAATCTTATATCAGTAACTGGAAGCTAATCTAGAACTTTGATATCAGTTAGATGCATGAAATTCATGTTATATGAAGAGCACCCTTAATACATGAGATGTAACTCTAATATGGTTAATGAAAGTGACATAATGTTATGTTTACATAATAATGTGACACGTGAGAATATCCAGTTGATGAACCATAATCTGGAATATGACATCAGTAAGATAATTCTAAGAAGATAATACAAGTAACAATGAAAATATCCTAATGAGCAAAGTGAATCCTAAAATGGACATAAGTAGGGTTAATATGATGTGAACCCGATGATTGTATGTGATCTTGTCTTAATCAGGGTTGACCAAAGTTATAGATGATAGGAGGAATATGTGGTTTAGTTTGTCTCTTGATCAAGGTACACCATTACCTCTTACTTGGCTTATTATACAATATGCTTGTGTTATATGGTAGTACAAACTTGGCATATGGTATTGATTGAAATGATTGCTTTTGAATGATATGTTGCTTGATGTTTTTCATACTTATATGGCTATGATCACATGAAACATAAGATATCGGATCCATCATATGATAGAACTAATCTCTTTGGTAGAATAGTACATGTGAGCACTAAATCTCTTCGGTAGAATAGTGCATTTATGAAGTACTAAATCTCTTTGGCAGAATAGTGCATGTGAGCACTAAATCTCTTTGGTAGAATAGTGCATGTGGTTGATCAAGTTTACATATAATGGAAATGTGCCTAAAATATGTGTTCTCTTTTGGTAACAATTATCTTTGTGTAACTATACACCTTTTCTTATATTTTGTTTAATGTTGCCAAGTATTAGTTTTATATTGTTGCCAAGATATGATGAGAGGTATATAAAAGACACGTAGGCGTACTCAGTACAATATTCTTGAATATTGTGCTGACGTGTACCACATGTAATCTTTTGTTTAGGTTGTGGTTATGCTTTTGAAGATCCAGGATAGTGAGAGTTGTATAGTGAGCTGATGTACAGGTGGACCTGTTGTCTTAAGATCTTGTAGTTTAGTGGTAGTACATGTATATGTAAGTTTGCTGTTCAATATGTAATATCAATTAATGTAACAATTCATGTTGTAATTATATGTTGAATGGTGAACATGTGTGTATGGTTTTATTATTGTTCATGTGCATGTTCTACTAATTGTTTCCTTCTGACTCCCTTGATTTTCTTATTCTTATCCTAGTGTGGGGTGTTTAAATTGGGACTCTTGCTGAGGTGAGGTTTCAATTTAGACATCACACATCAGATTAAGTTTTAGAAAATCTGGGGACGTCACATTAATGGTTTTAACATATGAACTTGACCCAGTGGTCAAGATCTAATGTTTATTCCTCCAATAAAGTGGAATGATGGCTAGTGTAATATGTTGGTCCTAATAATGTGATTTAGATGGTTTTCTTTATATGATCAACTTAAGGAGCTTACTTGTTGACAATGGATGGCTTGTTTTAAATGAACAGATGATTGTTGGTTATACCCTACTCTCAATGGAACTTTTTGTATTTTTAATCAAAGGATGTCTAGGGTTAAATGGTGACTCTTTCAAGAGAACAAATCAAAGAATTCATAGGAGGTTTATCTAAGGTGTTTACTTATGTAAACAACCATTGGTCTCACCTTTTAAACATCCAATGGTATTGGGTGACATTGTGGTATGGTGATATGGGTTGAATGATGATGGAACAAATGGAGGGTTACCCTTTATAAGGTTGTCTTACCTATTAACTCATATGAATAGAAGGGATGATAATAATATTGTGTTGATATGTAACCCTAATGTGGTATAGCTTGTTATACCTAGCTTTTTTTTGTGGAAATCCAGCCAAGGCTGCTACAAGCATTGTGTTACATTAGACGAGGAGGACAGAAAGGGGTGAGATAAAGCCTCATTATTAAAAATAGACAAAAGTTGGTCAGGTCATGAGGGATACACTACAAAACTAGTAGGTTGTTTTAGGCATTGTTTAGCTAACCAGTCGGCAAGCTTGTTTTGGTCTCGGTTGATGTAGTACACCATTGGGGTAAGGTTGTCCAAAATGAGCCTTCTGATAGCAACAACTAGTAGTTTATACTTGCTCGGCGGTGCTTCCCCTCCCCCGCTAATCCATTGAACAACTTTCTTGGAGTCAGAAAGTATCACCCCTAGCTGGTGTTGACACTCTGATAAGTACTCCACCCCATATTTGACTGCCATCAGCTCCCCCCTCATAGAATTTCTTCCTCTGCCTCTCCAAATCTTCCCGACAATCCAGGTGCTTGTAGTAGTGCGTGCAATTAGACCTATAGCAATTGAGTTCATTTCTTTGTTCACTGCCGTATCGGCATGTAACACGATGCCTTGATTGAGAATGGGAACTCCTCTCCTTGCAATGTCAGCAGAACTTAATTCAGCACGTGGGGGTTTTTGAAAGGCCACTTTCGAGATGCTTATATCTGATCTGTAGTTGTTTTCCACTGCTGCAAGTGTTATCTGATGATGCTTGAAGATTAAGATGTTGCTAACTTTCCAAAGCCACCAGCAAGTACTGGCGAAGGTAAGGGGCCAGTCAGGAATCTTGTGTAGAGTTTTGAGATTGTAGGTGATCCAATCCACCGTTGATACGCACTGGAAGAAAAGAGAGGCCTCCTCAAGCAACAGCTTCAACTACACCACTTTGGCTATGGGGCAGTCCCTCGTGGCATGGAGAACAAATTCAATATCATGTTGACACCTTGGGCAGGAGGCGTCCATGGTGAGATTCCTAGTGGCGTGCATCTCGTTGGTTAACAGTCTATTGTGGTAAACTAACCAAATATGTATATTACCTCTTTATTGAATTGGCTGGCTCCAAATGGCCATTACCCCAGTAGCTTGGTCTAGGGGGGCTTCATTTGTGAGGCTTCTGTAGGCAGAGGTTGTAGAGAAGAACCCATCTACATTGAGATTCCATATCCTTTTGTCCCCGCCATATTCATGCTTAGGGGAAGGCATGTAGAGAATGTCCTCTGTGGATTCATCAGTGAACCAGTAACGTAGAAAATCTCGGTCCCATTGCCCCTCGTTTGAGACAAGACTTTCCACCCGGAGGTCAGTAAGATTGTCTGGTATTAGCCTTCCAGTCCTCAACTCCGGTTGATTTCCTTCCCCTACCCAGGGGTCATTCCACACATTGATGTCATTATGTGAGATCAGAGCCATGCTTGAATTAGACTTGATGAAGGGAAGGAGAGATTTAATACCTCTCCAAGTGTGTGAACCAACATTCTTCTGGGCATTCTATCCTCCATACTTTGCATACATGAGGGTAACCCAAGGAATTCCCAAGGAATTTTGAGATTCTGTAAAAAGTTCCAGGCTAGTTTAGACACCAAGGCTTTATTGAAATCCCTCACATGCTTGACTCCCAATCCACCCAGGTGACATGGGAGTGTGACTTTGCTCCTAGCAATCAAACTGATTTTAGATGCCACAGGAGAGCTACGCCAAATGAAGTTTCTTGTCAGTTGATCAATCCGGTCAGCCACATATATGGGCAAGATGGCTGTTTGCATAGCATAGCATGATTGCGATAGGATCACCGAATTTGAGAGAGTAACCCGCCCAGCCAAAGAAAGAAAAGCAGTGCTGCCAGCTTGTGATCCTTCCATGGATTCTTTCAATGAGGATTTGGAAGTGTTCTTTACTCTTCCTCTTATGAATAATAGGTACTCCAAGATGACGTCTCAGATTGGAGGTTTCTTTGATATCAAGTGTTATGCATATTCTCGCTCTTGTGCTCTGAGGAGAGTTGGTAGAGAAGAAGACAGAGGATTTGTCATTTGACAAGAATTGTCCGGAAGCTTTACTGAAGAGTTAGAGGCAGCATTTTATAACCCTTGCTTGTTTTGGGGTGGCTTCTGTGAAAAAAATAATGTCATCGGCAAAGAATACATGGGATAAAGAGAGGCACCGTTTAGTGAGTTGTACTGGCTTCCATTCACCTTTGGAGACTTGGTCTTCAATGAGTTGGCTCAATCATTCAAGGCATAAAACAAACAAATAGGGGGATAAAGGATCTCCTTGTTTGACTCCACAAGAAGGTTTGAAAGTTCCAATGATGTCACTGTTCCAAAGAATTGAAGTTTCTCCTGATCGGAGTAATTGCATGATGGTGGATATTATAGTTGGTGGAATACTAGTTCTTTGAAGCGTGTCTTCCACAAAGGGCCAACTCATCTTGTCAAAAGCTTTGATGAGGTCCATCTTGAGAGAAAAGTAGTGGTTGTGGCATTGTTTGGACTCCATGGAGCTAATAATTTCCTGTACAAGGACCACGTTATCACCTATCTTCCTTCCCGACACAAAGATGGATTGGAAGGGTGATATCCATCTTGACTGAAAAGGTTTTAATCTTGCAACGATCACTTTGGACAAAAGCTTGGTGCAGACGTTGTTAAAAGAAATTGGCCTGAGCTGGCCACATTTTTCTAGATGGGACATCTTGGGGATGAGTACCAATATAGAATTGGTGCAACCATCCTCGAGCGGGGCTCCGTTGAAAGGGGCTTGGATGAACTCGACCAGCTGACATTGTAGAAGGCCCCAGTTCTTATGTAATAAGGTTGCATCAATACCATCTGGGCCAGGTGCCTTTAAAGGTACCATGGTGTTAAGCGCCCGCCAGATCTCCTCTGTTGTTGGTGCTTTGAGCAAGTCAGCCTTCTCCTGAGCTGAGGGAGGGGTGAAATCTCTAATGAAGGATGAACAAGCTTGTTGACGTGCGGTTGTAGATGGTTCCTAGTACACATTAGAAAAGAAATCTGAAACATGTATATTTGGATCAGCACCTTCCTCCATCCAGTCGCCAGCATCATTCTTGAGCCTTGTGATTATGTTGTGCCTCCTTCTTTCTTTGACAGTGGCATGGAAGAAATTTGTGTTGATGTCGCTAAGGGCCACCCAGTCACACCTTGATTTTTGTTTCCAGTCGGCTTCCTCCATCCTAAGAATAACATCGAGCTCAGCTTGGATCTCCAACGTCTTCCTTGCGATGTTGGGGTCAAACTTGATGGAAAGTTGTAGCTGATTCCAACATATTTGGTGTCCCAACTGGTCCTTTTGTCTGCGATCCTCTTTCCTTCTGCGAGCCACCCAGTGGGATGCCTTATTCAGGAAGGTGTAACCAGCATCAACTAAGGAGGCACTGGTGTCCCAGTTCTGTATAAGAAATTTATTGAATCCATTTGTCAAATTCCAACTGGCAAGTGTGCAGGGTAGAGGTTTCCTCTTGGGTCATGATGTAGCGGTGGAGATAAGGAGAGGGATGTGTCAGAGTGGTTCTTCTCCAGAATAGAAATCAGCCCCGCAATTGAGGAATCCAGCCAGGCCACGTTGCCCATGGCCCTATCCAAACGCTCATGGAGTAGGCCTCTTATAAATTGCATTCTTGCACCATCAGCTCCCAGATCATAAAGAGATCATTGTTGCATGGCCTCCTCAAAGACCTGGCTATTTGCTCTGTCAAAGGAAGTGCTCCCAAACTTTTCCGATCTAAACATGACGACATTAAAATCACCAACCACCACCCATGGATCAGTGATGGAGGTGGACAAATTCACAAGGTGGTACTAGAGAAATTTGTGAGAGCCTCTAGTGGTGCCTCCATAGACAAAAGTGATGAAAAAGGAATTGTCAATTCGATAATGGATGAATTGCTTGTGAGCAATTAAAATCTCCATATGGATGGTCACCTTCCAAAGAACCCAAATTCCCCCCGAGAACCCCACCGCTTCCACTCTATAAGATTGGGGGAAGACGAGTTTCTTGACTATGTTCATAGCTCTGGTACCACTGCAACGGGTCTCGAACAGGCTCACAACTGAAACTTGATATTTCTGGACTAGATCCTTTATTGTGTTCTGGGTGTCTTTGTCACAGACACCCTGAACATTCCAAAACATTGCCTTCATTGATTAACTTCCTCTCGGGTGGAACTGCCCATCTCCTGTGCCTCCCTCTCAAGGTCCTGAAGCAAGGATGTTTTCCCTCGCTTCCTCATTGACGCCTACCCTGGGTCACCAACATTGATCACCTTCTGATTCCGTAGGTGGATGCCCGTCGATGACTTCGTCAGGCTTCTATATGAGACATAAGCGCCCCCTCCTGTAGAGAGGTCGCCCATGTGAAAAGCCATCTTGGGGAAGGGGGGTTGGCACTTTCCCATCCTTGCATCACAACATTGCCAGTGGGAGCCACCGATGTATGGTCAGGAGTAGTTCCATGAGCCTGAGTGACTTTTGGGGGGGTGTCGACCTGGTCCTTTCTAAGAGAATCCTGATATGTCGTCTGGTTCTTCGTATGCGTCTTCCACTGCCTTTTCTTCTCTCGCTAGTTCGTGCCTCCTGCAACCCTCTCCAAGACGCTATCCGTGTCAATTACCTCATGGACCGGGTCCTCTTCATTGACATCCTATAGGACTTGTAATCTATTCGATGCTTGCCCCATTTTGCTCGGCGGAGGGGCTGCGGTAGTTGGCTTCCTGGGCTTCCTTGGGATGGGCTTTGCATGAATCGATTTGGAGAAACCTTCCTGCCTTGGGGTTTCCTAGGGGATCAAGATGCCTGCTTCGATACTCGCCTTCCTTGCTTCTGCTTCTTCTTCCAGTCTAGTCCTACAGTCCTTCTCAATATGACCTGCCTTTCCGCAGTGTAAGCATATATATGGGATATTCTCATATTCAATCTTGTACTTGATTCCGTCCACCAGTATGATAGGAACTAGGGAATTTTCCATGTTGAGTTCCACCGCTAGATGTGCAAATCATCCTCGTTGCTGCATCTTCATGTTCATATCGACCTTGATGGTCTTGCCCAGCCTATCGCCAATCTCCCTAAGAAGTGCTTCTTGGTACAGGTGTATCTGAAGGTTTGGAATCCTTACACAGGCTACAACCTGCGAAGGATTTGCTAAGTCCGGGCAGAAATCGGGGGACCATCGTTGAACAGTAAGGTAGGAACTGAAGATTGGCCAAGGCCCACCTGTAAGGGCATTAACATAGTCATCTTTGGCTTGAAGCTAGACAATGAAGAAGTCGTTTGTGAGGTCGATCAAGTTGAAACTTCCCAGGGCTTTCCACAAGGCCTTCAGTCTATCCCTTAGGGTTAGATATCCAATCTCTTGGGAAAGCAACTTCACCATGATAGTATACTGCCATGGCTTCAGTAGTTCCTCAAAAGCTTCTTGTCAAACCCAAAATGATGGGAATCCCTGGTCCACCCTCACCTCAATGTTCGAAGCCTATAGTGCTACACTGAAACTATCAATGTCAATATGGATGAAGTTATGTGGGTTATCAGTAGTGTGTCCCCTCATCGCGTCCTTATAGGACTGGCGAGGAGCGTCTGCGGCTAAGGTCTCAGTGACTCCTACATCGTGGGACAATGGCGGGAAAGGATGATGGCTCCCCGCACTGTCGACCTCCATGGATGCCTCCGCATCTTCCTGCTGCATCCCACCCGTACATCCTGCAGAACCTTGGCCATCCTCCTACCACATCCCACCCTCACGTCTCGCCGCACCTTGAGCATGGGTGGCATATTTAAGTCACACACCTGTCGTCCCCAGCAGGATGGAGCTATGCCTACTTGTCGGGTCACCGTCACCCTCTTCCCCTCATGCATCTTGGTCACCGTGTCTGTCGCCCCCGATCGCCCTCAGAGCAACCCTAGGCACTGCCATTCTAATCAATGTGTTATACCTAGATTTAATATAACTAAATGATGGTAATTGGGTATGAATAGACCTTGAATGATTAATACAATCATGGAGTACTCTCTTATTGTTGTCGAAACCCTAATATTTTGTAACCTGATGGCTACACCTAGATTTATGTGTGAGTTCATACTTGAGAATAGTATGGAATGTGATGGTGATGCTTCACTATATTCATCCATGATCTAATGCAGATGTCTTGAGTTAGGGTTTGGGTATAAGTTCTGATTAGTAACATTGATATAATTTATCATGTTGAACCTAATCTGATGCAAACAGATCAAGATGAGTATTCATGTTTAACATTCTCATATGACAGAATGATGGTGGAATAACTTCCTTAATATGATCATAACCTTAATATGTTAATTGGTGGTTATCATAGCTGCATGGTTGATACTTTATTATGCTAAACATGTGCATTATGAATATGATTAGGGTTAATCATATCTCAATTCCTTTCCTGTTAATGTAATAAAGGAATGTTGTTAATGTTAATATAACCCTGCTATGATTGTTTATGAATATCTCCGAGCTCATTAATGCAATAGTGTGTTGATCAGTGTATTATATGTAAGTGATGTTGTTGAGCCTTGTTATAAGGCATGCAAAGATAATGATGATCTTGCAGGGAATAGTATGATGGCCTTAATGACCTTTGGGCATGGTCGAGTCCTAAATGAGGTGTAATCCTCTTGTGTTGATAAGGGTTGATACCCTATGATATTGTGAAAAGGATTTATATCTTGTGATAGTATGATGGTCTTAATGACCTTTGGGCATGGATAGCCCTGAATTAGGTGTAACCTCTTGTGTTGATAAGGGTTGATACCCTGTGATATTGTGAAAAGGATTTATATCTTGCCATAGTATGATGACAAGTGTGGTCTCATGAATGGAAAGTGAATAGTACCATGTGATGATGAGATGAGAAATTATGTTTCACAAGTTTTATATGTTTTGTAGTTGTGATATTTATATGATTTCTAGAAGTGAATTAGTGTTTGTATGTCCACTTGTTTGATGCAGCCTTAATTCACCCAATTGGCATAACTAATCAAGTGTAACTCTAATCATGTAGTGCCCTGTGCTGTAGAGCCATCTTCAGTGTCAAAACTTGCTAGATGGTGAATTGAGTATTCCTAAGGGAAACTCAAATCACATACTATTGAGTATGTGGGGGTGGCAGGTTGAGGATATATCCTTGTCATCCATAGTGAAGATTGTGGAGGTTGTCTATGGTCATGCCTCATACATCTGATGTGATAGAGAATGGTTGTGTTCGTGTCTTGATGATTATACCATGATGTGATTAGAGGACAACTGCGATTGTACCTCAGTGATTGCGTTTGAATACCCAAAATGCTAGCACCGTGACCTATACCAAGGTGAGCTAGTTACAAGATTATATGTCACTGTGGTGGAAGATTTGACTGATATGTCACTACCTTTTTACTCGTACTGATCGAGGGGAAGAGATCTTAGGATGCTGACACTCCTAGATCTTATACGGAACCGAATAGCCCTTTATAGGGGTCGGTTGGACTTTGAATGGTACGATTCAAATTCCCCACAGTGTAATAAAAGATATAATACAGTGTGTAGCATATTTGTTTAGGGTTATACATGGCATTTCACATTGGATGATAACTATTGTTTGTTATCTTTACATAAATATGATGCTTAATGCAATTAAGAGATAGTAGATATACTTATGTTGTTGATATGCTTAAGATTGTAGATGTGTACATATGGTATCCATGCTTATGTTGATAACTATATTGCTATTGCTAATTATAATCATGATGTAGACATCTCATGTTGTTAGTAATGTTTAGCATGCTAGCCATCCCTTTGTTACTTGAGATGCATATACTACTAATCATGCTTATGTAGATAGTTGTGCTTAAGTTGTTAGATCTTCTTATGATGTTAATATGTTCGACCTATTAGACATGTTAATATTGTTAGCTATGCTTGTGTGGCTATACTTATTCATCATGACAGAGATTCTATGTTACTAGACTGGCTCATGATGCCAGATATGCATATGCTTCTAAATTGCTTATATTGTCAACAAGATAAAGGGTGATAGTCTGGTGAATGATGATAATTATTATATAATCCTTTATGTATTTTGTCAATCATCCATGCTATTGAGCTTATTTGTTATATTTGATTAAACTACTTAAATTGTTTAAATATTGAAAAATATTGTAATCAATAAGCGTTGTTGGAGGTTATATCTCTTGCTAGGGCATGGGTCTCACCCTTGTGGTTCGCCACATCTTTTTAGGTATTTGGCTGTGATGGCATTAGAATTGTGAAAGTAAAGAGGAGCTATAGTAATGAATCTTTGAGAAAGTTGATTAGATGTCTAGTGTGTCCTAAAGTCATCCCTGTACTCTTAGGTCTGGGCAGGAAAAGTTTCTATATGGCAATTCAAACAAATCAAATTTATTTAGCATGTTAATGCTTGTTTGTATGGCATATATGAATATTATTCTCCTATGTATATATGTTGTGGCTAAGGAGATAGAACAATTTGTATCAAATTCATGATATAGTATGGATATAAGAAAGATGTTGGGATCTTATTTAAATAGTTCTGACTGGGTGTTGATGTTGAAATCAGTTTTAGTTTACCTATATTTTTGGGTATGTGATTAATTAGTGATCGATTGTGCTTTATGCTTTGAGTAATATTATGTAATGTAATGAGTTCTGACACCCAGTTCCAACAAAGAAGTCTTAAAGGTCGTTGAAATACTAGACTATTTAAACAAACAAAAGATGATTACAACAATGAAGATTATACAACCATAGAAACTATTAAATATGCTTCAATGATACAGACTCACAAAGATAAAGAAGCTCCATACCCCATTCCAGAGCTAAAGCAGCTCCATGAAGGCCTGAAGTAAAAGTTTCTAGGACATGAGTAGAGAAACCATGTCGTTATAAATTATACCTTGATAAAAGGTCAATAGGAAAATCTACTAAGTGAATTCAAGATAAGGAGGAAGGCGATTGGATATTCCATGGAAGATATTGGAGGTGTGATTCCATGTGACTACTTGCATTGAATCCATCTCGGTAATAATGCTAAACTTCTCAATAAACCTCAAAGGAAGCTCATTTAGAACTCAACATAAGATGATCTATCCATCAACAATAGAAATTGAGTTGTTCCTATCCATGTCGTACCCAAGGAAGGGGGGTATGACAATGATAAAAGGAGTAAATGGTGATGAAGTCACCACCAAAATAGTCATGTGATGGAGGATGTTCATAGATTACAAAAAATAAATGTTATGACAAAGAAAGATCTCTTTCCCTTGCCATTCATTGACCAAGTTCTAGAAAGTTTGGCCTGCCACTCATATTTTTGTTTCCTTGATGAGTATTCAAGATTCTATCAAGTTCTCATACATCCAGACAACCAAGAAATGATGACCTTTACTTGCATCTTTATGAAGTATGCCTTTAGAAGAATTTTGTTGTCATAGAACCGTTTATTACCCGAATCCTAATTTCAAATGATGACAACATCAATGGAGATAGGAATTAGGCATTCGTCCCTAGCATTGTATTAACAAAGCACAAATGTGGAAGCATAAAGCTTAGTTGTTACAACCCCAATTTTTGGGATTATATCGTTTGAAATGCAATTTCTCCAATAAAATATATGATAATGAAAATTGTATGATTTATGTGTAATGAATGGATTTCTTTGATAATAATTCCTTTAAATATATGATTTCATGGACTTATTGAGTAAGGGAGTCCAATATGATAAAAATAGAAATAAAGTTGAAAGAACTCAAATAATGCACAAATAAGAAAAGAAATTAAGATAATGATGGGAAATATGTGAAATATGTGGAAAGTTGTATGATTGACCATCATGGATGAGATTTCGAATCCACATGGTTGATATTTGTAAAAGCAATCCAAATTAAGGAAATTGAAGACAAAGAGAGAGAAAATATGAATAATAAGATCTCTTAGGAGTGGCTCTAACTAATCCCAATGTAGCTAGTTCAGTTGACAAACAAGTCAAAAGTTGTGTTCTCGACCTTGACACTACTGAAGAAGATCCTGAAGTCAAAGTTGAAGACCTCAAAGCTATGGATGTTACTGAAGAACCAAATAAAAAACAACAAGCTCCTAAAATTAAGATCCTACCTGAAGGATTGAAATACGTGTTTCTAGATGACCTAAAAGTATGCCCAGTCATCATAAATTCTGATCTAACGACAGAACAAGAAGATAAACTCTTGAAAAAATTAAAGGAAAGAAGAAAAGCCATCAGATACAAGATGAGTGATCTCACCGGGGTCAGTCAAGCACTTTGCATGCAAAAAATCCCCATGATGGAAGACCACAAGCCGATTTTTGAACACCAAAGGAAGTTTAATCTGAATATGAATGAAGTTGTCTGCCTTGAAATTGTCAAATTGCTTACAACATGTATTATTTATCCTATCTCTGATTCACCATGGATAAGTCATGTGCATGTTGTCCCGAAGAAAGGTGGAACTACAATGATATGGAATGAAGACAATGAACACATACCCATTGGAATAGTCACCAGGTGGAGGATGTGTATCGATTATAGGAAGTGGAACAAGGTGACACGAACAGATCATTTCTCGATGCCTTTTCTTGACCAAGTCTTAGAGTGGTTGGCTCACTAAGAATATTTCTGCTACCTCAATGGTTACTCTAGATTTTATCAAATTCCTATACATCCTGATGACCAAGAGAAAACAACTTTTACTTGCCCATTTGCAATGTATGCCTTTAGAAGAATGTCGTTCGGTCTTTGTAAAGCTCCTGCAACTTTCCAACATTGCATGGCAACCATATTCGTTGGTCTCACTAAAACTATCATGGAAGTTTTTATGGATGATTTTTCTGTATATGGAGATTATTAATACTCATGCCTTAAACACCTCTCCCTTGTCCTTAAACAGTGTGAAGAAGCACATCTTGTGTTGAACTGGGAGAAGTGTCACTTTATGGTAAAGGAAGGCATTGTCCTTGGTCATAGAGTTAGCAATCGAGGAATTGAAGTAGACAGAGTGAAAATTGAAGTGATGTCCAAACTCTCTATCCCGACAAATGTAAGAGAGATTTGTGCATTCCCAGGTCATGCAGGCTTTTATAGATGATTTATAAAGGATTTCTCCAAGATAACCAAGCCGATTACAAATTTGTTGCTAAAGGACACTGATTTTCATATTGACGAAGAATGTGTGAAGAGTTTCAATAACCTGAAACATGATTTTACAACAACACTCATTATTAGAACTCCCGATTGGGATCACCCATTTGAAATTATGTGTGATTCTAGCGATTACATTGTGGATGTTGTTTTAGGCCAATATATAGAAAAGAAACATTATGTGATCTACTTTGCATCGAAGACCCTCGATGAAACTCAGAGGAATTATGTATGCCTTTGACAAGTTCAGATCTTACCTCATAGGTTCAAAAGTCATTGTCTACACATATCATGCTGCTATCTGTTACGTCCTAGCAAAGAAAGATGCAAAACCCAAGTTAATAAGATGGATTATCCTATTGCAAGAATTTGATCTAGAGATAAGAGATAAAAAGGTTACAGAGAATGTTGTGGCATACCACCTCAGTTGCATCCACACTCTGGAAATCGAGAAGATTCTGATTAACGATTCTCTTTCGGATGACGAACTAATGAAAGTTTCAGAAGCTACCCCTTAGTACTCAGACTATGTGAACTACCTCGCCGCTGGTATCAGCCATCCTGAATGCACCGAAAATGCACTAAAGAAATTCATGCATGATGTGAAGCAGTATCACTAGGATGAGCCGTACCTCTTCAAACTCTGTGTTGTTGGTCTCTACAGACATTGTATTGTTGAGGAAGAAGCTCAACTTATTTTAGAGAAATGTCACTCAGTCCCAGTTGGAGGCCATATGTGTTCTGAGAAAATAGCCTTGAAGGTTTTGCAATGTGGATTCTTTTGGCCAACCATATCCAATGACTCCTACAACTTTGTTCTATCATGTGACAAACGTCAAAGAACTGATAACATTACAAAAAGAGATGAGATGCCACTAAACTATGACAATAAGTCGAGACATTTGATGTTTGGGGTGTGGAATACATTGATCCATTCCCATCCTCGCATGGATTTTCCTACATCATAGTCGTGGTGGATTATGTCTCTAAATGGGTAGAGGCCATACCAACCGTCACTAGCGATTCCAAACCAGTCATCAAGATGTTTAAAGACATTATTTTTCCCCACTTCGGAGTCCCATGCACTGTGATATCTGATGGAGGTTCTCATTTTCATGAATGAAGCTTTGAAGCATTGTTGAGGAAATATGGTGTAACACACAAGCTAGCCTCACCCTACCATCCAAAAACAAGTAGACAGGTAGAGGTTTCTAATCGTCAACTCAAGGCTATCTTGGAAAAGACAGTAGGCCACAACCAAAAAGATCGGTTAGTGAAAATAAATGACGCATTGTGGGCCTACCAAACCACTTTTAAAACTCCCCTTGGTACCACACCATTTCGGTTAATCTATGGTAAGTCTTGCCAACTGCTTGTTGAACTCAAACACAAAGCATGGTGGGCAATAAAATAGCTGAATTTTGACATGAAGAAAGCGAGCCAAGCCAAGATTCTGCAACTTCAGGAGCTAGATGAACTCCGAATGACAGGTTATGAAAATACATCAATCTACATAGAACGCACCAAGCTTTGGCATGATGGACATCTGAAGAGAAAGGACATACAAGTGGGAGACCAAGTTCTATTGTTCAAATTAAGACTGAAGTTATTCCTAGGGAAACTCCGTTCTCCCTGGTCTGGACCATACATAGTCAAGAGTATCTACCCACATGGTGATTTCTCCTTATGGAGTGAAAAGTCAGGCAAATTTGTGGCTAATGTACAACGCTTGAAGAGATATTTCACCTCAGCTGACATAGGCACTGAAGCAATGTTGGATCTTACTAATCTAAAATATCTACCAAAAAACTGAAGGAATCACGTCGAGCCATCGACGTAACACAAGGTGCTTGTTGGGAGGCAACCCGATCAATAATTTCATTTTTACTTTTAAATTTTCCTTAATTTTGTTTTACTTTTTAGATAATTTTTCAATAAATAAAAATCACATCATGAGATGATATCTTGAGTTCTGATTAGTCTTCATTTGTCAGATTTCCAGATGGAGGATGCACGCTAATTGGAACGCAACCACATCTGGTGGTCCAACCGGTATGAATTTTCCCCTCCATCTCAGATTTAGAGTTTTCTCGGGACGAGCAAATTTCTAAGTTTGGGGTGGAGGGTGGGTGGTACATACTTTACTTTCCACCTACACCCATCTATTTTAGACTTTCTGTTTTCACTGTTGCATTTTTGAAACATCAAAATTTTCAAAATTTTTAAAGTTTTTCAAAGAAATTGAATAGAAACTTGGTGAAGTTTTGACGCTTTATGCCATAAACTATTTGGCGAGCTTCTCTCTCTATGATTTTTGAATCATAATAACCTCCTTATTCAAAGAAAATCCTCAAAAGGACCATTTTCTTGAAAGTAGCCTCTTTTTTTAGAAATAGGTAAATATATTGCCAAAAGGGCTAAAGGCCCAAAAACAACTTAAATCAAGATGTATACATGCGGATGTTATCTACAAAAACCCCATTATATTTTATCTCGCTCAAACAGACCTGAAGCAAAGCCTTCTTTACATTTAAAAGGCCGAGCTAAGGCCATCGCTATTTTGGCAATGATCTTATCCTCGTCACTAGCCAAACCCCCATGATTCCTACTATTTCTCTCCTCCCACACATAGTAGCAGGCACTAGTTAGGCAAAACCCCCCCACAGCTGAGCTACTTCTTGTCTTCAACTTCTCATTAAGTTTATTCATAGTACTAATGAGATCCACTTCCAAAATTTGCCCCCACACGCATTTTAGGCATATTAAAGGCCAAATTCTTCTAAAGAACCTACAGCTGCCAAAGATGTGTTGGTGGCTCTCCTCCTCGCCATTGCAAAGGCTGCATTTAGCTTCAATCTAAAGACCCCATCTTCTAAATCTATCCACAGTAGTGGGTTTAGAGAGGATAGCCCTATAAGTTGTAGTACTCCACTTGGGCATATGGAATTGATTTCATAATAGATTATGCCAAGATACCTCTTCATCGACATTGATGTTGATCCATGGTCTTGCCATAGGAGCAGTCAAACTGAGCAAACCATGACTATCAACACTATACCCGTAACATCCTTGACCTGGGTTATGCTTTAACCCTAGGTGTTTTGTTTAATAAAAATGATTATATTCTTTCTCTTATCTTTTGAAAAGTAATTAAGGCTCAAGAGGAACTTATATTGCAATTTCAGTCCTTTTTAAATAATGTTGAAATCAATGTTTTGCTTGATTTGGACTAAAATGCAATTTACCCAAGTTGAGGGGTTAATTTGCAAATATTGCATGTTAAAATGTTCCTCATGAGTTGAAGCATCATGAGAGTGAATATGATGCAGAGGTATGGCTTGTGATAGCCTGAATACCAAGAAAGAGCTGAAAAAGCAATGTTTGTGCATTAAAACCTAGTTTTGGTGTAATGTGCAATTTACCCAAAACCTAGGGTTCAATATACAAATTACCACTTCAAAATGGTCCCTAATGTTTCTTGGAATCATTTTGAGCAAAGAAAATGAGAGGGGCATCTCATTTGAGCTACTTGGAAGGAGAGAGAATCTTAATATTAAAATAATCAAGATTTAAGCATACTTGAAACCCTAATTCAATTTAATGCAAAAATAAATATATATTAATTGGTTTTCCCTTCAACCTAAATTAAAATGGTTGAATTCAGATATGTGTGGACGTCCTTGTGCCTTGCAAAGCCACGAAAATATCTCAAGGAGCTGAAAATTCCACTGACCTTATTATAAGGAAAAGTAATATCCACTCAATTATGGATATTAGTATTAAATGAATTAAGGTGCTTAATTTTCTTTTCTTTAAATATGGATGAAAGGAATTCGGATGTGAGAAATATATTTTTGCATGCAAGGAATTGAGGGGGGAGAGGTGGCACAAATTTTGGAATTAAAAGATTTTTATAAGGCATTTTCTCTCTCATTGAATTTCTTATAAAAACACCTTTTACAACTCAAATCAAAGGCTTTTTCGAATCCACTTCTTCTCTTTGCTTGCAAAACGACCAATGGAGTTTTGAAGGACTAGGAGGACGACCCCCAACCTGTTGGTAATCTTCTTGACTTCCTTTCACCTCAATTCCATGGTGAAAATTGAAAATCAATACATGATTTCTTCTTATCTCGATCCCATTTTCAATTCTAACCATTCCTTTTCACTCAAAGCTTGAGGATAAGCCTTGGGATAGTGAAAGGAGTTGCATCCACCATTTTTGACGTGAGATTGAATCTTTGAAGCACAATTGGAGGCGGGTTATATAACTTGAACCCCTTTACATTGTTATTCAACTATTGATCTTGCAATTTCGTTGATTCCTTCATCATTTTGATTAATTGTTGGTTGAAACTAGTAAATCCCTAAAATAAGATGTACTAAGAACTAAAGGGACGAAGTTGAATGATGATTACATCATCTTGGACACATTTACCAAGGAAATTTCACTTCATTCGGTTTCACCAATTTGCTCATGCGGTTTGAACAAAACCGTTTAAGAGCAAACAGTTTCATCAAACCGTTTAAGGCTAAATGGTTTGAAACCATTTGGGAGAGTTGACCAGGGTTGACCGTTTAAAAATCTTGATGCTTATGATGATCGTTGATGACCCATAAAAGTTTATTGATTAATTCCAAAGGGATCATTAGTTGAAGGTTCATCAATTAGCAAACCCTAATTGAGATAAGTGTTGAAATTCAATTTAGTTGATTGCGATTTTTGGGTTGATTAGCCCAAACAGTCTCAATACCATTTGGGGATCACCCAAATGGTCTCAAGACCGTTTGGAGGTCACCCAAGACCGTTTTGAGGTCTAGGGTTAGGCATGGTTGAGCAATTGAAGGTCCAGAGATGCCAAATTGTAATGCAATAAATCGCTGAATTGATGATCAACCCAATAGCTTAAACCTTTATGATATTTCACAAAATTCCAAGGGTAGGATGACTCAAACGGTATCAAGACCATTTGGAGGTCATCCAAACGGTCTCAAGACCGTTTGAGGGTCATCCAAGACCGTTTGGAGGTCTATTGATGTGTATGATTGGTTGATTGAAGATTCAATGATATCAATTGAAATGCAATCAATAGCTCCACTGATGATCGACTTCAAGGCCCTAGTTGATGGTTCTTTGAGTATGAACCCTAATCCAATTGAGTTCAAAACCCTAAATTGAAGGTCCAATTGAAGTGTGATTCCATGATTCACTTGATGAATGAATCTATGATCCACTTAATTGAAGGTGCATTGCTTGAAATCAGGGTTTAATTGAGTGTTGATTGACCTTTTTCGTCCATGCGGTTTTCAGGGGTTTGGACCAAACGGTCTTGAGACTGTTTGAGTCCAAACGGTCTCAGGACTGTTTGGGACCAAACGGTCTCAAGACCGTTTAAGACCAAATGGTCTCAAACCGTTTGGTGACCCAAGTGGTTTCAAGGTCATGCGGTTTCAGTGTAATTAAAGGTTCAATTTTCTAATCCAATTAAGTATCTAAAGTAATTGAAGGTTCAATTGGTTAATTCAAATAGGAACCTAATGCAATTGAAGGTTCAATTGGTTAATTTATTTTGGATACCATTTGCAATTGAAGGTTCAATTGATCAATCTATTTGGATACCTCATGTAATTGAAGGTTTAATTGATCAAACCTTTTGGACATCTAATGTAATTAAGTAAGTGTTACCTTTAGTAGGACTAATCCAAAATTCATATAATACATGGATTCAATACATCAAGCAAGTCCCTAATTGGGATGAATAGTAAACCCTAATTGATGGTAATTGATTATGAAATCCCTAATTGGGATGAATAGTAAAACCTAATTGTGGGTAATTGATTATGAAACCCTAATTGGGATGAACAGTAAACCCTAATTGTAGGTAATTGAATATGAAACCCTAATTGTGGGTTATTGAAGGTAAACCCTAATCTAGGGTGATTCTAAGTGAAACCCTAATTAAGGTGATATAATGTGAAACCCCTAATGTATTAATGTGATGTGAAACTCTATTTCAGGGTGATGACATGTATAGTACATGAAACCCTAATCTTGGGCAATATGGTGATAAACCATAACCCTGATCTGAGAAATGGGATGAGAATCCCAATTGATATGAAATGGGAAACCCTAACCCTGGTAAGGGATTACGGGTGATACCCTTCAAATGATGATACATTTGTTCTGCATGGCACTGATATGTATTTGATGTCACTATTATCATTTATGTTAACCATGCAGGTATTCTAAAGTAATGATCATAGCCAGGTATGAGCTATGATGTTTTAATTCATTACTGTTTATTGGACCTTGTGTGCCATAATACACCTTGTTGCCTGGTAATAGGTAACAAGAGAGTTAATGGACCCCAAGTGCCATGAGTAATACTTATATAGCATGTATCATGTTTACCTTGGTCAGATGACCTAAAGGCGATAGTTACCTGAGAAAGTGGTAATAATGCTCAGTGATGAGCCGAGGGTTTGTATACCCAGAACCATATGATTATGGTATTGAGATTGTGAAGGGATGAGAATTTCTAGTATTGAAATGAGGGACTGAGATCCCAATGTCTTATAAAGACTGAGAAGTACATTGCTCAAAATATGTACATGTTTCTTTGTAGCATTGGTCTTAATAAGTTATGTTTGAAAACTTGGTTGATGCTAAAAGAGTATGATAATGTACTTAATTAATCAAGTGAAATCTATTCATGTAGTGCTCTGACCATAGAACCATCATCGTCAGTAGCTGGTGATGGTGAAATAGGTTTTCCTGAGGGATCACCTGGAGCACGCATATTTTTGAATATGTGGGGTTCAATGGACGAATATATTCATATGTCCTGATGAGGTAATTGATGGTAGGTAAACACTTAACCTCTCAATCCTCATTTGTATGTGCTGAGATGGATGTATCATGAATCTCCCGATGATGTTAATGTCGGGTCGATGGAGTTATCTCTCGATCGGAAGAGAGTTCAGCTGCCGCTGTAGCTCTATAGCAAAGATGCCACTATACCCTGGCATGCTATATAGCAGAGACACAAGATGTCCTACATGTGATTCCGCACTGACCGGAATGTGGGAGGTCTTGGAAGCCGGATCTTCCATTGACCTTATATGGTACCAATTTTGACTTTGCAGTGGTCGGTTGGAGTATGAGCGGTATACCTCATCTCCTCAGAGCTTAAGTGTGTTTGTAAAATGTAATCAGCTGTGTAGCGTATTTGCGTATGATTGAAATACGAGAATCACTGGTTGATGATTATCTTGCTTAGCATATTCTTGATACATAAATATTAAATATGTTCTTCAAATTCCTTATTGAATAAGAGACATGCTCCATATTCCAGTTATAGTTGATATGCTCAAATAAGACTGTTGCTCTAGTCTTCTTAAATAAGTAAATTTATCTGTTGTAGATTATATGATTCCATTATTTAGTTTATTTCTATTAAACTGCAATAACAATGTTTACGGCGGAGAGTTATATCTCTCACTGGGGAAATTTTATAATTGTCTCACCCCCGTGGGATCCAACATTTTTTAGGTGATCACAGATGAAGAGGTAGAAACCCTACAGCTGAAGGAGAGCAGCAGCAGTAGCAAGGACAACAGTAAACCACAGGTGGAAATATTGGCTGTCTGGTTTTGAATAGATAGTCCTATGAGTCGTCTATGTACTCTCGGGTCCTAGGAGTTGGTGTTTCAATGATTCGATCTGAGATTTTGGCTTTAAGCCTCGAGGCTTTTATACTACCTGTGTACAGTTAAGACAGAGTAGTTAACACTTGTATCCCTCTTGAGGCAATGATACATGATATGTATATATATAATCCAGGATGTAATGTTTTACTTTGTGTAACATCCCTGACCTAGGTTATGTACTAACCCTAGGTGTTTTGCTTAATAAAGTTAATTATATGCTTGCTATTATCTTTTGAAAAGTAATTAAGGCTCAAGAGGAACTTATGTTTCAATTTTGGTCCTGTTTGAACAATGTTGAAGTAATGTTTGCTTATTCTGGACTAATGTGCAAATTACCCAAGTTGAGGGGTTAACTTGCAAATTTCACATGATAAAATGTTCCTATACTTTTGAGACATCATACTAATGAATATGATGTATTGGTATGGTTTGCACAAGCTTGGGCACCAAGATAGAGCTTGTTGGACAATGTTTGTGCATTAAAACCTAGTTTTGGTGTAATGTGCAATTTACCCAAAAGCTAGGGTTCAATATTCAAATTACCACTTCAATAAGGTTCCTAATGTTTCTTGAAATCATTTATAGTAAAAAAATGAGAGGGGTTCCTTATTTGAATTAAGTTGGAGGAGAGAGAGTCCTGATATTAAAATAATCAAGATTTAAGCCTAATTGGAACCCTAATTCAATTTAATGTAAAAATAAATAAAATAATTGATGGGGCCTTCAACCAAAATTAAAATGGTTGGATCCAGATGTGTGTGGACGAGCTTAAGCCTTGCAAAGGCCCGAGCATATCCTAAGGAGGTGAAATTCCACTCACCATTATTATAAGAAAAAGAAATCCCACTCAAAAATGGATATCAATATTATAAGGGTTATGGTGCTTAATTTCTTTTCCCTTTATTCTTGGATAATGAAGAGGTTTTGCAAGAACATGAATATGGCTTCGTGGCCAAGAAATTGAGGGGGATTTGGTGGAAATTATTTTGGGAATTAAAGGAAATAATCCCATTTTCTCTCTCCTTGGGATTTCCTTATACATATCCCTTTTTCCACTCACTTAAGGACTTCTTTTCGGATTTCCTTTCTTCCTTTGCCTTGGCCGACCCCAAGAGAAGCTCAGGAACAGGAGGAGGACGACCTCAACCTGTTGGTAACGTTCTTGACCTCTTTTCCCCTTGATTCCATGGTGGAAATTGAAAGTAAATCGTTGATTTCTTCTTAATTCGATCTCCTCTTCAACCCTAGCTAAACTTTTCAACCAAAATCTTGAGGACGAGACTAGGGGGAGTTTCAAGAGCTTCATCCACCATTGTTGGCGTGATCTTGGAGTTTTGGAGCTCAATTGGAGGTGGGTTTTATAACTTGAAACCCTAACTTTGTTATTGCATTCAATTCCCCATCAAATAATGATAATTTCTCTATTTACAATTACTGATTTGGTTGATTGATGCAATTTCCATGGAAATCACAGTAGGTTTCGTGGGTCTAGAGCTTGATGATGATGAAATCATCATAATCACACACCTCCCCAAATATATAGTCCAAACGGTTTCAATCAAATGTCCAAACAGTTTCACAAACCGTTTGGGAGCAAACGGTTTCAAACCGTTTGGGAGCAAACGGTTTCAAACCGTTTGGAATGAAACAGTTTCACTAAACCGCATGGAAGCAAATGGTTTAAGACCATTTGGTAATGTTGACCATGGTTGACCGTTTGAGGATTTGTTCATAATGATCTATGTTAATGACCCATCAATTATTATTGATTAACTCCAATTGGTTCATGAGTTGAAGGTCCATCAATCACCTAAACCCTAATCGGGTTGAGTGCTGATTTCATAAGTGATTGAGTTTGAAACTTGGGTTGATTGACCCAAACGGTTTCAAAACTGTTTGGGAATCACCCAAACGGTCTCAAGACCGTTTGGAGGTCAACCAAGACCGTTTAGAGGTCTAGGGTTGAGTATGGTTAGGTATTTCAAGATTCAAACATATGGTATAAACCCTAATCGGCTAAGTGCTCATTTTGCAATTGAATGAGTTCATGCTTTGGGTTGATTGACCCAAACGGTTTAAAAACTGTTTGGGGATCACCAAAATGGTCTCCAGACTGATTGGGGGTCACCCAAGACCGTTTGGAGGTCTAGGGTTAAGTATGGTGAAGTGTTTGAAGGTCCAAAGATACCAAATTGAAATACAATTAAGTGTTGATTTGGTGACCAATCCTAGGATCCAAACCCTAATTGAATGACATGGTTAATGATGATATGATGGGCAAACGGTCTCAAGACCGTTTGGAGGTCATCCAAACAACCTCAAGACCGTTTGGGGTCAGGTCATGTCTAATTTGGATGATGGTCCAATAGTTTTAAAATAACTAGTTTCACATTGGTTAATGTTGAAGGATCATCGATTACAAACCCTAATCCAATTGATTCAAACCCTAATTGATGATCAATTGAGGTCAATTGAGGGTCAAATCAGTTGAAGGTTGAGCTAATTAACTTAATTGAAGTATGGTGATAGGTTCAATTGATGATTGGTTACATGAATTCAATGGTTGAAGGATTCAATATTAGAAACCCTAATTTAATTGGAGTGGTTGAGACCCTTTTTGGTCCTTGCGGTTTTGAGGGGGTTTGGACCAAACGGTCTCAAGACCGTTTGAGTCCAAACGGTCTCAAGACCGTTTGAGTCCAAACGGTCTCAAAATATTTGGGACCAAACGATCCCAAACCGTTTAGGTGCATGCGGTTTCAAAACCGGTTGAGTTCATGCGGCTTCAAAAAGTCAACTTTGGCAAACGATCTTCACCACCTACTTTTCTAAACAGTTTTGAGTATTCAAACAAGACTGTTTGAGGTCTGATTGGTCAATAACATTTGAGGTCTAAGTGACCAAGATCATTTGGAAGGTAATTAATCAAATTGTATGAACACTTAAAGTGAATAAAGGTCAATGGTTTAAGTGGTCAATTACATGATGTAATTCAATGATGTTTATAGTAACGGTACCTTTAATGAGATAGGGTGATTAGTACCCTTCAAGTAGCTAAGCCCTAATGATCATCATGACAATGACATAACCCATGATGTCAATTCTTATTCAAGATTGAGTTGACTTAGATCAATTAAGGCTAAAGCAAATATCATCTTGTAGAAGATGAAAGAGAAGATTTCCTACATGTTTGATAATCAAGTAGTAGACTTCCTATATGAATGAATGTCTAATTAGGGTATGATCCTTCATAGTGAGATCATGAAACCCTAATTATGATGGTTAATGAATCATAACCCTAACTGAGGATGTTAATGGAAGTAATCTTACTACATGATGATGGTATGATCTTAATTCATAGTGATGGTATGATAAACCCTAATTCAGGGTACTTTGATGATCACTCCTACTTGGGGTGAACAGTAAACCCTAATCTAGGGTGATGTGAAATGAATAGAAACCCTAATGGAGGGTGATGACATGAGAAACCTTAATTGGGGGTGATGTCATGAGAAACCCCAATTGGGATGAATAGTAAGTCTAATTATGGTTTATTGAATATGAAACCCTAGTTTTAAGTAATGTTATGTGGAACCCTGATATTATGAAATGGTGTAAGACTCAATTCAGGGTGATGTCATGTGATGATATATGAAACCCTAGAGATGGTTTAATAGCCAGTACACCAAAGAGAGGTGTGGATAAAATAATTAAATAAGATGAATATGTTATAAACATGAAGGATAGGGTTGATGAACCATGTGAATGATAATGTGGTGATTTTAATGAATAAGGATCTAAGAGACAAGATGATGCCTAGATCCTTGTACAACTATCTCTATACATGAGTAATAGCCTATACACCTTACAATGATGAGGACATGAAACTTTTAGGAATGATGTATGCTATACTAAATAATGATGTGGATAACATCCTAAGAGTTGAAATACCTAAAATAGTTGATAATGGTTTATCCTATATCAACAATGTCTATCAGTTGGATAAGTCCATATCATTAAAGACAATTGGACAATTCTAATGTGTGACCCATGTACCATATGATGAATGTAACAAGTTAGTGGATAAAGTATTAAGAAGGAAATACCTTAATACAAAGTTAGTTGATTAACTTAAGAAGATGGAAATGAAAAGAAAGTGATACATTCAAATATGATAGATATCACATTCAACATTTCAGGGTAGACATTCCTTGATGAACCTCTAATCCAATATTCTTGGATAAGAAACACATGGAGTGTGTAATATATATAATTGTTACAATAAAGATGTAATGAACTCAATGTACTTTGATAAATGTTGATTAATAAACCTTGAGAATGGGACTAAGCCAAATCAATGAGTGTGATGCAATCATACCGTGACAAGGATGAGAAATGAACTCATACCTTGAACTGATAATCATTACTGATCTATGATGAGAATATTGATCATAAGCAAATACTTATGATATCTTTAAATACTCCTAGAGGTGTGGAGAAATACATTAGGGTTGAACTAATAATGTGATCATGAAACCCTAATTAAAGCATGATGGGAAACCCTAACCCTAATTTTGGGTAAAGGGAATCAAAAGTCCTAATTGATAGATAACCCTAATCTTGATAAAGGATGGTGGTGTTACTAATGTTTTATATGATGTGACAAATGACTTACATGAATGTTATCATGTCTATTAATCATGTAGACATCATGAGATGATGAACATAGCCAGATATGAGCTATGACTTTCATATAATGAACATGTTGTATGGCCTTATGTACCTAATGTTGTTGTTGCTTAGTAAAAGTAACAAAATATGCATGAACCTTATGCGTTCCATGAGTAGGTTGATGCCTAGTGAAAGGTGGAAAAACATTTAATAGGCTTTGAGATCCACGTGAGATACTTGTGTAACAAGTATTATGCATACCTCAGTCTGAGGACTTGGAGGTATTGGTTACCTAATAAGTGGTAACAATGATAGTGATGAATTGAGGGTACGAATACCCAAAGTTGATAAGTATGATAATGATGTAGTTGAGGGATGTGAACTTTTAAAAGAAATGAAATGAGGGACTGAGATCCCAATGTCCTATAAGGACTGAGAAAGTGATTGGTGAAAACAGTACATGTTTCCTTATAGCATTTGTCTGAATAAGTAATGTTTGAGAACTTGACTGATTCTAAAAGAATATGCTAATGTACTTAATTAATTAAGTGAAATCATATCATGTAGAACCCTGACCATAGATCCATCATCGTCAGCAATAGGTGATGGTGTAACGGGTGCTCTGCGGCAAAACCCAGAATGCATATTTTGAATATGTGGGGGCAATGGGCGATTGTATCCTGACGTCCTAAGGAGGGAATTGATGAAAGGTAAACAACAAACCTCTCAATCCTTCATTACTTGTACTGGGATGGATGTATCATAAATCCCCCGATGATTGGGACAGATGCAGTACACATCCCCCAATAATGTTAATGCCGGATCGATGGAGATAAACATGAGATCTCACGACCGCGAAGAGAGTACATCACGCCACTGTAACTCTAATAGCGAAGTTTCCAGTATACCCTGGAAAGCTATATATATAACAGAGACACAAGATGTCCTACATGTAATCTCGCGTTGACCGAGATATGGGAGGCCTTGGTAGCTGGCTCTACCTTTGACCTTGTATGGTACCGATTTCGACTTGGCAATGGTCGGTAGGAGTATGAGTGGTATACATCATCTCCTCAGGGCATAAATGTGATTGTAAAATGTAATCAGCCGTATAGCATGTTTGCTTAAGGATTGAATACAGAAATTCATTGGCTGATGTTATATTTCTTTTGTGCATCCCTAGTCGATAAATGTTATTCATATCTCTTTACATTCAATGCAGTAGATATGTGAATTATGAATCTACCATGAGTAGATAAAATGCTCTCCTTAGGAAAAGATATTACTTTACTCTATTTATTCAATGATTAATGCTACTGTTAATTTATAAGAACTCTTGTTTAGTTTTAATTATATTAAACTGCTATAACAATGTTTTGGCAGAGTGTTATATCTCCCACTGGGGCAATTTACAATTGTCTCACCCCCGTGGGATCCAATGTTTTTAGGTAAATGCAGAAGAAGATGTAGGAACCCAATAGCAAGAGAAAAGCAACAGCAATATCAGGGACATCCGTGATGACTCAGGTGGAGGCACTGGCTGCCAAGTTTTGTCTATATAGTAGTCCTATGTGTCATCTCTGTACTCTCAGGTCCTCGGAGTTTATAGTTAGTGTTTTAATGAATCAATCTGAGATTTTGGCTTGATTCCTCGAGGTTTTTATGCCGTCTGTATATAATGTTGTATAGGGCAGGTAATGTTGTAATCCTCGAGAAAAGATAGTACATGTTGTGTACTAGTGGATCAGAATGTAAATATTATAATTTGGTTCTTAATGGAAGAGTTTCCTATGTTTGGATCTTTTTGCAAAAAGTTTTAATTTTTAGTGATTTTTAGTAATCCGCTGCAAATGATTCGCTTCCGCTAATTAATCTTGTATTTTATAAGTTGGATGCCACAATTTAGTGGTATCAGAGCTCTAGGTTCACTGAGTCTACAGAGACATAGGACTAAGGTATTAGAGTCTGTTCTAGTGTCTTCCAGTGTCTTCTGCTCATATAGGATGAGAAGAACTTGAAGATGACTGGGTCACATGAGGAGTATGCTACAGAAAGCAGCAATGTTGCATCAAGGAGGGATGCAGGGGATCAGAGCAGAGAAGAACATACACCTACACATCCCCAGTTTGACCTAGCCATGATAGAGAGTCCAGCTTTACTTGCCATGTTTGAGAAATTTAGTACAACTATGATACACATAGTAGATCGTGCATTAGCAATGCAACCTAGATTACCAATCCCCAATGATGAAGTGTTGAACTCCAATAGGTTATCTGCTCATCCTCAACCTATTGGAGCAATGAATATTGATGAAAGAAATAGGATACAATATGAAACTAGGATCTTCCATATGTGTAGGAAGCCTGGACATATCAGACCTAATTGTCCAGAGAAGGAACATAAAGGAAGAATTGAGAAACGACCTATCCAAATCCAGGAATAGAGGCCTGGTAGTTCCAAAAAGAAGAAGTTTTTAGTACCACCAGTACAACCAGGGACTAGTGCACCAAGGCAATGGTTATCTAGAAAGGGGAAAGAAGCCTCTAAACCACATCTAGCACCGAGGATTTGCTACCAATGTAGATAGGTAGGACATCTGCATGGCAAGAAATTACTCAGTCAGAAATGCTATGATGTATCAACCTCTGAGGCAGAGTCAGCTTGAGGCAGTGAATAATCCACGAATTATGATAGGTTAGACAAAATAACATCATTCTTATATGTCTTTTTATGGTTTCCTAAGTGAAATGAGAAGGTAATTGACTGAGTTTTCCTTGATTAGTCCTATGAGGACTTATATTTTGCATAATAAACATTATAGATGTTTCATGTTGCTCTTACCTCTATGAGAAGAAGATGATGTATTGAAGAGATACCTAGATAAAATCCAGTAATGTAAGTCTTATACTTGTGATAATATGAAGAGGAAGGAATATGATAATATAAAAAGTGCATACTACTTAATCTCAATATTTATATACCCTGGCCAGGTATACGACTATTTATGATAAAGTGAGAATGGAAACTCTTAGATTGTAATCTTTTTTATTGCCCTGATCAAGCAGTCAATCTGATACAATCTAATGAGTATCATGAAATAAGAAATATGGAATGAATAAATGTGACATATCCTAAGAACAAGAAAGAGAAGTCTGAGGTAACCTCAGAGGAGCATGTTTGTATAAGGAATTAAAAGTATAATCCTCACAAGATAAGAATGGGAATAAGGGAGATGAATCTTATCCAATAAAGTTGTAAGTACTATAAAGATCCTTTCCATAATGTGGAAATGGAAAGTGTGATGAGATCATGAGATGATCATAAACATGCTAGATAATAATAAAGAAGGGAATAATGTTATGTAATCATCCTTATGGATTCATGTGCTGAGGGCAAGGGACCTAGGATGAGATAAAAGAGTAATGATTCATGAATAGATGAAAATACATGAAATAATAAGAGGAATATGATTCCTTGATTCTCTTTCCTTTCAGGTACATGGCAATCAAGGGGGTCTTAGGACACTTGATGCGTATAATATAAAGATGTTTATGTGATGAATACTTAGAAAGGTATCAGTTTATCTTGGACTTTGGCTCCAAGATGAAGATATATGTGACAAGTAATGTTCCCAGAGGAAAGGAAGATAAAGATGTGATGTGTTTTTAGCACATGTAATAGGTATCAAGAAAGAAATCCTGGTATCTGAAGAAATATTAGATGATCCATGTTGACTATCTGGAATGGTCAACTATGAAATTAAATTAATCATGTAAAATAGTATGAAAATCACATGTTAGGGGTTTATGTTTTGCATAAAATAACAATTGAAGATATCCTTGAGAAAAGTTCTTGGTTGATATGTAACTTCTTCTTATGGTAAGAAAATGCACAACTAATGAGATAGCTAGTGCAAGCAATAAGAAAATCTTGTGCGGTGTCATCAGGTAAGGTGACACAATTAAAATATGAAAAGGCTTATAGTACCAATTGGGTGACAGAATATAATTATGAATCTTGAAAGTGAAATGTTGAATTAACCAAGGAACATGGGAGTATGTGTCTCATGTGAATCATTCCATGATAACTTGTGTGAAATAACTTTGTGTTGATCAAAACTCTATGATGTCCCCATAATAATGAGATATTATGTGAAGACATGGTGATATGATGCATGAATAATATATGTTCCCCTTTTATTTGGGATTTCAGGGACGAAATCCTTGTAAGGGGAGGATAATTTGTAACATCCCTGACATGTGTTATGTACTAACCCTAGGTGTTTTTCTTACTAAAGTTAATTATATGCTTGATCTTATCTTTTGAAAAGTAATTAAGGCTCAAGAGGAACTTATGTTTCAATTTTGGTCCTGTTTGAACAATTTTGAAGTAATGTTTGCTTATTCTGGACTAATGTGCAAATTACCAAAGTTGAGGGGTTAACTTGCAAATTACACATGATAAAATGTTTTTCTGATGTTGAGACATCATAAGAATGAATATGATGTATTGGTATGGTTTCCACAAACTTGGGCACCAAGATAGAGCTTGTTGGACAATATTTGTGCATCAAAACCTAGTTTTGGTGTAATGTGCAGTTTACCCAAAACCTAGGGTTCAATATTCAAATTACCACTTCAATAAGGTCCCTAATGTTTCTTGACATCATTTAGAGCAAGGAAAATGAGAGGGGCTCCTCATTTGAATTAAGTTGGAGGAGAGAGAATCTTGATATTAAAATAATCAAGATTTAAGCCTAATTGGAACCCTAATTCAATTTAATGTAAAAATAAATAAAATAATTGAAGGGGCCTTCAAACAAAATTAAAATGGTTGGATTCAGATGTGTGTGGAAGAGCTTAAGCCTTGCAAAGGAACGAGCATATCCTAAGGAGGTGAAATTCCACTCACCATTATTATAAGAAAAAGAAATCCCACTCAAACATGGATATTAATATTATAAGCGTTAAGGTGCTTAATTTCTTTTCCCTTTATTCTTGGATAATGAAGAGGTTTTGCAAGAACATGAAGATGGCTTCGTGGCCAAGAAATGGAGTGGGATTTGGTGGAAATTATTTTGGGAATTAAAGGAAATAATCCCATTTTCTCTCTCCTTGGGATTTCCTTATACATATCCCTTTTTCCACTCACTTAATGACTTCTTTTCGGATTTCCTTTCTTCCTTTGCCTTGGCCGACCCCAAGAGAAGCTCAGGAATAGGAGGAGGACGACCCCAACCTGTTGGTAAGGTTCTTGACCTCTTTTCCCCTTGATTCCATGGTGGAAATTGAAAGTAAATCATTGATTTCTTCTTAATTCGATCTCCTCTTCAACCCTAGCCAAACTTTTCAACCAAAATCTTGAGGACGAGCCTAGGGGGAGTTGCAAGAGCTTCATCCACCATTGTTGGCGTGATCTTGGAGCTTTGGAGCTCAATTGGAGGCGGGTTTTATAACTTGAAACCCTAACTTTGTTATTGCATTCAATTCCCCA
The DNA here is from genome assembly GCA_963693085.1 of Alisma plantago-aquatica. Classification (NCBI taxonomy): domain Eukaryota; kingdom Viridiplantae; phylum Streptophyta; class Magnoliopsida; order Alismatales; family Alismataceae; genus Alisma; species Alisma plantago-aquatica. The sequence goes on from OY856414.1 coordinate 919,913,684, forward strand.
TCAAATAATGATCATTTCTCTATTTACAATTATTGATTTGGTTGATTGATGCAATCTCCATGGAAATCACAACATGTTTTGTGGGTCTAGAGCTTGATTATGATGACATCATCATAAGCACACACCTCCCAAAAAATCTAGACCAAACAATTTCAATCAAATGTCCAAACGGTTTCACAAACTGTTTGGGAGCAAACAGTTTCAAACCGTTTGGAATGAAACGGTTTCACTAAACCGCATGGAAGCAAACAGTTTAAGACCATTTGGTGATGCTGACCAGGATTGTCAAGATCACTAGAAAGAAGCTTTTCAAACCCAAAAAGAAAGTCAATTGTAACCATAGATTCTTTTTCCAAGAAGGTCCCCTCTTTCTTCTTCATTGGATAGGAAATTCATAGAAACATAGAGGAGGAAGTGGTTTGTGGTAGGAGGGAAGTGGTGGAGAGAAAATGGCTCCTTTTCGGTGCTTAGGGATAAGTATATGAAACTTTAAGATAAAGAAAAAGAAAAAGTCAATGTTCTAGTATCTTTCAAAGTGTCCATGGCCTTAGAATATTAGGAATATACAAGAACACACACAATAATATCCCCCACTATCCATAGATACATGATTATCCCTCATTTATTGGATTTCAAAGCAAAACAAATAATTCATTAATTGATAGCTACTAAAGGTAGCTCATCCATGAAGGGGTAAACCCTAAAACACCCTTGGAGGTTTAAATAGGATCCCCATAGCTCAACAAGCTCAATAATGATTAGAGAATATCCAAGGAACATAATGCAAGTGATAAATTTTAAAGAAAACCTCTCAATTGGGTAAATTGTAGAAAAGTCCAAAATGTGCATAAAATTACATAACTTGCTCAAACAATGTCCAAATTGAAGAAAATTTGAAATTTAAGCTTGTCTTAAAAAAAATCACGCCACAAGGTTAGATTAGGGTTATAAGTAATAAATTATGATAATTAAGCTTACTCAACTAATTAAGCATGTTTAGGGACCTTACAACTATAAACCCCTAACAGGGATTTTGCCCCCAACATCGAAGAAAAATAAAAATGGGTACTTGCTTTGCACCTCAACCTATTAGCTTCACATGGTTACTTGCATATCATGGTGATGTCACATCATTCATACATATCTCATCTTGGGTCAGCACAAAAACCCCCATCAAAGAAGACATTCACCAATATGGAACATAGAAACTTGTTGTGCCACCTGTACCAATCTAATAGTAATTTTGAACTTTAAATTCTAGATATAATCCTAAAATTATATCTATTGTATCAACAAATCATCTATCCTTGATAGTGATCTTGTCCAGCTATCATTAGACAATAAACAACAATATAGGGTCACTTTTGTTTTTCCTTACAAACAACATTTATAGGATCAACATTAACTCTCTCTCTCTCTCCCTCCCTCTATCTACGGGAGAGGAATACTTACACTGTTCATTTAATAAACATCCCCAACCTTCACATATTTCTCATATTGTTGATACATCTTGGATACTAGGATTCATTACTTTGGTCTCCACCTCATGTGCTATAAGGAACTCACATCATTATCTCATCCACTTTTACAAACATAACAAATATCAAGAAATATATGGGAGTCTTCCTAATTATTGGAAGGTTCAAAAGAAAAATCATCACAAACTTTATGGTCTTGGAACCATAGTCCAAACAACCTTATGCTATAATAAGTTATCCACCCTAATGTTTACAATGAATCCACACATAGCAAGTGGCAATGATCCACTTGAACGTTGTGCCCTAGAAAGGACATACACAAAGTGAAACACACTTTCCATGCCATAGTAGTATTTTTCAAGGGTCACTAGAAAAAAAGTAACCAATTCTATTTTCATTGTGCATGTTACAACTTCTTATGTATCATTTTACCTTTTTTATTTCAGGTTCCTTGCAATTAGCATAGGAATAATCATGATTAGCATATCTCATTAGTCCTTCCTTGATGACAATTTATCCCACTAGTGTATGTTCTCTTATTTTATTATGTTTTTCAACCACTTACCAACATGTAAATCGTCATATTTTTCATTTTCTTTGTTAAATAGGGATCATCTCCCAATTTTTCATTCACATGTCATGCTGATTTTACATTAACACTTTATTACACACATAGGTTGGTCTGAGATTAACTCAGGTTCCACCTTATTCCTTTGTCATTGTTCTCATTTATCTTCTCATTTTATACTTATCATTGGAGTTCTCTCCATCTTATATGGATTTCATACCTTGAATCACTTTATAAGCATAGACTTATCTGTCTTTTACTTTATTATCTTCTTGAATCACATCTTCAAGAACTCCCCTTTTTCTAACTTGTATTCAGATTTAGATTTCATGGTGTTGTATCTTTCTCTTATTGTTACCGAACATTCAATTTTTGATAGATTATGATGCAATTCTGATATTAATTAAGGTAGGATTGAGATATTCACACCATGATTTCTTATTCATTATGCTCTTTATATTGTCTCAAAATGACTACTTGATCAGAGTATTTAGAAAGAAAACAATCTAAGAGTTCCATATATACCTTGTCTTCAATAATTGAATACCTAGCCAAGGCACCCAAATACTGAGATCAGGCAGCGCGCACCATATTTTTACGTCATACTCCTATTTTTGACATAATCCTAGTCCTAAAACCTAGTGTCCATATAGAATCAGTGAACCTAAAGATCTGATACCAACTTGTGAGAACTCATTACACTAAACAATATTACTGAAAACATAAAGCACAGTCGATCACTAATTAATCACATACCCAAAAATATGGGTAAATTAAAACTGATTTCAACATTAACACCCACTCAGAAACATTTGAATAAGATCCCAATATCTCTCTTGTATCTATACTATGCCAAGAATTTGATACAAATTGTTCTATCTCCTTATCCACAACATATATATACAGGAGAACAATATTCATATATGCCACACAAACAAACATTTAACATGCTAACAAAAGTTCGATTTGTTTGAATCACCATATACAAACTTTTCCTGCCCGGACCTGAGAGTACAAGGACGACTCTAGGACACACTAGACATCTAATAAAATTTCTCAAAGATTCATTACTATAGCTCCTCTTTACTTCCACGATTCTATTTCCATCACTGCCGATTACCTAAAAAGATGTGGCGATCCACAAGGGTGAGACCCATGTCCCAACAAGAGATATAATTTTTGGATCTAAGGGATCTAGAGGGGGGTGAATAGAGCTACGAAATTTCTCACAAAACAGATTAGACCTTCAAATTATATCAATTTGGAGCAATAGCTTAATGGAAATTTGAAGTCCTATCTAACAAGCATAGCAAGGATGAGAGAGATTGATAGCAAGCACTTAACAAAGGTATGGAGAGTGGTTCCACACTTCGAATTAGTAGTGAGTCAGTCCACTACCTAGAGAGATCAACCTCTAGGACTTTACAAGTGATTTTCTCTATTATATCACCACATATATTTACAACAATAGACCACTAAAGGAATTACCCATCCAAACACAAGAAGATCTCCACCTTAACAAGGAACTTACCCACTTAGCTTGAATATTCAGCCTTCACCTAGGTCTTACTCATTCAAGCTCCAGTCTTCTGCCTTGAAGGACTTTTCTTCTCCTCTTGGATCTTTTGCCTATGCCTTCTCCTTCACCTAGAAAAGATCACCACCTCTTCATCAACCTTGAATAGGACCGGCTACATCTCCTTCTATATTCGATGGAGCTTGCTTCGTATTTTCTTTATCAAAGAAGGGGGATAGGGAAGTAGAGGAAGATTTAGAGCTTTACATGCACAAAGGTGGAACTCTCTTACAATAATCCTAATACACTCACAAATCACAAAATGAAGCGTAATCTAGAGAGAGAAAGGGGCTCAAGGGGTGGTAGCACACTCAACTATAGCAAGGACCTTGTGTGTAGTGAATGAGGAACCTTAGAATGAACTCAATGTGGTCCTATTTATAGATGGGGGTGCTCCCTCATGTTAAGGAACACTTAGGGCCAAAATATAGCCATTTTTTCTCTAGGCAACAGATTTATTTTTTTCCAAACAAGTCACCAACGGTTAGAATAACTTTTTCTATGTTTTTTGTACAATACATTCGGTCAAGATTCAATATAAGGTAACTTGATCGATCGACTAAAAGAAAAACCCAATTTTCCAACTATCGGTTGAGTTTGTCCTGGGAAACTCGACTGACTAGTTAAAATCACATTTGGTCAGTAACCTGATCGATGAATGCTCAACTTAACCGATGCACCCTTCAGAAAATTGATCCAAGGGATCGGTCGAGATTGAAACTCGATCGATCAATAGCCAGTGATTAGTTTTATAAAGTGATTAAAATGTGATAAAAACTTGGTACTAAGTGTCCCACATATTTTTCTTATCTTAGTTACAAGTCATATCATCTATACAAGTCATTACAAAAATATTGTAAGGTCATTTGAATGGATTTCCTTATTAGCACACTGGCATTGCATTTGGCTTGAACTTTGACAAGCTAGGGCTTGTGGAATTTGATCCTTTTCACGTACCTAACACCTGAAATCAATCTTGAATACACATATTAGATACATATGAATGGAATGGTTAAGTTATTACTAAAATTTGGACAATGTATAATCTCTAGGTCAACATTCACCCACTTTTTGACAATGACAAACCATTCCTTAAACATATTGAAAAGAATATTAAAAGTAAACCTTTGCCTTATGAATTAGGGGGATTGAATATTTTAACAATGTGAATTGCTCCCCCTCAATATATGCTTACTTTAACCTACATAATTTCTTTTTCTACACAAACACTAGTACAATAATGGTCTATAGTGTTAGTTTTTTTAAGCCTATAGCGTCACTTTCCAGCCGACGCCTAAGTGGCCGTCGCTAGAGAAATTGCTCTATAGGGTCGTTTTTTTAACTAAAGAAAACTGACCTTGTATAGTAAAAATTGACCCAAGAGGCACTCAAAAACTAACCCCAAATGAGAAAAGAAACTGTACCTGAACCCTATAACGTCAATTTTACTAAATAATAAAAGATCCTTTGTAAGGATGGTTATTTAATGAAAACTGACTCAATAGTGTCTACAGATGCTTGCTGATAACCAGACCCTATAAGGTCGGTTTTCCTTAATAACCGACCCTAGAGAAGCTTTGTAAGGACGGTTATATGAAGAAAACTGACTCAATAGAGTCTACAACCATGTTGGGATATGGTAGAACGGTCGTGCCACGTAGCACGGCTGTGTTGGGATATGGTAGCACGACCGTGACACCTGACATGGCCGTTCTACCATATTCGAACACGGCCGTACTACTTGACACGACTGTTCTACCATATCCTAACACGGCCGTTCTCTGCGACACGGTCATTCTACACCGCAACACGACCGTGCTAGGTGGCACAGTTGAGATACATATAAGGTCAGTTTTTTAAGACAACTGACCCTATAAGGTACAATTTTTGTTTTTAAAAATTCTACAGAAATAGAACAGGACAGAAGAACTAGAAGAAGATATGGGAGAGGGGAGCATTGATGCTCAATTGTCACCATTCCAAACCACACATTCATAACAAAAATGATTCATATATTAAGTTGAGTTACACATTGTCACATCATAATTTACAAAATGATAGATTGCAACTCTGAGATGATATTAAATGTCAGATACAAAAGTAAATATGAAAGAGTACTAAAACCACATACATAAATGGAGTTGGCATATTTATTCCAATGCTACATTGACTTCATTTAGAAAAGCATCTGAACAGAGGAATACAGAATAATGGAGCCACCGCTAGGGCACCCACGAGGGGGCGGCAGCGGCTGTGGCCGAGGAGGATGATCGGGAGGCAGAGGCAGGCACAACCTAGATCATAAAGGTGATGGAAACCATAACGACTCAGGGAAAGACACTGATGCCTTGATCGAGGATCCCAAAACTCTCAACGATGAAGCAATACAAAACGGCTGCTCCTACCACGATGCCATGATTGGGCGCAAGGTATCCGATCAAGTAAAGGTAGTATCCCCAGATACCCTCACGCTGGAAGACATCTGAATCGACACCAGTGGGGCTCTTCCAGCCATTGCCATCAACCCTAACTCCTTGCCTCAGCTGCTAGAGCCGTACAAGAATGCAATCATCGTCAAACTCGTTGGTGGCAACATAGGGTTTCATGTCCTCGTCAACAGGCTGGCGATGATGTGGGCTATAGCGGACTCTTTCAGGGCTATCGATCTGGAGAAAGGATATTACATAATCCAACTCGGGAACAATGTTGACTACATAAAGGCCATGACAGGCGGCCCCTAGGTAATCTACGGGAACTACTTGTCAGTGTAGTCCTTTGATCCATACTTCTAGCCCTCCGATCCAATCCCACACAAAGTGGTTTTCTGGCTTCGGGTGGTCGACCTACCCGTCTTCCTATTCCAGAACCAACTGCTATCTAGTATTGGAAACCTAGTCGGGAAGACCATCAAAATTGACACTACCACCACGTCCAGGGATCGTGGAAAGTTTTCCCACCTCGCCGTCGAGGTTGACACTGCCTGCCCCCTACTCCCAGCCATCATACTAAACAGAGAACAATACCGCCTGGAGTACGAAAACCTCCTAGTAGTCTGCTTGAAGCGCGGCATGATGGGACACAGTGACTCAGAGTGCACCTATATCAAACCCTTTGTCCTGTCTGAGGCTTCCACCTCCACCGACATAGGCCCATTAGTGGCACCCCTGACCTACACCAAGTCGATCCATGCCCCAAAGCCTGTGAGGCGTACACCCCAGGATGACAGCGGACAGAAAGGGAAGTTGGCTGCCAACCAAGAAACAACTAAAATGGCCAACACCAAAGTCCTGAACAAGGAAAACGCCCCAACTTCAGTCCCAATAAAAGAAGAAGATGATTGGTAGGAGGTGAAGTCCAAGAAGAATAAGAAGAAAGTCCCTAGGGACCAAGGCAAACTGCAGCCTCCGCCAGGTGCTACTAAGGACTCGGTGGTGACTCTTGTCGATGATGAAGTCTCTGAAGGAAGGGCTGTTGTGGCCAATGATGGCAGCATATTCCTATTCACAGGTGTAGCACCATCTAATGCTGTGAGCACTTACAACGCCTTCAATTGGAGCGACACTAGTGCAAGCAGTGGTGTACTTCTTAGGAACTGCAAAGTTATATACCAGAACATTGTAGTCAGCCCTGGTAGAGAACGCAAGAAAGGCAAGATCGCCCAAACTATTAACGCCAGGGGAGATCACCAATCAAACAAGAAGCAAATCAACTTCGATGACAACAACCAACCCATGGAAGATGTTAACGCACCACCTGATGGACCAGAAGTAGGGAACACAGACACGGGACAATCTATTGGTCTGTGTACCGCAATCATCTAACCCCCTTACCTTTATCATGTGCAACATCATTTGCTGGAACATCCAAGGCACTCGCTCGAAGGATAAGATCTGCCTTCTCTAAGAATATAAACGGGATTACAAACTATATATTATGGTTCTTTTAGAAACTCACTGTAGTGGCACCACTTCGGACACCATCATCAAAAAGCTTGGCTACACATCCTCTCATAGGGCTGAAACTTTGGGGTTTTCAAGAGACATATGGGTCCTTTGGGACGATGCACATTGCAAGCTTGATATCATCCTTAATCACCATCAATTCATCCAGTATAGGATCAATGATTCCTAGCATGTCACCTTTGTGTATGGAAGCCCTAACCCTACCAAGTGTCGGTTTCTTTGGGCCAGGCTTTCTGACATTACCCCCATTGTCCCCGGTGCCTGGGCAGTACTGGGGGACTTCAATACGATGCTGGACACAACGGAGAAGAAAGGTGGGAAACACTTTGACCATCACAACTGCCGCCTCTTCCATGAAGTGCTGCTACAGATCGGTTTGTCTGAAGTTCGTATTAATGGCCATTTCATCATGTTCAAACGCTTGAAGATGCTAGAAAAACTCAATCGTGTAATCTCCAATGATGCTTGGTTATCTGCTGACGGGGGGTATAAATCCATTTTCCTCCCCCGCCTTCACTCCAACCATAACCCTATTCTCATCTCCAAAGTTGGATAACAAGCTCCTCACAGGCAAGTCTTCAGAACAAAAGTGAGCTGGGCTACAATGCCTGCGTTCCACGCCCAGCTGCTCCCCAACTGGAATTCACAACTATCTTTCCCTGAGGCTCTTGATCCCTTCCAATAGGCAGACCTTAAGTGGGAGAATAATCAATGATGTGTGAAGCACAAACATAAACGCATCATCCTCGCAAAAGTCGACCACTGTCAGGTACTTAACAACACCCATCCTTCCATTGCTAATGACATACTTTCAGTCTCCCTTGAAGAGAAGTACAACATGATACTTCTCCAAGAAGAGCTAGAGTGGCAACAAAAATCACACATTCACTGGCTCGAGGATGGAGACAGCAACACTAATTTTTTTCACAACTATGTAAAGGTGTAGGCACTTCACAAAAATCGGTCGACTGCAAGATGATTCTGGTACCTAGGTGGAGGACCCGGCTTCCCTCAAGCACATGGTATGTAGCTTCTTTCTCAGGCTCATGACCGATAGTGCTAGTACTGACAACCCGGGAACTGTGTCCAGATTTCTGGTCCAGTTCATCACCCTATCTCCGTAAGAGCTCAACTTCATCACCCACACCCCTAGTCTGGACGACATCAAAGCCACAACATTTCCGATGTCTCCCTCAAAGTCTCCTGGGCCTGATGGTGTCTATACTGAGTTCATACAATCCAATTGGCACACCCTTGAAGATTATATTGTATCCACAGTGCAAACTTCTTTCAACACTGGACACATTGATCACCGAATTGAAAACTCCTACATGGTGCTTATCCCTAAGACACGCTAGTATGCTAAATGCTCAGACCTCCGTCCCATCTCCTTAAACAATATATGCTTCAAACTCATCTGTAAGATTCTTGTGGAAAGACTCAAGTTGTAACGACCCCATCTCCCGGTAACCCCCAATTAAGGGAGACCCGAAGGTCAGAGCCGTTATTCAATTAACAGGATCAAAGGTTTGACAAATAATCAATAACAATTATGAAATTCTACTAACTACACTAGAAATTGGTATAAAATAAAACTTTGCATACCTCTTTAAAACATTGGTAAGCTACTCTATCCACATCCTGGATACATTCTATCTAATCCTCCTGCACTTTATTCCTTATTTCCACAATGTGTCACTTTACTGTTTGTTCTTTCAGTTGTTGTACCTAAAACGCCGACAAACAAAATGTCGGTCAGTATATCGGAATATACTGGTATGTGGGGACAACTGAAAGTTTACACATAAGGCTAACAATGTAATTACCACAATCAAGTTAATTAACAAGTCAATTTACACTTTTCAGTATGACATTCTCCACCGCTTTTGCCATAACCCTGGCATACCCACCTTAGGGTTTTTTTGCCCATGACTTAAGGCCACCTTCTCAATCCCGAGCTTGGTGCCTGGGGGTCACCACTCATGGTGCCCTCTAGTCATGCAATATCATAGGCCACCTTCTTGGTGCCTGGGGGTCACCACTCATGGTGCCCATTGGTCTACCCATCTGGGCCTGACTCTCTTGGCATCATCCATTAGGGTGGCATGTAGGTGCGAGAATACACACTTCTTTATAATTGTGATAACCATAGTGACTTTATAATTTTGCATGTATGAACATCCAACTGTTTAGGTTGCATTCAATGTGAGGAAACATTCGGAAATCTTCGTGAAACTTAAACGGTTATTCATAAGCATAACCACATACCTGATTTGTAGATTCAACAAGCTAATAACAATTCCAAGCAAGCAAGTAATCCAAGAAGCAGTTCAACAATCACAGAATTCCTGAAAAGCATATGTAACCTATTTACCACACTTTACCAAGAATATATCTATTTACTTGACTTGGATTCACTTTCTAGGGTTTCTAATCCACTTTTAGGGTTTCCTTGGTAATTAGGGTTTCCCTTTATCTTTTACTATTCTAAACCCTAATTTAACGCAATTGATCACAAACCCTGATTGTTTCCACATCTAATCCTCAATTCTGGATTAAAGGCATAATTAACCATTAATTAAGCTCATTAGCCTCTTTTATTAAAGCTACTATTTTTATCATTTTAATCCATGACAAGATCATTATACGCATTCATCATCAATTCATAATTCATTATCGTCCAAAACACATATGAACTCGATTTGTGATTAATTCCACCTTTTATTCACGTGAAAACTCTAATTACAACATTTAGAGTATTTATCCACAAATTAGGAACTTTATTGCGTGAAATAGCATATTCCGACTTTAATCATGAAATTAATCAATTAAAGCCATTAATAGTCGAATTAGGGTTTCAAGGCCCATTAAAATATATTCATGCATATGGAACTCCAAATTAACTAATTATATGCAAAGTTCATCCTTTTTCTTCCTAATTTTTTTTTATTATTAATCAGGCTAATATCAACTTTAATCATCTATTAAACCCTATTAATCACATTAAACATATCAAAATAGGGTTCTTTAAATATTAATACATTTAAAGTTGACATCTTCCATTACTTTTTGAATTGCACAAGGAATCAGGCTTCAATTATATTTTATTTAGATTCCTCTCGATTTTCTGAGCAAAATTCATATGTTATTCGTATCCATCTGAGCTACCGATTATTAAATATGAATTTAACAAGAATCACTTACTGTGGACCAATCACAGAGCGACACGTCACCTTATGCATGCAATACGACTTGCCTTTGAGTTTATAACTGAATTACGGTTTTGTCCTCGTTGAGACCATCTTCTCTTCAGCCCGCGGAGGGGCAGAACCATCAAACGCACCAAACCTTTCTCCCTCCTCGCGATCTTCCTACAGCTGCCACGATATGCAGCCCTAGTCGCGATCCGCGCGACGCCTGCTACTCCTCCTCGACTCGAAGGCCCTCCAGACCTTCCCCTTGCCTCCGTTGCACCACCGCACCCCTGTATCCGCCCCTAGATCGCGCCCATGATGGCGGATTCATGCGGCCAGGCCTGCACTCGCGGCCAGCATGAAACCATCTAGGTCTGCTTGCGGGCGTCTGTCCTTCCTTCCCCAAGGTCCCACAGACGTTGCCTAAATTTGCTCTGGCTCCGCAGCAACACGTCGCACATAGAGCCCCGCCTAGGTGCGGCCAAGGTGGCCGGATCCAGGCCAGCGGTGGTGTCCAAGGTGGTAGATCTACAGATCTGCTAGGCGCTCCGAGTGTAGCTGGGAGCAAGGGTGATGGAAGCCAATTATTCAGAACGTTGGGGTAGCTTCGTGCCTTCACCAGTAACTCACCACAGCCGTCAGTAGGTTCCAAGGTTCTCTACCCTTTTGGGTTAGGGTTTGGACAAAGAAGAAAGAGAAGAGAGGGATGGATACATGTGATTCTTCTTCAATTCATCCAGATATCAACCCTTTATATAGGGGTGGTCGTCTGCACCCTACGACTCTTTGCCCATGAAGAAACAGAGTTCTCATCTAAAAGGAATCCAATTCCTTCATGGAGAAGCAAGATCCTCTCTCCTACTTACCTCTCTTTGTTCTTTAGATATTAGGAATTCGAAATTCCTCTCATCTCTTCTCTTTATTCATGGATTTTAACTTATTAGCCACGAAATCATATTTCCTTTTTTGTAGAAAATACCCTTTCTTCCATAATACCACCTAATCCATTAATAATGTATTCACATTATATTCTTATTTTCTTTTATAGGTATTTTTCTCTTTCCTCTTTCTTGATTGGGACTCCTTGGATCCCAAGAAACTCAAATATTTCGAAATTACTCTTTAAAGATACTCATTATCCTTCTAGATGTATCTATGTCCATTATTTCTCATTATCTTGGTTATTTCTTATTAAAATAACTCTTTTTAAGGTTTTCTCTTTATTTCTCTTGTATTTTACTCATTGGTATTCCTTTTATCATTAGGAATCCTTGGGATACGAAATTCCATAAAGGATAACTCAATTATATCTATTTCTACTTATTTTCCACATATTACCATTATTTTCAATTTATTTCTCGATAAGGAAATATTTAATTGATCTTTTCTTTTCTTATTGCTCTCTTTATGCAACTCTGGACTCCTTGGAACCCAAGGAACCCAAGAGAAACAAAATCCCTCTTTGGATTTTCCTTCTAGAGGTTTCCACACTTTTCCTTTTTCTCTATTTTCTTATTTACTGGATAATAGTGGAATTTCTTTTATCCTTTCCTTGTTATTGGACCCAATAGCCAATAAAGCCCACAAATAAATCAACAAGGCTATTTTAAATGAAAATCATGCATTCATTCATTATTTGTTCATTTATCTTTAATATGAGAAATTACATTTCTCAGCAAATGAACCCAAAATTGGGGTTGTAACATCCTTCCCCTCTTATAAGAATTTTGCCCTCAAAATTCCATCAAGCAAGCAGACAAATAGGATAAGCCTTTCATGTGTCCATCATGGCTCCCATGTGGCTTTCCCCTTTCCATGGTGCTTCCCAAGAACCTTCATCATCTCATATTCTTCCATCTGAATTCTTTCTTACCTTGGTATATCGTACCCTCATAGGTGACTCAGGACATTTCAGCCTCTCAAAAGCTGAATAGGTTCAGGGCTCAACACATGGATTGAGTACCTCACATAGTGCTCTAGATCAGACTCATGGAACACCTTACACATCATGTTATCCTGAGGGGCAAGGCTAAACACAACCATCTCCACCAATCCATCTCAATGGACCCATATATCAGGGACTCAACTTTCTCAGCTGTAGCTTAGAGGGGTCGGATTTTCACATCACATATTCTCCCACAGTGAACTGCATGTTAGTATGCTTTGCATCAGCTTGTGACTCATGTCACCTTTGGGCTCTCTCTCGGCCGAAGCGACTTCATCTGCACACACTGTGGTTCTTTTATGACCTTCACGAGGCCTCCTTCACCACCATCATCATAATGAAGTGGTGACCGACACAACCTCCTTATAGAACTTCTTGCATCCCAATAAAGGCTATGGTGGTTAACATCACATCTTTAGAATTGTCTCATGGTATCACCCTAAACAAGCACACTTTCTCTCATCAGACTTTCTAGTCTGGATCATATTGTCCATAAGTATGGGGTGATAAACTGTACTATCATCGAGTTCTTCATGTATCCACTTCCACCCCATGGAAGTGAACCTTGGTCATACCCAAGAACTTTTGAACTCGCATCATGGTGTAGTTGAACCATCTTTCTCTCTTAAATAGTTCACTCGAATCTATCCCGTGACTGTACTCTTTCTTTCTCATGTCATCTAAGTAAGGTGATCTACCATAACCCCTATTACATCTTGATTTTCTTGTTCAAGGGGAGTCTTACCACAACACCCATAGAGGTGAACTCCCATTCCCTCTCGGGAACTCTTTATCCTCTATGTCAAAGCACTGGGTTACTGGTGTTCGTCCTTCACCCCCGGCTTGCATGGTCACATGCTACATGCAACATCATACTAAGCATTCAAAATGCTACTATCACTTATTATCTTTGTAGTATCACGGTGTATTGTGATCTTAAAACTATGATCTCCTGTATGTCATGATTCCTCAAGATCGATACCTCAGAAAAAACCACTCTCATCAGGGTGTTATTACCTTCCTATCCAAAGAAGTGTATCTAAGGTTCTATCAACATCCTTTCACTACATCAAGGACTAAACTGGCTCACCAAACAACCATTAACTTGTTCAACATGTCTTATTATATATGTGTGTGAGCCAAAACTCATCTTCTTTCCAAACTTAGGATTAGTCAAACAACCTCAACCTCTTCCAGCCTCTAGTTTAACTAGGTAGCTATATCTCAATTAGAGCATTCATTACTACTTCACCTCCTTAGGTGTCAGGTAATGTTGAAGACATACACCTCCACATATTCCACCTATCATCTCATATCAAACTCTAATTTTGTCTTCATCAAGAAACTCTAAGCTCATCCTAGTAGTGATCAAACTCAACCTTGTATCACTTGCAAATTCCACATAGCTCATGATAAAGCATCCTCACAAGATGATTTCCTTAATACTCTTAGTGTTTGTAGACCATCCATGTATCATTCGCTCCACAAGGGTATGTTATCATCTTTGTCCTCATGTCTGGTAGCAACGTTCTAAATCACATCATCTTTATCCTTGGTGTATGGCATGCATACTGTCCTATCTCTCACTCCCATAACAAGAAGAAATAAGCATTTGGCGGCCGTCCAAATATAGAGTTCTCCCCATTCCAAGAGTAGAGATGGTACAACCCACCTTGCCAGTACACCTTCAAATCTGAGTTGAAACGTGCTACATAGGTCTCTTCAAACACCATGACATCAAAATTACTTCCATGGAAAATTGTTCTCGAACTTGCTTGGGTTTACACACAATCCTTGGTCATATCATCTAGGTCTATAGGGTGCTAGCACTTTTAGAGTCATCCCTCTTTCCTTATGTATCCAGAGAGTGCCCTACTCATCTGCCCTTTGGGTCCCATGAGTTCACGAAGGTGATCAATCTCCTAACCCATGGCCCTCAGAGAATGATAGCTGTTACCTCCCGAGCCTATGGTCATATGCAACTAGGGAATTAGGCAACTCTTCCTTCCATCGATCCTATCCCTACCTGACCCTAGGATAGACTTAGGATTCCATTATAGTACATGTTCAACTTAGAACCTTACCCAATCCTTCATCATCTCGCTCTGCATTCACGACTGACTTTCATCCCTTCATAGGGGTCATGGCAACCTACCTACCTTGGTCAGGCCCCATACTAGTTACCTCCATGGTAACACATCCACATGCACCTCGAGAAGGTTATCTATGGGTCTACAGGTTCATTCTCATACCACATACTTTTCACTTAGCTTTCTCAAGATCCTATAAAACCTCTTCAAGTTACCTTAACTCCAACGAAACTGGTATACACCCAACCAAAGGGGTCACTCTCCCACGATGGGAGGAAACTACAACTCTTGACAAAAAGGTCACAACTGTCTTTATGTTTAGGGTTTACATCCCCATCAGCATGCTTAAACCTAGAAAGCTACTTAGGCACAAGAAGACACTTACCAAACCATGCTAGGTCACCCTTGTTCTCATCCTCAACATTAGACCAACTTAGTTGTGAGGGGTTCATCAAACATACCCTTAACTTAGGGGTTTATTTTCCCCTTTACACATGAGGAGTACCATGTTCGAAACTATAGAGGCTCAAATCTCATCATGAGCATTGGGTACACTGTTTCCCCTCTTAGGCCTAGGAACCCTAGGTTCACCTTCGGGTGTCCAACCGCATGCTCAATCTCTTAACCATGAATCAAGCACGTCCAAGGTATGTCATGTACTCTCATGATCCTTTTATACGAGCATCACCTCAGAGTTAAGTCCTCCTCAAGGACAACCAACCAAGTATAGGGCCTCACAACTTGCTACTAAGCTTCTTCAGGGTCTAAGAAACTCTTTGTCTCATCTCAACAGGTAAACTCCTTTACCATAGGCACATAGGTTCCAGAAGCATTATTCTCTCTTTAAGGCTTGGTTCCTCTAAAGGCAACCAAGATATCATCAGCCTCCAGGGGTCAAGCATAAGGCAACCACTATCATCCACTTAGGTCGCATCATCCTCAAATCCCCATTGTTCCTTGGGTCTTAGAATCTAAGTTTCCAATTTTTTTGCTCGGGTCATACTTTCTCTCTCCAAAGCTAACTCCTCATCCAGCCTTACAACTAGAGGTCCTCTCTCCATGAAGCTGGATCAAGCTCACAAGCATATCCCTACCTGGTGAAGCCTATGCTCATGCTTATGTTTACTCACGGTTATCCATTATTCCTTATGCTTATCTTATCAGCTATCCAACATGCTCCCTTGGCCAAGGTTTTGACCTACTACTTGTACTACATGACATGCTCTGGGTGCATATTATGCCAAGCTCATGGGGTTTCCATAGGTTCTTCTCTAACCTCATCCATGAAGGAGCTATCCTTTTCTCAAACATGCACAACCCAAACCTCTCATGGCTCGTATGGCAAAGCAAAGACATGTTCAACCAAACACCCGGTCAACCATGACATCTAACTCATCATGTCGCCTTTCTTTCTAACCTTCACTTAGGATTAGGGTTAACATCATCCTCAAAGGATGTGCTAGGTTTCTACTTTTAATGGAGGTCTCTACCTCCAATCCTAACTCTCTCTACTTATCCTCCTACCAAGGAGGATCCATCTTCAGGTCTCTTCTGAGGGCAATGACAACTCGTGTCATACAACCTAAGCATGTGTCTATTCTTTAGTTTGCGCTTAATCTATTAAGCTTATGTCCATGACATCTTATTTACATACTTTTTATTAATTTGGTGGAGGATTCCTTAATCCTTATCAACCTTACCCATACCTCAAGAGGGTGAGGAGAAGAGAGGAAACCCTAATCCTTAAGGCCCTTAACATAATTTGAGTTGAGAAAGGATGAACAAGATGAGAGAGTCCTAAAGGTATCTTATTTTGAATCATACCCTAAGACTTTGGCGAGGCAATCACACGGATCTGGGAGTCCTCATATTCCGACTAGCGGTGCGGAGGAAAATATTGCCAGCCCCCGGTCGTGATCCTTTTCTAGACACCTCTGTCTTTCGGATAATCCTCTAATAACTCCCTTGGGTTCTACGTAATTTGTAAAATTTAATAATTATTAAAGATTAAGTGAGGAACCTTTGCTCTGATACCAATTGTAACGACCCCGTCTCCCAGTAACCCCCAATTAAGGGAGACCCGAAGGTCAGAGCCGTTATTCAATTAACATGATCAAAGGTTCGACAAATAATCAATAACAATTATGAAATTCTACTAACTACACTGGAAATTGGTATAAAATAAAACTTTGCATACCTTTTTAAAACTTTGGTAAGCTACTCTATCCACATCCTGGATACATTCTATCTAATCCTCCTGCACTTTATTCCTTATTTCCACAATGTGTCACTTTACTGTTTTTTCTTTCAGTTGTTGTACCTAAAACGCCGACAAACAAAACGTCGGTCAGTATATCAGAATATACTGGTATGTGGGGACAACCAAAAGTTTGCACATAAGGCTAACAATGTAATTACCACAATCAAGTTAATTAACAAGTCAATTTACACTTTTCAATATGACATTCTCCACCACTTTTGCCATAACCCTGGCATACCCACCTTAGGGTTTCTTTTGCCCATGACTTAAGGCCACCTTCTCAATCCCGAGCTTGGTTCCTGGGGGTCACCACTCATGGTGCCCTCTAGTCATGCAATATCATATACCACCTTCTTGGTTCCTGGGGGTCACCACTCATGGTGCCCATTGGTCTACCCATCTGGGCCTGACTCTCTTGGCATCATCCATAAGGGTGGCATGTAGGTGCGAGAATACACACTTCTTTATAATTGTGATAACCATAGTGACTTTATAATTTTGCATGTATGAACATCCAACTGTTTAGGTTGCATTCAATGTGAGGAAACATTCAGAAATCTTTGTGAAACTTAAACGGTTATTCATAAGCGTAACCACATACCTGATTTGTAGATTCAACAAGCTAATAACAATTCCAAGCAAGCAAGTAATCCAAGAAGCATTTCAACAATCACATAATTCCTAAAAAGCATATGTAACCTATTTACCACACTTTACCAAGAATATATCTATTTACTTGACCTGGATTCACTTTCTAGGGTTTCTAATCCACTTTTAGGGTTTCCTTGGTAATTAGGGTTTCCCTTTATCTTTTACTATTCTAAACCCTAATTTAACGCAATTGATCACAAACTCTGATTGTTTCCACATCTAATCCTCAATTCCGGATTAAAGGCATAATTAACCATTAATGAAGCTCATTAGCCTCTTTTATTAAAGCTACTATTTTTATCCTTTTAATCCATGACAAGATCATTATACGCATTCATCATCGATTCATAATTCATTATCGTCCAAAACACATATGAACTCGATTTGTGATTAATTCCACCTTTTATTCACGTGAAAACCCTAATTACTACACTTAGATTATTTATCCACAAATTAGGAACTTTAATGCTCGAAATAGCATATTCTGACTTTAATCATGAAATTAATCAATTAAAGCCATTAATAGTCGAATTAGGGTTTCAAGGCCCATTAAAATATATTCATGCATATGGAACTCCAAATTAACTAATCATATGCAAAGTTCATCCTTTTTCTTCCTAATGTTTCTTTTTATTATTAATCAGGCTAATATCAACTTTAATCATCTATTAAACCCTACTAATCACATTAAACATATCAAAATAGGGTTCTTTAAATATTAATACATTTAAAGTTGACATCTTCCATTAATTTTTGAATTTCACAAGGAATCAGGCTTCAATTATATTTTATTTAGATTCCTCTCGATTTTCTGAGAAAAATTCATATTTTATTCATATCCATCCGAGCTACCGATTATTAGATATGAATTTAACAAGAATCACTTACTATGGACCAATCACAGAGCAACACGTCGCCTTATATATGCAATACAACTTGCCTTTGAGTTTATAACCAAATTACGGTTTTGTCCTCGTTGAGTCCATCTTCTCTTCAGCCCGCGGAGGGGTAGAACCGTCAAGCGCGCCAAACCTTTCTCCCTCCTCACAATCTTCCTGCAGCTGCCGCGATCTGCAGCCCTAGTCGCGATCCGCGCGACGCCTGCTACTCCTCCTCGACTCAAAGGCCCTCCAGACCTTCCCCTTGCCTCCGTCACACCACCACACCCCCGTAGCCTCCCCTAGCTCGCACCCATGACGGAGGATTCATGCGGCCAGGCCTGCACTCACGGCCAGCATGCAACCGTCTAGGTCTGCTTGCGGGCGTCTGTCCTTCCTTCCCCAAGGTCCCACGGACGTCACCTACATTTGCTCTGGCTCCACAGCAACACGTCGCACTTAGAGCGCCACCCAGGTGTGGCCAAGGTGGCCGGATCCAGGCCAACGGTGGTGTCCAAGGTGGTAGTTCTACAGATCTGCTAGGCGCTCTGAGTGTAGTTGGGAGAAAGGGTGATGGAAGCCAATTATTCAGAACGTTGGGGTAGCTTCGTGCCTTCACTAGTCACTCACCACAGCCGTCAGTAGGTTCCAAGGTTCTCTACCCTTTTGGGTTAGGGTTTAGACAAAGAAGAAAGAGAAGAGAGGGCTGGATATGTGGGATTCTTCTTCAATTCGTCCAGATATCAACCCTTTATATAGGGGTGGTCGTCTACGCCCTACGATTCTTTGCCCATGAAGAAATAAAGTTCTCATCTAAAAGGAATCCAATTACTTCATGGAGAAGCAAGATCCTCTCTCCTACTTACCTCTCTTTGTTCTTTAGATATTAGGAATTCGAAATTCCTCTCAGCTCTTCTCTTTATTCATGGATTTTAACTTATTAGCCACGAAATCATATTTCTTTTTTTGTAGAAAATACCCTTTCTTCCATAATACCACCTAATCCATTAATAATGTATTCACATTATATTCTTATTTTATTTTATAGGTATTTTTCTCTTTCCTCTTTCTTGATTGGGACTCCTTGGATCCCAAGAAACTCAAATATTTCAAAATTGCTCTTTAAAGATACTCATTATCCTTCTAGATGTATCTATGTCCATTATTTCTCATTATCTTGGTTATTTCCTATTAAAATAACTCTTTTTGAGGTTTTCTCTTTATTTCTCTTGTATTTTACTCATTGGTATTCCTTTTATCATTAGGAATCCTTGGGATACGAAATTCCATAAAGGATAACTCAATTATATCTATTTCCACTTATTTTCCACATATTACCATTATTTTCAATTTATTTCTCGATAAGGAAATATTTAATTGATCTTTTCTTTTCTTATTGCTCTCTTTATGCAACTCTGGACTCCTTGGAACCCAAGGAACCCAAGAGAAATGAAATCCCTCTTTGGATTTGCCTTCTAGAGGTTTCCACACTTTTCCTTTTTCTCTATTTTCTTATTTACTGGATAATAGTGGAATTTCTTTTATCCTTTCCTTGTTATTGGGCCAAATAGCCAATAAAGCCCACAAATAAATCAACAAAGCTATTTTAAACGAAAATCATGCATTCATTCATTATTTGTTCATTTATCTTTAATATGAGAAATTACATTTCTCAGCAAATGAACCCAAAATTGGGGTTGTAACACAAGTCTAATCTAACTGCCTGGATTTCAGAAACACATTCCAGCTTCATTCCAGGCAGAAGAATCAGTGATAATATACTCCTGGTGCAAGAGGTTATCCACTCTATGAGGAAAAAAAGGGTGAAAACAATGGGTTTCTATCAAGTTAGATCTGTCAAAGGCCTTTGATAAAATGAAATGGTCCTTCATTAAAGATACCTTACTAAAGATCGGGCTTCCTGATGCGATGATTTTGAGTCGCATTTATAGACCGATTTCATATGTGTTTTGTGCCTTAATTACTCATTTTCATGGATATTATTTCATAATTCACTTTATTTGGTCTTTGCCATCATTTTATATCAAATCCCCTTTATTTCATTATTTTAAGCATTATTGATCATCTTATCATAAATCGTGTGGATTTACTTGGTCTTGTTGTGCAATTTCAGGAAAAACAAGTATCTACATCCGTCGATACCATCGACGGATGTCGATACCATCGACCAAGCCACAGGTTGTCAGCCGAGAATAGCAATACAGAGTCGATACCATCGACACCCATGTCGATGGCATCGAGATGTCTCCAGGCTGCTGGCGAGGATGAAGTCGATACCATCAATGCAAGTCGATGCCATCGACTCAAGGAGAGCTACAACGTCGCTAAACGACAACAACCGACGCTAAAGGAGTCGATACCATCGACACCCAAGTCGATGGAATCGAGATCATGACAGGCGCTCAGAATAAAAGAAAGGAAAGCTGCCGCTAATCCGCTGTGTCGATACCATCGACTCGCGTCGATGGTATCGACGCCGGCAGATATGCGTTGGATTTGTTTTGATTTCGATCGGACGGCTGTTGTTATTTGACGACCTAATTAGGGACTTATACCCAATGACGGCCGCCCAGACGTGAGGATCATCTCATTTTGGATTGCACGAGTGCCGAGGAGGAGAGAAAGGAGAACGGAGGCCGAGAAGCTCATCCTGGGTGATTCGGACGCTGCCGAAGACAATTTCCACCACCGACAGGCGGGGAAAGCTTGTGTTCTACGCCAAGGATCCACCGGTTCTTCTCCGTTCAGGGGTTTTCCCATTTATTTCACGTTTTTCTTATGAATTCCCCAATTTCTACCATGTATTCGTGTAAGATGAACATGAGAGGCTAAAACCCTCAATCTTTAGGACCGGGAGTAGCCCGGGGATACATTGTATGATGATTTTATATTGATAATTCATATTTTTCTCTCATATCCGTGGTATAAATTCGTTTTCTCTATTGCTATTGTTATGTTTGATCACCATAATAATAAATTAATGCCCTTAATCACTTCGACAGAAGGATTAACGGTTGAAAAGAGACGAATTCTACATTAATTAATAAAACCCTTGACAAAGGAGTTGTAAAATTAATGGTGGGAACTGAGAGACCGTTTATAATGCACTTAGTTTAGGGGAATGATTACTACGACGATGGAATCAACCTAAATCTAAGTAGTGAATTACACCACGACAGTGGGTAATTCTATTTTCAGGCCACTACCCGGATAGAGAGAGAAGTGTGAGGAATTATATGAAATCTAATACAATGTTGACCCGCGGTGAAACCGCCATCCTAAAGATATCCTTTTAATTGATTAAATTAACCTTTAATCGATTGTTTTCTTTGTTTGATGTTTATTTTCTTTTAATTTGAACAACAAAACCTTACTTTGTTAATCGGTCTAGCTGATTGCGATTAGTTAGTAGAAGTCTCCAATAATTCACGTATCCCTGAGTTCGACTCGGGCCTCACAAGGCCTATATTACTCGACGCGTACACTTGCGTTTTTAGCGCGTAGTAAAATACACGTCAAGTTTTTGGCGCCGTTGTCGGGGATACGGCGAATTATTAGCACTTTGAGTGCTAAGAGCGGCCACTCTAGGCCACATTTTTTTTTTTAAACAATTTCAAAAATTCCTTTATTTCTCTATAATTGTGTTGACTCGTTCAAAGCATTGTACTGAACCCCTATTTCCATATTTCAGGTACTTTGCATGGTGCACACACGTAGTCGAGACTACGTGAATCGCACACCTGAGGTTCCATCTGCGGGACCAGAGGACGAGGACTACTACGAGGAGGAACCCCACAGTGATATACATTCTGAATCTGAGCCAGAACAAGAAGAAGTAATGGCTGAAGCACAGACAATATGGGAGAAGATCAAGGCATCTTCTTCCTCGGCATCAAAGGGGCCTATAAAGAAACAGGGGCTAAACATACCTACATACAAGATCGACCCAGCACTGATTAATTTGATCAAATCCAATGCATTTCACAGACTGAAAAATGAAGATCCAGTGGCACACATTAGTCAGTTTGTGGAGAACTGCGATATGGTGAAGATAGATCGATTTCCGCAGGATGTGCTCTATCTCAAGTTATTTCCGAGTTCCTTGGCTGGAGTGGCAAGAGAGTGGCTTCATAACCTCGACGACGAGTTTGTTGAATCATGGGATCACATGGTGGAGGTTTTCTTCGAGAGGTTCTTTCCTCCTGAGAAGACCAATGATATGATCCGGAAGATCCACAATTTCACCCAACAGGCGGGTGAAACCTATTCTGAGACTTGGGAGCGATTTCAAGTCATGTTGAGGAGATGTCCACATCATGGATTGGACAAGGAAACCCAAGTGAAGATCTTCTACTTTGCTCTCTCCGAGCATGATAGAAGCAACTTGGACTCGTCCGGTTCTGGATTCTTTCTAAATAACACTGATACAAGATGCTGGGAAATACTGAAGAATATGGCACGAAAGCAATCTTGGGGAGAAAGAGAAAGAGGCCCAGTTGAGCAAGCAAGAGTTGCCAGTGAGTCAAAGGCAATGAGAGAGCTGAATGAGAAGATGGATCTTCTCGCAAAGAAGTTGCTGCAGAAGGAAGACAATGAGTCCGAGGATGAGGCTCAGGTCAAGTATATGAGGCAACAGCAAGGGTACAGGAACAACGATTACTCATGGCGGAAGGACAAGAAATTTTCATGGAAGGATCCAAACAACTTCCTGCAAGATCCGGACGCCAAACCTGCACCGGTCACAGAGGACAAGAGCACGGAGTTGCTCAATCAAGTCATAAAGCAAAATCAAGAGTTGATGAACACTTTTGGGCAGCAAATAAAGCAGCAGGGTGAATTCATGAACCAGTTCGGGCAGACGTTGTAGAGCCACGGGGCTCAGATGTGGACTATAGAGACTTCCATGGCACAGATGGTAGCGGAGATTGCAAGCTTGAAGAAGCCGGCACATCCGGGTTTTCCGGGGAACACCAATGTTCCCGGGGGAAACCAACAGGCCAAGGCCATATTGTTGAGGAGCGGTAAGAAGGTGCTTAATCCAAGGGCGGATGACACAAGCACACCGCAGGACACAGTCGAAGAAGCAACCGCTAAGGAGCAGCCCGCACCAGTCATAGAGCAAATTGATGACACAACCGAAGATGGTAAGGAAGGACAAGCCACTGAGGAGGAACCACAAAAATTAACTCCCTATGTGCCACCTCATCAAAGGGCACATACCGTTCTGGTTCCCTATCCCAATAGTGCAAAAGCAAGAAAGGTGGATGCATAGTTTAAAAAATTTCTGGACAGCTTTAGAAAGTTATCTGTGAATATTCCCTTGTTAGAGGCAATTGAACAAATCCCGTCTTATGGAAAGTTTCTTAAAGATGTAATCACCAAGAAGAGGAAGATACCCGACACTGAGGTTGTGGTATTGAAGGAGCAAGTGAGTGCTTTTATTATGGGCACTTTTCCGCCAAAGCGACAGGATCCCGGGTGTTTCAATATTTCATGCTTTATCGGGAAGTTCAAATTTGGCGAAGCGCTTTGTGATTCAGGGGCAAGCATCAATCTGATGCCCCTTTCTACATTCAAGAAACTTGGATTGAAGGAGTCAAGGCCAAGCAATATGACTATCCAATTGGCCGATAATTCTGTGGTGAAACCATATGGAATCTGTGAGGATGTTTTGGTAAAGGTAGACCGCTTTGTTTTTCCCGCTGATTTTGTTGTGATGGAGATGCAGGACGAACACGGCAATGAGTTACTTCTTGGTCGCCCATTTCAAGCTACAGCTGACATGATCTTGGAGATGGGGAGAGGTCGCTTGACCTTAGGCATTGCGGATGATCACTTTGAGATGGTCATGCCCAACAGCAATACATCTACTAAAGCAAAGGCACAGTGCAACATGGTGAAGCATGTGGAAAGCAATATCTCACTTTGTCTCGGGAAGCCATTTTTAGATATGGCCCATGTGATGAGCAGGATAGACAATGGGACTTTGGCGGTAGACCTTATGGAGCAAACGAAAGCTGTCTCTTTATGCAAGGCTGTCGGGTTTCCAAATGATGAGAATGAGGACATTCCACCTTCGTGGGAGGATGATGTGATAATTACTTCTGTCTGTGATGCATATCCGGAATTGCCTCTAGAGGCGTGCTTTCTTAATGTCACTTATGATTGGATGCGGAGTACTTCACTCAAGGAGTGCGCCAAAATGCTTCAAATGCTTCCATGTTTCTACACGAGGCACTGTGAAGATTTGGGTACACTGCCCCCACCGCTACAATCATCCCTTATCTGCCCACCTGATCTGGAGTTAAAGCCATTGCCCCCGCACCTGAAGTACGTCTTTCTAGCTGAGGAGGACAAGTTGCCAGTGATTGTTTCTGCATACTTGAGTGCGGATGAGGAGGAGCAGCTATTGATAGTGCTCAAGAACCACCGTGGAGCCTTTGGGTGGTCAGTGGCGGACATCAAGGGGATCTCCCCTACACTTTGTCAACATAAGATTCGGCTTGAGGAAGGAGCCAAGTCAGTCATACAGCCTCAAAGACGTCTAAATCCAATCATGATGGAGGTTGTCAAAAAGGAAGTCATTAAGTTGCTTGCTGCAGGGATTATTTATGCCATATCTGATTCGACGTGGGTGAGCCCCACACAGGTAGTCCCTAAAAAGGGGGGAATCACTGTCACTACAAATCTTCTAAATGAACCTGTCACCACCCGATTGGTAACCGGGTGGTGTGTATGCATTGATTACCGCCGATTGAACGCCGCAACTCTGAAAGATCATTTTCCATTGCCATTCATTGATCAGATTTTGGAACGCTTAGCCGGTCGGTCACATTTTTGTTTCCTAGATGGTTACTCGGGGTACAACCAGATTTCTATTGATCCGTTGGATCAAGAGAAGTCTACGTTTACATGTCCCTATGGGACTTTCGCCTACCGCCGTATGCCGTTTGGTTTATGCAATGCGCCGGCGACTTTTCAACGCTGCATGCTCGCCATTTTCTCTGACATGGTGGAGTGGTGTCTCGAAGTCTTCATGGACGACTTCTCGGTTTATGGAGCGTCTTTTGATGAATGCCTTTATAATTTAGATAAGGTTTTGTAGCGGTGCGAGGACACACACTTGGTCCTCAATTGGGAGAAATGTCACATGATGGTGACAGAAGGAATTGTGCTAGGACACAAGGTGTCTAGCAAGGGTCTAGAGGTAGACCCCGTAAAAATTGAGGTGATTTCTAAGCTACCCCCACCGAATTCTGTAAAAGGGGTGAGCAGCTTTTTAGGACACGCTGGGTTTTATCGGCGCTTTATCAAGGATTTTTCAAAAATCGCAAAGCCATTATCGGAATTGTTGGAAAAAGACGTAGTGTTTGATTTCAATGAGAAATGTCTTCACGCATTCGAGGTTTTGAAGGAAAAGCTGATTTCGGCTCCGGTTGTTCAAACGCCGGATTGGACAAAGCCTTTCGAGTTGATGTGTGATGCGTCTGACTATGCTGTGGGGGCTGTTTTGGGGCAAAGGGTAGATAACAAGCCTGCTGTGATTTTCTACGCCTCAAAAACACTTAATGATGCTCAATTAAATTACACAACCACGGAAAAAGAGTTACTTGCTGTTGTATTTGCTTTTGAGAAATTTCGGCAATACTTAGTGGGTTCTAAGGTGGTTGTGTGGACGGATCACGCCGCAATAAAATATTTGATGGAGAAGAAGGATGCGAAGCCTAGACTAATTAGGTGCATTTTGCTCCTACAAGAATTCGATATTGAAATCAAGGACAAGTCGGGAATTGAAAATGTGGTGGCTGACCACTTGTCTAGGTTAGAGAGGGTGGATGAACAAGGTTTGCATATACCCATTACCGAGACTTTTCCCGACGAACAACTTTTAAAAATTGATTCTAAAGAACCATGGTTTGCGGAAATTGTGAATTATCTGGCTTGCGGGATCATCCCGGAAGATTGGTCTTATCAAGAGAAGAAGAAATTCTTCCATTCATTGAGATACTATTTTTGGGATGACCCAATATTGTTGAAGCAATGCAGGGATGGTATTCTTCGCAGGTGCGTGCCGGAGGTAGAGTACGAAAGTGTTCTACATCATTGTCATGCGTCGCCTACGGGAGGACATCATGCTAGCTCACGGACAGCAGCTAAGGTGTTGGAGAGCGGCCTTTATTGGCCCACTTTGTTCCGGGATGCCTATGATTTTGTTAGGCAGTGTGACCCGTGCCAGCGTGCAGGTAATATCTCAAGGAGACAAGAAATGCCCCTGAATGTGTTTCAGGAAGTCGAGGTATTTGATTTATGGGGCATTGACTTCATGGGACCCTTTGTGTCCTCAAATTCAAATCTTTATATTTTGCTTGCTGTGGATTATGTGTCGAAGTGGGTAGAAGCAATCCCCACAAGGACTAATGATTCGAATGTAGTGTGCAGGTTCGTCAAAGAGAATATTTGCTGCAGGTTCGGGATTCCTCGAATGATCATTAGTGACGGAGTCACACACTTCCGAAATCAGAAATTTGCTTCACTTTTGAAGAAATATGGGGTCAAGCACAACATTGGCACCCCATATCATCCACAAACGCAAGGACAGGTGGAGGTATCAAACAGGGAAATCAAGAAGATTTTAGAAAGGACCGTAGCATCTACACGGAAGAATTGGAGTGCATTGCTACCGGATGCACTTTGGGCTTATCGAACGGCGTACAAAACACCTATAGGCACTACACCTTTTAGGTTGGCGTATGGCCGGGCGTGCCATCTTCCGGTAGAATTGGAGCACAAGGCCCATTGGGCGCTAAGAAGGCTGAACTTGCGCTATGACGAGGCCGGGAGGAAAAGAATGTTTGAATTGAATGAATTGGATGAGCTACGCATGACGGCATATGAGAATGCCCGTATTTATAAGGAGCGCACAAAGCTGATCCACGATCGCCACATTGAGATGCGCACGTTCAAGAAAGGAGACAGTGTCCTATTGTTCAACTCTCGTCTCAAATTGCATCTCGGGAAACTGAAATCCCGATGGAGTGGACCCTTCGAGGTGGAAGAAGTGAGACCGCACGGAGCGATTCTCGTGCGAGATGGAGAGGCCACGTTCTTGGTGAACGGGAAACGCTTGAAGCTGTACTTTGGTGAGAACTATAAGAGGAAAGTGAATGAGGTCAAACTCATTTCACTTGTACATGAATGAGAAGAAGGACCGACGTCTAGCCTAAGACGCTAAAGAAGGGCACTTGTTGGGAGGCAACCCAACCATTGGTACATTAGGATAGTTTAATGTTAGGTGTAGTTTGCTTTTATTTTGTTTACTTTTTAGTTTAAAAATGATACCTTGATCTGTTTGTTAAATGTGCAGGAACAGCCAGGGTCGATACCATTGACACATCAGTCGATGGTATCGACATGGGTTCAGGTTGACACCAGCAGAAATCGCACTGCGTCGATACCATCGACGGTCCCGTCGATGGCATCGACATGGTCACAGGCAGGTCGCAATAAAAGTGTCGATGGTATCGACACCCCAGTCGATACCATCGAGATCTCTGGAGATATTCAGTCGAATTTTGCTCAGTCAACTCGATACCATCGACGGCCTCGTCGATGGTATCGACATCATCACAGGTTGAATGCAATAAATGGAGGTGTCGCAATAAAAGCAAGTCGATACCATCGACACCCGTCGATGGCATCGACAGACATGTCACCAATCCGCATGAAGACATCGACGACGATCGCAACAGCCACGTCAGCGATCCGGGTGCTGCGTCGATACCATCGACTTCTGTCGATGGTATCGACCCGTCAGCGATCCGGGTTTCTCGATCCACCAAACGTCAGCCGTCGATACCAGCGACAGATGCGGCTACCCGCGAGACGTGTCGATACCATCGACCCGCGTCGATGGTATCGACGGGTCAACAGGGGCGCCGATCAAGTCTATTTAAGGGGACTTGCAACGTCATATGACATCACACCCTCAGAGCAAGTATCTCCTATTGCGCCGAGCACTCCCCCGAGCCCTCTACACTTGCGGAGAAGCGTCATCGAGCGAAGATCTTCACCGAGCGGAGAATTTCTCTCCATCTTCACCGAGCTCTTTTCTCCCAATCTCATTCTTCTCGCAATCATGGTGCATACGGGCGGAGCATCTTCATCAAGCGCGCACCCCAGGGAGATCGAGGAGTTTGTTCCTCCTCCAACCGCTTCCATCTCTCGTCCACGCCTCATTCATGCCAACATGGATGTAAGGAAGGTATACGAGGAGATAATGAAGCGGAAGTTCGAGGCCACCCGGTATGTGGACCGGGGAATGATCAGGGAGCTGGGATTCGAGGCCAACTTGGCCTATGTGTTGGCCGGGCAAGCGCGGCACACCAATCGCTTCTATGAGATGGACTGTCATGCGGATGGGCAGCCATTTTTCGGCGAATGGCCCACATACAAGGAACTGGTGGCCGA
The DNA here is from genome assembly GCA_963693085.1 of Alisma plantago-aquatica. Classification (NCBI taxonomy): domain Eukaryota; kingdom Viridiplantae; phylum Streptophyta; class Magnoliopsida; order Alismatales; family Alismataceae; genus Alisma; species Alisma plantago-aquatica. Next base: position 919,942,774 of record OY856414.1, read on the forward strand.
GTTCATGGCGTCTCTTGATATCTGCGTCGTACCAAATGACGTGGTACCATCGGACCAGACGTGGATCTAGGGAAGGGTGTCCTTCCGACTCTTCAACAACAATTACATCATCACGTTGAAGCAGTTCAACGACATCTTCAACTAGAACCACAGCCGCCACGATCACCGACGCCCCGACGCCCGCACCGACTACGACAAAATCTTCGCCGAGCTAGTTACAGTGCCGGCAGGGAAGACCGTGAGCTACCACAATGCCGCGGTAGCGGATTTTGAGCACCCGTTCGTCCGGGTCCTGCACAGGATGTTTGGCTTGACTTTCTTCGCTCGGAGCGATCTTGCTTTGAGCAAGTTTCAGGAGAGTGACCTGTTCTTTCTCTATGCACTCCTGAAATGTCAAGAGTGCAACTGGGGAGCATTCTGGTTACAGCGCGTCATGGCGGTGAAGCGGAGCACAAGGAAGGTTCCAATACACTTTGGTGGTCTTGTCACCAAGTTGGCGCTTTACTTGGGGCTGAACTTTCAGTCCATGACTCTGATTTCTACGCGGAGTAGGGTGAACGTGCAACACTTGCACCGTTCAAACCTCATTCTTATCCGGGATGGGTTGGCGTACGCTCATTGCCACATCAACCAAGCTTACCAGGAGGCATCCCTGCCGGACGACATATTCCACATCGAGGGAAAGCAGCATTTCCGATGGCCCATCATAGCCATCGAGTCCTCCGAAGAAGAAGGCGGAGGTGAAGACCAAGAAGGCGAGGCCGAGGAGGACGAGGAGGCTTTCACACCTCTTCGAGCACGCGTGGCACCACGGAAGCGTCCTAGGATGCACCCGGGTGCATCTTCATCATCTCAGCCCCCGCCGCCATCACCACAGCAAGAGCAGACAGCTGCGGATCCCTACTCCATGCAAGGGATGTACACCATGCTGCAGGACATACAGCAGACTCAGCTGCAGCACATGGGTATGTATACCGGTATCCATGAGACAACGGGCCGGTTGCTTGATAATCAAAGGGCTATGTTCGAGAACGAGCGGCTCATCCTCGCCAACCAAGAGCAAATGCACAACCGGTTGCAGCGGATAGAGACGCAGCAGGAGCCCTTCTTCGACCACTACTGGAGTCGAGACTACTTTGGAGGTTATCCACAGCCTCCGCCGAGGACCCAATATGATCCAAGCTTCCAGGGGGAGTACCCGTCTTGGGATCCTACGGCACCACAATACCCACCACCGCCTCCGCAAGATTGATCAGGGTATCACTGTTCCACCCTTAAGTTGGTTTTTGACTATGAGGCCATAGTCGGATTCAAGCTTAGGGGGGTGGCTGGAACAGCTCTATCTTTTATCTTTTCTTTAGTTGTTTTTAGTTTCTGCTTTGTTATTTGTTTGTGCAATTTTAAGTTTTTATAAGTTTTTATTTAGGATCCACATCTATCTAGTGTAATCGTGGATGTCTTAAAAATTGTCATCTTGCTGTTTTCATGGGGAAATTAAGGGAATTTAAAAATTTTCTGTGTCATTTGGATAGCTTTACTTGGTTGTCCTTGGGGAACTTGTTCTATGAAAATGATTGATTATGTCAACTTTGAAGCAATATGTCATACTCACACCCCCATTGACTCATGAAAAGTGGATAGTAACGGTTGTTTGAGCCTAACCTAATCAAATGGTAATGAGACCTTAATCAGATGTAAGAGAAAGAACCCTTTAAACTACTACACATGTCAGTAAGGAGGGACACATAATTTTCTTCTAAGGTTCAGTCACTTAATCTTGTGATCATTCCACCCCATTTTCTGTAATCCACCCAAGAATTGGAAGTAAAGTGCAGTTTCAATTTCTTTTGCGTGCATGGCATGTAGATAGGTTTTGCATTGTTATTTTCATGTTTTTGCATAGAATGAAAAAAAATATATAGTGATACATGCATATTACCCTTAGGTGCATGTCATGTAGTTGCACTCACAATTTCATGATTTTCATGCATAAGCACACCATGTATCTCAGTTTTCCTAAATAGGTGATCTAATTTGTTCCATACCCTCGAAATAAAGCAAAGATCTCCAATTGGAAAGAAAATGGCCTTATACATGTATCTCTAAGCAATTATGGATATATGGGCAAAGAAAAAAAAGAAGAAAAAAATTAAGAAAACATGAAAAAAAATGTTAGAAAAAAAATTAGAAAAAGAAAAAAAAGAGAATTTAGAAGGAAATGGAATAAGAGGGAGAAAGGAATGATATCACTTGTATAACAGGGGAATTGAGTACATGATGTGGCTTGAGTAGATTTCTATCTCATTTTGAGGTAGAAGGTTAGTGCATGCATCATTCCACCCACTTTTAGGCAGTAGGGCATTCTTAATGTGCATTTGCATCATTTAGGGCATTTTGTTATATGCATACTGAAACTGTGTAATACTTCCATATTCTCCCATGAACCACCCATTCCATCCACCCGTTGCTCGAATTGGTAGGCCACCGTGATTTTCTCCTCACTCATGATTATAAGGAGGACTGCTTCCATGTAGATGGTAGTTAGGGCGAGCAACGTAGTTTAGGTGATCACAAGATGCACCATGGCTGAATCGGCAAACTTTATTATGTTAACTGCCCTATGTGATAGTGTTCATCGGTTTGAAGGATAATTTCTTTTATTGATGGTTATTGTTGCCTATAGGGTAATTACTGTTCTGTGATTAGGGTAGGCCGGTTTGAGAACGTCCAGTGGGAGTCATTTGTGATGTGGGTTGGTATTTTGATTGTTAAGTTGACATTCACAATTCTATTCTAAGGATTAGTTGCTCGAGGGCAAGCAATGTTTAAGCTTAGGGGAGTTTGATGCGATGATTTTGAGTCGCATTTATAGACCGATTTCATATGTGTTTTGTGCCTTAATTACTCATTTTCATGGATATTATTGCATAATTCACTTTATTTGGTCTTTGCCATCATTTTATATCAAATCCCCTTTATTTCATTATTTTAAGCATTATTGATCATCTTATCATAAATCGTGTGGATTTACTTGGTCTTGTTGTGCAATTTCAGGAAAAACAAGTATCTACATCCGTCGATACCATCGACGGATGTCGATACCATCGACCAAGCCACAGGTTGTCAGCCGAGAATAGCAATACAGAGTCGATACCATCGACACCCATGTCGATGGCATCGAGATGTCTCCAGGCTGCTGGCGAGGATGAAGTCGATACCATCGACGCAAGTCGATGCCATCGACTCAAGGAGAGCTACAGCGTCGCTAAATGACAACAACCGACGCTAAAGGAGTCGATACCATCGACACCCAAGTCGATGGTATCGAGATCATGACAGGCGCTCAGAATAAAAGAAAGGAAAGCTGCCGCTAATCCGCTGTGTCGATACCATCGACTCGCGTCGATGGTATCGACGCCGGCAGATATGCGTTGGATTTGTTTTGATTTCGATCAGACGGTTGTTGTTATTTGACGACCTAATTAGGGACTTATACCTAATGACGGCCGCCCAGACGTGAGGATCATCTCATTTTGGATTGCACGAGTGCCGAGGAGGAGAGAAAGGAGAACGGAGGCCGAGAAGCTCATCCCGGGTGATTCGGACGCTGCCGAAGACAATTTCCACCACCGACAGGCGGGGAAAGCTTGTGTTCTACGCCAAGGATCCACCGGTTCTTCTCCGTTCAGGGGTTTTCCCATTTATTTCACGTTTTTCTTATGAATTCCCCAATTTCTACCATGTATTCGTGTAAGATGAACATGAGAGGCTAAAACCCTCAATCTTTAGGACCGGGAGTAGCCCGGGGATACATTGTATGATGATTTTATATTGATAATTCATATTTTTCTCTCATATCCGTGGTATAAATTCGTTTTCTCTATTGCTATTGTTATGTTTGATCACCATAATAATAAATTAATGCCCTTAATCACTTCGACAGAAGGATTAACGGTTGAAAAGAGACGAATTCTACATTAATTAATAAAACCCTTGACAAAGGAGTTGTAAAATTAATGGTGGGAACTGAGAGACCGTTTATAATGCACTTAGTTTAGGGGAATGATTACTACGACGGTGGAATCAACCTAAATCTAAGTAGTGAATTACACCACGACAGTGGGTAATTCTGTTTTCAGGCCACTACCCGGATAGAGAGAGAAGTGTGAGGAATTATATGAAATCTAATACAATGTTGACCCACGGTGAAACCGCCATCCTAAAGATATCCTTTTAATTGATTAAATTAACCTTTAATCGATTGTTTTCTTTGTTTGATTTTTATTTTCTTTTAATTTGAACAACAAAACCTTACTTTGTTAATCGGTCTAGCTGATTGCGATTAGTTAGTAGAAGTCTCCAATAATTCACGTATCCCTGAGTTCGACTCGGGCCTCACAAGGCCTATATTACTCGACGTGTACACTTGCGTTTTTAGCGCGTAGTAAAATACACGTCACTTCCTGATTTAAAAATCAAGCTCATCATGAGTATTATTTCTTCGGGCAGCACTTCCATCCTTTGGGATGGGGTACCGATGGAACCCTTCCATTCGTCCCAAGGGGTAAGACAAGTTGACCCGTTAAGCCCCTATCTCTTCGTGTTGTGTTTGGAGCGACTGTCACAATGCATCACCCAAGCGGTAGCTGATGGCCAGTGGCAACCAATAAAGCTCACTAGACATGGATCACCTCTATCCCATCTTCTATTTACTGATGACATCCTTCTTATGTCAGAAGTGAGCCCATCCCTAGCTGATAACATCATGAAGATCCTACGAGCTTTCTTTGCAGCGTCGGGTCAAGAAATATCCAAAGCTAAATCCAGATGCTTCTTCTCGGCGAACACCAGTCGAGATGAGAAGCGTGCCTTTTGTAGGCGTATTGGCATTGAGCAGACGGATGACATGGGCCACTACCTTGGAGTCCCCGTCTTGCATCACAGAATCAATCATGTCACCCATCAGAAGTTGTCCAACACTATCAAAGAGAGAATGAATAGTTCGTTTGCAAGGAGCCTCTCCCTTGCTGGCCGCATCACACTTGCTAAATATACTCTTCAAGCTATCCCAGCTTATTCCATGCAAACGGTCAGGCTTTTGCCGAGACTATGCGATGACATTAATAGACAAGTCAAGGACTTCATCTAGTCTGGCAGCCGGGACCAAAGGAAATTGTCTCTATTCTCATGGAAGAAAATTACCTCTCCTAAGAACACGGGTGGTCTTGGTATAAAAGATTCTAGGGACCAAAACATTGTTCTCATGCTTAAGAATGCATGGCTCTTGATGCATGGGTTTTGAGTCACTTTTATAGACTTATTTTATATCTGTTTTATGCATGTATTTGTCATTTTCTTGATTATATTTGCATAATTCACTATAGTTGTCCCTTAAACTCTTTTTTCATCAAATTATACTTCTTTTATTATATTTATATGATTTTATATAATCCCCAGACTTATACACATGTTTCAGCACTTTTTCAGGCACTTTTGCATTGTCTGGAGTCGATACTATCGACCCCCAGGTCGATAGTATCAACATTTCATCAAAAAGCAACCCCAAAACACGATCTTGGAAGGAATAACCTGTGCCATGGTCGATACCATCGACCTTGGGGTCGATACTATCGACAGCGTCGGGATCTGGCGATTTTCAGCACTAAAACGGAGAGTTTTAATCCGACGGTTGAGCTTTTTTGGAGCCGTAAAGTGGTCCTATGACCTAAGAAGAGCACGGATGGCCTGAGGGGGAGAGGAGATGGTGTTGCACAACATCCAAGAAGGAGAGAGAGAGAGATAGGAGACGAGAGACGAAGGCCATCAACCGAGCGATCCGGGCACCTCCGACGGGCGATTTTGCTGCCGAAAGACTGCAAAACGCACGTTTCTCGAGGAGGATCTCCAGGAACACCTTTGTATCAGGGGTTACACGAGTTTGCTCCATGATTCCCATGTTTTTCTTCTCTACTCCTCTGTCTTGCATTGAGATGACCATGCGGGGCTAATCCCCTTTGTCTTTAGGACCGGGAGTAGCCCGGGGAAGCATTGTATGACAATTTTATCATAGTAATTCATCTTTTATCTCTTAAATCTGTGGTATGATTTTGTTTTCTCAATTATATTGTTATTCTTGATCACCATAATAATAATCTAATGCCCTTAATTACTTTGAAAGAAGAATTAACGGTTGAAAAGAGACGGAATTCACATTAATTGACAAATCCCTTGAACAAGGTGATGTAAGGTTAATGGTGGAAACTCAGAGGTCATTTCTAATGCACTTAGTTTAGGGTATAGGTTACTATGACGGTGGAACCGACCTAAACATAGGTAGTGAATTGTACCACGACAGTGGGCAATTCTGATTACAGGCCACTACTCAGATAGAGAGATGAATATGAGTAACTATATAGAAATTCATGCAATAAAAACCCGCGATGAAACCGAAATCCTAAAGATCTCATCTTGAATTGATTAAACTAAACATTTAATCGATTTCTTTGTTTTGTTTTACTTTATTTTCTTTTAATTTTACAACAACCTCCAACTTTTTAATCAGTCTAGCTGATCGCAACCAGTTAGTAGTAGTCTCTGATAATTCATGTGTCCCTGAGTTCGACTAGGGCCTCATAAGGCCTATATTACTTCGACGCGTTCAGTTGCGTTTCTACGCACGGTAAATCTGCGTCAGCTCTTCCTCTGCAATCATCCCGCCCCCTGGGTTCGCATCATGAAAGAAAAATATATGAAGAATTCTATTATGAGCAATAAGCCTTGCTCCTCTGCTTGGGATTTTATCAAAAAGAATATCCCTACTCTTCAAAGCGTCAGCCACAAGGTGGTCATCTCTGGAAAGTCTACCTATTTCTGGTCTGATAATTGGATTCAAGGTGATTCCATTAATGCACTCCACCCCAATTGGAGTATCCCCAATGATCTTGAAGATCTTCTTGTCAAATCCATGTGCCTAGATAACAGAGATTGGGATCTAGCCTTCATAAATCAATTTCTTCCCCATGATATTGGAGATAGAATCAAATCCATCCTGCCACCTGTTTGTGAGCAGGTGGACGACGCCTGGGCTTGGCCCTTTGAAGACTCATGACTCTTTTCAACATCCACGGCCTACACCTAGACCAAATCTAAGAAGAACGTCAATAATCCAGGTAACTGGAATGCTATCTAGAGCCTAACTATCCCGGAACGCCTAAAGACTTTTGCCTGGTTGCTTCAGCATTGAGCTCTCTTGATGAATGTTGAAAAGCAAAGGCGCCACATTGATATCGACACTACCTTCATGATCTGTAACAATGCCCCTGAAACTATCCTACACTGTCTACGGGATTGTCATGCCAGCAGATATGTGTGGCTTTGCTTGGAAAAAATAGATATCTTCTTCAATACTGATGAAAATGAGTGGATCTCTAGCATCCTTTCAGGAAACGCCTCGGTCCCAGGAGTGATCCAAACCATTGTGGCAGTGTGGCATCTGTGGCAAGCGTGCAACGAAAGAATTCACTATAATTTCCCTTTCAACACTCAACATAGTGTCAGTTTCATCAAAGAGAGAACCCGCTCAATCGAGCACCTTCCTCCTAAAGGCCGGCAGTGTTGAGGTCATCCACCAACACAAAAAGCCTTAGCGCCTATGGCTTACTCTATTGTTGATTTTGCTGATGCATCATTCAACTGTAACTCCAAGAAGGTGAGTGTAGGGGTTCACATTATCGATAACTCAGGACGTTGCATGGAGGGCATGGGCTCCCCTTTCTTTGCATGTTCAGTACTGGAGGCTGAAGTTCATGCTATTCTACTTGTAAGCAAGTTATTCCAGGAAAAGGGCCTTATACATGCAGTCATCCTCTATGATTCTACTATAGCAACCAAATTGCTCACCAATGACAAGCCACCTACCCCAAAGCTCCAGGCCTACTGGAGGAAATTTCAACTCATCCAAGCACATTGTCAGCTCGCCTTACAGTATGTTCCCTGGGAGCTGGACAAAGTCATGGATGCAGTAGCAAAACACTCTCTTTCCACATTTAGTAGCTGTAATTTCATCTCTGCTAAGCCCCCTGGATTTTATAGGATATCCATGTTCACTTGAATGATGTTTTGACTGCACTAGAGAGCAGTATCAATAATAATTAAATCTCTAGTTATATATAAAAAAAAGCATATGACCACTCTTCTCAGAATTCATTTAAGTCCTCACGTGTGTAAGACTGAGTTGTAAATATTTGTAACAGAAAATGCACATGCTAATATTTTATAAAATGACTACAACTCACTTGTAAATTTATGATGTTATTCTTTATTACCTGATCTATAGTCTAAATATCATATGATTCTTGTTTGACAATAGCTTGCATATATTTCATTACATAGTAGCCACAAGCCCAGCCATTATTTTGTATAGGACACTAGAAATAACAAATTATACTTAATTTTAGTAAACTACTATAAACGGAGTTGAGATAAGACTATAAGAGTTGACATATAAGAGTTGAAAATTAATACATATAAGACTAAGCAGTTGTGACGACCCCAATTTCTATATACTTTCCTTAATGACATACACAGATATGCGTTCACTCATATCTATAAATGTCAAAAGGGAAAATATAAGAAATCAAGATAGTCAACTAAAATCAGAGATAAGCCAAGATCATGTTCACATCATCATTAGATAGCCACACAACACTTCATTCATTGCTGAAAGATAAAGGCATGCATACTAATAATTGAGAAGGAAGAAGAATAAGTCTATGATAAAGAAAATATGATTATTACATAGGATCAATAGCATCCTATTACATCATCTAGAAGAATATAAACTATCTAACTGAAATGAATAAGGTGAGAAGTGGAGATCTATCTAATATCCTCCATGCTCATTATTTAGTGGCTTCTGGTACTTTGAAGTGCTTCATATGTTGCTTGCACCAAGAAAAATATGAGAAACAAAAACATCAACAAAGTTGGTACGTGGAATTAAAAGTTATACTATGCTGGCATATAAAATACTCAAAATTGAAGAAAGAGAAAGAAAACATTATTTAAAGGAGGAAAATCAGGTAAGCCCAAGTTATTAGCCACAATTAGAATGAATATGCATTACTATGGTGGACTTAGCACAAACATAAATATTGGGCCCTATCCTTGCGTACCTTGTACCATTAGGGATCTTCCTGCATACCTTGTACCATTAGGGAGGTGCTAGTCAACATTAATGCTTTCCCTCTTTAATAGGGAGATTAATGAGCACCACAAGTAACTACATTTCATTTTCTTGTTCATTTATATTCTTAATTATTCAAGGCAGAAATTTGTCACTATGCATACATCCAAATCCAACAATGTATTTCAAATACAAGTAAGCAAGTACATATATTTAACATCCAGCAAATCTATTCATATAATTATATCCATGTACCTTTAATTTTCAGATCTGGATTCTACAAGTCCTAGATTATGAAAAGAGAGTACATCACCCTGAAATATAAACAAAAACCTAAAGTCACCATGGGTTCTCATTATTCCACATTAGGGTTTCTTATTAGGGTTTAGGTCATTACGGATATCACTTTAGGATACATATGATTCGAGAGGTCAGAGTTGGATTATAAGGTCAGGGTCGTTCAAAGTCATTCAAGGACAATTAATTGTTTGACATAAAGTTGTATAAAGTATACATTATGAAGAGAGGAACTGGAAATTAGGGTTTTCACAATTATTGAATCAACTATCCTTCTTAGATAGGATTTCGAGTAACATGATGATCAGGACCCCAATTAGGGTTTAATCTGTTCCCAAGGCAGATTTAAAATTAATTATGACCATTATTACACAATATATAAATATTAAGGGGTCATTAGGACTTGTAGACCATATTTTTTGAAAAGGGGTCATATCTAGGTCCTAGAAATATTTTATTTAAATGGATTGCATTTTTTTGATGAAAATGATGTATAAGTTTGATATATTTTGATATTCCTATCATTTTCTAGGGTTTCTCTAAGATCTGACCAATCAGATAAATTCTTGAAGAATAAATGAAAAATAAAAAAAAGGATTGCGAGCTCTGCTTCACGGATAATGCTAGGGATCCAACTAATCAGACCCTCCTGTTGACCTGCAAGCAGGCGCTCGACTGAAGAAAGGGATCAAAGTGAGGAAAGGACAAAAAAGGCCCCACGCGTATCAATAGAGCCTATAAACGAGTATGGGCAGAGAGGTCAAACTTCTAACTTGATTATTCACTGCTCGCGTGCCATGGCTGGAGCGAGGGGACGACAGGGGCGATATAAGTGAGGTCGAGGTTCCTGGCCATTTTGAGCACAACTGAGGAGTGGGTTTAAAACGCGAGGTCTCGGCGGTTGTGAAGAGGTCTAGATCATCGGTAGTGGTGGGCTAAAGCTCCGGTTTCCGATCAGAACATGTGCAAGGAAAGAAAAAATGGGATTTGAAGATTACCTTCCCCTCGGGTTGGATTGAGGGTGTACGGAGGTCCGTGGTGGTCAGCTGGGGTGTTTACGATCCTCCCTTGGTTCCAAGAAGGCTCCAACCTCGTCGGCGGTGGAGCTCTTCGAGCTTGGTTGCGCGGCTTGTCGACCCGATACCTAGGGCTTCCGCAACTCCAACTAGCAGTGGGGATATCCTCGTCGAGGCCCCACGATGGTGCAGCTATGTTGGATTGAGCGGAGAGGATAACTGGAGTGAGGATGAGGTCAATAAAGGTGGGGCGGAGCTTGCTCGAGGTCGGGAGGAAGGGCCATGCTTTGTCCAAATTGAGGTCCAAGGATGATAAAAGGGAGGTCAGAGAAGCTATTGGAGTCCTTAAATAAGCGCGAGGTGGTGTAGAGGGCTAAGCCCTAATTCGTGCACCACCGCCAATGAGAAGTGCGGGAAAGAGGGGGATCTTTCTCCCTGATCCGAGGGAGTTAGGTGATGTGGTCACCACCATTGGGCTCGTTCGGGTGAGAGGGAGCCGTCCTCCAAATATCTCGCGGTGAAGAGGCGAGATTTGGGGACGAGGGGCGTTGGATGGTCATCGCTCTGTTGGGGCCGAAGCCCGGGTCCTGCGTGAGGTAGGAGACGAAGTCTCCCCCTGTTGGATTGCTGATCAATGGCCAGAAAAGCTCGGCCTATATCAAGGCCCACGTCCAAGCCTTCAAAGGCTGCGTGACACATTTAATAAAAAAAAGAAATTCAAAACTTAGGTCATAAGGTCTAAAATAAGTGGACTATCCACCAAATTAAATTCGTTATATCTCCCAATTGGTTGACCCAATTGCAAAAAAATTTTAGGGGTAGTTTAATAATGTCAAAATGTGACTATGGTATAATTGTGGGATTCAAATTCGAAGGTTTGATATGCTAATTTACTAAATACATTATCACATGTATTTTGTAATCATAACATACTAGGGTTAGCATTTGTGACACATCTTTGTTCAATTGAGTGAGGAAAGTATATGAGGGTATTTTGGTCAACATAAGTGATAATAAAACGTTTAAGAAAGAGAAAATATTATAAAAACTCACTTTTTCACATTCTCCCCTCCTTTTAAGAATTTTGCCCTCAAAATTCAAGCAGCCTAAAAGAGATGTGGATATTTCTTCTCGACTTCGGTATTTAGCTCCCAGGTGGCATCAGTTTCATCATGGTGGCTCCAGAGAACTTTCACCTTATCTATATGTTGATTACTACGAAGCTCCTTTGTCTTGAAGTCGAGAATTTTTACTGGGGACTCAACATATGACAGATCATCCTTCAACTCGAGAGGCTCATGATTCAGAATGTGGCTGGGGTCCTTGACATAGGGTTTCAGATTAGATACGTGAAACACATTATGCATGGAACTATATTGAGGTGGAAAAGTGAGACGATAGGAACATTCACCAATACTTTCCAAAATCTCAAAGGGTCCAACATAACAAGGACTGAGCTTTCCTTTGTTCTTGGCCAAAGCTCGAATTGGTCGGATCTTCAGAAAAACATGATCACCTTCCTTGAACTGACATTCTTATCGGTGAGCATCTCCATACAATTTATTCCTATCATGTGCTCACTTCATTCTATGCCTGATTAGTGCAATGTTGTCAGTATACAACTGCATCTCCTCAGATTTCATCAGGGTATGTTCTCTGATGTCATCCCAGTGTATGGGAGACCTACATGGTCGACCATGAAGAGCTTCATAGGGAGGCATCCTGATGCTCGCCTAATAGCTATTATTATAGGCGAACTAAGCTAAAGGCAAGTAATAGTCCCACAAGCCTTCCCAATCGAGCACACAAGATCACAGAAGATCCTCTAAAATCTGCACTGTACGCTCTGACTGCCCGTCTGTCTGCGGATGGTAGGCTGTACTGAAGTTCAATTTGGTGCCCAATTCCTCTTGAACCTGCTTCCACAGCTTTGACGTGAACATTGGGTCCCTGTCTGAGACAATAGACACTATAACTTCATGCATACATACTATCTCGCATATGTAGAGGTCGGCTAACTTAGAAACTTTCACAGTAGTCTTCACCGGAAGAAAATGAGCTGACTTGGTCAGACGATCCACTATGACCCATGCAACGTCGTATCCCTTCCTGGTCCTGGCTAATCCCACCACAAAATCCATGGTGATGTGATCTCATTTCCATTCTGGGATCTCAGGGGGTTGTAGTAGACCACCCGGTCTCTGATGTTCGGTCTTGATCCTTTGGCATGTCACACACCTAGACACGAAATCAGCAATATCACGCTTCATGCCCCTCCACCAGAACTGACGTTGTAGGTCTTTGTACATCTTTGTTGTGCCTGGATGGACTGTGTACTTGGACCCATGTGCCTCACTAAGAAATGTTGTCTTTACAGCTGACTGCTCAAGAACCCACATACGGTTCTTGTATCGAAGACCACCATCAAGACCCAGAGACAGATGTGTTTGCATCTTTGACATGAGAGAAGAGAGCTCTGCAAGATCAGTACTAGACTTCTGTTCCTCAAGAAGTTCAAAATGCAAGTTGGACATGATGGAGATGTTGTTAACATGCAACCGATCAGGCAGAAACTGCGGCTTCCAGCCCACTAGATCCTCCATATTCCTCCATTCAGGAATGGAAAGAGATGCACACACTGCCCTTTTTCTACTAAGGGAATCATCTATTACGTTTTCCTTACTCGGATGATAGGCAATAGTGAAATCGTAGTCCTTTAGGTATTCAATCCATCGGCGTCGACGCAGATTTAGGTCCTTCTGAGTCAGGATGTATTTTAGGCTTTTGTGATCGGTGAAGATATCGAATGTTTCCCCGTATAGGTAGTGCCTCTAGATTTTTAGAGCATGAATGATTGCAACTAATTCCAAGTCATGTGTAGGATAATTAAGTTCATTTGGTTTTAGCTGTCTAGACGCAAAGGCCACTACCTTACCATTCTGCTGCAGGACACATCTAACCATTCCTCGAAGCATCAGTGAATATTACAAACCCTTCGTTGCCAGAGGGTAGAACAAGAACAGGAGCCGACATCAACTTCTACTTTAACTATTGGAAACTAGACTCACAAGTAGCTCACCAGATGAATTGCTCATCCTTCCGAGTAAGCTTAGTCAGAGGAAGTGCCACCTTGGAGAAATTTGGGATAAAGCGACGATAATATCCTACTAGACCCAAGAAGCTCCGAATTTTAGAAGGATTACGAGGAGGTTTCCAATCAAGTACAATAGAGACTTTGGCGGGATCAATAGATATACTACCTCCAGAAATGACATGTCCAAGAAACATGACTTTATCAATCCAGAATTCACATTTAGAAAGCTTGCCATAAAATTTTTGGGTTCGGAGAATGTCAAGAACTGCTCGCAAGTCTTCATGGTGTTTTTCTATAGAATCAGAATAGTTAAGATATCATCAATGAAGATGAACACGAACTCATCAAGATAAGGTTTGAAGACTTTTTTCATCAGATTCATAAATACACCTGGTGCATTAGTCAACCCGAATGGCATCACTAGAAATTTGTAATGCCCATAACGAGTTCGAAAAGTAGTTTTAGAAATATCAGAATTCTTGATTTTAAGTTGATGGTATCCAGAACGAAGATCAATCTTTGAGAAAACTTTAGCAGTATGAAGCTGATCAAAGAGGTCATCAATATGAGGAAGAGGATACTTGTTTTTAATAGTAGCTTGGTTCAACATGTGGTAATCAATACACATACGCATAGAACCATCTTTCTTTTTAACAAAGAGAACATGAGCACCCCAGGGGGAAACACTAGGACGAATGAAACCTTTGTCGAGAAGTTCTTGCAACTATTTTTTCAACTCCATAAGCTCAGCAGGAGCCATCCTATATGGTTCCCTAGAAATTGGAGTGGTTCTAGGAAGAAGATCTATGGAGAACTCAATGTCTCTATTTGGAGGCAGCCCAGGAAGCTCCTCTGGAAAAACGTCAGGGAAGTCACGTACCACCTCCAGACTTTCTACAGATTCGCTACTAGGACTGGTATCTGAGACTAATGCGAGGAAGACTTTACATCCTTGGGAAATGAGCTTTTTATCTTTAAGAGAGGAGATTATAATATTATTACAGAATCCGCTTCCCCTAGGGATTTTCACAACATAAGAACGAGGTTGAGAGAGGACTACCATCTTGTTTCTACAATCAATGTGAGCATGGTATGTGTAAAGCCAATCCATACCAAGTATGACATCAAAGCCTTCCATAGTTAAGAGAATGAATTCAAAGGGCATATTATGATTTTCATATTTAAGAGAGAGTTCATTGGTTTTCTATAGAGTTGTGAGTATTTTACCACTAGGAGTAGACACATCCAGAACATATCCCAAGTCCATTATATTAAGATTTAATATAGATGCCAGAGTTCGAGAAATAAATGTATTTGTAGATCCAGAGTCAAATAAGGCCTTAGCGGGATGACCATTTAATATTACAGTGCCTACAAATGATAATCAAGTTATGAATAACTACAGACTTGAACAAGGTAATAAATTATAAGGAAATTAGGTTACCTTCACAGAGCTGGTTTGGATTTTCCTTAGCCTCTTCTGCATTCACTACAAATACTCTGCCATTGTGGTGTTCGTGAAGCTGTGGAGCACCTGCTTCAGGATTGCCAAAAATGGTGGGAGTGGGGCACTTGGCGACGAAATGACCCTCCTTCTTGCAATTATAGCAGACTGGCTTGGTGTGGCGGAAAACCCCACCATGGAAACACCCACAAGTCTTGCACTTGGGATGATTCGTCCTTGGCTGGTTCTGGTGGCTTTTTTGTCCTCCCTTTCATGAACCTCCTCATTTCCCTAATCCCTTATTGTTATGGCCAGGACTGAACTTCCTAGACTTGTCCTCTTTAGTTGTGGTTAACCCTAAGTACCCCATGCTGGAAGGTTTTTGCATGCCCTACTCTCTCTCCTGCTTGAGGGCCATATCTAGGGCTTCATCTATGCTTCTGGGATGAGAGACTATGACTAGGGTTTTTAGGTGGGTGGAAAGGCAGTCAACATAATGATCAGTCAGATGGTCTTCAGTCCTGATGGGTGCATAACGCTCCAGAAGCCTAAACTTCCTGGTGTAATCAGCTACTGAAAGACTACCCTGCCTTAACTCCATGTACATCTTCTCCTTCCTCTTCCTCTTGTCTATGGGCATAAAATGATCAGTGAAGAGGGTTTTGAAGGATTCCCACCCCATGTTATCTATTTCCTCTCCCTTATTTCCACCATAGTTCTCCCACCAGATTTTTCCCCCTGCCTTAAGCATCTGGGTGGAAAACTTGACCTTCTTCTCATCGGGTATTTCTAGAGTACGAAAACCTTTCTCCATGGATGGAATCCAGGCCTCAGCCTTGTCCATGACCTTAGGCTGATCTTCCCCCCAAAAGGATCTTAATGAAGTCTATCACCGTCACTTCCTTCTTCCTAGAGGAGCTAGGTCTAGTGGTTCCTTTTGTGGCAAGGGTTTCCATTAAGTCTAAAAGGATTTTCTTCTGTTCTTCCCACCTTTCATTGGCTGCGGCATCGGGATCAGGTACTTCAGAGGTTTCAGGCTCTTTTCTCTTCTTAGAGGATGATTCCTCTGAGGCCTTTGAGTTGCGAGTTTTAGGAGGCATCATGAAATTAATTTGGACATATTAGATTTATTACCCAACAATTATTCTAATCATTACTTTCATTTTTATCACATATTTTTTTTCATTATTCTCCTTTATTAATAATTTATGTTTTCAATGTTACGATTTGTGGAGGATACCCTAAAATCCTTATTAGTCAGTCCTTATGACTTTGTAAATAGAGAGACTTTCTTCCTAACCCTATATCATAAAGGTAAGTGGGAAATATTCCTATAGAAAAGATGAGAGGGAATTTCTATAGATGAGAATGATCCTAATTTAAGGTATGCCCAAGAAGTAGGGGACATTTGGGATATCGGCCAGGTTGACTCACACTGCCTTATAGGTAGCCTTGTGATTGCCAAGCAAAGTGGCTCGGAGACTTTAGCCATACCTTAGGCAGATGCTATCCTAGTCACCTCAACCCTTCACATCCCTAACTCAAGGACTACCCTAGACTCATAATAGGGTGAATGAAAGTCATGTGACTATGATGTGTGAACCTTGGCTCTGATAGAAACTGTGACGACCCCAATTTCTATATACTTTCCTTAATGACATACACAGATATGCGTGCACTCATATCTATAAATGTCAAAAGGGAAAATATAAGAAATCAAGATAGTCAACGAAAATCAGAGATAAACCAAGATCATGTTCACATCATCATTAGATAGCCACACAACACTTCATTCATTGCTAAAAGATAAAGTCATAC
This sequence comes from Alisma plantago-aquatica, assembly GCA_963693085.1. NCBI lineage: Eukaryota > Viridiplantae > Streptophyta > Magnoliopsida > Alismatales > Alismataceae > Alisma > Alisma plantago-aquatica. The sequence continues at coordinate 919,959,627 of OY856414.1, forward strand.
ATACTAATAATTGAGAAGGAAGAAGAATAAGTCTATGAGAAAGAAATTATGATTATTACATAGGATCAATAGCATCCTATTACATCATATAGAAGAATAGAAACTATCTAAATAAAATGAATAATGTGAGAAGTGGAGATCTATCTAATATCCTCCATGCTCATTATTTAGTGGCTTCTGGTACTTTGAAGTTCTTCATATGTTGCTTGCACCTAGAAAAACACGAGAAACAAAAACATCAACAAAGTTGGTACGTGGAATTAAAAGATATACTATGTTGGCATATTAAATACTCAAAATTGAAGAAAGAGAAAGAAAACATTATTTAAAGGTAGAAAATCTGGTAATCCCAAGTTATTACTCGCAATTAGAATGAATATGCATTACTATGGTGAACTTAGCACAAACATAAATATTGGGCCCTATCCCTACATACCTTGTACCATTAGGGATCTCCCTGTGTATCTTGTACCATTAGGGAGGTTCTAGTCAACATTAATTCTTTCCCTCTCTAATAGGGAGATTAATGAGCACCACTAGTAACTACATTTCATTTTCTTGTTCATTTATATTCTTAATTGTTCAAGGCAGAAATTTGTCACTATGCATACAACTACATCCAGCAATGTATTTCAAATACAAGAAAGCAAGTACATATATTTAACATACAGCAAATCTATTCATATAATTATATCCATGTATCTTTAATTTTCAGATATGGATTCTACAAGTCCTAGATTATGTAAAGAGAGTAGATCACCCTGAAATATAAACAAAAACCAAAAGTCACCATGGGTTCTCATTATTCCACATTAGGGTTTCTTATTAGGGTTTAGGTCATTAGGGATATCACATTAGGATACATATGATTCGAGAGGACAGAGTTGGATTCTAAGGTCAGGGTTGTTCAAAGTCATTCAAAGACAATTAATTGATTGACATAAATTTGTATAAAGTATACATTATGAAGAGAGGAACTAGAAATTAGGGTTTTTCACAATTATTGAATCAAATATCATTCTTAGATAGGATTTTTAGTAACATGATGATCAGGACCCCAATTAGCATTTAATATGTTCCCAAGGTAGATTTAAAATCAATTATGACCATTATTACACAATATATAAATATTAAGGGGTCATTAGAACTTGTAGACCATATTTTCTAAAAATGGGTCAGATCTAGGTCCTGGAAATATTTTATTTAAATGTCTTGCATTTTTCTGATGAAAATGATGTATAGGTTCGATATATTTCGATATTCCTATCATTTTCTAGGGTTTCTCTAAGATCTGACCAATCAGATAAATTCCTGAAGAATAAACGAAAAATAAAAAAAAGGATTGCGAGCTCTGCTTCACGAATTATGTGAGGGATCTGACTAATCGGACCCTCCTGTTGACCCACGAGAAGGCCTTTGACTGAAGAAGGGGGTCAAAGTGAGGGAAGGACCAAAAAGGCCCCAGGCGTCTCAATAGAGCCCATAGATGACTATGGGCAGAGAGGTCAAACTTCTAACTTGATTATTCCCTGCTCGCGCGCCATGGCTGGAGTGAGGGGACGACAGGGGCGAGATAAGTGAGGTCGAGGTTCTAGGCTATTTCGAGCACAGTTGAGGAGTGGGTTGAAAACACGAGGTCTCAACGGTTGTGAAGAGGTCCAGATCGTTGGTAGTGGTGGGCTAAAGCTCTGGTTTCTGATCAGAACAGGTGCAAGGAAAGAAAAAATGGGATTTGAGGATTACCTTCCCCTCAGGCTGGATTGAGGGTGTGCGGAGGTCTGTGGTGGTCAGCTGGGTTTTTTGCGATCCTCCCTTGGTTCCAAGAAGGCTCCAACCTCGTTGGCAGTGGAGCTCTTCGATCTTGGTTGCACGGCTTGTCGACCCGACACCCAGGGCTTCCGCAGCTCCAACTAGTAGTGGGGATCTCCTCGCCGAGGTCCCACGATGGTGCAACTATGTTTGATTGAGTGGAGAGGATAACTGGAGTGAGAACGAGGTTGAGAAAGGTGGGGCGGAGCTTGCTCGAGGTCAGGAGGAAGGGGCGTGCTTCGTCCAAATTGAGGGCCAAGGATGATAAAAGGGAGGTCCGCGAAACTATTGGAGTCCTTAAATAGGCGCGAGGTGGTGTAGAGGGCTAAGCCCTAATTCATGCATCGCCGCCAGTGAGAAGTGCGGGAAAGCGGGGGATCGTTCTCCCTGATCTGAGGGATTTAGGTGACGTGGTCACCACCGTTGGACTCATTCGGTTGAGAGGGAGCCGTCCTCCAAATATCTCGTGGTGAAAAGGAGAGATTTGGGCGCGAGGGGCGTTGGATGGTCATCGCTCTATTGGGGCCGAAGCCCGGGTCCTGCAGGAGGTAGGAGATGAAGTCTCCCCCCGTTGGATTGCTGATCAACAGCCAAAAAAGCTTGGCCTATATCAAGGCCCGCGTCCAAGCCTTCAAAGGCTGCATGACACATTAAAAAAAAATCGAAACTTAGGTCATAAGGTCTAAAATAAGTAGAATATTCACCAAATTAAATTGGTTATATGTTCCAATTGGTTGACCCAATTGCAATAAAATTTCAGGGGTAGTTTAATAATGTCAAAATATGACTATGGTATAATTTTGGGATTCAAATTCGAAGGTTTGATATGTTCATTTACTAAATACATTAGCACATGTATTTTGTTATCATAACATACTAGGGTTAGCATTTGTGACACATCTTTGTTCAATTGAGTGAGGAAAGTATATGAGGGTATTTTGGTCAACATAATTGATAATAAAACTTTTAAGAGAGAGAAAATATTATAAAAACTCACTTTGTCACAACAGTTGTCAAAGTAGCTATCTTGATATTTTTCAAAGTTAATGTCTTTAATTTTGTGGGTACATGTCCTCCACCTTCATGAAAAGCCTTTATACCCCTATCAATTAAACGATAGTTGGTAAAATATAAATTATAAATAGAAATACCATGTTGAAGCATTGACTAAATTTATTCTTACGCCATAGCTGGCAATTTCAATTTGTGACCCCTTGTTGTTTTTCTCATTGGGTCAAGATATAAAGAGTCATCAATTTTAGACAATCACCACTAATTCCCAATGTCTAGATCTGAGTAAGAATAAAACAAACATTAAAATAAATACATTTGTTCATTATTAAAATTATATTGAATAATAATACTTACTAGACATTAAAAGGAATTAGGCTAATTTCCTTTCCCACACTAGCAGAATATTTGAATGCAGTAGAAAAGTACTCATTCACATCCTCAATATGTATCTCCACCTGACTAGATAATGAAGGAACTAAGAATCCAACATTCTTTATATCAATGTTTGTGGCCTCAGTATATAAATATCTATAAACATTTGTAATTATTTTCATATATAGAAATAAGCTAAAAATGTCTATTGGAATTTTCTATATTGATATATTCTTACCTTATCCATACTTCTAATATCGAAGTATTCAGCCAATCATACCAGAACAACTCTATAATATCATCAAGAAAAATATAATTGTCAAAGTCCCTCCCAGTTGCATCTTCTGTTAAATTGACCAACATTTGTAGTCTAGAGCTTTGGTTGGCTAAGTATTGACGCAAATATTTACATTTACTTCCCAACTCATCGAATGTGGATGATGGAATAATATATGGCTTGGGCATAGGAGGACAACAAGTAGAATTTTTACTTTTTGGTTTGCAAACATTTTAATTAAATTACATACTTATATTACCTGAGTTCATATATGCAGTCAAATAGGAAAAACATAGTAGAATTTATGTATACCTTGTCATTGATAAACAAGTGTCTAGGCCAACCCACCATACCACCCTCTGCTTCTTCAACTGTACTGTATTTAGGATTAGGTATGGGTAGTGGTTTGTCCCCCATTCTGTCATACACAAGATGGATGGACACATGACAAATGTCATCAGTAATTTGTTTTCAATGCAATGTACCACCAAGGTTGTATACCTTGCCCGCTGCCACAATATTATATTCTGGAACCTCCACTGCAAGTTTACAGTTCATACCAACCTAGAATTGAAATAATATAAGTTATATATGAAGCAGTAAACCAGATACCTATTACAACCATATATATATCATACTAATAACACAACATATAGAACAAAAACTTACTACATATTGTTGTGGTGGGTCATTGGGAGTTCTCTCATGACCTTCTACAACTGGAGCTTGGGCTTGTACCTCATCACTTGAGAGATGCACAGTATGAATAGGTTGAGAAGGTTGAGTAGGCTGAAATGAAGACATTATTTCTTTTTCTTTCTGTTCTACTAATGTTTCAACCTCCTCTTATGTAAGATCTCCTGCACGACCTCTTTTAGATTGCTAAGGGTCAAAATAAGACTTGAATCCTCTGCCAGCTCCTAATCCCCTAACACGGCCAGGATGCTCCTTCGTACCAAGAGCAACTGATAGTTCATCCATGTGGCCAGTTGGGATGAACTTTCCTTCCTTCCTTTGCTCATGGAGATCAATCTATTCATAGTTAATAAAAATATTAAATCACAATATCAATTATATATAAATAAATCTAAGTTTGTGGGAGTTACTCTTTACTTAGTTGGGATAAACCTACCATCTTTGTCAAGTGTCGACAATTTCACCTGCTCGATTCTTTCATTGCAGGGTTGACAATTTCACCTGCTCGATTCTTTCAAGCATCAATCCATGTCAAGTGTCGAGGTGGACGCTCAACTTCAGTTGTACTAGACTCTTCTCCAGAAGAGGATTGCTTCTCTTGTAGTTGGTGGCGGAAGGCATAAACACCAGTACCCAAGCGGTGGTCATGCACATTTTTGGCCTGTCTTTCCTTTTGGGCTTGGTGAATAGCCTGATCATTTAAAATGAGGTATTAAAATTTAGACTTGGAAAACATATATAAAAAGATTCACCTCCTTAATTGTATAAAATTAAATATTCATACAATACATCACAATCTTTATTACCTAAAACTAATCTGATTTCCTAGCTACAATAAATCTTTCCCACACCTCAGGATCTATAAAAATATATGCATTTATTACTTTCTTTTTTATTCAGGATTATCTATCAATTCCCTTGTGAGATATATCTTAAAAGCCCTCCATCGTACACCACAATGTTGTAGCACTCTTTTCTTGTGATCTTTTTCATTTAGATGAAAAATACCCTATACATATAAAATAAGAAATAATGTTGTCTTGAAAAGGAATTAATTCCAAGAAAACTAAATTAGAATCAATAAATAAAAATTATATTAAAATAATATCACTTCCACTCACAGATGTATCTTTCCATAGGAGGCCATTTAAGGCATTAGAAACATCATGCCAATTTTCTATATCTATTGCCACCTTACTGCTTGCGGTTGCCCCTACGTAATGCTTGTAAGAACTAGTATGTTCCCCAACAGGTGCTCCTGTGACATCAAACTGGACTGGCAATTTGTCCCCTTTAGCCCTGAGATCCTACAGCCTACACATCAGTGTGGGACCTCTACTTTTCTTAGAATCACCACTACCATCCTCATGGTGCTCATGCTCATGCTCAGAATGTTCATCTTCACTCGCCATTTTAGAACCTGCAAGTATACATGATAAGAGAAACATAAGTGATAATAAAAGCACAAGTTATGAAAGTATACATGATAGTACATGATATATGGTGTATATTTAAAAGATTATGTGCTTGAATGATAATAAAATAAATAATTCAAAGAATACATGCCTCTAGTATTGGTTGAGTTATTAGTCAAGTAAAATTCCTTGAGCATAGTCTTGACATTTATAATATTCATCAGTGTTATCTTCAACATTTACACTTGGTAAACCAAATGAGAATGGGCTGAAATAATCATAATTTTCATAGTATTCTTCTTCATTTATAGGATCTACAGTAAACTATCTTTTTCCATGAAGAATGACAGACCAAATTTTATTTGTCGGGTCATCAATATAGAATACTTGTTTTTCTTGATCTGCCATGATGAATGGCTCATCTTTCTCACCAATCTTTTCAAAATTCACCAATTTGAAACCCAACTCATCCACTAAAACTCCTTTGTTGTTGTCAAACCAATTACACCTAAAGATAGGAACTCTAAAATTTGTATAGTCCAATTCCCATATGTCCTCAATGACGTCATAATATGACATCTCAGCTTCATGTGGTCTTTTATCTTTGACACTAGATAAATACAAAGAACAAGCTTGAATAGTGACCCCACTATTTTCACCTACACTACTTTCATCTTGACGCTTTGTGTAGTATGGAAATTTGTTTATGTCATAACCTTCATATGACATGACATCCATTTTTGGCGTAAAGACAAGCCATTTTTGTTCTCAACAACATTATTTGGTGATTCATATAGTTGATTAAAGACTTTCTCTTCAAACCACCTAATAAATGTTTGATTATGCTCTCTTGCAAGCCACATTGAACTGGATCGCGGATGATTTCTCTTGATAAGATCATTGTGTTATGTGATGTAGCTATTGACTTCATCGATGTTGTGTAAAATATACAAATGTGCTTATTCCCACAACTCACGACTAATTCCTTTCACTCGTCCTCCCAGAGTTCCTTTGCCACAATAAGATTCAGTGTCATAGGAATTTTTTAGATCGCTAGAAGTTTCATTGCAATTCAAAAAATCATAGAAAAAGTTCATCACCTCCCTAGACACATAACCCTCAATAATAATCCCTTTAGGACGATAACGATTCTGAACATCACCTTTAAAAACACTCATGTAGTGTTTAAATGGATACATCCAGTGTAAGAAAATTGGACCCAACATCTTCACCTCCCTTGTAATATATACTACAAGATGAACCATGATATCAAAAAATGAAGGAGGAAACTACATTTCAAGCTGACACATGGTAACAATTACATTGTTCTATAATTTATCGAGAGTATCAGGATGTATCACTTTGCTGCATATTTCAATGAAGAAGAAACAGAGTCTTGTGATTGCAAACCTTACATGCTTCGGCAATATAGATCGAATAGCCATAAGTAAAATTTGTTGCATTAAGGTGTGACAATTGTGAGATTTGAGACCTTTCAACTTCAGATCCTTCTTTGATACCAATCTATGAATATTAGAAGAGTATCTTTGTAGAACTTTAATATTATACAAGCACTCGCAAAAAGTCTTTTTCTCCTGCTTTGATAAAGTGTAACAAGCTGGTGGTAAATATGTTCGGTGACCCCTGATCTCCACTGATAATTCTTTTCTTATACCCATTAATTCTAAATATTTTCTAAATTTGATGTGATCTTTAGTCTTTCCTGGTATGTTCAATAGCATACCAATGATGCTATCACAAACATTTTTTTCAACATGCATGACGTCAATGCAATGTCTAATTTCCAAAGATCTCCAATAAGGAAGATTCCAGAATATTGACCTCTTCTTGTATAGAGATTTGTCACATGCGAGAGTATGACTACTTGAACTCTTTCCAAATTCATTAACAATATGTTTCACCTGATCATATACAACATTTCCTGATATAGGTTTAGGAGCACTTCGTTCCTCTGTTGACCCATTAAAGGTTTTGCGTTGCCTTTGATAAGGATGCACTGGTGGGAGAAATCTCCGATGACCAACATATACGATTTTACCACCATGTTTCTGTCAGATTGAATCAGTATTTTCCTCACAAATAGGACATGCTTTGTATTCTTTTATGCTATATCGTGACAAATTTCCATAAGATGGAAAGTCATTAATCATGCAAAACAACATAGCACGCAAACTTAAGATCTCTTTATGTGAAACATCATATGTCATAACGCCTTCTTCCCATAGTTTCATTAGGTCATCAATTAGAGGTTGATGGTAAACATCAATATCATTTTCAGGTTGCTTGGGCCCTGATATCAATATTAACAACATCACATACTTATTTTTCATACACAACCAAGGAGGAAGATTGTATATAACAATCTTAACATGCCATGTGCTATGTTGGCTGCATAATTTATCATAGGGAATCATTCCATCTGTACAGAGTCCAACTCTTAAGTTTCTTGGTTCTTTACCAAATTGAGGGTATAATAAATCAATTTTCTTCCATTGTGGTGAATCAGATACATGTCGTAGGACACCATCATCATTGGCCTTTAACTCCCCATGCCAAGAAAAATTTTGTGCATCTTTTGTATTAGCAAATAAGCGTTGAAATTGTGGTATTATTGGTAGATACCACATCACCTTGATAGGAGATCCATTTTTAGCCTTAGTTGAATTTGTGGTCTTATACCTTGACGCACCACATTTTGGACAATTTATCAAATTACTATAGTCCTTCTGAAATAACACACAATCATTTGGACATGCATGAATCTTCTTAGCCTCCATTCCCATTGGGCACATTATTTTCTTTGCTTGATAATTTGAAATTGGAAGCTCATTGCCTACAGGAAGAATTTCCTTTACCAAAGACAATAGTGAAGTGAAACTCTTATCGCACCACTGGTTTTGATCTTTAAGAGTATATAATCGCATCACAACACTCACCTCGTGAACTTAGTACAACCCTTATATAAAGTTTTTTTAGCATCATGGATAATGTTTGCAAATAAAGAAGGTGGATCAATGACATTGTCCCGACAACTACGTAGCATCTCATCAACCATATCATCCTAAATCGGGTCATCCTGAGTCGGTTCATCATTGAAATTATCATCATTATCTATATCTTCTATGCCACAACTATTAGTATCAAAATGTTCTGATCCATAATTAATTTTCTCTCCATGCCAATACCATTCATTATAACCTTGTATGATCCCATTGCATAGGACATGATTCTTAATTTCCTCAGCAGTATCAAATTTCAAATTGTTACCACAATTTCTATATGGACAATATTATAACCTATATGTAGGTAGTTTCCTATGTTCCTTAGCAAATTTGATAAATTCTTCAAGACCTTTGGCAAACTCTGGACTACAACGGTTCTTGATAGACATCCAACTTCGATCCATTTTCTATAACACATTAAAAATTAATTATAAAACTAAGCGTTTAATATTGATACTCTAAGCTGTAAGTTTTTATTGATAGGAAGTTAATTACTTTTATACTAAAGTGTACCACCTTTCCCATTTTTGAATCTTTAATCTCAGTAGTAACTGTATAATGTATGTTTAATTTTGAAGAAAATTTTAGCAGAATTTCCCCTAAGTTCTCCAAGTACATCGATGTAAATGGCAAATAACCAGCCACATATGTACCCACAGAACAAATGAGGAAATACTACTAAAATTTTCTTCCAAACTATACATACATTATATAGTTACATCCTAAGTGAGATTAAATATCCAAAAATAGTCCCAGACCGGGGACTATCTGAAATTTATTCCTAATGAGTAAATTTTGAACGGGTTTCTAAGTTGATACATGCATAAATGTATTATTTTCATATTTATATATTAAGTTAAACATCATGCATCAGTGATATCATCTATAAACCCTAAAGTGTCAATATGAGACTACACAATGTCTACCCTCATATTTCTGGAATGTATATAATGATTACATATGTGATTGATAACAAAATGTAGATATGAAAGAATACATATTTTTATTATTAGTTGATTTACTAGTCAAATAAAATGGCACATTGGGAGAGTGAGAATATTATACCTCACTTGTAGGTTGAAGAAGAAATGTATGCAAGTCAACAACAAGTCAATAGCACCTACAACAACACAAATGCATGATTCAATTCTGTTATAATGTATTAATTAGGGGTCAATATATATCAATTTTAGAGGAGCAGTAATAAATGCAAAATTCACAAATTTTGAAGTTTCTGCAACTCAACTAGCACGGCTGTGCTGCCCATCATGGCCATGCCATCACCACAGCTGTGCTTTCCAACATGGTCGTGCTACCTGGTCAATTGCATGACAGTAAGAAGAACATAGAGGAGAGAGGCGGTAGAGACTACCGTGCTACCTTGAGAAGAATTAGACGGTGCGGGAGCTTGTACGGGAGAAGATCTGGAGAGAGAAGGCATGTGGCCCTTGCAATACCGTAGGCATCATCATCGTTCAAGGAGGAAAGCAGTACCTGGGTGTCGTCGTCCAAAGAAATCAACGTCGGAGATGGTGGTCCATCCAGAGGCGTCGTCATCGTCCAAAGAAGAAAATGGCGTCTGGGCGTCGTCGTCCAAGGAAAGCGGAACCGATTTGCCTCTCTTTGGGCACAGAGATGGTTGGGTAGGTGACCTTTGTAGCGGCAGAGATTTTCTTCTCTTCAGGCATAGGAGCGGGAATGGGAGTAGCAATAGCAACAAATGGCAACCTAAGTTTTCGATCGGGCTGGTATCTACTAAGTTAAGGACCTATAGCGTCGGTTTTTGGTAAATAACTGACCCTAGAAGTCTGGTTAATAAACGGTGCCTGAAGTTTACCTATAGCTTCAATTTTTGGTAAATAACCGACCCTAGAAGTCAGGGCTCTAAGGTCGGTTATCTTAAAAAACCGACCCTAGAAGTCTGGTTATCTAAAAGGATGGTTTTATAGTAAAACCGAACCTAGAGGTCAGTATTAGTAAGGTCGGTTATCTATAAAAATTGACCCTAGAGTTCCAAAACAGTGCCCGCATTTATTGTTGACCCTATAGAATCGATTATTTGGAAAAATCGACCCTTTAGATCGAGGCACGAAGTCACAATCGTACGAGTTTTCACCGCGGGAAATCTGTAAGGTTAGTTTTTATGATAAAACTGATGCAATAGTCTATTAGGTCAGTTATTCTAGTAAAAATGATGCTATGGGCAGCGATGTTACTGGCCAAAAATGTAGTAGTGAAATTAATATAACATGCATTTACTATATGATCCTTTAGCAAGTCACATGATAAAGCAAGTAAATAACTGGAAAAGGATCACTTAAGAAATAATAGCAATATAATTGAGCTTCAAGACATTGAAATTTCTCTCCCCCTTTTGACATTATAAAAAAAGAAGGGGGGTAGAAGAGCAAAAAAATAGGTCTTCTTCAAACCCAATCAAGCAGATATGTAAACATGCAAATATATGACATATATCAACCAGATACGAGAGAAACACATAAGCTAAGTCATAATCAAAATATTATGAAATATGGCACCAACTCATAAGATATAATTGATCAAAGAGTAAGAGTGCACAAAAGATAGATTGCAACTCATCAAGCATGTTCTCATAAAAGCAACTACAAGTGAGAATTGATGAAAGCTAAAGATAAAATAGTATAACTCGAAACATGTGCTCAGATGTTTCTAATACAAAATAGCTTAGAAAGATATATATGACCAGCAAACTAAACTAAAAACTAAGAACATCTAGACATCTAAGTTATTTGTTTCCACAACATCATCATCATCAAGATCAAGCTCATAGTCCTTATCTCCATCTGAAGGTGCAGTAGCAATGCCTTAATCACCCGAGTCACCAGTGAAGCCATCAGAACCATCATCATCATTCTCACCATCACCAACATCGTCTTCAGCATCAACAGTCTCAACATCAACATGGTCAGGCATCTCCTCATACATAGAAGGACCAAAGCCAAGACTGGGCCAATGAGCATTCTGCTCATCCCAAGTCATACCAAGAGCATAGAGTTCATTGGCCTGAGGGAAGGAGGGATCATAATCACCTAGACTGGCAAGCAGAGTGGCCAAGGGGTCAGCATGCAATGATAGGAAATGATCGGCCTAAATCACACGTCCAAAAGGAGTGGATTCAGAGAAGTCATACTTTTAAAGAGATAACTTGACTCTTAGGCCCCCACAATGATAAATGGGGTCCGATGTAGCGATCGGGGTCGAACACATGGATAAGGTTGGCAGTGTTAAACTCACCAAATCTAACACTCTTATACTCCAAATAACACGGGTATATAAAAAGATGTCCCCTAAGGAACGATGTCACACAAACTAAGGTAGAACAAGAAAAATCAGAATAAAATGAACGGACGGAAATAAAAGAAACAAGATGAAATAAGTATATGGGGGAAAACTTGGGTTGGGGATCTCTGTCTAAGACTTCTCACCAACATGCAACATCATCTCTCTCTCTCAGATACCCTTATCAAGACTAAAAGAAGCCATCAAAAGTGTCCTTTCCACTCTCTCTCAAGATGAGGATAGATCTAAGTCTAAGGGTAGTCTCTCTCTTGAGACGACCACACAAAAACTTCGCAACAAAACATATGGTTATAAGGCTTTAGTATTCCAACATTCTCATGTGTTCATGCTACTCCATAACACACGATAAAAGTGATATTGCTCTCTCAAGATATTGACTATCAAACATCACAAGATGGTAGCTAGGCATACAAGTGAAGCATTAAAACAAGTACATGAAGATAATCTTGATAAGAGTATGTATATATTCAACAGAAAGAGACAATATACATGTTGGGAGAGCCATAGCGTCTACTCCCAACCCAAGTTAAGATGTTTAGCCACTCATGCTTGTGGATAGCATAATAACTATATAGAAAGACAGATACATGAAGTCCTACGAAGAGAGGAGGGAAGCATAGTGAAATGGAATGATAGATCTAGAGAGAAGAGATGTGATACGACACTGTACTTCTTCAAATCTTCATCCAATCATGTAGACAGGGTGGATGGTCTTCTTCTCTCAAAAAGGAGTGTTCAAACTTCTCTCTCCTTATCTTCTGCCTTTGGAGATCCAAGACTGGTAGATGGGATAGTCTAGAATAAGTCTGAGATGCAGTAGCACTTCGTGGTCCTCGGGATCTGATATATCATCTGATGATTTGACAAGATGGGTGGGTGTGCTATTTATAGGCACATTCCACTGACTTAAGCCAGACTGTGGTCAAAGTCTTAGTTGGGTGAGGTGTGAGACCGCGATCACAATCTACTCTTTATTCCTTCATTCATCGCGGTTGGGCTGAGTCGCGGTCCAATGATGACCACAGTCGAGGTCGACTTGCTGCGTTTGGAGAGGTCGAAGTCGATGTCTTCTTACTCAATCATAGTTTGTGAGGATGTAGGGATGATCGTGGCCTCTAAGATGGTCACAGTTCTTCTTGATCATGGTCTATGTTGATCGTGGTCTCCGAATACACCGTGACCCCTGGTATGATTTAGGACCCATGTTCTGATTTCGACCAATGTCACAATTACGATTAAGCAGTGATCCCAACATTGTTATGTCTGCGGTCCATCTTTAATGCCTAATGACCTCGATCTCAAAAGATCACCAAAACTATGATAGTGGTTGAGGGATAAGTGGGTCGCGGTCGAGGTAAATACCATGACCTGGGTTGTGAATGGACCTGAAACCATGTAAGTGAGGTTTTAGTCAAAAGGTGGTGAAATTATGGGAAAATATAACAAAATATATACTAAAGGAGGTATGAAATATATACAAAAAGTATGTAAAATAAAGTGTTATCAACTCCCCCAAACTTAGAATAAATCATGTACTCAGGCTATGTGTAGGTTTACAAACTCAGAGAGCTAAAGAACAAACTTAGGTGACAAAATTGTAGAATATAACATGACTGAAATATCTCATTCTTGCATCAAGACTGTTGTAGTATGTTCTCTAACATTTAGGTCTCGTTCCCCCCTCAACTAGAGTTGCATAACTTCACTTTCTTTCCATTGTCTTCAACTATAAAAGGTTCCTCCTTCTCAACTTATCACGCTCCCCCTTAGTTAATGACCATACTAATACAAGCTCTTTTTTGAGGGGTAGCTTTCACACCTTTTCTTTCTTTTTCTACTGGCCCTATGCTAATGTGTTTGGGTAGGATTAAGGCTTCAAGTAATTTTCTCTTCCCCCTAAACTCCTCACCCACGACTTTCGTAAGAACAGTGTTGCCCTTATTGGGCTTCTGAATTTATGTCATGTGGTTTTGTGAGTTTTCATTTAGGTTTGGAGGTGTGTAAGCTTGGCTTCAAGATTCCACTTGTGGGTGCAACATATCTGCATTCATGAGTGCAGCAATATACCGGCCATTTGAAAACTTTTGGCATCTTTTTCGGCACAACTCTCATTATTTTTCTTCTTTATTTTTGGCTTTTTACATTTTCTTTTAGGATTGGGTGCGAGGGATTTTTACTTGGTCTTCTGGGCGGCCAAACCACTTTTTAGTAATGCCTTGAAAAGGACAGTTGTTTCCTCTCTAAGGAGATAATGATTTTCAGGTCAAAAGTGTCAGGTGAGGGTGGTTGGTTAGGAGTATGGATAGGTGAAGCTCTCTAGTCTCTAAGGGTTTCATGAGTTAAGGTTGTCACATGTACAACGTCTTATTCCAAGAATGAGGTAGAGTAGGATTGTTATATTGCATGCTTTACTCATATGTACATATATATGTTGCTCATTATTTCTCTCTAGGAGGGTGAAGGTACTACAAGCTTTGAGAAAAATAGCAAGAGAGGAGGCTAGATTCTGAATTCAAAAGGTGGCTTTTGTAAATTTTTTGAATTTTGTTTTGAGAATTTTTAAAGAGGAAAAAGGATGGTAAATACCTCTGTATCCCGTTTATGACTCCTCCCCCAAACTTATCCTGCACTATGTCTTGGGGTGTCAAAATGTGAGTGAGATGTATAAATGGGATTTCTTCATTCCTGTGGTGGAGGCCCACTCAGACTCAAGAAGCATGCTTGCATATACTCCTCGTAGTGCATGATATTGTTCGTATTGCATGCCCTCCACCTTGACGTCACTAGTGGCTAATGCCACCATCTAGGCTAGACAAAAGAAGCTGCATTCATTTGATAGGGGCACCTACTGGGGGCACCTGTGGTATAATTGCGTCTTCTTGAAGTCTTTGCCTTCCATTTGGTCATACCCTTTTACATGACTTCTTATCATGTTAACAATCGCCTCGGTGCATGTGGTTTCCCTTTCTTTTATGGGAGTCTTTGCTATTGTCATATTAGTCTTCTTGTTAAGTCCAAAGGTTGCATACGAGATGTAGTAAAGGACTGCAGTCATGTTGATGATATTGACAGCCAGTAAGGTCCAATGGTTATGATGAAGAATTGGTAGGAAAATGAAGTCTGGTGGGGATGTCGCCAGGTGTTGTTGCAGCCACTCCTTTTCACCTGATCTTTTATCCTTCAAGATGCCATCGACTAGTAAGAAGTATGCCATGATGTGCATTTGGCATGCTATCACCTAGCAGCGCTTGGTAAGATGACACTGTGCTTACTGAAAGATACCCTCCTATTTTCAACATTTCCCGAAGGTTGTCTTTTAGCACTCAAATGCCATCCCTTTCGAAGATGACATCTCCCGACAAACCATATTCTTTCAAGGACATCATGATTACAATGAGTTCTTCTAATGATAGGCTAAGGTAGCTCCATCTGTCGAAGTCCTTGAAAGAAGGTGTAGTTTCTCCTATTGGTCGGTCGGGCTTTACATCTATCACGTCTTCTTCTTCAACCTCTCCTTCCTCAGGTTATTCTCTTGGAAGTCATTCTTCATGAATTTCTACTATCGAAGGCTGCTTTGGTTCATCATCTATCAGTGGTTTTACAGCTTCTCCAATGGTTTATGCCAGCCTTCATTCCAAGCCGCAACTCTGGCTGGCTCTGTCGGGTCCACCCATATGGTCTTTAGCTGCTCCCTCCAGGTGACCTTTTCAGGTAGAGGGATATCCTTGTGAAGCCTCTGGGGTACAACTTCAGAAGGCATCGTCGGGTCGCTAAATAAATGACGGTCGTAGATGACCTCCATAGTGTACACACCCCACAGTTCATGTAGGTTTTCATTGTCTAGATCTTCCAGGGGATGCCCTTGTTGATGGCTTCCATCATTCTCAGCACTATGAAGGTGCAATCCCTCAAACCATCCTCTTCTTGAGGAACTTTCTTGTTAATGGAGAAGAGCTTCCAGGACCCCTGAATTTGTTATCTGTATCTTTGATTGCTCGTTGTAGATGTTGTGGTATTTTTAGGGCATCTCTGCCTTCCTTCCTTTTGTAGATTAGTGAAGTGTTGTCCAGTTCAGTTGTGCAACAATTTAGCACCATCATCTTCTACTCATACATGTCAATGACTATCAGTGCCCAATGCTTTACATTCCTTATGGGCAGAACTACATATCTCGTTTCCTTCCTATGAACTGCTTCCTTCATTTCAGCTACATCAGCTGCCCTATAGTTTTTGTTGTAGAGGAGGCTAGCTAGATGTGTTATCCCATTCAAGATCAGATGTGGCTTGTCTGGTTGTAGAAATTCTTCCAGGAGGGTGGAGCAGAGTACCTTGAATAACCTTTTATGTACTCACACATTCTTCATGAATATCCCCTAGAAGTGGTCTCTGGATAGACATCTACCCTTATTGTTATATACAATGTCTGACCCGGGTAGATTGTCGCTGAGGATGTCAGCCAAGATTTGTGCATCTCTGTATGTTATCCATGATACTGTAGCCGTGTCCATCTCATCTTGCATGGCAGAGGGGGAGCTGCTCCAAGAGGTTCTGTTCTAGCTAGCACACTCTGTTCCTTGGTGGGCTCATTTGTAAATAATGTTGCCAATCTGCCATCTTCATCATCAGATGTTACTTCTTGTGCAAAAGGTGTCAATGTTTTGTCTATGGTCGGCATGGCTTTTGCTACTTGTTCATCTTCTTTGTCTAACCGTTGTGTTGTGGCCACCTGTTTTGTTACTTCTAAGGAAGCTTTTACAGCCACGCTATCTTTGGCATTGCTTTCCTCAGAAGTTTGGCCTTGCTTGGAGGCCGCCATCATTGCTAGAGTTGCCTCCATACTCCCATTGTATATTTAGTCGTTATGCTCATGGTGTGTTTGGAATAGGTGGAACTCACTACTCTCTTTGAGATCGGTGCCCAGATCAGCTAGTCTTTTGTCAAGCTCTTCTGCCCTTGTCGTACTGAATTCTGCAGCGATCTCTTCTCAATAAGCTATAACAATCTGTTCTTCAAGTGACATAGCATTTGTAGGCAGGGTTAATTGCTGCTCTTCTAGTATTCCACTGCCTTCATTGGTTTCATCCTGACCTTCTTCAAGATTGCTATTGAGATCGAGCTCCCTTGACAACATTGTGTTCTTCATTGTGTGTTTGTCGTTGTGGGAGCTTGATTGTTGTGGAGGTTCATTCTTCTTTGGCTCAGCTATCAGTGTTGTCTTTGTGTTGGCACTTTATGCTCCTATTCCGACCCCCCCTGTGTTGTCATCGTCATTGTCGTCATGGCTGTAGAGGCTCGACAAGAAGTGTGTTGGGCTCACTGAGCGCTTCAACTTCTTTTTCTT
Organism: Alisma plantago-aquatica; assembly: GCA_963693085.1. NCBI lineage: Eukaryota > Viridiplantae > Streptophyta > Magnoliopsida > Alismatales > Alismataceae > Alisma > Alisma plantago-aquatica. Next base: position 919,976,913 of record OY856414.1, read on the forward strand.
TCACTGGTTCTCGATTTCTTCAGGCTCCTTCTCGAGCTTGTGGCGGTCCACTTCAAGGCACTATCATTCTTCCTCAAGGCTAGCCATTGCTCTGTCATAGCCATGATGCATGTGCTCATTGTCGGCTCAAATGGCGTGCCTCTCCTTCTGTAGTCCTCCATTTCATTCTTCATCTCCTTCAACATTCCCATCATTATCCATTTGTTTCTTAAAGCTTCTTGGATAAAGTCTGGGAGTGCTCTAGTCCTTTCGTCAAGGACTTGTACCTATGTTGTCAGCACAGACAGAGAAGAAGAAATTTTTGTAGTTATTGTATCAGTTTGATGCATGTGTTCCTACATGGCATCAAACCTAGTACCTAATGTACCCCCGAAGGAAGGTTCATGTTGTTGTTGCTGGTGTAGCTATTGTTCCATGCATGTTATTGAAGAGCTTGTCATGGTTGGTTGTAGAGGTGGTGGAGGAATGCCTGGATCTTTTTCCTTATGCTTTCCTTTTGGGTCTATGTCTGCTCCACGGATTTCTATTCCTGGTACAACATGTTAGGCTTGTCCTTCTGGCTCGACTTTCGGTCCTACGTCAGGTTGCAGGTTGTCCACTGTGGCTTCCTCTTTCTCCACTTCTGGCTCTACTGTAGCCTCTTCCTGTGTGTCTCTAGAGGTGTGGGTTCTGCATTCCCCACTGGTTCTACCAGAGTGGGAGCCTTGGGGTGGGTTGTTCTACAACTTTCTCCCTTGCAGTTGGCGGATCACTTGTTTCCGCTGTCTTCTTTTTCTACACCACCAATTTCTTCTACGACTCTATGCTCCTTTTCTCTTTTAATTCTGGGGTACTACTTTTCCTAGCTCTAACTGCTAGTTCCGTGTTTGTGTTAGCTTGTAGTGACCTAAAATACATCTTTTAAATGTCATCTTGGGTCAGTTGTAGCTTGTGGGCATCATAGAAATGCCATCTCTGGAAGGGGAAGGAGCCTCTTTGTCCCTATTTTCCTGAAGTATAGTTTCTCCCCTTTTGTGCCATGATACCTATGTTGATAGGGGATTTGACATCTATCCTTTGTTGTCCCTCCATTTCTTTATACTTTAGGACCTCTACTGCATCCATTAGGTATTCAACAATCTTAGTTATCTATCCACCCATGCAGTTTGCAGAGTTCCTCTTTGCTTCCCCGCCTACTATCATTGATAAACACTCAATTAGTATCTTCCCATTATTTATTGGATTTTTGTTTATCATTGACCAGATAAGGAACATATCTCCCTTGGTAACTGTTCCCATTTCCATCATCATGTAAATTGCGTAGGTTGTAATATTTTGCATATTGTGGATGAAGCACGACGTGATCAGTGAGACTTTGGATATCTTTGAGCTGTGTTCTTGTGCTCTAGTCAACTCTTTCTATAGTTGATTTCTATCATAGATGACTGATTCCATTTTGTTGGGGGTGGTGGAGCATGCTTTTTCTTCTTCTATTGATGTAAAGATCTTCTTCAACATTGCCTCCGTTATCATGTGAGAATCACCTCCTAGTCTTACTTGTAATTTATAATCCCCTCTGCCCACCTTTCTTATCTAACTGCTTGTGTGGACTTTCTTTAGTGATGACATGAACTTTGTAGTTAGCCTTCTGTAGGGATTTTCCTCAGGTGTGCATAAGGTGCATAAGTTTGCACCTTATAGGAATTTGATCACCCTGTCATAGATTCCCATCTTCTTGAAGTCTTCTACGTCCAGGTATCGAGTCGGGGTAAATTTCTTGTTCTGGTACATCCAGTCATAGGTAGACTAGTGTACAAGTTTTTTTCGCACAAATGGGGGTTCTCCTGATTCTATACATGTCTCCCCCATGACTTCCTTGACTTCCCTGCCTCTTTCTTCTTTGAATTTTCAGCAACTACTGGCTTTGCCTTCTTGGTTCCCTTGGTTTCCTTGGGTGCAACTTTTCTTTTCTTGCCTTGTACTCTACTCTCTGACTCCCCTGGTTGATACTCAGAGGTCTCTATTTGCTCAGTTTGTTCTGTTTGTTGCTCAGAGTCCTCCGGTGTTAGATGACCTAGTATCTTTGATATTGTTCTAGCCTCAGCTGCAGCTCAACGCGTTTGGTCACTGGTAGAGAGGTATTCCACTTTAGTGCTATTGTAAGGCTCTCTACTATCTTCTCTACCTCCTTTAGGGAAGTTGCCTTCTTGTAGAGGGAACCACTGGTTGAAGGAGAAGACATCCTGCAACATTTCAATGAATTAGTTTATAGTTGAATTAAGCAAAGACTAGATTTCTTGTAATTATCTGAGGAAAGCATTTTGCAAACTTTTAATAAGGAATTATCAAGGTTTAAATATGTATATAGGGACCACGACCCGCAGTCTTGTTAGTAAATAAAGGGACACTGCAATCACGGTCTCTGGGGGGATTTTGGTCACAGTTAACGGAGGAGCAGATCATAGTCACATTTGTGATCACATTTGCAGTATTCTTTGATGTTTCAGACAGGTTGTGGTCGAAGGAACTGCGACCTCAAATAACGTTCTTCCATACCATGACCCACGGTGTGAATCTAAAACTTGAGAGAAACCACAAATGGGTTAGGGTTGGTGAGTATATCATGATTGTGGTTTGCAATCAAGACAGATTGTGACTCACGATCTTCGTTGTCCAACTATTCTTCTTCCCTTCTTCATCTATCGATCTGCTCTTCAATTGTAGACCTCCTCATCAGCGGGCGATTGCCCCTTTATTTACATTATTAGTGCTTTTAGTTCATGTTTGAAAATGTCGCCATTGGGGTGGTTTTGGTCATCCAGTTAGCAAGGGCAACTAGCGACGACTCTGTTGATTTTTCATTTAAATAGAATGAACTAGAAAGAAGGGAGAAGAGATAGGCAGAGGGCGAAAACAACAATGATATGGCATAGGCAAAAAATCTTGAAAATGGCGGTACGAGGAGTGAAAATAGGGTTTGCCATTTACCTTTTTGTGGAATGAGATGGCAAAATCAGAGCAGGTTGATGCGACAGTGATTTCGCTATGGCGGCGGATCGTCGGTCACAATTGTAGTTCTTCAGAGAAGAAGAAGCGTTTAAGATGGATTTGAGAATGGAGTAAGCGAAAAGAGTCCGGGAAACAAGGGTTTAAGAATATATACTAGAATTACCACAACCAGACAATCTAAGTTTAGAGTTAGTGACCTTGACTGCGGTGTGCTTAAGACACAACCGCAGGTCACACTATCTTCTATTCTAAGAGAGAAAGCAGGTCACAGTCAAGATGACTAAATAAAGAGACTGCATGTCATGGTCTTGCTTGAAGCAAAGCCATACCGTGACCGCGGTTTAGATCACGATCAAAGCTACTCGACCAAAAATCAAACTTGTTGCTTTAATCTATTCATCTTTTTGAAAGGAGATAAATATGTACGACACATAAAAGACTAGAAAACTAATCAAACGAAAAGGGTAAAGAAAACAAAGCTTAAGGAAAAAGAAGAAACTTGGGTTGCCTCCCAAGAAGCGCTTGATTTTATGTCTCTAGATAGACTTCATGATAATTCACTCCTTGAGTTGTTCAACTGGGTGCAACAACTCCTCATTCCTTTTCTCAGGGGACTGAATTGGTTCCTCCAAGTTTACTTTAGATCTTCACACAAAAGCCTCAGCCTTGTAAAATCTTTAAACTCTATACCCATTGACCTTAAAAATTCCAATTTTTTCACTTGAATATCCATCATTCTTGATGGGTAAATCTTCACCACGGAGAAAGGGCCTGACCCTCTTGTTCTAAGCTTTCCAGGAAAGAGCCAGATGCTTGAATTGAAGAGAAGCACTTTATCAGCTTCATGAACATCCTTGTTCTTTAGGTGGGCATCATGCCACACCTTAGTCCTTTGTTTGTAAATTTTTGCATTCTTGTAAGCATGCATCCTCAGCTCCTCAAGATCCGGTAACTGTAGGAATCTTTTCTTACCTTCCTTCTCCAAGTCTATATTCAGAAACTCGATTGCCCAAAGGGCTTTATGCTCGATCTCCAAAGGTAGATGGCAGGACTTACCAAAGACTAATATGTACGGTGTCGTGCCTATTGGAGTTTTATAAGCTGTTCTATAAGCCCATAGAGCATCATCGAGTTTCATAGACCAGTCCTTTCTAGTGCGGCTGACCGTTTTCTCCAGAATCTATTTAATCTGCATGTTGGATACCTTTACTTGTCCTAAGGTTTGAGGGTGATAGGGTGATAGGGTGTAGAAACTTTGTGTTTTACCCCATACTTCTTTAATAGTGCCTCAAATTTCTTCTCTCCAAAATGCAATCATCCATCGCTTATGACAGTTCGAGGCACACTGAAGTGTGGGAAAATGATTTTCTCAAATAACTTGATCACATCTTTAGAATTGCATGTTTGGGTTGCTACTGCCTCTACCCACTTTGACACGTAGCCAACGACAACTAGGATATATTGGTATCCTTTGGATGATGGGAAAGGACCCATGTAGTCAATTCCCCAGACATCAAAGATTTCCACTTCTACACATTCAGCCATAGGCATCTCACTTCTCTTACTGATATTCCCAATAAGCTGACATTCCTTGCATGTTTTCACAAAAAATGTCGAGTCCTTGAACAGGGTGGGCCAGTAAAACCCAGATTGGAGCACTTTTGAAACTGTTCTTTCTCCACTATGATGTCCTCCATATGGTAAAAAATGGCATTCTTTTAGGATTGATGGAACTTCTTCCTCTGGTACACACCTGCGATACAGATTGTCAGAATACATTTTAAATAGCAGTGGGTCATCCCATTAATAGTTCTTAACATCGGAGAAAATCTTGTTCTTTTGGTTGTATGTTATGTCAGGTGACAAGTGGCCATGGGCCAGATAGTTGCAGATATCTACAAACCAGGGCAAACTCTCCTCATCAGACTGAGCCATCAATCGGGCTTCATCAACATAATTTTCATTCACGAGTAACTGATTCTCTTCATCAAAAACTATTCTAGACAGGTGGTCTGTGACCACATTTTCTTTTCCTTTCTTATCAATGATTTCATGATCAAATTCTTGTAACTGTAGGGCCCACCTTAGTAGTGTGGGCTTGGTGTCCTTCTTTTGCATTAGATAATATATAGCGTTGTGGTCAGTATAAACCTTAACCTTGGCTCCTATAAGGTATGATCAAAATTTGTCAAACACGAAAACAATTGCTACCATCTCCTTCTCTATGGTGGTGTAATTCACTTGGGCTTCGTCTAACATACAACTCGCGTAACATATGACATCGTGCTTCTTATCTTTTTTCAGTCCTAGGACTGCACCTATGGCGTAGTCACTAGAATCACACATTATTTTAAAAGGTAGCTCCCACTCTGGATCTTGCAGGATTGGTGCAGAGGTTAAGGCCTCCTTTAGGGTCTCAAAAGCTTTTGAACATTTGTCATCGAAATCGAACATTGTGTCTTTAAGCAGCAAACTAGAAAGGGGTTTCGAAATTTTTGAGAAGTCTTTGATGAACCTCCTACAATACCAACACTCCTCACACTGGTCATAGATTTTGGTGGCGGGAGTTTGGAGATGGCTTCAATCTTTCTCAGATCCACCTCGATGCCTTTCTTGGAGATTTTGTGTCCAAGGACAATGACACTCTAAACCATAAAGTGGCATTTTTCCCAGTTCAAGACCACATGTTTCTCCTCGCATCTTTGCAAAACTAAAGATAAATTTCTTATGAAAGCATCAAATTCAGTTCCATAAATCGAGAAGTCAACTATAAAGACTTCGACTATGTCTTCTAAAAAGTCCGAGAACATGGAAATCATGTAGTGCAGGAACATTGTCGGAGCATTACATAGGCTGAAAGGCATCCTTCTGAAGGCATACATGCCATATATGCACGTAAACATTGTATTCTCCTAATCATCAGGGTGGATTGGGACTTGATAGAATCTAAAATATCCATCTAAGAAGCAGAAGTAATCATGGTGGGCAAGTCTTTCTAGAACTTGATCAATAAATGGCAAGGGAAAATGGTCTTTTTTTGGCCGAATTTAGCTTTATATAATCAATGCACATTCTACAGCCTGTGATAGTTCTTGTGGAAACTTCATCACCATTATCTCCCTTCACCATAGTCATTCCACCCTTCTTAGGTAGTACATGAATGGGGCTCACCCAGTTGTTGTCACTTATTGGGTATATGATTCATGCATCATATAGTTTCAATATTTCATTCTTGACTAATTCCTTCAACATTTGGTTCAACTTCCTTTGAGGTTGCACCAATGTCCTCGCAGATTCTTCTAAGTTTATCCTATGCATGCACAGGGCTGGGTTCTGTCCCTTGATGTCCTCAACGGATATCTGATTGGTCTTTTATGCTCCTTCAACTCTTCCAGGAGTCTTTCCTGTTGTTCTTTGGTGAGGTTTGCATTCATGATAACTGGGTTCCTTCCCTTGTTATCTAGGAACTCGTACTTCAGCCCTTCTGGCAGTGTCTTTAGCTTTGGCTTTGGCTTTGGCTTTGGATCTTCTAACTCTTCGTTTGACGGTTTCAAAGAAGCGTACTCCATTATCTCAATCACTTCTTCATCATTGAGACTTTCTACACCTTGGTTAAGGTAATCTAGTATCTCAACCACTTCGGGGTCTTCTATCAAAGGGTTCGGGTTATTCATGGCTCTCATAAGTGGGTCCACAATGACCTTTTCTTCTTAAATCTCTTCAAAATACTAGTTATAGCTGTCCATAAAGTAGATTGACTCTGAAAGAGATGGTCCCTTCATGGAATCCTTCACTTTGAAGTCAATATGATCACTTCTAACTCAGAGGGTTATGACGCCTTTAGCGACATCTATCAAGGCTCTTCTAGTAGCTAGAAAAGGTCAACTAAATATTATAGGACACTTTTGGTCCTCCACAGTATCTATCACAACTATATCATAGGGTATGAAGAATCATCCCACATGGACCGGGACATCTTCCACTATACCCACATGTCTCATAAACATGTGATCTTCTAGTTCTATCCACATTCTCATCTTGACCATGTCGGTCAATGCCTCAGGCTTATGTTGGCTCCAAAATCTACCAGACCCTTTCTTTCAACATTGTCACCAACACAAAAAGGGATATTGAAGGCTCCTAGGTCTTTCTTCTTAGTTGGCAGTTTTGCTTGAACAAAGACAATGGACATGTTTTCCAGATGTACCATTTTGACATGGTTCCCTCTCATTCTCTTCATGACAAGGTCCTTGAAAAACTTAGCATATGTTGGCATCTCCTCAAATCATCAAGAAATGGGAGGTCTTTATGTAGTTTCTTCACTACTTCCATGAATTTTTCATATCTTTTCTTCAAGTGTGCCTTGATAAGCTTGTATGGAAATGGAATTCTTGGTGCATCAGACTCTCCTTTGTAAAGATTTCATCAACAGGATCTGGATCCCTAGCTTCTCCACTTTTCTCTTGTCTTTCTTCAGAAAGCTTCTCCTGGTCGACATCTTTTTTAGCAGAAACTTCTCTCTCGATTGGTGGTCCTTTGTCTTTCCCATCCTCATTCTTGTCCCTTATTCAACAAATGATAAGCATCCTCACAAATCAGAGGGTAGCCATTTTTGCAGTCTCTATATTTGATGGAATCTTTCCTGAGGGATTCTTCACTATCTCTTCCAACTGTGCGAGTTGTTGGTCTATTTGACATTGATGCATCTACATATCTTCCATCTAGACTTGCATAGTACTCAGAACGCTAGAATTTGCCAAGGCACTTTGTGCTAGTTGATCGTTCATAGTAGATTGCCTCTTAGAAAAATTGAATAGTTGAGTTACTAAGTCTGGTTGGTTGTTATCTTTTGCCTGCCCCTATCCTTGACATTGGCCTTGACTTGGCCCTCAGCTTGGTCGTGCTCCTTGATGAGTCTAGTTCTTCCCTTGTGTTGAGTAGTTATTCTTATTAGTCTGATAATTGGTTGTTCGAGTATACAACTGTTGTCTGCCCCTCTTTTTGAATCCTTGCGGCGACTTGTGTCAATTGCCCAGCTTGTGTGAATATTATACTACTTCCTTATTTCCGTAGTTAAAGACATGGTGGTCTGGCCTCTTAAAGTTGGCATAGAAAATGTTCTGCGTAGTCTCCTCTTCACTTTCACTGTCTTTACTTGCTTCAGGTCTTGTGTAGATACAGTTATCAACCCCATATCCTCCTTCACCATAGGTGACACACTTCATCACCTTCTCAATGTGTTTCTTTCCTTTTCCTCTAGTATATCTCAGTTGTTTAATGTTAGTGGCAATTTTTAGAATTTGGGCTATCATAGTTTCAAGAGCCTTGGCTTCCATGGATGGTCCTTTAGATCCTACCTTCTTCAATGGCCCTCTGTCATTCCTATCATATTCTATGTCTGCTTGAAGAACAACCATGTTTTCTATTATCATCATAGTTCTTCTTGGCTTCTTCCCCAGAAAGTCACTGCCTGCTACAACATTCAATGAAGTCCCCGCAGTATGAGTCAGCCCATTATAAAAGGTGGTCACCAGAAACCCCTTATGATAGTTATGGTGTGGGCAATCACTGAGGTACTCTTAGAAGCGCTCCCATGTTTCATGTAAGTTCTTATCACGGAACCGGAATCCCTGTCCCATGAACCAAATGTATACCAAAGGTGACATGAGGAAGCGTAAAGCTTATCACACATGAATAGATAACAAGATAAAGGCACCAACATAGTCTCAACATTCAACAAGTATAAATTATACAAAATGCATTATATTCATGAATTCAATTACATATTTCCAGAGTCAAGGTACAAGTCATTCATGTGCACTAAATCTGGGTCTTACAACCAGTACACCTAGCATAGCTCACCAAGCCCTTCATCTTTCTAGCCATCTCTGAACCTAAAAACAACATACGAGAAATGGGTCAACACACGAGGTGTTGAGTATGGGGCAGAGAGATACATATATATATAAGCTTTGCATAATTTGAAAAGATTTCAAGATGAAACGAACAAGAATAAACATGTTAACTATTTAACAAAATGCGAAACCATGTTTTATGTCATTTCACTCCATTATACCAACAATATCAAGCATGTTTAAGGCCTTTGACCATCTTCCCGTCGGAAGGGTCCGTAAGGGTGCTCAAGATTAGCTAACCCTTTTATACAAGAGGGACCTCAAGGACGTCACCAAGAGTTAACCCTTTATCAACAGTATTATAATGTAGTTCTATATATATGTGTTCAGGTTATAAAATCGACGAGGCAAACATCGAATATGACATAACAATACTACATGGTAATATTTCAGCAAGTAAATAAACAAGCATACAATATATGTCTTTTCAAGAAAGAAAGCGATAGTCATATAACTAGATAAGGCCCATACCTGATTTAGAGATTTCATAACCTAACATATCCTTCACCATCTAGCCACATGCCAAACCTAATTAACAACAAGATTACATATATGCATTAGATTCTCATCAATAACCCTAATTAGATGCATTTTAGGGTTTTGGCCAAGATGGGTTCCAAATTGCTTATTGGTTCATTATATGATATTTTACTGATCTAGAGGTCATCATGATGGTGTGGTTCTAGTTTCATATCATTCTAAGGTTCCACGGATTACATATGACCATTTCAAGGTTTAAGTTCCTTAGTACATTAAAGGATCAAAGACTCATAATAGAGTAACCGAGATCAAAGGTCATCAATGAAATAGAACCAAGCATAAGGGATGGTTTAGATAAGCAAGAATAGGACATAAGAGGCATAAACAAGGTTGGGTAGATGTCCCTTAGGGTCTAGGTATCATTGTCCAAACTTGGTATCATCATCAACATTCATTTTAACATCAACATGGTTCATGTATGCCATCAATATTCAACATGAGACTAAAGTGGGACACCCACATACAAGATATCATGAGGTATAAAACATGTCTAATTTAGGAGATTAAAGAGAATAGATTAAGATCCATATTAGGATTGGGGCACTATGAAGACAATCGAGCAATGCAAAAACACATAAGGTAGCCACTAGGATACTTAGGGATATATCCACTGACATAGGTCAAGAGGAGACGAACCTACGCATTAAGATCTCACAACATCACAAGCTTACTGATTTCATAGTGAGGAGGGTATAGGTTCATCAAAATTTTCAAGCTTTAATCATAATCAAGCATTCATCATGGTAAACAAGGTCAAACTTCGTATTTCAGCAAAGCAGTAGAACTACGAGCAGATATAGGGTCTGGAAGTTGCTCCAACTTGTAGGTCTTGTCGAGAGGATCAAAACAGTATATGGGTTCACTATATTTGGCCAAGGAAGTTAGGAGCTATGCATTTTATAAGATATCAATCCAAACTATAGGAGTTCACATTAGGCGTTACCTTGATAATTTATTGGCCGATCTGGGCTGTTGCTTGCTGGGCCATCAATCTGATGGTCGGTGGCTGTCTTTCCCACCCTCTCGGACTCCCCCACGGGATTCCCCTATTTTCGTTGCCCAGAACAGAGGCAAAACAGGGCCCTTCCGCACCCACCTCCCTGGCACACCCCACTAGGGGTTCGAGTAGAAATCAGAGGGGATGGAGGCGTACAGTCACCGATCGTTGCTGAAGCTCCTTTAGCTAGCTGCGAGGAGGCCCGATGTGGCCTGGGCGAACTTGTGCCCAAAACCACCATGGTCGTCAACCTTCTCCTGGAACCGCACGCCCACAGACGAGGATGTTTTCTAGAGCACCTCAGATCCTCACGGTCACAACGATCTCTATACGCGACAAAGGAAAGTAGCGGCGACCTGAGTCTCGTAGCCACCCAAGGTGGCGGCGCCGGCCATGAGTCACAATAGGGCTCCATTACAAAGGGAGGGTGGCGGTAGGTTGTTTTCAGTAGGTTGGCAGCCATCCCTAGAACAAGATAGGAAGGGAGGAGCGATGGGGGGAAGAGGGGCAAGAGTAGAAAGTAGAGCTTTAAATAGTGTAAGGGGGTTGGGGTTTGCGTTCTCTTCAATTGTAGCAGGGTATTCATTACTTTCCAAATCTGGCTGGAGGAGAGGGATGACTCTCCAGTCAAATGCTTATTTCCCTTTTGGGAAGAAGGAACAAACTAGCTAGATGCACCGCACGTCTGTGATTGGTCCCAAACTGTTTATTTCCACATAAATCAATTAAATCAAGGATAGATTAAGACAACCTTTGTAAATTCATAACTTGGGCTCTTAAGGTCCAAATGATGTGATTCTTGAGTCATTAGATTTGTATTCGAAAGATCTACCACTTGACATATAACAGGGAGCAAGTATATCACATGGAATAGGTTCAAAAAAATTGCTTACAAGAGGGTGATATGTTAAGAGCTAAAAACTTAGGTCCATGAGCAAATTATGTCGCAAAGGTTGAAATGAAGCATATAGTAATCAAAATGGGTCATCGACAAGTTGAGTCATAGAATTAAACTCATGTTGAGTGGTCTGAGTTACTAATAAAGAGAGAAATAATATAATGAAAGAGAGAGAAAATTGTTGTTGTCACAATTAGGCTCACCAAATCTAGCACTCTTATACTCCAGATAACATGGGTATATAAAAAGGTGTTCCCGAAGGAACGATGTCACATGAACCCCAGTAGAACAAGAAAAACAAGAATAAGAAGAAAAAATAAAAACAAAAGAAACAAGATGAAATAAGTATATGGGGAAAAACTCAGGTTGGGGATCACCGACTAAGACTTCTCACCAACATGCAACATCATCATCTCTCTCTCTCTCTCACATACCCTTATCAAGACTACAAGCAGCCATCAAAAGTGTCCTTTTCAGTCTCTCTCGAGATGAGGATAGATCTATGTAACATACTGAATTCTGGGCATTTTACCTTTTGATCCTCTTTTCCTCTCAATTATATTCTTTTTGGCCATTTTGTTTAATTTGTGGAGAATATAATGGCCTAATGAGCATTTGTTCACCTTTTCTCTCAATATTTAGGTCTATGCACAAATACCTCAATAAAAGCTTAGTAATGGGTGCAATATGTAAAATGTCAACTTAAGTGATAAAAAGAATAAAGAAATTTATGCTAGAACTTTCTAGTATATTTTTAGATATGAAAAATAAAGGAAATCTCGAAATGTGCATAAAGGGGATGATAAATGTCATAAATGGAGAAAATAGGGAATATATTGAATAAAGAAGGATAATAAGGAATATGTTGTTTCAAAAATCATAAATAGAAGCCACAAGATAATTCGATGACAAAATTCATTTCCTTGAGCCAAGAGATACTTAATGGCCAAGTTGCATCTAATTTGGATAATAAATAAATATATAAAAGCCTTTATTGTAGGATAATGGGAAATAAGCCAAGAAAGATAAATACAATATCTAATGTCCTCAAATTGGAAAACTAATTCAAAATTCGTGATATAAACAAAAAAATAAGTCTTTGGGCAAATTTACAACTAGTTTGGATAATGTTTGAATAATGAGTAAAAATAGGAGAGAGAAAATGTGTAGAATCTTCCATAAATTAAATAAATAAATAAATAATCTCAAATTGTGAAATTAATTATAAAATTGTATCCATGTCACTTAGGGAGACTTATGGGTGAAGTTTCACAAATTTTAAGGAATATTATCACCTCTTTTGAAGGAGGAAAGATAAAATGTATTTTTAATTATTTATCCTATTAAAAGTCTTCAAAAGGAAAAAAATAATTCAATATTTGGATTCTACACGTCAACATTAGTCAAGGTGTGAATTTTGGTTAATTTTAGAAATCGTTTGAGCCCTCAAATGAAGAAAGAGAAATTCATTAAATAATATCATCACACTTTAATTGAATTCGAAAAGGAATTGAATAATGCAAGTCACGCGCCCATTGTGATTTCACTTTGATCTTCAATCGTAGGTCTCATATAGGATGGCTGGTAGATTGTCTCCTACCCACGGCCAAACAAGGCAACATGTTGGTTTTGGGGATATTTGGATCACGATTTCCTCCCTCGATTCACCACCATTTGTGATAATTTTTTATGTGTTAGTTTCGTTTGAAGTCTGCAGCCAATGAGCCCTAAATTGGGACCTATGGTTGAGAAACTAAGAAACCCCCAAAGATTGCTCCCCAAGCTTCGATGGTCCCCATAGAAAACCCTAACCCACACATCTGTGTATATAAATAACGCTACCCTGAGCTTCCTCCTCTCGTTTACAACTCATCACAACTTCCAATTGCTCGATTTGTCAATGTTTCGACCACCGATGAGCAGCCAAAGATGTGTATATTGTGGCACCCCTCTCTTGATTTTCACTCACCTTTGACGCAATTAATAGAACCATCAAATTCGGGATCTCTTCCTCTTTCAATCGCATATTTGAACGTCGGTTCTCTTTATTCCAAAAAAAAATATTTGGACGTCGGTTTTGGTTGGGTATCCTGGTTTTTCCCAAAACCACAGTCAAGCAGCAGCTGCTGCTCGATGCCATGGCAACAGGTTTGGGAGGTCAATGACTCCCTATGTTTTTACTCTTTTACCCATGTTTTCCTCTTTCTTTGTTATTCTCAATCAGAGGCAATATTGTCCTTTTTCCCTTATTATTTTGGTTTTGAGGCGAGTCAACTGGACATTTGACCCAACAACATGGATGAATCTGATTGAGCTATGTCATCTAGGCCCCACTCTCTCTTTCTTTCTCTCTCACAACTTTAAATGTTGATGTGGAATTTGGTGATTGGTGAGATTTCTAAAAATCATAACTTTTGCTCTGGTTGTCTAAAAATAAAAAGAAAATATGTTCTGGACTCAAAAAAAGATTTTCTATCTAATAAAAATAATTCCAATGCATAGTTTTGAGTTCTTCGAGTATGAGTTTTTGAGGATGGTTTAATTAACCAAAAATCACCAAAAAGCATCTAAAAGTCTATATCTTCAAAATACATAATATTATATGTCATTTTGATCAGAAAACTCTAATTAAGACAATGGCGATATTTTTAGAGTCTAATTTTAAGGTTTTCATAAAAAGGTAGTAACTTTAGGGTTTTAAGCGTTTAATGAATGAATATAGTTCTAATACATAAACATGGTGTTGATATTAGGAAAAGTGGAACATGGAATCGATTAAGTGGTTTCTAGGACTCTAAAGAATAAGGTATGTGATTAATACACTTCAATTGGGAATTATTTGTACCTTAACCTATGTTTTTCCATAATGAGGCTTAATTGCACCCTATATTCTATTCTCTTGCATCTATTGCAATACTTGTCTCAGAATCAGTTTGGAATATTGTTCTTGGGTCTTGGTACCCCTTTGCCATGTTTTATTTAAATGATGTTATTACTTGCCATTGTTTCTAGCATGTTGATTTTATTAGACTAACTAGCTATAGTAGTGGTACTTATGTTCAACCACCCATAGCTGGGGAATGTGTTATTTATCCCTGGGGAATGTCTTATTCTCCTCCGCACATGAAATATGTGTAGGTGATTGGAAATGTGTTATTCTCCCCTCACCTTTTGGTTGAAGGTCCTGTAGGTGCCTCAACCCTACCTAGTTAAGGTAGTCAATATTAATCATACATGTAATCCTTTTATGATATCTTGTTTATGGAAAGCATCTATTGAAAGCTTCTTGTATATTTAGCCTCATTCTCTTATATCTTCATCTTATGATGAACCCTAGCCTACTTTTACATGCTTTACTTATCTTGCCATCTTAGAATAGTTTTTGTGACACATACTTTTTATTTTCCTTTCCCTTTTGTTGGGTGCCTTCCCAACCACCCAGATGTGGAACAAGGTGATGAATAGGGCTTGAAGATCTTGGCTTTGGCTTGGACTTAACTAATGGAGTTATGATTTGTGAGACAAGACTGTGGTAGTTAGACTTCCCTCTATCTAGATCCTAGTTGTGTATGTTGATGTAACCCTAAAAGAGAGCTTGTTGATATATTTTGTACAATCTTTTATGAAATTGATTTAGTCAGAAATTTTTATTCCGCTGCTTTCCAAATGGAATTTGTTTATCATATTTTAGTAGAGGGTGGTTTATCCCACTTTACAATCTAACTCTAAGGGTAGTCTCTCTCTTGAGATGACTACATGAAAACTTCACAACAAAATATATGGTTTTAAGGCTTTTGCATTCAAACATTTTGATGTGTTCATACTACTCCATAACACACGATAAAAGTGATATTTCTCTCTCAAGATATCGAATATCAAACATCACAAGATGGTAGCTAAGCATACAAGTGAAGCATTAAAATGGGTGCATGGAGATAATCTTGATAAGAGTATGTATATATTTAATAGAAAGAGACAATATACATTTTGGAGAGACTTAGTGGCTAATCCCAACCCAAGTTAAGATGTTTAGCCACTCATGCTTGCAGATAGCATAACAGATATACAGAAACATTAATACATGAAGTCCTACGAAGAGAGGAGGGAAGTATAATGAAATGGAATTATAGATCTAGAGAGAAGAGACATGATACGACACGGTACTTCTTCAGATCTAGATCCATTCACATAGACGACATGGATGGTCTTCTTCTCTCAAAAAAGGAGTGTTCAACCTTCTCTCTCCTCAGCTTCCACCTTTAGAGATCCAAGAATGGGGGATGGGATGGTCTGGAATGAGTCTGAGATGCAACAGCACTTCGTGGTCCTTGGGATCCAATCTATCATCTGATGATTTGACAAGACGGGTGGGTGTGCTATTTATAGGGACATTACACTGACTTAAGCCCAGACTGCGGTCGCGGTCTTGGTTGGGTGAGGTGTGAGACCGCAGTCACGGTCTTCTCTTTATTGCTTCATTCATTACAGTTGGGTTGAGTCGCAGTCTGGTGATGACCACAGTCAAGGTCGACTTGTTGTGTTTGGAGAGATCGAGGTTGAGGTCTTCTTGCTCGATCACGGTTTGTGAGGATTAGTGATGAACGCGGCCTCTAAGATGGTCATAGTTCTTCTTGATTGTGTGTCGTGTTGATCACAGTCTCTGAATACACTGTGACCCCTAGTATGATTTAGGACCCATGTTCTGATCGAGACCAATGTTGTGGTCATGGTAAAGCAGTGATCACAACTTTGTTATGTTCGCGGTCCACCTTTAATGCCTGATGATCTCGATCTCAAAGGAGCTCTAAAATTGCAATCGTGGTTGAGGGATAGGTGGGTCACGATTGAGAAAAAAATCACAACTTGGGTTGTGAATGTACCTAAAACAATGTAAGTGAGGTTTTAGTCAAAAGGTGGTGAAATTAATGGAAAATCTAACAAAAGATATACTAAAATAGGTATGAAATATATAAAAAAGTACATAAAATAAAGTGTTATCATGAAGATAGGAGTAGGACCACCAACATCAGAGGGTGTGGGAGTAGCAATGGAAGGCTCAGGAGTGGGGTAGAAGTGATTGTATGCATAGGATGCATAATCACTACCAAGGTAAGACTGGTAGGTGGGGTATGGGTGTGCACAGTATAAGTTCATGTTTGGCATGATTGAACATAAATCCTAGTGCAAATGCTCCTAGAACTAGTGGTTGTATGCCTGTTGGTGCATCATGTAACCCATGAGGGCTTCAATTGACACACAGAACGAGGAACAGATAGGTCGGGGTGGCTGAGGAGGTGGATCTCAGGTAGAGCTAGAGGCAGGGGCAGTTGAGGCAGAGGCAGAGGGTGAATCACCTAGTGTGGAGGAGGAAAGGATAGGCACGGATTTCTAAATGGTGGTCTCACTAATGCACACTCCCTTACTGGAAGGTCTGTAGTGGAAGTCAGACAAGTGTGATTTTTCATTGTTAAATTGGAAAAGACCACAAATCAAAGTTATATAAGGGGGATGGGTGCAATGGGTATTCTTTCCAGAGTCAAAGCAAGTCATATGGTACAGAATGTATCTAGATCACTTGACTCTAACATTCTCTAAGATGCAGTACACAATTACCACAATGTTCTCTGCAATGTCCGTTTGATTTTTCTTTGGGTATATGTTGTAGTTGACCACTTGAGCTAATATACACTTATTGAGATCAAGGGAGGAGGAGGGTAGGGTGCCCTTCTTCTTATAAGGAACATCTGGTTTCTTCAGATAGTGATGGACATCAGGAAGAGTGATCTCATTCTACTTGTAAAAACCTTCAGGGTCAAGTTTCTTCAGATAGTGATGGATATCAGGAAGAGTGATCTCATTCTACTTGTAGAAACCTTCAAGGTCCAAAAGGTAAAAATACTTTCCATAATCCTTACACCATGTGTCATTCTCATCATCTTAGAAAATAAAACATTCAGGATATCCTCAGAGATTTGGAATTTCTTCTCGACGATCATGGAAGTGAGGATCAGTTGAGTATTCAGAGGGGGTACAAGGGAGTCATAATTCCAACACAAATTTGCGTAGAATTTGTGAACTACTTTCATGCTCATAAGAGAATTGTTCGACAGCTAGGGTGGGTAGGTGATGAACAAAAAACAACCTCACCACTTGATCGATGATAGCTTGATGCCTAGGGCTAGGATAAAAAAGGGATCTAAAAGGAAAAGGACTCCTAGTAAGAAGATCTTTATACCTATTTACAACCTCAATTGAGACAAAGAGGGTCTCATCGAATGGAATCAAGCGAGAGGATGAAGAAGAGAATGGTGCATTGCTAGGGGAGGGCCTCTTTCTTCTATGAGAAGCCATGGAGGCAAAGAGAAGGATAAGAAAGGAGAAAACACACAAAACAAACAACCAAAACCATTCACACACCAAGGTTGAGAAAGGGGGAAGGTCTAGGATAGTCTTTCTAGGTCGAATTTGGGCTAGGTTAGGGAAGGTAAGGTCCGGGGCTGAGAGCTTAGGGCTAGAAGAAGGGGAATCACTCAGCTATTGTCTAGTTGAGATGGAGAATAGTCGGCCAAATCTAACTTAAGTTAGCTTCAGCCCGTTGATTGGTCGAGTTCTATGAGTCAAAAACTCGACCCATTGGTCCATACAGAATATCTTTCGACCATGGATCGGTTGAGTTTGTCCAGGAGGAAACCCGACCGATGGTCAACCTAACCTAAGACCATCATACTTAATTTCTATCCATTTGAAAGCTAATTAAATTTATTTTTCATGTCCATTATGTATATTGAACATACTTAGGCACATATGACTCATCATTAGGTACTATTTTGCGATAAAACAAGTGTTTACAAAAAATACCCAAAAATAAGAGAAAAACAAGGCAATATGAAAATGAAAAAGCAATATTAAGCATATTAGAACTCAAATATGATCATGATCGATGGAAAACAAATATAATAGATGAATACTAGCTAGAAGGCATATTAGATTCATCTAAAGTAGTTATAAGCAATTTTCATCTAATAAAGTTAAATTGCTCTCTAGCTAGAGGTTTAGTGAAAATGTCTGCCAACTAATTTTCTGTGTTCACATGTGTGATATAAATATCCTTCTTGGCAATGTGATCATGAAGAAAGTGATGGAAAACCTCTATATGTTTAGCTTACTATGCAATATAGGATTGTAGGACAAGTTAATTGCACTAGTATTATCACAATATATAGGAGAAGAATCAAAATGAATGTTAAAGTCTTTGAGCATTTGCTTCATCCATAGGACCTGGGTACAACAACTCCCAACTATAATGTACTCAGTCTCGGTGGTTGATAATGCCATGGTGCTCCATTTTTTGGAGAACCAAGACACCAAGCATGGTCCTTGGAGGAAACAAGTGCCACTTGTGCACTTTCTATCAATCAAGCAGCCTGCATAATTGACATCACTATAGGCAATAACAACAAAGTTCCTTGACTTGGGATATAATAGTCCAAAGTTTTGAGTTTTGTCTAGGTACCTTAAAATACTTTTAACAGCTATAAGATGAGATTTCTTAAGATTTGATTGAAATCTAGCACACAAGACAATACTAAACATTATGTCAGGTCTAGACATAGTTAAGTAAAGTAAACTTCCAATCATACCTCTATGAATCTTCTCATCTACCTTCTCACCTTCTTCATATTTATCAAGTTTGGCATTGTTTGACATGGGTGTGTCCATCAGCTTAGTATTCTCCATCCCAAAGTGCTTAAGTATTTCACTTGTGTACTTGTGTTGGTTGATGAGGTTCCCATCTTTTATGTGCTTGATTTGAAAGTCGATGAGGAATGTGAGCTCATCCATCATACTCATCTTGAATTCACTCTGAATAAGATCATTAAATTCTTTGCAAAGATCAAGGTTAGTTTTGCCAAAAATAATATCAACAACATATATTTGAATGATAAGAAAATTGATAGAAATGTGCTTTAGAAATAAGGTAGAATCCGCGTTGCCCATGATATAACCATGATCTAACAAAAATTTCTTTAATTTCTCATACCAATCCCTTGGTGCTTGCTTGAGTCCATAGAGAGATTTTTACAACAAATAAACATGGTTAGGTAGACTATCATGTTCAAAGCTCAGAGTTTGTGCAACATACACTTCCTCCTCAATTGTACCATTCAAAAATGCTCTTTTATATCTATTTGATACAAAAGAAAGCAAATACGAATGGACTCAAGTCTAGCTATAGGTGCATATTTTTCATCATATTCAATACCTTCCTATTGATTATAGCCTTGAGCCACTAACCTTGCTTTGTTTCTTACCACTTTGTCACTTTCATCTAGCTTGTTGCGGTAGAACCATTTGGTACCAATGATATTTCTACCACTTGATCTTGGCACAAGGGTCCAAACTTTGCTCTTCTCAAACTATTCTAGCTCCTCTTGTATAACTAGGATCCATTCTTCATCCCCAAGAGCTTCCTTGACATCTTTGGGCTCTAGTTGTGAGATGAAGGAATTGTTGGCTTGTTCTTTGTTGAATGCAGCCCACATATTCACTCTTACAAATGGATCACCTAAAATTAGCTCCTTAGGATGATTCTTCGCAAACTGGGGAGTTGGATCCTTCTTATCATCATCTTTTTCTTCTTCTTGAGCAGACACCTCTTTTCCATTTTGGGTGATGTTGAGTTCTTTAAGAATAAGAATTTCTTCATCTGCAACATCATCATTTGAAACAATATCTTTGGGAATAGAGGGGTTAGTTTCAATAAACATTACATTAATAGATTCTTCTACCTTAGCAAGATCAACATTATAAACTCTATATGCCTGGCTAGTAGTGCTATAGCCAAGAAAGTAAGCCTTATACGATTTCAGATCAAACTTGTCAAGATAATCTTTCGTATTCAAAACAAAACAAGGACATATGAAAACATGAAAATACTCAATATAAGGCTTCCTACCATGCCATAGCTCATGGGGGGTTTCTTAAGGGAAGGATGAATGAAAACACAATTTTGCACAAAATAAGAGGTACTGATAGCTTTAGCCCAAAACTTCTTAGGAGTGTCATACTCAAGAAGCACGGTCCTAGTCATCTCATGTAGAGACCTCTACAGCCCCATTTTGTTGAGGTGTTCTAGGTGAAGAAAAGTTGTGTGCATAACCAGACTCATGACAAAAAGGCTCAAAAAGCTCACTTTCAAATACTCCCCCATGGTCGCTACGGATGAAAATAATCCGGCAGGAAGTTTCATTCTCAACTCATTTGTAAAAATGAGAGAAAACATCAAGTGTATCACTATTTGAAATGAGAAAGAAGTTGCAAGTATATCTAGAGAAATCATCAACAATAACAAGGCAATACTTGGAACCGTGAATTGATTGAGTTCTCATTGGTCCCAATAGATCAATATGAAAAAGCTCAAGAGCTCTCTTATTGATATGGACTCATTTGGATTTGAAGGAGGTCTTGGTAGGGTTTCCTTGTGCACAATGTTGGAATTCTTCATCCTTTTCAAAATCCAATTAAGGAAGTCCCTTGACAAAGTCATTTTTGCTCAACTTTGTAGTTGATGCATATTTACATGACCAAGCTGGCGGTGCCAAAGAGAAATATCATTTGAATTTGCTACAAGGCATCTACCAGCCACATGCTTAATAGAGTTAAGAACAATAACATAAATATTACCACTTCTAGTTCCCTTATATATAACTTGGTAGGTGAGGGAATCTAGAATCAAGCATTCAAAAGTAGTAAATAGAACAAGGTAACCATTACCACAAAGTTGACTAATAATTATTAAATTGTGATGTAAGCCATCCACTAAAATAACATTCTTGATGCATAGGGATTGACCTACATCACCCTCACCTTTGACTTTACCTTTCTTGTTGTCCCCAAAGGTGACGTATCCTCCTTTCTTCTTTTTGAAATTGTTGAAATGGCTTACATCACCTGTCATGTGCTTTGTGTAGACACTATCAACAATACATCTAACTTTTCCCTACAAGAAAGGAGAATGTCAGCTGCCAACTCAAACTTTAGGATCCAGAGTTAGCTTGGGGACCCATTTCATCTTTGGGTTGGTCCCCTTAGGCTTGTAAGGACAATAAGTAGAATAATGATCATCACATTTTGCAATAAGAACAAACCATATGATTCTTAGTGCATGAAGATTCTCCTACAAAGAAAGAGATCTCCTTGCTCTTTTTATTACCTTTGGCCCTTCTCCTGTCCTTTGAGGCCCCCCTACAAATCCCAAACCACTAGTACCACTTTGTTGGGTAGAATGATCAACAATTTTATTTAGGGAGTTCTTCCCTTTGAGGAATTTCTGCAGGGATGATCTTAATCTATGATTATCATCATTTAATGAAACAATAGTAGAATATAAATGAGATATGGCATCCCTAGCATGAACAAGATTAGCCTCAAGAAATAGAGCTTTAGTAAGATATGAATACTTTTCAAGAGAAATAACAACTATATTAACATTAGGAAATAAAGGTCTAGAAGATAGATCGTTTACTTGACTAAGCAACCTAGTATTTTCAGATTTTTAGCATTTGAATCTCTTTGAGATAAACATCTCTCTCTTCTTTACAAGCATCAATAAGCAACTTAAATTCAGCATTTTTAGTTTTAAGCAATTCAAGTTCTTTTAGGAAATTTTGTTTCTCTTCCTTAACATTTTCAATGTTCTTAAGGTAGATATCATTTCAACTTCAACCCCATTGAAGTGAAGTTCAATATCAAGATATTGCCCTTGCAAATCATCAATACTCTCAAGACTGGTTTTCTCATTCAATTCCAAAATTTCAAGCTTACCATAAAGATCATCAATGATTTACCTACCATTTTCTTTTAGATTTACATTTAGCAAAAGAAGAACGGGTAGTAACAAGCATGTCAATGATAGATTCTTTAGGAAATTCATGCAAGCTTACCTCACTTATCTCACTTATCTCACCAATGTCTTCACTTGTAGAGGCCATGAGCGTAAGGTGGCACTCTCCATCTTCTTCAGAGCTAGAGCTGCTTGAAGATGAAGCCTCTGAAGCCGTATGAGTTGCATTCTTGTGTCTCTTTTTCTTGTTGTCCTTCCTTTTGTTCTTGATCTCCTTCTTGTAATCCTCTTCTTTCCTTGAGCTTCTCTTGTTGTGTGACTTTCTTGACTTTGGGCATTCACTCTTATAGTGCCCCTTTTGACCACACTTGTAGCATCTAGGAGTAGAGGAGGACTATGCTTGCTTTCCCTTAAAGTGCTTGCCCTTGATGTAGTGCGCTTCATGTTCACTAGGGCCTTCATCTTCACTAGAGGAGGGGGAATAAGTCCAACATGCAAGTTGTTGTTGAATGATAACAACCTCCACTTGTTCTTTGAAAGCACTATCTTTCATCTTCTTGGCTTCCTTCTCTTCTTGCTTAGCTTCTTCTTCTTGCTTGTCAAGTCTAGGCTCATGAGCTTGAAGATTGCCAATGAGTTCTTCAGTTGGGATGTCACCAAGGCCCCTCACTTCTTCAATGGAGGTTACCTTTGACTCCTGATGCGATGATTTTGAGTCACATTTATAGACTTGTTTCATTCGTGTTTTATGCTTTTATTGGTCATTTTGGTGGTTAATATTGCATAATTCATCTACTTTAGTCTATGACCCTTCCCATTTTCAATTCTCCCTTATTTTATTGTTTTGAGCATAAATGATTATAATTATGTGTTTATTTTGGCATATGTGGCTTCGTGTTGCAATTTCAGGAAAAACGAATATCTGCATTCGTCGATACCATCGACGGATGTCGATACTATCGACACAGCCACAGGTTGCCAGCCGCAAGGAGAAGCACAAAGTCGATACTATCGACATTGAAGTCGATGGTATCGACATACCATCAAGTTGCTCGTGAGAAGTGAGTCGATACTATCGACTGGTGGAGCTACAGCGACACAAAAAGACAAAACCGTCGCTACAGAGTGTCGATACCATCGACCCGCGTCGATGGTATCGACCCAGCATCAGGCGCCACGAAGAAAAGAAATGAAGATCGACCGATATAGCACAGGGTCGATACTATCGACCCGCGTCGATAGTATCGACGCCGTCAGATACAAATTTGGTTCAGATCGATCTAAATCCGACGACTGTGATTATTTGACGACCTAACTCGGGGATTATACCTAAGGACGGCGGCCATGAGAAATCTATCACGTCATTAGCCATTGCACACATTTCGAGAAGGTGTGGAGAGAAGAACGGAGCACAGAAGCACGCCCCCTCCGATCCGGACGCTGAAGAAGACATTTTCCACCACCGAAAGGCGGAAGAACGTGTATTCTACGCCAAGGAGCGATTGGATCTTCTCCGTTCAGGGGTTTCACCACTCAATCACGTTTTTCTCCATGTTTCCCCTGTTCTCTACCATGTTTTGCTTCGAGATGAACATGCGGGGCTAATCCCCTTTGTCTTTAGGACCAGGAGTAGCCCGAGAATTCATTGTATGACAATTTTATTATAATAATTCATCTTTTATCTCTTAAATGCGTGGTATAATTTCGTTTTCTCAATTATATTGTTATGCTTGATCACCATAATAATAATCCAATGCTCTTAATTACTTTGAAAGAAGAATTAATGGTTGAAAAGAAACGAAATTCACGTTAATTGACAAATCCCTTGAACAAGGTGGTGTAAGGTTAATGGTGGATACCGAGAGATCGTTTTTAATGCACCTAGTTTAGGGTATAGGTTACTACGATGGTGGAACCAACCTAGACATAGGTAGTCAATGGTACCACGACAGTGGGCAATTGTGATTTCAGGCCACTACCCAGATAGAGAGATAAATTTGAGTGACTACATAGAATTTAATACAATGAAAACTCGCGGTGAAACCGCCATCCTAAAGATCTCCATCTGAATTGATTAAAATAAACATTTAATCGATTTCTTTGTTTTCTTTTATTTTTATTTTCTTTTTAATCAACTCTTCCAACTATTTAATTGGTCTAGCTAATTGCGAACAGTTAGTAGTAGTCTACCGATAGTTCACGTGTCCCTGAGTTCGACTCGGGCCTCGCAAAGGCCTATATTACATTGACGCGTACACTTGCGTTTCTACGCATGGTAAAATCGTGTCAAGTTTTTGGCACCGTTGCTGGGGACACGGCAATTGTCGGCACTACGAGTGCTGCAAGCGGCCACTCTAGGCCACATTTTTTTATATAATTATTTTTTAAATTCACTGTTTATCTTTCATATTTTGTAATTGTCTAGCACGATACTAAATTGAACTATCATTTTTACAGGTACTTGTGCATGGTGCAGACGCGTAGCACCAACTACACGCAACAGGCACCAGGGGTTCCACATATGGGACCAGACGATGAGGAGAATATTTTCCACAATCAGCTTGAGGATACAGATTCAGACTTTGAAGCAGAAGCCATGGCGGAAGAACAAACAATATGGGAGAAGATCAAAGCTTATTCTTCATCTCTATCAAAGGGGCCAATAAAGAAGCAATCAATCAACATCCCAAATTATAAGATTGATCCGGCACTCATAAATTTGGTGAGATCCAATGTATTTCACGGGCTGAAGAATGAAGATCCAGTGACTCACATAAGTCAGTTCGTGGAAACCTGTGACATGGTCAAAATAGACAGGTTCCCTCAGGAGACGCTTTATCTGAAACTATTTCCCACTTCTCTAGCAGGAATTGCTAGGGAGTGGTTGCACAATCTGGACGATGACTATGTGGAATCATGGAACCACATGGTGGAGGTATTCTTTGAAAGGTTCTTCCCGCCCGAGAAGATAAATGATATGATCAGAAAGATTCATAATTTTAGTCAGAAAGCAGGAGAAACTTACTCTGAGACCTGGGAACGGTTCCAGATCATGCTAAGGAGGTTCCCACATCATGGTCTTGACAAAGAGAAGCAGGTTAAAATCTTCTATTTTACTCTCTCAGAGCATGATAGAAGCAACTTAGATTCTACAGGGTCCGGGTTTTTCTTGAACAACACCGGTGATAGGTGTTGGGAAATTCTGAGAAACATGGCAAAGAAGCAGTCTTGGGGCGATAGGGATGCGCCAGAACAAGTCAAAGTTGCAGGTGAATCCAGGGCCATCAAGGATCGATTATGATAAAGTAGACCTTCTAGCCAAGAAATTACTTGCCAAAGAAGATGCAGAATCTGATGGGGAAGCCCAAGTCAAATTTATGCAACAACAGAGCTACAAAAATAATGATTATGCTTGGAGAAAAGATAGGAAATTCTCATGGAAGGATCCAAACAACTTCCTCCAAGATCCAGATCCGAAGCCGCTACCAAGGGCAGAGGACAAAAGCACCAAGTTGCTTAGTCAAGTGGTGCAACAAAATCAAGAGATGATGAGCATGTTTAGCAAGCAGCTGCAGTCCCAGGGTGATATTTTGACTAAGTTTGGACAAACAGTGCAAAGTCATGGAGCACAAATGAGGGCACTAGATACGATTGTGACCCAAATTTCCAATGAAGTGGCAGCCATGAAGCATGCCAATCAACAGAGACAGGCAGGGAATGTAGAAGTTGCTCAAGCACAGCATCAAGTGAAATATATATCTGTGATTACTGAGGCAGAACCCCCGGTGGTGGAGGTCCAGGACAAAAGCACAATGATTTGTGATACGGATGCTATACCGAGCATACCATATCCGCGCAGTCATTATGGACTACCAGGAGGATATTGTCTATTCAGAAAAGCCCGTAAAGAGCCCATTATGGTCGCGCCTGCACCTAGGCAAGAAGAGCAGGTGAAGGCCATTTGTCAAGGTAAAGATACATCCACTGCGAGAGAGGTGCCACTACAAGTTACACCTGTTGAAAATGATCCACCAAAGTCTACGCCAGAGGGAGTCATTGAAGCAAGCTTAGGGGAGCTTGCCCCGAAAAGCTCATATGTGCCACCTCATAAGCATTTAGATGAGGTAGTTGTGTCTTTAACGGACAGCTCGAGGCTGAAGAAAGAGCATAGACACTACAGGAAGTTCTTGGAGATGTTCAGGAAACTTCATATCAATATTCCTTTAGTGGAAATGATAGAGCAGATTCCTGCATATGGGAGGTTTATTAAAGAAATCATCACCAAGAAAAGGCGGATCAAAGACACAAACATTTGCCGAGTGAATGAGATGGTGAGCTCAATTATCCACGGGAGCTTACCACAGAAGAGAAAAGACCCAGGAAGCTTCTATATCCCATGTTCTATAGGCAATCAACATTTTCCACAAGCACAGTGTGATTCGGGCACCAGCATTAATCTTATACCACTGTCCACATTTCATAAGCTTGGGTTGAAGGAAATAAAGAAATCGACGGCAACGATTGAGTTGGTGGATGGGTCTGTTGTAAAGACATACGGAGTGTGCGAGGATGTACTCACCAAGGTAGACAGATTCATCTTTCCGGTGGATTTCGTCGTCATGGACATGCCACAACTTCAAGGTTGCGAGATGCTATTGGGTAGGCCGTTTCAAGCGACGGCCGATGTTGTCACTGCAATTGGAAGAGGTACTCTAATGCTGGGGATTGTCCAAGATCGAGTTGAGTTCAAACTGCCACACGACCCCCTAGGCGCACTCTCCACAGTTCTAAGTTGACGAGGAGCTTCATATCATCTAGCCTAAGACGTTAAATAAGGGCGCTTGTTGGGAGGCAACCTAGCCATCGGTACTTTAGTTTAGTTTCTTTCACACTCTTAGTTTGATTTGTTTTGACTTTGTTTTTAGTGTAAAAAAGATATCGTGATCGTTTGCTCAATGTGCAAGAAAGAGGCAGAGTCAATACCATCGACTCTTACGTCGATGGTATCGACCGGGCTACAGGTTGGTGGCTACAGAAATCGCACTGTGTCGATACTATCGACGGCCTCGTCGATAGTATCGACCCACGAATAGGTTGATCGCAAAGTCTAGGTCGATAGTATCGACATGCATGTCGATACTATCGAGATCTCTGGAGATATTCAGAAGAAATCGTCTCAGTGAAGTCGATACCATCGACGGGCGAGTCGATGGTATCGACCCGGCTACAGGAAGAAGGCGGCAGCCGGGCCTCGCGAGGGTGTTGCCCTAACCAGAAGTCGATACTATCGACTTGTGTCGATAGTATCGACGCACCACGTCACCGATCCGCGAGAGGAGATCAACAGCGATCGCTGCAAAAAGAAAGTCGATCTGTGGGACGTGTCGATACTATCGACCCGCGTCGATGGTATCGACGCATCATCGATCCGGGTCCCCACATCGGGCTATCGACAGCCATTGATACTAGCGGTGTGACAGATTGTGCTACAGGAGTCGATACTATCGACTCGCGTCGATAGTATCGACGGGTGTACAGCAGCGCCGGCCACAACTATATAAGAGATGGTTCTTCATCATATGACGTCACAACTCCAGAGCAATCCTTCTACACTTGTGCCGTGCGTCTACCAGAGCAACCGAAGCCTGACTACGAGCATCTAGGAGCAAGTTCTTCACCGAGCGTTCTTCCTCGAGTCTTCACCGAGCGGAGATTATCTTCTCCGACCTTCGCCAAGCTCCATCTTCTAATTTTTCTTCTCCGACAATGGTGCGTACATCCGGTGCGTCTTCTTCTCGGGCGAATCCGATGGAGATCCCCGAGTTCGTTCCTCCTCGCCCAAAATCAGTCCCTCATTCCCGAATTGTCCATCCTACCCAGGTGGTCCAGAAGGTGTATGAAGAGTTGATGTAGAGGCGGATCGATCCGACCCAATACATCGACCGGAACATGATCTGCGACTTGGGGTTCGAGGTGAATCTTGCCTATGTTCTCAAAGGACAAGCGCAGCGGATGCCCAGGAGGCCCGACGAGATGGAGTATCATGCCGAAGGCCAACCTTTCTTCGGCGAATGGCCGACTTACAAGGAACTGGTGGCGGAGTTCATGGCATCGTTGGATGTCAATGTGGTGCCCAATGACTTGATCTCCACCGACAGAGAGTGGAAGTAGGGAAGGGTGTCGTAGCCCTACCCCCTACTTGAATGAAAGCACTACGCTTCGACGGAATGTCGAAGGGGAAATCGCGGAAAGTGTTGAACTCATTTTCAGTTTAACCGAAAAAGGGTTCAACTCAATTTCCGCTCCCTAAGCAACTTCCGGAGAAGGAAGGAGGGGAAGAGCAAGAGCGAAGCGGTAGCGAGTGAACCTCAGGTGAGGGGCACAAGTAAGCCCGCGAGCGTCCCCCCTCCCCCCTACCCCCTCCCTTACACGTGTGATTACCAGTACAGGAGGCCGGACAACCGTACGGACTACGACGCCATTTTTGCCCAGTTGTGCACTGCGCCACCCGGTAAATCTGTGATCTACCACAATGCGGCGGTCGCCGATTTTGAGCATCCGTTTGTGCGGATTCTTCATCGTATGTTGTGCACCACGCTATTTGCTCGTGGCGAATTGACACTCAGCAAGTTCCAGGAGACAGACTTGTTTTTCTTGCATAAGTTGCTTACGTGTGAGGAGTGCAATTGGGGTGCATTCTTCTTGATGCGCGTGTTGGACATGAGGAGGAGCACGCGGAATGCTCCTATCCACTTTGGAGGGCTCATCACCCCACTGGCTCTTTACCTTGGGTTGGATTTCTCCCAACTCACGCCTCTCTCCAACAGGAATAAGGTTGATATTCCGCATCTGCACCGTTCCAACCTCATTCTGCTTCATGATATATTGACATATGCGCATTGCCATGTCAATAAAGAGTGTCAAGAATGTGAACTTCCTGACCCCGTCTTCAACATCCAGGGAGCACAACATTTTCGGTGGCCCATCATAGCCATTGAGGAATCTGATGAAGAAGGCGGAAATGATGACAACAATGATGGTGGCGATGAGAATGAAGAGGAAGAGGAGGCATTCACTCCTCTTGGCGGATGAGTAGCACCTAGGAAGCGTCCTCGCATGCATCTGGGTGCATCTTCATCTTCACAGCCTCCTCTGCCACAGCCCTCGCAGCAAGGCGAGGATGCCTACTCCATGCAGGGGATGTACTCGATGCTGCAAGATATTCAGCAAACCCAGCTGCAGCATACAACTTCTTTTGTCGGTATTCAGGATACCACAAACCGGCTTTATGTCAACCAGCAGGCCATTTATGAGAATGAACGCCTCCTCCTTTCCAACCAACAAAACATCCACGATAGGTTGCATAGGATGGAGATGCAGCAGCAGCCATTTTACGATCATTACTGGAGCCAGAACATGTTTGGGGGGGGGTATCCACAGCCTCCGCCCATGCCCCAGTATGATCCGAGTTTTCAGGGCAAGTACCCATCTTGGGACCCCACGACCCCGCAGTACCAGCCTCCGCCAGAAGAGTAAATCGATATCTCTGTTCCAACCTTTAAGATTGTTTTTGACTATGAGGCCATAGTCGAATTCAAACTTAGGGGGGTAGTTGGAACATCTTTATCTTTTTTTTATAGTTTTTTTCATTTTATTGTTTTTGTTCCTTGTCATTTATTTCTTGCAATCTTAGTTTGTTTGTAGGATCCACATTCTATCTAGTGTAATTGTGGATGTCTTAAGTCATGTGTCATCTCACTAACATGTACATGGGAATTAAGGGAAAATGAAATTTTTTTCTTTCTTTTGAGTGTTCACAAGCTTGTGTTGTTAACCTTGAACACATAACTTAAGAAAATGATTGGTTTTGTCAACTTTAAAATAGAATATCACAACTGTACATTCCTAATGATTCATGAAAAGTGGGCGGAATTGGTTGTTTGAGCCTAAACTGACCAAATGATAATGAAACTCTAATTTGAAGTAAGAGAGAGAAACCTCTTAACTACTACACAGGTCAGTAAGGAGGGACACATAATACTTTTCAAAGGTTCAGTCAATTAGTCTTGTGATCTTTCCATCTCATTATTTTTCACAATCCACCATAAGAATTGGAAGTACTTTACGGTTTTAACCTTTTTGATTGCATCTCATGTAGATAGGTATTGCATTGCAACCACTTTCACATATTTTGCATGGAGAATAAAAAAAAAATAGTGATACATTCCCATTACCCTTAGGTGCGTGTCATTTAGTTGCATTCATAATTTTTATGCAAAGAGCACATCGTGTATCTTATTTCTTCTTTAAGGGTGATTAACTTGTTCCATACCTTCTAAATAATTCTAATATTTGAGTTATGCAGAAAAAGTAAGCCCAATAAACTATTCATTGTCATTTGTGGATATAAGGGCCTGAAGAAAAAAAAATTGAAAAAAAATGAAAAAAAGGAGAATAAGGAGAAAGGAACATAATCTCACCTGCATTTTAAGATGAGTAAGTACATGATGTAGCTCAGTTAGATATCCATCTCATTTTGAGACAGGATGTTAGTGCATGCATCATTCTACCTAATCTTAGGCATTAGGGCAATTTTCATGTGCAAATGCATCATTTAGGGCATTTTTGTTTTATGCATGTTGAAACCGTATAATGCTTCCATTTCTTCCATGAGACACCCATTTCATCCACCCATTGCTCGAATTAGTAGGCCACCGTGATTTTCTCCTCACTTGTGAATATCAGGAGAGATGCTTCCATTTAGACGGTAGTTAGGGCGAGCAACGTAGTATAGGTGATCACAAGATGCACTGAGTCTGGACCGAAGAATTTTATTATGTTAACTGCCTTATGTGATAGTGTTCATTAGTTTTGAGCTAGATATCTTTTATGGATGATTACTGTCGCTTTCAGGGTAATTATCATTCTGTGGTTAGTGAGGGCCGGAATATGAATGTCCGGTGGGGATTATATGGGATGTTGGTTGTGATGATTTGTTCTTTAGTTGACTTTGGCAATTTTATTCTAAGGTTTAGTTGCTCGAGGGCGAGCAATGTTCATGCTTAGGGGAGTTTGATGCGATGATTTTGAGTCGCATTTATAGACTTGTTTCATTCGTGTTTTATGCTTTTATTGGTCATTTTGGTGGTTAATATTGCATAATTCATCTACTTTAGTCTATGACCCTTCTCATTGTCAATTCTCCCTTATTTTACTGTTTTGAGCATAAATGATTATAATTATGTGTTTATTTTGGCTTATGTGGCATCGTGTTGCAATTTTAGGAAAAACGAATATCTACATCCGTCGATACCATCGACGGATGTCGATACTATCGACACAGCCACAGGTTGCCAGCCGCAAGGAGAAGCACAGAGTCGATACTATCGACATTGAAGTCGATGGTATCGACATACCATCAGGTTGCTGGCGAGAAGTGAGTCGATACTATCGACGCATGTGTCGATACTATCGACTGGTGGAGTTACAGCGACACAAAAGGACAAAACCGTCGCTACAGAGTGTCGATACCATCGACCCGCGTCGAAGGTATCGACCCAGCATCAGGCGCCACGAAGAAAAGAAATGAAGATCGACTGATATAGCACAAGGTCGATACTATCGACCCGCATCGATAGTATCGACGCCGTCAGATACAAGTTTGGTTCAGATTGATCTAAATCCGACGGCTATGATTATTTGACGACCTAACTCGGGGATTATACCTAAGGACGACGGCCAAGAGCAATCTATCACGTCATTAGCCACTGCACACATTCCGAGAAGGTGTGGAGAGAAGAATAGAGCGTAGAAGCACGCCCCAGCCGATCCCGACGCCGAAGAAGACATTTTCCACCACCGAAAGGCAGAAGAACGCGTATTCTACACCAAGGAGCGATTGAATCTTCTCCGTTCAGGGGTTTCACCACTCAATCACGTTTTTCTCCATGTTTCCCCTGTTCTCTACCATGTTTTGCTTTGAGATGAACATGCGGAGCTAATCCCCTTTGTCTTTAGGACCAGGAGTAGCCCGAGAATTCATTGTATGACAATTTTATTATAGTAATTCATCTTTTATCTCTTAAATGCGTGGTATGATTTCGTTTTCTCAATTATATTGTTATGCTTGATCACCATAATAATAATCCCATGCCCTTAATTACTTTGAAAGAAGGATTAATGGTTGAAAAGAGACGAAATTCACGTTAATTGACAAATCCCTTGAACAAGGTGGTGTAAGGTTAATGGTGGATACCGAGAGATCATTTTTAATGCACCTAGTTTAGGGTATAGGTTACTACGACGGTGGAACCGACCTAGACATAGGTAGTGAATGGTACCACGACAGTGGGAAATTCTGATTTCAGGCCACTACCCGGATAGAGAGATAAATTTGAGTGACTACATAGAATTTAATACAATGAAAACCCGCGGTGAAACCGCCATCCTAAAGATCTCCATCTGAATTGATTAAACTAAACATTTAATTGATTGCTTTGTTTTTTTTTTAAATCAACTCTTCCAACTATTTAATTGTTCTAGCTGATTGCGAATAGTTAGTAGTAGTCTACCGATAGTTCATGTATCCCTGAGTTCGACTCGGGCCTCACAAAGGCCTATATTAAATTGACGCGTACACTTGCGTTTCTACGCACGGTAAAATTGTGTCAGCTTCCATCTTTTTGGAAGAGTTCTCAAGATCTTTAAGTTGATGACGCCTCTATCCAAAGTGTTGCCCAATGTAGCTAGCCCATTGATGATGGCATTAAGCCTTGAGTACATCTCCACAATGACTTCCTTCTTTCCCATCTTGAAGTTCTCTAGGAGGCTATTCAACATGTAGATCTTTGCCTCCTTGACTTGCTTTGTGCCTTCATATGTAATGCACAACTTGTCCCAAATCTCAATGGTAGTATCTCGTGATGAAATCCAGTTGAACTCCGTGGTGGTGAGGGCTGCGTAAAGGATGCTAATTGTCTTTGCATTGAGTTGAGCCTCCTTGAGAGTAGATTCACTCCATGTAGCAACAGCTCTGGTAGGCTCCTTATATGGTGTGACCATCACCTTCCACATGTCAAAGTTCATCCCTTGAATGTACAAATACATCTGCCTCTTCCAATATAGGAAGTTGGTTCCATCAAAGACCGGACGATGCATGGAGAAGCCTCCCTCTAGTTTTAGGGAACCAAGTAGGTTGTCACCCATCTTCTTGTCTCGTGGGAGATTGTTGGAGAATATCCTTAGCTCTGATACCACTTGTTGGATCTAAGGGCTCTAGAGGGGAGTCAATCGAGCTACAAAATTTCTCACAAAAAAGATTAGACCTTCAAATTATATCAATTTGGAGCAATAGCTTAATGGTAATTTGACGTCCTATCTAACAAGAATAGCAAGGATGAGAGAGATTGATAGAAAGCACATGACAAAGGGATGTAGAGTGGTTCCACACTTCAAACTAGTAGTGAGTCAGTCCACTACCTAGAGAGGTCAACCTCTAGGACTTTGCAAGTACTTTTTTCTATTATATCACCAGAGAAATCTATAGCAATAGACCACCAAAGGACTTACCCATCCTACCACAAGGAGATCTCCACCTTAACAAGGAACTTACCCACTTAGCTTGAATCTTCAAGTCTTCCACCTTGAAGGACTTTTCTTCTCCTCTTGAATCCTCCGCCTTTGCCTTCTCCTTCACCTAGAGAAGATCACCACCTCTTCATCAACCTTAAAGAGGACCAACTATATCTCCTTCTTCACTCGATGGAGCTTTCTTTATATTTTCTTCATCAAAGAAGGGGGATAGGGAAGTAGAGGAAGATGAGAGCTTTAAATGCACAAAGGTGGAACTCTCTTACAATAATCCTAACTCACTCACAAATCACAAAATGAAGTGTAAACTAGAGAGAGAAAGGGGTTGAAGGGGTGGTAGCACACTCAACTATAGCAAGGACCTTGTGTGTAGTGAATGAGTAACCTTGGAATGAACTCCAAGTGGTCCTAGTATAGCTGGAGGTGCTTCCTAGAGTTGGGGAACACTTAGGGCCAAAATATAGCCATTTTTTCTTAGAGCAACAGATCTATTTTCATCCAAACAAGTAACCAATGGTTAGAATCACCTTTCCTATATTTTTCGTATAGTACATTCGGTCGAGATTCAATAAAGGTAACTCGACCAATCAGCTAAAAGACAAATCCAATTTTCAAACTATCAGTCGAGTTTGTCCTGGTGAAACTTGACCGACCAGTGAAAATCACATTTGGTCAGTAACCCGATCGGTCGAGTTCTATGAATGCACAACTCGACCGATGCACTCTTTAGAAAATTGATCCAATGGATCGATCAAGATTGAAACTCGACCAATTAACAGTCTGTGATTGATTTTCTAAAGGATTAAAAAGTAATTAAATCTTGGTACTAAGTGTACCACATATTTTTCTCATCTTAGTTACAAGTCATATCATCAACACAAGTGATTATAGAAATATTCTAAGGTCGTTTGAATGGATTTCTTTATTAGCACACTTACATTACATTTGACTTAAACTTTGACAAGCTAGGGCTTGTGTAATTTGATCCTTTTCATGTACCTAACACCTAAAATCAATCTTGAATACATATATTTGATACATATGAATGGAATGGTTAAGTCATTATAAAAATATGGACAATGTATAACGTCTACGTCAACAATAACCTACATCAACAATAACTTCTAGCGTCGGTTTTTTAAATAACCGACCCTAAAGATTGAATGACCACTTCAGTGTGATCCTCGGTCGACAAAATTTTCGACCGAAAATATTTCGGTCAACAATTTTCTCGACCGAGAGAGTTTTACAGGGTCGTTTTTTTTGGAATAACCGACCCTAAAGATTGAATAAAAGACTTCAGAGTAATCCTTGGTCGAGAAATTTCTCGACCGAGGATTACTCTGAAAATTTCTCGACTGAGGATTACTCTGAAGTCTTGTATTCAATCTTTAGGGTCGGTTATTCCAAAAAAACCGACCCTGTAAAACTCTCTCGGTCAAGAAAATTGTCGAACGAAATATTTTCGGTCGAAAATGTTCTCGACCAAGGATCACACTGAAGTGGTCATTCAATCTTTAGGTTCGGTTATTCCAAAAAACCGACCCTGTAAAACTTTCTCGGTCGAGAAAATTATCGACCGAAAATATTTCGGTCAAAAATTTTCTCGAACGAGGATCACACTGAAGTGGTCATTCAATTTTTAGGGTCGGTTATTCCAAAAAAACCGACATTGTAAACGATATCGGTCGAGAAAATTGTCGGCCGGGATCTTTACAGGGTCGGTTTTTTTGGAATAAGGGACGCTATAGAGCAAATTCTGTAGAGCAAATTCTCGCTTGGGTCGGTGTTTTGCGTCGGTGTTTACTCTGTAAGGTCGGTTTTATTTGGTCAAATAAACCGACGCTATAGAGCAAACTCTATAGCGACGGCCACTTAGGCATCAGTTATAAAGTGATGTTGCAGGCTTAAAAAAACCGACGCTACAGACCATTTCTGTACTAGTGATGCCATACGCAAAAATATGTTGGAGGATTTCATATAACATTTTGTTTAGAATTTCAACAAATAAGTCTTTATATCTTAATTCAGATGTTTAATGTAGACTTGTGAAATATGTTCCACGTAATTAATTTTTTGAATTACAAGTTATCCCTTGTGTGTGTATGTACATATATAGGGTACGCAAAACAAGATCCAACCAGAATGTTTCAATTCGAAGTCGAAATTTTCAAATGGATTAGGGTTTAAGATTTTCCGACCATATCCAAAATTGACCCGAACCCCAAGAAATCGAAATTAATTAAGGTCAGATTCGGGTTTGGACTTTAGGCCCAAACTGACCCAATCGACCCAAAATTCATAATTATATATTCAAATAAAATTACAAATGCTAAAATTTAAGACACCCCATTTTCTACTAAATTACTAATCCATCACTCATGAAGTTTATTTGACAATTCTCCATACTTTGTATTGATTTGTATGATTTATTATGTTAATTATTTTATGGATTTGTGTTTAGAAGTCTAGAAAAAATTAGAATATGCTTGTTATGTGTTTCTGAATCACATTGTTAGTTGATTTACTTTGAATATTCATTGATTATACAAATCATATCATTTATAAAAATTTATTCTTTAGATATTTGAATTTATGGATCAGATCCGATAGACGCAAATATTTGCAGATCAGGTTAGGGTCAAGAATTCCGACCCAAATACAAATTTAGAATCTGGCCTAAAAGTATTTACTCGAAATAAAACTTAGCTAACATGCCACCTATATGCATATATAATAAGAACCACTTCTTTGAAGTGAACATAGCCAATAAAGTTTAATCTTCCCAACAGGACTAGCTTAATAACAAGCCTTCCGTTAGCTATCTATAGTTAAAAGGGTTAGGTACTATCGTTGGATGGAAAACAAACTCAATGAAATGCAACTGCACATTTTTTCTCAACTGCACGTATTTGGTTCTGTGTAGATTCAACTAACAGTGTGAAAATTAATTCCAAAAACATTCGTAGACACGTAAAAAATCATAAAGATGGACCGCGCTGGATTAGGACGCAGTTCCAACACGCAAATCTCTCCAGAAACATTCATACACACGTACAAAATCAGAAATATGGATCGTGATTAGGGCGCAGTTCCAACACGCAAATCTCTCCACTACAAAATGACATGCTACAGGGCTGTAAATGGGTACGGGTAGACCCGCAAATTCGGACCCTTAAAAAACCCGTCACGGGTCTAATTTTTTATACCCGCATACTCTTGGACCCGTATACCCTTGGACCCGCATATAAGAGGGTCCAATAATGAGTATGCTTGGACCCAGACCCGCTAGACCCGTGTACCCGCTATACATAAGTAACTACTTAAATAACATGTTATATATATAATACTATAGTCTAATTAATATAATTCTTGGGATTATATCC
Source organism: Alisma plantago-aquatica (assembly GCA_963693085.1). Classification (NCBI taxonomy): domain Eukaryota; kingdom Viridiplantae; phylum Streptophyta; class Magnoliopsida; order Alismatales; family Alismataceae; genus Alisma; species Alisma plantago-aquatica. The sequence continues at coordinate 920,014,069 of OY856414.1, forward strand.
TACTCTAACCACAATAAGGTTGAGACTAGTCATATCATTAAGAATTAATTATTCTAATTTCAATAATGAACATTATATGTAAACTTAAAAATCAAAATGTCTACTAATTTACATTACTTTCTATATAAGTTAAACGTTATGACGATGACTACAAATATGTAAACAATTAACTCAATTAATGTTAATGTATAAAATATAGCATTGTTTAATATAACTATTGCATGTTAACATGTTATATAATAACAATATCTAGTTGTCTTAAAATATATAGAACATAGTCATTTCTCTTACATAAATAATATGATGTTTTATAAAACCGTTTACCCGCATACCCGCACTGCATACCCGCTATAATTGCGGGTACGGGTATGGTGCGGGTCCAAGTTTTGTATTATGCGGGTCTAGAACCGGAACTGGACCCGCTAAATTAGATGGGTATGGATATGGGTATGGCCAGACCCGCACCGTTTACACCCCTAGCTCGTATCGTCTCCTATTGCTATTTCACAAGAAGGTAAGTTTGGATCACGTGTTCAGTGTGGTAAGTAGGAAAAAACATGGAAACGTAGTAGTACCAAACAAAAATCAAACGAAGTCATTGACTTGAATTTACATAGAACCAAATAAAATTGTTGAGGTTGCAACTCACTATTTGTCAATTCGTGTTTTAACTTTGACGCTGCGAGTTTATCCTACGCCCAACCAAATCAGGCCTAATTATTAGTTTCACAGCCCCATGCCTTGTCCGTACAGAAAGAAAAGGTAATCCACTTCCGCCTTCTCAAACGCGAAACGTACAGTACAGAACGGTGAAAGGACTTACCGATTTCGAAGGCCAACCCACTGAGACCGGAGCAGCCCGGCCCTCCGGTGAGCCACAGAATCAGAGGATCTTCTGCGGGGTTCCTCTCCGACTTGATGAAGTAGTAGAAGAGCTGGGAGTCGCTGGCCTCGTCCACCATCACGTACCTGCAAACAACCCGATCCAGTTCGATCTTAACGCCCTGTTTTCTTGATCAATCCAGCTTACGCACCTTGATGGGCGGGTCGCACGGCTACTTACCCCGTCTCCAGATCGAAGGGGAGAGGTCCGGGGAACCCAGGGAGCTGCTTGATAGAGGCGACGGCGGAAACTGCCTCTGGTGCAGGACCAAAGAGAAGCAGCAGCGCCGAAAGAGGCAAGAGCAAGAGCAAGCGGGAGTGGTAGATAGAATCCATGCCGCCGTCGCAGCGGTCGAGCAATGGAGGAATTGCAATTTGCTAACCTTTTCACATCTAAAAGGACGAGCTTAGACGGACGTCGCCGCCCAGTGTTGCCTTCTGGTTGAGGATAGGCAACACGTTTTACACAGAACAATCACAGGTGTAGCTTTTAGTTTTTCTATAACGGGTCGATCTGCTTGCCAGCAGGCAGCAATCCCGGTTGTACGGGAGATGGGCACTGCGCCTATTAGACGAGCTCTCACAGTGATGCGAAAGCGGCACGCTGCATGCTGTGCGTGGGGGTGATGATAGGTCCTTGATTCTTTTGATAAAAGTCCATTATTAATAGAAGAGTTAATTCCCATTTGCCCCCTCACTTTTGCTGAAATCCGTGAAAACCCCTCTGTTTTCTCAAATTCCATCCAGCCTCCTCTAGTCCACTGTCCGTCAGCTGCCGTTACTCGAGACAATGCCCTGCTTTGATTTCACACGTTGCTTCTATATCGACGTGTTTTTTCTACTTATATCATTTTAGTTGATATATTACATTATATTAGGATTGTTTCAAGTATATTATACAAAAAAATATTATATCATACTTAATAATTATACGAAGCTTGTTAAATTATAAGTCCAGATTAGTTCCATGTTAGAAAATTTGAAAAGAAAAATTTGATAACCAAACTCGATACTGATTTAAATCCAAATTTCGTTCATTATATACAATATGAAAACGACCAAGAAACATATTTAAGTCAGTTTGTCCAAATCCAACAATGACTTTGATCTTTAAATCTAGGATCAAAAAATTGAACTCATTTGTTTAACTTAGACTTGGAACAGACTCAGATTTGGATTTCGAACAACCTATATGCTAAGTTGGTAGCCAATGCAAGATTTGAGAAACTTTAGACTTGTGTAACTTGAGATTTATACTATTATATCTAAATTGACAATAACTTTGATATTTCTAAACATAGAGTCGTCGTAAATTTTTGTTTTAAAAAAGATTCATAACTAAACTTCAACATGTTTGTCTGAACCCAACCTATATATTCAAAATGAGAATGTAGAACCAATTTTTTTCCACTTGGTACATGATTTGGTTTAGGTTTGTGAGTTGGTACATATCATTGACAATTCTCTCTCTCTCTCACTCTCTCTCTTTCTCTCTCTCTTTCTCTCTCTCTCTCTCTCTCTATATATATATATATATATATAGAGAGAGAGAGAGAGAGAGAGAGAGTCAGGCTAGAATACGTATATATAGAGTCAACAGATTAGATTTTTGAAAAAAATATTGCATCATGAAAAACTACTTGAGTGTATTCTGCTCCAAATACACTCGAGTGTATTCTAGCCTGACTATATATATATATATACATATATATATATATATATATATATATATATATATATATATATATATATATATATATATATATATATATATATATATATGTTGGGTATTTATTAATAAATTTGGTTAGGTCAATTTTAGATTTAAACAAGTATACTAAAATTTTTGAACAAATACCTAACTAAAAACCAAACATTGCGGAACAAGACTGCATCCATATACTCTAATATTGACATTTTGAGTCAGTTTTGCATTCAGACAAACACAACAATGTTTGAATCTGAGTCTGTATTGATTCCAATTTTTACATTGGGTCGGTTCTAGGTACAGATCAGGTTCCATTTGGGGCTATCTTAATAAAAAAAAAATTGCTATATTAAGTCTACAAGTTTACCCATCTAAGACACATACTATACAACTAGAATATGAGCTGATCAAATTTGAGTCTGACATTATTTGATCCCAAAATAAATGAGCCAATTACAAGTCTTAAATTTATTAATCTTAAATTAATTTCAAATTTTAGATAAAGTATCAAACACATGAACTTGTATTATATCAAATTCGGATAGAGTGAACAAAACTTAGGCTTCGTTTAACAACACAATTATTTTTACTAAGGTCATGCATCTAAGATGAGCCACCGTGTAAAATTAGTCGGGTGGATAATCTCAGTTGGGTAATCGCATATGAGTGTAAGATGTATGTAAAAGTTTACGAGTTGTTAATCTGGCATTTTAGGACTCCTATTTTTAGCTACTCGTGGTTGAGTATTGGTCTTCCACTGTACCGCATCTGAATTAATCGTGTCACCAAACCTGCCCTAGAAACAAGTCAATATTGGGTATGGTTATCAAAAAATCTGATTAATCTCTTCTGATTTGGAATCAACCAGATAAAAAAATATTAACAGCCTATGATGGAACTTGTATCATATATTTAAATATAATATAACATATAAAGTAATAGTAATATTAGTAAGAAATGAGAAGTATTGAAATGACAAAAGAGAAGAAAGTAGCCCACGAATTACCATCACAGCAGCTAACGGAAGTTGGACCAGAGGGGGGTTGCTGGAATTAGCCAAAGTAGAGGGGGTTTTCAAGGATTTATAAGTGAGGGGGGTAAAGGGGATAAATTCTTAATAGAAAATGTGAATACAGTGCTTACAAACACAAGACGTCTACAAGCAAATACTATAAAGAAAAGAAATAAAAAGCTAGGAGGCCATCCGATGTGATGAGGCCTCACAACAATAAATAATTGAAAGAAAACAAACATGGTGAAGCAAATCTAAAGATATTGTTTGTGGGGGACGCACTCCTTAAATATGGCCTCTGATCATAAGTACAGAAAGTAGATAAAAAGTAATAGTTGAGAGGTAAGTCCAAACCCACCAAGATCAGATTCATCAGAAACTCGTGTCGTCTGCAATGATGTCCTCCAGAGAGTAGCATCTGCCTCCATTTTGATCACCAAAAATATTTCCTGGATCGACTTCAGCAGGTATCACCTGAGTTAAAGTAGAGGCATGTCCTGCAGTATAATTTGTAAAACTAAGGCGTGGTTAATATCAGCAATCAAGATCTGGACGTGCTTAGAGATGTTGTTGAATTTTCTATTATTTCTTTCTAGCTAAATGGTCCAGAGGGTATAGACAACCAAGTCCTCTTGATGATATCTAGAGTGTTGTGGTAGGGATTTTAATCTAGGTATAATCATTGGTACGAGGCGGTTTTTAAGATCTGCAGAAAGTGGGAAGAAGAAGAGCAGAATGTGCATAGTGATTGTACAGTTTGTGAAGAGATGAAGTGTTGTTTCTTCTTCTTTTTTGTAGAGATAACATCTAGTTGGTCACAAGAAACCTCTACGGGTGAGGTTATGGTCAGTAAGGATTTTGTTATTTGTGAGAAGTCATAAAAAGATTTTAAGTTTTTGTGGCCATTTTGTTTTCCAGAAATGCACCATATTTGTAATATGGCCTCTATAAGTGAGGTGAGTGTAAGCTGCTTTGGGTGTAGAGTGGACCCCATTTCCAAGCAATCATGTTGTTGATGTTGTATTCAAGTTCATGGATTATCTCTCTCATAGTATTGAGGCAACTTGGTTTTGAAGATTTCTTTTGAGTGAATTTTGCATAGTGTTGGTTAGGTATTTGAATGCTTTGACGACGTTGAGGTTTTTCAAAGATGATGGGATTTGCATGTGGGAGTATAGGTTTTTGATGGTGTTGTGATGGAACCAAGGGTCCTCCTAGAAACTAATATTCTGATGTGCATGTAGGGGGGGCACTGATGAGGTTCTTGATTGTATCTAGCTTTCTGTTGATGTATTTTCATAGTGGGGAGGAGATGTTATGTGAGGTCTTATGCCATGGTGGTTTGTTTTTGTAATATTTTTGAAGGATAAGGCTTTTTCAAATCTTGTTTGTGTTGTTAATAATGATGTATATGATTTTTGTTACAAGGCAAATGGCATGAATTTTGATGTTTATGATGCCCCATCCCCCATATTTGGTAGGTGTCGTGATTGTACCCCCAATTGACCAAATGGAAATGACTGTGTAAGTTATTGTATGTATAGTTGTTCCAAAGAAAGTTTCCTCTGATTTTTTCAATCATGTTGTGGGTTTTGGTGGGCAAAGGAATGCGGCTAAGAAAGCGAGTGGTGATGTGTGTTATGATGTTGTTAATGAGAGTGAGTCGATCGGCCCACCAGATTTAGGAAATTGTTTGTCCATGAGTTTAGTTTGTTTTGAAATTTGTGAATGATAGGGTTCCAAATAGGATGGGTTATGGGTTGTGGGGTTATAGGTAACCCAAGGTATTTGAAGGGGAAGTTTTCTATTTTGCACTTGAAAAGGTCTTATGAATCTTATATCAAGGCATGTATGTGTTGGGATCCGATGCATTAGTGCTGGTATGATCACACCTTTTAAAGTCAAGAACACCAAAGTCAAATCCCATTTGATTTTTGCTGATGACATCATGTTGTTCACATCGGGACATGTAGAGTCAAGAACAATTTCATAAAAAATACCACTTCTAGTTCCCTTATATATGACTTGATAGGTGAGGAAATCTAGAATCAAGCATTCAAAAGAAGTAAATAGCACAAGGTAGCCATTATCACTTAATTGACATACACTTATTAAATTGTGATGTAGGTCATCCACAAAAAGAACATTGTTGATATACAAAGATTCACCTACATCACCCTCACCTTTAACCTTACCTTTCTTGTTGTCCCTAAAGGTAACCAAACCTTCTTTCTTCTTAGTGAAGTTGTTGAAATGGCTTTCATCACCTGTCATGTGCTTAGTGCAGACACTATCAACAATCCATCTACCTTTTTCCTGCAAGAAAAGAGAGTGTTAGTTCCCAACTCAAACTTTGGGATCTGGAGTTAGCTTGGGGACCCATTTCATCTTTGGGTTGGTCCCCTTTTGCTTGTAAGGACAATAAGTAGAGTAATGATCATCACATTTGCAATGAGAACAAATCATATGGTTCTTAGTGCCAGAAGAATCTCCAATGAAAAAGGAGGTTTCCTTACTCTTTTTCTTACCTTTGCCTTTGTTCTTGCCCTTAGGTGCTCCCCCTACAAATCCCAAACCACTAGTACCACTTTGTTTGGTAGAATGGTCAAGGATTTCATTTAGGGAATTTTTTCCTTTGAGGAATTTCTACAGAGAGGCTCTAAGTCTATGATTGTCATCATCAAGAGATATGATAGTAGAAGACTAACTAGAAATATCATCTTTAGCATGAATAAGGTCGACCTCTAAACAGAGGGATTTAGTCAAATAAGAATCTTTCTCAAGAGAAATAGAAGCAATACCATTACTAGGAAAGATAGGTCTAGAAGATAAATCATTATCTTGACCAAGTAACATAGCATTTTTATATTTAAGCACTTGAATTTCCTTAAGATAAACATCCCTCTCATCCCTACGAGCATCAACAATGAGATTGAATTCAGCATTTTTAGTTTTAAGAGTTTCAAGCTCATTTTGGCACTTTTGGTTATCTTCCTCAAGAGTTTCAATGTTCTTAAGGTAAACATCATTCTCTACTTCAACTCCATTGTATTGGAGTTCAAGATAAATATATTGGCCTTGCAAGTTATCAATGCTCTCAAGATGAGTTTTCTCATTTAGCTCAAGAATTTCAAGTTTAACATACGAATCATCAATAAATTTTCCTAGCCTTTTTCTTTTAGATTTACATTTAGCAAAAGAAGAACGTGTAGAAACAAGCATATCAATAATAGTTTCCTTAGATAACTCATGAAATCTTACCTCACTTACCTCACCAATTTCTTCACTAGTAGAGACCATGAGTGCAAGGTGGCATTCTCCATCTTCTTTGGAGCTAGAGCCACTTGAGGATGATTCCTCCCAAGTTGCATGAGCTGCATTCTTGTATATTTTCTCCTTCTTTTCCTACATGAGATGCATTCTTGTGTATTTTCTCCTTCTTTTCCTTCCTCTTGTACTTGCTCTCCTTCTTGTACTCTTCCTCCTTCTTGGAGTTGCCCTTATGGTGTGACTTTCTTGATTTAGGACATTTTCTCTTGTAGTGTCCCTTTTGTCCACACTGGTAGAATCTAGGAGTAGAGGAGGAGGATCGCTTTCCCTTGAAGTGCTTTCCCTTGGTGTAGTTGGCTTCATGCTCACTAGGGCCATCATCTTCACTAGAGGAGGAGGGATTTGTCCGACAAGCAAGTTGTTGTTGAAGGATGACCGCCTGTACTTGTGCTGTGAAGGCACTATCTTTGATCTTGTTGGCTTCCTTTTCTTCTTTCTTGGCTTATTCTTCTTGCTTGTCAAGCCTTGGCTCATGAGCTTTGAGGTTGCCAATGAGCTCTTCAGTTGGGATGTCACCAAGGCTCCTCACTTCTTTAATGGAGGTCACCTTTGACTCCCATCTATTTGGTAGAGTCCTCAAGATCTTGGAGTTGATTACACCTCTATCCAAAGTATTGCCCAAAGCAGCCAGGCCATTGATGATCACATTGAGCCTAGAGTAGATCTCCGTAATCCCTTCTTTCTTGCCCATCTTGAAGTTCTCTATAAGGTTGTTCAACATGTATATCTTAGTCTCCTTGACTTGCTTTGTTCCCTCGTAGGTAATGCACAACTTATCCCAAATCTCATAGGAGGTATACCATGATGAGATGTGGTTGAACTCCATTGGGGTAAGGGTTGCATAGAGGTTACTTATGGCTTTGGCATTGAGTTGGGCTTCTTTTAGTGCAGCTTCATTCCATGTTGAAACAGCTCTGGTTGGCTCCTTTATGGTGTGACCGTCACCTTCCCCATATCAAAGTTCATCCCTTGACTATAGAACTGCATACACCTCTTCCAATAGAGGAAGTTGGTGCTATCGAAGACCGGAGGACGCATGGAGAAGCCTCCCTCTAGGTTGAGAGAACCAAGTAGGTTTTTGTCCATCTTCTCATCTCGTGGGAGATTTTTGGAGAATATCCTTGGCATTGCTACCACTTGTTGGATCTAGGGATCTAGAGGGGAGGTGAATAGAGCTTCAAAATTCTCACAAGGTAAGATAGACCTTCAAATTATATCAATCAAAACCAATAGACTAAGAGAAATTTGAAGTCCCAACTAAGCAAGCATAGCAAGAATGAGAGAAATTGAAACATGCACTTGGACAAGGTAGTTTAGAGTGGTTCCACTCTCCAAACTAAGAGAGAGTCAATCCACTACCTAGAGAGGTCAAACTCTAGGACTTTGCAATCTGTGTATACTTATATTCATTCATAGGAGATACAAGGAGACCACCATACATCCAAGGACTTACCTATTCAAGACAAGAATCTTCCACCTACATAAGGACTTACCCACTTGATCAAGATTTCTTCAGCCTTCAACAAGGACTTACCCACACTTGCATCAAGTCTTTGGCCTTGAAGAAATTTTCCCACTCTTCTTGAATCTTAACCTTGCCCTTCTCCTTGACTTGAAGAAGATCTTCAACCTTGAAGAAGAACAACAACAACTTCACCTTCACTCAGAGTAGCTTTCTTCAACCTTATCTTCTTTGAGAAAGGGGGTAGGGAAGATGGAATGGAATGAGAGCTTTACAAGCACATGGAGGTAGCTCTCTTACAACTGGCCTAACTCACTCATAATCACGAAATACTTTATAAATGAGAGAGAGAAAGGGGCTCAATGAGTTGGAACACACTCAACTATAACAAGGACTTCGAATAGCATGAATGAGCAAACTTGGAATGAACTCCAAGGGGTCCTATTTATAGTTGGGGGTGTTTCCTTGAGTGTGGGATCACTTAAGGGTGAAATATACCCGTTTTACAAGTTACAACAGATATATTCTCACTCAAAACAACACTCCAACAATTATAATCACTTTTTTTGTATTTTCTGTATGGTACATTCGGTCGAGTTTCAATAAAGGTAACTCGACCGATCAACTAAGTGACAAAGCCAATTTTCAAACTATCAGACGAGTTTATTCTGGGAAACTCAACCTATGATTCAAATTAATTTTGCTTAGTTGATCGATCAGTTGAGTTTTGTGAGTGTGCCACTCGACCGATTGGTCATCTTCAAAAAATCCATCACTGGATCGGTCGAGTTTCCAACTCAACCGATAAATAGTCTGTGACAAATTTTCTAAATTGACTTTTGAGTGATTAATCGTTGGAATTAAGTGTCCCTGATTTTTTCTCATCTTAGTTACAAGTCATATCATTAATACAAGTGATTACAAAAATAATCTAAGGTCATTTGGGGTAATTTCCCAAAATGCACACTTGCATTGCTTTTTGGCTTGAACTTTAACAAGATAGGGCTTGTGTAATTTGATCCTTTTCATGTACCTAAAGTATGAGGTCAATCTTGAACAAATATATTAGATACATAGGAATGGAATGGTTAAGTCATTATCAAAATATGGGCAATGTGTAACTCTCAAGTCAATAGAAATAAGTATAAAAGGTGTGCCACACAAGCACATATATATATTTCTAGGTACAAAACCTATTACAATAATGACAACATGCATGCATGTGAGATAAGCATAGCACTAGAAAAATATAAATAAAAATGGAGGACAAGTCTCGTAGCTTTGAAACCTGATATAGTATGACACACAATCATCTCCCCAATATATATAAAAGTGGGCACAAAACCCAAGTATGGGGCACACAACCTCCATTCCAAAAATATAACATGGGTACAGAAGCCAAAAACTAATGTAATTACACTTCTCTAGGGCTACTGAATCACAAGGCATTCACAATGTAGAGGCAAGTATGAACTTCAGCCTTTTATAGAATAAATAAGATTTCCATCTCAAAAATAGACAATTAAATCATCCATCACAAAAGTGGGTAAATTAAGGTTCCATCAAGAAGAAAAGTACAAGCTGGAGTCAAAAGAAAGTCCAATGAAGTAGGATGATCATAATATCAACATCAAGTAGAATATTTCACATGGAATAAATTTTCAAAAGAAAGAGATTGTGTAGGCTATCAAGAGAAAGATAATTTAGGATAACTACACGATATTAAACAATAGCGGATGCAATCATACAACAAGAGATAGAAATAAGATTAATTGCTCCATTTTAATAATGGAGAATGCAATCGTACCTCACAGGAAGTTTACATATATCCAAACTCAAAACACTAATTCCATCTCAGTACACATGCACCCTATGATGTGATCAGGAAACACGATATAGGAAAAGCATCAAGGGCCTCTGTTGAAGCCTATTGTGATGACTTTGTGGGGTGAGAGGGTTTAAGACCCACCATTGTGAAGAATTGATTGCCAATGATAACGGGGTATAGATGGGTGTATCTGAGACATATTAGGTGATCAAACTAGTCTTTCGATGGGTATTATATAGGTTAACAAGAATGGGTTTGTTTGGGGATAGGCATCATGGTGGTAGGAGATGTTGTTGCATGGTTATGGTGGAGGGGAAGAATAGGGAAGGGAGAAGAGAAGAGAAATTCATGAGCAACCTTCTGCAAAGCACTGACTTAAATAGGGTTGCGGATAGAGAAAGGAGGCGAGAGGTTTTATAAAACCAAGAATAAGAGTCAAAGGTTGTTGTCAGATTGGTTTCTTTTTGCGGACATAAAATTTAATGTAATAGGAATTCTTTAGTAAAATACAAACCAACAATATTTCCCTATATGATAGTATTTTTATTCTTTGTTTGTTATTTTTTTGGGAAAACAAACATTAACTAAACATAGTAAATTTGACATGTAGTCTAATTATGATGTGTATAATACAAATTTAATGTATCTTCTTATTCTGAAACTATTTAATAAGTTGTTTAGTTTATTTGTGTCCTTTTACCATTATCATGATAATTAATTTATGGCAACTTAGAATTAACCAATTGATGTGAAATATTATAAATAAACTAACTAATATATGACAAATCCAAATTTAACATTAGTTCTTGTTTTTAGCTTGTTACTAGAATATTTCATACATAAAGATGTTTTGGTATTTTTGTAAATAAATATTATCACAATGTATATTTCATCTGCTATATTTGGTTTATATGATCCTTTTGGAATTATCTATCGATGAGGGAAATATAACCTTTTTTATTTCTTTAAATACATATTATCATGTTAATTCTCCATTACGTATGTTTAACACAGTTTTCTTTTAAGAAAAAGGCATATGTAATTAATGTAAAGATAGACTATAATCTTCATTTCCAATCTCCCCAACACCATTAGGCTTGCATATCATGAATTTGATTATAATAATAAATTATCAGTAGAAACATGTGAATATGTTCATGGTATCTATAATATAACATTTTTTCCTTTAATCAAAACAATTACGTTGAGATTACCAAATTGATGATTTTCCCACTGTTGAGAAATTAAGGAGGAAAGTTGTAAGTTTTTTTAGAAAAGTGTACAAACAATATTATTATAATATATAGGTATTCATTTATTTATTAGATGTGTTTTTTGTTGCGGCATATTATCAATAGAATGTAAACTTCATAATGGGATCCAACTTCCATTACAGTAGGCTAGGGAGGATAATTTTACCTATATGCCATTTATATATAAGAGAGAGAGATACCAAATTAGATTTTTGTGAAATTCATATATTTTACTAAATGGGACAATGTCATTAAATTCCATATACAATCACCATATATAGAAATGAGAATTTTATTGGAATTCTTTTATGATGAACAATTTCATACATTTATTGCAAATGATGCACTAGTTTCCATAAAGCCATTTGTTAGTCAAACACAAGACAAATTGTTATGTTATTATTTAATTAGAAGTTTATGCATACTTTTATCATTAATTCACATATATGTATATCATAATATATATTGTTACATGCCTTGTAAGTATTATTAGTTTTGTTTACTGAATCATGACATCATTGTATAAATACATTTTATAAAGTAGAAACTAAGTGTACTTATATTGTTACATGTTACTCCAAACCGCAACGATTTGTATATTGTATTTTTTTCAAATGTCTACTTAAACTTTTATTATAATTATTCCAAGAAATAACGACTTAATTTTCCCAACATAAGTTAATTTTCTCATTAATAAGAAATCAACTTCTATGGCCAATAAAAAGGATAAAATTACTTTCCTCACTAGATTCCAATTTTGAAGTCATTTATTGTATCATTTAACATGTTGGAGTTCAACTTACATTTTCCTTCTTTAATAAAATTTAGGCATCTAGACTTGTTCAAATAATTTAAAACTTGGAAACTAAGCTAATTGGGACCCAACGAACATGAATTTTCCATTACATTTCACTTTTGGGATTTTCTTTTATGAGTTATGGTACCATTTGGATTTTTGTCTCATTACCATTATATTTATCAAAATATTATATATATATATATATATATATATATATATATATGGATCTGGTAAAAATATTCTCATTGATGAAACCAAAAAAGGAGTATAGGGACAAAAGTTCAAATACTGTACAACCAAGCTCAGTCTCTCCACATGCGGAGGACTAGCGGAGCCACACCACGGAGCCACTTAGGTTTAGATCTGATAACCCAATTGACTCTATTTACAATGAGATCAAAAATCTGAAGGGGGTCACTCTCCCCTTTCCCATGAATTCTAGCATTCCTCTCGCCCCATACGTGATAAATGACCGTGGAGAAAATCATCCCACAGAAGCTCCTCAAACTATGGTTGTTCTTAGTATGGTCGAGAAGCCAAAATAAGGTATCTTGGAGACTACACGGGGGTGTACCACCAAAACCGCACTTCAAGGTGCTCCTCTTGCAGCAATACTTAGCAAAATCACACTCAAAAAAGACATGCTCCACAGTCCCATTATTACTTTTGCACAAACACCAGGTTGGGTTGACCGCCAACCCCCAATTGTTAAGCCTGTCCAAGGTAGGAAGCCTTCCCAACAACGTCCTATAGGTGGTGAAGCTCCACTTTGGTTGGAAACCTTTGAACCAAATAACATCAGCCCACCTGTGGTCTCACCTTCTTCACATCCCAAGGCCGCATGTCAGGATCGGCAAGAGCCCAGCAGTCGTTAAGGTTCATGTAGCTTGTCTTCATAGTAGCCCAGCTCCTGATCATGTTCCTCATACACCTTGAGATGTCGCCCCTCTTCACGTCCAACTCCAGGCATTCTGCCCCATACCTGCTGCGTAACCAACAGCTCCATAAGGTCGACGGCTTGCGAAGGAATCTGTCCACTCTCCTCATATTGTCTTGCATAGAAATGGTTTCTGGGTTCTTCAAATCCAGGCCCCCATCTTCGAACGGCTGAGCCACCACCTCCCAGGCTACTGCCCTCCCATGCCCTACCCAAAGGAATCCACTCATCACTGATTTACACTTGTCAATGATGAACCACGGCAAGGAGGTTTTCTTGCACCAAAAGAAAACCATAGCAGTCAACACACTTCTAATCAGGACAGCACATCCAGCCATGGAAATATTCAGCCCAGACCAACTGTCCACCTTGGTTCTCAAGGCATCCACTACTTCATCATAATCCGCTCCCTTACCCCGGCCACTAGATATAGGAATCCCCAAAAACTTCGTAGGAAAAGACCCCTCCTGGATGCCAACCGCATCCTTCAACCTCCCTCTTCTACCATCACACGACCTGGAGAAAAAGGCTTTAGATTTGATATCACTGATAAACAGCCCCGTAAGATTACTGAAGCACTTAGGAACAACACGGGTCCCTCTCATGTACTTGATGTGCCCCGCTAAGAACATCATCACGTCATCAACAAAGATCATGTGAGGCAACACCTTCACACCACAGACAGAGTAAGGTTTCAACACACCTCTGGTAACAACATCATCAATCATGGTAGTCAACCCCTCCATGGCAAGAGTGAAAAGCAAAGGGGATAGTGGATCGCCCTGCCTCAACCCATTCGTAGCATTAAAAAGACCCTTAGGCACCCCATTGATCACCACTGAGAAGGATGTAGTCTCCACACACTGCCGCATGATGTTAATCCACTTTTCGCTAAACCCAAGGGCCCTCAAAATCCGCCACAGAGCTGGCCATCTGAGGTGATCATAAGCTTTTGTGATATCGAGCTTTAAACACACATTCTTAGTTGACTTCTTCACATTGAAATCAAAAGGAATTCTGCCTCCAAGAGAGCATTGTCAGAAATCGAGTGACCCTCGACAATCGCACCTTGGACATTAGAAACAATCTGGGGGAGTATCACTTTCAACCTTCTCGCCAACACTTTGGACAGAATTTTATAAATTACCGAGCAACAAGCGATGGGTCTAAACTCATTCATGGACATCGAATTACTCTTCTTGGGAATAAGCCTAATGAAGGCTTGATTAGCCTGTCTTAGCATCCTTCCGCCCACCATGAACCATCTGACTGCTCTACCCACATCTTCTTTTACAAGCTCCCAGCATGACTGAAAGAATTTGCCATTAAATCCATCCGGGCCAGGTGCTTTGGATGCACCGATAGAGAAGATCGCATCCTTAATTTCTGCATCAATGACAGGCTTCAACAATAGCCTATTCATGTCGTCCGTGACCTTAGCAGCAGGAAGGATGGGGTCATCCCTAACCGGCCTAGTTGCTTGGTTGTAAAGCTCTTTGAAAAACTTCACAGCTGTACCCACAATCTTATCCGGTTCATCCACCAACTCACCTTTGGCATCTATAAGAGCATGAATATGATCCCGCATATCATTCCTCCTGACCGCCGTATGATAAACCTTAGTGTTCCTGTCACCATCCCTAATCCATCTCAACCGACTTCTTTGCCATAGATGGATTTCCTCCACCTTTTCCAGCTACAAAAGACGATCACCAGCTTGGGTTTCCCGTTCCATGAGCCTAGTGCAAGTTGGGTTACCCCTTAGCTCCAATGCAGCAACATCAAAAACACACTTAGCGTCCTTGATCAGATTGGGGAGGTCTATTCACCTCTGAGACCACTCCTTAAGCTTCGTCTTAGTGTTCTTCAATTTCGTCATGATCCTGAAAATAGGATTACCCTCCACATTAATATTCTACACTTCCTCCACAGTACCTTTGAAAGAAGGCCAATTGATCCAGTGAATAAGGAATCTAAATGGACGCCGCTCAGTTTTGTAGGCACATAACTCCATCAGCATCCAAGCGTGATCTCTATTGGGATGGGCACCAAGTTGGATCACCGCATGTGGGAACACATCAAGCCAAGCAGCATTTATGAGCCCTCTATCAAGGAAACTCGAGATTCTATTAAATGGAACCCTCGTGTTGTGCCAAGTGACACCGCCTCCTCTCATGTTGAATTCCATCAGATTTGCCGCATCCACCACCTCATTAAATCTTCTCAGAACGGAATTAGGAACCGGCAGCCCGCCAACTTTCTCATGATCTTTACGGATGTGGTTGAAGTCTCCAATCACCAGTTGAGGAAGTGCCTATTGATTAGATCCGACCAACATGTCCCACAATCTTCTACGACACCCCTCCACATTCAGACCATAAGTAGCAGAAATAACGCAGTGAAAACCCCCTCTGTTTATACAGCTCAGAGTGATCATATGGTCCATCTCATGAATCGGCTGGATATCCCATATACTAGGATTCCAACCCACCACAATACAGCCTCCTTCAACCTGGTCGTGGTTGGAAGTAAACTCCCACCCATTCAGTAACATGCCTCTCATCCTCTCCCTACACTCTCTCTTGATGCGAGTTTCCAAACACACAACAATCGAGATCTCCATCTCCCTTATTAGCTCCCTGATTCTTCTCTGCTTGTGCGGCAAGGAAGCACCCCACACATTCCACGCAAGAATCTTCATGTATTGGAGTTTGAAGCTCCACCCCTACCACGGGTGTAGCAACCCCCTCTTCCTCTACTGGACTGTCCCCTTCCCACCTTACCTCGTACAACACTGTGAGTAAGGGGAGTGTGGCCATTGTCCTCTCCCATGTCACCTAGGATCGAGAAGGTATTATCTGTAGACAACACCAACCCTGCATCCATCTCCAGCTGCTTGTCGTGCTGGTGCGGCCCCCTGTGACCAGAGGATACCCTTTCAGCACTGGATCTCCTCACCTCCTGGAACTCCCCCCCCCCATCCACAACACTCGGAGCAGTGGCAATAGCTACTACGCCATCAGCCCCGTGCCAGAAATGCCTCCATCTGTATCTGCCACCTGAACTCGGGCCAAAGCATCAGAACCCTAGACCGTTGATGTCACCACCTCGATAGAAGCATCAACCGCATTGGGAATCACACCCTTAGAAGCCCGATGCCGACGGCTAGGCCTCCTGGAAGCAGACTGTCCATGGTTGGGCTTGCGACTGTCCCCCTGGACATCCTTCTGGCAATACTCAGACCTGTGCTCGAACACCTTGCAGGCGTCGCACCGGTCGGGTAGAGCGTCATACATCACATGGATTTCCATCTCCTCACCGTCGGGCAACTCCACCAACACCACAGAAGACGGATCCTTATCCGCCGGTAAAATATTATATATTTATTATCAATATTCATTGAATTAAAAGTTATTATCTTCACATTGTTGCGAAAAGATCTATCTTATATATTTTTACAAGAAATTCCACATTTAGCATATTTAGTCTAATAATTCCATATTTATTTAAATAATAGAAATTATTAATATTTGTTGACATGGAATTACCAAATGTTACTCCAAAGCATAATATTCATTTTTATCTAGCCATTGTGTTATTAAAGAAAATATATGTAACATATTTCATGATTTTATTTTCATGTTGGCATATAACTAAGTCCTTATGTAAATATGTTTTAATTTTTACCCTTGTTTGGTCAAATCTAAGAAACAAATCTTACTAGATTTCTAATCATGAAATAGGGTAAGATTCTAAGTGTTGGTTCGTTGTAGTGGGGAAGCACTAGGTCAAGTGGGGGTAAAATGGGAAGTGCATTGGAAAATTGCTACTAGGTTTGTATGTAGCACGACCGTGGTGGGGTGTGAGTCGAACGATCATGGTGGATGGGAACGGGCGAGGTGGAATTTGGGTTAGAAATTTAGATAGGGTCAGTACATGGCTGTGGTGGTCACCATAGGCATGGTGGAGCTTGGTCACCACTGGGGTGGTGGTCATCATTAGGGTGGTGGATCCTGGTCACCATAGGGGTGGTGGTCATCACTGGGGTGGTGGAGCCTGCTCGCCACGGGGGTGGTGGTCGCCATTGGGGTGGTGGAGCTAGTCACCACCAAGGTGGTGGCCACCAATGGGGTGGTGGAGCCTGGTCACCACGGGAGTGATGGTCACCACTGGGGTGTTGGCTAGTAGATTCAAACTTGCACTCTTACTGTGACATGAATGATTTATGCCACGGTCGATGCCATGTACCACGGTCATGTCGTAGCTTCTTCCTTGCACTTTGACCTTCAACTTGGTCATCTTTGATGATCCTTGCTTTGGGTTGATTCTTAACCACTTGGGGTATGTTAGGGAAGCTCTTGGAATCTCTTTAGGCTCCTTTAAGGGCAACGAACCCTTAGATTCTCCACCTCTCCCTTCATCAAGTAGTGGTCAAAGTACATATAAAACATGCAAAAAGCCTCCATAAGTGCATTTGATAGAAATATGCATATTGAGGGAAATAACATGTAATTTAACAGATATAGATGTGATTAAAGTGCAATACTATACAAGATGAAGCCCTAAAATAGGGATGCATCACCACCCCAAACTTAAAACATACTTGTCCTCAAGTATGTTCAAACTCAATCTCTCTTCAATATTTCAACAAATAAGAATTAATAAATGCATTGCAATAGATGTATATTGACTAAATGGGCTAAATGATGACTAAGTACATGTATTCCACTTCTCTCCTCTCCTCTTTCACAAACCAATAATGATTAAAGCATTGAGCATACAAATTTCATATATAGAGTATAGAATACACAATCAATCTATATGGCTGTTATGGGATTGTCGTTGGACTTGCTCCAGGATTAGGCATAAAACTTGCAAACCCTCTTTCCCATTACATAGTTGTTAACATGATCTATTAAATTAGGGGAATATGGAAAGTAAATTCTTTTTGTTGCATTATCTGATGCCATATTTTCCTACAATGTTATCACAACCACATCAATTTACTATGCTTTGGGATTTAATTGATATGATCACATTTCTATTTTATCATTTATTTATTGCATATGATGTGAATACTTAAAATGAGCAATGTGCACCTGATTAAATACCACATACGATCCTAAATAATATATATATATATATATATATATATATATATATATATACACACACATACAATTTACATGTGTCGCCTAAAATCGATTTTGATGGTGGATGTTTAGCATGGTTACAGCCAAAACCCCTAGATCTGTGTGCATGGTTGTGGTTGTTTTCCTATTTCATATCTTGGTTTGCATACTAAGCCTCTATTTACTCTTACATATGTAAAATTATTAATTCTTTCCTTACGATGCTCCCCTCAAATGTAACTTGATGTTTCCCTATTACCATGTAATATGTTAAATAGGATTAGGATAGTTTCAATTCTTTTTATGGAAGAGAAGACACTCAGCACCAGACAAACCATCTGTTTCAGTAGCCTAATTGATCGAGTGGAGGACTAAGGAGGCCAGACGACAAGAGGATTCGAACCGATTGGCATTGTTGTCTAGGGCACATCAATGAGAATCACATATCTAGACTCCATAAAAATGGTTATCTGGACTCTTTTGATTTTGAATCAATAGAGACATGTGAGTTTTGTTTGTCGAACAAGCTGACCAAAACTTCTTTCACTAGTAACAGTGAGAGGGATGGGGATATACTAGGACTCATGCATAGTGATGGTGATCTACTAGGACTCATACATAGTGATGTATGCGACCCTTTCAGATTAGGTGCTAGAGGTGGTTATCAGTACTTCATTACCTTTATTGGTGACTTCAGTTGGTATGGTTATGTTTACTTGATGAAAAATAAGTCAATACTCTTGAAAAGTTCAAGGATTTCAGGAATGAAGTACAAAACCAACTTGGTAAAAGTATCAAGGCACTTCATTCTGATCAAGGTGGAGAATACTTAAGGAAAGAGTTTGAGGACCTTCTGTGAGCCCGTGGTATTCTATCATAATGGACTCCACCTGGAACACCATAGCACAATGGTGTATCAAAAAGAAGGAATCGAACATTACTAGATATGGTGTGGTCAATGATGAGTTTTGTTAATCAGGAATGAAGTACAATACCAACTTGGTAAAAGTATCAAGGCACTTCATTCTGATCAAGGTGGAGAATACTTAAGGCAAGAGTTTGAGGACCTTCTGTGAGCCCGTGGTATTCTATCATAATGGACTCCACCTGAAACACCATAGCACAATGGTGTATCAAAAAGAAGGAATCGAACATTACTAGATATGGTGTGGTCAATGATGAGTTTTGTTAATCTTCCAACTTCCTTTAGGGGATATTCTCTAGAAACTATTGCGTTCACAATAAACCATGTACCATATAAATTGATTCAAAAGACACCATACAAGATATGGTATGGGAAGCGTCCCAATGTGTCTTTAAGAAGATTTGGGGTTGTGAAGTTTATGTGAGAAAGTAGTTTTCTGAAAAACTTGGACCCGAATCTGATAAATGTTATTTTATTTGATATCCTAGGGAAACCAAAGGATACTAATATTACACTCCATATTACAACAAAGTGTTTGTTGCCTGGGATGTTGTATTTCTAGAAAAGGAATTCATTTCCAAAGGAAACAGTGGGAGGAAAGTAGAGAGGTTCAAGACCAACAAGAGATCATTGAACCTATAGAGGTATAAGAGGAACATAAAGAGTCACAAACTATTGTGGAATCTCAAATTCCTCATGTGACACAGGAGCCTCACAGATCTAGTAGGACATGCCTTAAGCTAGAGAGATTTGGTTATCTAGTGACTCAAGAAGATGATGAGTCAGTCATTGATGATGAGCCAACTACCTACCTAGAAGTTGTTAAAGGGACCAGAGTCAGAGAAATGTCTTGAGGCCATGAGACCTAAGATGGAATCCATGTACATCAACAAGGTATGGACCTTGGTGGATCCACTTGAAGAGGTAAAACCCATAGGGTGCAAGTGGGTCTTTAAGAAGAAGACCGACATGGATGGTAATGTACAAACTTACAAAGGTCTATTAGTTGCAAAGGGCTTCAGACAAGTTCAAGGTGTTGATTATGATGAAACCTTTTCTCCAATTGCCATGGTTAAGTCCATTAGGATCATTCTTTCCATTGTTGCTTGTTATGACTATGAGATTTGGCAGAAGGATGTTGAACCCATATTCCTTAATGGGAATCTTCTTGAGGACATGTACATGACACAACATGAGGGTTTTATAGATCCAAAGGATGCAAATAAAGTATGTAAGTTACAAAGGTCAATCTATGAATTGAAACAAGCATCTCAGATCTAGAATCTTCAATTTGATGAAACAGTCAAAGAGTTTCCCTTTAGTCAAAATGAAGACGAGCCATGTGTTTACAAGAAGTTTAGTGGAAGCATGATTGTATTCCTCTTATTGTATGTAGATGCCATACTTTTAATGGGGAGTGACATCCCTACTTTATAGATGGTAAAGACTTGGCTAGGAAATACATTCAATATGAAAGACTTACGCAAAGCATCCTATATTCTAGGAATAAAGATCTATAGAGATATATCTAGAAGGTTTCTTGGGATAAGTCAAAGCACATACATTGACAAAGTGTTGAAGAGGTTTAGAATGGAGAACTCAAAGAGAGGAAACCTACCTATGTCTCATGGTGCTATTATCTCTAGAGCTCAATGTCCCAATTCTTGTGAAGAAAGTGAGCACATGAGTAAGATTCTATACGCTTCTACAATTGGATATATCATGTATGTAATGTTATGTACTCGTCCAAGTATCTCGTATGCCTTGAGCATGACAAGCAGATATCATTCAGATCATAGTGAAGCTCACTGGACTATAGTGAAGAATATCCTTAAGTACTTGAGAAGAACTATGATCAATTCCTTGTCTATAGTGGTGAGGAAGAGTTGGAGGTAAAGGGTTACATCGAAGCAAGCTTCCAAACTGACAAAGCTGACTAGAGATTGTAGTTTGGATTTGTGTTTTGCCTCAACAGTGGAGTTGTGAACTAGAAGACTTCTAAGCAAGATATAGTTTTGGATTCTGCAATAGAGGTCAAGTATATTGCTGCATCCAATGCAGCAAAAAAGGTTGTTTAGATCAATAGGTTTGTCTCAGAACTTGGGGTGGATCCAAGCATCATTGATGCAATTGAGCTATTTTGTGATAACAATGGAGCTATTGCACAAGCTAAGGAATCCAAATCGCATTAGCTTTCCAAGCATATACAAAGGTAGTTCCATCTCATACAAGAAATCGTACATCAAGGAGATGTGAAGATTTGTCGAGTACCAACTGAGAGAAATGTGGTTGACATGTTGACAAAAGACTTTTGTAGTAAAAGCATGAAGTTCATGTTAGATCACTTGGGATTAAGTTCATGGGTGATTGTCTCTAAGTGTAGTGGGATTTTGTTGGTATGTATGCCCAGAGAGTCAATCATATGATGATTGTAATGGCATATCTTGTAAATGATTTCATTAATAATAAAGATAATTGTCCAGCCATAGTAGCTAGAGTGGTAAAATCTCGATAAGTCCCAATGAAGATCTGGGTTCGAACCTCACCAAAGGCACTTTGCGAATGGAAATCCACACTTGTTTGGCACGGGAGGGGGTGATTAGACCACACCCTCTCATGCCTCAAGAGTTTACCATGTCAGGCTCGCCCAGGGTGGGTTATCTCAGTCACCAAAAAAAGGCAATCTCCAATTTATTTTGTTTTATTAAGTTATGAGATAATGATGTAACATGATAAATGTCTATAGTATGATATTACTCAATGACGTATGTCTTCGGGTTGAGTACTTGAACAATGAGATCACAAGATTTCAAGAGTATATAAATTCTTATTATGTCCCTAGTCGATTATAATTGTGGAAGGCTGATAGAAAGCAATACCACTTAAGACTAGAGTGTGTGTTGGTTGATAAAAAAATCTCATTATTCATGATATATGATATCAAACCAAACACATAGATACTTGTTAGATAGAAGAGCATCGGACAGACCCACCTTAAGAGTGACACATGGAAACCATGATTGGTATACAAAGTCATCTCTCATAGTGATGGTGGTGATTGTAGTTTGTAGACCTGAAATTACTACACTCATCACATGATGTTCGATGTACTTTGACATCATCCACCATGACCTTGAATAAGGGTTGCCATAAAGGTGGTGCTCAGGTGCATTGTGACACATGGGGATAACTACAAGTGATGTATATGGGATTTGTCCCTCCTACATGAATATGATACATGGCCACTTGATATGTGAGATTGAGAAATGTATGGCCATGTCTGTGTGAGTCAATTTGTGATATTGAGCTTAAACATATCTCAGACCGTCTACTCTAGTTCAAAGAACATGGATTGAACATTGAGGATGGTGATTTGATGCCTCGAGTTCAATCTGGATATCAGAGATAAAGGAACTATGCAATCATTATAACACCAATCACATATTATAGGTTGAAGTTATTCTCCAACTTTCCAATTACTTAGGTAGCGATGATGTCTTTCTAGATACCACTCATTGCTTATGATGTCATAAATTCGTTATAGACATTCACAGCCAACATAAGTTGTAACGTATAGGGTCATACACATAGGATACACTTAGAATAGGAGTTTATTCATGAATGTAGTTTAAACTTGATTGCAAAAGTATTAGGTATTCAATTTAAATAACAATGGTTGAAAGCTGAATGATTGGACTGTGAACTGATAGGTTCAAGTGTTGAACAAATCGATTCAAGTGTCAGTTTAATTGAACCAACATTGGCAATCAGATCCATGAAATGATCAGTTCAGTAATTGTACCTATCAGCTCAAATCTGTGAACCGACCGGTTCAAGTTGTGAAACGACCAGTTCGTTGATCAATTCGATTGGATCAAGGATTGAAGTTGACCTCATGTTGTTCATTAATCAAATATTAATTTCCAATATAATTGTGATTGGGAAACATATTGAAATGACTGGTTCAAGGGTTGAAGCAAACAGCTCACATGTGACATTAGTGAACAGACCAATTCAATGTTTGCAGGTTCTGAAAAATTCCTAAAATTCCATTTATTCAACTCCTGCTCAGTATGGAAGATCTGACCTTGACCCTCCTATAAATAGAGGGGTATTGGGGGCCTTCAGAGACACAACAATAAGCTTTGACAATTGTTGTCTTCTCACAGTATTGGTAACATGAGAACTTGAGCAAGTTATACTTGTCAAAGGGAGGTATAGCAAGGGAGAGACAATTGGGAGAGCAAGTCAGTGCTAGCATACTGACTAGGAGAGACAACTCCTTCTTGTCCATTCATCTAGAGAGACAGGAGTTCCCAGTGGTCCATGTGGACTACTACATAGGCGAGGAGGCTATTGCCACCCATGAGAAGGACGAAGTCAACCGCCATCTGTCATAATCAACCTATATAATGTTGATGAAAAGGGTAATGGGAAATTGAGTAAAATACATAACTTAAAACCTCCTTTCGGGATCAATAATGAGAAATAAAACTTTATACTTTAAAATGAACAAGTAAGAAATACGATACTCTACAACACAAGAAATGACACATGTTACAAGTATAAAGAATCATGTTGAGGTGTCATAATCCTATTACCCATTCTAAGGCTAAAGTGGGTAGTTCCACATACATGCATATATCTACTCTGATGTCATGATGTAGTGGCTTAAATAACCATAACTTTATATTACATATAGAAGTAACTCTAGCTTTCTGCTATTTGAGATCCATAATGTTAGTATTGAAAATAAGCAAAATGAATTTAATTACCGAAATGCCTAAAAACATGACGTACTTCATAATATGAAAGGGTTAGAGATAAAATAAGTGAAAGCGAATTGGGCTTTTTTGGGTAATGATAACAAATGGTAAACTATATTAGAATAATTCTTAAGATGAATTCATTGTACAAAATGCAAGTTTAATATATTTAAATAAATATGAAAATAACACAACAGAGTTAATCTAAGTGAGATATAACAACTTATGTTAAGTGAAATGGAATAACATGACCTCAATCGTAACATTAGTTAATAAGTCATAAAATAAAGAAACTACAAGTTAGATATGATGAACATGATAAGAAGATCAAATGGATTCTAAAGTGTTGCCATATACTCAAATTGCAAAGATTAGAAATTGTGACATTCCCCTTGAGAATAGTGCTTCAGCTCAGTGATTTATATGCTTTAGAAAGTGGGATGTTACATTATGGTATTAAAGCAATTTGGTAGATGGCCACTAGGAAAATATGATTCATTTAGTCACCCTAGAATGAAAATGTGAAATTAAGGTCTTGGAATAGACTCTTGAGAAGAAATTGATGTGATAAGGATAAAGGTTTACCTAGTTATATCTCAATTACCAACCTAATCTTAGCTAATGAGCTAGTGTAACATCCCAAAATTTCAACAGTAATTTAAGACTTAGAATGTGCTTTTACTTAAATACAAATAGTTGTGGGTCTTAATGTAAAAAAGATGCTAAAATGAAAACTTTAAAGGATAATAAAGTGAAAAGAACAAAATATATTTTTCCTTTCATATGTGCATTATGTGTCGCAATTAATTCAAATGGATCAACATTTGGTTCCCTTTCCTTTTTCTCTCTCCTTCTCTTGAAAATTATTTAAAGGAAATAAAGGAGAAAGATAAAAGGAGTAGAATTCAAAAATATGGAATATATTAACTTGGCAAGAAGTTTCTCTTTTTCCCTTTTATATTTTTTTTTAACATAAACATAAAGTATCATATCCTCTTTCTCTCCTCCTTGGGTTACAAAAAGGAATGATAACTACCCCTATGCACTAATTTTGAATAGACAATAAATGACTTCCTCTTTACTTTAGTATACATATGAAGAAAATAGTCTTAA
Organism: Alisma plantago-aquatica; assembly: GCA_963693085.1. Lineage (NCBI taxonomy): Eukaryota > Viridiplantae > Streptophyta > Magnoliopsida > Alismatales > Alismataceae > Alisma > Alisma plantago-aquatica. The sequence continues at coordinate 920,039,216 of OY856414.1, forward strand.
CTTCTGTTTTTCTATCTCCACCAATATAGTTGCTCAAAAAGCCATAGAAATATAAAAGACATGACACTTTTGTGGGGATAATTAATGTTTATGTCAAAATTGGACTCTAACACTCACAAAGGAAAGTATTTTCCACTTATTTCATCTATTAATTCATTAAAATTAAGTTAAATAACTTAAATGGAGGCTATGGATAAAACATGTTAAAAACCTAAATCGAATTGGCTATAATATAAAACTAAATAGAATAATAAAACATATATTTACTTGAAAAGGAATATGAAGAACATGTATAACATCTATCTTATCAAGATGTATGAAAGTATTAATTAATCAACCAATGTTTCTAACAAGAATTATATCAAATGCTACAAAGACAAGTGTAATTGCATTTATCAGGTACTTTCATATTCACTAAGACATATAGATCACTTAGAATCTCAATCTCTTGTCATCATCATACTTGGGTATTCAAACCCTTCATTCATCACTGAGTATTGTCACCACATAGAAGATAAATTTTACCTCTAGGTCATCAGACCAGGGTATATATTCACATAGTCCACATAGCTTATTGATTTTGTATCATATAACATCATAGCTCTTACTTAACCATTCTTATTGCCTTAAGATACTTGCATGGTTATTATCAACAATTTTAACATATGTCTTAACCATGAAATACTAAGGAATACATCCTCCCTAATGAATTAGGGTTGTGATCAACGGATTAGGGTTTCAAGATTTCCATAGCAAGATTAATCCCTAACTCATACTCCACCCATCTCAGGAGTATTATTGTAGATTTAATTACATAATCAACTTTTCAATCTTAGTTTCTCTTTCATCTTTAAGGTCTACTAGCTTATTACCCTCAAACTGAATTAAACTCATTGTGTCTCAAAGTATGGGTTAGACATCTATTCTCATATTGTGTACTGGGGTATTCCATATCGATTTCCATCATATCAGGTCGCCTCTTAGGTTGCCATATCAGGTTTCATGTTGGGTTAACATATCAGTTATCATCTTGGATTTCATCATATCGTGTACTTACATTTGGTGGAATCATATTTCCATATCGTGTTTCTATGTCAACCATCATATCAGTTTACCTATCCTAGGTATCATATCAGGTTATATGTATTGGGCACCGTATCGGGTTGCCTCATGGGTTCACCATAGTGGGTACCCACATTAAGTGGTATCTTATTACCATATCGTTTTCTCATGTTGTCTATCATATCATGTTCCTATTATTGATAAGAACCTTGAACTCGAAACGTCACAAAGGGGATACCAAGTTGTTCTTCAACCCGACACAAAGTAAAGGGGTGTATTGAGTTTTGAAGGTCAATAGCATATTGGGTTCCCGTTCCTCACCCTAGGGTTTTACTCATATCGTACAAAGGTGCTATTTTACCTTTATATAATGTACAAGGAGATAGGAATCCTTCATATCATTCATAGGGCTTATTATGTCCTACCTTCATATCGAGCAAGTCTCTATGTCGGGTTTCATATTGGTCTTCACAAGCCTTCGACCCATATTGGGTTGTTCAAGAATCTTCAACCCATACCGTGTATTCAATGATGATGTCATCATCATCAACATCAAGATCATTAGAATAATTCCAAATCATGGATAACTTCCCCAATTACTTATTGGAACTCATGATTATATCAATTGATCAAAGGAAATCCAAATTTGCAAATAATCAACAATTTGAACAATATTAAAGAAAGGATAATAATATTGAAGGGTTTAAGTTATATAACCCGCCTCTCAAAGAGCTTCCAAGCTTCAAGCTTCAACTCCTCACGTTCCAAGGTTGAAGATAAGCCTTCTCCAAGATCCAAGACTTGAGCTCCAAGCTCTTGCATGATATCTCTAATAACTTTGGGTGATATCATCTTACTTGGATGCTTCAACCTACTTTGGCCGATATCTCTTTTCCTTGTCCGGTACCAAGCTTCACCACTCGACTATCTTCACTATGGGTGACACAAGAGGGGGTGTTGCACGATACAAGAGGGAGGATGACTTACAAGATCCGAAAATCTTGCCAACAAATGAAGTCAAGGTATTTATACTTGAGGTTTATAGAAAAGAGTGTCATAGGTGTCACATACTCTTGCATGCATGACACTATTATCTTTTCCATGCAAAAAGGATAAAGTAAGAAATGCAGCTCTTGAGTTGTCTTCTAGGGAAAATCTTCTCCCACTAATTATATTATAATATTCATCTCCATCTTTCCCAAGGCAAGTTGCAAATCGATGCCTTATCATTTCCTTGAGGTGCCTTGCCCGTCATGGGCCAAACCAAATCTCCAAAAACCGATAAGAGAATCTCCTTATGGCTCTATGGCCAATAGGGACTTCTACTTTTAAGTCCACACCTCGATATGGCTCATGTACATAGCTATCAACTTATACATTTTCTTGGTTTCTTTATTATTAAGAGTACTAACACTTCAAGATGCTTCAAACATATTGTCTCCTTCTTTATATCTCATCTAGATAACACTAGGTAAGAGTAACATCAATCTAGAGGTGATAAATTACACATTAACCCTTCATTTTGTATATATATTGCAAATTGTACTACAATTGATGCACCAAGCACTTAACATTATTTACACAAGTTTTCCCTTAGAATAAGGATTTTCACAAGACACCACTTAGCATCATATTTTCTTTCATGATATACAAAACACTTAGAATATATTCAACATGTAACATTTTCAATATATCCCTTATCTTGTGTAATTTGCACTTTTCACTTAGATTATCATATAATGTACACATAGTTTGCATATAAGCTCAATTTTAAGAATAAACTTCACAAAAGGCCTTAATTACTTTTCCCAAAAGATTAGAATAAGTTGTAAGAAACTTACTTAAGAAAAACATCTAGGGTTAGGCCATAACCCAGGTTAGGGGTGTTACAATTATAAACCGCTAACAAGGATTTCGTCCCCGAAATCTCGGATAAAGGATGACAATTGTTGTTCATGCATCATTTCACCAAGTGCCCACATAACATCTTGATGTCATGGAGATACTATCGGACTTTGACCAGCACAAGATCCTTTCACATAGGGTTGTCATATAATATGTCATACTCAACTGTCCTTTTCATACTAGAGTTACGTTATGTCCTTCATATGTGACTACAAGTCTTATCATACCTCTGTTGTACCAGTCTAATCTATTGGTTCAACATTAGCTTTCTTATGACTGGTATCAACTATCTCGTTAGCTGTTTATTTTCTTATTATAAGGAGAGGCTACTTGTCAAAGAAGAACTTATCTCGAAGGTATCTGTATAACTTGCCTCAACATATCTGGATAGGGATACTTTTAAGGAATCATTTTTAGCTTGATAAGCTTTTTCTCAAAACGAATCTACAATTGTTCCTTTAATTAAAACATCCTTATCAGTACTACATTTATGCAGAGCATAAACCCATAACATATGACCTCCATACTAGAGTTATCTCTAGGTCGGCCCTTCTAGGTCACCAAACATTTTTTTTATCTTATCAGGAGTCATATTCTTAATTTCCCATACTATCTGGTACATCTTGGATACTAGAATTCCTCATCTTAGTATCCTTCACATGTTTCGAAAACTCATCACATCCTAATCATTTCCATCTCTCTATTGTTAATACGAAAGTCAAATATACAAAAAGGTCTTTCTTTCATTCTAAGACATTATTTATAGCACATATCTTTATCTTTGGAATCAAAGTCCTAGATGAACCGATACCTTTCTAAGTATCCATCGATCGAACACTTTTAACTTATGCACACCAAGTGTCATAAGACTCACTTAATTGCCATGTCCCTGAAAGGAAGGAACACAAAGGAACATATTCCTTTCATCACCCCATCATTACCCAGGGTTGTTCCTCAAAGAAGAGACATATAATTCGTTGGGGAAGTCCACCTAGAAATCCCTATTTCATTGGTAAAGTTCACTTAGAAATCCCTATTTAGTTGGGAAAGTTCACTTAGCAATCCCTATTTAGTTCGGAAAGTTCACTTTGCAATCCCTATTTAGTTGGGAAAGTTCACTTAGCAATCCCTTTTTAGTTGGGAAAGTTCACATAGAAATCCCTATTTAGTTGGAAAAGTCCACTTAGTAATCCCTTTTTAGTAGGGAAAGTTCACTTAGAAATCCCTATTTAGTTTGGAAAGTTCACTTAGCAATCCCTTTTTAGTTGGGAAAGTTCACTTAGAAATCCGTATTTAGTTGGGAAAGTTCACTTAGCAATCCCTTTTTAGTTGGGAAAGTTCACTTAGCAATCCCTATTTAGTTGGGAAAGTTCACTTAGAAATCCCTATTTAGTTGAGAAAGTTCACTTAGCAATCCCTTTTTAGTTGAGAAAGTTCACTTAGCAATCCCTATTTAGTTGGGAAAGTTCACTTAGCAATCACTATTTAGTTGGGAAAGTTCACTTAGCAATTCCTATTTAGTTTCATTCCTTTCTTTGTTATTGTCTAACACTTTATGAACATTATATAATTTTATCACATTTCCCGTTTTCTATATTATGGAAAAGATCCTTACTATTCACACATACTTTATCAAACATGGATCATCTCCCTCGTTCTTCTTTCCCTTATCATGAGGATAATACGTTTTACTTCCTCATACACACAGATTGATCTGAGATCTTCTCAAATTCTAATTTATTGTACTTAGGATGTGATAGAAATACCCATGTCATATTTCCAGTCTCATTAGGCTCACAAAATTGTCTCAAAATGACCACTAGATCAGAGTAATCAGAAAGATAACAATCTTAAGAGTTTCTTACTTACCTTCTTCAATAGTCGAATACCTGCCCAGGGTATACAAGTTCTGAGATTAGGTAGTATGCACTTTGTTTACTATCATATCCCTTACTTTTCATATCATCAAACATAGGATTTAGCATCCCTGGATTTTCTCCAGGCATCACCTCTACTCCTGATCCTCTTTCACATAAACAAGAGCAATTATAAAGTATTTAAAAGAATACTGAATAGAATATAAATTCTAGTTCTCATCATTTCTTCCCTATGTTCCCATAGGGCAATCAATTGGGAAGTCAATAACAACAATCCTTCTTATGATTATCAGATAAAATCAAGAGAAGGCATATCAAAATGGAAAAAGCTCTATCTGACTGTTACCCCTCGCAGTCATCTACCGCTTCAGGTTAACTTAACGCATAGAGTCTAGTTGTTTCATATTATTGCTTTTGCCTTTTTATACTATTGGGTTGTAACTTTCATAAGCCCTGCTGAGTCTTCCTTGGTTACTGGGTCATTTCCTCCCTTATTTTTAAACAAAAGAGTTTAGCATGATCAATCTGTCTGTATCTATAACATATTTTGTCCTCGTACCATGCTCTTATCGGTCTTATTACCAATGTAAAAGTTAAGTCAGAAATTATTACAGGTGGAAGGTTAGGACTTTTGCCATTACTTAGTGACTACTACCCTAGTGCACTAGGCATTTATTGCACTGGTGGCACCAAAAACTTTGGATTTTTAGAACAACTAGGAAAATATCTCTAGAATTGTAGAGATCTTTCCTTAATTCTCAACTTATTGCCCCTCCTTGGGCATTGCCATCACATATGTACTATCTGTCTATACTTATGGCAGAGTCTATTTTCTTTCCATATGCTAATCGTTCCCACCTTTTCCACTGTTCCAACATGACTATGTCATTTAGGGACCCTTTCAGAACCCAAAGTTTCTATATTGAGGACTGGTAACCTAGGTTGTAATGCTAGTATCCAGTCTACTATATGCATCATTGTTGTCCTAACTTTCCCAACAAGAGCATAAAAATCAGGATTCTCAATCTTAAATAGGTCAAGAAGGGAATTCTTAGGCACTCGTTCTTCTCTTGCCTGCTCCCTTGAACCCTCTCCTGGTGCAACAACATTGCTCTCAGCAACATGTTCCTTGAGTTCTCCAGTCATTTTTAAACTTCACCCTTTCTTCTGCATAAGCAGAAGTTACTATAGGGTATATTGGAGGACACTAGAACAGACTCAACACCTTAGTCCTATGTGTTTGTAGACTCAAAAAACCTTAAGCTCTGATACCAAACTTGAAACGAACTTCATGAAATCGACAAACAATTGTTATTAATTAACCAGAATGAACATAATCATTGGATTAACAAAAATTACTAAAAATTAAAACCATTTTGCAAGGAGATCCTCTTCCAGAAAATTCTTACTAAAGGGTCCAAATATTATACATATCATGACTCACATTATACAAACAATATTTCATCTCATCTCAAAGACAACATATAACAGTTGCATAATCAACACATGTACTGAAGCAACATAAAACTTTGAGGTATACAAACTAAAAATCATTGATCATTTATGAAACTATTACGAACTGACTCCAAGGACCTAAGAGTATAGAGACGACACATAGGACTTCTATCTACATGACATGACAGACAATGTACTCAACCTGAGATACTACTACGATCCTTGCTGATACGCTCCTTCTTCTGCAGTCTCGTTCTTAGTCCCTCATCCACGTCTTACCTAAAAATTGTGGATCCCATGTGGTGATCACTATTGTCCCAGCGAGAGATATAACTCTCTGCCAACAATATTATTATCAAAGGGAATAATATAAAACTGAACATAATTATGAAACATATATTTACTTGAAAAGGAATATGAAGAACATGTATAACATCTATCTTATCAAGATGTATGAAAGTATTAATTCATCAACCAATGTTTCTAACAAGAATTATATCAAATGCTACAAAGACAAGAGTTATTGCATTTATCAGGTACTTTCATATTCACTAAGACATATAGATCACTTAGAATTTCAATCTCTTGTCATCATCATACTTGGGTATTCAAACCCTTCATTCATCACTGAGTATTGTCAGCACATATAAGATAATCTTTACCTCTAGGTCATCATATCAGGGTATATATATTCACATAGTCCACATAGCTTATTGATTTTGTATCATATAAGATCATAGCTCTTACTTAACCATTCTTATTGCCTTAAGATACTTTCATGGTTATTATCAACAATTTTAACATATGTCTTAACCATGAAATACTAAGGAATACATCCTCCCTAATGAATTAGGGTTGTGATCAACCGATTAGGGTTTCAAGATTTCCATAGCAAGATTAAGCCCTAACTCATACTTCACCCATCTCAGGAGTATTATTGTAGATTTAATTACATAATCAACTTTTCAATCATAGTTTCTCTTTCATCTTTAAGGTCTACTATCTTATTAACGTCAAACTGAATTAAACTCATTGTGTCTCAAAGTATGGGTTAGACCATTATTCTCATATTGTGTACTACGGTATTCCATATCAATTTCCATCATATCAGGTTGCCTCTTGGATTGCCATATCGGGTTTCAAGTTGGGTTAACATATCGGTTATCATCTTGGATTTCACCATATCGTGTACTTACATTTGGTGGCATGATATTTCCATATCGTGTTTCTATGTCAACCACCATATCGGTTTACCTATCCTAGGTATCATATTGGGTTATATGTATTGGGCACCATATCGGTTGCCTCATGGGTTCACCATAGCAGGTACCCACATTAAGTGGTATCTTGTTATCATATCATTTTCTCATGTTGACTATCATATTGTGTTCCTATTATTGGTAAGAACCTTGAACCCAAAATGTCACAAAGGGGATACCAAGTTTTTCTTTAACTCGAAACAAAGTAAAGGGTTGTATCGAGTTTTGAAGGTCAATAGCATATCGGATTCCCCTTCCTCGTCCTAGGGTTTTACTCATATCGTGCAAAGGTGCTATTTTACCTTTATATCATGTATACGGAGATAGAAATCTGTCATATCGTTCATAAGGCTTATTATGTCCTACCTTCATATCAGGAAAGTCTCTATGTCAGATTTCATATTGGTTTTCACAAGCCTTCAACCCATATTGGGTTGTCCAAGAATCTTCAACCCATACCGGGTATTCAATGATGTTGTGATCATCATCAACCTCAAGATCATTAGTCTAATTCCAAATCATGGATACTATCCCAATTACTTATTGGAACGCATGATTATATCAATTGATCAAAGGAAATCCAAATTTGCAAATAATCAACAATTTGAACAATATTAAAGAAAGGATAATAATATTGAAGGGTTTAAGTTATATAACCCACCTCTCAAAGTGCTTCCAAGCTTCAAGCTTCAACTCCTCACATTCCAAGGTTGAAGATAAGATTTCTCTTAGCTCCAAGACTTGAGCTCCAAGATCTTGCACGATATCTCTAATCACTTTGGGCAATATCACCTTACTTGGATGCTTCAACCTACTTTGGCCGATATCTCTTTTCCTTGGCTGATACCAAGATTCACAACTCCACCATCTTCACTATGGGTGACACAAGAGGGGGTGTTGCATGATACAAGAGGTAGGATGACTTACAAGATCCAAAAATCTTGCCAACAAATGAAGTTCAAGGTATTTATACTTGAGGTTTTTAGAAAAGAGTGTCATAGGTGTCATTAACTTAAGGCACTTTATGCCACCTAGCCATGCAAGGTTGAAACATACTCTTGCATGCATGCCACTATTATCTTTTCCATGCAAAAAGGATAATGTAAGAAATGCAGCTCTTGAGTTGTCTTCTAGGGCAAATCTTCTCCCACTAACTATATTATAATATTCATCTCCATCTTTCCCAAGGCAAGTTGCAAATCGATGTCTTATCATTTCCTTGAGGTTCCTTACCCGTCATGGGCCAAACCAAAGCTCCACAAACTGATAAGAGACTCTCCTTATGGCTCTATGGCCGATAGGGACTTCTACTCTTAAGTCCACAACTCGATATGGCTCATGTACATAGCTATCAACTTATACATTTTCTTGGTTTCTTTATTATTAAGAGTACTAACACTTCAAGATGCTTCAATCATGTTGTCTCCTTCTTTATCTCTCCTCTAGATAACACTAGGTAAGAGTAACATCAATCTAGAGGCGATAAATTACACATTATCCCTTCATTTTGTATATATATTGCAAATTGTACTACAATTGATGCACCAAGCACTTAACATCATTTACACAAGTTTTCTCTTACAATTAGGCTTTGCACAAGCCATCACCTTGCATCATATTTTCTTTCATGATATAAAAAACACTTAGAATATATTCAACATGTAACATTTCCAACATAACCCTTATCTTGTGTAAATTGCACTTTTCACTTAAATTATCATATAATGCACAAATAGTTTCAATAGAAGCTCAATTTTGACAATAAACTTCACAAAAGGCCTTAATTACTTTTCCCAAAATATAAGAACAAGTTGTAAGAAACTTACTTAAGCAAAACATCTAGGGTTAGGCCATAAACCAGGTTAGGGGTGTTACAATTATAAACCCTTAACAAGGATTTCATCCCCGAAATCCCGGATAAGGAAGACAATTGTCATTCATGCACCATGTCACCAAGTGTCCACATAACATCTTGATGTCATGGAGATACTACCAAACTTTGACCAGCACAAGATCCTTTCACATAGGGTTTTCATAGAATCTGTCATACTCAACTGCCCTTTCCAGACTAGAGTTATGTTATGTCCTTCATATGTGACTACAAGTCTTATCATACCTCTATTGTACCCGTCTAATCTATTGGTTCAACACTAGCTTTCTTATGACTTGTATCAACTATCCTGTTAGCTATTTATTTTCTTATTATAAGGAGATGCTAATTCTCAAAGAAGAACTTATCTCAAAGGTATCTGTATAAGTTGCCTCAACAGATTTGGATAGGGATACTTTTAAGGATTCATTTTTAGCTTGATAAGATTTTTCTTAAAATGACTCTACAATTGTTCCTTTAATTAATACATCATTATCAGTACTACATTTATGCAGCATAAACCCCTAACATATGACCTCCATACTAGAGTTATCTCCAGGTTGGCCCTTCTAGGTCACCAAACATTTTTTTTATCTTATCAGGAGTCATATTCTTAATTTCCCATACTATCTGGCACAACTTGGATACCAAAATTCCTCATCTTAACATCCTTTACATGTGTCAAAAACTAATCACATCTAATCATTTCCATCTCTCTATTGTTAATATGAAAGCCAAATATATAAAAAGGTCTATCTTTCATTTAAGACATTATTTATAACACATATCTTTATCTTTGGAATCAAAGTCCTAGATGAACTGATACCTTTCTAAGTATCCATCGATAGAACACTTTTAACTTATACACATCAAGTGTCATAAGACTCACTTAATTGCAATGTCCCTGAAAGGAAGGAACACAAAGGAACATATTCCTTTCATCACCCCATCATTACCCAGGGTTGTTCATGAAAGAAGAGACATATAATTAGTTGGGGAAGTCCACCTAGAAATCCCTATTTAGTTGGAAAAGTTCACTTAGAAATCCCTATTTAGTTGGGAAAGTTCACTTAGAAATCCCTATTTAGTTGGGAAAGTTCACTTAGCAATCTCTTTTTAGTTGGGAAAGTTCACTTAGCAATCCCTATTTAGTTGGGAAAGTTCACTTAGAAATCCCTTTTTAGTTGGGAAAGTTCACTTAGAAATCCCTATTTAGTTGGGAAAGTTCACTTAGCAATCCCTTTTTAGTTGGGAAAGTTCACTTAGCAATCCCTATTTAGTTGGGAAAGTTCACTTAGCAATCCCTATTTAGTTGGGAAAGTTCACTTAGAAATCCGTTTTTTGTTGGGAAAGTTCACTTAGCAATCCTTATTTACTTGGGAAAGTTCACTTAGCAATACCTATTTAGTTGGGAAAGTTCACTTAGAAATCCGTATTTAGTTTCATTCCTTTCATTGTTATTGTCTAACATGTTTATGAACATTCTATAATTTTATCACATTTCCCATTTTCTATATTATGGAAAAGATCCTTACTATTCACATAGACTTTATCGAACATGGATCATCTCCCTCATTCTTCTTTCCCTTATCATGAGGATTATACTTTTTACTTCCTCATACACACAGATTGATCTGAGATCTTCTCAGATTCCAATTTATTGACTTAGGTTGTGATAAAAATACCCATGTCATATTTCCAGTCTCGTTAGGCTCACAAAATTGTCTCAATATGACCACTAGATCAGAGTAATAAGAAAGATAACAATCTTAAGAGTTCCGTACTTACCTTCTTTAATAGTTGAATACCTGGCCAGGGCATACAAGTTCTAAGATTAGGTAGTATGCACTTTGTTTACTATCACATTCCTTACTTTTCATATCATCAAACATAGGATTTAGCATCCCTAGATTTTCTCTAGGCATCACACCACTACAGAAACAACATTCAATGTCACTTTTCTGGGCGTCGGTTATTTAAGAAAACTGACGCCTATAACATTCAAAGTCGGTGATTTAGGAAAACCGACATCTATATTCGAAGACCAGCCAGACACGGGTAACGCTTTGTATTCAGCGTCGGCTGGGTAAAATAAAACCGACGCCTAAAATCGCCCGTGAAATCCAATTTTCGAGCAAAAGAAATTGGCCCCAAAGTGTCACATACAGTGTCAATTTTTTAACTTCTAACTGACGCCTATATAAAATGAAAATTTGCGCAAAACGTTCCAATTTTGGTGTCGTTTATCCTTTGATAATCGACGCCGATAATGGTTCCTGCCAAATAATTTAGGGCAAAGATTGTCTAATTGGACGTCGGTTTTTAAGGAACAAAAGACGTCGAAGACTTTAGGTGTCAGTTTTTTTTATAACTGACGCCGTTTAACAACTTAATAGACCCACGAACAACAATTGTTCCCCTTTCTTCTATTTCATCGTGAAGCCTTTCTCTGCTCTTGCTACGTCGCCACCCGCATGCCCGCTGCTGCTCACCGCTTGCTGCTGGCCGTCGACGTCGCTGCTTGTCGCTCGCCATCGACGCTGCCTGCTCTCCGTCGACGCCCCTACTGCTGCTCTGCGTCGCCTGTTGGTTGCCGCCGCTTGCTGGTCACCACCGCCATCTGCACCGCCGCCTACTGGTCGCCGTCGCCGTCTGCTGGTCACCACCGCCTGCTGGTCGCCACTGTTGCCTCTTGCTTCCACTCTTTTCTCCGCCGCCACCTTTTTGTCTGCTTCCACTAGCTGCGGAACAACTTCGTCTAATTCCACTAGCTGCATCGCCCCTGCCTCCTTCTTCCACTAGCTGACACCTTTTCATCCTACCCTCCTCCCGCCTACTGCACAGCCGTGGTCAAGCCATCACTGCCTGATCAAGCCTTCGCCTTGATTTTACTGATTTCCATCAACTAATTAGTATTTATAATGATTTGTATCCACTGATTTGTATTTATTATGTACTAGTTTTTATTCATTTATCTTCTGATTAGTAATAATGTACTGTTTTAACTTGTCTAATTCTCATGCTTGACCTAATTCAATAAATTTTTATGCATGTTGAAATAAGATTCAAACATGTCCATTCTATCATCCTAATTTGATTTGATTATGTGCTTTGAACCCTTGAAACATGCGTGTTAAAGATACATTGATGTTGAATGTCAAAATTAACTCACACGTGGGTCTTCTAAATGATTATGTGAACTCCTAAATCAGTAACATATATTATTCTTTGTGCACCCCAATACCTTGTGAATCATGTATGCGCCATAAGGTGATTAAATGCCTAAATCTTGACTTGAAATATGACCTGGTATGTATGTGGATATATGGAGCTCTAGTTAAAACTTCAAGATTGACCCTGATTCAAATCTTTGATATATGGAATCAAGGTTTAATTATTTACTGTTTAGTATTTACTAACAATCATGATTAATGTTGTTACACAAAACTTAGGATATGAATGATGAAATTAGGTTTGTAGGTATAAGATGATAACATACATGTATTTGTTGGCTTAGAAACACATCCAAGATTTACTCATTAGGAGTAAATCTTGGATAGTCCCTGGTTTGGGATTGTTCTTGAACACCTAATCTCACTTAGGATGTAAGTGTATAATGTGTATTGGGTTTTCGAGAAAATTTCGGTAGCATTTTCCCATTTGTTCTCTAAGTACATATGTACTTAGAGAACAGCGGGGAAATGCTGCCGAAATTTTCTTGAAAACCCAATACACATTATACACTTACTAGTGAGATTAGGTGTTCAAGGATGGGATAGGTGGTACACATTTATTATATATAAGAATGACATCACATGTATTTGTTGGCCTAGAAACCCGTCCAAAATTTACTCATTAGGAGTAAATAATCTTGGATAGTCCCCAGTTTCAGACTGTTCTTGAACACCTAATCTCATTTAGGATGTTTTAACCATTAATTATATATAAGACCTTAAACCATAAAGTTTTAACCATAAACTCTAATTTGTTAACCGTAGACCCTAATCTTGTCCTAATATATACTTGTTTTCTCTTTGATCATTGAATGGATAGATCATGGATGTCCATTCACAATCGTTGCACCCCAGAGTTTATATATGGTCTTGATCAGTTTATTAGATTTTTCGAGGAACATAGGAAAGAACTTGGAGATAGGTTCTACTGTCCATGTAGGCATTTCGGTAACAATTTGAAAGTTAGCACTGGTGATGAAATCAAAAGTCATGTCATGTGCAACGGGATTGTATAAGGCTATACAGAATGGCACTGGCATGGAGAGATTTCAAACTCGAAACTAGTGGATGTCAATAGCAGTGCTTGGGTGGAAGAAGAAATTGCCTCCGATGACGTAGATGTGAACGAACCAGTTCCAGTAGACATCGTTGATGCGATGCTGGATAGTTGTAGGGTAGAGCACACCGATCCACCTCCTATCTTTAGAAGCATTGTGCACGATGCTGAGATACCGTTATACACAGGCTATGCTAAGTTTATGAAGCTTAGCGCTGTGTTGAGATTGTATAAGTTGAAAGCTAACAATAGATGGAGCGACAAAAGCTTCACTTCATTGTTGACTTTGTTGAAAGAAATGCTTCCTGAAGGAAACGAGCTACCAATCTCAACATACCGGGTAAAGAAATTGTTGTGCCCAATGGGAATGGAGGCCAAGAAGATACACGCATGCCCGAATGATTGTGTATTATTTCAAAAGGACTATGTGGATTTGAAAGATTGTCCAAAATGTGGTGCGTCACGATATAAATTGATGACTTCGGGGGAGTCCAAAACTGGTTCTCCTGCCAAGGTGATGTGGTATCTACCTATAATATCACGGTTTCAACACTTGTTTGCAAATCCGAAAGATGTGAAGAATTTGAGGTGGCATGCAGATGTTAAAAAAAATAATGATGCGATCCTACGACATGCGTCTGATTCCCCATAGTGGAAGAAGATTGATCTGTTGTACCCTGAATTTGGTGAAGAAGTCAGGAATCTAAGACTTGGGCTTTATACATATGGGATGAATCTGTACGGGACATTGAGCAGCCAACATAGCACTTGGCCAGTCATGCTTGTTATATACAATCTTCCTCCCTGGCTGCGTATGAAAAATAAGTACGTTATGCTGTCATTGTTGATATCGGGCCCTAAACAACCCGGAAATGATATCGATGTTTATCTTGAACCTCTGATTGATGAATTAAAGAAACTTTGGGCTGAAGGTGTGATGACCTATGATGCTTCAGTAAGAGAGACATTTCGTTTGCATGCTATGTTGTTTTTCACTATTAATGAATTTCCAATATACGGGAATTTGTCTGGATATAGTGTCAAAGGAGCTAAAGCGTGTCCTATATGTGAAGAAAACACTGATTCAATAAGAATAAAACATTGAAGATCCTATAGATGAAGAAGAGTACTATGATAAGTATGATGACTCCAGTCCATTCTCAGTTGGGTTGCCAATTCCACAAAATATTGAAGCTAATGATGACTTATATGTGCGCGTAGATCACAATGAAGGATTGTTAATTGATAAAGATTACAATTTTAGAGGCATGCATGTTTATTTTTTTATTGAAACTAGATGTTTGCTTTATTAATATCAATATCATTTTCAGATTTGATTTTTCATTATCTTCTAGTTAATACAAATGCTAAATGTTTGCCTTTTTAATGACATTTTCAGATGGTTGACCATGATGAGCATGATGTCCATGATGAGCATGAAGTCCATGATGAGCATGCTTCCCATGATGAGAATGGTGAGGATACCAATGTAAGTTCTAAAAACATATCCTGTATTTCTATAAAATTCATTATCTTCTAGTTTCGTCATATATCCTATATTTCTATATTGGGCTAATTCAGTGTATTTATTTTTGTCAAATTTTAGGTTGATGTACCCACTGAAGCACTGGAGGAACTTGATGTGCATCACCAAAAACTTAACAAGAAAAGGGGCATCACTCTGTTGAAGAAGTTAATAGTGCTAAGTGGTAGTGGATCCAGATTGGTTGTGGAGTTTGATAATGGAGGAAATGCAATTGGAATGAACCACAATAATTTTGTAAAGTATCTTGGGTTTGTCACTCGAAGCCATTGTGGTGTTAAGTATGATAATTGGCATAAAGTTCCTCAGGCAAAGAAAGACATGATATGGAAGGATTTATGCGTGAGTTATTATTATTTGCAATTCTATTTTGTAGATTACAAATTCTATTATATGCAATTCTATTTTTGGATACTAGTTAATAGAAATTATATTTTACATAATTTGTTTGCATTGGATGAGAAGCTGCATCGTAAAAGTGTGATGCAACGCGCTGGAAAGGTGCTAAGGAACTATAGGACAAATCTCAACAGATAATACATAAAAGATGGTGATAAGAAGAAGAAGTCAGCACTTGAACAGTGGAACTTCTTGGACAAAGAAGATTGGGACACGTTTGTTGCTTCAAGAAAATCTGAAGAATTCAAGGTATTAAGTGAGGTGCAAAAAGCAAGGCGTGCACTGAATGTGCATGACCACGCTATGGGTCCAAAGGGCTATGCAAGCGTTCACCAAAGACTACAGGCGGAGTCTGCTGCTACTCAAGAGTCCTCTACTACATCGGCCACACCCATACCTCGCGATGATGTCTGGATAGCTGGGAGGCAAAACAAGAAGGGTGAAATAAAGAAGCCCGTAACTGTTGAGGCAGATGCGAAAATGGTAAAATACAACTCTTAGAGCAATCGTTTGAATATTGATTATTTGTGGTGTTAACTTACCAATTTCTGTTGATGGTGATTAGCGGGAGCTGTACGAGCAGAGGAAACAAGGCACATTCATACCTCAGGGAACAAGGGGTGAATTGACAATTTCTCTGGGTAACCCAGAGCATCCTGGATGTGTTAGGGGTGCAGGTGCTGGTGTGGGCATCAAAGCATTCTTTGGGCCATCCCAGCGCAAACCCAGAGCGGGACTTTCATAAGAAGAGGTAACTTATTCTTTTTTTAGAATGCTACTGCAAAAGGGAATTCAATAAAAGCTAATGTTTCTTTTATCCATGTATAGGAGAATAAAAGAGTCGAGGATCTAGTTTCTAAGAAAGTAAAGGATATAATGCAGCAGTGGCAGGCATCTCAGGCTTCCAATCAGCCTGTGGCGACCCACTCTTCTCCTGATGCATAGACTGCAAGTAATCCTATAGACCCACCGCCTAACACGTCTATTGTAAGTATTGTTTATGACATTGTAGCTAGTCTTTTCAAGATGATATGTATATATGTATAACATTCTTTACGTAAATTTGTAGGCGTTGAAGCCATGCCACTTAAGAATGAAAGACTATGTTGTTGCAGAGGCACATGCTTACCCATCCCTTCCTGGGGCAACGTTTCATGGGACTCCAATGCCACAGGGCTACGTTCGTGTGAGCCCGATACGTGTATTCCCCGATTGGATGGAAGCTACATTGCCATATGCCCACCCGGATATTGATACACTTGCTGAGGCAGAAGGCGGGGTGATAGTGTGGCCCAAAGCAGATGTCGTCTACACTACTAAAATTGTAAGATAAATTTACATTACTTTAGATTGTTAATGTGTATACATGAGGTCAATTGATATGAAATTATATATACAGGTTAAAAAGAAGACACCTGGAGCATCTAGGCCTCCACCTCCACTTCCTGCATTACCAAGTTGGGTTCCAACTGACCTAAAATACTCGTAAGGTCCTGCTTGTAGGGGAATGGCATGTTGGCTACGGGCACATAATAAACATTGCCCTATAATTGTTGCTTTAGAAGCGAATTATGTAGGTCAATCATACGAAAGCTCTTTATTTATACAAGATATTATTGAGTTGTTTATATATGATTGGCTGAATACATCAATGATAGAGACATGGATAAGGTGAGATCTTGTTTATACATCCATATACCTTGTTTAAGATCCGGTGATTTGATTTCTTATATATTAATGCATACGTAATACATGTTTTGCAGCTACTTAGTCAAAAATCAATGTAAACAATTTGCATTTGACCATGTGGGATTTTTGATTCCATCATTGATTAGTATGGTATCTAAAGACCCTGATAGTGTTCAACAATACTGTATAGATTCTTTTACAATTTTCGGTCAGAAATAGAAGATGATAATAATAGCTCCATTCAATGTCAAGTATGTTTACTTTACTTATAATTTAGACTTCAGAAAATTACATTTTTATTGTGGATTTTGAGTTATTAATTTTTAACTTTTTACCTCTAGCGGTAGGCATTGGGAGTTACTAGTTATTCTCCCTGGGACGTTCACTGTTTATTATCTAGATCCTGTGGGGAGTACATTGAATACTAAAATTGGACACGTAATGAGATTGCCATTATTCTGGTGAGAAATATTTCATTTTTATATCTGTTAACATCTGTTATTACATTACTATTTAATTATGCAATTTACTGTGTTACATTAACATGTAGGGGTTTAGATGCATTCAAAAAGGCTGGAGGAAAGGTCCCTAGGAAAAAGAACCAACCAATAATTTGGGAGAACATGAAAGTAAGTTCCCGACTCCAATGTATATATTATTTATGTGAACTATGCTTAGTTGTATTTTTTAATATTTTGTATGTTTCAATTTATAGTGCGCTACACAAGACAACGGCTGGGCATGCACATACTATGTGATGCGATTTATGCAGATGATTATCCAATATGCCACATTGGACATCGATACCATACATGAAGTATTATATATAGTCTCATTAGTTAGTATGAAATATATCAATCTTATTTTTATATTATTACTTATATATATACATCATTCTCTTTCCAGGTGTTTAAAACTGACCACACTATAGGTAAACACTTAAAAGATGTACATGCTCCATATATAATGGAAGTATTAAATGAATTAAGAGAAGAATGGGCAAGAGCCATACAAATAGTGGGGACTGTAAGATATAATTGGGATGATGATAGCGATGCTGAATGATATTTTGTAAATGAATATTTTTGAACGTTTATACATGTCTGAATGTTTCCACATGTATTTGAATGTTTCTACATGTGTGAATGTGAGAATTGAATTGATGTCTGAATGTATCTACTTGTGTGAAAACTATATTTGTTGATTTTGCAGGTTTGTGGCCTGTTTGTTGGCTGATATCAATGGATGTCGTAAACCTACAGTTTAGAAAACTGAACTGCAGGTTCTCATTCTACTGATCAGCCACAGCAGGTCTGCAAACTGATAAGAAAAAAAATTAAAACATAAGCCTCGGTTATTTATCGAAAACCGTCATCAAAGGCTTACAGCGTCAGTTATTGGATAAAAACCGCCGCCTAATGTGACAAACAACCTGACCGTGTAGGAAAGCACGGTCGTGGTGGAAATGGCATCAGTTATTCGTATAAAACTGACGCCTATAGTACTAAACATGGCCGTGTAGGGAAGCACGACTGTGGCGTCTGGGAATATGGCGTCGGTTTTTTAGTTTCAAACGGACGCATATAGTATCCTAGATGGTGCCCTTTTTGTGGCGTGAAGCCTTTTGGTGTTGGCTTACTATAAATGACCGACGCCTATCGGTGCCCTGCTGGCACATTTTCGGTGGCGCGAAACCTTTTAGCGTTGGTTATACAACCGACGCCGGAGAGTTTGACCTTTAGCATCGCCCACGTAGGCATCACTATAGAACCGTCACTAAAAGGGCATAAACAACCGATGCCAAAGGCCTGTTCTGTAGTAGTGTCACATCTACTCCTCATCCTCTTTCACACAGATAAGAGCAATTATAAAATATTTAAAAGAATACAAAATAGAATATAAATTCTAGTTCTCATCATTTCTTCCCTATTTTCCCATAGGGAAATCAATAGGGAAGTCAATAACAACAATCCTTCTTCTGATTATCAGATAAAATCAAGAGAAGGCATATGAAAATGGAAAAAGCTCTATCTGACTATTACCACTCGTGGTCATCTACCACTTCATGTTAACTTAACGCATAGAGTCTATATGTTTCATATTATTGCTTTTGTCTTTTTATACTATTGGGCTGTAACTTTTGTAAGCCTTGCCGAGTCTTCCTTGGTTGTTGGGTCATTTCCTCCCTTCTTTTTAAACAAAAGAGTTTAGCATGATCAATCTTGATTAGGTCAAGATGGGAATTCTTAGGCACTCATTCTTCTCTTTCCTACTCCCTTGCACCCTCTCCTGGTGCAACAACATTGCTCTCAGCAACATGTTCCTCATGTTCTCCAGTCATTTTTAAACTTCAACCTTTCTTCTGCATAAGCAGAAGTCACTATAGGGTATACTCGAGGATACTAGAACATACTCAACACCTTAGTCCTATGTCTTTGTAGACTTGGCAAACCTTAAGCTCTGATACCAATCTTGAAACGACTGTCATGAAATCGACAAAAAATTGTTACTAATTAAGTGGAATGAACATAATCAGTGGATTAACAAAAATCACTAAAAATTAAAACCATTTTTCAAGGTGATCCTCTTCCAAAAATTCTTACTGAAGGGTCCAAATATTATACATATCATGACTCACATTATACAAAAAATATTTCATTTCATCTCGAAGACTACATATAACAGTTGCTTAATCAACACATATATTGAAGCAACATAAAACTTCAAGGTATACAAACCAAAAATCTCAGATCGTTCATGAAACTATTACAAACCGACTCTAAGGTCTTGAGAGTACAGAGACGACACATAGGACTTCTATCTACAAGACATGACATACAGTGTACTCAACCTGAGATACTACTACGATCCTTGCTGATACACTCCTGCTGTAGTCCAGTTCTTAGTCCCTCGTCTGCGTCTTACCTAAAAATTGTGGATCCCACGGGGTGAGACTATTGTCCTAGAGAGAGATATAACTCTCCACCAATAATATTATTATCAAAGGAAATAATATAAAACTGAACAGAGTTATAAAACATCTATTTACTTAAAAAGGAATATGAAGAACATGTATAACATCTATCTTATCAAGATGTATGAAAGTATTAATTCATCAACCAATGTTTATAATTAGAATTATATCAAATGCTACAAAGACAAGCATAATTGCATTTATCAGGTACTTTCATATTCACTAAGACATATAGATCACTTAGAATCTCAATCTCTTATCATCATCATACTTGGGTATTCAAACCCTTCATTCATCACTGAGTATTGTCCCCACATAGAAGATAACCTTTACCTCTAGGTCATCAGACCAGGGTATATATTCACATAGTCCACATAGCTTATTGATTCTGTATCATATAACATCATAGCTCTTACTTAACCATTCTTATTGCCTTAAGATACTTGCATGGTTATTATCAACAATTTTAACATATGTCTTAACCATGAAATACTAAGGAATACATCCTCCCTAACGAATTAGGGTTGTGATCAAGCGATTAGGGTTTCAAGATTTCCATAGTAAGATTAATCCCTAACTCATACTCCACCTATCTCAGGAGTATTATTGTAGATTTAATTACATAATCAACTTTTCAATCTTAGTTTCTCTTTCATCTAGAAGGTCTACTAGCTTATTACCCTCAAACTGAATTAAACTCATTGTGTCTCAAAGTATGGGTTAGATTATTATTCTCATATTGTGTACTAGGGTATTCCATATCGATTTCCATCATATCGAGTTGCCTCTTGGGTTTCCATATCAGGTTTCATGTTGGGTTAACATATCGGTTATCATCTTGGATTTCACCATATCATTTACTTACATTTGGTGGCATCATATTTCCATATCGTGTTTCTATTTCAACCACCATACCGGTTTACCTATCCTAGGTATCATATCAGGTTATATGTATTGGGCACCATATCGGGTTGCCTCATGGGTTCACCATAGCGGGTACCCACATTAAGTGGTATCTTGTTATCATATCATTTTCTCATGTTGACTATCATATCGTGTTCCTATTATTGGTAAGAAACTTGAAATCAAAATGTCACAAAGGGAATACCAAGTTGTTCTTTAACCCGAGACAAAGTAAAGGGGTGTATCGAGTTTTGAAGGTCAATAACATATCGGGTTCCCCTTCCTCACCCTAGGGTTTTACTCATATCGTGCAAAGGTGCTATTTTACCTTTATATCACATACAAGGAGATAGGAATCCTTCATATCGTTCATAGGGGTTATTATGTCCTACCTTCATATCGTGCAAGTCTCTATGTTGGGTTTCATATTGGTTTTCACAAGCCTTCAACCCATATCGGGTTTCAAGGGTCCTCAACCCATATCGGGTTGTCCTAGAATCTTCAACCCATACCGGGTATTCAATGATGATGTCATCATCATCAACCTTAAGATCATTAGTCTAATCCCAAATAATGGATAACTGTCCCAATTACTTATTGCAACTCATTATTATATCAATTGATCAAAGGAAATCCGAATTTGTAAATAATCAACAATTTGAATAATATTTTTTTTGGTCGGTCAAAAGGTGTGTTTCTATTAATACCAAAAACTTTGGGCACTAAGTAGCCCATTACATCGAAAGGAGCTAAAAAGCTCATCTAGGATCAAATCCCCACACAGGGGGAGATACATGAAAGGTAGACGAAAAGACAAAACTAAGAAGACCTATCTAACAAGCCAAGCTAGAACCAAGCAAACCTTCCAGGAGAAGGCTATAACAAGCCGCTATTACAAGCATTCTGCGTACCCACAAGTATTAACAACAGCTTGACATAGAACAACAACTAGAAAAGTTTCCTTAAGCTAGCCCCGTTGCTGCACAACTTCTCAGCTTCCGAAAACAGGTTTCTAAGTGGGCGTAAACGCCCAAAGAGGAACCCGTACAGAAATCTTTGGGTACAGAAGAGCACCTCCTGGCTCACAAAAGGAGTAGCAAAGGAATAGAAAAAGAACCAAATCTTCGCCCGTGAAGACTAGCTAAAAGGAGACCAGACAACCAGAAGTACAAAGTCTCGTACAGATCCCATAACGTTTAACGCTAGCTTCCTACTGGTTAAGGCAACACTATCTATATGCCCATCATACTGAAATTGTGAAGACTCAACCGGTATCGAGACAAGAGTCAAACGTCACCAGTCTAAACAGGAAGCAACATACTTTGGATCTGATAACCTCATTATAAACGAACACACTTTGCTTTCTGAAGTGACCAAGAAGAAAGACAAGAAACCACGAAGCAGTCGAGACATAATAATGACCTTTGAGTCCAAAAACTCCCAACCACTGGCTTTATCCTCATCACTGAAATTGTGGGGGAAGAAAAAGGACAAACGACCATCATTATGCTCAAGAACTTAGGGAACTGAAAATCTGCAGGGATAAACCTCATAAGACTAAGCAAACGAGAGACCAGAGGGAGAAGCCCAGGGCTATCCAATCCTTGTCGGTTTCTTCTTCTTTTTGGATCTTGGTTGACCAATATCCACACTATCAGGCTCCCAGTTTTCCAATTCAGTGTATGAACACAAATAGGTGTTTGAACCTTCATCGTCTTCAGGCTTGTTCTCTATCCTCAATTGGTAATCAGCTGAGAACCCGAAGCTTTCCCAAACTTTGTTGACTCGCCAAGACTCGGAGTTCAATCCCTCCCTGCTTCTATTCTCCAGATCCCGGTCAAAATTCTCTCTCCCAACATTAATCATAGGTGGAGACCTAAACAAGTCAGGCTCGACCTGAGGGATGCTAGAAGAGACTCGTTGAACCTATTGTTTAGACGCAGAGCAGAGAATGATGTCCTTCACTTGTTGTGCAATGGAATCCATGAGCATTTCATCGCCAACATTAGAAGATTGGTCTTCGCAGCCCTTTTCCTGACCTGCACTAGGATTAGGATCATCCTTAGGTAACCCTTTGGAACCCGTCTTGGCTTTGGCATTCCTTCGAGCACCTGCAGTTGGTCTGTTCCTAAGCTGCAGATCCACACAAGGGGCCGCTTTCTTGGTCACCCGAGGGCAGACAAAGGATAATAATATTGAAGGGTTTAAGTTATATAACCCACCTCTCAAAGAGCTTCCAAGCTTCAAGCTTCAACTCCTCATGTTCCAAGGTTGAATATAAGCCTTCTCTGAGCTCTAAGACTTGTTCTCCAAGCTCTTGCATGATATATCTAATCACTTTGGGCGATATCACCTTACTTGGATGCTTTAACCTACATTGGCTGATATCTCTTTTCCTTGGCTGATACCAAGCTTCACTACTCCACTTTCTTCACTATGGGTGACACAAGAGGGGGTGTTGCATGATATAATAGGGGGGATGACTTACAAGATCCGAAAATCTTGCCAACAAATGAAGGTCAAGGTATTTATACTTGAGTTTTATAGAAAAGAGTGTCATAGGTGTCATTAACTTAAGGCAATTTATGTCATCTAGCCATGCAAGGTCAACACATACTCTTACATGCATGCCACTATTATCTTTTCCATGCAAAAAGAATAAAGTAAGAAATGCAGCTCTTGAGTTGTCTTCTAGGGAAAATCTTCTCCCACTAACTATATTATAATATTCATCTCCATCTTTCCCAAGGCAAGTTGCAAATCGATGCCTTATCATTTCCTTGAGGTGCCTTGCCCATCATGGGCTAAACCAACACTCCACAAACTGACAAGAAACTCTCCTTATGGCTCTATGGCCGATAGGGACTTCTACTCTTAAGTCTACAACTCGATATGGCTCATGTACATAGCTATCAACTTATACATTTTCTTGGTTTCTTTATTATTAAGAGTACTAACACTTCAAGATGCTTCAAACATATTGTATCCTTCTTTATGTCTCCTCTAGATAACACTAGGTAAGAGTAACATCAATCTAGAGGTGATAAATTACACATTAACCCTTCATTCTGTATATATATTGCAAAATTGTACTACAATTGATGCACCAAGCACTTAACATTATTTACACAAGTTTTCTCTTAGAATTAGGCTTTGCACAAGCCACCACTTAGCATCATATTTTCTTTCATGATATATAAAACACTTAGAATATATTCAACATGTAACATTTCCAACATAACCCTTATCTTGGGTAAATTGCACTTTTCACTGAAATTATCATATAATGCACACATAGTTTGCATATAAGCTCAATTTTGAGAATAAACTTCACAAAAGGCCTTAATTACTTTTCCCAAAAGATAAGAACAAGTCGTAAGAAACATACTTAAGCAAAACATCTAGGGTTAGGCCATAACCCAGGTTAGGGGTGTTACAATTATAAACCCCTAACAAGGATTTCGTCCCCAAAATCCCGAATAAAGGAAGACAATTGTCGTTCATGCATCATGTCACCAAGTGTCCACATAACATCTTGATGTCATGGAGATACTACCAGACTTTGACCAGCACAAGATCCTTTCACACATGGTTGTCATAGAATCTGTCATACTCAATTGTCCTTTCCGGACTAGAGTTACGTTATGTCCTTCATAGGTGACTACAAGTCTTATCATACCTCTGTTGTACCAGTCTAATCTATTGGTTCAACACTAGATTTCTTATGACTTGTATCAATTAGCCTGTTAGCTGTTTATTTTCTTATTATAAGGAGAGGCTACTTGTCAAAGAAGAACTTATCTCGAAGGTATATGTATATGTTGCCTCTACAGATCTGGATAGGGATACTTTTAAGAATTCATTTTTAGCTTGATAAGATTTTTCTCAAAATGACTCTACAAGTTCCTTTAATTAATATATCCTTATTAGTACAACATTTATGTAGAGCATAAACCCCCTAACATATAACCTCCATACTAGAGTTATCTCCAGGCTGGCCCTTCTAGGTCACCAAACTTTTTTTTTAATCTAATCTGGAGTCATATTCTTAATTTCGCATACTATCTGGCACATCTTGGATACCGGAATTCCTCATCTTAGTATCCTTCACATGTTTTGAAAACTCATCACATCCTAATCATTTCCATCTCTCTATTGTTAATATGAAAGTCAAATATACAAAATGGTCTTTCTTTCATTTTAAGACATTATTTATAGCAGATATCTTTATATTTGGAATCAAAGTCCTAGATGAACTGATACCTTTCTAACTATCCATCGATAGAACACTTTTAACTTATGCACATCAAGTGTCATAAGACTCACTTAATTTCCATGTCCCTGAAAGGAAGGAACACAAAGGAACATATTCCTTTCATCACCCCATCTTTACCCGGGGTTGTTCATGAAAGAAGAGACATATAATTAGTTGGGGAAGTCCACCTAGAAATCCCTATTTAGTTGGGAAAGTTCACTTAGAAATCCCTATTTAGTTGGGAAAGTTCACTTAGCAATCCCTATTTAGTTGGGAAAGTTCACTTAGCAATCCCTATTTAGTTGGGAAAGTTCACTTAGCAATCCCTTCTTAGTTGGGAAAGTTCACTTAGAAATCCCTATTTAGTTGGAAAAGTTCACTTAGCAATCCCTTTTTAGTTGGGAAAGTTCACTTAGCAATCCCTATTTAGTTGGGAAAGTTCACTTAGCAATCCCTTTTTAGTTGGGAAAGTTCACTTAGCAATTCTTATTTAGTTGGGAAAGTTCACTTAGCAATCCCTATTTAGTTGGGAAAGTTCACTTAGCAATCCCTATTTAGTTGGGAAAGTTCACTTAGCAATCCCTTTTTAGTTGGGAAATTTCACTTAGCAATCCCTATTTAGTGGGGAAAGTTCACTTAGCAATCCCTATTTAGTAGGGAAAGTTTACTTAGCAATCCCTATTTAGTTTCATTACTTTCTTTGTTATTGTCTAACATGTTTATGAACATTCCATAATTTTATCACATTTCCCATTTTCTATATTATGGAAAAGATCCTTACTATTCACACAGACTTTATCGAACATGGATCATCTCCCTCGTTCTTCTTTCCCTTATCATGAGGATTATACTTTTTACTTCCTCATACACACAGATTGATCTGAGATCTTCTCAGATTCCAATTTATTGTACTTAGGATGTGATAAAAATACCCATGTCATATTTCCAGTTTCGTTAGGGTCACAAATTTGTCTCAAAATGACCACTAGATCAGAGTAATCAGAAAGATAACAATCTTAAGAGTTTCTTACTTACCTTCTTCAATAGTCGAATACCTGGCCAGGGTATACAAGTTCTGGGATTAGGTAGTATGCACTTTGTTTACTATCACATTCCTTACTTTTCATATCATCAAACATAGGATTTAGCATCCCTGGATTTTCTCCAGGCATCACCTCTACTCCTCATCCTCTTTCACACAAACAAGAGCAATTATAAAGTATTTAAAAGAATACTGAATAGAATATAAATTCTAGTTCTCATCATTTCTTCCCTATGTTCCCATAGGGCAATCAATAGGGAAGTCAATAACAACAATCCTTCTTATGATTATCAGATAAAATCAAGAGAAGGCATATCAAAATGGAAAAAGCTCTATCTGACTATTACCCCTCGCGGTCATCTACCGCTTCAGGTTAACTTAATGCATAGAGTCTAGTAGTTTCATATTATTGGTTTTGCCTTTTTATACTATTGGGCTGTAACTTTCGTAAGCCCTGCCGAGTCTTCCTTGGTTGTTGGGTCATTTCCTCCCTTCTTTTAAAAGTGTTTAGCATGATCAATCTATCTGTATCTATAACATATTTTGTCCTCGTACCATGGTCTTATCGGTCTTATTACCGATGTAAAAGTTAATTCAAAAATTCTTACAGGTGGAAGGTTAGGACTTTTGCCTTTACTTAGTGACTACTGCCCTGGTAAACTAGGCATTTATTGCACTGGTGGCATCAAAAACTTTAGATTTTTAGAACAACTAGGAAAATGTCTCTAGAATTGTAGAGATCTTTCCTTAATTCTCAACTTATTGCCCCTCCTTGGGCTTTGCCATCACAGATGTACTATCTGTCTACACTTATGGCAGAATCTATTTTCTTGCCATATGATAATCCTTCCCACCTTTTCCACTATTCCAACATGTCTATGTCATTTAGGGACCCTTTCAGAACCCAAAGTTTCTATATTGAGGACTGGTAACCTAGGTTGTAATGCTAGTATCCAGTCTACTATATGCATCACTGTTGTCCTAACCTGCCCAACAAGAGCATAAAAAGCAGGATTCTCAATCCTGATTAGGTTAAGATGGGAATTATTAGGCACTCGTTCTTCTCTTGCCTACTCCCTTACACCCTCTCTTGGTGCAACAACATTGCTCTCAGCAACGTGTTCCTCATGTTCTCCAGTCATTTTTAAACTTCACCCTTTCTTCTGCATAAGTAGAAGTCACTATAGGGTATACTAGAGGACACTAGAACAGACTCAACACCTTAGTGCTATGTCTCGGTAGACTCAGCAATCCTTAAGCTCTAATACCAAACTTGAAACAACCGTCATGAAATCGACAAACAATTGTTACTAATTAAGCGGAATGAACATAATCAGTGGACTAACAAAAATCACTAAAAATTAAAACCATTTTGGAAGGAGATCCTCTTTTAGAAAATTATTACTGAAGGGTCCAAATATTATACATATCATGACTCACATTATACAAACAATATTTCATCTCATCTCGAAGACAACATATAATAGTTGCTTAATCAACACATGTACTGAAGCAACATAAAACTTGAGGTATACAAACCAAAAATCTCAGATCGTTCATGAAACTATTACGAACCGACTCCAAGGACCTAGGAGTATAGAGACGACACATAAGACTTCTATCTACAAGACATGACATACAACGTACTCAACCTGAGATACTACTACGATCCTTGCTGATACGCTCCTTCTTCTACAATCCAGTTCTTAGTCCCTCGTCCGCATCTGACCTAAAAATTGTGGATCCCACATGGTGAGACTATTGTCCCAGTAAGAGATATAACTCTCCACCAACAATATTATTATCAAAGGAAATAATATAAATCTGAACAGAAATATACAACATCTATTTACTTGAAACGGAATATGAAGAACATGTATAACATCTATCTTATCAAGATGTATTAAAGTATTAATTCATCAACCAATGTTTCTAACAAGAATTATATCAAATGCTACAAAGACAAGCATAATTGCATTTTGCAGGTACTTTCATATTCACTGAGACATATAGATCACTTAGAATCTCAATCTCTTGTCATAATCATACTTGGGTATTCAAACCCTTCATTCATCACTGAGTATTGTCACCACATAGAAGATAACCTTTACCTCTAGGTCATCAGACCATGGTATATATTCACATAGTCCACGTAGCTTATTGATTCTGTATCATATAACATCATAGCTCTTACTTAACCATTCTTATTGCCATAAGATACTTGCATGGTTATTATCAACAATTTTAACATATGTATTAACCATGAATAACTAAGGAATACATCCTACCTAATGAATTAGGGTTGTGATCAATCGATTAGGGTTTCAAGATTTCCATAGCAAGATTAAGCCCTAACTCATACTCCACTCATCTCGGGAGTATTATTGTAGATTTAATTACATAATCAACTTTTCAATCTTAGTTTCTCTTTCATCTTTAATGTCTACTAGCTTATTATCCTCAAACTGGATTAAACTCATTATGTCTCAAAGTATGGGTTAGACCATTATTCTCATTATCATTTACTCGGGTATTCCATATCAATTTCCATCATATCAGGTTGCCTCTTGGGTTTCCATATCGGGTTTCATGTTGGGTTAACATATCGATTATCATCTTGGATTTCACCATATCGTGTACTTACATTTGGTGGCATCATATTTCCATATCGTGTTTCTATGTCAACCACCATATTGGTTTACCTATCCTAGGTATCATATCGGGTTATATGTATTAGGCACCATATCGGGTTGCCACATGGGTTCACCATATCGGGTACCCACATTAAGTGGTATCCTATTATCATATTGTTTTCTCATGTTGACTATCATATCATGTTCCTATTATTGGTAAGAACCTTGAACTCAAAATGTCACAAAGGGGATTCCAAGTTGTTCTTTAACCCAACACAAAGTAAAGGGGTGTATCGAGTTTCGAAGTTCAATAGCATATCGGGTTCCCCTTCCTCACCCTAGGGTTTTACTCATATCGTGTAAAGGTGTTGTTTTACCTTTATATCATGTACAAGGAGATAGTAATCCTTCATATCATTCATAGGGTTTATTATGTCCTACCTTCATATCAGGAAAGTCTCTATGTCGAGTTTCATATAGGTTTTCACAAGCCTTCAACCCATATCGGGTTTCAAGGGTCCTCAACCCATATCGAGTTGTCCAAGAATCTTCAACGCATACCAGGTATTGAATGATGATGTCATCATCATCAACCTCAAGATCATTAGTCTAATTCCATATCATGGATAACTATCCCAATTACTTATTGGAACTCATGATTATATCAATTGATCAAAGGAAATCCGAGTTTGCAAATAATCAACAATTTGAACAATATTAAAGAAACGATAATAATATTGAATGGTTTAAGTTATATAACCCACCTCTCAAAGATCTTCCAAGCTTCAAGCTTCAACTCCTCACGTTATAAGGTTGAAGATAAGCCTTCTTCGAGCTCCAAGACTTGAGCTCCAAGCTCTTGCACAATAACCCTAATCACTTTGGGTGATATCACCTTACTTGGATGCTTCAACCTACTTTGGCCAATATCTCTTTTCCTTGGTCGATACCAAGCTTCACCACTCCACTATCTTCACTATGGGTGACACAAGAGGGGGTGTCGCATGATTCAAGAGGGAGGATCACTTTCAAGATCTGAAAATCTTGCCCACAAATGAAGGTTAAGGTATTTATACTTGAGGTTTATAGAAAAGAGTGTCATAGGTGTCATTAACTTAAGGCACTTTATGCCACCTAGCCATGCAAGGTCGGCACATACTCTTGCATGCATACCACTATTATCTTTTCCATGCAAAAAGGATAAAGTAAGAAATGCAGCTCTTGAGTTGTCTTCTAGGGCAATTCTTCTCCCACTAACTATATTATAATATTCATCTCCTTCTTTCCCAAGGCAAGTTGCAAATCGATGCCTTATTATTTCCTTGAGGTGCCTTGCCCGTCATGGGCCAAACCAAAGCTCTAAAAACCAATACGAG
Source organism: Alisma plantago-aquatica (assembly GCA_963693085.1). Classification (NCBI taxonomy): domain Eukaryota; kingdom Viridiplantae; phylum Streptophyta; class Magnoliopsida; order Alismatales; family Alismataceae; genus Alisma; species Alisma plantago-aquatica. The sequence continues at coordinate 920,069,748 of OY856414.1, forward strand.
ACTCTCCTTATGGCTCTATGGCCGATAGGGACTTCTACTCTTAAGTCCACAACTCGATATGGCTCATGTACATAGCTTTGAACTTATACATTTTCTTGGTATCTTTATTATTAAGAGTATTAACACTTCAAGATGCTTCAAACATATTGTCTCCTTATTTCTCTCTCCTCTAGATAACACTAGGTAAGAGTAACATCAATCTAGAGGTGATAAAGTACACATTAACCCTTCATTCTATATATATATTGCAAATTGTACTACAATTGATGCACCAAGCACTTAACATTATTTACACAAGTTTTCTCTTAGAATTAGGCTTTGCACAAGCATGAAATACTAACCATGCAGGTATCATGAGATGATGAGCATAGACAGGTTTGAGCTATGATGTTCATATGACACAGATCTAAATGGGCCTTGTGAGACATGTGAAATACTTGTGCAACAAGTATAATGTATACCTTGGTCTGATGACCTTGAGGTAATGGTTACCTGATAAGTGGTAACAGTGTTCAATGATGAACTAAGGGTTTGAATACTCAGATCTAGCAATCATGATGATGATAATGCTAAGGGATGAGAATTCCTAGTAATGTGATAAGGGATTGAGATCCTGAGTGTTATATCTGTTTCAAAGATCATGAAAGTACTTGATAAATTTGTCACACCTTTCCTTGTAGCATCTATTATAATTCTTTTTTGTAACATGGTTGATGCTAAAATATATGGTAATATGCCTAATTAATCAAGTGAAATCTTATCATGTAGTTGTCCTGACCATAGATCCATTCAATGTCAGAATTTGTTGAATGGTGAAACGAGTTTAACTCGGCATACATATTGAATATGTAATATTCTTTATACCGGGGTTGCTTGGTGAAATCTCCAAATAAACTGGGAAAGCCCAATGACCATCCCGATGAGAATAAATAGGGAAAGCTTGGTGACTATCCCAAAGAGAGTGCATGCTATGACTGTAACTCTATAGAGAAGATACCAGTATACCCTGGTAAGATAATTGCAGTTGACACAAGATGTCCTTCCAGTAGTCTCGTACTGATTGAGTCGGGTGAGGTATTGGAAGCCAGCTCTTCCATTAACCTTGTATGGTACCAATTTTGACTAAGTGGTGGTCGGTTGGAGTATGAGAGGTATACCTCATCTCCTCTGGGCATAAGTGTGATTGTAAATATGCAATCAGTCGTGTAGCGTATTTTCTTAAGGATTGAATGCATAAACATTGGTTGATGTTACATTATTTCTATACATCTTAGTTGATAGATATTATAAAAGTTCTTCATATTCCTTATAAAGCAAACAGATGATTTATATCTGTGTTATGGATAGTTGAACTGGTTAAACAATGTTATTGCTTTGCACTACAATTAAACAATGATTAAACATGCTTATTTACATAAAAGATCCTCTGCTCAATTTTATACTATTTATCTGTGATAATAATATTGTTGGCAGAGAGTTATATCTCTTGTTGGGACAATTGTCTCACCCGCGAGTTCCACAATTTTTAGGTGGACATGCACGAGGAGGTAGAGACTGTGCTACAGAGGAAGGACAACAACAGTAGGAAAAACAGTAACAACTCAGGTTGAGTGTATTGACTGTCGTGTCTTGTAGATAGAAGTCTTATGTGTCATCTCTATACTCTCCGGTCCTTGGAGTCAGTACGTAACAGTTTTATGAATGATCTAAGATTTTGTCTTGTATGACTCAAGGTCTTATATTGCTTATGTATAGGTTTTGGCAAAGTAACTGTTATATGTTATCCTCAAGATGAGATGGTACAATGGATGTACAACGTGAACCATGAGGTATATAAAGTTTTGGTTCTTTTCTTAAGAGTTTCCGGGAAGTGGATCTCTTTGCAAAATTGTTTTAAATTTTTTAGTGATTTTTGTTAATCCACTGCTAATTGTTATTCTACAATTATCATTGATGACGGCTTGATTTTATGTTGGGCCGTCACAACTATGATAGTGTATACTTTCATTTTGAGCGTATAAAAATACCTATCAAGTTTTGGCGTCGTTACTGAGGAAACAATAACTTCAGCACTACATGTGATGTAGTCGGTCATTCTAGGCCAACTTTTTTTTTCTTTTATTCATTCAAAGCCAAATTTTAATATCTTTGTCATTTTACCATTAGTACTATGTTCTCACTGCCATTTTTACTACTTTTAGGTACTAGTGCATGGTACATACCCGATCCCACTACTACGGAGAGTTGTCCTCACTGGGTTTAGGCCAAGTAGAGCTCCTTCATAGAGAATAGGAGTATGGAAGTTTCGTTGATAGATTTATTTGAACTCCACCACCTACACCTCCTCTTGAAGGACTTGATCTAGCAGAGGAACCTAAGCCGGCAGAAATGGGTGACCAAGTAGAAGAATAAATGACATGGGAAAGGATCAAGGCGCCATCTTCAACTTCTCAAACATAGCCAATCAAGAGAAGCTCTTTGTTATGAGAAGCAAAGACGCATGGTTAACAAACATTGTGAAATATTTGGCATGTGGAGAGTTGCCAGGAGATTGGGGGTACCAGGAGAATAAAAGATTCTTCCACTCCTTGAGGTACTATATATGGGATGACTCCATTCTGATTAGGAGTGTAGGAATGGTATTATGAGGAAGTGTGTTTCAGATTGTGAATTCCAGAGTATTTTGGCACACTCTCATTCTTTACCTACAGGAGGTCATCATGCGAGTTCTAAGACTGTAGAAAAGGTCTTAGAAAGTGATTTTTATTGGCCGATGATTTTTAAAGATGCATGCAATTTTTTTCATGAGTGTGATGTGTGTCAATGTGCAAGTAATATCTCAAAAAGTCATGAAATGCCTATGAATGTTTTCAAGAAATAGAGGTGTTTGACTTATCGGGCATAGACTTCATGGGACCTTTCGTGTCTTCAAATTCTAATATTTATATATTACTTATTGTATACTATGTATCTAAGTGGGTGGAAGCAATTCCAACCCACACTAATGACGCATAGGTGGTAGGTAGATTTGTGAAGGTACACACTTTTTGCAGGTTTGAAGTGCCCAGGATAATGATTAGTGATGGTGGTTGTAAGTCTGGGGTGAAACATAGAGTAGGTACTCCATACATCCCCAAACTCGAGGACAAGTTGAAGTGTCTAATAGGGAGATCAAGAAGATTTTAGAAAGGACAGTTTCAACCAACATGACCAATTGGAGCATGTTGCTCAATGATCCTCTATGGATGTATAGGACCGCCTCTAAACAACCTATAGGTACTACTCCTTTTAGGTTGGTTTATGGGAGGGCTTGTCATTTACCACTAGAGTTAGAGCACAAGTCTAAATGGGCTTTGAGGAAACTTAATTAAAATTTGGACAGTGCAGGGAAAAAGAGATTGTTAGAATTGAATGAATTGGATGAGCTTAGGTTTGATGCTTATGAGAGCTCAAGAATTTATAAGGAAAGAACTAAGAAAATTCATGATTGTCATATTTTGCATAAGATATTCACTCCAGGAAAAAAGGTTCTTTTGTTTAATTCTAGGTTGAAGATGCATCCTAGTAAGTTGAGGTCTAGATGGAGTGGACCCTTTGAGGTAATTAAGGCCTTTCCGCATGGAGCTGTGGAGATTAGCAATGGGGCTGAGCCATTCCTTATCAATGGTCAGCGTCTCAAGCATTACTTTGGGGGAGATGTGTTAAGGAAAGAGGATGAGTTGAAGCTCATTGAGCTCCACTAATCCATTGGGTTTAGGATCGTCGAGCCTATGATGTTAAACAAGGACACTTTTTGGAAGGCAACCCAACCATATTCTATGTTCTTTGCATTTCAAATTTGTATTTTTGTGTCGCATTTTCCATTTTTACTTAGTTTGATATAAAAGGGTACGTTGATGCATTTTGTGTGGTGTGCAGGCTGAAAAAGTTGATGCTACTGAGCCCAATCTCGGTACTAATGACAAGGTTATAGGGAAGGAGATGCAATAGACTGCACAATTCGGTACTACTGAGCCCAAGCTCGGTACTACTGATGATGTTACAGGGAATTTGGAAAAATTGTGCACTACATCTCGGTATTACCGACACCATGTCGGTAGCACCGACATTCTGTAGATAAGAGGGCATGATACCAGATAAGGATTTGGTACTATCGACACATCATCGATAGTACCAATGAAATTCTGAGTCCCAGGTTCAAGACACTGAGTTCCTACTCAGAAGCATCGATGAATTTGAATGTTTTGGTACTACAAAAAATCTGTCGGTACTACTGACAGATGACGTCAGCAATCCGTGGGGAGCAACAATGAGCGATCAAGATCGGTTGCATCTGATGGTCGGTATCATTGATCTGTGGGACATGTCAGTAATACTGACGTCTCATCAGTACTACTGACGCATAGCGATCTGTGCTACTGAAATTGGAGCATCGTGACCATCGATACCACTGAGAACACAAATTCTCATCCAAAATTTAATACTACCAATGTAGTGTCGGTACTACCAACATGGTCACATGTTGACGATCGCAAGTATAAAAGGGAGGGGATGTGAATCTATTTTCTTCACACCTTCTATTCTCCTCCCTCGAGCAAGCACCCACAAGCATCTTTGAGCATCCAGATGCTACACTAAGCTCTACTCTCTCTAATATTCTTCATCTAAGAAAGATGTCTCCAAGGAGGGAGGCTTCTTTATCAGTGGGGCTTCCTAACTTGGTTCCTAAACCAAGCCGGATAGCCCATCCTAATGTTGACATCAAGAAGACATATAAAGAGTTGAACAAGTGGGAGATCGTTGCTACACGGTATGGAAATTGTGCCTTCCTCGGCTCCTTTGGCTTCATTAACGATATGAATAAGGTCTACGAGCATATGGGGTTAGTGGGTGACAACCCCTTCTTCAGTGACTGGCCTACATACCCTGACCTTGTCTGTGAGTTCATGGCATCCCTGGAGATTTGCATCATCCCCGAGTTTACAATGACGGGCAAAATCCATTTCTAGATCTACAACACCGAGTTTACAATAACGCTGCAGCAGTTCAATTCCATCTACGGAAGGCCATGTGACGGCGACCTATTCTACCCCGATAATTTCAACTTTGAGGCAGCGTGGGAGCCATTTTCTGGATTTCCAGGAGGCTGGCACATCAGTTGGCACAACAACTCCTTGACTGACATCGAGCACCCTTTTTCTCGTGTGCTTCACCCCATCATCACCAACACTCTTCTAGAAAAGTCAAGCCAAGGACAAGGGAAGTGTCAGAGGGTCGATCTCTACTTCCTCTACAAGATGTTGGAGATGAGAACCCAAAGTCTAAACTTCAGAGATTTCTTCCTTTTATTGAATGGGAGTAAAGAAAAAGGTACATAGGAAGCCTCCAATTCATTTTGGAGGGTTGATCATGCCCATTGCTCTCCATCTACACCTTGACCTCTTCATAGACAAATCACTAAATTTGACAGTCAAGCTAGATCCCAAGCATTTCAAGAGAGCTAGCCTCGTCAACACGTGCTTGAGTGATGTATATGTGTGTTGTACAGTGGGGACCCACTACAAGGAAAGGAAGCTTCCAGACAGCATCTTTGACCTATAGGGGATCAACCTTTTATGGTGGCCCGTGGATAGCTCATCTGAGGAGGTGGAAGAAGATGATGATGCCCACTAGCTGGAGTAAGCTAAAGAGGATGAGGAATAGGAGCCTACCATCCCTATGACAAGGAGGCAGGTTCCACACAAGCATCCATGACAGTTTGTAGCTTCCAGTGCTTCCTCTCCACCACCCACTTAGGAGGATGACCCATATTTGATGGAGGGAATGTACGAAACGTTGTAGGAGATCCAGCAGGGACACAACAACAGTCAACTACATTGGTAGGTATCCATGACGTTCAAGGAAGGTTGTATGAAAATTAGTAGGCAATTTCCTAGAACAAGCAATTTCTCTTGGCCAACCAAGAGAGCATGCATATGTGCCTACAATTGATGGAGGGGTACCAACAACCATTCTTTGATCATTACTGGATCCAAGGATATTTTGGTGGTTATGTACAACTGCCACCCATTCTACCATAACAGTCGGGCTTTCAGGGGATTTTTCCACCATATGGTCTCACCATGCCTCATCCACCACCACCTCCCATGTGATCCAGTACCACTGTTCCACCTATAAAGTAGAATTTTGACTGTGGACATAGTCAAGTTCAAGTTGGGGGGGTAGATGGAACTGTTTCTATCTTTAGCTTTGTTTTCTTTAGTTTTTATTTGTCTTTGTTTTTGTTTTTAGTTTTATCCTTTCAAGTTGTAGGATCCATATATATCTAGTTTAATCATGGATCTTAATTCATAGTCATGTCATATGCTCTCAGTTGTGTGCAATGGAAATTAATTAAATGAACAGTTTGGTTTAGTTGCAAATTTTCTTGAGTTGCACCACTTAGAGGAATTGTTTGGGTAAGTTAGCTTAAGGACATTTAATATGAATGGACATCTTAGTTATTCATGACATGTGTATGAAGATGGGGTTTGATTTTAAATTGGCCAAGTAGTTAATGGGACCTTAAATTGCAATCTAAGAAACAAATCCTAAGGTTACCCTATCACAGGTCATTAGAGAGGGACATATCATATTTTTAGGAAAGGCTTTCTCTCTTACTTATGTGATTCCACCCATCCTTCTCTCATTATTGAAATCACCACCTTAAGATGACAAGTACTCCAATTTATTTTCTCTTGTTGCATTGCATGACATAATAGGTGACATGATAGTTAGCTTACTTTTATCACATTCGGAAAAAAACACATGTCTGCATCAACACTTTTTGTGCATAACTTTTTAGTTGCATAAACAATTTCATATAGATTACATGCATTCCATAAAATACATTTTTGAATGTCATGTGGATTTTAGTCTCTTTTTATAAAGTTAAGTGCATGGATATACCTCCACACCTAAAAAAAGAGAATGATATGTAGTAAAAGCCTAAGCATAGTAGAAATTATGGGTTGATAAAAGAAATAGTTTGTTAATGTTTCAAAGTTATGAGGGAGAAAGTATGTCCTTAACTCTTCTTTAAGAGATGAAGAAATTCACATGACACATTCTTTTTCTTTCATCCTTTATTCTCATTTAGTTGATGAGATTGCTTGATTCATGCATCATTTTATTTAGAAAAGAAAAAATAAGCATTAGGATTCATGCATTTTCTCACTTTCACTCAAATAGGTTGATCATGTTTAATTTTGCATAAACAAGTTGGATTTACTTGTGATTCAATTGCCACCCATTTTATACCATTCATTTCTTTTATTGGTAGGCCACTTATATGATTTTTCTCCTCATGATAGATAACATAATAATTGTCCATGTTATATGTTCAACTCCTATTAAGAAAGACAAGTGTCCATTATTAATACCATTTCTGCCCGATAACAACTCCATGGCTTTGATCCTGTGGTATGATCCATCACGTTTTTTGCTCTGTTTGCCTTGTTGATCTCGGAAATTTTCTAAACCACAAGAAACATATAATTAGAAAAAGTAGATAGGTATACATGCAAGTTATATGAAACCATTGTACCTTAGACTTCTCAGTTCCCCATTCTTTAACAAGATTTTTAAACTGGTCCATATCTATGGAAGCATTTTTCTCAACTTTCTTCATCATCAATTCTGGTTCAATCTTGTACTTTTCATAGTAATCTTTCTTTACACGTGCCCTCCACACTGTTATCCCTTTGCTAATGTGTTCATCAATGTGATTCCATGCATTAGGGTGACTGCCTAAATCGAAGTATTTCTACAAAAACATAGAAAATATTACTTTATATATAACAATCATACAATTTTTTGGTCATTTTATGAAAAAGATTACCTCAATAAATGATTTTCTATCTACAAAAGCTTGTTCTGGTTGTTCGTTCCACTTCAAGTCTAGATGCCATATGTGTGGTTTCCTTGCTAGCATATGACAATAACGATTCAATTTGGCACCATTCTCCCCAATAGCATTTCCTTCATAATCCCATTGGACCTTGTGACGTGGCTGCCCTTGCTTAGGAAGTAGGCTTTGCTCACTTGCAGGCCCACGTCCATACTTCCTATTCTCCTATTCATCCTCAACATTTTCTTCAACTGTTACATCATTTTCAATATTGTTGGACAGTAGAGTAGGTTCATCCTCATAATTTTCTACAATTGTGGATGGAGGGACAACAATAGGTTGACTGGGTGTGTTGTTACAACTAGATCTAGTGATTCTTCTTCCTGCCATCCTTCAACTGACAAGAAAAAAAATTAGATTATTAGTGCAGAAATGTCAGTAACAAAAGTAGTAGCTACATTTGAAAAACAAATAAATTGCGGAGAATATGAGACACCAACATATGAATATTCAGCATTTGAAAAACATATAACTTGTAGAGTACCTTGGTTTCATATCCCAAAAAAGAATAATGATGTCCTACTTGCTGGTATATGAAACAAGACTAAATAAATTGCAAAGAATATGCCATATAGTAATAGTTTGCCAAAAAAATGCAATAGAACATATTCCCCAAGTAAATTATTCTAGACTTGCAAACAAAATAATTTGATGAAAACAGACAGATTAATGAACTAAACATTAGCCCCATCATTCTTTTTTTTAGTTCTATCAACAAAAGATCCCTCGGTGTCACTCCTCGTCCAAGACACATCACTACTTACACCACCATCAATAGCTTCATATTGTAAACCAATCAAACAATTCTCAATAAGAGGTACTTCAGAATAATCTTTAGGAAGATGCTTTAGCACTGTGCACCAATCATCAGCATTAGGATCCTTCACATAAAAGCATTACAATGCTTGAGAAGCCAGGATAAACTGTTCCTCCTTTTTTTTATCCTTGAAGTGTTGATTTATGTGAACCCATATTCATCAGTTCGCAACCCATTAGAAGTGCTTTCATCATACCAAGAACATCTGAACAACGGAACTTTGATTCCTGGACCATAAGTTAGCTCAATAACCTCCTCTAAGTAGCCATAGTATGTGAATTCAGCATTTATAGGATTTCGATCTCTACCACTTGAATAACTTGAAGTGTCAGCACACAAATACACTCCACTATTTTGTGTAGTACATGTACTTTCAATGTGCTTCGAACGGAAATGATATCCATTGACCGAAAATCCTTCATAAAACATTCCCTCAGCACAAGGGCCTTGGGATAACCATCTCAAATCATCGCTAATACTGTTCGGCCTAATCTCTCGCATTTGCATTACCTTCATAAAAAAGTAAAACATTAATGTAATCTACACTAACTTGAACATTAAGAGTGACGACAATATTTATGTTTGAGTCTTACATGCTCTTTCAACCACTTAGAAAACTCCTTTGCATGTTTTGTTTCTAGGGTCCGTGGGGCAATGTTGGGTTCCATATCTTGAAGAATACACATGTGTTCACTGCTTTATAAGAAGTGTCTAAATTAATGTACAATAAATATACAAATATCAGCAAGAATTTTAGGATGTAATTAAATCTTACCTTCAGTAAACATCCAATTCCTCTTTATTGAAAAGGACATAACGATGGGCTTGTTCCAAAGTGTGGATGTCGAAATTTCTTGACACTCCAACTCTAATTGGAGATCCATCAACATTATGAGGAGTGCGGTTCAGTTTTGTCTCAAAATTAAGCAAGTACCTACCACAAAATGTCAAACTTTCTTCAACTAAATAACCACTAGCAATACAACCAGCCAGTTTAGCTTTGTTTCTTACATACTTCTTCAATTTCTTCAAGTATCTCTGTATTGGGTACATCCACCTAGTTTAGATAGATCCGGCTTGTCTGGCTTCATAAGCTAAATGAATGGGAAAATGCATCATGATGGTGAAGAAAGAAGGAGGGAAGATTCTCTCCAACTGGCAAAGAGTGAGAGCAATTTCTTGTTCCAATTCATTGAATTCCTCCACATCAATAATGTTAGAGCAAAGCTTGTTGAAAAATGAGCACAAATTAGCAATAGTCTTGTACACATCTAAGATTATGCAATGTCTTAAGGCAACAGGTAGAAGTTGATGCATAAGAACATGGAAATCATGACTTTTCAGCCCAACAAGTTTTCTATCACATTTGCTAACACACCTAGATATGTTAGAAGAATAGCCATCAAGAACTTTCAACTTTTCTAACACAGACATGAACTTATCTTTCTGCGCATTAGTCATGGTGTAAGATGCTGGGGGCAAGTAATAGCGGTCACCTGCATCTACTGGCCATAAATCTCTTTGAATGCGCATTTTCTTCATATCTTGACGAGCTTGTAAGTTGTCTTTACTTTTCTTAGAATCACCCAATAATGTGTTTAAAATGTTCTCGCACACATTCTTTTCTATGTGCATCACATCCAGATTGTGTCTAACAGACAAATACTTCCAATAAGGTAGCTGAAAAAAGATGCTTATCTTATTCCAACTAGGAGGTAATGGTTGAATTTGATCTCCAAGCCTCTTGCGCTTATTCATTTTTCCAAATGTGATATTTTCATATCCATCAAATTGCCTCAGTATATCTTCTCCAGATAGTGGCTTAGGTGGAAGTCAAAAATCTTTTTCACCATCAAAATTTTTCCTATCACGTCTATATGGATGATTCATTGGAAGAAAACGTCGATGGAAACCATAGCATTGCTTTTTCCCAAACTGTAACCATTTTGATACAGTTTCCACATTACAACAAGGATATCCCAAATCTTTCTTACCTTTAGTGCTCCAACCAGATAAGTCACCATATGTTGGGAAATCGTTAATGGTCCATAAAATCATTTCCCGCATAGTGAAGTTCCTTTTGATATATGCATCATAAACTTTGACTCCAAGCTCCCAAAGTAGTTGCAACTCCTCAATTAATGGCTCCAAGTATACATCAAGGTCATTGCCAACCATATGTGGACCTGGGATTAATAGGGACATCATAATAAATTGTTCTTTCATAAGAAGCCAAGGCAGAAGATTGAGAGGTGTCACCAATACATGCCAGATGCTATGTGATGCACTCATATTGCCAAATGCATTAAATCCATATGTTGCTAATGCCAATCTAATATTGCGTGGTTCAGCAGCAAAGTCTGGATACCGGGCATCAATAGACAACCATTTTGGTGTGTCTGAAGGATGATGAATATGACCATCCTTGGCTTTTACTTCAGATGGCCAAATCATATCTTTAGCAATAGATGAAGACATATAGAGCCTCTCTAACCAAGGTATCAAAGGGAAGTGATACATGAACTTAGCAGCTACCTTCTTTCCCTTTGTTTTGTATTGCTTTTCATTCCATCTTGAAGCACCACAAGTATCACAATTTTCTTTTGAAGCTGCATCTTTGCAAAAAAGCATGCAATTATTTGTACATACATCTATAGTAGAATGATCAAGTCGTAAATCCTTCACGATCGCATTTTCTTCATAGTACGTCTCCGGGAATAGACAATTTTCTTCTGGAAATCCTGAAATAATCAACTGTAACAACTTTGTGAAAGAATCGTTGGACCATCCAGATTCCTCCTTCAGAAATAGCAAGGCAACCAAATACGATAGCTTAGAATGACTTGTGCAACCTCTATAGAGTGGCTGATCTGCCTCTTTTAGTAGCTTGTAAAATCTTTGTGCATCTACATTTGCAGGTTCCTCTGTAGCTTCAGTAGAGTGGTCATTTGTTGTGTCACCCATACCAAACAAATCCTACAGCATCTGATGCATATTGTCGGTGCTAGGCATGTTTGGTGCCACAACAGGATTGCTCCTACCAATCATCTCCCCATGAAACCTCCAAACATCATAGCTATGCACAAATCCTTTTTGTAATACATGTGAGAATACCTCCTCCTCTGTTTTAAGGTATCTGTTCAAACATACCTTGCAAGGACATATTAATTTCCCCTGTCTAGTTGGTCTCTGATGGATAAGAGCAAACTCAATGAACTTTCGTAACCCTGCCTTGAATACATCACTTCGCACTCTGTTCCCAATATACATCCAACTCTGATCTATTAGAAAATCCATCTACATGAAGGAAAATATATAATAAGTTAAGCACACATTACAAGAAATGTATATATATATACAAGATCAGATGCCTAGACCAAGAGAGTAGAGCTCACAACCATTTCTTATTATAATCAAGTTAAATTCCCAATATTTTAATGTATAGTTCTCATTTATCATGTTAAATGAGATCTTAACATATTGGAACACTATTGGCCTATAGTTTGTTATCTTACTAATTCTTGATGGAGTAGTCTTCGTGTGTCGAACCCTAGGTGGTGAATTCTACCAGAGGTGATCTTGTTGATACAGAAGCTTGAGTTGGTATGGCTACTTTCAGTATACATATGTAAGACTATATTTGCACCTTGATTCAACTATAGGATTTCCAAGATTGGTCCGCATATCCTCTATTTTCTAAAGTCTCGGGAGGTGATAATAAAGTTGATACAAGCATATCAAAAAAATAAAAGAGGAAGGAAACAAGAAGTTGTGTAATAGGGAGACACAAGTATTAGAAGACCAAAACCATAACAAGAAAAGAAAACACCCAAGAAGAACCAGACGATTAGCAAAAACCATCAATCTATTTGCAAACCAGTAGCTTTTAAGACTCTACAACTGAAGATCCAAGGAAGGAGCAAGATTTAGAGAGATGGCTTTAGAAACTGATCAATTAAGAAAGCAGTTGCATCAAAATAGGCTTAATCAAGTGCCAGATTGATGTAGCAACCACATACTTATTTTCAGCATAAGTTTAATTCTTTTTCCTTGGGATAGTATCAATGAACTTATCTTCAAAGTCCAATCTCCAGATAGTAAGAGTGTATGAGAAATCAAACATGATATGATGATCATTTTCAGCATCACGGTTACGAAGAAAATAGTAAGGAGTAGATATTCCTCTTCTCCTTGCATAATCAGTAGTAGGCAATATGTCATGCCCAAACTTCTAAGCAGTAATATGAAAACTCTTAGGACCATTAAATTTCCAAACCCAAGAGAAGATAGAATCATCAAATCCTCTTTTCCTGATATTAGTCCAAATCAGTCTCAGGTTAACTTTAAGTTCATTACAAATCCAAATTCCATCCTCTCTGCCAACATGGTTCAAAACACCATTAAGAAAACTGATCAAAGCATTATGCAACTTGGAAGATGAGAAGTTCCACTGAGTCCCAGTCACAATGGAACTGAACTTTCTAGACATTGACAGACCAATCTAATAATCTCTTTTCTACCTATACCATCCTAACCAATTTGTTATGGGGAGTCCAGGGATCAAGACATAGCCAAGTATTCTCCCCATTCTCAATACTGTAGATAATGAGAGCTTAAAAATCATCAAGATGTATGATCATCTGAATTAAATACCAAGAAAGTTGACCATAGATATCAATATTTTAGATAGAATCCTTAATAAGGTATTTCTCATGGATCCATTTGATCCATAGACTACCTTTCTTTGAAGCTACTATCCAGATATTTAAGATCATAGCAACCTTACAAACGTCTCTGACTTTTTTTATAGACACTTGTATGATATGTATCATTATAAGTTAGTAGCATACCATCTTTGTGCACACTTAGCATCAATAGAATGTCTGTCATGCCCATGCAAAGCTTCAGACATGCATTCAACAAAAGGAGTCTTTGAAAACAACATTTGTTAAAACAACATTTGTATATTTGTCTTAGTAATGTGGGTTCCTCCTTGTTCCCTTTATTGTTAAAACAACATTTGTATATTTGTCTTTTTTCCTTTACCCCCTCCATATAAAATAATACCCTTTCTTTAACATGTGGTTGTGATGCATGTCCTAAAAGCCAATAACTATGGTAATGATCCTCTGCTAACTGTAGCTCTGTACTTGGAGATTAATTAAAGGCCAATCTCAAGAGCTGACAACCTCTGTATTGATGTCTTGTCCGACTGCCCAGGGCTCCCATGGGACACATCCATTCCTAATATAATAGTTGTCTCTTAGGAGATCTTTGGCATGGATGGAAGATGCTCAGTTGTGGTGAACTTCTCTGCAGGCTTATTTAGGATCTTATTCATTGTGGAAACATTAAGTGCGTTGTCAGTAATTTTTTTTTATTTATTTCATTTAACTAATTTAAACGAAATACATTAAAAGATTTGACTTACAACGCCCTTCATGTTTCCACAACGAATGACATCCTGAATTGCACAGAGAAGTTCACCACAGCTAAGCATCCTCCATCCATGCCAAAGATCTCCAAAGTGCCAACTATTATATTAGGAATGGATGTGTCCCATGGGAGCCCTGGGCAGTCGGCCTTTAATTAATCTCCAAGTACAGAGCTGCAGTTAGCAGAGGATCATTACCATAGTTATTGGCTTTTAAGACCTGCATTACAACCACATGTTACAGAAAGGGTATTATTTTAGATGGAGGGCGTAAAGGAAAAAAGATATATATACAAATGTTGTTTTAACAATTAAGGGAACAAGGAGGAACCCCCATTACTAAGAACACCCATTTTTTCTTGAGGCTTCTACCTAGACTTCTCAACCAGAGCAGACCTCTAAAATGTTGACAATGACTTAGTGTGCCTATGCAAAATGCAAAAACACCAGGCTATATTATACTTAGTACCAAAAACAAAACATTAAAAAACAACGCAGTGAGAAAATAGAACAACACTCGTACAAGTGACCATAAATAGCAGTAAGAAGAAATCTTTTATCCCCAGTAGTGATTATAGTATGTATTAATTTATCATATTAAAAAAGCTTTTCAACAGAGCATTAGATACCATTCCACAAAACAAAAACTCTCCCAATACCATGACTAGTGTGATGAGAAATCCACTATAACTACCCAAATATTTCTTGAGCAATTTTTGGATCTTCCCCACATGAACTTTAGTATCATTCAACACAATAATATGAATCTTAAGCCTCAAAACCTCCTTTTAAACCTTAGGATCTTTGATGTTGAGCCCATAACATTCTAGGAGATAATGGATAGACCTTCTTTGATCCTTGGAACCATTTTTAACCAGTACTTCACTGGCTTGAGCTTCTCATAAACAATTGCTAAGTTATCAAACTTATAGGATAAAGTAGCATTGTTATCCTCAGTTGACCCCTTTCTCCCTCTACCTCTGGACGTATTCTTCTTATTACATTTTAGAAACTCAAAGGAAGGTTCTAAGTTATTTTTCTCAACAGAGTTGGGAGGGGTAACAAGGTTAACCACTTCCCCTTCAAAAGATGGATGAGACTTAGATGAAATGTGTGAAGTATCCACAAAAGAATCCTAGAACTCTTGTTGATACTCTATAGAGTGTCCACATGAGAATGAAAATACATAAAAAATCAAGTGAACCCCCATGACAATATTATTTCCATGAGAGTCAACTATCTAAACCATGTTGGCATGGAGGAAGATAAAAATATAATCCCATGTTGGTGATTCCATCATACATGTTTGACAAGATCTTTTCTAAGAAAATTTACTATGGGAAAAGAAAAGCCAACAATGCTGAGTTAGAAGAGAAGAATGCAACTCCCCAAGCTTTGCCTCACTTGAGAAGCAAGTTAATGCAGCCACCAAAGCAATCTACAATTTTCACCCAATAAGAAATGTGTTTATAGGAATGGGTTTAAATGTAAGGGTTTTTAATCAGAATGATGCTTTGGTCACCTCTAGAACTGCTCTTCAAAAGAAATGTCATTTCAGCACAACAGTTTACAAGCAACCATCTTGATCATCACTGGATCAATAGACTAAAAAACACCAGATACAAGCTCTACTTCATCTTCTGAATATAAGGACAAGTAGGAAACTCCAAAAAAGGGAGACAGAACCCCCTTAGAAAAGAAGCACTTTTAACTTAGTATGGAAACTCCAACATTGTAGAACACATACAACCATCTTGATCACCACTACATCAATAAACCAGTAACATCAGATGGAACCCTTCTTCATCTTTAGAAAATAAGCACAAGCATAGCAATTCCAGAAAAAAGAACACATGGCTCGTTTAGTAAAGAAGCACTTTTATCTCATTATGGATAATAGACTATAGCACACTCACATTGACTAACCATTCCTCAAAAATCACCTTATTTCTATACCACCAGATATAGTAAAGGATACA
Source organism: Alisma plantago-aquatica (assembly GCA_963693085.1). Lineage (NCBI taxonomy): Eukaryota > Viridiplantae > Streptophyta > Magnoliopsida > Alismatales > Alismataceae > Alisma > Alisma plantago-aquatica. The sequence goes on from OY856414.1 coordinate 920,085,926, forward strand.
TATAATAGATTTAAAGGAGGTATTGCTTATTTCCTTCATACTGTATTCAAAGAAACTAGGAATATTATTAATACATTCATTATCAACTACTTTGGCTCTGACCCATATATATGGGTGTCATGATAACACTTGTTCATATAGAATAGAACAGAGTAGCAAAATTAAACATACATGCACACATGTGTATTGCTTTGAACCAAGCTTGAGCCTCAACAATTATATATGAGTAATATTTGATCAAGTATGACTTGGATTACATGGTAGGTATTATACATAAATTCGAGTTTGTACAATTAATAGATATTGTACATATTCAAGAAAGACAATATTCAATCAAATATTATATCTACTCAATCACATCAGTAAATTATTCTTTTCTTATTGACAAAACACAAAGTTGTATCATTATGAGGATGCTATACTATAGATGCATAGCCTAGGAATTTATGTACATCACAACTTTGATTCCCTTCCATTTAGTTATGGTAGCTACTCCCAAGGAGCTATTTCCTCGCTTCCAAATATTGAACACGCCCCTGACTACTCTCTATTACTGTTGTATGACCATCTCCATGCAACTGAGGATAGTCAAAGTTTTTCAACATTGTGATATGTTTCTTATACGTGTGAACGTTAACCCTTAGGGGAGGGGGAGATAACTCATATGAATACTAGATGGTTAGTATTTTTACTAAGTAAACCCAGCTAATCCTATGCAGATCACATTGGGGGGAGATGAGGCGGACACATGAGGTATGAACTGGAAGCCCATTGGAGGAAGAACCAATCTTGGCTATCAGGGGTCGAAGTGGGGGCTAGTGCTCTCCCAAATGAGAAAAAGAGAAAAAGATACGAACATAGAGAGGATTCCAGTGGCCGAAGAAGCAATCCAGCTGCATAGTAGAAACGACCAATGGCCGAGCAGGGCGATCGGCGGCAATCTAGCACGGTGACTGCGTAGCAGCAATGACCAATGCAGAGGGCAGCAACCGTCAATGGCGGAGGGCAGCAACCGTCAACGGCGACAAGGAGTTATGAAGTATGAGCCCAATGCGGAGGGCGATTGGTGTCAAGGATGAACGACAGAAACTGAGCACGACGATTGGCGTCAAGGATGACCCAATGTGGAGGAACCGATGAGAGAATCGGGAGGGGGAGGGTTCAGTGGAGGAGTGCGGCAACCGTCAATGGTGGCAAGGAGAGAAGAACCTTAATGTTGAGGCATTTTCTGAAGGTGGAGGAGTGCGGAGGAACCGATGAGAGAATCGGGAGGGGGAGGGTTCAGTGGGTAGTTGTGACGGAATTGAGGAGGAAAGGAGGTGGACTTCGCCACAAATAGGGCGCCCGCCGGGACTGGGTGATTTTTTTCATGAATTTTGATAGACGAATCAGTGTTTTAGAATGGAGGGAAGGATTATGAGATGGAGGGAACATTTGGCATGGAGTTTTTGAGGGGGTGATTCGTGAGAAATGTATTTGTGAGGGACCAATGTTCACATAAAATGCCTAACGATGTTAAGAACACGGTTGAGGGATTTGGTCCCATATTTGAAGGATGAGCCCTCACAAATGGACATCATTATTCACAATTTTTGGTTCCTCACAAATGTTCTTCAACAAAGGCCAAATTTTTTGTAGTGCCTTATGCATGATATGGGGTTAAGCACTCACCTTATACATGATATGGTGTCAAGTAGATACCCTAACCCAATATGGTAACCCGATATGGTGAAGTGAACATATCACTAGCACGATACAAAGATGAAGCATATACCTTATGCATGATATGATGATGAAGTGCACAACTTGTGCACGATATGATGTCAAGCATACACCTTGTACACGATATGAGGTCAAGCACAAACCATATGCACGACATGAAGTCAAGTAGACAACTCTAACCCGATATGGTGTTGAAACCGAAATGTGAAGCCTGATATACATTGGAACCCCAAACCCTATTGGTTTGTATATATGGTTTGGTTTAGACTAACCTGATATCTAGCCTATAACTTATTGCATGATGAAGGGTAGGACGATACTATGAAGGTTTGATGGGATATGAGCATAAGGGTCTAACCCGATATGCAAACCCTAATGATGAAGCAACTCGATATGGGAGCATGATATGGTGACTAAGTATTCACCTCTAAGCACGATATGGAAGAACACACACTTCTATGCCCGATATGGTGGGAGTACCTCAATCTAATATACTTGATTGAGTAACACATATAGTGTGCTATGTCAAATGATACATTAAGATGTACAGAGTATAATGCACTTTGATTAAGTAGGCCAATGTACCTTGAAGAAAGGGTTGAGCTAACTTAATAAAGTATGTTGTAATAAACATCCTAGTGAGGATGAGAGAGAAACTCATACTTGTGTGATATTCATGTAATGGGCATACATTGATACTCCTAATATGAGTGGAGTATGAATTAGGGTTTGATTGCTGATTATATGATCTTGAAACCCTAATTGGTTAAATAGGGGAAAAACCTAACCATAATAAAGGGTTATTATATGTACTTCAAACCCTAATCAATTAGAATGGGAAACCCTAACCATAACAATAGGAAGGCTGCATTTCTCTTGTATTGCATGGTGATGTTATGTACTTGCTATTGTTTTTATCATGAAGTCCTAACCATGCAGGAATCATGAGATGATGAGCATAGCCAGGTATGAGCTATGATGTTTCATATGATACAAATTTAAATAGGCCTTGCGAGCCATGTTAAATACTTGTACAACAAGTATAATTCTTATAGGGTCTGATGATCTAAAAAGATAGTTGTTGTCTAGTGAGTGACAAGATGTTTAAATGGGGCTTGTGAGCCATGTGAAATACTTGTGCAACAAGTATAATGTAAACCTTGGTCTGAGGACCTAGAGGTAACAATTACCTGATGGGAGGTGACAATGTTCAGTGATGAACTAAGGGTTTGAATACCCATATTTAGTAATCATGATGGTGATAATGCTAAGGGAAAAGAATCCCTAGTAATATGATAAGGGACTGAGATCCCAAGAGTTATGCATTCAATGTGTTTCAAAGATCATGAAAGTACTTGATAAACGTATTACACCTTTCTTTGTAGCATCTATTATAATTCATGTTTGTAACTTGGTTGATGCTAAAAGTTACTATAATACACCTAATTAATCCAGTGGAATCTCATCATGTAGTTGCCCTGACCATAGATCCATTCAGTGTCAGAATTTGCTGAATGGTGAAACGAGTTTAACTCAGAGAGCATATTTTTGAATATGCAGGGGTGAAGGATGAATATATATCCACATGTCTAAATGATGAATTGAAGTAGCACCTTCCTCATTTATTTTATATCAGGATGGTGTGAATCTCCTGACCAAATGTGGAATTGATGTGTAAATTCTTCTTCATTAAGTGTTATCGGTATTGATGAGAATCTCCCGACCAAATGAAGAATTGATGTATAATATTCCTTATTTATTATAATCCGGGAATGCTCGGTGGACTTCCCGAAGAGAGTGCATGCTGCGGTTGTAACTCTATAGCAAAGATACTAGTATAACATGGTAATCTAATTGTAGTTGATACAAGATGTCCTACCAGTAGTCTCATACTGACCAAGATAGGTGAGGTCTTGGCATTCGACTCTTCCATTGACCTTGTATGGTACTGATTTCGACTAAGCAGTGGTCGATTGGAGCATGAGCGGTATACCTCATCTCCTCATGGCATAAGTGTGATTGTAAATATGTAATCAGCCGTGTAACTTATTTGCTCAAGGATCGAATACAGAAAACACTGGTTGATGCTCACTTCTTTTACACATCTTAAATGGATAGATGTTATACATGTTCTTCATATTCATTATAAAATGAATAGATGATTTATTGCTCTATCATAGATAGTTGCATTATTTAAAGGATGAGATTGCTCTGTTATGCTTATAAACAATGATTAATCTTGCTTATTAATATAAAATAACCTCTGCTCAATTTTATACTATTTACCTATGATAATGATATTGTTGGCGAAGAGTTATATCTCTCACTAGGACAATTGTCTCACCCCATGGGATCCACAATTTTTAGGTGGACACAAACGAGGAGGTAGAGACCTTACTACAGAGGGAGAACAATAGCAACAGGAGAAACAGTAATAGCTTAGGTTGAGTGTACTGTATGTCGTGTCTTGTAGATAGTAGTCCTGTGTGTCGTCTCTATACTCTCATGTCCTTGGGAGTTAGTACGTAATGGTTCTATGAACGATCTGATATTTTGTCTTGATTGCCTCGAGGTTTTATGTTGCTTATGTATATGTTTTGGTAAAGCAACTATTATATCTTATCCTCAAGATGAGATGATACAGTGTATGCACAATGTGAACCATGATATGTATAAATTTTTGGTTCTTTCCTTAAGAGTTTCTTGGTAATGGATCTCTTTGCAAAATAATTTTAATTTTTAGTGATTTTCGTTAATCCACTGCTTATGGTTATTTCACAATTATTACTGGTGGCGATTTGGCTTGAATCGATGTCATGTCGTCACTAGGATAAATATTAACCATTAGAGATAATCCCAAAAGCTAAAATGAGATTATGAAATAAAATAATGAATTCTTGACAAAGGCGATTAAACAGTATACAAAAAACATAGATACAATTTTCCTTTTTCTTTCTTCACAAATTCATAAATCAATGTTACATCAAGGACATACATTTAGATATCACAAATCTTATTCAACTCCATTAAAAGCAAAATCAAAACTTGTTCTCATATGTAGTTCAATTTACATTAGATACATGTACATTGATGAACAAACTTAGTTTACAACCCATCCCAGAAAAGAGAGAGTACATGGACATTCTAATCTATCTAGATTATGCTATTTATATCTTTTTTGTCACAAGCTCTCCACTAGATAGCATTATACCTAAAAACATTAGAAACAACCTCATGAGACTCATATACAACCCCAATGAGTGGATACCTCCCACTCAAGCTAGGTACATGCATCAACATCAGATTAAGTATAAAAACTTAAAGTGGTGACCGACACAACCTCCCTTACAGAGCTTCATATAAAACTTGATACTGGTTATGGTGGTCATTGTCACATCTTTCATGGGACGAACTGTCTCTAGTTAGCACCCTGAACGAGCACACATGCCCTCATCAGACCCTTTAGTCTGGATCATACTAACCATAGTTAGGGGTGATAAACTATACTAACATTGAGTTCTTCATGCACCTACTTCCATATTTTGGAAGGAAACCTTTAGGTCAAACTCAAGAACCTTTGAACTCGCTTCATGGTGTAGTTGAACCATCTCTATCATGGGTAGTTCAACTAGATCTATCCCTTAATAGAACTCTTTCTTTCTCATGTCATCTAGGTAAGGCGACCTACCATAACCCATATTACATATCGACCTTTCTTGGTCAAGGGGAGACTTATCACAACATCCATAGTGATGAACTCCCATTCCCTCGCAGGGAATCTTTTATCCTCTATATCGATACACTGGGTTACTGGGGTTCGTCCTTTACCTCCTGGCTTGCATGGCAATAAACCACATGCAACTTCATCTTAAGCATCCAAAGTGCTATTTCCATTTTCCACGGTGTATGGTGATCTTCAATCATGATTTTCTGTATGTCATGATTCCTCAAGATCGATTCCTCCGAAACCCTAAACCACTCTAGTCGGGGTTTCATCACCTTCTTTTCCAAAGAAGTGCATATGCGGTTCTACCACCATCCTTTCATTGCATCAAAGACTAGACTGGCTAACCAAACAACCATTAACTTTTCAATGTATCTTGTTACATCTGAGTGTTACCCAAACACCTCTCCTTTTTGAACTTAGGGTTAGCCAAACAACCTCTTCTAGCTTCTAGTCCAACAAGTCAGATGTATCTCAACCAGAGCATCCATTACCACTTCACATCCTTAGGTATTAGGTAACGTTGAAGCCATACACTTCCATGTATTTCACTTACCATTTCACCTCAAATTCTATGTCTATCTTCATTAAGAACACCCTCTGATTTCATCATCACGGTGATCAAACTCAACCTGGTATAACTTGTAAGTTCCACTTAGCTCAGGATAAAACATCCTCGTAAGGTGACTACCTCATTCCTCTTAGTCTTTGCAAACCATGTATCATTCACTTTACCTGGGTAGGTTATCTTCTCTATCCCTATTTCTCATGGCGACGTTCCAACCTACATCATATCTTATCCTTGGTGTATGGCATGCGTAATGTCCTATCTCTCACCCCCATAACAAGAGGAAATAAGCATTTGGTTGCAGTCCAAATACAGAGTTCTTCTTGTTCCAAGAGTAGATATGGTACATCCCACCTTGCCAATACACCTTTACATCTAAGTTGCAACGTTCCACTTATGTCTCTTCATCATAAACATTTTGATATCAAAGTTACCTCCATGGAAAACTAGTCTTGAGCCTACTGAGGTTTATATCCTTGGTCATCTCCTCTAGGTCTATAGGGTACCGACTCTCTTGGGGTGATCCCTCTTCCCTTATGCATCAAGAGAGTGCCCTACTCATCTGCCCTTTGGGTCCCATGAGTTCATGAAGGTGATCAATCTCCTAACCCATGGCCCTCAGACAATGATAGATGTTACCTCCCAACTCTATTGTCATGTGCAACTGGGGAATTAGGCAACTCCTACTTTCATCGGTCTTATCCCTACCTGACCCTAGGATAGACTTAGGATTCTCCATCATAGTACATGTTCACTTAGAACCTAACCCAAGTCATCATCATCTCTCTTTCTGCATTCATGGGCTGGCTTTCATCCTTTCATTGGGATCATGACAACCTGCCTACCTTCGTCAAGCCCCATACCGGTTACCTCCATGGTAACACATTCATATGCAATTAGAGATGGATATCTATGGGTCTATAGGTTCATTCTCACACCATGTACTTTTCACTTAGCTTCTCAAGATCTTATGAGACCTCTTTAGGTTACCTTAAACCAACAAAACTGATATACACCCTACCAAAGGGGTCCCTCTCCCAGGATGGGAGGAAACCTATCTCTTGATAACAAGGTCACAAAAGCTCTTAGGTCTAGGGTTTACATCCACATGAGCCTACTTAACCCTAGCAAGCTATTAAGGCACAAAAAGATCACCTACTGAACCATGCTAGGTCACACTTGTCCTCTTTCCTCAATGTTGGATCCAGATCATACCTTCCTTTATCATCAACCTAGCTGTGAGGGGTTCAACAAACATACCTTAAACTTAAGGGGGTTTCCCTTTCCTTTATGCATGTGGAGAACCATGCTCGAAACTATAGCAACTTAATTCTCATCATGAGCATTAGGTACTCCACTCCCCTTCTTAGGCCTAGGAACCCTAGGTTCACTTTTAGGTATCCAACTGCATGCTCTATCTCTTAACCATGAATTAATCTTGCAAAAGGCACACCGTGCACATCCTGTCATCCTTCAACTCGAACAACACTTAGAGTTGGATCCTCCTCAAGGACAAACCATAAGGTACAAGGCCTCATAACCTGTTACCAATCCACTTCATGGAATAAGAACATCTTCTTCCTTTCTCAGAAGGTAAACACTTATACCATTGGCACATAGGTGCCTGAAACCTCATCCTTCCTCTAGGTCTTAGTCCCTCCCAAGGCAAACAAGACCTTATCAACCTCTAGGGATCAAGCATGTGGTGACCGCTATCATCCTCTTAGGTCGCATCATCCTGGACTCCCAACTTCTCCTCATATCTCAAAGTCTTAGGATTCCAACCTTCTTGCTGGGTTTCCTACTCTCTCTCTAAAGCTAACCCAATAACTAACCTTACCATTAGGGGTCCTATCTTCGTGAAGGGTCAACCTCCAAAGCATGAAGCCTATGTTCAACTTATGTTCGCTCAAGGTTATCCATAGTTCTTTATGCTTATTTCATAAGCCTTCCTTCGTACCCTCATGGTCAGGGTTCCAACACTGCTCACACTACTCACGTACCCTGGGTGCATGCAATGCCCTACACCCATAGGCCCATAGGGTTTCTAAGGTCCTTCACTAACCTCATCATCTAAGGAGCTATCCTTTACCTTAACATGCACGACCCTTCCCAGGGTTGGGTTGTCAAAGGTGCTAGGTCACCCATGGATCATATGGCATCCCAAAGGCATGTCCCATCAACCACATGGTCCAACTCATCTCTCTCTAACCATCACTTAGGGATAGGGTTAGCATCATCCTTAGAGGATATGCTAGGTCTCTACTTGCAATGGAGATCTCTATCTCCAAGACTAACTTATCCTCCTAACAAGAAGGTCTAGCCTCAGGTCACCTCTGAGGACATGATATCTTATGTCATATGACCTAAGCATGTATCTATCCTTTAATTTGCGCTTACTCTATTAAGCTTATGTCCATGACATCTTATTTACATGCATTTCCTTTAATGTGGTGGAGGATCCTTAAACCTTATCGACCTTACCCATACCTCAAGAGGGTGAGGAGGAGAGAGAAAACCCTAATCCTTTAGGTCCTTATCAGATTTTTTTGATGAGAAGGGATGAATAAGATGAGAAGTCCTAAAGGTATCTTATTTCGATTCATACCCTAAGACTTTGGCCAGGCAGTCACACAGATCCGGGAGTCCTCGTATTCTGACTAGCGGTGCGGAGGAAAATATTGCCAGCCCCCGGTCGTGATCCTTTTCTATACGCCTCTGTCTTTCGGATAATCCTCTAATAACTCCCTTGGGTTCTATGCAGTTTGTAAAATTTAATAATTATTAATGGTTAACTGTGGAACCCAAGCTCTGATACCAAATGTTACGACCCCAACTCCCAATAACCCCCAATTAAGGGAGACCGAGAGGTCGAAGCCGCACCCATCACTTCCAGATCAAAGGTTCGACAATTAACCAAGAATAATTATCAAATTTTAACAGACTATACTGAAAAGCTGAAGAAAATAAATTTTTGCATACCTTTTTGAAAACTTGGATTTTCTAAACTTCTATCCACTTAAGGATTCTACTCTAACTAATCCTCCTTGTACTTTACTTCATGTATTACACAGTGTGATGATTTACTGTTTGTCCTTTTGGCTTGTACCTAAAACGCCGACAAACGAAACGTCGGTCAGCCGAAGCTGGTATGTGGGGGAAACAATAATCATGTAATTACTTTAACAATGTAATCATTCAATTAATCATTTAACAACCAAGATTACATTTTAGATATAACTCTGCGATCCAAGGTACCATATCCTCTATGTTGTCCCCATTAAACCCCTCATGATTCACCTGTAAGTGAACCAATTTCTAGGGTTGAGTCATATGGCACTACTCGTAAGTAGCCCACTCCTTAACTCATGGCAGGCTAATGAGTCTCATGGCACTACACGTAGGTAGCCCAATTTCTAACTCTCGGTAACCTAGACCTTGCTCTAGGATTACCCCTTTTCCTTAGCCTTTTCATTACAATGGAGGTGGAACCGGATCTAGTCAGTTATATATGCACATTTATAGTGATAATCATAGTCACTTTATAGTTGCATGAATTAAATAAACATCCAACAGTTATTTTCAAGCAACCGATTAAAACTTCGGGAATCGCCGTGAAACTAGTGTGATTATTCATAAGTGTAACCACATACCTGATTTGATGAGTCATGCAGATTATTGAACATATACTTCATGTATATACAATCAACCCAATCAACAGATCCAAGCAAGTAATTCAATCATCACATAGTTCCTGAAATAAATATGTACTCTATTTATTACACACTTTATCAAGAATCTACTTTATTGACTTGGATTCTCTTTCTAGGGTTTCTAATCCGCATTAAGGTTTCATTAGTATTCATTAGGGTTTCTTAGATCAACTTCTCAAACTTTATCCCTTTTAGGTTAACAAACCCTAAAATACCCTTTTCCATTTATATGAACCTTAATTGCTCAACTATCTATTTTAATAGTCGTTTATACCCAATTTGACTTAGGATCATCATATCCTTATTTTTTTCATGGATTTAAACAATTAAACCAATTAAAAGACATATTCTCATAAATTAGGGTTTTCAAACTCATTAATGCATAATCATGCACGAAACCCTAAATTAAGTCAAAAGATCAGCTTTTTAGATCCTATTTTCACTTTTATTAACAACAGGTTAATATTAGCTTGAATTATCCAAATAACATTATTAAGTCCATCTATCATCAAAACTAAGGGTTTTTCCTTAATTAAAACATCAAAGATGATAACTTTATGTCCTTTGCACATTTCAAGCATATTTATGTATATAAACTCTAAATTAAACTAATTACATGCAAAGATTATCCTTTTCGATCTTAAAGTACCTTTTTACATTTAACAGGTTAACATCAACCCTAAAGATCCATTAAACCCTATTAAACACATTAATCATATCAAAATAGGGTTTCTTAATCTTTAATTAATCAAAGATGATAATTTACACTACTTTTTGAATAGCATGCAAAATTAGGCTTCAATCATAATTTCTTTGCGTTCCTCTCGTTCTGAGGATCAATTTTCATATATAATTTGTTTTAATCTATGTTTCCTAGAATTAATTATGATTTTAGCAAAAAGTTACTTACTTGGCCAATCAGGTTGTGCCACGTATGCTCCATGCAACGTTGCCCTTAGTTCAGCAAACATAAATAAATGACTACTTTGCCCTTTTTTAAGTTGACGATCCTTCATAGCTCAGAGGGGAAGAACCGTCCAACCTTCTATGATTGTCTTCAACCTCCAGATGGCGCGAACCAGTCACCCTAGCCGGCGGTTGGCAGAGTTCCGCGGCTGCACCCCACCACCTCGGGGCTCGAAACACACCGGGACTTCCTTCCTTGCCTCCGTCCTCCCCTACCGTAGGCGATGGTACACCGTTATACGTCCAGGATGACTGGAACTATACCCCATGAGTCTACAGCTCGTGGCTGAGATGCAGCCATGCTGCATGTTCTTCTCCCACCTTTCCCAAGTGTGAACCTCCTCGGATCTCATCCCCTACCTCTGCCGCTCCATGGCGCACACGGGGCGCCTTCAAACCCTGGTCGTGGTGGCCATTTTCACGTATGTCGGGCCATGTTTTTGTGGTCGCCCCTGCATCCTAGCTGCTGCTGTGGCGCACACTCCAGGGCACGGCTTCAAAGGCCACGTTGTTCCTTGTTTCCGTGGCAAACCAGGCTACCATCCAAACTACCCCTCAACTCTCCATTGCTCCAGGGAAGCACCTACTTCGTGGTTAGGGTTTGCTTTATGAAGAAGAAGAAGACGAAGATGGGAGAGAGAGAGTTTCTGTGGAATTCCCTAAAACTCGATACATATGCTCTCCCCCCTTATATAGGGGTGGCTATCCACGCCCTAAGATCTCCCTCAAAGAGCCAAAAGGTTCTATTCCCAATAGGATTCTTATTCCTTCATGGAGAAGTAGTTCTTCTCTCTCCTATTTACTTCCTTGATATTCCTTATCTCATGGATACTTAGAAAAACGAGAATTATTCCTTTCACTCTCTTTATACTTTGCCTTTTAAATCAATGGTCATGAAATTTCTATTCTCTTTTAGAAGAAATCACTTCCTTTTTCATAATGCCACCAAAAACATTAATAATGTATCATATTATCTTTTATTTTGCAAGTTTTGGTATTTTCTCTTTCTTTCCCCTTTTTTGGGACTCCTTGGATCCCAAGAAACACTATTATTTCGAAATTCTTTTTATTGGATACTCATTATCCTTCTAGATGCATCTTTATGCATTATTTCACATAATTCCTATTTATCTTGTTTATCTCTTATAAAAATAGTTCTTTTTGAGGATTTCTCTTTATTTGTCTTTTATTTTCCTTATTGGCATTCCATTTATCATTAGAAATCTTATGGATACGAAATTGCCCCACGAAATCTCATTTATGCCTCTTTCCATTCATTTTCTACATTTTGTCATTATTTTCAATTTATGTCTTAATAAAGAAATACTTGATTAATCTTTTCTTTTCTTATTACTTTCTTTTTGCAACCTTGGACTCCATGGTACCCAAGGAACCCAAGAGGCACGAAATCCTCTTTATATTTGTCTTCTAGAGGTTTCTTTTCTTAAAAATTCAATTATCCATTCACTAATTGAATTTTCTTTGTTATTTCCTTGTTATTGGGCCCAATAGCCAATAAAGCCCACAATACAAACATCAAGGCTATTGTAAATGAAATCCATTTATTTGAAGCAAATCATATCATTCTTTGTTCAAATATCTTTAATATGAGAAATTACATTTCTCACCAAATGAACCCAGAAATTGGGGTTGTAACATCCTTCCCCTCTTATAGGAATTTTGTCCTCAAAATTCAAACAAGCAAACAAACAATTTAGATTAAGACTTTTCCATGTCCATCATTGGCCCCTATGTGGCTTTACCGTACTCATGGCGCTTCCACAGAACCTTTATCATCACATATTCTTTTCTCTGAGTCCTTTCATCCCAGCGTCTATAAACTACATAGGTGACTCAGACCATGTCAGCCTCCCTTGGGGCTCACTAGGTTCATTGCTCAGCACATGGTCGGATACCTCACATAGTGCTCTAAATCGGACACATGGAACTCATCAAACATTACTTTATCCTGAGGGGTAAGGTCAAACTTAACCTTCTCCACCTAACCATATCAAAAGAACCCATGCATCGGGGACTCAGCTCTCTTAGCTATAACTTAGAGGGGTCGGATTTTCACATATTCTTCCACAGTAACTTGTATGTCAGTCTACTTTGCATCTACTCACGACTCTCATCGTCTCTAGGCTCCTTTCAACCCTTACACAATCAAAGTGACTTCATCTACACGCACTGTGGTCCCTTTTCTAACCATCATGTGGTCCTTTTCTAACCATCATGTGGTCCTTTCACCAACATCACCTTACTAAAGTGGTGACCGACACAACCTCCCTTATAGAGCTTCATATAAAACCCGATACTGGCTATGGTGGTCATTGTCACATCTTTCATAGGACAAGAACTGTCTCTAGTTATCACCCTGAATGAGCACACATGCCCTCATCAGACCCTTTAGTCTGGATCATACTAACCATAGTTAGGGGTGATAAACTATACTAACATTGAGTTTTTCATGCACCTACTTCCATCTTTTGGAAGGAAACCTTTAGGTCAAATTCAAGAACCTTTGAACTCTCTTCATGGTGTAGTTGAACCATCTCTCTCATGGGTAGTTCAACTAGATCTATCCCTTAATAGAACTCTTTCTTTCTCATGTCATCTAGGTAAGGAGACCTACCATAACCCATATTGAATATCGACCTTTCTTGGTCAAGGGGAGACTTATCACAACATCCATAGTGATGAACTCCCATTCCCTCGCAGGGACTCTTTTGTCCTCTATATCGATACACTGGGTTACTGGGGTTCGTCCTTTACCTCCTGGCTTGCATGGCCATAAACCACATGCAACTTCATATTAAGCATCCAAAGTGCTATTTCCATTTTCCATGGTGTATGGTGATCTTCAATCATGATTTCCTGTATGTCATGATTCCTCAAGATCGATTCCTCCGAAACCCTAAACCACTCTAGTCGGGGTTTCATCACCTTCTTTTCCAAAGAAGTGCATATGCGGTTCTACCACCATCCTTTCATTGCATCAAAGACTAGACTGGCTAACCAAACAACCATTAACTTTTCAATGTATCTTGTTACATCTGAGTGTTACCCAAACACCTCTCCTTTTTGAACTTAGGGTTAGCCAAACAACCTCTTCTAGCTTCTAGTCCAACAAGTCAGATGTATCTCAACCAGAGCATCCATTACCACTTCACATCCTTAGGTATTAGGTAACGTTGAAGCCATACACTTCCATGTATTTCACTTACCATTTCACCTCAAATTCTATGTCTATCTTCATTAAGAACACCCTCTAATTTCATCATCACGGTGATCAAACTCAACCTGGTATAACTTGTAAGTTCCACTTAGCTCAGGATAAAACATCCTCGTAAGGTGACTACCTCATTCCTCTTAGTCTTTTCAAACCATGTATCATTCACTTTACTTGGGTAGGTTATCTTCTCTATGCCTATTTCAAATGGCGACGTTCCAACCTACATCATCTCTTATCCTTGGTGTATGGCATGCGTAATGTCCTATCTCTCACCCCCATAACAAGAGGAAATAAGCATTTGGCTGCAGTCCAAATACAGAGATCTTCCTGTTCCAAGAGTAGAGATGGTACATCCCACCTTGCCAATACACCTTTACATCTAAGTTGCAACGTGCCACATATGTCTCTTCATCACAAATATTTTGATATCAAAGTTACCTCCATGGAAAACTAGTCTTGAGCCTACTGAGGTTTATATCCTTGGTCATCTCCTCTAGGTCTATAGGGTACCGACTCTCTTGGGGTCATCCCTCTTCCCTTATGCATCAAGAGAGTGCCCTACTCATCTACCCTTTGGGTCCCATGAGTTCATGAAGGTGATCAATCTCCTAACCCATGGCCCTCAGACAATGATAGTTGTTACCTCCTGACTCTATGGTCATGTGCAACTGGGGAATTAGGCAACTCCTACTTTCATCGGTCTTATCCCTACCTGACCCTAGGATAGACTTAGGATTCTCCATCATAGTACATGTTCACTTAGAACCTAACCCAAGTCATCATCATCTCTCTTTCTGCATTCATGGGCTGGCTTTCATCCTTTCATTGGGATCATGACAACCTGCCTACCTTGGTCAAGCCCCATACCGGTTACCTCCATGGTAACACATTCATATGCAATTAGATATGGATATCTATGGGTCTATAGGTTCATTATCACACCATGTACTTTTCACTTAGCTTCACAAGATCTTATGAGACATCTTTAGGTTACCTTCAACCAACAAAACTGATATACACCCTACCAAAGGGGTCCCTCTCCCAGGATGGGAGGAAAACTATCTCTTGATAACAAGGTCACAAAAGCTCTTAGGTATAGGGTTTACATCCACATGATCCTACTTAACCCTAGCAAGCTATTAAGGCACAAACAGATCACCTACTGAACCATGCTAGGTCACACTTGTCCTCTTTCCTCAATGTTGGATCCAGATCATACCTTCCTTTATCATCAACCTAGCTGTGAGGGGTTCAACAAATATACCTTAAACTTAAGGGGGTTTCCCTTTCCTTTATGCATGTGGAGAACCATGCTCGAAACTATAGCAACTTAATTCTCGTCATGGGCATTAGGTACTCCACTCCCCCTCTTAGGCCTAGGAACCCTAGGTTCACTTTTAGGTATCCAACTGCATGCTCTATCTCTTAACCATGAATTAAGCTTGCAAAAGGCATACCGTGCACATCCTGTCATCCTTCAAATCGAGCAACACTTAGAGTTGGATCCTCCTCAAGGACAAACCATAAGGTACAAGGCCTCGTAACCTGTTACCAATCCACTTCATGGTATAAGAACAACTTCTTCCTTTCTCAGAAGGTAAACACTTATACCATAGGCACATAGGTGCCAGAAACCTCATCCTTCCTCTAGGTCTTAGTCCCTCCCAAGGAAACCAAGACCTCATCAACCTCTAGGGATCAATCATGTGGTGACCTCTATCATCCTCTTAGGTCGCATCATCCTTGACTCCCGACTTCTCCTCATATCTTGAAGTCTTAGGATTCCAACCTTCTTGCTGGGTTTCCTACTCTCTCTCTAGAGCTAACCCTATAACTAACCTCACCATTAGGGGTCCTATCTTCGTGAAGGGTCAACCTCCAAAGCATGAAGCCTATGTTCAACTTATGTTCGCTCAAGGTTATCCATAGTTCTTTATGCTTATTTCATAAGCCTTCCTTCGTACCCTCATGGTCAGGGTTCCAACACTGCTCACACTACTCACGTACCCTGGGTTCATGCAATGCCCTACACCCATAGGCCCATAGGGTTTCTAAGGTCCTTCACTAACCTCATCATCTAAGGAGCTATCCTTTACCTTAACATGCACGACCCTTCCCAGGGTTGGGTTGTCAAAGGTGCTAGGTCACCCATGGATCATATGGCATCCCAAAGGCATGTCCCTTCAACCACCTGGTCCAACTCATCTCTCTCTAACCATCACTTAGGGTTAGGGTTAGCATCATCCTTAGAGGATATGCTAGGTCTCTACTTGCAAAGGAGATCTCTATCTCCAAGACTAACTTATCCTCTTAACAAGAAGGTCTAGCCTCAGGTCTCCTCTGAGGACATGACATCTTATGTCATACGACCTAAGCATGTATCTATCCTTTAATTTGCGCTTACTCAATTAAGCTTATGTCCATGACATCTTATTTACATGCATTTCCTTTAATGTGGTGGAGGATCCCTTAAACCTTATCAACCTTACCCATACCTCAAGAGGGTGAGGAGGAGAGAGAAAACCCTAATCCTTTAGGTCCTTATCAGATTTTTTTTGATGAGAAGGGATGAATAAGATGAGAAGTCCTAAAGGTATCTTATTTCGATTCATACCCTAAGACTTTGGCTAGGCAGTCACACGGATCCGGGAGTCCTCGTATTCTGACTAGCGGTGCGGAGGAAAATATTTCCAGCCCTCGGTCGTGATCCTTTTCTAGACACCTCTATCTTTCGGATAATCCTCTAATAACTCCCTTAGGTTCTATGGAGTTTGTAAAATTTAATAATTATTAATGGTTAACTGAGGAACCCAAGCTCTGATACCAAATATTACAACCCCAACTCTCAATAACCCCCAATTAAGGGAGACTGAGAGGTCGAAGCTGCACCCATCACTTCCGGATCAAAGGTTCGGCAATTAACCAAGAATAATTAACAAATTTTAACAGACTGTACTAAAAAGTTGAAGAAAATAAATTTTTGCATACCTTTTTGAAAACTTGGATTTTCTAAACTTCTATCCACTTAAGGATTCTACTCTAACTAATCCTCCTTGTACTTTACTTCATGTATTACACAGTGTGACGATTTACTGTTTGTCCTTTTGGCTTGTACCTAAAACGCCGACAAACGAAATTTCATTCAGCTGAAGCTGGTATGTGGGGGAAACAATAATCATGTTATTACTTTAACAATGTAATCATTCAATTAATCATTTAACAACCAAGATTACATTTTAGATATAACTCCGCGATCCAAAATAACCTATCCTCTATGTT
Source organism: Alisma plantago-aquatica (assembly GCA_963693085.1). Classification (NCBI taxonomy): domain Eukaryota; kingdom Viridiplantae; phylum Streptophyta; class Magnoliopsida; order Alismatales; family Alismataceae; genus Alisma; species Alisma plantago-aquatica. The sequence continues at coordinate 920,103,133 of OY856414.1, forward strand.
GTCCCCATTAAACCCCTCATGATTCACCTGTAAGTGAACCAATTTCTAGGGTTGAGTCACATGGCACTACTCGTATGTAGCCCACTCCTTAACTCATGGCAAGCTAATGCGTCACATGGCACTACACGTAGGTAGCCCAGTTTCTAACTCTCGGTAACCTAGACCTTGCTCTAGGATTACCCCTTTTCCTTAGCCTTTTCATTACAATAGAGGTGGAATCGGATCTAGCTAGTTATATATGCACATTTATAGTGATAATCATAGTCACTTTATAGTTGCATGAATTAAATAAACATCCAACAGTTATTTTCAAGCAACTGATTAAAACTTCGGGAATCACCGTGAAACTAGTGCGATTATTCATAAGCGTAACCACATACCTGATTTGATGAGTCATGTAGATTATTGAACATATACTTCATGTATATACAATCAACCCAATCAACAGATCCAAGCAAGTAATTCAATCATCACATAGTTCCTGAAAAAAATATGTACTCTATTTATTACACACTTTATCAAGAATCTACTTTATTGACTTGGATTCTCTTTCTAGGGTTTCTAATCCGCATTAAGGTTTCATTAGTAGTCATTAGGGTTTCTTAGATCAACTTCTCAAACTTTATCCCTTTTAGGTTAACAAACCCTAAAATACCCTTTTCCATTTATATGAACCTTAATTGCTCAACTATCTATTTTAATAGTCTTTTATATCCAATTTGACTTGGGATCATCATATCCTTATTTTTTTTCATGGATTTAAACAATTAAACCAATTAAAAGACATATTCTCCTAAATTAGGGTTTTCAAACTCATTAATGCATAATCATGCACGAAAGCCTAAATTAATTCAAAAGATCAGCTTTTTAGATCCTATTTTCACTTTTATTAACAACAGGTTAATATTAGCTTGAATTATCCAAATAACATTATTAAGTCCATCTATCATCAAAACTATGGGTTTTTCCTTAATTAAAACATCAAAGATGATAACTTTATGTCCTTTGCACATTTCAAGCATATTTATGTATATAAACTCTAAATTAAACTAATTACATGCAAAGATTATCCTTTTCGATCTTAAAGTACCTTTTTACATTTAACAGGTTAACATCAACCCTAAAGATCCATTAAACCCTATTAAACACATTAATCATATCAAAATAGGGTTTCTTAATCTTTAATTAATCAAAGATGATAATTTACACTACTTTTTGAATATCATGCAAAATTAGGCTTCAATCATAATTTCTTTGTGTTCCTCTCATTCTGAGGATCAATTTTCATATATAACTTGTTTTAATCTGAGCTTCCTAGAATTAATTATGATTTTAGCAAAAAGTTACTTACTTGGCCAATCAGGTTGTGCCACGTATGCTCCATGCAACGTTGCCCTTAGTTCAGCAAACATAAATAAATGACTACTTTGCCCTTTGTTAAGTTGACGATCCTTCATAGCTCAGAGGGGCAGAACCATCCAACCTTCTATGATTGTCTTCAACCTCCATATGGCACGAACCAGTCGCCCTAGCCGGCGGTTGGCAGAGTTCCGCGGCTGCACCCCACCACCTCGGGGCTCGAAACACACCGGGACTTCCTTCCTTGCCTCCGTCCTCCCCTACCGTAGGCGATGGTACACCGTTATACGTCCACGATGACCGAAACTAGACCCCATGAGTCTACAGCTCGCGGCTGAGATGCAGCCATGCTGCAGGTTCTTCTCCCACCTTTCCCAGGCGCAAACCTCCTCGAATCTCATCCCCTACCTCCGCCGCTCCATGGCGCACACGGGGCGCCTTCAAACCCTGGCCGTGGTGGCCGTTTTCACGTCTGTCGGGCCATGTTTTTGCGGTCGCCCCTACAGCCTAGCTGCTGCTACGGCGCACACTTCAGGGCACGGCTTCAAAGGCCACGTTGTTCCTTGGTTCTGTGGCAAACCAGGCTACCATCCAAACTACCCCTCAACTCTCCATTGCTCCAGGGAAGCACCTACTTCGTGGTTAGGGTTTGCTTGATGAAGAAGAAGAAGATGAAGAAGGGAGAGAGAGAGTTTCCGTGGAATTCCCTAAAACTCGATCCATATGCTCTCCCCCCTTATATAGGGGTGGCTATCCACGCCCTAAGATCTCCCTCAAAGAGCCAAAAGGTTCTATTCCCAATAGGATTCTTATTCCTTCATGGAGAAGTAGTTCTTCTCTCTCCGATTTACTTCCTTGATATTCCTTATCTCATGGATACTTAGAAAAATGAGAATTATTCCTTTCACTCTCTTTATACTTTGCCTTTTAAATCAATGGTCATGAAATTTCTATTCTCTTTTAAAAGAAATCACTTCCTTTCTCATAATGCCACCAAAAACATTAATAATGTATCAAATTATCTTTTATTTTGCAAGTTTTGGGATTTTCTCTTTCTTTCCCCTTTATTGGGACTCCTTGGATCCCAAGAAACACTATTATTTCGAAATTATTTTTATTGGATACTCATTATCCTTCTAGATGCATCTTTATGCATTATTTCACATAATTTCTCATTATCTTATTTATCTCTTATAAAAATAGTTCTTTTTGAGGATTTCTCTTTATTTGTCTTTTATTATCCTTATTGGCATTCCATTTATCATTAGAAATCTTATGGATACGAAATTTCCCCAAGAAATCTCATTTATGCCTCTTTCCATTCATTTTCTACATTTTGTCATTATTTTCAATTTATTTCTTAATAAAGAAATACTTGATTAATCTTTTCTTTTCTTATTACTTTCTTTTTGCAACCTTGGACTCCATGGTACCCAAGGAACCCAAGAGGCACGAAATCCTCTTTATATTTGTCTTCTAGAGGTTTCTACATATTTCTTTTCTTAAAAATTCAATTATCCATTCACTAATTGAATTTTCTTTGTTATTTCCTTGTTATTGGGCCCAATAGACAATAAAGCCCACAACTATTGTAAATGAAATCCATTTATTTGAAGCAAATCATATCATTCTTTGTTCAAATATCTTTAATATGAGAAATTACATTTCTCACCAAATGAACCCAAAAATTGGGGTTGTAACAGCTACCCAATCTATAAGGGGCCTCAAGGTCATAGCCAAGAGGTAACATTTGTATCATAATGATCTACCTTATCAAGTAAGATGCCCGACCTGATGTCCTTACCCAAAAACTTCAGGTAGGTGCACCAATGTATATAATGTGTTTCACTAAATTATGTTCAAGGTTTTCTAACATAGTATGATCAACATGAAAGTATAGTATTTATAGGAAACAATAGATCGAAAAAGTATTTATCTAGGAATTCATACGAGCATACATACAAGCAAACCAATAACATAGTAGGATCAATAGATTGTGCATACCTTGCAAGTACAATACAAGCTATGTTTCTCGAGTGCATTCCTAGAGATGATCCAAACTAAGGGAACCTCATAAGAAAAGATATATTATGGTGTCTTAGATCACTAGGTTTGATTAAGATAAAGATGATATAAGTCATGTGGATGCTTCCCTTAGTGCTAGGTTTCAAACAGTTTGACATTGTTCCAAACATGCATGCCATTAATCAACATAGTTCATAGATTGACATTAAGATCTAGGCCTAGGTGAACCATCCATAGTACGAGTGTTACTGGTTAGAGATAAAGTATGATCTATGAGTAAGGGAAGCATGTTATTTAAATTATCATCATCGTTTAATCATGCAAGATCACATTTAATCATATTACATCAATTCCAAGCAACTAAGTCATAAATCCAACTCATAGAAGCATTAAGTAGAACAAGTTAGGATGTAGATCTAAAACATGATGATTCTACTAATTTAGAGTCATTAAGATGCCATGGATAACATTGAATCAAGATCTATCAAGGTTAGGGCCCAACAGATAACATATGCATTAACATCACATTAATTTCCACATGTATGACATGAGTGTGAATAGTGTGATTCATGGGATTTCATGTTACAAATAATCTCAAGGACTGATTTTAAAGTAAGCATAAAGGTTTGATCATTATGGATCAGTATTGGCATATTGATTAAAATTCCACACATATAAGTACATAGACATCTCGTATACGGGTACAAAAGTATACAAAGGTGAGTATGTATATACATGTCTTAATGAGTCATTTATGGTAACAAGTACAAGATCTAAGTTGAAGATTTCATTAAGCACAACAAGGATTACTAATTTTTAAGATTTCATGATTATATGATGACCACTAAAGCTAAAGGCCAACAATTGATCAAGTTATATCATATATTCACATAAAGGAGTCACTCTCAAGTCATGCGTGAACATAGAGGATCTAATAATATTTGGGGTGCATTTAGATGTTCCATGACATTAATAACAACAAGGGTGGGAATTTATTACTGATACACGGGGTTAGGGTAGCTAGGGATCATCAAATATACAAAAAGCACATGATTGGTGTTGATTACTAATCAAAAGATTACAAGGCATAATTTATACTAAATCAGGGATGAACCATACAAAATTAGTAGCATATTTTGGCATCATTAGAAAGGGGTGACTTTCTGAACAAATGTTATAATATCATTGATTTTTCTTTAGGGGTTAGAAAGATATGAGAGTTTGAATATTTGTACCTAACATACGGATTAGGAGAGGTGATATATCCCCAAACAGGCCATAATGGGTCGAGGGATCTTCCCTGGCTCACAGCTAGTGGCCCAAGTGAGCTAAACCACCCTTTACAACTTCCGTTGGCCCACACTCCCCCCCACTGCCTATGAATTCTCCGAGCGCATTTTCCAGGGCCCACGGATGCTCCAAACCTCCGCCCACCACTACCTTCTGATTATTGGAGCATGCATGGTGCTGCACCTCGGTGGGCTCGTCGAAGAAGTGGGAGCAGGATTTGAGGACGTTCTGGATGCTAAGAGAGCATGGTGCCTATCTCACTGTAGAGCTTGATCCAAACTCCATTTGATTGGAGGGGCGCCAGAGTGGAAATGCCCAAAGTCGAGGTAGAAAAGGCACCACAAGAAGAAGGTGGGGGAGGGAAGATGGAACGAGGGTTAGGAGGCACGAAAAGTAAAGAAAAAGGGTTAGAATGGGTCAAGGGAGGAGTTTTATACTGGAAATTAGGGTTATATGGTGGAAATAGGTCTGGAGTGGTGGTGTTGGTGGATCTCATCCATGATAGGTAGCGGTCTTCTCCCATTGCACTGGAGGAGTGAACAAAGGTAGGGGAAAGAAGGACAACCATCTGATCGAGGCCTGATCCATCTAGGCAGTATCCAAATTCCTCAAATTGGTTTATCATGGTTTTGGATTTGTGATTGGTCAATCACAAGAGCCAAGGATCACTGGACCCAAATGAAGGAAAAAGGGGGTGGCTCCCCCCCTTAATTGGGTCGTGGATGACAATCGAACCAATTGGGTCAAAAACAAACTAAAATAAATGATAAAATAAGATTAAATTGGAATTTTCAAAAGGTCATATCTTGTGATTTATGACTCCAATTGAAATAATTTTTGGGTTGTTGGATTCAAAATTGAATGCCCTACAACATGGGATACATTTCAAGGACAGAAAAGTTCATTGAAGTGGTTCAATTATGGTTTTAAGTAAGTGGTGTCTAAAAAGAATTATACTTGGTTCAACACTCAAGTTAGAGTCACCAATAGGTGTAAAGTGCCACTTTAGCAAAATCAACTCATCAACTGAGCATAAGATGAATCGAAGTCATCAAATTAGGGGTTATGGTGGTTATTGAGTACACGAAGCATCAAATGGGTCAAATAGTACAATAAATTGACTGAGAGAAGAATCCAAGTTATCACAATCATGCCAGCACAGACTTAGAGTTTTGCATAAGGTTGTTTTTCTTTTGTAATGCAAGGGGGATCAATATGGTGGAAGAATGTGTAGAAAAATCTGGTCATGTGCACTTACATTTTTGAAATTTTGGTTTATGGGAGTATCATTGTACTAGTTCAATTCTTCTTATCACCGCATTATACAAGAGACATGACAAATTATTCTGTAGTTTTAAATAGAAAAATTTTATGCTTGATTCCTATCAATGCAATAAGGCTTGCCAACATATCCAAGGAGTAATGCTAATTTGAGATCCTAGGTGACATGGTGAGTTATGATCATGGAAATTTGTAGAATGATTACAAAGAAGACTTACTACATTAAAAAAAGGGTACATTGATACAATAAGCATATAGCCAACTAGATAAGTGCCAATTTGCATCATTAAGGAACAAAAGAAAACTAAACTTTATGAAATTTTACTACATTCAAGAAAATATGATACAATATATATTCTAAGAAAGGAAGATAGGATTTGGAAATTGTTTAGTACCACACACCTCCACCCAAGACTTAGAATTTTACTCATCTGGAGAAAATCCTAAACATAAAATGGAGGGAAGAGAATCACTGTGGTTGTGAAGTTTAAGGCAGTGGAGGAGTGAAGGAGTAAGGAGGCTCATAGTAGTAATGTCCCCCTTATTGGGAGTTGAGTTTAGGATATGCTTGGTGGGCACCTTACTCTATGTTGAATGTTCTGGTGGTGGCATAGTGCCTGCAGTAGACATGCAAGGACTCCTGAGAATGTTGTATAAGGTAAATATGGCTAAGTTGATGTCCTTGGTAGTGCCGCTCATGCTCAATCTGGTCCAGATGTTGCCAGATCTCGTAGAACCCATAAGGCTCATTTGCGCTTGTATCATCGATAGTGAGCCTCTTGGTATGACGTCTAGGTTGAGGAGGAGGAGGGCCTAACTCATCATCATTTACCTCCTTTGATACACTCTATCGATGTGCAGTGAGATCAAGGATGTTGCCCTCTAGAATTGGGTTCTCAAGGAAGAACCATTGGATCTTCACTAGTAGGTTTGACAACTCATAATAGAGGTTTGCTGCTACAAACCTGGCATGTCAGGGAAGCTCAAGCTGAAGTATAGGATAATATACACCCTTTTGATGATCAAGACATATAACATGACATGATTTTAGGTACAGGAGTCCGATCAGATGCCAAGTCCCCCTTTGGAAAGATTGCCTAGAAGGGGATATGAGTAAATTCCATTAACATGGAGATTGGCATTCACAAGATGGCCAATGCTGAAGGATGAGCTAGTGCTACGGCTCGGTCCTCCAGTTGATCAGCTCATCATGTAGAAGGAACCATAAAGTGTAGAGATATGTCTGAGTGATGGTGCCTTGAGTGACTGACCTACTGGTAGATAGTGCATGTGAAAATCCAATGAAGACATCAAATGACCAGATTGTGGATGTTGATGGATTTTGGTCCCAATGGCAGATAGGTAGGAATCCCAATGATATCTTCCTTGAACTTTCCAAAATCATATAGGATGTGGTAAGAAGTATGAGGGCGCTCCATTATATCCAGATCCAAGAATCATCCCCTCTATTGATGATGATAGAGGTGATCGGCCTGGTGAAAACTTCAGTTTTCTTCCCAAAGATCCAGATCAAACAACTTGGGTCCCCTTGTTTGTAGTGAAGTTGATGAAACTTGGTCATGAACTCCAATGTGAGGTTGCTAAAGAGAGGATCCAGTAGGGGAATTGAAGGATTTTGTGCAAAATTTGGTCGATAGAATCTTGGATTCCAAGGGTAGTGAGGGTGTCACTACGTAGCCATCTTAGAAGAGTGACGCGTTGAAGAATATATCAATCGAGATTATTATCATCCACGAACTGTAAATAGTTACCCGGGCAAGGACAATATGTGGCTGGCGTGGCGTAGTCAAATATGGATCTTAGTGGGAAGCTTATCTAGTCTCTATAGTGTTGATTAGCTCATCCATTTCTCCAAGTAGGGTACCATTTCCTTAGCAGTGTTAGGTGAGGATTTGCATGTGGGATTCCTAAGGCAGATTCTTCCCTTTGAGATCAGATGATGAGGGGTCATGATAGACATGTTTCTTGGAAAGGGATTTACCCTTACGGAGATGGTTGAAAAAGGATCCCACAAGAACATTCATGAGGCATTTTGTTGCTTATTTTAGTTGCAAGTCACTCGACTGGAAAAGCAAATTGATTGACTAACAATGTTGATGTGAATGTTTTGGAGTGAGTCCCTCAGCTTGGCATGTGATTTCTTGACTCAAGTAGTGAGAAGCTGCTACTATGAAATATCGGTCGCCCGATTGGCGGTGCAAATCACACAACTCACTTAGCGATTAGGGATACTATTGTGGACTGCTGATTCCCTAAATGGTGATTTGAATCGTCTGACTTGCCTAGGGATTAGAGTAGTGGTTGGTCATTGGAGAAAAAGAAGAAGTTGGGGGGCGTGAAGTGTGCAGGAAACATGAGGCAGTCGACTCATGAATCAGTCAAGTGCATGGAGGGGTGGCTTGCTACTATAGTGGTGGAGAGTGTGTTGTGGCTAGGCAAGTATGCTTGATGGTCTGTCAATTTGTTATAGGGGAAAGGGAAAGTGGGTCGAGGTCTTGGATCAAAAATTCATCGGTGATAAGAGCTATGCCGAGGAAGAAGAAGCTTGGTGTGGAGGATTTGGTGAGGGATGAGTCGACCCCCCCCTAAGTGGCCTTTCTATAAGGCCCCTAAACTTGCTTAATGAGTTGAATACACTTCATTATCATAATTGAATTATTATAACCCTAATATAACCTTTTGATATGCTTTGAAATCATAATACAAGCTTAAGTTTCAAATTTGGTCCAATTTGGACACTGTTTGAGCAAGTTATGCAATTTTATGCATATTTTGGACTTTGGCAATTTACCAAATTGAGAGGTTTTATTTGCAATTTATCACTTTCATTATGTTCCTTGGATATTCTCTCATCATTCTTGAGATTTTTGAGCCATGTTTCACCTATTTAAACCTTGGTTTGAAGGTTTTTTCCTTAAGGGTATTTTAGGGTTTACCCCTTCACAGATGAGCTACCTTTAGAAGCTATCAACTAATAAATTATTTGATTGGCTTGGAAATTCGATAAAGGAAAGATAAGAAGGTCTATATGGATGATGGGGGAGCTTCTTGTGTGTGTTCTTGTATATTCTTAAAATTTTAAGGCCATAGACACATGGGGAAGCTACTTTTACACCTCATGCTTGCTTCCATCCTTATCCAAGAGCTATATTTACCTCTTCCTTGCCCCAAGTATGAAACTTTGCTTGCTTTCTCTTTCCTATAACCTAGATAAATGACTCCACTCTACTTTTCTGTGGAACCAAGTGCTCTAAGCTAGAAGACAACCTCTTTTTGGAGAAGAAGGTCTCCTAGAGCTCCATCTAGCCCTACCTAGGGTTTCTAAGGTCATCTTCTAGGGATTTTGACCAAGGAAAGTTGTTTTATTCCTTCCTTATCCATTTCTCTTGCTCTTCTCCTTCCTTAAACCTTCCTCCAGGTCGGAACCTTGCTGCTACATGGTAGAAATTTCTCTAAAACCCTAACTTTCTTGCTCCTTATGCTTAGGGTTTACTCATTTGATGAAGAAAGGTGCTAGATGGACAAGTTCATAGCTTATACTTGGATTTCCTACCCTACCTACTCATGTTTTCTTCTGTTTGGGAATTTACCTTCTACTTAGAGGCAATTTTTATAACTTTCTCCACGTTTATTGGTTACAATAAGCTTTCTAGATCATGTTCTTACTTGAAAATGATGATCATGCACTAAAAAGCTATGCACTTGGATTTTGATTTTTATAATGTTCCCTGTTCTGATTTCAGTTCTAGATGAACCTATGATCATGTGTATGTTATTCATAAGGTATAATATGACTTGGATTAGGTTGTTTTGGCAACTTATGGTGCTAAGAACTTGTCAACCAATGGTCAATTTTAGGGTTTAAAGCTGAATTCTTCTATAAACCCATGACCCGATGATGGTACCGTTGCAACAACCCTATGGTGTTGTTTTAATGAGAATTGATGGTCAGGATCAAAGGTGTTATATGATGGTGACAACCTATGGTCACCCCCTTAGGTCAGGTTTTATATCAATTAGAAGTTTAATGATCAACCATTAAGTACCCTACTGATGTTATAAATCAATGATGACATTAGCTTAATGTTTGATGTTGATTAATGAATATAGTGTTGATATAACAACATATTGTGATTTAATGGTCACTAATGATGGTGGATCAGGTATCTACAACCTATGTTGAGTTAATCATTGTAGTTGAAGCATCAATTAATCCTTAGACCAATGGTTTCTTGGGTCACTTGATGAAAGGGTCGGACCTATACTATAATTGATGGTTTTAACATATGAACTTGACCCAATGGTCAAGATCTAATGTTTATTCCTCCAGTAAAGTGGAATGATGGATAATGTAATATGTTGGTCCTAATAATGTTATTTAGATGGTTTCCTTTATATGATCAACTTAAGGAGCTTACTTGTTGACAATGGATGGCTTATTTTAAATGAATAGTCGATTGTGGGTTTTACCCTACTCTCAACAAAACTCTTATTGTTGTTAACCAAAGGATGTCTGGGGTTAAATGGTGAATTTTATAGATCAAAACTCATTAACATTATAGATGATTCATTCAAGGTATTTACTTATATAAACAACCAATGGTCTTACCTTTTAAACATCCAATGGTTCTGGGTGACATTGTGGTAGATGCAATTTGATGATAGTCAGATTAATGATAATGATTGTTATTATATGTAATTTGATGATATTTGAGTAGATGTCGATCCAAAGAAATGGATTTATTTGTTATCAATATGCATTGATTATCATACTTGTTACTAAGATTAATTGCTTAATCTGTTTAGCATACTTAAACTGCTAAATATGTGCAATTGATTGTTAAATACTCCAACTTCTTAGTTATCTACTATTTAAAATGTTGTAATCAATAAGCATTGTTGGAGGTTATATCTCTTTCTGGGACATAGGTCTCACCCTTGTGGTTCGTGACATTTTTTTAGGTAATCGGAAGTGACGAAAACAAACATGTGGTAGCAAAGAGGAGCTATAGTAATGAATCTTTGAGAAATTTGATTCGATGACTAGTGTGTCCTAGAGTCGTCCTTGTACTCTCAGGCCTGGGCAGGAAAGGTTTGTATATGGTGTTTCAAACGAATCGCAATTTTGTTAGCATGTTATTGTTTGTTGTGTGGCATATAAAAATATTGTTCTCCTGTGTAGATATGTTGTAGCTAAGGCAATAGAACAATTTGTATCAAATTCTTGACATTGTATGGATACAAGAAAGATATTGGGCTCTTATGCAAATTTTTTTGAGCGGGCGTTGATGTTGAAATAAGTTTTAATTTACCCATATTTTTGGGTATGTGGTTAATTGGTGATTGATTGTGTTTTATATTTTGAGTAATCTGGTTTAGTGTAACATGTTCTCACAAGTTGGTATCAGAGCTTTAGGTTCCTATAACAGGGGAAGGATGTTACAACCCTGATTTTGGGTTCATTTGGTGAGAAATGTAATTTCTCATATTAAAGATATTTGAACAAATAATGATATAATTTGATTCAAATGAATGGATTTCGTTTACAATAGCCTTGATGATTGTGTTTTGGGCTTTATTGGCTATTGGGCCCAAATAACAAGAAAATTCAATTAGTAAATGAATAACTGAATATTTGAGAAAAAGAAAGAGGTAGAAACCTCTAGAAGGCAAAGAGATGTAATCCAAGGATGGATTTCGTACCTCTTGGGTTCCTTGGGTTCCAAGGAGTCCAAAGTTGCAAAAAGAAAGCAATAAGAAAAGAAAAGATTAATTAAGTATTTCTTTAGTAAGAAAGAAATTGAAAATAATGTTAAAATGTTGGAAATAAGTGGAAAAAGGTATAATTGAGCGATCCTTTGTGGATTTTCGTATCCCAAGGATTTCTAATGATAAAATGAATACCAATGAGGAAAATAAAAGAGAAATAAAGAGAAATCCTCAAAAAGAACTATTTTAATGAGAAATAAACAAGATAATGAGAAATAATGAAGAGATAATGGATAAAGATGCATCTAGAAGGATAATGAATATCCAATAAAAAGGATTTCGAAATAATAGAGTTTATTTGGATCCAAGGAGTCCCACTAAAGAAGAAGGAAAGAGAAAATACTAAAATTGCAAAATAAGAGGATAATGTGATACATTATTAATCGATTTTTTGATAAGGATAGAAAGGAAGTATTTTCTAATAAAAGAGAATATTAATTTGTGGCCAATGAATTAAAGGGCAAGTCTAATGAGATTAAGGGAGAGGTTTTTTGTATTTCTAATTATCCATGGAATAATGATTGTCAAAGAAGATAATAAGAGAGAGAGAGAGAAACTAGCTTTCTAATGAAGGAATCACATTCCTTTTAGGAAAGGGCATTGCTAATGCATGAATGAGCACTGTAGGACGTGGATACTCTCCCCTATATAAGGGGTAGAGCCCAGGGTCGAGTTGCAAAGAGTTCCACATATCCCTTTCTTCTTCTTCTCTTTCTTGGAAAGCAAACCCTAATCGAAAGGAGGGATCTAATCCTAAACAAAGGAGGTTTGTTTGGTGGTCATAATTGAGGAAGGGAGCCTCCACGACAACCCAGGAGGAATCAGGGATCAAACTCGTGCTCCTGTCTTCAAGCACTCCGTCCGTAGGTCTACAGATTGCTGCAAACGCAGCAGCAAACGTGTCTCGTTTCTCACTTAAGAACGGCCATGTGGGCCACGACCTGGAGATGATCGAGTGCGCCCAGGTGCGGAGGAAGCAGGGCGGCGACCGGCGTGGAGCCTCAGGCCCCAGGGAGGAGAGGAGAATAGCTGCGGACAGCTGCAGGCGCGCGCAGCTAGGGCGGCACGGAGGAAGAAGATGACCCCAGTCATTGGATGCTTCTACCCCTCGTGGGTATGCAGAACTGACAACTTACGCGGGGGGTATAAGGGTCTTTCAATTATGTTTGGGGCGGCTGCGTGTTGCAAGGAAAGAGGCGATGTGGCGCGTCCTGATTGGCCAAGTAAGTAAATCTTGCTAAATTCGTAGTTAATTATTGGTAGCTCCAAAAGAAACATATAATATATGAAAATTGATCAAGAGAACGAGAGGAATACAATAAAAATTATATTAAAGATAGATTCCGTTCCTAATTGCAAAAGTACTATAAGTTAATGAAAAGTGCATTATAGTTAAGTTAAAAACCCTATTTTGTGATTAAAGGTTGAATCTAGAATGCTTAATGGGTTAATTGAAGTGTTAATAACATGTTGAATGATAATGTTAGATTCGAACCTGATCTAGATGTAGAATTGCATGATTTAGGGTTTTACCTCATATGAGAATGATCAAATAATTTAGAAACCCTAATGTAGAGTAAAAGAGGATAAGATCATATATGTTTTGGAAAATGTGAAAATATGTTGTAAAATGATGGTCCTAAGAAATTTATACATAAAAGTCCTTAATTCTGGATAAATACCCTATGTGTAGTGATTAGGGTTTTCTCATGAATAAAAGGTAGATTGATGGTAAAATGAGTTCATATGTTAATTAGACCCTAATGAACTTTGAATTGATGATAGGTGCGTATATGATCTTATCAAGGATTAAAAGGATAAAATAGTAGCTTTAATGAAAAAGAAGCTTAATGAAACTAATTGATGATTAATGTGGCTTTAATATGGATATAGAGTTATATGTTGTTAAGGTAACCTTAATATTAAAGAATAGATAAGATAATTAATTAGGGTTTATGAGTAATGGCATAAAATTAGGATGTAATGTGGTAAAAGATGAAGGGAAACCCTAATTGTAAAATGAAACCTAAAAAGTGAATTAGAAACCCTAGGAAACGAGCTAGGTTTAATAGATCTTGATGACATGAATAATAAAAAGGGAATTACATGATTATTTCAGGATCTTATTGAAAATGCTTTCTTGCTTGGATTCTTATTTGCATGGATATTTCTGTTCAAATCATCAGATCAGGTATGTGGTTACGCTTATGAATATGTCGAGTTAGTTTTCCAACATTTACCGTAGTTTTCATCGATGTCATGAATTAATTGTTGGATGATTTTAATTCATGCAAACTATAATGTGGCTATGACTATCACATAAGATATGTGCCTACTAACTCTGATCCTGGTCCCTTCTGTGGCTTAATAATTGACCTAGTAAATGGCTACCAATGGAGTAGGTCCATCAGGTCATTAGATGACTTAGTAAATGGCTACCAATGGGGTAGGACCATCAAGTCGTCATGACTTAGATATTGGGCTACCTGCGGGTAGTTCCATGTGACTCTATTACCCTAGGTATTGGCTACCTGTAAGATAGGTCCATGGGGGTAAGAAGCTACCTAAAGAGAGGTAGCATACAAGGGATAGCACAGAGTTAGGGGATAGGTAAGGTTTGAGTAGTATGGCTTAAAACGTAATCTTGGTTGTTAAATGATTAATTGAATGATTACGTTGTTAACATATTTGCATGATTATTGTTTCCCCCACATACCAGCTTTGGCTGACCGACGTTTTGTTTGTCGTCGTTTTAGGTATAATGAAAAGAACAAACAGTAAAGTGGCATATGTGGTATTAAATGAGAATTAAAGTGCAAAGGAGGATTAGATAGAATAGTATCTGTGTGGATAGAAGTTTTGAAATCCCACTTTTAAAAGGTATGCAAAGTTTTTATTTTTACCATATTTCAGTATAGTTGGTAGAATTTAATAATTGTTAATGATTATTTGTCGAACCTTTGATCCTGTCCTTTCGGTCTCCCTTAATTGGGGGTTACTAGGAGGCGGGGTCGTAACAATTGGTATCAAAGCCATAACCCCTCCAGTAGGTGGGGCCCACATGGACATGTCATGCCAGTCTTGAGTCGTGCGGTCCAGGCATGTAGGAAAGGGTTGTCCATGGTTGATGTAGCCACCCTTGTGCTGGTATTCCGTGATCGGGAGCTGGGTGTCCATGGGCCATTGTGGGTCTGTACTGAAACAGGGTCAGATTATGAGGCCATATAGTTGAGCCTTGACGAGGATGTCAAGAGTCTAAGTGGGGGAGATTGTAACATCCCAGGATTTGAGGCCTCGGATAACATGATCTTAAAAGGAATGATTGGACTACCCATATCACCAAGGTGCACCTCATTTTCCGGGAGCCCATTACTAAAGAACTTCATAGTTAAGTGTTCTCAGCTGGGAGTAGTACTAGGATGGGTGATCAGTCGGGAAGTTGATCCTGGCATGCGCGTGAGTGAGGACAAAGCGCATAGTTAAGGCTAGTGGTGGTCTATGGGGACAGTCGTCATTCCTGAAACTCTACTAGAACCTTGGGTAGTGGGCCCTGTAACATCCCAGGATTTGAGGCCTCGGATAACATGATCTTAAAAGGAATGATTGGACTCCCCATATCACCAAGGTGCACCTCCTTTTCCGAGATCCCATTACTAAAGAACTCCATTGTTAAGCGTGCTCATCTTGGAGTAGTACTAGGATGGGTGACCAGTCGGGAAGTTGATCCAGGCATGCGCGTGAGTGAGGACAAAGTGCATAGTTAAGGCTAGTGGTGGTCTGTGGGGACAGTCATCATTCCTGAAACTCTACTAGAGCCTTGGGCAGTGGACCCGAGCATTACAAATGGTATTAGAGCTTAGGTTCCTCATTTAACCATCAATAATTATTAAATTTTACAAACTCCATAGAACCCAAGGGAGTTATTAGAGGATTATCCGAAAGACGGAGGTGTCTAGAAAAGGATCATGACGAGGGACTGGCAATATTTTCCTCCACACCACTAGTCGGAATACGAGGACTCCTGGATCTGTGTGACTACCTGGCCAAAGTCTTAGGGTATGAATCGAAATAAGATACCTTTAGGACTTTCTCATCTTATTCATCCCTTCTCATCACAAAAGTCTGTTAAGGACCTAAAGGATTAGGGTTTTCTTTCTTCTCCTCACCCTCTTGAGGTATGGGTAAGGTTAATAAGGTTTAAGGAATCCTCCACCAAATTAATGAAAAGCATGTAAATAAGATGTCATGGGCATAAGCTTAATAGATTAAGCACAAATAAAAGAATAGATACATGCTTAGGTCGTATGACATAAGTTGTCATGTCCTCAGAAGAGACGTGAGGCTAGACCTTCTTGTCGGGAGGATAAGTCAGTCTTGGAGATAGAGATCTCCATTGCAAGTAGAGACCTGGCACATCCTCTGAGGATGATGCTAACCCTAACCCTAAGTGAAGGTTAGAGAGAGATGAGTTGGACCAGGACATGCCTTTGGGATTCCACATGATCCATGGGTGACCTAGCACCTTTGGCAACCCAACCCTGGGAAGGGTCGTGAATGTTAGGGTAAAGGATAGCTCCTTAGATGATGATGTTAGTGAAGACCTTAGAAACCCTATGGGATTATGCGAGTAGGGCATAGCATGCACCCAGGGTACGTTAGTAGTATGAGTAAAGGGTTGAAACCCTGACCAGGAGAGTATGAAGGATGGCTTATGAAATAAGCATAAAGAACTATGGATAACCTGGAGCAAAACATAAGTTGAACATAGGCTTCATCCAGGTAGGGGCATGCTTTTGAGGTCGACCCTTCATGAAGAAAGGACCTCTAATGTTGAGGTTGGTTGTAGGGTTAGAGAGAGAGCGGGACACCAAGCAAGAAGGTCATAAACTTAGACCCCGAGATATGAGGAACAGTGAGGAGTCAAGGATGATGCGACCTAAGTGGATGATAGTGGTCGCCACATGCTTGATCCCTAGGGTTTGCTGATGTCTTGGTTACCATGAGAAGAACCAAACCCTAGAGAGAGGATGAGTCTGCTGGTACCTCTATACCTATGGTATAGATGAGAAGGAGAGTTCCTTAGACCCGGAGAGGTATAGTATCAGGTTATGAGGCCTTATACCTTGTTGATTGTCCTTGAGGAGGACTCAAATTTAAAGTGTTGATCAAGGAAAACATGAGAGGAAGTGTATGTCCTACCTGTTACATGTTTGGTTTGTGGTTAAGAGATAGAGTATGCAGTTGGACACCTACAAGTGAACCTAGGGTCCCTAGGCCTAAGAGGGGAAGTGGTGTACCTAATGCTCATGATGAGAGTTGAGTTCCTATAGAAGTGAGAATGGTACTCCTCATGTATAGAGGAAAAGGGAAGCCCCTTAACTTTAAGGTATGTTTGATGAACCCCTCATAACTAGGTTGATGATAAAGGAAAGTATGATCTCGATCCAGCATCGAGGAAAGAGGACAAGTATGACTTAGCATGGTTCAGTAGGTGATCTGCTTGTGCCTTAATAGCTTGCTAGGGTTAAGTAGGCTCATGTGGATGTAAACCCTAGACCTAAGAGATTTTGTGACCTTGTTGTCAAGAGATAGTTTTCCTCCCATCCTGGGAGAGGGACCCCTTTGGTAGGGTGTATATCAGTTTTTTTGGTTTAAGGTAACCTAAAGAGGTCTCAAAGGATCTTGAGAAGCTAAGTGAAAAGTACATGGTAGGAGAATGAACCTGTAGACCCATAGATATTCATCTCTAAGTGCATACGGATGAGTTATCATGGAGGTAACCGATAAGGGGCCTGACCAAGGTGGACAGGTCACCATGACCCCTATGAAAGGAGGAAAGTCAGCCCATGAATGTAGAGAGAGAGATGATGAAGGCTTGGGTAAGGTTCTAAGTTGGACATGTACTATAAATGGAGAATCCTAAGTCTATCCTAGGGCCAGGTAGGGATAAGACCGATGAAAGTAGGAGTTACCTAATTCCTCAGTTGCACATGACCATAGGGTCGGGAGGTAACATCTATCATTATCTGAGGGCCATGGGTTAGGAGATTGATCACCTTCATGATCTCATGGGACCCAAAAGGCAGATGAGTAGGGCACTCTCTTGATGCATGAGGGAAGAGGGATGACCCCAAAAGTGTCGGCACCCTATAGACCTAGAGGAGATGACCAAGGATTGTGAGGTGACCCAAGTAGGTTCAAAACAAATTTTCCATGGAGGTAACTTGAATATCAAGATGATTGTAATATAGAAGCATAAACAACATGTTTCAACTTAGATTTAAAGGTGTACTGGCAAGGTGGGATGTTCCACCTCTACTCTTAGAACAGGAAGAACTCTGTATTTGGACTGCAGACAAATGCTTATTTCCTCTTGTCATGGGAGTGAGAGATAGGACAGTACGCATGCCATACACCAAGGATAAAAGATGATGTGAGTTCGAACATTGCTATGAGGTGTGAGGACAGAGAAGATAACATACCCTAGTAAAGTGAATGATACATGGATGGTTGGAAAACGCTAAAGAGAAATAAGGTAGTCATCTTATAAGGATGTTTTTAGCATGAGCGATGAGTTATACTAGGTTGAATTCAAAACCAAGAGGTGAGTCTTACAAGGTATAGTTTGATCACCATGTTGATGAGATCAGAGAGTGTACTTGATGAATACAGACCAAGACTTGAGATGGGATGATAAGTGGAATACATCGAGGTGTATGTTACCTTATACCTAAGGATGTGAAGTGGTAATGGATGCTCTGGTTGAGTTATAGCTGCCTAGTTTGGCTAGAAGAGGTTGTTTGGTTAACCCTAAGTTTGGAAAAGGAGATATGTGTGGCCAACACTAATGTAATGAGATCAGTTAATGGATGTTTGGTTAGCTAGTCTAGTCCTTGATGCAATGAAAGAATGGTGGTAGAACCTCAGATGCACTTCTTTGGGTCGAAAGGTAATAAAACCTTGATGAGAATGGTTTATGGTTATGAGGAATCGATCTGGAGGAATCATGACATATGAGAAATAATGATGTTGAGATCACCTTACACCATGGTATTACTGTGATAATGAGTGGTAATAGTACTATGGATGCTGGAGATGAGGCTGCATGTGAGATGTTGCCATGCATGACAGAAAGTGAAGGATGAGCATCAGTAACCCAGTGTATTGACATAGAGGATAAAGAGTCCCCAAAAGAGAAAGGGAGTTCATCACTATAGATGTTGTAAGTCTCCCCTGGACCAAGGAAGGTCGAGATGCGATATGGGGTATGGTAGATCGTCTTACCCAGATGACATGAGAGAGGAAGAGTTCTGTCAAGGGACAGATCTGGTTGAACTACCCATGAGAGAGATGGTTCAACTACACCACAATGTGAGTTCAAAGGTTCTTGAGTTGACCTAGAGGTTCACTTCCATAAAGTGGAAGTAGGTACAGGAAGGACTCAATGTTAGTATAGTTTATCACCCCTAACTAATGGTTAGTATGATCCAGACTAATGGGTCTGATGAGAGCATATGTGATCGTTCAGGGTGATACATAGAGATAGTTTTTGTCCTTTGTAAGATGTGATGATAACCACCATAGCCCGTATTGGGACATAAAGAAGATCTGTAAAGGAGGTTGTGTCGGTCACCACTTCATTAAGATGATGTTGGTGAATGGACTTCGCAAGGGTCAGAAAAGGACCATAGTGTGTGCAGATGAAGTCTCTTTGATCATGCAATGGCTGAAAGGAGCCCAAGGACGACATAAGTCGTAAGTGGATGCAAAGTAGACTGACATGTAGTTCACTGTGGGAGAATATGTGACATGAAAATCCGACCCCTCTAAGTTATAGCTAAGAGAGTTGAGTCCCCGATGCATGGGTTCTTTTGACATGGTTTGGTGGAGAAGGTTAAGTTTGTCCTTACCCCTCATGATAAAGTAATGTGTGATGAGTTCCATGTGTCCAATTCAGAGCACTATGTGAGGTACCCAGACCATGTGCTGAACAATGAACCTAGTGAGCCCCAAGGGAGGCTAAAATGGCCTGAGTTACCTGTGCAGTTTATAGACGCCAGAGTGAAAGAACTCAGAGAAACGAATATGTGATCATAAAGGTTCTTTGAAAACGCCATGTGTAAGGTAAAGCCACATAGGGGCCAATGATGGACATGGGAAAGTCTTATCCTGAATTGTTTGTTTGCTTGACAGAATTTTGAGGACAAAATTCCTATAAGAGGGGAAGGATGTTACAACCCTGATTTTGGGTTCATTTGGTGAGAAATGTAATTTCTCATATTAAAGATATTTGAACAAATAATGATATAATTTGCTTCAAATGAATGGATTTCGTTTACAATAGCCTTGATGATTGTGTTGTGGGCTTTATTGGCTATTGGGCCCAAATAACAAGAAAATTCAATTAGTAAATGAATAACTGAATATTTGAGAAAAAGAAAGAGGTAGAAACCTCTAGAAGGCAAAGAGATGTAATACAAGGATGTATTTCGTACCTCTTGGGTTCCTTGGGTTCCAAGGAGTCCAAAGTTGAAAAAATAAAGCAATAAGAAAAGAAAAGATTAATTAAGTATTTCTTTAGTAAGAAAGAAATTGAAAATAATGATAAAATGTTGGAAATAAGTGGAAAAAGGTATAATTGAGCGATCCTTTGTGGATTTTCATATCCCAAGGATTTCTAATGATAAAATGAATACCAATGAGGAAAATAAAAGAGAAATAAACAGAAATCCTCAAAAAGAACTATTTTAACGAGAAATAAACAAGATAATGGGAAATAATGAATAGATAATGCATAAATATGCATCTAGAAGGATAATGAATATCCAATAAAAAGGATTTCGAAATAATAGAGTTTCTTGGGATCCAAGGAGTCCCACTAAAGAGTAAGGAAAGAGAAAATACTAAAATTGCAAAATAAGAGGATAATGTGATACATTATTAATGGATTTTGTGATAAGGATAGAAAGGAAGTATTTTCTAATAAAAGAGAATATTATTTCGTGGCCAATGAATTAAAGGGCAAGTCTAATGAGATTAAGGGAGAGGTTTTTCGTATTTCTAATTATCCATGGAATAATGATTATCAAAGAAGATAATAAGAGAGAGAGAGAGAGAGAGAAACTAGCTTTCTAATGAAGGAATCACATTCCTTTTAGGAAAGGGCATTGCTAATGCATGGATGAGCACAGTAGGGCGTGGATACTCTCCCCTATATAAGGGGTAGAGCCCAGGGTCGAGTTGCAAAGAGTTCCACGTATCCCTTTCTTCTTCTTCTCTTTCTTGGAAAGCAAACCCTAATCGAAAGGAGGGATCTAATCCTAAACAATGGAGGTTCGTTTGGTGGTCTTAATTGAGGAAGGGAGCCTCCACGATAACCCAGGAGGAATCAGGGATCAAACCCGCGCTCCTGTCTTCAAGCATTCCGTCTGTAGGTCTACAGATTGCTACAAACGCAACAGAAAATGCGGCCCGTTTCTCGCTCAAGAATGGCCGTGTGGGCCACAAACTGGAGTTGATCGAGTGCGCCCAGGTGCGGCGGAAGCAGGGCGGCGACCGGCGTGGAGCCTCAGGCCCCAGGGAGGAGAGGAGAAGAGCTATGGACAGCTGCAGGCGTGCGCAGCTAGGGCAGCGCAGAGGAAGAAGATGACCCCGGTCATTAGACGCTTCTACCCCTCATGGGTATGCAGAACTGACAACTTATGTTGGAGGTATAAGGGTCTTTCAATTCTGTTTGGGGCGGCTGCGTATTGCAAGGAAAGAGGCGATGTAGCGCGTCCTGATTAGCCAAGTAAGTAAAATCTTACTAAATTTGTAGTTAATTATTGGTAGCTCCAATAGAAACATATAATATATGAAAATTGATCAGGAGAACGAGAGGAATCCAATAAAAATGATATTAAAGATAGATTCCGTTCCTAATTGCAAATGTACTATAAGTTAATGAAAAGTTCATTAAAGTTAAGTTAAAAACCCTATTTTGTGATTAAAGGTTGAATCTAGAATGCTTAATGGGTTAATTGAAGTGTTAATAACCTATTGAATGATAATGTTAGATTCGAACCTGATCTAAATGTAGAATTGCATGATTTAGGGTTTTACCTCATATGAGAATGATCAAATAATTTAGAAACCCTAATTTAGAGTAAAAGAGGATAAGATCGTAATGTTTTGGAAAATGTGAAAATATGTTGTAAAATGATGGTCCTAAGTTATTTATACATAAAAGTCCTTAATTCTGGATAAATACCCTATGTGTAGTGATTATGGTTTTCTCCTGAATAAAAGGTAGATTGATGGTCAAACGAGTTCATATGTTAATTAGACCCTAATGAAATTTGAATTGATGATATGTGTGTATATGATCTTGTCAAGGATTAAAAGGATAAAATAGTAGCTTTAATGAAAAAGAAGCTTAATGAAACTAATTGATGATTAATGTGCCTTTAATATGGGCATAGAGTTATATGTTGTTAAGATAACCTTAATATTAAAGAATAGATAAGATAATTAGGGTTTATGAGTAATGGCATAAAATTAGGGTGTAATGTGGTAAAAGATGAAGGGAACCCTAATTGTAAAATGAAACCCTAAAAGTGAATTAGAAACCCTAGGAAACGAGCTAGGTTTAATAGATCTTGATGACATGAATAATAAAAAGGGAATTACATGATTATTTTAGGATCTTATCAAAAATGCTTGCTTTCTTGGTTTCTTATTTGCATGGAATTTATGTTCAAATCATCAGATCAGGTATGTGGTTACGCTTATGAATATCTCGAGTTAGTTTTCCGAGATTTATCGAAGTTTTCATCGATGTCATGAATTAATTGTTGGATGATTTTAATTCATGCAAACTATAATGTGGCTATGACTATCACGTAAGATATGTGCCTACTAGCTCCGATCTTGGTCCCATCTGTGGCTTAATAATTGACCTAGTAAATGGCTACCAATGGAGTAGGTCCATCAGGTCATTAGATGACTTAGTAAATGGCTACCAATGGGGTAGGACCATCAAGTCATCATGAGTTAGATATTGGGATACCTACAGGTAGTGCCATGCGACTCTATTACCCTAGGTATTGGCTACCTGTAAGGTAGGTCCATGGGGGTAAGAAGCTACCTAAAGAGAGGTAGCATACAAGGGATAGCACAGAGTTAGGGGATAGGTAAGGTTTGAGTAGTATGGCTTAAAACGTAATCTTGGTTGTTAAATGATTAATTGACTGATTACGTTGTTAACATATTTGCATGATTATTGTTTCCCCCAGATACCATCCTCGGCTGACCGACATTTTGTTTGTCGATGTTTTAGGTACAATGAAAAGAACAAATAGTAAAGTGGCATATGTGGTATTAAATGAGAATTAAAGTGCAAAGGAGGATTAGATAGATTAGTATCTATGTGGATAGAAGTTTTGAAATCCCAGTTTTAAAAGGTATGCAAAGTTTTTATTTTTACCATATTTCAGTATAGTTGGTAGAATTTAATAATTGTTAATGATTATTTGTTGAACCTTTGATCCGGGTTATTGTTTAACGGCTCTGTCCTTTCGGTCTCCCTTAATTGGGGGTTACTGGGAGGCGGGGTCGTAACATAGGGGTTTATAGTTGTAAGGTCCCTAAACTTGCTTAATGAGTGAATATGCTTAATTATCATAATTGAATTCTTATAACCCTAATATAACCTTTTGATATTCTTTGAAATCATAATACAAGCTTAAGTTTCAAATTTGGACACTGTTTGAGCAAGTTATGCAATTTTATGCACATTTTGGACTTTTCTACAATTTACCCAATTGAGAGGTTTTCTTTGCAATTTATCACTTGCATTATGTTCCTTGGATATTCTCTCATCATTCTTGAGATTTTTGATCCATGGGGTGCCTATTTTAACCTTGGTTTGAAGGTGTTTTCCTCAAGGGTTTTTTAGGGTTTACCCCTTCACATATGAGCTACCTGTAGTAGCTATCAACTAATAAATTATTTGATTGGCTTGGAAATTAGACAAAGGAAATCTAAGAAGGTCTATATGGATGGTGGGGGAGCTTATTGTGTGTATACTTGTATATTCTTAATAGTTTAAGGCCATAGACACATGAGGAAGCTACTTTTACACCTCATGCTTGCTTCCATCCTTATCCATGGGCTATATTTACCTCTTCCTTGTCCCAAGTATGAAACTTTGCTTTATTTCTCTTTCCTCTAACCTAGAGAAACGACTCCACTCTATTTTTATGCAGAACCAATTTTTATAAGGGTTAAATGGTGAATTTTATATCTCACAACTCAATAACATCATAGATGATTCATTCAAGGTGTTTACTTATGTAAACAACCAATGGTCTTACCTTTGAACATCCAATGGTTGTGGGTGACATTGTGGTATGGTGATATGGGTTGAATTATGATGAAATAAATGGAGGGTTACCCTTAATATGGTAGTCTTACCTATTCGCTCATATGAATAGAATGGATGATAACCATATTTTGTTTATATGTAACCCTAATGAGGTATAGCTTGTTATACCTTGCTTTAATATAACTAGATGATGGAAATTTGGTATGAATAGTCCTTGAATGACTAAAAAATTAATTGAGTACTCTGTTATTGTTGTTGAAACCCTAGTATGCTATAACCCGATGGTTACACCTTGATTTATGTGTGGGTTCATACTTCAGAATGGTATGGAATGTGATGGTGATGCTTCACCTTATGCATCAATGATCCAATGGGGATGCCGTGAGTTAGGGTTTGGGTATGAGTGTTGATTAGTAAAATCAATATAATTTATTTTGTTGAGCCTAACTCTAATGCAAATACATAAAGATGAGTATTCATGTTTAACCTTCTTATATGATGGCATGATGGTGAAATAACCTCCTTAATATGATCATAACCTTAATGTGTTAATAGATGGTTATCACAGCCACATGGTTGATACTTTCTTATGCTAAACATGTGCATCATGAATATGATGAGGGTTAATCATATCTAGATTCCTTGCATGTTGATGTAATAAAGGAATGTTCTTAATGTTAATATAACCCTGCTATGATTGTTAATGAATATCTTCTAGCTCATTAATGCAATATTGTGCTGATCTGGTGTATTATATGTTAGTGATGTTGTTGAGCCTTGTTATAAGGCATGCAAAGATAATGATGATCTTGTAGGGAATAGTATGATGGTCTTAATGACCTTTGGGCATGATTGAGCCTTGAATGAGGTGTAATCCACTTGTGTTGATAAGGGTTGATTACATGTGATATTGTTAAAAGGATTTATATCCTATGATAGTATGATGGTCTTAATGACCTTTGGGCATGGTTGAGCCCTGAATGAGGTATAATCCTCTTGTGTTGATAAGGGTGGGTTGATACCCTGTGATATTGTGAAAATGATTTATATCTTGTGATAGTATGATGACTAGTGTGGTCTCCTGAATGGCAAGTGAATAGTACCATGTGATGATGAGATGAGAAATTATGTTTCACACATTTTATATCTTTTGAAGTTGTGATATTTATATTCTTACTAGAAGTGAATTAAGGTTTGTATGTCCACTTGTTTGATGAAACCTTAATTCACCCAATTGGAATAACTAATCAAGTGCAACTCTAATCCTGTAGTGCCCTATTCCATATATCCATCTGAGTGTCAGAACTTGCTAGATGGTGAAACAAGTATTCCTAAGGGAAACTCAAAGCACATACTGTTGAGTATGTGGGGATGGAAAGTTGAGGATATATCCTTGTCATCCACAATGTAGGTTGTGGAGGTTGGCTATGGTCATGCCTCATACATCTGATGTGATTGATAATGGTTGCGGTCGTGTCTCGGTGATTATATATGTGATAAGATTGGAGGATAACTACAGTTGTACCTTGGATGGTAGGATATGCGTACCCACCTCCTTTCACTAGTGTCGTGACCTGTACCAAGGATAGACTAGGTTGTTAGCATCTTGACCTTATGTGTCGCTGTGGCGGACCCATACTAACCGGGGGTGAAGAAGATCTTAGGAGCATGGGTCTTCGTAGATCTTGTATGGCACTGATTTTGACTTAGCAGTGGTCAGTTGGATTTTGAGTGGTATCCTCAATTTCCCAAGGGCATAATAAAAGATGTAAGACATCCGTGTAGCATATCTGTTTAGGGTTATACACAATGCTTCATATTGGACAATAATCCTTGTTTGTTTTCTTTTCACTGAGATCATGTATAGTACAATAAGAGATAATAGATATGCTTATGTTGTAGTTATGATCATTTTGTAAACATGCTTATGTTGACAAATATACTGACATTGATGGCTAAGATGTTGCTGCTAGCTATGTTTAATATTGTTGTCCATGCCTATGTAATTAGAAATGCTTAAACTGCTAATCATGCCTATGCAGTTAATTGTGCTATGATGTTAGTTCTACTTATGATATATACCTGTTCCCTTTATTTGAGATGTCAATATTGATAGCCATGTTATGTTACTAGACATATTCATGATGCCAGGGATGCTTATGCTACTAGATTTCTTGTGTTGTTAGCATGGAATATGATGCTAGTCAGATTAATGATAATGATTGTTATCATATGCAATTTGATGATATTAGAGTAGATATCTATCCAAAGAAATGGATTTATTTGTTATCAATATGCATTGATTATCGTACTTGTTGCTAAGATTAATTGCTTAATCTATTTATCATACTTGAACTGTTCAATATGTTCAATTGATTATTAAATACTCCAACTTCTTAGTTATCTACTATTCAAAATGTTGCAATCAATAAGCATTGTTGGAGGCTATATCTCTTGCTGGGACATGGGTCTCACCCTTGTGGTTCACCACATTTTTTTAGGTAATCGAAAGTGACGAAAACAAACATGTGGAAGCAAAGAGGAGCTATAGTAATGAATCTTTGAGAAATTTGATTAGATGTCTAGTGTGTCCTAGAGTCATCCCTTTACTCTCAGGTCTGGCAGGAAAAGATTGTATATGGTGTTTCAAACAAATCAGAATTTTGTTAGCATGTTAATGTTTGTTGTGTGGCATATACAAATATTGTTCTCCTATGTAGATAGGTTGTAGCTAAGGCGATAGAACAATTTGTATCAAATTCTTGGCATAGTATAGATACAAGAAAGATATTGAGCTCTTATGCAAAAAATTTTGAGTGGGTTTTGATGTTGAAATCGGTTTTAATTTACCCATATTTTTGGGTATGTGGTTAATTAATGATTGATTGTGTTTTATGTTTTGAGTAATCTCGTTTAGTGTAACGGGTTCTCACACTTTCTTTATAGAGTCTTCACGAACTGTGAGTCAATCAACTCATACTGTGAGTTGCTCAACTCATGCATCGTGGGGGGGGGGGTAGATAAAGAGATTCAAATTTCGAATCATATACCAATTTCATTTGGCCGATTGAGAGACCAACCGATCGACTCAATTTCTCTTGACCAACAAAACTAAAGGTTTAAGGGAGATCTGCAATAAGAGAGATTGTAAGATGGAATTTGTAAGAATAGAGAAGAAAAATGAAAACAAAAATTAAACAAATAGTTATAAAGATATTGGTTTACCTCTCAACGAGCACCTATTTTTACGTCAAAGGATCGAACTATGTGTTCATGATGCTGATTTCATTCTGGATTGGGTGGGGTTGGAGGTTTTCTTAAATCTAAGTCTTTGAGAATAGGATGGTGTTATGCTCCCTATGCCATGAATCCTTAATGGTTATGTATCACTTAAGTCTATTCCCATTTACACAAAATCACCCTTCCATTTATCCTGAATAAGAAAAGTGTCATGTGGATAGGCACACTTTACAAGATAAGGCCCATACCATCTGGATTTGAGTTTTCTAGGTAAAAGCCTCAACATAGAATTATAGACTAGGACCTAGTTGCCCTCTTGAATTTCCTTCCGCCTAATATGGTCATCATGCCACAATTTAGTTTTGTCGTAGGTGGTCATTCTAAGTTCCTCTGATTCTTGTAGTTGAAGAAAGCAATTTTCACCTACTAGAGATAGGTCAAAATTAAGGGTTTTGATAGCCCAACTAGCCTTGAACAAGAGATGGCAAGATTTCCCATATATGAAACGAAAAACAAAAGTGCTTAAGGGTGTTTTTAATGTTGTTCTATATGCCCACAAGGAGTTATTAATTTTCAAAGGCCAATCTTTCCTAGTGCGACTGATTGTTTTCTCCAAAATGGATTTGATTAGATAGTTTGAGACTTTGTAACATCCCAAAGTCTAAATTGTTCAATATACATAACTTTATCCTTATGAGACCCAAGCCAAATGCATGACACAGAGGATACATTGATATAATTATCTATAGGCACATTTTGAGCCCATTAATTGTCCATAATCAAAATAGCATAAAATGATATTTTGGCTATCAGCATGTGTTAATTGATTTTTCCAAAAGTATATATATACATCATTGAAATAATGAGAAATACTTACTGACCAAGTTCTAATTTTAGTAATATTCATATAAAATATGTATATTATTTACAAAAAGGGATTATGAGTTATTAAAAATATTGAATAATTTTATTTTAAACTTATAAGACCTTATTCATATTTTTTATATAAATACACAGTAGTTGTCAAAGTTTTATGATTTTTGGTTAACGTTAGATAAGGAAATAAATTCAAGAAAGATAAGGTTATATGTGGTTGATTTCAAATAAATAAAATAATTTGACAGATGATAAATGATTTGTTTCTTAAGATTTTTAAATGACAATAAAACAAATATCAAATTCTAGACAAAAATCATGATATTGAAGGTCAACCATTTTAGTAATTTATTTTGAGAAAGATTTTATGATTGTTGTGATATTAATTAATGATAGGAACACATTTTAATTGATTTTAAGTTAGAAAGAGGTTAGGTGAAATTCTTTGAGGCTGTAAATATGTGAAGCATTTTTTTCAAAATATATTATGAATTTTACATGTCATGTTGGATTGAAATAAATGTTAAGAAGTTATCGAGCTTTATTTTAAGAATATTATTTTTAGGAAAATTCATAAAACTGTAGTTATATACCGGTAAAAATATAGTCAAAATGGAAATCATATATTTAAAATAGAAGTAGAAAAGAAGATGAAGAAAAAGTTTGACTTTTTAACGTTTCAAGATTTAGATTATTAACTATAATGCGATTAAATCTAAATAGAGGTATATTAATCAGAGGCTATATAAAAGTATGGATTTTTACCTGTCACATTTCAAACACAACTAAGAAGTGTGGTATGGAAAAGGATGTTTAATTATGGGTGAAAATATGTTATGCAAATAAAAATTGTGAATGATGTATTTAACCTAGATAATTAAAATGATTTATAGTTTCATAATCATAAAATTGTTTCAAACAAATACAAATATATATAGGAGTGAGTAATCATATTAAACAACTTTGAAAATAATACTTGATCAAATTATATATCTTTTTGAAGAATATATAGGAAATGTTGAATTAAATGTAGTCATACACCCTTTTGAATGATTTTATTGGCTTTTATAAATGGAAATAGTTTGTCCAATTATCTATAATTAGCAACCGAAAGTCAGATGTTCTTTGTATGTATGGAGTTAATGGACATGGAATGGTTATAAAAATACATAGTTCAAGTTTTCTATTAGAATAAGAAAAATATGGTAACACAATGATGGTTTATTTGAGATTTATAGGCTGTGTAACAAATGTTTTGTTTGAGTATAGGTATATAGCCACAATTTGGATGGGCCTTAAATATAAAACTGATGCTCATAATGACCATCACAAAATTTGAGAATTTAGTGATAATTTTTAAATGAGTTTAAATGCCTCTTTAACTTCAATTATATAGATAATTTAATTGACTTTGAGGGCAATTTTGTTTTACAATTGTAACATGTTTCGAGTATTATTCTAGTAGAAAGATACATCTAGTTAGACTAGGATGTTGTCTACATTTACAATATTTTGGAATTATGGTTTAAAAGTTGAGAAATTTTGGAGATAGAGAAGAAGACATATAGGTGATGGTTTAAATTAAATAAGTCTCTGTTAGATTTTCTTGTAATAATTCCACTCATGCTTTATCCTGACTTGGAAGGTAAGTAACAAAAACGTGTATAACGGGAGGAAGTTTATAAGGGTTAGCGCCACTTGTGTTTTTGGGTGCCTCTGTAACCATCTTTTTCCCTTCCCTTGTTCTCCTTTTCCCAAACCTCATTCTCCCCCTCCTTTACGGATGTGTCGCTATAAGGGAACAAATAAACAAAAGCGCTTCACCTCCTACTCCTCCAAGACAATGCCTCCTCCTCTATTTTTCCAGTGCACCATCACTTGACATTCAATCACCGTCTCCTCCTATGTCTACAATGGCAGTGAAGAATCACCACTATCGTGGCCTTATAGCCCCCTTACCTGGATGCATAGTCATATGCTTTCTGTAGTTGGTGATTTTATCAAGTAAAACTAAGGTCAATTTACAAAATCATAACTTGAGTTCTGAGTATCTGTTTGGGGGAGATCAAGAGCCATATATGCTAGAGAATTGGGAGTTCCTATTGTAATGCATGACTACTTAACAAGGGGATTCACTGCAAATACTACCTTGGCAGTGTATTGTCATGACAACCGTTTACTTCTTCATATTCACCCCACATTGAATCAAGCCAAATTGCCACCAGTAATAATTACAGAATAACCATAAGCAGCAGATTAACAAAAATCACTAAAAATGAAAATCATTTTGCAAAGTGATCCATTACCAAGAAACTCTTTAAAGAAAGAACCAAAACTTTATATACATTGTGGTTCACATTGTACATATATTGTACCATCTCATCTCGAGGATATCATATAACCGTTTCTTTGTCCAAACATATACATAAGCAACATGAAACCTCAAGGCATACAAGCCAAAATCTCAGATCATTAATCAAACCATTATGTACTGACTCCAAGGACCTGAGAGTACCGAGACGACACATAGGACTTCTATCTACAAGACACGACAGACAGCACACTCAACCTGAGTTGTTACTGCTGCCCCTGCTGTTGTTGTTCTCCCTCTGTAGGGTAGACTCTACCTCCTCGTGCATGTCCACCTAAAAATTGTGGATCCCACGGGGTGAGACACAAGTCCCAGCGAGAGATATAACTCTCCGTCAACAATGTTATTAAAATAGGTAAACAATATAAAACTGAGTAGAGGTTCTTTTAGATTAATAATCAAGATTAATCATAGTTTATAAGCAGAATAGAGAAATCTCACCCTTTGAAGCATTGCAACTATCTATGATAGAGTAATAAATCATCTATTTATTTATGATGAATATGAAGAACACATATAACATCTATCTATATAAGATGTATAAAAGTGTTGTAACATCAACCAATGTTTTCTGTATTCAATCCTTAAGTAAATACGCAACACATCTAATTACATATTTACAATCACACTTATGCCCTGAGGAGATGAAGTATATCGTTCATACTCCAACTGACCACCATTTAGTCAAAATCAGTACCATACAAGATCAATGGAAGAGTCGGCTTCCAAGACCTCACCCATCTCAGTCAGTACGAGACTACTGGCAGGACATCTTGTGTCAACTACAATTAGCTTACCAGGGTATGCTGGTATGTTCTCTTTGGAGCTATAGCCGCAACATGCACACTCTTCCGGGAGATATCACATCAAACCTTGGTTATAATAAATAAGGAAGATTATACATCAATTCCTCATTTGGTCAGGAGATTCACACCATCCCGATATAAAACAAATAAGGAAGGTGCTACTTCAATTCTTCATTAGGACGTATGGATATATATTCATCCTTCACCCCCGCATATTCAAAAATATGCTCTCCAAGTTAAACTCATTTCACCATTTAGCAAATTTCTGACACTGAATGAATCTATGGTCAGGGCAACTACATGATGAGATTCCACTTAATTAATTAGTTGCATTACAATATCAACATCAACCAAGTTACAAACATGAATTATAACAGATGCTACAAAGAAAGGTGTAATACGTTTATCAAGTACTTTCATGATCTTTGAAACACATTGACTGTATAACATTCGAGATCTCAGTCCCTTATCACATGACTAGGGATTCTTTTCCCTTAGCATTATCACCATCATGATTACTAGATATTTGTATTCAAACCTTTAGTTCATCACTGAACATTGTCACCTCTCATCAGGTAACTGTTACCTCTTGGTCCTCAGACCAAGGTTTACATTATACTTGTTGCACAAGTATTTCATATGGCTCACAAGGCCCATTTAAACATCTTGTTAGTTCTCACTAGGAAACAACTATCTTTTTAGGTCATCAGACCCTATAAGCATTATACTTGTTGTACAAGTATTTAACATGGCTCACAAGGCACATTTAAATTTGTATTATATGAAACATCATAGCTCATACCTGGCTATGCTCATCATCTCATGATTCCTACATGGTTAGCACTTCATGATAAAAACAATAGCAAGTACATAACATCACCATGCAATACAAGAGAATACAACCTTCCCATTATTAGGGTTAGGGTTTCTCAGTATAACCGATTGGGGTTTAAAGTACATATCATCACCCTTTATTATGGGTAGGGTTTTCCCCTATTTAACCAATTAGGGTTTCAAGATCATATAATCAAGAATCAAACCCTAATTCATACTCCACTTATATTAGGAGTATCAATGTATGCTCATTATATGAATATCACACAAGTATGAATTTCTCTCTCATCCTCATGAGGATGTTGACTACATCATACTTTGTTAGGTTGGATCAATCCTTTCTTCAAGGTACATTGACCTACTTACTCACAGTTCTTTAAACTCTTTACATATTAATGTATCTTTTGACATAGCACACTACATGTATTACTCAATCAAGTAAATTGGATTGAGGTACTCCCACCATACTGAGCATAGAAGTGTGTGTGCCTTCATACCGTGCTTAGAGGTGAATACTTGGTCACCATATCGTGCATCGATATCATGATTGAGGTGTATCCTCATCACCATATCTTGCTCCCACATTGGGTTGCTTCATCATTAGGGTTTACATATCAGGTTAGACCCTTATGCTCATATCCCATCAAACCTTCATAGTATCGTCCTACCCTTCATCATGGAATAAGTGATAGGCTAGATATTAGGTTAGTCTAAACCAAACCATATGTACAAACCAATAGGGTTTGGGGTTCCAATGTATATCGGGTTTCATATTCCATGTTAGGTTTCAAAACCATATCGGGTTAGGGTATATACTTGACACCATATCGTATACAAGGTGAATGCTTGACCCTATATTGTGCTCAAGGTGTATATATGTATTACTCATATCGCCCATGAGGTACAAACTCAGTACTATCTCGTGTTTGAGGTGGGCACTTAGATCACTTCATATCGGGTTACTCATAATTTAGGGATTGTCATCTCAAGTTAGAGGTATTTAGCACCATATCGTGTGTAGGGTGAGTGCTTGACCTCATATCATGTATAAGGTATATGCTTGCTACCATATTGTGCACAAGGTGTGCACTTCATCATCATATCATGCATAAGGTATATGCTTCATCATTATATCATGCTAGTGATATGTTCACTTCACCATATCGAGTTAGGGTATATACTTGACACCATATCATGTATAAGGTGAATGCTTGACCCCATGTCATGCACAAGGTGAGTGTATGTGTCACTCATATCATCCATGAGGTATAACTCATCACGATATCATGTTTGAGGTGGGAACTTGGATCACCTATATCAAGCTGCTCATAATCTAGGGTTTCTCATCATCTCGGGTTTAGAGGTGCTTCAACCCAATATTGGGTTGTACCTTGATGATTTCATCATCATCAACCTCTAGACTCTTGATCTTTCTATTCTAGTTCATGGACAACAATATAAACAACTTTTAGAACTCAAAGGATCATCAATTATTCAAGAGAATTTGAAATTGAAAGTAGATCAACAAGTATAACAGAATTGAAGGTGAATATTAACATAAT
This sequence comes from Alisma plantago-aquatica, assembly GCA_963693085.1. Classification (NCBI taxonomy): domain Eukaryota; kingdom Viridiplantae; phylum Streptophyta; class Magnoliopsida; order Alismatales; family Alismataceae; genus Alisma; species Alisma plantago-aquatica. Next base: position 920,136,931 of record OY856414.1, read on the forward strand.
TGGGTTCAAGTTATATAACCCGCCTCAAGAACAACTTCAAAGATCCAAGATCCAAAGCTTCATGTTCCTAAGGTTGAATATGAGCTTCACAACTCCTCTATAGGCAAATAATCACCATGGATAAGTATTTGGTGAAGAAGAAAAGAATGGAAGATCTCAACCCTAGATCCATTCTTTAATCCAAGGTTGAAGATGATCATGGCATCACCTTAGGGTTAAAACTTGAGATCCTTCTTGTTCCTTAGTACCCCGCATGGTATCTCACCTCTCATACATGATATCCCCTCACTTGTGGATGATATCACATCACTTGTGGCCAATATCACTTCATTTGGCCGACATCACCTTGCTATGGCCGATATCACCTTGCTATGGCCGATATCACCTTGCCATGGCCGATATCAAGGCTCTATGAATGATACCCCTTCACCTATGCATGATACCAAGGCACTATGTATGATATCTAAGAGAGAAAGAAGGTCGTAAGATTAGAAAAATCTCACTAATAGGTGAAAGGAATAGTTGAGGTTCATGAAAAAGAGTGAATATGAGGTGTCATCACTTTAAGCTACTAGGTGCCAAAATTGGTACACAAGGCACTAGCATTATTCAAACAAGTTCAAACTTGGAATTTAGGCTTTCCACAAGCCACCACCTAGCATCATTCTCTCTCTTATGATTCTGAAACACTTAAGGCACGTTCAACATGTGACATCTTGCAATATAACCCCTCATCTTGGGTAAATTGCATTTTGGTCCAAACAAGAGAACATTGCTCACACATCATTCAAACAAGACCAAACTTGAAACATAAGTTTGTCACCTGATAACAAAACACTTTAGAGAATTATATTACAGTTCTAAGCAACTTATTTAAGCCAAACAAATAGGGTTAATCCTAAATCGAGGTCAGGGACGTTACAGTCTAAGTAAGAGTCATATTTTGGTATATAAGGTTAAGGAGATGGGAGTTTCAGATTTAAAATGAAATAGGGAAATAGACATGGACTGAAAGAAATTTTTTGATATCCAGGTGATTAGATCATCGAAAAGGGGGAATTAAGAACACATTAAATAAATCATCAGTATCAAAGGTAAGTGGGCCATGTTCATTGAGTTGTGGTGTTATTATGATTCATCCTACACCTTCCTACAAAGTAATTTAGATATTAAGTTACTTTCAGCTTTAGTATTTCATATCCAAACATACTTTGAGAAATCAGATTTTGTCAAGATTGAGTCTTTTTGCCCAATTTTCAGATTTTAGATATTTGAGATTTATATTACTTTTATACACTTAATACACTTATGCTCTGTTCAGTTTATTTTTTTCTCAACTCCTTAGGCTCAGAGATAAGTTTTTGTGTAATTGTTAGATTAAAAAGCTTCTTATTAAGATTTATCCATACAATAAGTATATCAAATTCCAGATCCATATACAGATTCAGTTTTCTTTACCAAGCCTTAGACTTAGATGTCATACCAAACATCAAAATTTAATGAAGTCATCTATTAAACAAACACCTTATATTAAGATTTACCAGACAATAAAAATATCAAAATTCAAACTCAGATTTTGATTCAACTCAAAATTTAAGAGCAAAGATTCATATTTTGATTCAGAATTGGGTACATCTTTAGTTACTCATATTCAATTTTAGAATAAGATATGTTTATATTCATAATTCAAAATGTTTAGATCTAAGATAATTAAAGTAGAATCTTCAAATAAGACATTATATGATAAATCCCCATTCACTTAGTCCCGAGATGATTTAGAGTCATATGTTTCTAATTTAGAGACACATGTTTCCAATCAAAGAGTGCTTACTCAAATTTAGAGGTACTTCACTATCAATTCAGGGTGTAGTCACGCCAACTCTGAGACACCTTGGTGTCATTCATAGGCATGTAGTGCCAATTCAGAGTACTTCAGTACCAATTTAGGGTGTAGATACACCAACTCAGGAGGAATTAGTGTATAATGGTGGCCAAATAGATAAAAGACACATTTATTCAATATATGTTTACAAATTTCAGAATTTAGTTTAGCTTTCAGTTATAATATGTTCATATTTATCTTATTACAAATTCAATGCCACTTACTCTAACCTAGGTTTCCCTTTGTGCATGTCTGGGGACAAGATCTCCACAAGTACTACCTTCAGGAAGATTAGTTAAGATAACAAACTCATCAACAATTTTAAGAGATGTTTGTTTGGTGGGGTTCCATTTACATGATCCAAGATGATAGATAGAGTGCAACCTTTTTTTTCCATGAATTTAGTCTTTCTTATAAATTTTTATGTAACCAAGTTTGTATCTTAAGAACTTATGAGAGTATATCCACTAAGTTGTGTTGGTTTCATTCTATTAATACAGTGGTGTATCATGTTTGTAACACTCCCAAGTTGATTTGTTTTGCTTCCACTCATGTGATATGAAAATTGAGGTGTTACAATATGGTATCAGAGCAATAATGTAGATGACCATCTAACAAATTCTCATATTCTTAGTCTAAATTAATCTTGTGGAATCCTAGATAGATAAAAAAATATATAGTTAGGTTGATAGTTATTAACCTTTGTTACAAAGATTTAGCAAAGATATTAGAGTCCAAGCTAGATGTCTAGACCATGATAGAATTTGAGATATGCATTGAAGTTAGGTACGTCTTGTCTTTAGATTCTAAGTATTAAGTGTAGATATGCCTATAACATGATCTCTCTATTTCTAGTTGTGTATGGTCTGGAATGCATATCATATGGAATTGTAGAGGAAATGTTACGACATCAAAATCTTTATGATGTTTGTCTCACCCTTTTGAGTGCACGTGGTATGGAAAATGTGCACTAATGAGGTGTAAATATAAGTATAGGACATACACAACTAGATGATTTCACGAAGATATACCTAGTCCTGGAGCAAGTCTAGTAACAATCCTTGTCGATGTAGATGCGCACTCTATCTTGGATGATTTTTGTTCAACTCCTGGTCGCTCTTGGACTCGTTTGCCTGCTCCTCCATGGATAGCAGAATCAGACAACTACTGCAGCGACTCCTTTGATCTTGCCACAGATTGCAAACTGATGATGCCCCCTAGCAACAACCAAATGACTCATGTCATCCTATAGGAACAGACAAGAAGGAGTTGTCCCTCCCGTTGGTGTACTAGTCACCAACATACTCTCCCACAACAATTATCATCAGTTGTTTCTCTCCCGTTGGCTATTCCTCCCTAGTCAGGTAGGACTTGCCTGGCCTCTCGTGGCTACCACAACCAGAGAGGACAACAATTGTCAGAGCAACTGATTCTCAATTGTCTATGTATTAATTGTGCTTTTGGGAAGCCCTCAGTACCGCTCTATATATAGGACAGGATAGGGTCTGGGTTCCTAGTCCCTAGTTAAGGCGGGGCTAAAGCGAGAGTAGAAAGGACAAGAAGATCTTGAATTTTCATAACTTTTCTGGAAGTTTCACAATCTGTGTGTGACGAAACGGTGATTTCACACCTTCCAGTTCTGCACATATGTTGGCAATTCAATTCTAAATAGTACTCAACATGACGTCAACACCAATCCTTTTTGCAATCGAATTGTACCCCTGAAACGGGCATTTGGTGCATTTGAGACGGGTGTCTCACACCAGGCCAAACGACCGTTTGGTGCAACTGAGACATGCATCTCGCACCAGGTCAGATGACTATTTCGCACAAGCGAGATGGGCGTCTATAGTCTAGGTCAGGTATAATTCCAACAAATGTACAATACAATCAACCTGACACTCTAAACAACACTCTCAACACTTGAACTGATTGTTTGGTAGTCTATTCAGCTGATCCATTGTGTGAATTGAAATGCATAAAACTTTAGTAATCAATTCAATTATCATTCAAGATCAAACTCCTCTTCTAGATGAGTTCCTATGTGTGTGACCCTATAGGTCCCATATCACATTGTAAATGATTGTCCATAATCAAACTCCTCTTCTAGATGAGTTCCTATGTGTGTGACCCTATAGGTCTCATATCACATTTGTAGTGAATGTCCATAACAACTTATGACATCACAAGCAAAGAATGGTGCTTAGTCGCACATCATTGCTACCCAAGTGAATGGAAAGTTGGGGAGCAACTTCAACCTACAGTCTATGTATGGTGTTACATCGTTTGTATAGTCCCTTTGTCACTGATATGTAGATTGAACTAGAGGCATGGAGTAGTCACCCTCATTATTATTCAATCTTGTTCCTTGAACCAGAGCAGAATGCACGATATATATGTAAGCTAAATATCATATATTGACTCACATACGTATTGACCTACTTTTCTCAACCAGGTTAATCAAGAGGCCTAGGATATCATACTCCTGTAGTATCAACCTTCCACAATAACAACCGACCAGGGACATAATGAGAATATGTATATTTACTCTTATCATCTGTATGATCTCATCCACAAGGTTAGTAACTTGACAACATACATCATTGAATAATATAATTCTCTGGACATTCATTATGTATCCTCATTATCTCATAACTAAGTGAAACAGATGAATTGTAAGCTTGCCTTTATTATTATCAAATCAGGTATCTACTGTCATATCCCAATCATCATATGATTGTCTCTCTAGCCATACATACCAACAGACTCTCACTTGCACTTAGAGCCAATCACTCACAGATTTCATCCCGAGTGACCTAACATGACTATCATGCTTCTGATACGTAAGTGCTTTTATAGAGGGTTTAGCAACGTTTGCTTTAAGTCGGTATTTTTCAATTTTCTCATCTCTTTGTTGTACGACTACTCATAGGAGATGGAAGCACTGTAGTATGCTATCTGAGATTCCCAGCCTAACTAGTAGCTCCATTGTTGTCATCAATATTTTTGTTGTGTCGTCAATGGTTTGGAACCTCACACAAGTTCACCCGTATGAACTTCTTGATCCATACAACATCCTTTGTTGTTTTCATAACATAGAGATACTTGGCCTCTTTTTTAGATTAGGAAAAATGTCATTAGTTCAAAACCCTTTCTAGCTTACAGTTCTCATTTAATGTCAAACACTATTGCGATCATTTTGTCATCCTCGAAGCTTGCATGGGTGTAACCCTTTACATCTAACTCTTCCTTATTACCAAACCCAAGTAACCAATCCTTTAAGTTATTCACAAGCACATAATGATGTTCATTATGGTATTCCAGTAACTCTCACTGATATCTGACATATACCCTCTCGTCATGTCCATTACATATGAGATTTCTAGGTAGGTATATATCTGTCCTCTCATCAAATCAATACATATGAGATGATTGGATATCCTCTCTTCATGTCCAATACATATGAGATTACTAGATATCTTCTAGTCATGTCAAATACATACAAGATAACAGGATAAGTACATATCATTGCATTTAAGATATATCCAATGACATCTATCCATGTGTCCATGTTCTTCATAAGAGTTGGACACTAGGCTCCTGAAATACTGACTCCATGGAACATGGACAAGTTTTGTCTCACTAAGTCTTGCATGTTGAACCTTTCAACATCTTGCCAATGTATGTGCTCTTACTTAGGTCAAGAAGCTTTCCAAATCTATCTCTATAGACCTTGATCCCTATCACATAGGATGCTTCGCCTAAACCCTTCATGTAGAAGGTAATTTCCTTGCCAGATTTTAACACATGTAGAATAAGGACATTATTACCCATCATTATGTGGAATATTAAATATATTCCCACTAAATCTTTTATAATCACATATTCTATCTTCATTCTGACTCAAGTCAAACCCTTTGACTATCTTGTAAATAGAAGATTCTAGCTCTGAGATGCTTGCTTCAACTCTCAAATTGACCTTTGTAGCTTATAGACTTTATTTGCATTAATGGATTTATAAAACCTTTAGGTTGTGTCATGTAGAAATCCTTATGATTATTCCAATCTAGGAATTTGGTTTTAAAATCCATATGCCAAAAAATAGTCTTACTAAGTTGCTGCAACAAGCATGATCCAGATGGATTTAACCATGGTAACTGGTGATAGGACTTCATCATGTTCAACATCTTAAACTAGTTTGAAACTCTTTTCAACCAATTTATTTTTCCATGTTGGTCTTCTTACAAAACCCAAATGCACCCTATGGGTTTTACCTCTTCAGGTGGATTCACCAAGGTCATACCTTGTTGGTCACATGGAGTCAATCATGCTTCTAATGGCCTCAAGCCATTTCTCAAATTCTGATCCTTCAATAGTTTCTAGGTAGGTTGTGACTCATGTCTATGATAAACTCGTCATCTTTTGAGTTATAAGATATCATTATATTTCAAACTCATGGTGTGTTCTACAAGAACTATGAGTTTTGTCTTTACATAAGGAACTTGAGATTCCAAAACAACTCATGATTCTCCTTGTTACTATTGTACCTCTTTAGGTTCTATGTGTTCTTGTTTGTATAAAATATTTCGAATTATATTTTTACTCCCATTGATTCCTCTAGAACTAATTTTCATTTAGGAATTCAGCCACCCTAGCAACAAACACTTTGTAGATGGGTTGGGATATAAGTAGTATTCAACAAGATAACATTCAGATGATTTGTGGATAAAGTCATTTAAGAAACTATTTTCTTATATAAGACTTCAATACTAATCACTAAAAAAGACACATGGGGATAGTTCCCATGTCATATGTCATATGGTGTCTGTTGATGTATTTTATATGGTACATTGTTTAGTGTTTAACCATGTGCCAAAAAAAAATTGTAATACCAGCTAGATTTTATTGATAATCTCACCATGACTTAACAGGGCGTGATACCTTCTTTCTGACATATCAGTACGTTTTAGGTGGAGTTCATTATGGTACACTATCATGATCTCCCAGATGGTACTCAAACTCTTGGTTTAAAATATTTCAACATTGATCATATAGAGGTATCTTAATACTTTTACCAAGTTAGTTACATACTTCATTTATGATCTCCTTGAACACTTCAAGAGATCCAAACTTGTATTTCATTAAATACAAATTTCAATATCTACTGATTGCATCAGTAAATATGATGAGGTACTTGTAACTACCTTTAGCATTCATTCTAAAAGGTCTATGTACTGATACGTAGTAGTCCTAATGGAGCAATCAATATCCCACTACATCTAGTGAAGATGATTTTGTCATATTACACAAAAAATAAGACATGCATGTCTCTATTGGTTCAATAACCAAAAGAGTCTAGATAACCATCATATGAATTCTAGAAATGCATTTCTTGTTTATGCGCTCTAGATAACAGCGCTATAGGTATTTAGTTTGTTTGAGTTATCAAGTCATTCAGTATATGTGCCACACACATATTTGTCTCACTACAAAAAGTTTATGCTTTGACTATAATTATTCTAGCTACATATGTTCTATTTGTAGCTAAACATTTCGTTGTTTACAAATTATAACAGTGTACACAAATCAAATGCAGCTACTTCTAATAACTACAAATTGACAACATACCTCTATTGACTAATAAATATTTTTTTCGATCCCCGCCTCTGAAATAACAAACACCCCAAAATTTCAATTGTTTCCGCGCGCGAAGTTTACTTTTTCCCAGTTGACTCCGTCGATATCCACTTCACTCCCCAAATTGAACGCGGCATGGTTACCCTTCCGCCTGGTCATACCCCCAGTCGATATGTCTCCTCGCTCTTATATTCTTCAAAGATACTAGCTCTTCTACATCATATTGTCAATCCTTTGCCCACCATGCCACAAACATTTTCCATGTGAGGCTGACTGATCCCCTCTCGATGCTCCACCTTGTCCGCATCAACTCCATGGAGTTTTTTTCTGCGGCCAATATCCTTGCCAGTTAGCTCCCGATCCAGTTGTTCTTGTAGGAAGTAACCTCCAAGATAAGACTTGCATCACTCACTGGATCCAACTTCCACCTCAAAGACTCTATTTTGAAGATATAGTTCCGGAATTCATCCTTACGCAGACACCCCGATCCGTCTAGATGGTGGGCCATTACGCACGGGACAACTATCTTTTTATCTTACGCTACAAAACCCCATGACCTGCCACATCAGTGATTACGCCGTCCTACAATTCTACCATACAGGAAGGGGTTGCGGCCATGAAATTGCTATTCCCTTATATCAATATCTATTGCAACAGCTTATTTAGTCGATTTACGAAGATTTTTCTAGCACTTTCTTTCTACTGTTCGCATTAATTTGTTGATTTATGCAATAAAGGTGCCCATATGTATTATATGCATTCTCTGAAGAGACGATGGCTTTGGCGAATTCAATGCCTGAGTGGCCATCAAGGAAAGACCAACTTAAGGTTTGCTTTCTTCATGCATGTTGAATAATTTATTGAGTGGTAGTGAGTATGTATGCAATACTAGGTAAATGACTTAGATTGATGCTTGATTTTACAGCTGTATTCTGGAAAACCACTCATGAGAAACCAATTTAGAAAAAGAAGCTCCATATACATAGCACACGACATTCTTCTTCTTTATAGTAAGACTTTCCGTCTTTAAATGATGAACTTGTTTTTCTCAGAAAAAGTACATTCTATTAATGTTGGTTAGGCTCTCAGCCCATTAATATGTCATGTGGACAAATACTTATGTTGATCACGTTGAGTACTTGGGCACATATCATCAAGTATCTTTTTTTGATGAAATCTGAAACAACTTTTAGCATACTGTATCTTATTTTAAAGCTTTGATGACCAACAGGTACATTTGGAGCATTCCTAATGATCCATCTTTTCCCTATGGCATACGAGCAGAGTGGTTCAAAAACACTTGCGGACAGAACAAACTGAAAGAGAAAAGATGTTACAAATCTTGACTGGAATTAAAAACTACTTTTTATACTTCAATTATCATATGCTTCATTAGTTAAAACGTGTTTACAGTAACTCTGAAATTCCTCCTTTCCCAAGTAGCGTAAGGGCTAGCTGAGGCAATAATTGGACTAAGTAATACACTGCTGGATGGAGTAGATGGTCTCAAAAAGTTAGCTGAAAGAGACTAGTTAGTAGTTTGCTTCCTGATGGATTAGATGGTACCAAAATGTATAAAATTGCCTTGTCTGGTTTCCATTATATACATGGTAGGTGATGTTCAAGAGGATGTCTATGATAGGAACATAATAGGGAGGATGAAATGGAGTGCAGCCAAATATATCATTATAGCATTCCACTCAGGCTGAAAGGTAACTTTGTATAGTTCAATTATATGCCAGACCATGTTGTATGGCAGTGTATGTTCTGTTTCGAGGAAAAAAAGTATTCACAGGAAGATTGTGCAAGATATGAGATGTAATATGGATGTGCGGTAAATAAGGAAATATCTTGTCAGAATTGACTATATATAAGAAGTAATGTGAATGAGGTAAGTATTGTGAACAAACTTTGCGAGGGTGCCTTAGAAGGTTTAGACATGTGTGCAATGTAGATAGCCAAATGTGGAAGTTATGACTAACATCATTGAACTCGACAACTCTGAAAGAGAAAGAGGCAAATTTAAGATAACTTTGGAAGTTAATAAGGAGCGATCTGAATTCTGTACATATCAATGACGTTGTTACCAATGTGTAAGATGAACTTAAAATATCTTATCTCATTTATTTAAATCTTTTGAAATATACTGTCCATGTTTCAAGAATGAACAATATTCAAATAGATAACTATTATTTCTAGGGAGCTACAAATTCTAATTCATCGGATAGGTGAAAATCACATAGTATAACAGATCACAGTAAGAAGTCTTTAGCTCAAATTCCCTAAGGTTTCTCCATTCTAACTTTCGATTAACTAATATGAGTAGATGTCGTAGTTAGAGTTATTGGATTGGTTAGAAATTTTGGTCATATAAAATAAAGTTGAATATAGTATATGATCACAAGTTAATATTGAAACCTGTGACTGCGGGAGACTACAAAAATATTAAACATGTCCCCTGTCTTTACCATTGTCATCATGTACTAAACATGAAGCAGATAGTAGAAGTAGAAGAAAACTTATGTGAAGGACAAGGAAGAGGAGGTCAAGCTGTTAGAAAAGTCAACCGAAGAACTAGAGTATACAATAAATGTGCTTAAAGGTAGGTTTCATGACACTGAATGTTGCTTGCTCTGGTTTCCTTATCAGTTGTTATTTCATTTTCAGATTGAGATAGTCAAGGACGATGCAGAAAAGCAAAGCCTACAGAGGGAAGAATCATAACTGGAGTTACTTGAAGTGAGATATCAACTGCAGGGAGAGGAAACTTGTAGTTTGGAATATTATGCCCATGGTGATAACACAACTACATTGAGGTGTGAACTTGACCAAGAATTTTGTTGATAAATTTATCCAATTATGAGTATATATTTTCTTTTCTTGACCGTGTTATAACCCCTGAGATCAAGAAAGTGATCAGCTAATAAGAAAAAAAAAATGAAATTCTCAAAAAGTGCTTTGCTGATCAGGAAGTAGAGATATGCAATGTTTTCTTTTATCATACAACCAATAGTAAAATGAGTCACGTGTACTACACCTAATGATTCTATTACTGATTCATAATATTTTGAAGCTATAAATTATAAGAATATACTCTGTACATAGTAAATCTGGAAGGAGAAGCCATTTTCTGCTTGAGTGAACAATTTTATCATCTTTGAAAGATTGCTCGGTACAAGACACATTTCAGAGTCAAATCCTCCTGTAGAAGCCCAAGTGCAGAAAAACATGCACAACTATTTAATGTCATCCTTCCAAACTGTCATATATACACCTAGTCCTTTTTGTCTTACTATTCATAAGGTATATCAATTACTTTTATTTCCCAGACTAGAATTAGAAGGCATGGTGCAACATGTTAATGAATGTTCATATGCTTATTCTACCTCATTAACCTCAGTAGTAGTTTGAGCAGAAATAACTACTGTGAAATCTCAGGGTTTTGGATCTCTGTTCAAATGCATTGGCTTTGGTTTGACGCATTCAATCTCTATGGAAAAGGATGAAGAATTGGTAGTTTCAAGGCTTCATAGCCAAGAGCTTGAGGTTGTGACTATCAATCAACAAATGGAGGCATCTCAAAGTCTTACTTCTTCAACTAATGCAACAGAATAGGTAGAGAATAATTGATTACTTTGTTATTTCCAACAAATTTTCAACTTGAATACAAACCAAGCATCATAGGAAAGCATGACACACGATGTGATATGGGATTTGTTAGAAGTGAAGCTGGATATAATGAACTACATTGTGAGCTTTTAATCGCTATAGATGTGATTAATTTTGTATTAGGTTTAATTCTTTAGGAGAAGATGGGGTAAACCTGATGGAGCAACTTAAGGAGTTTATCAAAGAGAGACATGGGTTGTCAAAGAGAGACATGGGTTGTCTACAATCGTACTATATCACCATTTTTATGGGATTATATCATTTGCATTTACTAACAAAATAAATCTTGTCACCTGTGATCCTTGAAGTTTGCTTGATGAAATAAATTAAAGACAAACAGAGAGGATATCCACAAAGATCATATTGGAAAACCTCCAACAACAGGAGTTGTTCCAGACCACTAAGAATGGGATACTGAAGGTGAGTGGAAATATGAAATATCTGGTGTCATAAAATCACCCTTGGTTTTGTAGAAACTCATCACAGATGGACAACACCTAGCACAAGAAAATGATTATGTTGCTAGAAGAACAAGTGGAGCAACTTGTGAACTGGTGGAATTTCCAACCATGCATCAACTATCACATCAATCAAGGTGAGCTCACTTGTTTTTCATTTGATATTCTTCTTGGTGTTGGAACTATTCAAGCATCTTTTAGTGCTTGTTTGTCAATATTAACTAATGAAAATACGTTTTGTTAGAACATGAAGAAATCAATGCCTTGAAAGATCAGAATAAGGACCTCTTTTTGAGGCTGCAAACGGCAGAAGAACTCCTTTTCCGTGTCACTGAAGAGCTTGCATATATAAAAAACTGTACGGTAAGGAACCCTATACTAACATGAATTAAGAAGAGAAGTTGACGATCCAACTAAATGTGTCCTCTTCATTCAATACTTTGTCTAACATTGTCAAGTTTAACTTCTAGTGCTTTTATAATATTGGTTTTCAACTCATTTCAACTGTGATAAGGTTTGGTGTTGATGAAACACTTATGAAACATGACACATGGAAGCAAATGATTCATCTAGCCCTGAAGAAGATGTTGGTATAATTGCATTGATACTTTGTATTTGTTTGCACTTCATCAATAACTTGTATGTAGTTTATATACCCCCCCTAGGAATCATGTTGAATGACCATACAAATTTTGTAGAATTTACTTCCTGCAATTTTCAACTCTAGTCGGATATTGCTTGATATTTATGACATGGTGTTACTTGTTTTAAAAAAAAGATTATAGTTGCTTGGTTTGGATCTTGTTGGGTCAGAGTAAAATGCAAGTAGCATTAAGTTGGTCCGGGTCAATAGAATTCTGAAATGCTCAACTTGTTGGTGTTGATTCCCTTTGTTCGCAATATTAAGGCTTAAACACATTATTTATGACAAACCTAAGTATGTGATTAGTTACTATTTTCAAATTATCAGGTGGAGTATACATGGATGGTAGAGCTTATCTCCTTATCGTCAATGTTCATTGTACAACCAACATAACCATGTGGTATTGTGGTCAGTGTGCCAAAGCTACTCCATGCATTAATCTCCATGAACTTCATGCCATTCTTTCTTTTTGGCTAGGGTGTCATATTTTCCACACAAAGGTAATTATTGCAAACTATTTTGTTTCTTCAATTAAGTAGTTCAATTTTTTTAATACCATGTTTCTAAACACATGGGAATGCTAAACATGAGTTGACACTATCACACATGGACACACATTTTTTTATACATGGGACATCTATTATAGTAAGCATATGCACAACCCAACCCATCTACAAATTATGACTCTCACCTCTTGACTCCAAACACACACATATGTAACCAACACCACTTAAAGATGTCCAAATACAAAGTAGCGGGTTTCTCCACTTGTAAGGATTTAGCAAATCTTAAATTGTTACAAAAAGGTGGATTATGTAGATCCACATGCTCTCTTCTTGCCATCATGCATGTTGTATCTTCCTCTTGGATTTTGTCCTCGAACAATAGCTAGAAACAATTCCCTAATTGTTTGACTGGTTGGGCAGTTATTATCTCTTGGAAAGAAGCTACATGCTTTTATCCTGAAATGTGTATAATAGCTAATGTGTTTAGAAAGGCCTATAATACTTAATTCCAAAGAAAATATATCATTCCTTGCAATATTGCACCCAACCAAATGGTCCCTAAGGTGCATGCTTTGGAATATCAATATGGAGTTCACGTTGTACATGAATTTGCATTTTATTACACTCCATAAGACTAGGGGTGTGTGTGTATAGATTATACTGTCTTATCATGTTACCAAAATGATTCTTTGGCATGACAAATACTTGTTTTGTATTTCCAAAGAGTCACCAATATTCATCTATTTCTATTTTAATCCTTTCAATGTAGTTGAATTATCTCTACCTTATGGAATGCATTGACAGTAAACTCTACTACTATATAACTGTCTCACTCCATGTATTGTAGTAGTTCTGAGTGCTCCTGTCGAACATGAAGATATTTGTACGATGGCATTAATAGTCGTAACACCAGAAGATGATGACTAAAGCACTTGAGGTGGAGTATGGTTGAAATTTCTCACGGTTGATAATAACATTTCTAATCTCAATGATTTTTGTTAGTCCATGAGTGATCAAAAGCATTGAGATGAAAAGCATCTGGATGATTTTTTCATATGCATGTTGAATGTCATCCACAAATTGGCAGTAAAAGATACCAAGAGACCTCATCTTCAAGGTAACTCCATTTATGCTACAGTCACTTGTTTTTTGAAACTATATAGAACACTTAAAATACCAAAAAATGTTGCATGCTTGATAAGAAATGAGTGCATGTGCTTGCCCTATTTTCTAAGTATGCATCTACTCAAAACATTCATGCTTGTTGTACATATATTGATGTGTTTGATGGTGTCATACTTTACTAATCATCGTATAAGGACCAACAGAGTGAGCTTTATCTTAGCATATAGATCTAAATAAACTCCCTAACCCAACTTAATTGGTACATTCGTAGAGATGTTTAGTACCAACAATCCAACTCCATGTATTTTGACAGTGTGCAACTTGAAAATTGTAGTTTGATCATCTTAGTTTCATGCCTATTTTCATAATTTGACATGAGACACCCATCACTATAATGGATTACCATCAGATCATCCAGAGAGATTCTAATACACAAACTATCTTATTCATATTATAGCACACAAAATGACTTGTTTTCACCTCTATATAACCTGACAGATAGGGCGGGTTGCAACCCTCATTGTTAAAAGTATCTTATTCATATGTTATTGACTGGTATTTAGTACTTGGAACTAAAACTGGCTGTCATCCATGGTATTGCTACCCTTTTAGTTGGCCGAGTTCATGTCTTATCACTTCTTTTATCTATGTTCATTTGAAAATTTTGCAAGCAAACTATAGTTGGAAGTGTGGCTAGAAGATTTTAGTTTAAAAAAAAATTATTTATGATTTTGACATTTGATTTGAACTTGGGGTTTAATATGCTCATCGATAATATTATCAACATTGGTTCCATTTTTCCTTAGATTCACTCATATGGTTGCTCTAAGCTCCCTAAACCCTTCACTCTACTATATAACTTTTTGAAATACTGATTCGGAGGCCATGCAGGGAAATACAAGTGTTGAAGTGTTATTATGTTTATCAGTGCAGAAGGATGTGCACACTTTTAATCACAACTAATGCCCTCTAGTAGTTATACCGAGTCCATGATTTCCTGCATAATCTATTCTCACTTATTTGCCATAGTTTGAAGTCTCATCCGTAGATATCTCTTTCTTTTGGCTTAGTCCCTCTACTTTCTTCTTAAAATATTTACAGACACAACTCACCATCCAAGTTGTGCAACTCATAAGCCTTGGTCTAAAAACAGTCTTGTTATATAGCTGAATGGATTTTTTGTTTTCCCTTAACTTAATGTACATGCTTACGTTTTTGTGTTACATATCTAGAATTGCCAATCCATTCACTGAATATTTAAATACAAAGTAAGGATTGATCAAATTACTACAAAACAAACCAAGTTACTTGGTTCAATATGCTTAGGGTCCAAAAGAAAGTTCAATTCAGTTCAACGTGGGTTCAACGTTGGGGACAAAAATTCATGTGGTTTGAACTGACCAAACAATAAATAACCATGCATGCTATCTGCATGATGAGTGTTAGAGAATCTGATTTGGATACCTTAAGGAAGCATACCGATACTATCCTTTTTCAAATATTGCTTCTGAATCTGATTTTGATACCTCATTTATACAGGTCTCTCAGCTTCTTGCAACCTTCTTCTTGCTTTCCACCTTGGGCGCTCCTTGTAAGTCACCCTATGATCTTACTAAATAGCCCTCTTCTAGCCATTGGGCTTCATTCTTTCATCAAGCATCAATTGGGGTTTCATTTAACCACCAATACCCATCTACACTACTAGAAAAAGCTTGCAACAAAAATGAATCACTTTATTGCTATGGGGTGCTTGTGTTTCAACTTCCTACTATGGCAGCTGCATATGATTCTCAAACCCTTTCATTTTTTTTTTATCATTAAGCATGCCTTTCTATTAATACTCAAAGAGAGAACAACAATATACAAGTGGGTAGACTAGGTGTAAAGAAAACCTATCTATGTAGGAAAGAAACTATCTGTGCAGAAATAAAAAATCTGTAATGGCCTTATGCCAAACAATATTGGGAGAAGGCACAGTGTCTTCATAGCACGTGACGTTTCTCATATACCAAATATGGTAGAGGAGACGAACACTCAAATGCATCTCTTTTGCTGTTCTAAGTCACTGCAAATCCTCAAGATTGCAGGGTTTAAGTGGGATATGGTGTGCAGCAAGTCGCCAGACCTTATTTGCAAATTCGTAGTACCACAGGACATGAGACTCCTCCTCAACTTCACTTTTGCAAAGTTGACATCGAGATGCAAGATGAATCCCCCTGGATTGCAGGAATAGTTCAGTAATGAGTCTCTTGTGGAACATCTTCCAACCGAAGATTTTCATTCTATTAGGTAGATTAAGAGACCACAACCATTTAGACCAGTTGAGTTCTGTGCTCTGTAGCCTGCATAGATTCCACGCTACCTTGAGATAATAGACATCCAACCCTAGAAAGTAGCAGCGGTCAACAGAGTGAATAATGGTTCTTGTGCAGATATCAGAGAGACCTCCAACACCACGAATAGGAGGGATTTTCCAAACACCAGAGTTGATAAGAGTGTTGAGCTTCATATCAGGGGTAAGGCTAGTTCTTTGTTTAAGTCCATCACCAATGCACGCTTGCAGGAAAGAACCATTAACCCAGGGATCTTTCCAGATTGAAATGGAGTTGCCATTACCAACTCTGAAATGAACCAAAGGTAGAAGAATGTCTCTATGTCTGACAATGGAACACCACATCCAACTGTCAGTGGGTTTAACAGTATATGACCAGAAGGTATCATTCTTGAGGTAAACACTATGGACCCATTTGACCCAGAGGTTGCCTTTGCTGTTGGCAATGTCCCATATAAGACGTGTGAGGCCTGCACGAGCCATTTCATCCACTTTTCTAATGCCCTGGCCTCCCTCAGCCTTAGGCTTGCAGATATTTTCCCAAGAGACAGTATGAAAGTGACTATCTCTTTCCAGGTCACCCCAAAGGAAGTTCCTGCACAATCTTTCAATTTCGTCCACAACACCCTTAGGAAGGGGGAAGGTGTCGGTCTAGAAGAGATGATAAGCAGACAAGGTTGAAATGATGAGTTCCAATCTACCTGCCATACTAGCAATCTCATCTTCCACGAATCCAATTTTGTTTTAATTTTGTCCACCAGAGGAGAACACATCTGTTTAGTGAGCCTGCCCAAGAAGAGAGGAACTCCAAGGTATCTGACAGGTAACTTGGGTGATAGCAACACCAATAGAAGAAGCAATATTATCAGGTGTACAATAACTTGAGAATAGTTGACTTTTAGAAGGATTTATATCGAGTCCAGAGCAGTTGCTAAATTGCCGAAGACATTCCTTTATACCATTAATATCTTTCTCTGTGGCTTGAACAAAAATAAGGAGATCATCCGCAAACAATATGTGAGAGACCTCAAGTTCCTTTGCTTTCAGTGGAGTAAACTTTTTCTGACAGGCAGCTTCTTTGAGGATGGCAGTAAGGCCTTCCATCCCAATAACGAAGAGATAAGGGGCGATTGGGTCCCCTTGTCTAATCCCACGAGAGACTTGAATGATGTCAGTAGGAGCACCGTTGACAAGGACTTGGAATGAGATAGAAAACATATATTCTTTAGTCCAATGTAGCCAACATGGAGGGAACTCCATTGCTTCCATGATGTCCAAAATGAACATTCTATCGATAGTATCATATGCCTTACTTAGGTCTGCTTTCAGGCAGAGCTTGTGCTTCTTACTGTAGTTGAAATCATGAATTATCTCATTTGCGAGGAGGATATCATCAGAAATATGCCTCCCTTTTACAAATGCCGATTGGTTAGAGCTGATGATGTGTGGCATAACATCTCTGAGACGATTAGCCAGAATCTTAGAAATAATTTTATAGATGAAATTGCACAGAGAGATTGGCCTCCATTCATTAATTCTTTCAGGCTGCTTCACTTTGGAGATAAGAGCAAGGTAAGTTTTGTTTGTCTCCTTTAAGAGTTGTCCCTTCAGGAAGAAGTCTTTGATGGCTTCGACTACATCTCCACCAACAATGCCCCAGGTGCATATAAAGAAATGGGCATTAAACCCATCCGAACCTTGAGTCTTGTCGTTACTTGCTGCCTTTACGACATTAAAAATTTCTTCATCAGTAACCCACTTACACATGCTCGATTGCTATTCATCAGTAATCTTTTTGATGTGTTGCCAGTTGTGGTTGGTCCTGGGTCTGGAATCATTAAAAAGATTGTTATAATGTTCAGTGAACTTGTGCTTTATCAGATCATCCCCATGAATGTAGGTATCATCAATAAGGATTGACTTAATCTGGTTTCTAGCTCTTCTGGTCTTCATAGACGCATAGAAAAACTTTGAGTTAGTATCTCCTTGCTACAACCATTGGATTCTAGATTTCTGATGAATAATGGATTCTTCAATGCACCTAGCTTTAAGCACATCATCTTTCTTTGCCTTTGCTATCTCCCAAAGCAACTCATCAGTTGGATTGAGATCATACTGAATCTGGGCACAGAGAGCATCCCTTTCTTTATTCTTTGCAGAATTAGAAAGGTCTCCTATTCTCTCCCAATTCTAGGTTTGCAGGGCTCTTTTGGTTCTCCTCAATTTCTGATAGAGGACAAACATCGGAAAACCACTGAAAGGTTGGTTCCAAGCTTCAGTAACAGTGTCTTTAAAGCCTGGTAAATCAGCCCAGGCATTAAAGTACCTGATGGGGTACTTCTGTGGTTGTTTAACTTCATCAAGGTGTAGCACCTGGATGAGGTGATCACTATAGATCGTGGGAAGAATTTCAAGCCACATATTCGGGAGATCAGCAATAAGAGGGAGCTGACAGAAGGTCCTGTCAATTTTCGACCTCGTATTGTTGATGTCAGCTTGTTTATTATTCCAAGTATAGAAAGGTCGTTTTGCTGGTACTTCCACTACATCAATGTCTACAATGACCTGATTGAATTCCAACATGGATCTTGCAGAGGGACCTGATCGCCCCAGTCTTTTAGTAGTAGCTCGCACGGTGTTAAAGTCACCAAGGATAATCCATGGAGACTTTAGTTGAGATTTTATGAATCTGAGGTCATCCCACAGATTACATCTCCTGGCCTCATCGTTTTCCGCATAAATAGTAATTATTTCATAGTTCTTTCCTTCACAATTGAGGTTGAAGTGAAGGCATTGTCTAGACTGATGAATCAGAGTAATCCTATAATCAACATTTTCCCAAACAACAGCAAGCCTCAGTTTGTTGCAGTTGGCATCATTTGCGATCCGGTGACTATCCGGCCAACCTCTTCGAAGCAGTTTGTAAGCTTTATTTCTTTTGAACTTAACTTCCAAAGGAGAGCAATGTCAGCTTTTTCCCTCCTATATTCTGCCTGGACCATGTTCAGTTTATCCAACTGGGAGAGTCCCCGAACATTCCAAGCAAGAATGGTAGGAAGCTCAACCATTGGGGTGGGGGGGGGAGAAGGCATGCCTCCCGCTGCTACAGTTGAGTTTGTGTCCTGGTTCTCCAGTTGTTTGAAGCGATTATCGTTCTTTTCCTTATTCTTTGAATTCTGGCTACAGGTGTACCTCTTCCCTTGGGGACTTGAAGTCTTCTTGGGTCGAGAGAAGCCTTCATCCTCAATTTGTTCAGGTGTATCTTCAGCATTCCGTTGAACATCTTGCGACACCAGGTCTTTTTCAGTTGCAAGTTGGTAAGGGGATTCTTTCGACTGAGCAGATAAGTCTACAATTGGGACCTTTGATTGCGAGGTAGCCACTGGCCTACACAAGGATTTATTATGGCTAAAGGTACCGCAATGGGGGCAGCATTCTGGCCTCCATTCCTATTCCACATGCACCTCATAAGGATGCCCCTTATCTGTTCGCAGTTTGACTGTGGTGGGGAATTTTGATGTCGCCGACATCAGGACATTAACTCGAGCATAATCAACTCTCGTTCTAGCCTTTGTTTGCCTGTCCAAACATTGCGGCTTCCCCAGGAATGAGGCAATTCTAGCAATAATCAACTCGCTCCAGAGTTTGAGTGGAAGATTGTGGAGCTTGAGCCAAACAAGAATGGAGACCAACTTCTCTTGTTCAAGAGGTTCGCCCTTTTCCCATGACTTAAGTATCATAGGTTTGCCTTTCACAAGCCATGGACCTCCCTCAATGGTGGTATTTATATCTTGTTCTGACTGGAACTTGATGATGAAGCTCCCATTGTTCCTTCCCATTAACTCCAGAGAACCAGTCAGCTTCTAGAGACGAATGAGATGGTCTTGGAGGGTAGGGATGTGAGGGACGAAACCTATTATGTAACCCACAGCCGTATTCCTCCAGAGAGCTGCATTCTCATCAACCTCAGCCTGCAATATGATGATGGTGTCTTCATCGAGTGTAAACTCCGCTGAAGAGATCCTTGTGTTGATATCCCCAACCGGTGCTTTGCATAATGTGGACCATTCCTTTGTAGCCTCCGCAACCTTGACCAAGTCTCCCCTGCGCGCTTTGGCGGCAGACAAGGTGGGTGACGACCTAAGATTAAATTAGCAAAGGTCATGCTGACCTAATGTCTATTCGCTCTGGCGGCGGACGAGGGGGGCGACGACCTCCATCTCAGCAAGGAGGTCGCCCTTTCATTGATTCAATTAACTAATTGTCTACGTCAAATGAAATACTAAGGTTTACTATTATGTATTTTGTGTGATATGGAACCCACACAAACTAAAAATAGGTTAATCTTAATCAATTAAAGAGAAAAGGAAAGCTTATATTTCTTAAAAGAATCTATTTTTTAGGCAGAAGTTACACTCTTTTCTCCAACAACTACAATAGACCATATCTTCACACTTAGCAATCAAATTGCAAGTCAAGCCTTGCCTTTAACAATACGACCCAACAATCAGCCAATTTGACACAGCCGTAGGAACCTACTTTGGGTTCCAATGTGCCCCTTGTTTCTTCTAATGACTAATTCTGTTAGCTAAGCAAAGTGTGCTTGCCATTTTGGAAATGGAGGATTGGATATACCCATTAGACACGAGTCTGCTTGTATGAATAGTGAACCTAAATGATGAAGTTGTGCCAAATTTTTCTACTGCTGAGATGGTAAGGTTTGTTGTGCACCCTAGTTGTATGAGGGTAGTTTTTTTTTTGCTATTTCCTCTTTTGTTATGGTCTTTTCTTGTTATGTTTTCTTGTCATGGGTGAAACTGTAGTTGTTCTCTTTTCCAGCTTGGATATGGATCTGCTGTAGTAAGGCTTTGAACCAGGTTGCTATACTCTATTTTGATTGCTATTATGTACATTCGTATTGGTGTTTTAGATATCTGTGCACATTTAAGTTACACTTTCTATTTCATATAAATGCAACCAAGCCATATTATAAACAATGATACATATATAGATGTTGTTCTAGATAGACTTTGTGGATTTATTCCTCTACATACAGTTTGGTGGATGGATGTAATCATCATCTCAAGACTCATTTTGAACATTGTGACTTCTTGAGTTTTATATTTGAGTTTTTATTGACCTATTTGAAGACAAGCTGAAGTCATTGAGCTATATACTAATTATGTTAAGCTTGATGATTCTCTTTTTTGTTGAAGAATTCAACGATCAAAATCTGGGATTGTACTAGGTCAGTACTTGTTGCAAAATTGACTGGCCAGACTGTAATTTCTCATTGGTATACTGACATGCTTATGTGGTTTCTTTTCCTATTTGGATGTCGCTCTTGTTGTCTTTTGAAGCAGGGCTTGCTTCTAAACTAATAGCCGATCATATAATATGTTATCTTCTGGTTATAGTGTCTCATTGACACATAGCACTAGTTTCCTCATGGATATGTGTCTTCTTATGGTTTCTTCTGGCTGTCCTTTTGAGATGGGATCCTTTGTTATGGGTTTGTACAAGAATAGGTGCTTCTATGTGAGCTTCATTTTTTGGTGTGATGGCTATTTGTGCCGAATCCCAATATTAAATCATATAGGTAGATATTTTAAAATTGACACGAAAGGAGACATGGCATGAATGCTCGGTGAGTTTTTTTTCTTTAGGGGGATTATGATTTTTTGAATCTTAGAAGTTAGTATACACATGTTGATGGTATATATGTGCTTTTTCTCCATGGTGCTCACCATGATGCTCTAGGGGTTAGGCCCACTTATCACTATCAACCAACTTATCAGGAATTGATTAATTCAATGGAATTACCTATCTCCTAGGGTAGGTAGATATGTATGAAGCTCTGTCCTAGTGATAAACACTTACATGGTTGGGGTTTTGAGTCCAAAGAGCACAACAGTTGTCTAGCTAGTTGTACAGAGCAAGAAACTTTGAAATTAAAGCATGTAGCTCCCTTCAGATATCCCTTGTGGTCTTTGTAAACATCATTGAAAAAACTAATCCATCAAAGAAGCGAGCAACGTCAATACTTAGTTCAAAGAAATCCTAGTTGGGAGTTGTCCAACATGTTTAAGGTCTGACAATAGAAGACTTGGGAGTGTAAAAATTGATGTGTCATATAACTGGTGGTTTCTGGCCCAAGCAAAGAGGTTGGAGTACAGATATTGTCAAGACATATTAGTATCTTGATGGAGGTTCTTCTTTTTCCTCTCTATACTTCTTGTCTTGGTGATTCAATGTATTACCCATGTAAGACGTTTTCTTTCTTATAAGTTATGTACTCTGTTCATGGCTTCTTGTAGTAGTAGGCTTAAATATAAGTGAAAATCAATCGATCACTTTACAGTTGGTAGTTACTTTCATTTTCTTTTGTTATATATCACTGTACTTTTTCATAGGATCATCTTAATTGTACCTTTTTTTCACAATTATCTATTGTGGTTTTATTTCTGATAGAGTAGGGACTGCATGGAATTAAGTCTTATCATATTGTTGTTATAGTCTTTATCTGATGCAGATAATAATGCAGATGATTTTCTTGAAGAGAATAGCATAACGTATGCTGAGATAACTATCATGTTGTGCTAGTTCCAGCTACGTAACAAAGATTATTACCTTGATCGTCTACTCTTACTTTTTCTGGTATGTTATGTTCTACTTATTTGCCAAGCTGGAAATCACTGAGCTAGTTTCCATTATCCTCTATTTTGCATACATGTTGATAGTCTCATATGCATTCTTGTATTGGTGGGAACAATTGGATTCTCTTATGCAAAGTCATGTAATCAAGAGCAGTCATGGAAATTTTCTTTTAGCCTTACACGTTTTAGTTAGTTGTGTCTACTCAGGGATTGAGGCTGACCGAAACTTGGTAGCTTGATCATGTGGTGGGTGCCTTGGAACTGCCCAAAACATTATGGCTTTATCATGCGGTGGGTGCCTAGGAACTGACATCTTGCACGAGATTAGAGTTCATGAGGCACCTGTTAGTCTAAGGTTTTTGCTTGTATTTTACTTGGTAAGATTCTAAAATTTTGAATATTTTGTCCTTCAATGAATCTCTTTACTTATGTTCATGTGTAACTTTTTTGAAGAATATAAATGATGAAGGAGTAGATAAGAAGAAGAAAAATAAAAACAAAAATACAAAATAAAAAGTAAACAAACCACCTTACTAACGTCATCAAAACTAGGCTGCCTGAACTTTTTTATTATTTCTGCATAAGAATCTTTTCCCCAAAGCCCATTTCTTTTTTATTATTTCTGCATAAGAATCTTTTCCCCAAAGCCCATTTCTTTATTCAGCCCCCATGGCCAATTAAACAAGTTACTGGAGTTTACACAGTGCGTACAAAATATAACCCCATCCCTCTTTTCTCTTCGTGGAGGTTAATGTATAACATTATATTTTTAATGGTTACCTTGTTCTTTTATTTTTGGGCTTTGACTTTATATCACAAGAAATGCAATGAATGTTAACCACTTGTAGAACTAATAATGTTATTGGGTATTGTATGGCTTGTACCAGACTCACACTACAGGATGTTATATAACATATAATACTGACTTGTAGAAATGCAGAGATGGAAGCATATCAAGTGTATCTTTTATATGCTTGGAAAATAAGGAAACCAAGATAAGCGTGGATGGAAGTAAGCAAATCAAGTACACTTGTTATCTGCAAGGCAGATAACATAATAAAAATGATCCAGTTATCAGTCACGAAGCCGGCAATGATGGTATTTTCTGGAGGAGTACAGTATGAAGTTCCCAGATCTTATAGACTGTCATATCATAAACTACCATGCAACTGGGACATCATAATCTGCACTGTGCCACTGATTTAGATGAAGCAAACTCATTTGTGATTATTTAAACATAGGGCAAAGTACCTACGAAGATTCAGCCAGCTCTATTTTTTTTTTTTGCAGATAGCACGTCAGAGCTACTAGTAAGGCCACTCACGTCAAAGGAAAACCGGATGTTTTTCTGAAAGTGAAATTCCCCCACTCAGAACAAAATGTGGCCCCAACAATTGCACTGCCTATCCCAGGGCTTACACATGCTCCTGAATAACTTCCGCCAACAGATGAAATTGAAAGATCCATCCTTTCAAAGAACCAAATGACTGAAGTACATCTCAGATCCATCCCTCATTGAATCTTCACCAAAAGTGCAAGGTAAAAATAGAAGATATGACACCAATCAATGTTCAAGGTGGAAAACAAATTCTGGAAGGCGTTGCAATATGCCAGGGTCTACTTTCTGCTCGGAAACTGAACGCTGGCTCTTCACAGTCAGCATTTGAGAAGATTGATCCAGGACCCATCCATTTTGTAGCGCGTAGCTTGTAGCATCTGGCTCGCTCATTCCGAAGAAATCAGTAGTATTTTTCACACTAATAGTTGAATAAGCATCGCATAATAACTGGAACATCCTCTTCTTGTACTCCTCTGCGAAGATGGCGATGAATGGGGCAAGTTCGGCGCTCCAGTCATACCCACGAACAGCCTGGTGCACTACAGCGTAGTCCCGGGTCCAGAGGCACTGCCCAATCCGCCACACGGCCACGGCCTCAGGGGACCTCTCCTTTTGCTCCGCCGGCATGGACTTCCAAAGGAACCTGGCGTTGTTCATGTCGTTGATGTAAAGGTGCCCGAGCAGATGAACGGCGTAGGGCCACTCCTGGAAATTTGACCGCTTTGACGCCACCTTAAGCATTTGCTCGTCGCAGACATCTGCAACTTTTTCATATGATTGAGATTCCAGAGCTTGCCGGATCGGAGATAAATCCATGCCGATGATGAAGGCGGAAGAAGCCAAGCAAGGAATGAGCACGGCAACGGGCACACGGCGGAAGGAGAAGAAGTTCCTTGAGAGTCGACTCGTGAGGCACTCGGTCCACTCGGATGACAGCTCTGTTTACATGGCATAACATCCACCTAGGAAGTTGGTTGCTGGTACAAGCTTGTGTTTCATTGTGTTGATCTATAGAAATAGGCTGTTCTGTTACTGGATTTGTTCTGCAATGACAAGAGAAAGACGAAACTAAAAAAAAATGTTATTGGGTTGTACTTTCAAATGATCTAAATGAATGACCTTATTGTGTAGGTTATAGACTGAAAATTCTGGACATGGCAAGCCTCAACGGTGCAAGTGAACTGTCTTACAACTCTCCCATACAATGCTTGATCTGAAACAAAATATGGATGAGCTGCCTAGATACTTGTCTTTTCAAGGTACTAATTCTGTCATCTTATTCTCATAGAAACCTTCATTTATGCCATGTATGAATGCTTATATATCTTTATTAAACTATTTGGATGATCTTTAGCTTATTTTTAATGCCTCCCCATTTGTAAAACCTTATTTTCAGGATTAAGAGAAGTACAAGCTTCGCCATCGTAGCAACTTCCATTACCTGAATTAGAGATTGAGCTTAACAACGTCAAGAATTCAGATACAGAGTATAAGAAGTATCTAACACAGCCCTGGCGCAACAAGTGCTCTCCTGTGAAGCATGATATGCATCTCCATTTGAAGCCCAGGCCCACCCAGTCACAGCTGCAGCAACAGCCACAGACACAACAATGTATCATGATATGTTACAATTTGATATGGCTCTTTGCTGCTATGAGAAGGCTGCATTTCATAGACCTATGTATATATTTGAATAGCCACTGTCAGTATCTGCAAACATAGTGACCAACTTCATAGGGACGAGATTCCTTCTATCTCTGCTTAGAAGGTTCTTTTCATATTCTTATCTCGGGTGTTTTTGGACGATGTTGGCCGAACAACAAGAGCTCGAACAAAAGATGAAGACAATAAGGATGTTAAAATTGGTCGAGAAAGACAACTCTTTTACAAAGATGTTAGTAGACCACTGAATCATAGATATATATATATATATATATATATATATATATATATATATATATATATACTTTTCTTTGTACATATTGTGTAAGAGGGGCAAGGTATACGTCCTCCCCATGTACATTTGACGTATCATTATAAATGAAAGTAAGATTGTTGGCATAATGAGCATAACTTGCTCTAAATACTACAATTTTGTTACTAAAAGAGCTTGTGCACTAACAAATTTTAATATATATATATATATATATATATATATATATATATATATATATATATATGAATATATAGTCGAGCTAAGCATATATGTATGTGTACTAAATGGCACTACATATGTAGTTAGATGCATAATCAACTACATATATATGCATATAGTAACTGTTGCCTTTCCCTACACACTAAATACATATAAAATGTATTAACTTCATGTTTTTGCTACATACTAACTATATATGCAATTGTAGTCATACCTTTAGCTATAATTATACTTATATTTAAATATGTAAAGATAATATCTAGCTACGCTTCCGGATACATATGAATTTGTAGCGAATAGAGTATCTAACTACATATTTGAAAAATATAGTTAAAGGCTTTAGTTATACGAGCATATACTACAATTTGTATGTGTAAAGAAATATGTAGTTAACGCCTTTAGCTACAAAATATGGGGTTTTCGCTACAATTTTTTTTTATAGTTAAAGACCTTTTTTTTTGTAGTGTCTATAAAACTATCAAGTATAGTTTTGATACATTGGACATTGCCATAAAATATCATATCTTTTAAAATGAAACATAATGTCCTTATTACACAAGACATATGATGGCTTCATTCATGGAAAGTACATAATACCAATTCACTAATTCTATTATGTGCATATGAATGACTGTTTCCAACTATAAAGACAGCGACCCTTGCTCCACACAGTCTATCTTACTTCTTCTCAGGTCCAAAAATAGAGATCTTTATCTCTATCTTCTTCCTGAGATCCTCTATGAAGAGGATATTCCTTTCCAATGTCTAAACAAGTGAAAATAGTGGCACTTTGTTTTCTTTATCCTTTAAGTGAAAATGATAGATTACTTTTACACTTACCCTTCTACATATATTGTGTGCAGAAAACTTAGGTTTCATCTCAGCCTCAGAACACTTCCTAGCCTTTCTTTTGCCCTAGGACTCACTTATGTTGATCACCATAACGGATTTGTCCTTGTTCTTCCTTGGTTTGACATCAACATGGCAAGCATGTGATAAACTGACTATATGATTCAGGCTACACTTGCATAATCATATTCATGGTCAACTCTTGACCTAAGAGAAATCCCAGTCATTCCACATGTCCAATCTCATTGAAAACATGGGGTTCTACTGGACCTCCCTTTGTCAGTTTTCTTTTGAAGAAATTATACCATATTTTCCTTACATGATTCTTAAGATGTCTTACCATCTCGAGAATGTCTATGTATTTGTGTTGTTCATGCAACTCATAGTTCAAACAACATACCATTAGGTATTCAAAATGTCTATGGCATCATTGGCATGCTTTCAATAAGCATCCATTTAGCCTTAGGCGCATTTGGAAGGGTTTCTTTGGCATTGGTCTATCAAGGACACAGAGCTTTCTCTCATTGATGAGAACATTTCTCAAAGTCCTTAACTAATTGTGGAACTTTATTCTGTTTTGTCCTTCTTAATGACTGATCGCAATTTGAACGTGTTTGTGTTTGACATTTAATTCTACAAAGAAATATTTCAACTTTTAAAAACATTTTGCTTTGATAAAATTGATGATATTAATTTGGTCTTCAGTTGAGTATCACTCCCACTATTTTATTCAAATTGATATCCCTCAATATCAATTTGCAATATTGCAGTGTACAATATTCTAGTGGGCCAAGATCCGTATTTCATCAAGTCATGAGTCGGCTTTTTTTGATCGCCCACAACCTGACTATTTAGGTAGGTCATCATGCCAATTGCATCATACACAACTTTTGGATAGATTATATGCACAACTCCTTGCCATAATCATCTGCATGCCTCTGGGCTTGGGCTCTCTAAGTCACCAATTAATCCTGACCCAATAGCCAATATGATCGATATGCACCATGCTTTCAACAAATCTACATATCTACCATCACACTTCCACAAGATAGACGGTGCACCATGCTTTGTGAAAATTTATGCTTGGTCGGTCAAGCTTTTCATGTGTATTTCTAATGGAAGGCATCTAAGACTTAATATTATAGTTGAGAGAGTTTGTATATATAAGTATATACATGTAATTTATCCAATCACCACATTTATAGTACATATCATATACATTCTATAACCACAAATGAGAACATGCAATAAGTAAAACACACAAGTGATAGTTATGGCCATTCTAATGTAATTTCTTGGAGCCATAAGGAATTACTATGACATATGGTCCACATCATATGCCATAAGGAATTACTACCACCAGTCAATCAGTTCATCATCTTATCATCTGGCCTCCTCAGTCCTTCATTCGATTGGGTCGTCTCACAAGCTGCTTGTTTCGCCTTTCTGCAGATCGTCATCTCACATCGAAACATAAATTAAAACTATCATATTTCTTATTACATTGTATATGGGAAAACCTCGAGTTATATCCTAGAGGAAATAGGAAGAAGAGCATTAATTTATATTTGGAAAGGAGAGAGAGGCTCGATACGCAGACCGGTTAACAACAAGAACAATAACCACAACCATGCACACACAAATATGGGATTTTGACCATAACTGTGCTTTACACCCACCATCAAAACTGATTTTATGGCGATACGTGTAAATAGCATATATATATATATATATATATATATATACTCTCTCTATATATATTCGTTTGGGTTCTTTAGTGGTGATTTAGACGGACGTGCACATGTACCAGTTTAAATATTTGCATCACATGCAATAAATAAACTCGATAAAACCAAAATCCGATCATCTCGATTATCCCAAAATAAGTTAATTGACATAGCTATGATACCACTATAGGGAAATACAACATCAGATAGGCAGTGGAAACAAAAATGTTGCAGACATATTTCCCATTAACCAGTAGATTGCGTCAATAACTATGTAATGGGAAGCATGGTTTCACAAAGATATATCTAGTCCTGGAGCAAGTCCAGTGACAATACTTGTCGATGTAGATGCACACTCTGTCTTAGATGGCATTTGTGCAACTCCTAGTTGCACTCTGTCTGATTTCTTCTCCACAGATAATAAACCCAGACAACTGCTGTAGAGGCTCCTTTGATCTTGCCACAAATTGCAAGTTGACGACGCCCTCCTAGCAATAGCCAAATGACTCATGCCTCTAGATTAGTCCACATAGACCAACTAGAACTCGTGTCGTCCTGTAGGAACAAATAGGAAGGAGTTGTCCCTCCTGTTGGTGTACTGCTCACCAATATGCTCTCGTACAACAATGATCCTTAGTTGTTTTTCTCCCGTTGGCCATCCCACCTTAGTCGGGTAGGACTTTTCTAGGCTCTCATGGTTATCACAACCAGAGAGGATAACAATTGTGAGAACAACTGATTCTCAATTGTCTGTGTATTAGTTGTGTTCTGGGAAGCCCCCAATATCCCTCTATATATAGGAGGGGTTAGGGTTCCCAGTCCCCAGTCAATGTGGAACTAAAGAGGGAGTGAAAAGGATAAGAATATCTTGAATTTTTGTAAATTTTCTGTAAGTTTCACAACCTACGTGCAACGAAATGGTCATCTCACATAGTTAGACGGTCGTCTTGCATGTGAGCCAGTTGTTTCACTAAGCGAAATGGTCATTTCACACCTTCTAGTTCTACACATATGTTGGCAATTTAATTCCAATTAGTACTCAACTTGACGTCAACACCAATCCTTTGTGCAATCGAATTGGACCCCCGGAACGGGCATTTGGTACATATGAGACGAGTGTCTCACACCAGGACAAACGGCCATTTGGTGCAACTGATACGTGTGTCTCACACCAAACCATATGGTCATTTCACAACCCAGGTCAGGTAGAATTTCAACCAATATATAATACAATCAGTCTGACACTCCAAACAATAGTCTCAACACTTGAACTGGTTGTTTGGCAATCTAGTCAGCTGATCTATTGCATGAATTAAAATGCCTAAACACTTTAGTAATCAATTCAATTATCATTCAAGATCAAACTCCTCTTCTAGATGAGTTCTTATGTGTGTGACCCTATAGGTCCCATATCATGTTGGCAATGGACGTCCATAACAATTTATGACATTTAAAGCAAAGTGTGGTGCCTAGTTGCACATAATTTCTACCCAAGTGAATGAAAACTTGGGGAGAAACATCAAACTACAATCTATGTATGGTGTTAAAATGTTTGTATAGTTCCTTTGTCACTGATATCCAGATTGAACTAGAGTCATTGAGCAATCATCCTCATTATTATTCAATCTTGTTCCTTGATCTAGAGCAGACTGCATGAAGTATATGTAAGCTCAATATCATATATTGACTCACATGCGTATGGCCATACTTTTCTCAATCTCTCTAATCAAGAGGCCTAGGATATCATACTCCTATAGGAGGAAAAAATCCTATCTCTATCACTCACACTCAGTCCCCATGTGTCAAAGTCAACCAATCATCACCGTTATAACAACCCATGTTTCAAGACTATGTTTGATGATGTCAATGTGACCCAACGACATGTGATGAGTGCAGTGATTTTTTGTCTAAGAACCACAAACACCACCATCACTGTGAGAGCTGACTATGACTTCCATTATGATGGCTTTCGTGTGTCAGTCTCACGGTGGGTCTATCAGATACACTATTCTCTAACATGTATCTATGTGCTTGGATTGATATTGCCATATCATGACTAATGAGATTTAATCATCAACCAACTCACACTCTGATCTTATGTGTTATTGTTGTCTATCAAACTTCCACAATAACAATCGATCAGGGACCTAATGAGAATATGCATATTTAATCTTATCATCTGTATGATCTCATCTACAAGGTTAGTAACTTAACAACATACATTTAGTAACTTAACAACATACGTCATTGAGTAATATAATTCTCTAGACATTCACTCTATATCCTCATTATCTCATAACTGAATAAAATGGATTAATTGAAAGTGTGTCTTTATTATTATCAAATCAGGTATCTACTACCACATCCCGATCATCATATGATTGGCTCTCTAGTCATACATACCAACAATAACAAGGTCCCACATTATTGAGCGTGCCACGGTACCTCCAATGTAGGCAGTTGATTCCAGGATTTATCCTGCTGCGGTGATTCCAATAGTGCCCTACCTAGGAGGGGTTCTTTGTCATAAAAAGAATACTTATCTTAAAATATAATGACATAAAAATGAGTAACTATAATAAAAGAACACTTTAATATTCATTTTTTTGTTAGTATGTTACTCAGGAAATAAGTACTATTACTAATATGCAATACTAATTTTTTTATATTATATTATATTTTCAAAATTATGTCAATTACAATCTATATAAAATAATTTTAAAAGAACCTAAGAAAACAAAATTTCTCTTTCTTTTTCTTGTATTTTTTCCCTCAAAAAGTGTCAAGATAGTTATCCCTCCCACAAGTCGATCCAAGCATGAGTGGAGCTACACCCATCATTTTTTTGCATGATGTTATTACATAGAGCAAACATTACTAAACCATATATTACCATAGCCTATATCATATAACAGAGCAGTCGTGGGTTTAGTTCATACCATAAAGGCAACGGATGGGAGAGGTTGTTTTAATATCACGAGGAGTGAAATCAAACAAGCTATCGTATCATTAAGCTCAGGTGGAAAGGTTCATTAGGAGGGAGATCTCCGATTAAACAATCCATAAGCAAATAGAAAAAGTGACATCCCTGTGTTATGATGAGGTATTAGGCTTTGGGAACTATATTCTCATCAGCTGAATTGACCACAGGTTGGTCCCTGAGCGACTGTTTGAACCCACTAGATGATCTTGAGAGCGTCATAAGGATCATTTGTAACTGATTGCTGATCTTTGTGGTTTTAGGTTTAAAAGACGGAACTTGAAATACATTGAACAACAATGCAAGATCTATGCACTCAACTCTGGGGGTGAATAGAGATATTGAAAACTTAAACCAAATATGTTAAACGTTCAATTATATCAAAATATCAGTTAAGCAACATTTTAAGTATTTATTTGTTAAAAAATTTAAGTAATGATGCGAGAGATTGAGCAAACCACACTCGAAAGCAAGTGTTTAGAGTGGTTTTGTTTTAAAATGTCGTAGCTCCACCATCCAGAAAGGTCAAATAGAATTTATAACCTTCATTCACACTTTATATTACCTACCAAAAGAGCATAACCCAAAAATACTTCTCTTTTTATATCAAGAGCAAGTACCTTTTTTAAACAAATTAGCTAAGAAACTTAACTAAGGACAACCTTTCTATACCTAACGCCATATGCCCTACACCATCCTTATCCAGAGTAGAACTTCAGAAAACCATTGTATAAGAATGAGATTGGAAGAGAGAGGAGGGATTTACAAGATAACGATTGAGCTAGTCTATTGCAAGTAATCTATTAACTAAAATTTATGTTTGCAAGCAATGAACATCAAGGGAGTGATAAGGGATCCTATGAATCTAAATCTCCAAACTATGGTGTAGGGGTCACTTTGCTACATTAAGATGCTCTCCAGTCACTCCTAATCATATATAGGGTGCCTACTATGTAGATTAGAGAAAAACAAATTTTTTACATTATGTAGAAATATAATCAATCTATTCTCTCTTTTTAGACCTTTCTAATGGTTAATTGAGCATTCTAAAAAGCTACACCTACAATGTAGTTGGTCCTATACCCTTAGGCCCTGTTTGGTTCACATGAATGGACTAATAAAGGACTTGAGAAGTAAATGGATAGGAAGGTATATGTATTGGATTTTGTGTTTGATTTCCCATCCTACATTTGTTGCAACCTAGGATTAGGAAACGTCTAATGAAAATTGGAAACAATCCATCGGGGCCAAACTTCTAGAGGAGACCATGGTCGTTGTCCTTATTGGACGGAAATACTTGGTGCGCTCCCACTAATGGTGTTACACACTACTCAATTGAGATTTGAATCGATGCAAACCCGCTGAAGGAAGCACATCGTGGATTAAACTTTCGAATTTTATAAGGACCTAGACTCAAACGACCTACTTTTACCAAGATATTATCCCATAAGAGCACAGTGTTGTGTCGTAGTATAGGTAAGGCGGGAAGTATAGGGTCGATCCACAAAGAGAAAAGGGGGCACTAGATCTAGGTTAGTTTTTCTAGGTTCCTACTGCGGAGACTAGGGTTAAGGGTTTAAAGGTTTTTTTTATTGTTGAACTAGGTGAGCAAGAAATCAATTAAAGGAGAGAATGAAATCTAAGTTAACCGTAGACTAGATTAAGACTAAGCAGGAAAAGAGTAAGCTAGGTATGAAAAGGAAATTTACACTAAGGCAAGCAAGAGAAAACACAAGAGCAAGTAAAGAGCTAAACTAGCAAGAATAAGGCAAAAATAGGGCAAGAAGATAACTAAGCAAGAAAAGAGCGAACTAAGCTAACACTACCTAGGCAAGATGAAAATTAGGGTTTAAAGCAATTAAGAAGGTGTGGGCTATTTAGGGGATGCACTTATCACTTAAATTGGGGGGTGACATATGAAAATTATGATTCCATTTAGATTGTCCAAACCAAAAAACAAGTTAGAGTCTAATGAATCAACCTAATATACTAACTGGCCATGGATATGCTAGGTTGTGTATAGAGGAACTACTCCCTAACACCCCCTACTACCCTTGCGAGGCTCAATTGGGTTAGGGATTAGGTTCAATTAAATTAGAGTCTAATCAAGTCTAGATTTCTAGATTAGACATTCCTAGGGCAATTAGGGGCCGAGGGTAGTAATCGGGAGGTGAAATTAGGGTTTTGGACCCCAATTCCCTCACATTCTAGCCTTGAGAAGGCTCCATGCTAATTGCAATAGAGTCACCTAATCTAGCTACTTAGATCTCTCACATAGGCTTAGGGAGATTGATTAGGATGTAGGAAAATGGGAGGCAACCTAGGGATCCAAGAATTGGATCTAGCGACAAATCCCAAAATTCACACATATAGTCAACGTCCCTAAATTTCTAGGTGATTTCACACACAAACCAACAAGAAATTCATGGAGAATGAGATAGAAATAGAACATAATCATTAGCAAATGGAATTAAAAGTTTACACATCATTTTTCCCCGACATGGTATCAAAGTAACATTTTACACCCCAAACAGCCCACCCAAGGGGGCCTAGCTACTCATGGAAATGGAAAATACAAAAAGAAAGGAGAAAGAGATAGAAGAAGCCATGGAGCTCGGTGTAGATGAAGGAATCCTCCATTGCAACTACTGCAAGATGTCCTCCTCTCTCCTCCAAGGTGCAAGGGTGTGGAATGAAGGGTATTATGGGTAGGAACTAGGATAAACTAGTGTTTTGGCGGTGGAAATGGTGAAATGGATTGTAATGGAGGTGAAACTAGAGTGGAATGGCTAAGGGGTGAAAATGGGGATCTAGGAGGTGGTAGGAGGTAGTTAGGGGTGACCAACCTCAGCCTCCAGCCGCCACCCACATATATATAGGTGGGGAGGAAGTAATAGGTCAAGTAGGGGTAAAGTGGGAAATACAATGGAAAAAGTAGCTAGGTTTTATGAGTAGCACGACCGTGGTGGATCACCATGGCTGTGGTGGATAGGGGTGAGCATAGTCATGGTAGGGTAGAATGATCATGTGAATTAAAATGGTAAGATCACAAGCTACTGGTCATTTTTGTACTAAAACTGGCATGGCCGTGGTGAGAAAGGTGATGATGGTCGTGGTCCATTGCCATGCACGTTCTTCAGTTCTGTAGCACGGCCGTGCTAGGTGGCACAGCCGTGGTGGCTATCCCTTGCACGGTTGTGGTGATGTCTGCTACTGTGCTTGGGCTTGATTCTTTGGATTTCCTTGGACATCTTTGCTTCTATGGATCTTTGGCCACTAGGGGTAGGTTGAGGGAGAATTGGAATTCACTTTGGGCTTCTTCAAGGGTAGAGAAACCCTAGGATCACTCCTTCTCTCTCTCTTCCATCAAATGTGGTCCAAATGCCTAAAAAATATGCAAATAATGTCCATAAGTGCATTTTACACACATATTCTTATTGAGGGAAATAACATGTAATCTAATAGGTATAAATGTGATTGAAATGTAAAATGTCACAAGATGAAGCCCTAAAATAGGGCTGAATCACCACCCCAAACTTGAAACATACTTGTCCTCAAGTATGCTCCAACTCAATCTCTCTGCAATTTTTCCACAATCAAGAAATGACAATTGCAATGTAAAGGATGATTATTGTTGAATGGGATCAATAGTGACTAAGTAAATGCATTCCACCTCTTTCCTCTCTTGTTTGCACAAACAAATCATGAAAAAAGCACAAAGCATATGAACTTCAAATATAGTGCATCAAACACATCATGTATCCATATTTCTTTCATGTAGTTCCACATAGACCATTTCATGATGGCGGTAATCAAGGATGACTGGGAGTGTTGTTTCACCTTCATGCTTTCAACCTTATGTTTCAAATCACACCAAATGACCCATGTGTTTGCGAAAAAGGGAAAAATGAGCTAGGTTTAATGTTTCCTAGCTCGATGGGTATGAAAATGGAAGAAAGGGTTGCGGTAAGATTTTGGAGAGCTATTACATAGAGCACTCATCTTTTCTTTATTTAGATGCTCTTAAACAGGAGCATCTTTTATTTTCATTTTGCATTTTTTTTCTTTTCTTTACCTTTGGAGTAGATAGGACATATGGTGATGAGAGTGAAGCAGTGAGATGTAGATGTGGCCACCCCAAACTTTTGGAGGTGGCCATGACTGATATGTGCACTTTGGCATCCTTTCATGAGACGGAGGGGTAAGAAGATGCTGAGTGAATAGTCGGGTCAAAGAGGGGTCACTGGCATGATTCTCAACATAAGGTATCCTACATGAAAATTAATCCAACACTTCATCCAACAATGTCACACCACATGAATGAACAACTTGAAATTGATACTTCAATCAAGTGATTTCATAGGCACTAAGCGCTCATTGCTTGCTCAATCACAATTCAACCAAATCATTCACAAACACAAAAAAGGTGATGCCAATGTAAAAACTCAAAAATTGATATCATTTAGCAACAAACAATGATAATTCACTTGCATTTGTCAAAGGTTGTCATTTTTAATCCAAAAAGTAGAGATTGGGTTGAAACACACTTTTAGACAAGAAATCTTAAATTTGGGCAAAATTGGCCAAAATGGTGCCAAGTTGCTTTCAATCACATATAAGCCTATATTATTGAACTTAAGGCATTAAACAAGCAAATCCTAGCTAAAACATGAAAAAATTACCAAAAATCTACATAATATGCGATGCATGGCAAAAAGAGTATTTTTTTTAATTACACAAAAATGACAAGAAAGCAAACTATATGGCATGCATGTATGCAAAGCAAGCACACAAAGCATGGATACACAAGTATGAGAGATGGTTATATTGTTTGATCATCTTGAGCAAAAATTTAGCGCAAGGAACATCGAGGAAAGTGGGGGTAGAGAAAGGGCTTACCACCCTATCACCCCAAACTTTTAAACCATGTTGCCCTCAACATGAAATAGAAGTCTAGGATGATAGGGTAGAGGGCATGGAGTCATGGTAGACAAATGCCAGAGGGAGAGAGATCTCAAGGTTTCCAATGAGCAAGATAGAGCCACCATGTCCATTCTATGGAAAATGGTCATTCTGGCTTGCCAGCACCATGGTCGTGCTGTGTGGAATGGCCGTGTTGGTCACCTTCATGTAGATTTTCTATTGATTTGCAATTTTCTTTTGAATTTTGATCTCCTACTTGGAAATATCAACCATGCATCCTCCTCCTCCCAATGCACATGTCCTAACATGATTCACAAATATCTAGAATCATTAAGTATAAAGTGTGTGTGTGTTTAATTGGAAAGTGTAAGAACAAAGCAGAAGTATCTAAAATTGAAAGGTTGTGTGAAAAACTCCCAGACCTAGGTGGGTTGCCTCCCACAAGCGTTGAGTTTCATGCCTTCAGCTGGGCTTGTTGTTCTTTCACCATCAACCATTGTCTAAAAGAATAATGTTTGGATCCTCATCATAGGCAATCCTCTAAAATGCTTTCCTTGATTTATCTTCCTCTCAAGGTCATGCAAGCTTCTCAAGTGTTTTTCAGTAGTTTTCTCTCCTTGGGGATCATCATCATAGATCTTAATCATCCTTAAGAACTTCAAAAATTTCATGCCATATTTTCTCTCTCTCTTGAGGTATGGGTCTTCATAGGCATCAAAGAGAGGGAGCTCAATCATATGGGATGCTAGAGAACAAGGATTTTTTTGGCAAGGGCTCTTCATTAAGATCTTTGTCAAATTGTTTCCCTCCCTTGTCAAGCTTCTCAACAGCCTTGTCACACCCCATGAATGAAACCAAATCCATTTTCTCATAGGAAGTAGGGGAATCATGTGATAGTTGTGGTGGTGGCACTGGTGTTAATGGCCTTTAGAATTGAGGTGGAGGAGGGAATTGAGGTTGGAAGGTGAATTGGCGGGAAGGTTGTGGCAATGGAGTTGTTGGGGTTGTGTAAGGCTTAGGATAGCCTTGGGGGTAAGGCGGTGGAGGAAATGGATGTGTTCGTGCTTTTTGGCCTTCCATCTTATCTTCCCCGAGTGTCTTGTCACATGCACAAGGCAAAACCAAACAAAAGAGAACAAGTTAGTAAGTCAAAATACACAAAGAATGCAAAGAATAAAGAATAAAAAATAGCAATGATGAGGGCAGTAGGAAAAGTCAAAGAAAAACTAACTAGCTAGGCCGAGCACCTTTCTCCCCGACAACAGCGCCAGAAAGTTTGGTGCACTCCCACCAATGGTGTTACACACTACTCAATTGAGATTTGAATAGATGCAACCCCACAGATGGAATCACACAGTGGATTAAACTTTCAAATTTTATAAGGACCTAGACTCAAACGACCTACTTTCACCAAGACACCATCCCGCAAGCTCATAGGGTCATGTCATAGTATAGGTATGGCAGAAAGTATAGGGTCGATCCACAGGGAGAAAATGGGGCACTAGAGCTAGGTAAGTTTTGCTAGGTCCCTACTTCGGAGACTATGGTTAAGGGTTTAAAGGCTATTTTGATTGTTAAACTAGGTGAGCAAGAAAGCAATTAAAGGCAAGAATGAAATCTAAGTTAACCCTATACTAAATTAAGACTAAGGAGGAAAAGACTAAGCTAGGTATGAAAAGGCAATTTACACTAAGGCAAGCAAGAGAATAGCACAAGAGCAAGTAAAGAGCTAAACTAGAAAGAACAAGGCAAAAATAGGGCAAGAAGCTAACTAAGCAAGAAAAGATCTAACTAAGCTAACACTACCTAGGCAAGATGAAAAATTAGGGTTTTAAAGAAATTAAGGAAGGTGTGGGCTATTTAGGGGATGCACTTATCACTTAAGTTTGGGGGTGACATATGAAAATTATGATTCCATTTAAATTATCCAAACCAAACAACAAGTTAGAGTCTAATGAATTAATCTAAGCTACTAACTGGCCATGGATATGTTAGGTTGTGTATAGAGGAATTAGTCCTTAACACCCCCTACTACCCTTGCGAGGCTCAATTGGGTTAGCGATTAGGTTCAATTCAATTAGAGTCTAATAAAGTCTAGGTTTCTAGAATAAACATTCCTAGGGCAATTAGGGGCTGAGGGTAGTAATGGGGAGGTGAAATTAGGGTTTTAGACCCCATTCTAGCCTTGAGAAGGCTCCATGCTAATTGCACTAGAGTCACCTTATCTAGCTACTTAGATCTCTCACTTAGGATTAGGGAAATCGATTAGGATGTAGGAAGATGGGAGGCAACCTAGGGATATAAGAATTGGACCTAGGGGCAAACCCCAAAATTCACACATATAGTCAATTTCCCTAAATTCCTAGGTGATTTCACACACAAGCCAACGAGCAATTAATGGAGAATGAGATATAAATAGAACATAATCATTAGAAAATGGAATTACAAAGTTAAACATCATTTCCCTCAACATGGTATCAAAGTAACATTTTACACCCCAAACAACCCACCCAAGGGGGGCCTTGCTACTCATGGAAATGGAAAATACAAAAAGAAAGGAGAAAGTGGTAGAAGAAGATGTGATGGAGTGGAATTTTGGAATCCTTAAATGTCCAATGACATAAGTGAATTCATGCATGTTGAGTATTTTTTAGAATCCCAAGTGTTTTGGTAAAGTCTGAGTGGCGATAGATGTTTATATCATGATTAAGATCCCAATATTTAATGTCCTTTGAGGAATTTAGTTGGCAAGTCATATAGCTGAGTTTTGTCACCAAATTAGAGATGAACGTAGCTTGAGAGGTATTAAATCTATGGTCAAAATTTGGTGGCAATTGGAGGACCCTAGAGGAAGTTATTTAAGTTTTAAATTTGAGAAAGTATGTGCATTATTGAGGTTAATAGACCTTAAGTTTAACAGCTTGAGACTAAAATAGGTTGTGTCACACACCCCTTAGGTTGAGGGAAAATTGCACAGACAAATCATGGCCATTCATGGCTAATATGGTGGTTGTGGCCTCTAGAAGGGGGAGCCACGGATTAGCTTAAGTGGACGCTGGCCATTAACCCTTAGATCAGAATCGTACGCTTGGGGCGTCATCCCCTACCTCCAACTGAATAGGAGATCATGGGGACGATTGGAGGTCGTGACTCTAGCCACCACCTCTTCATGGGTGTGGGCTAAGAATAGAATTGACTGTGCAGTTAATCTCATCTCACCAAGCACGTTCAAAATGACCCCTCACTCAGATGTTTTAGTAGACTGACGAGAGAGAATGAGAAGCTCCATGCCATGCTTTCTCCGTCACAGCCTGCAGCTACGAAGCCCATGAGTATGGAGCAAGATGGAAGGCGGTTTTGAGGAATTTGAGGAAGCAAAAAGTGAGCTGCAGTCTGGAAAAATCCAACTTAGTTGTCCCATGGACTGCCGAGGTGGTTTTGATGTTGGACACAGGGGATCTTGTCGGAGAAGAAGACCACCTTTGGGGGCCTTCCACCAGCGTTCCCATTGCATATGAAGATGACGAGGAAGTTCCTTGAGGCCTTGCAGTTGTTTTTGTAACTCCTATGATGTGTCAGTATGGGAAGTGCCATTTTTCCCCTTTGGCTCCACCACAGCAGCTACACGTAGGAGGCGAGCTTGCTACGGCGGCGGCCTGAAGCCAAACCCTGGGAGGTGACTAGTCATGGGGATCTGAAGAACTCTGCCGGAGATGAGCATGGCCCAAGGAGCTGGTGAAGAATCACAACATCAAGCTGATTGCTCGTCGGAGATGAATCCCTATGGCATCACCCTGAGTGGGTTTCAGAGAGCGCAAGCTCCGTGCGCATGCATGAGGGAGGGAGATCAATTGGGTTCCAGACCAGTCAGTCTAACTAAGAACCGGATAGCAAAGGAATAGATAGGCTGACTCACTTCTGAACCAGGCAGTCCATGATCCCAAATCAACAGGAGCAATTCGCCCATCTAGGAGCCACGTGGCAACGCACCATTGGCCAGAAAAGGTAAATTACCTCAGAAATGCTTAGTTCTTATATAAATCATAGAAATTAGCTCGAGCATCAGAAAAATACAAGTAATATACTAAAATATTTAGAAAAATGAGTGAAACACAGTAGAATGATAATATTTAGGCTTTTGGTGCACGTATAACAGTGATATCAGGTAAGATGTGTAATGCTTGTTTAATGGATGATAAATACCAAATGAAGACCTAAAATTATGAGAATGTACCATATGACTAATTCGTGACTTATAATCCATCTAATGTCAGTAGTTATGATGTTGATGGACGAAATCATGTAATTTGTTCCATATGGCTATCAGGGCTAATAACCCTAAATAGAATGCAATAAATACATATATGCTCAATAAATGAAGAAATTCACAGAACACCCTCATATCTATAACTAGAAGCTAATATGTAAGGTTGATATCAGTTGAATGCACAAAACTCATGTTATATGAAGTTGACCTTTAATACATGGTTTAAAACCCTAATTTAGGCTAATGATGTAGCCTAGGGTTAATATGTGCACAAAAAGGATATGGAACCTACTGTTCATATAATGAACAATAATCTAAAAAATGACATCAGCAAGATAAATATAAGATAAGAATACAAGTAATGATGCACATATCCTAATTAACTAACTAAACCCTAATGGATATAACTACGGTTAAGATGATGAGAATCTAATGATAGTATGTGGTCTTATCTTTATCAGGGTTGACCAAGGTATAGATGGCATCAGGAATATGTGATTTAGATTATCTCTTGATCAAGGTACACCATTACCTCTTACTTGGCTTACTATACAATATGCTTGTGTTATATGAGTAGTAAAATACTTAGCATATGATATTGGATGAAATGATTGTTCTTGTATGATATGTTGCATGATTTTCCATACTTATTGCTATGAACACATGAAACATAATATATTTGTTCCATTATATCTAAGCACTTCAACTCTTTGGTAGTAAAGTGTTGGAAAATAAGTACTTCAACTCTTTGGTAGTAAAGTACTTGGAAGTGATCCAACTCTTTGGTAGTAGATCACATTGTGAAATGATCCAACTCTTTGGTAGTAGATCATAAAGGCCTTAATGCATTCAACTCTCAGGTAGTAAATGTGTGGATGATATAATGGAAAATATGCTTAAAATATGTGTTCTCTTTTGTTAATGAACAAATTTGTGCAAGTATATGATTTTCTTATATTTCTTTATAACTTCCAAGTATTAGTTTTATCTTTTTGCCAAGATATGATGAGAGGTATATAAAAAGACACGTAAGCGTACTCAGTACAATATTCTTCAATATTGTACTGACATGTACAAAACGTAATCTTTTTTTAGGTTGTGGATATATGATCTTGAAGATCCAGGATAGTTGAGAGTTGTGTGGCGAGCTGATGTATAGGTGGACCTGTTGTCTTAAGATCATGTAGTTTAGTGGTAGTACATGTATATGTATAAGTTTGATGTTCAATATGTAATATCAAATGTTGTAACAATTCATGTTGTAATTATATGTTGAATGGTGAAAATGTGTATATGGTTTTATTATTGTTCATGTGCATGTGCTATTGATTGTTTCCTTGTGACTCCCTTGGTTTTCTTCTTCTTAGCCTAATGTGTGGTGTTTAAATTGGGATTCTCACTGAGGTGAGGTTTCAATTTGGACGTCACACATTAGATTAAGTTTTAGAAAATCTGGGGACGTCAAAAAAGCCATAGAGCTCAGTGTAGATAAAGAAATCCTCCTCTCTAGCTACTGCAAGACATCCTCCTCTCTCCTTCGAGGTGCAAGGGTGTGGAATGAAGGGGATTATGGGTAGGAACTAGGATAAACTAGTGTTTTGGTTGTGAAAATGGTGAAATGGAGTGGAATGGAGGTGGAAATGGAGTGGAATGGCTAAGGGGCAAAAATGGGGAGATAGGAGGTGGTAGGAGGTAGTTAGGGGTGGCCAACCTCGGCCTCCAGCCGCCACCCACATATATATAGATGGGGAGGAAGCAATAGGTCAAGTAGGGGTAAAGTGGGAAATGCAGTGGAAAAATTAGCTAGGTTTTGTGAGTAG
Organism: Alisma plantago-aquatica; assembly: GCA_963693085.1. Taxonomy (NCBI): domain Eukaryota; kingdom Viridiplantae; phylum Streptophyta; class Magnoliopsida; order Alismatales; family Alismataceae; genus Alisma; species Alisma plantago-aquatica. Next base: position 920,179,899 of record OY856414.1, read on the forward strand.
CACTATCGTGGTGGATCACCATGGCCGTGGTGGATAGGGGTGAGAATAGTTGTGGTGGGGTAGAATGATCGCGTGAATTAAAATGGTAAGATCACAGGTTGTTGGTCATTTTGGCACTGAAATTGGCACGACCGTGGTGACCTAAAGGGTAGAACGGCTGTGCTGGGTAGCACGATCGTGGTGAGCAAGGTGATGGTGGTCGTGGTGCATTGCCACACCCATTCTTCAGTTATGTAGAACGACCGTGCTAGGTGGCACAACCATGGTGGTTGTCCCTTGCACGGTCGTGGTGCTGTCTGCTGCTGCACTTGGGCTTGATTCTTTGGATTTCCTTGGACATCTTAGCTTCTATGGATCTTTGGCCACTAGGGGTAGGTTGAGGGAGCATCAAACTTCACTTTTGGATTCTCTAAGGGTAGATAAACCCTAGGATCACTCATCTCTCTCTTCCATCAAATGTGGTCCAAATGCCTGAAAAACATGCAAATAATGTCCATAAGTGCATTTTACACAATATGCATATTGAGGGAAATAACATGTAATCGAACAGGTATAGATGCGATTGAAATGCAAAATGTCACAAGATGAATCCCTAAAATAGGGCTGAATCAATACTCCAAGACAAAGGCAAAAGTTGAACATAGATGAGAAAATCGAAGGCAAAAGCCACAAAAGAACAGTTTGCAACAAAAAGATGGCTGGAAATGTTTTTTAAAACAGTAGTGTTGTGTAGGCATGAACCCCAGTCCATGGAGGGTTTGGTGTTGTCATACCATCACACACTGCCTGCACGATGACTTCAGATGTTGTGTACACTGTATGGTTGGAGAAGGCGACCCGAAGAATGTAGGGAAACTTCGTTAGGGAGGGTCAACCAATAGAGAATAATTAATAAGAATCAATGGATGCACATGAAGGAAGAAAAGTTGAGCACATGGGGGGCGCCTGACGGAGAAGAAGGCAAAGAGAAGTTTCTTAGTTTTTGTGCAAGATGGAGAGGGGATTGAGGGAGTTGAACGGGCACATGAGGCATCAAGGACCGTGGGAGTGTGAGACTTTTTTATTACTGAGTGAATACCTAGGGGTGTAGTAGGACATGAATGTACTAATGATATAGGACTCTACTGCCTTCCAAATGCAATCCTAAAATGATTTTTACACAACTAAACATGGGATTTCACTTAATCATAGGATTAAAATCCTATCCCATACACAATACCACAAATGAAACGGGTTCCTAGAGAATACTCAAACAATGACGAATTGTTGGGATACCATTGTAGGTCAGTTAGTTGAGTTTCTTATCTAAAATATCAGAAGACAATAGTGGATGGACATTTTATATTGATCATTGGATGAGTTTCACAAAGGAAAACTCATCTAATGCATGTATTTAGAATTACCTTTTACAATCATCCATTTGAGGTTTGCATAGAAGCCATAGATGGTTTTTTTCTCCAAAGATGGTTGTTGTAAAACAAATTTTATTGGCAAATAGAATCATGATTTTAGGATAAAAGCATCTCTAAAATGCCCAACTCCTACAACCCACTATCTTCATAGGCTCTAAAGGGGACATGATACCTAGGAAGCAATTGTTTTATCCCTTTATAGCATTAGCATGGTTGGATGTATGTCATCAAAAGATATGATCCTAGAGCTGGTAGAGGGCATAAATTCTAGTATCTCCTTCCTTGGGTTTTGGCATGGGTATATCTTCTTCTCTTGAACATGCTAACCACAATGAAATAAGAGAGAGAAATACCTATAGAAGGGAGAACTTGGGTGTGAGAGAGTGAATTTAAGGTGTAAAACATCTAAAGGCTAGGATTTAGGATTCATACATGGTACAGGGTGAAGAGGAGTAGTAAAGAAGGGTATTGGATCAATAAAAATGAAGCCGAGAGGGATGTAATTTGTTGGTGGTTCTTTTAAAAAACACTACACAATAATATCATCTAATTTTCTAAAATAAAACATTGACCAATGACAACTACTATGAATCACCATGATAGCCCGTTTGCTAATTTTTTCTATGAAAAACTAGGTCAACAATAGAATTTGTCCAAAACTATGAAATTTTCTAAAATCTTGCCCAGACGTCCTAGAGAAATGCAAAAGTGGGCATGATAAATATCATTAATATATTACTGCATTTTTATGTCATCCTTGATAACTTTTTGAACAAAAAACCATTAGAAATCACATTGGTATATTTAAAAATGAATGTTTCACATAGAAAACAATCAAATTTTATCAATTGAGCATGATGAAGGGATGGAATAAGTTCAACTAGGGGACATACAATTGTCACCAAAAGAAGTGGTATGGAGTTTTGATCTAATAAAGTAAATTTTGTTTATGGGTAAATGTTTCGTGAAGATGTCCTTTAGTTGATTTTCTATATCCAAATGTTTTATATATATGTATATATATATAAATAAATATATATATATATATATATAGAGAGAGAGAGAGAGAGTTAGGCTAGAATGCACTCGAGGTACAGATCACATTGTACATCCCAATCATGTTTGCCTATCTAGACTATGTATTCAAAAAATCTAATCCATGGATCTTCAATTTTATAATAATAATAGACCACATATAAAATTTGACCCCATTTGAATGAGTGTAAGTCACTCATCCAAAGACAAAAAAATTGACGCACATAACTAATTTGAAATGCTTGATTTGTGCATCTTTTAGATGTATGACCTATAAGTGTCCAGATGAGGTCAAATTTATTATAAGCGCAAATCCAGTATAGTGTTTTTTTCACTCCAAAATGATCAAGATCAAATCAATGTTGATTTATCTTCTATTTCTTCTATAGAAGATAAATCAACATCTGACCTCTCTATGACTAATGATCGGATGAGACCTAAATTGTTAAGAAGATCAATGGTTTATATTTCCAAAATAATTTCTTTGTGATGGAAAATGATTGAGGTGTATAGCGTCTCTGATACACTCGAGTGTATTCTAGATTAACTATATATATGTATATATATGCATATATATATATATATATATATATATATATATATATATATATATATATATATATATATAATACCCGTACCAGTAACAAATTTTTAGTTAGAAAAGTAACTATTTGGTCAGAAAAGTAACATTCTGGACAAAAAAGTAAGTATGTTGACAAAAAAGTAACTATTCAACTAAAAAAGTAAAATCGGGTGGAATACATAGTAAAATCACATCAAAATATATATATTTATCGATGATGTCATCAAAATTGATGTTTTCAAAATATATTTGAATTAAAAGAAAGTAACTTCAAACTATGTTTTGGAAAGAGAGAAGATTCTACTTTACCCATGACATTATCATTATCTAGCAAGAGTGAATGTCTTTATATTCTCAAACCAATCTTAAGATTCTTGTTTGTTATCATAAACACATTATGAAAATATAAACAACATTAGCTAAATTTTCATTGTCAAAGAAATCAGGTTGAGACACAATACATCCTTATATTTCTGTCCACTTAAAAATGTATTTTACATTCAATTTGTTATAAAAAAACTTGACGACAAGAAAAGAGAACCATTACACAAATTTACAATAAACTTGCTAGCAGTGCATAGTTGTCATCAAATTGATGCCTTATTATTGATTATATTTATGGGACACTAACCTCACTCTGTTAATTAGAACCTTTCCTTGTTCATATAAATTGTATTGTATATTTTTATCATTATGTATTAGTACAAGTTTCCAATCATTACCTTTAAGAGATTCCTTATGGGACATGGGCTCCTAAAATCACCAGTTCCTTGCAAGTCTCTAATGAATTCATATTCATCCTAGTTTTAATTGTATTTCCAACTTAATTTTGTATTCATTCTCCTCATTTTACTTTCAAACTAGTTTTTATTAATTTTTCTTATTTCTATATTAATTTGTAAGGATTTAATCCAAGTTCATAATTTCTATGGCAGGTTCAAGCTTCATATTATCTACATTAGTGAAGGAGATAGTAAATATTTTTCATAATTGGACTATATAATGATTTATCTATCTTTTTATCGGTTAACGGTTTTCATCAGTCAAGACTTCATCAACACAAGCCCTTCTCCACACACCAATAGCACCCCAGGGGGTGGGTCTTCATTATTCTGAACTTCCATTAGTTCACTTGACATTCTTACTGATGGACTTACTCACTCCATCTGTTGGTTCCCATATCCCTACATTTTCATTAGACCTTCTACCTTCCCCATGATCATCAATGAAACCCCTACCAATTGAAATGTGGCTCTTGTCAACCGAAAAAGCTATACTCACACACTAAAGAAACACTGACCTCATCTACTGATGAGGCACCTACCTATTTACCTAGTGATGATGTTTTTGCACACATCAACCAATGGGTTTTCTGTCCTTCTGTCTATCGATGGAAACTTTGAGAGTCATGATACCTCTCGTCTTCCTTGCATAGTCACCCATTCATCAACAGGTGGCTAGGAGGGTTCCAAACCCTACCATCCACGTATAAATACAAGACCTACTCCTCTTTTAAAGGGAACCACTTCTTTAGCCTTCAAGATGACAAAATCCACTCTCATCCTCAAGAAGATGATCCTCAATAATGGGTTCCATAATTTGACAACCACATTAACTGACAACCACTACTCCATCAAGGTTTTGCCTCCTTTCCTCAAAAGATAAGAGTGGTGACGCCTCCACCGCCATCCTCATTCATGAATCATATCCAAGTGAGGAAGACAATATAGAAGAAGGGTCACCCAACGAAAATTGTGGGTGTAATTTACTACCACATTTTATTGGCCCTGTCTCCTAGCATGAGGACTTTTGTCACAGATACCGACGTTGCATCTTTTCTATGCACAAATATGTTGGATGTCTCTTTCCTTTCCTATGTTTATTCAGATCTTGCTATGGCGAGTGAGTAAATTCTTACACTAGGGCGTTAAGAGTAGCCCCACTACCTACTTTTTGTTTTATTACTTTATTTGTATGTATGAACCTTATTACATTTTGAATTAGGCATGTTATGCTTGTACACATGGTTGATCATCAGTTTTACATGTTTATCATGTACCTTTGTGAAGAGTACTTTTCAATCTAGATCTAGGATATCGATTGTTTCTTATTAAACCCTTATAGTGAACTTCAGAAGGGTGTTTTCCAATGCAATGGGTATAGGATCTCTAGGTAATACAACAACAAGTGTAGTTCTCTAGGTAATACAACAACAAGTGTAGTGTGATATTTGTCTGAGTTTAATCTAAACACCCAAAGAGGGATTTACTAGGCCTCAATGTTATTTATTCATGCTTGTTTGGGATGTAGTGAGATAGAGAACATACATAATTGTGGTGAAACCCACTTACCCTAGTGTTTCCATCCATCTATGATCTTAACTTCAATTTAGTATTTTTATTCTTGCACTTAGCATAAGTAATAATCAACCACGTTTTGTGTTAAATACTCTTCGTAGATTGGTTAAATTGATCAATCAGTTCTCAAAAAACATTCTCCTTTGGGTTCAACCCTAAACTATATTGCGATAAGAACTACCTACTTGTGGGTGGTATGGTCATACTAATGTTTTTGAAAAATGTAGGGATCTCATCCCCAGTGAATTTTCTTTTCCGGTAAATCTTAACACTGGTTTCTCTTGGTTTTACATTCTCAAAGAAATCACCAATGTTGAGGCCCATTTCTGGTTTTTTATGAATTTTTGAATTGGATCCTTGCTTTCCTCATCTTGTGAGCTTTCTTAAAGAGATTCATGATCAACTACTATCTTCTTATCATAGTGAACTATGGTGCCCAACCCTTGTCATTAGACCACGACATTTGATGTCTGATTTATTTCATTTTGAAAAATATCACCTAGAACATTATAAAAAACAACACTAATAGAAAAGGAAAGGTTAATTTCATGAAATTTGACATTTATAGATTCTTCTACTCTATCATATTTTTATTGTAACAAAAATAAGCTCTACTATATAGAGCTTAAACAAGGAATATAGATTTATTAGACTTACATCAAATTTGTTTCATCTATTCTTGGTGTTGAGATCAAATCACTAGAAACTAAAGACATAAAAGAAATCTATATAAGGTATTCTTCTGTACCATTTTTCATCCTGCATTCTCTAAAAATGGGATGAGAAGAAATTGTTTTAAAACAAAACAAGAGATGTTTATGAATTTGGTCTAAAATATTTTTGGGGTGTCATGTTCCAAAAGGATGGTCCTATCCATGTCTTTTAGGGGTTATTTTTCTTTTCTACGACCCCATTTTCTATGTTCTATGGGATGCACATATCATGATTCACCTCAAAAATACTATATTAAATCATTATTAAATTATCCCCCATGTCAGTACATATGAACAATATTCTACCACTACCATCATTAACTATGTTTTACAAAGTGAAATAATGGTTCTAACAGTATCACTTCCAGCAACAACAATGAAAGTTTGTATAGAAAAATCATCAACAATCACAAGAAACTTTTTCTATAGTAACGTCTAGGATCTTCATGTTTGGGAGAAAATAATCTTAAATGAAATGATTGAACTACTGTATCACCAAGGTGCACCTTCTTTTTATGTATCCCATCAATAGTACTATGTACTTAAGCGCTCTAATTAGAGAGTAGTACTCAAATTCTTGACTTGATGGGAAGTTGAATCCAGTCTATGAATGAGTGAGGAAAAAACACACAACTGAGGCTATTTTTGGTCTATGGGGTCAATCATCATTGTCAAAACACTACTACAGCTTGGGAACTGGGTCCAAGATTTTAAATAATATTAGATCAATTCCACTTCAGTAGGTGGGGCATACATGGGCATGCGCCACTTCATTCTTGAACTATGTAGTACGGGAATGGGAAATGGCTATCCACTAGGGCAAGATGGATCCACCCTTATGCCGCTAGAAGTAAATGGGTGTGTGTTGATATAGGGAATAGATTATGAGGTCATATATCCGAGCCCTGACGGGGAACATCTAGTGTCTAAGCTAGGCGATTGTCACATTTCATGATTTGAGCCATCATATTAAATGATATTACAAGTAATGATTTTACTACCATATTACCATGGTTCACTTCATTTTTAGATAGCTCATCAACATGTACTCCATGGCCAAGCATGCCCTATCTAGAGTAATGCTAGGATGAGTGGAATGTCAGGAAGTTAAATCCTAGATGTGATTGAGCGAGGACAAAGTGTGTAGATGAGGCCAATCAGGGACTTTGGGGCTTGAGATCATTCCCAAAAATCTACTAGAGCATAAGATTTTGGGCCTAGGGGTTACAATTACATGTCAATGATTATGTGTGCATTGATACAAAAGGATTGACATGAAGAAGTTACAAATCACTTTTGGTGCTAAGAACCAATTTTCATTTGAAGGAGGACATGGTTTTCTTTCCTTCTATTAATTTTTTGCATTTCATATGCTTCTAATAATCTAATCTGGAAAGTCATTTGACTAAGTTTTTTTCAATATCTTAAATTGATGCATATTTACATGACTAGGTTTCCTATTCCATAAATAAACATCCTCTTATCTAAAAGTAAGCATTTTCAAATATAGGCTTAAGAAATATAAGAATAATAACATAGAGTTCACTACTCATATGTCTTATGTATACAACATTGAAGGTAAGGGGATCTACAAATGTCATTCTAAAGAAGTAAATAGAACAAGATAACAATTATCACATTATAGAAAACACTAATAGGGTTGTGATGTAGTCCATCTACAAGTAACACATTCTTTATGCACAATAAATCACCTATATCAACCTCACCCATCACCTTACCCTTACCATTTTCATCAAATGTGACTAAGCCGCTTTTATTATTCTAAAGTTAATTGAAATATATTTTCACTCCCTTGATGTTCTTGGATCAAACACTATCAACAATACATTTACAAGTTTCCTACATAGAAGAAAAACCAGGTTCCATTTAAATCATTGGGCCTGGGAATGCAAACCATGTTGATTGGTTCCCTTCTTCTCAAAGGGAACTATGAAGAGCAATGGTAATTCTTTCTAGAAAAGTTACAAACATGTTTATATTAAGAGATATTGGATTCCTCATGAAATGTTTGAGAGATCATATCTTTTTTATTTTCCTGAAAACCATCATATACAATACCATATTACCAATTTGTTTGTAGAAAGATGTAGGATTTCATAAATAGTCATCCTACCCTTGATAATAATGTATATAGAGTTTCAAAGTTCATAATTATATTGGGTAATAGAGGCAACAATGGAAGAGAGTTTAGCATGATCGTCATTTTCTAAGGAGTCCGAGTAATAATCTCATTGTTTCTACTAGGAAACATGGATTTATATTCAAGAGAATTTATCTTAGCAAGTACTAAACCATTTTTCATTCTACTAACATTTATGCGACAAACCTAAGCATTTGCTCCCTACCTCATAACCATTTTATTGCAACTCCAGATTGTGCTCCTTAAATATAGCAATATCTTTTAACATGCACATATTAACATGTTATAACGCACCCTTTTTGTCATACAAGGAAACAAAAATCTTAGTTGGATTTTTGGTTTTGGACTTGCAATAACAATTAGAGGCATGAGATGAAAGTATTATTTCAAGAAAATATTATTTATAGAGTTAATTGAGATCTACCTTATATACCTCATCAATTCACTTGATCTTGCCATTAGATCAACTAAATCACTTTAGGCTTGAGAAAAGACTCAATAATAATTGAATATTTATTTGTCCTTCGTGTTCTTCCACTTGTACTTATCCTCATTCTTGTGTCTATATTCCCTCTTCTTGTGGCCCTTTTGGTGGTGGTACTTCTAAATTTTTGTCATGCATTCGTGAAGTGTCCCTTTGGTCACATTCATAGAGATAGTAAGAGTATGAGTTGGGCTTGACATTGGTGTACAAGTCCTCTTCATCACTTTGAGAGTGATCTTCATTGAAAGAAAATCTTGAACTTTGACAAAAACATCCTTGTTCTTCATAGCAGACTCTTCCTTCTCATCTTCATCTTTCACTTTTAGCTTCACTACATAATTTTGGAAGCTACCTATGAAGTCATCAAATTGATGCTTTTAGAGGTTGGAGGACTACTCTATAATTATCACCTTCTACTCAAAGCAATAGGGGGTTACAAGGTTTTTTCACATTTCTTATTGGACTTCACATGATTGCAAAGAGCACCCAGACCATTATTGATGCATAAAGATCTTGAGTACATCTCCTCTGTGAACTCTGTCATGATAAAATTGAACAACTTGAGTTGGTGTTGAAGCATGTTTGTCTTTGAGTATTGACTTTTTTCATCCCTTCATGAGTGATGGAAAGCTTCTTTCACATCTCCATTGTTTTTTCACAAGAGGAGATCTGCTTGAGCTCATAGGAGGAAAGAGCAAACCGTAGAGAATACTATTTTCCTTAGAAATTAAGTTGATCCCTCTTCTTGGTGTCTTAATTGAGTTCGTTAAGTCAGGGATGGGAATGATGTAGGGGAGATCCCATATATTCCACATCTCACAAATTTTCTCTTGCATGCACAATGGCATCAACCTCTTCTGATATCAGTAGTTTGAGCGATCAAAGACTAGTGGGCGGACGATGTAGCCTCCCTCAAGGTTAAGACACCCATGAATGCTTTTGCCCATCTTCTTCTACGCATGGAAGTACTTCTTGGAGAAGACCATTATCTAATACCATTTATAGGATCTATGATATTAATGGAGCTATCAAAAACGTAAACAATATATTTTGGACCTTCAAATTATATAACAAGATAAGTGAAACAAGTGCTGCAAGCAAGGTATATAGAGATTCAACAAACCATAATTTAAGTAAAGTGTTTAGAGTAGTTTTGACTTAAATTATCTTATATCTACTACCTATAGCGGTTAGCCTCTATCATTTTCAAACCTCAACTACCAACTTCAATTTATCACTACAAGAGTATACACGAAGAAGACCTCTCTTTTCATATCAAGAGTAACTAAATCCCTTTTTTAGAAAAGAAGACATTAACCTCAATTAAGGGATAATATTCCCTTACCTAGGGATCCTTACCTACACCTTCATTATATAAGGAAGGGCTTCATTCAACCATTTTAGAAAAAAGAGATCATAAGAGAGAGGAAATATTCACAAAATAATAATTGGGGTTAGCTCTCTTACAAGTAGCCTATTCACTCAGATTTAATTATGAAAGTTACCAATCTCAAGGGAGTTCTTAAGGGTTGTTTGAGGAAAAATATTTCATTTATAGAATGGGGGCTACTTTCTAACCTCGATATACCCTCAAATCACTTCTATTCAAAGTTGAGGGCTCCTACTAGTCAATAGAGTAGATTCTTATGAATTCTGTTGTTTGTGGGGGTTGAGGTAGAAAGTTAAATGATATATTTCCACTATTGGTTCTCTCTAGTAGAAAATTAAGAACTCTCAGGAAATATAATTTACAATAGAGTAGCTCGTATTCATTTAGGAAATACTTGGTTGATGACTAGACATAGGGTTACCTTGATAGTTCAATTTGTAGGGTTTCTCCTTTGAAATCCTAGCCAATGACACTACCTAGGCCATTCTTGCTTTCATCATCAGCTTGGGTGAAACTCATTTCACAAAATTATTTAGAAATTAGTCCCTTTATAGTTATAACCTTCAAGTTTCCTCTAGGAAAAGTGGACTGACACTGCCTATTGGGGCTAGTCCTAAATATACCAAAATCCATTAATTAGTCATTCCAATATTTTTTTTATAATTTAGATTAATTATAATTCTTGCGATCAATAAAAATTAGTTACCAACAATAATTACATATAATTCCTTTCGTTCTTCAATCTTGGATCATTGTGCATGACTTGACGTGAATTCTCCATTTCTAGGGTTTGAAATTTGAGGAAAGGAAAATGTATATATAATTTGAAATGGTAATTGAAGCAGTAGATAAATATGAATGGAATGGTGAAGTCATCACAAAATATAGATAATGTAAACTATAGAGTAAAAAGATAAGTATTTTATTAGAGAAACATCTCATTTAAGATCTAAATATTAAATTGGGTGTGATATAATTATTTATAAGAAACATGTTATTTTCTCTAATCAAATGTACGACAATGAGGCACCAATGAGGCAATTCCATCAAGGAAAATAGTAATTTTAGGACGTATTCATGATGGGAAATTAACATATTTGTGGGGATGTGATCTAGAGTGAATTTAGACTATTATATTTGTATAATCATTTTTATTGTTGTCTTGTTTATGCCCTAAAATACCAAATAGAAAGGTGAAGGGTATCCAAAGAAAATGCATTGTGATGGTTCCAAATTGAGCTTGCATATAATGCAAGGGAAAGGGCCATGGAAAGATCTTAAATGGAGTTTTGGCCCTACATATATTGTTTTGATGTAGAGAGATTGTTGGAAAAGATTATGGTTAGATCCCATATCAAGTCTCTAAATTTATTGCAGAGTGGTGAACTTGAACATGTAAAGGAGAGGAATGTTTAAAAATGGTTGATGAAAAATGTTTTGGCCTATAACTGAATGATGAAGGTTCATATTAAGAGTGAGAAATGATTATAAATAGTTTTTCAAGGAAGAGGGGAGGGAATGCAATGTTATGTATCAAGCTTTTGAAAAAGATGTTTCATTTCCAAGGAGAATCTATGCGGCTTAAGATAATTAATATATAGTAAGAAAGTGGGTTAGGAAAGTGTAGGTGTGTAAGGAGAGAACTATAAAAAATTCAAGGGTTTAACCAAAACTATTATTTTAGTTTTCCATTTGTAGTGGATGAGATAAGGTTAGGTAAGAGATTGGACAAGGATGTATCCCTCACAAAATAAAGGAACATATTCACATGGGTTATACCATACTGCACTCTTTTTGTTATATTTCAACTTGAGAAGTTTGACCAACAACAACTCTAGTTTAAGTATTAATGGAAAGAAATGCATGCTAAACATGATATAGGTACATGGATTTTTTTTACTACATCAACCATGTACCATGGAGTACTTTCTTTTGTAATAAGATGGATGGTAACCTTAAACTAGAGGTTAAATATAAAATAAACCCATATCTATATTGAGTTGTTTTCATATGAGGTTTGTTTTACTTTACCTTCATTTATTGATCCCAAAAAAAAATCTTCTACACCATTTAATATTTTCATAAGACCAACCAAGGATTTAATTTTCATATTTGAGTAAATCTAGCCTTGTTTCCTGAGAGTATGTAATCCACAACTACAAGTCCTCCCTATTCGTAATTTCCCCAATGTTTCTTATATCATATTATGGATTTTATTTAGTTAATAAATCATTTATTTGAGTATTAAAACAATTAAAGAAAACTAACAAACCACCTATGTTGTATTCAATTCTAACACATGGATCAAACTAATCTAGAATACAACCACTGGATTGATATAACAAACTTGGCACTAGGATAAAATTCTAGGAACTAAGACGGTTCTAAAATATCTTGCTTCATTAAGATCAAACACTAAGTCTCAGAATAATCTTTATAAATTCACAATTAGCATTTTGAATAGCTAAACATTATATATAAAGTCCAACATGAATTTAGTGACAACAACTCTAAGTTGGATTGATAAAGTAAATAACTTCTTAATTTTGTTATGTTGAATATGTAATTCATTTACTATACGTTAAATATGGGTGGGCTTATATTTTTGGTAAGTGTGTTTGGCAACATAGTTTTGATCTTTCAAGCACTCATCTTGTTTAGATTGCATTAAGATGACATGTTATCTTTAAATTATGGAATGCTTTCCATGAATGTCAAGGGATATAAACATCACTTATTAATTAAGTGTAGAGTCTATGCACATACACAAATTAATATGGTCAAAAAAATAAAGGGATGATCCCAAATTTAGAAATCAACAGTGTGTTGTTGCAGACACACCATGCAAAACATCATAAAGGACCAGAGAAATAGAACATGATGTGTGCAACATCAGAATCTTCAACATGCAAAATACACACAAGGCACAATGTTTGGTCCTGCTACATGATGTGTCCCTCATCAAACTCTACATTCGAATTTATTCAATAGTAGATATACAACATGTTATCATTAGTAGAAACACATGTAGTTTTCCAATTAAGATGACACTCGATGAGACAATCTACAAACATGACATGTAAGTCAATTATTTTCAAATGTTTGTGTTGTCATGGACATTATAAGTTGTGTTGCATTATTTTGGGAAAAAATTAAAAATAGAAAAAATTTATAAGAAGAGGGGTTTCTGACCTTATGTTTGCTTTAGTTTTCCAACATTGAACACATAACAAATATCCTTCCAACCCTTTCTTGAGAAAGAAATAGAGAGAAAAAAAGGCTAGAGAGAAAGAATAAGATAAGAAGGTAGTCAAAGTTTGGAATGATGAAATATTCACGAAATCACAAACCTATGGCATATCCTTCATCATAATTTTTTATTCTTCTATTCTTTCTAATTTTTGTTCTAAAAGTACTATTGTTTCTTGGAAGAAAGTTTTTTTCATCCACATGAAAATGCATGTTCTTTAAAAATTGGGATAACTAATGTCTTCATTATATTGGATCACCAGTAGACATGAGCTCATGGTTTAGTATATCTATTTTGTACTTTGTCTTTTCTATCTATTTTGGTTCAAGGCACATTTTTATTTCTTTAATTTAATCACCCTACAATGAAGTTAATGTAATTATTTGGTTAACAAAAGTTTGAATGTCTAAAATTGTGATTTATAACTAATTCTTTATTAATTATAAGAATGCAATAAAATCTATGGCTATATGTCCAAACTAAAATTATAAAATTACATAGGATAGTTTGGATGAAAATAATATTGTTCGACACAATTCTCATGTTCCTTAGGTCAAAATATAGGACAAATTGTTTGTGGAGTCTGCAAGATATAAATTTTGTGAACCAATAATTTTAGCTTGTTAGAAACATTAATAGTTGTCTGTAAGTAATTATTTGTAACCACCCCATCCTCCTGTTATCCCCAATCAAGGTGGACCGAGAGGGAAAGGTCCATTATAATAATTCCTTGTTCAAGGTTTAGCAAATAACCAATAATAATAAAAAAATATAATTAAATAGAAAAGCGTTTGATAGCATTATGAAGATAGAATCTCCTAGAGGGAGTTATATGGAATGGAAAAGTAATGTTTGCAAATAAAGTAAATTTAACTACCTATAATCCTCCAGGGTAACTTTAAGCATTGTTTCTTTTGGTGCCTTCTTCTCTAGATATTCATTTTTCAGATTAATGGAACCTAAAATGACATGAAATAAAAATGTAGTCAATATATCGAGATATACTGAGTATGTTTGAGAAATAAAATATACACATGTAGGTGTAACAAGATAATCATCCATAGTAGAAATTATCATTAAAAATTAAATGTGCATTTTCTATGGTGTGCCCTCTTTTAGGGGACCCTTTTCATGGGGAATCCCCCCTTTAGGGTTTGTTACTATAGTGGAATCTCAAAACCTTCCTTTTCAAGCTTGGTTTCATAACGACCTTCCTTTCCAGGCTTGGCCTGTCATAATCTTCCTTTCTAGCCTTAATCATAAGTGATTCCAATAATCCCTTCTTTTACCCCATGGTCATTCAACTGACCATATATAACTATTCAGTGTTCCAACAAGTTACATTTTATATAAGATGACACTCATAGGGGCTTTATAGATTGCAGGAAGTAAATAAACAATCAAGTGGTTTAGTTGCAATTTCATTTGAGAAACTTTGGGAAACATAAGTCGATAAGGCGAGTATTCTTAGACTGAACCACATACCTTTCCTCAGATATGTCTTAACTTCCATGAAATCAAGTGAATGTACAACCAATAAAGCAATTATCATGTAATTGAATGTATAACTCCCAAGAACTATTGTGTTCACAAAATATCCAATAAGACTGACTTGGGTTCTAAGTTGGGGTTTTATCATCAAATTAGAGTTTCATTAGGATTCGGCTTCCCAAACCCTAATTATCATATTTTTAATACTTTTCATCTTAGGAAACCCTAATTTTTGCAAAATATGAACTTTTAACCTATATTAGATCCAAGATACTCTTTTTATCAAATTAACTCAAACTTTATACATTAAGAACAGTTAATCATGTTATGACCATCCAATTCATGAAATTTGGATTTTCATATGTTAAACATTACTTAAGTTTGCATCTCTATATACTTTTAGAATTCAAGTGGTAAAAACCATGGAACAAATTTTTTTGGATTCCTTATATAATTTTATCAAAATCATATATTTATATGCCATATTTGAATCTACCATTTAATTAATTGTATTTTTGTAAGTTCATTCATTTTGTACCAATTAGATTTCACCACCTAGGCGAGTGACTGGGTAAATAGACGTGTCGCGGGCCATGAGATAATCAACCAGATAGTGCCACATCAACGGCTTACGCTTGCTTGGCTAAGTGAGGAAAGAGCATAAAAGGCAAGAAAGCCCTTACCTTGCAGCTGAAGATGCGGAAGTAGGGAAGTATAATCCCTAAGGCTCATCTTCAACCTCTACCTACATGTGAGTAGTGTTTGGGAGAATCAACTCAACATTTGATTCTGGGATCTGGGATTCTAGAGCGGAAAGCAAGGGTATTGCCACCTTTTGCTTGTTCGATCAAACCTGATCATGGTCATAATTGGCTCAGAGATGGTCAGAGCAGAGAGAACAATGAGGGATATCTCCTGTGTTGCTTTGAGAAAAGGTGAGAGGAGAAAGACATGGATAGAAGAAAAATTGAGAGAAGAAGTAGCAATGTCAAGTCTTGCAAAGTCTCTTAGAGGATTTGTTGGCCTCACATATAAATTTCTACCCTCTTATATAGCCATGGCCCAAAGGGTTGGGCACCAATTGGGTTGGCAATTTGGGAAAAGTTATTATATTCTTGCTAAGTAGGCAAAATCAGGGGTTACCAAACTCAGAATTGTCTCCCTAATTTTATGGGAGGATTTCTAGGCCTTTGATTTAATAGGAGAGAGAGAGTGAGGTATGAAAGGGAGAAATAGGAAACACTATATCTAGTTCCTAAACTACCTGAAGGTTAATGATGATCCCCTAACCATTGATCCATGATTCAAGGGTCATTCGATGAGTGACAATAATAATAATTCGAGCCCTAGCTTTCCAAATTCATATTAAAATCTGAAGTTTAATATTTGATCAATAATCCCTTTCACTTTAGGAAACATAATTAATTCATATCTCTCTCTTCCTTCAACAAATTGATCTGCAAGATTGGGTGTCAAAATACAAAATTTAGAAGTACTTATCTTTTCTTTTAAGAAATTGCTTTATTTGAATCATTTGAAGGGATCCAACATACCCTTCTCTCACCTAAACTTGGCAAGAAT
This sequence comes from Alisma plantago-aquatica, assembly GCA_963693085.1. Classification (NCBI taxonomy): domain Eukaryota; kingdom Viridiplantae; phylum Streptophyta; class Magnoliopsida; order Alismatales; family Alismataceae; genus Alisma; species Alisma plantago-aquatica. The sequence goes on from OY856414.1 coordinate 920,196,356, forward strand.
TATTATTTCAATATATTTTCTCATTAAGTAAAATATTTGGGCCAAAAAACTTATTAGTTTCCTTCTACTAGTCGTTATATATATTTATAAAACAATTCCCTTATATAGTCACATATTGTCCATTACTTTTAGAAATTCATTTGTTATTGAACTTTTCCACTCTTTCTTATCCAATATTTATCATTGGATTATTAAAAATAGTATAACAGATGAAATCTCTTTTCAAAGGAGAAATTGCGTTCTAAATACACACTTTGACTCAATGTTAAGTTGAAAGAGTGGCTTTCTAGAGTGACAAAGTTCCTTTCCATCTCTAGAGTCTCTCCAATCTAGGGCTTCGCTCATCACCCCGCTCATGGCGGGTGGGGAGGGAACCCCCCAACCATCCCAACCACCTTCTTAACTTGCAGTAATGACTCCATGCCTGCTACTACCCCGCCACCGCCACCCTTTTTGCTGGGAACGAACTCCACATTGGTGCACCCACTCCAACCCCCTTTACCCCTACCTCCAATCCTGACACCCTCCCCCAATCCCACCCACCCATTGACTTCTGAGGGCTCTTGCGGGCCTGAGAACCTGGCTGTGGTGCCCTGGTCTTCACCTAGAGTGGACATTACTTTGAAGAGGCCCTAGATTAGCACTCTAGTGGAGGACCAAGAGGAGGCTACCGTGAAGTCACTCCTGGCACCTGAAGACTGGTGAGTTGCTTTCTACAAGGAAGGAGACGAGAGATAGTGGACCACCTTCTCCATAGCGTTCCTAATAGACATGGATGAGTATAATCGCTTCTCCATTCTGGTACATGTGTTGGGGAAGAGGAAGACTGTGATCGATCAACCCCAAGGATGGATGGTATGCTCATGGAATTTGAGAGGTGAGAAAGAAGCAGCATACCTAGATAGTAGCCTTATTCTTATTAGGTTTGGCACCAACAATGACATGAAGAGGGCTACTGAGGATGGGCCATGATTTTCTGACCAGTAACTTGTTCTGGTGAGGAGGTGCACCCTGGAGGATGACCTTCATTTAGCCACCTTAAAGACATCTCCTGTGTGGGTGACGCTACCTGAGATCAGCAGTCACTGGTCTCCTCGAGCTGTGGTAATCATTGCTCATGCTATTGGGACACCTATGGTGTTCGACAAAAAGACTTAGAGAACAAGAGTTAGCTATGGGAGATTCTACTTAGACATTTCCGTAGACAAGAAACCCCCACCAGTTGTGATGGTAGAGCTTCCTGATGGAAAAACTTGGGAGATCAAGGTGTACTATGAGGCCTTACGCAGTTGATGCAGTCAGTGTCGAGTCTTAGAACAATGGACAAACTTGGGAGATAAAGATGCACAGTGAGGCCTTACCCAATTGATGCAGTTCATGTCGAGTCTTAGGACACTTTGATGGAGATTGTTTTGGGCCTAGGCCCCCAGTGTCTGCATCTCCATCCATCTATGTGGAACGATCCAACAGTGGGAACCATTGAGCTTCCTGTCATCCGGTGTCCAAGCAGGGTGTTGCCGAGAAGACACATGGGCAAGCAGTCCAATAATGGGTGTGACAATGACTTAGCATCAGGGCAATGTCACAACATCTTCCACCTCAAGACCCTGAGTGGGCAGTACTGCTATGGCAAGCCAGTATGGTACCTTGCTGCTAAATGGTTCTATCCTGACCATAGTAGGCATGGCTGTCTTAGGGGCTTGCCAGATAAGAATTGAGGTCCATCAAGATGATACTAGGCTCGTCAGGTGGACATGGATACATCCACCTAGTCAATGGTGGGAAGTCCACAAGGGCCTTCACTGGAGGGGACTGAAGTCACAGAGCACTAGGGGAACAAGGAGCATATTCATACATACAACTGGTTCATAGCCCTCAGCTATAAATATGGAGATAGTGAAGCAGTTGGTGATGCGATGATAGCTAATGGTGCCTGCCTTAGCCCTCACCACACCTGTAGTTCCACTAGAAGTGGAAGAGGAGGAAGTAGCATCTAGATCTACTTTGATAGGGGGAGAGGGTCTCACACCCGATAGATGTCCATTTTTACTTGAAATTTGAGTGATGCCTCACTTCCATTAATCCAAAAGAATTTCAAGTCTATTCTCAACAACATGGATGTTAATTTGTGTTTCTATTTGGAGACAGAGATAGGGAGGGACATGAAGGAGAGGGTGGGCACGTTATTCCCTATCGGGTGGAGTTATTTGTCCAACCGTAACCAAGAAAATTTGGTTAGGATTTCCATTGAGTGGAATTTTACTTTCTGGACCCTAGTTCCCATTTCTGAAATTGGACAATATATGACATTAAGATGTTTAAATGAAGGAGGTCTCTCTTGTATCATTTATATTGTCTACAAAGAACATCTTGAGAGTGATAGAACTCCACTGTGGGATTGCATCAGGCAGACTTCCCAACAATAGATTACATGGCTTGTTGTGGGGGACTTCAACATCATGCTCATTGTTGGCAAGAAGAGAGGTGGAAGGCATGTACTGGAGTATGTGCTGGAGAATTTAAATCAAGTTATTGATGATTCTACAATCATGGAGTTGAACATTATTGGCATCCATGTTACTTGGTCCAACAAATAGGGTGTACATAAATGTATAGCTTGCAAGTTGGACAAGGGTTTCATTAAAGAAGTGTGGGTGGACATTCTTCCTAACTCCATTAAAATGGGGTCGCACCCTTTTAAATACCACACCTGGATGCACTTAAACCTGAAAGAGGAGGAGAAATACCCAAAACCCTTTAGATTCCTCAAACTCTGGTGTTCTTGTCCGGGATTCAAAGAGAAGGTGGAAAAGAGCGAGAGAGTAGGTATAGACAGTAACCCCTTGTATATAGTCTGCAAAAACTCAATAATACAAAACTTAATCTAAGGAAGTGGGCCACGGAGAAATTCGACATCAAGAATCTCCTATCCATCACTAGAGAATCTCTTGAGAAATCATATCTATAGGCATGGCTCCATCCTCTCCATCCTGATACCATTGAGGGGGAAAGAGAGATGGAGAGAAGTCTTATCAACCTGGAGAAAGTGCACGAAATTTTTTATTGGCAAAGAAGCAGAATGGCATGGCTCAAAGGTGGTTATCGTAATACTAAGATTTACCACTCGGCTATTAAGAAAAGGGTGCTCAAAAATGATATCTTCTCCCTAGTTAAAGAAGATGAGTCTATAGTGGAGGGCAGGAAAGTTGTGGGTGATGAGGATGTACAATACTTCTATAATTTGTATAACCAACCCAACTTGCAAGATTTTAATGCAGCTCTCCCAGCCTGAAGAGTCAATGATGTTATGAATACCAATCTATGTAAATAGGTTACTGAGGAGGAGGTGAGGATTGAGACTTTCTCCATTGGGCCTTATAAGGCCCCTGGACCCAAAGGGTTCAATGGGAGGTTTTTCCAGGCATCTTGGTAAGTGGTCCAAGATGACATATGTAGAGTGGTGAGATGGTTTATGGCAAGGGGGAGAATGGTGAATGAGGTCAATCACACCTTCATCAAACTCATTCCCAAAAATATACATGCAAACAATCTGACAGATTTTAGGTTGATCACATGTTGCTCGATGTTGTATAAGATCATTGTTGAGATCTTATCAAACCGACTTAAGGTGTGTCTTCCTGATATCATATCATGAAATAAGAATGCATCCATCAAAGGAGGAGAATCTCTAATTGTGCTCTCTTGGCCATAGAGTTCCTTACAGACTTCAGAGTGAAGATTAATGCCTAAAATTCTGGTGTGAAGTTGGACATTATGAAAGCCTATGATTTTTTTAGTTGGGATACACTATGGAGAATCATGAAATCTAAGGGGTTCTGTGAGAGATGGATCACTTTGATGCAATAATGTGTACAAATCACCTTCTTCTCCATCCTTCTAAAATGGGATCCTATGGGTATGTCCACAACTAAGAATGGACTATGATAGGGAAAGCCCCTCTCTCCCTCCTCTTTAGTTTAGTGATGGAAAGCCTCACTACACTGATCAAGGAGGCTGACGATCACAACAAGGTCAACCCTTTTAAGGTCGAAGGAACTAAGGTGATATCCAATCTCATCATTGCTGATGATGTCCTTCTATTCTCTACTGGTCATGCTAAGGGACTAGTGGAGTTTAAGAAGGTCACGATGAAGTTTGGGAAGCTCACATGTCTTTACATGAGTGATGCAAAATCCATGATTTTCCTTTCTAAATCATATGATATGAGAAAGGGAAGGCACAAAAGGGCAATGGAAATCAAGAGAGGATGATTTCCCACCAGATTCCTTGGTGTTCCTTTTTCTGGTGGGAGAGGGTTCTTTAGAGACTACATCATGTGTCTCAACAAAATCAGGAGGAAGCTAGACAACTGGTCGTGATTCACATTTCTTTTGTAGGATGGTTGGTTTTGATCAGATTATTCAAAGTATGGTGTGGTTCTGGTGTGGTCTCTACACCATACCCATCCCGACTACCATGAATGTCAAACGGATGGTGGACTCCTTCTTGTGGAGTGCCAAAGTTCATTGCATTGCTTGGGATACTGTTGTCAAATCCTTTGCACCACGACAGTCTCGGGATAACTAATATGGCAGAGATACAAAGGCAATCCAATCTCAAGAGGATTGATAGGTTCCTTCACCAACCTCAAGGTGTCTGGGCATCTTGGATGAGAGTGAGATATAGTATAGTGATTGGGGGGGTCCAATACCACCATTATTCATGATTCTCATGTGTGGAAATATATGAACACATGATGGGATGGGGTGAGAGATCAATATAGTTGTGATAATGATGCAATATGGACCCTTGTGGATTCTCATATGAACCCTTGGACACCTACAGTGATATTAAGGAAACTATTTATCAGAGACAGAATTGCACGATGGGGATTGGATACTGATGTGATATGCCCCGTTGTGTAGAGAGGAGGAGTCCCACACACACTTGTTGTTTGAGTGTAAGGGTTCTCATTACATTTGGGAACATCTATGGTTGAATAATGGGTGGGGTCATTCCCCGTAAGGTCAGATATTGGAAACCATTCCTTGGACCATAGAGAGGTTGCCAGTTTGGTTTGGTGGCATCTGCCGTACACGGAAATGCTACAATATATGGCAAGAGGAACAATAGAATCCATGGGCTTCCTAACACAAATTACTTTCACCATTTTTATAGTTTACAAAAGCATATTTCTAGTGTTATCAAAGCCAAACCTCCTATAATTGTTAGCCTAACCCCACATAGTGGGTATTGTTGGGATTTTGTAGTCTAACCCCACATATATAGGGTTGGGTTTTTCTTGGGGATCCTTTTCTTTTAGGAGCTTGATAACACCCATTTTATGGTTGCTAGAGCTTATATTTTACTATTAAAACTGCCTCCAAACCTGACTTCCTCCTCGTTTTATCTTATTTGTTGAATAGATATAATGCTTACTATGCTCCTGATAACATTGCCTATCTTTTGCAGAGTTTCTCTTATTTTTCCACCAAAAGAGTGTTAATGGGCCTGCCCCGGCCCATCAACAACAAATTACTTGTCCCGGCCCATTAGGCACGCGATACGACATGCCCTTTACCTGTCACGGTCGCTGCCCGATATGGCAGCAACCCGACGCGGGTGTGCCGTGCAAGAGCTTTGACAGACTGCAACTATTACAGAATAGAGTGCCTTTCCCGCCACGGTTCGCCTTGCCGAAAAAGTCGATAACCCAATACGGCTACCGCTCGGTGTAGTAGCCCGCCAAAGCTCTTACCCGACATGACAATGCAATTTACTTGCAACCCAGCACGCTACGCCCCACCAGCCGTGTCGAGCGACAGGCGTGTCGACCCCTTTCAAAGACACATGAACGGAGAAGACGGAGGACACGTGGCCCAACCAGAGCCACAACTCCCACCAGCCCGCTACCTATAAATAGCAGCTATAGGCCTACGATGGGATGGGTCAGAATCCTACGAGAGCTAACTCTTAGAGCAAAGGAGATAATGTGTCAAGTTCCAGAGCCTGTCGGGCGATACTAGGTGAGCACACCCCCAACCCGAGAGGGATGGGAGGAGTTCACTTAGAACCCGACCCAGTAGAAACATGCAGCATGATACGACCTTCAAGTCTATTTCAACATGTCAGGTCTCTAGCTGGGCTTCAACCTGAGATGGATCATCCATCTATACCCGACAGGAGGAACCCGAGAACCTAAGATAAAGCTAACCTGATACATGTCCTAACACGACACGATACCCAACCTGACATGGCCTACCCGTCACGGCTACAGCCTGACAGGGCCAACAACCCGACATGGCCATATCAGGTAGGGAGTCCTTTCCCGATACGACCCTTACCCATCATGGTTCACGACCCGACACAGTCAAGAAGCCGACACGGTCGTATCCCAATAGGGCTCCTACCCGGTATCGGGTTAGCATTGTCTTAGGGGTATGCTGCTATGTATATCGACCTCCTATATCAATGAGGCTGAAACTTATCTTCCCTTTTTCAACACTTTACTTTCATTTACTACCGCATTGTAATGAAATGTTTTTATCTCTTTATGGTTATTGGAATATGTGGAGTTTATCTCATGTTGTTCTGTGTATGGATCCTTTTTGTAGGATGATTTCTTTATAGCATCTGAGCTATAGTCTCTTCTATTTAGATCATGCTTTTGACTAGCTATCGAATCATGTTTCTTGTTTTGACTCCTTTGAGAGAGGAATGTCGTAAACTTTAGAGTTGGTCTGATTCGGGTGTACGAGAGTACCTAGAATCAGGGTTGCCCCAACATATCTTTCCGCTCCAGCCTATGCCTAGTACCCTTGAGAGAGGGAACTTAGTGCATGGTTAGTGGCACCCCCTTTGAGAGAAGAGGGTGTAGGATGTACGTCTCTGCCTCTTATTATGTTTAAGTTTTCCTCCTTTGTGTCGTACGCCAAGGACAATTTTATCTCCTCACTTTTCCTTTATCTAAAAACCTCCATAAAAACTGCTAAACCCCTAAAATCTTAATCCTTCTGGCAACTCCTCTTGGAGATAAGCTTTTTGTTTATTTCTTTATGATTCTTTCTCGTTGCATCAAAACCTTTTCTCTCAACTTTTCGATGGGCTTAGACAAGTAAAACTTGAGTTCTAAAGCACCATTCTTCCTATCCCTATGTTCGACCCCGAACTACTTTGACCATGTGCTACTTGCAGGAGTCCTAAACATTCGAGTATTATACATTTCTAAAGTATGATAACCTAGACATGTCTCCATTCTTGGACCCATGTTTAAGGCTTGTCAACTTTTTGACGCCATTGTCGTGGATAGGAAACAAATACCGTTCTACAAACTCGAGCTTTACTTGCACTTAGCCAAAAACCTTGTACATATGCATATAATACTGGAAATATTTACTGCACATAGTTTATACAACACACTAATACTTTTACACTTTTCTTTCTTTCCAAGTACTACTTCACCTCATCGACCCCTCATGTATCTAAAAAGTCATGGCTGAGCAGGCCCCCGAAGCTTGATCCCTGCGCTCTTTTGTCTAAGTCAGGGCAAACGAAGAGAGGAATCTAGTGGTTGAACAACCACTCAATGTTGCCAACTTTGAGTTGAAGCCTGCTTTCCTCTAGTTGCACGATACCTTTATGCTACCCAGCATGCCGGGCTTCTTTAATAATCATGTCGCCCAAGCCATGTAAATGCATATCGCGCAACGACTTGTTTGTTGACCTAGTTCTGCAAGGGCACTACCAGGCAATTTGCACACCGAGTGATATCACCCATTAGAAGTGTGTTAGGCTGCCGTGTTGCCTAGGTTGTATCGTCTAGTGTGCCCGCACTTGCAAAGATTAAACCGGTTTCCCAAAGACGTACCGGCCAAGTCTGTTGCCTCACGCAGACCCATGTCGCATAAGGAGCGCGTTGGGCCACCCATATCAGGCGAACACATCTTTATTGCTCCTCACGGTACCGCATGACGCACAACCTTCTTGAAATCTTTGCGATGCAACGTGATTAGACAGATTTTACCGTGCTTTAGAAGACGATTTGCGTGCATGCGCGACATGTGTCCCTATTTTCACCCTCTTTACCCCACTCACGGATGGCTATATATAGCAACTCGAGATTAACCGTGTTGGGTTACCAAGTTACCTGCTTTTACTCCCGTATTGCGCACTCTCTCACTACCTCAAGCTCCCGCACCGGCCTTAGCCTATCGACCTTCGTGTCACATTCCAGATCTTCCTACCCAACAAAGGTAAAACCCATGACACCCTACATATCTCGTGATTGTGTTTCACGCAGATCATATCGACCAACCTTATTGTGCGCCATCCATATCATGTTCTTTCCCGTGTCAGGCAGAACCTTTTTAACGCATATCGAGTTTCTGCTTATCGCGCGATAAGCATGTCGGCTTTCCTACCGCTTTGTTTTACATCGATCTTATGCCTATGTTGCGTGATACCCATATTGCGCGACATGATAGGGGGTAAAGTCTTTGAACTCACAATGGTGACCTTACCTCTTAGTTTGTTTCACCACAATTTCATCCGTGTCGCACGACACGAGTATTGCACGACACAATGCTTCGCACGTTTCCGATGGCTAGCTTACCACGTAAAGATGTTAATGTGCTTACACCCTGGTCGCACAACACCCATATCGTGAGGTATGTCTACCGAGCATCCTTACCGTGCAGACCCAGTAATGCGGAGTTGTCGGATACTAGTTTGTCACTAAAACCATATCACCCATACCTTATCGTTTCTTTGGACTTGACCTGTGCATCATTTTCACCCTCCACCCAATATCAGTTTGTCCTGAGTACCATTTGAAAAACATATCAGTCTTCTAATATCGGGTACTTACGTATTGCGCGCTAGGTTTCCATAAGTTCCTGACCCAATATCGGTTCTAAGCGTATCGCCCAACCCATATCGGGAGACACTTTTACTTTTGCCTTCTGCCCGATATCGGGTTAATACAAGTTTGATCGAATAACTTTTTTGACTTAACTTCTTTGTCTAATCATTGTAGAAAATGGCACGCCCCAAGCAGACCGTTGTCTGAGTTGATGAACAAGGCCAGAGGATCAACCCTGAGGCCACAAATGAAGCCACCACCAGGAAAAAGCACCCCAATTCGGAGACGACTAGGCCCTCATAGGTCGAGAAGCGGCACAGGGTATAAGCAACCCCACCCCCAAACACGACGGTAGAACCAGAGATCTTGGCCCACTCATCAGGCCGGTTTGTGCCCAGAGACGAGGAGTACCGACATCATTACACGGAGTTAGCAGCAAAATTCTACTGACCAACCCGGTTCTGTCATCAAGCATCTTTCCACCAGATTGGCATCTTCGATAGACTAGAGAACGTATTAGAAGTTGCCGGACTATAGAAGATATGCTTCAGCTACTCCGCCTCCTACACTGAGCTCCCAAAGGAGTTCATCTCCTCCCTCCACTGAGTTTCAAATACCCCAGAGGAGATCAAAAGGTTCAGCAGAGCAGACAGACTCCAAGGGTGCCTCTATAATGTCGAGCACGACATCTCAGAGGGGCTGCTCAATGAGATATTCTCCTCCAGCGAGGCTAAAAGAGAGATGTTCAATAATAGTGCCCGGATCACCGAATGTGATGGCTTTGACCTAATCACGCTATGGAGGAGGCTGACGGGTGAATCCTCCTTCAAGTCGGGAAGCAAAGTAGCGGCGGACCACTCATGCTTCTGGAGGATTGTGCACAAAATAGTGGCAAGCCTGCTCTTCAGCAAGTATGAGATGAGCAATCTCTACACTGAAGAGCTGCACTTAATCTGGTACACGATGGAAGGCAAGTCGATCAACCTAGGTCAGTTTCTACTGAACCGCCTCCATCCTATAAAGGACGCCATAAAGGAGTACAACATGGGAGGGTCGTCAACCTGATAGCGGCAGGGCTAGGGTACCCAAAGGAGCCGCTCAGCCTGTCGCGCACCCGGGGTGATGACAAGATCGACATCAAGTTCCTCACCAGGGCGAACATAATCAAGAAGGATGACACCGCCTCTTCTACAAGTTTGTGAGGACAAATATCCTCATGCCCCTCTCACTCTGCGTCGACTACGATGTAGAGAAACTGGTCTTCACAATAGCAGATATCGAAGTTGTGACCATTGAAGCCACTTACACCGCCACAAAGACCATCCAAGAGAGGATGGCTGCCGTAGGGAGGCCCACACCACTCGATGCTCGATAGGACAAATCATTGGCAGTCATCATTAAAGATTCACCTTTCACCACCACCGCCGAGCCTATCACCACCACTGTCGATCCAACCACCATCACCATAGAACCATCAACCGCCACTCCACTGGTCACTACTACTTCCACTAAGCCAGCCGCGACAACCACAACAACGCCCGACACAGCTATAGAAGAAGTGTCAGCCATCGGGGAGGTCATCGACCCCACAAAGGCTGCTACAACGGTCATTGCCTCAAAAGCCTCTACAGCAGAAGCAACAGCCGCAGCGCCTGAAGCTTCATCTCTACCGGAAACTGCAGAGACCTTGGTGCGGTCAGACGCCTACCGCAACAGTGAAGAGGTATTTGCTGAGCTCTTCGAGGCGAAGCTTAGGTCTATACAGCCGACGCCGACACTGCCACCATCTTCACCGACGATCACTGTGGAGGAGGAAGTTGAGAGCCAGATGGTCGATCAGCATCCGCCTTCTCCATAACCTTCTCCACAACCCCACACTGAGGAGACGGAGGTAGCTGCAAAGGTGTCGATGCCTCATCCGGAGGCCATGCCCCTGTGTACTGTCCAGGTGGACTCGACCCTGATAGATGATACCTATTCATCTGGTCATGCCGCCAATGTAAGGAGCACCACCCAAAGTCGAAGTCGCTCAGTGGCAGTCCCTTCTTCGATGGGGCAGGCCTTCAACTTCAAATTCGACAACTTGCAGGAGGTAACATGCAATCACAACTCTACTTTTGCTTCCCTGACCCGCAAGTTTAAGTTCTTCCAGCATAGGCTAAGTGAGAAGGATCATCAGCTGCTAACTCTAGTTGGTCTCCCCAGCCAACTAGAGGCACTGAACAACACGATGTAGGTGGCGCTACAACGCCTTGACGCTATCGAGCAAAGGCTCGACGAGAGGGAAAACCACCACCGCTCAAGGCATCCCAGGAGATCACCTTCACCACCGGCTTCCCCCTCTCCACCATCATCATCATCCTCCTCCTCGGGCTTATCATCCTTGTTTGGAACCAGCAAGCCATCAACAATGCCTGAGGAGGAGACGACTAATAGAACCGCCGACGAGACCTCCACAGGACAAGGGAGCACTCGCGACGTCGATGTATCTACAACCCCTCAACCACTAGAGCCAACAGAAGATGCAGAAGAGATACCTGAAGGCCTAGTAGAGGATTCATCCAAGGCATCTGAGCAAGATGGGGGCAATTTGTATAGCTCGATTGTTGAGCAACCCCCTAGAGAGAAGACTTTAGCGGCTAACGTGTTTTATGCACCGTCGAAGATCTAAGCCTTCGAGATTTCCGACTTTAACAAGCGCGCCATCGTCTACCTGATGATCCAGGACCAAGAACTATTGAACATGGTCTTAAGGCCACAGGAAGAAGAAGAAGTTGTCATCTGGAGCGATGGATACTTCTCCATACGAAGCAGAGCACTCAAGAGCATGTTCCACTCAGAAGTCATCGTGGGGAAGATCTTATTCGGGGTCCTAGAAGGCACGATGCTAGAGAATATCACCATCATGACAGGATGGCAGCCAATCTACAATGCCACTCCAGCCTTCAGAAGACGGCTACTGGCTGAGGCATATGAAACAAGGTCGGTGGTTGATATGCTGAAACACATTGAAGAACACAACCCCGGCCTGGTGCTAGTCCCCTACAAGCTCAGAAAGTACTGGTTCCTCTGCGTGGTCGACCTCCGCTCCCACAATGTCACTCTACTCAACTGATGCACCGCGGAGGTCCCCCACCAGGAGTACATCTTCGTACGCCCCAAAGATAACCACCTCAGGCTTCTTCCTCTACGCCTTCACCGGGTCATCAAACGAGGAGTCCAACGTCACAGCGGCGTCTGGAACTTCTACGCAATCAGAGACTTCTCATTGCAAGAAGACCTGGGAAGTAGAAATAGTGCCTTCATCATCTTACGCGCCATGGAGTTGTTGAACATCTTCAGATACATAAGGCAGCTCCTGGACCAAGATTTCTATCAACTAAGGAGCATATACGTGCTATTACTGATCAAAGACAAACGTTATTTCTGATACGTAGAGCTTCCAGAGGACCTGCTGGAGATAGATGCTAGTTCTGATACTGACTCCTATTCTTCTCAACCCAGCAGTCCTCTAAGGAATGAAGTCGAGGGCTCTGCTGACGTCTTGAGGATAGACAAGCAGATAGAACATCTGCGAACCGTACTCGCCACTGAAGGTGATGCCACTGAAGGAGATTCTACTTCTCCTGTCATCACTGAATCTCTTATTGACAATTTTGACCGTTCCACGTGTAGTTCTCTATCTCAGGAATAGGTCAATGAAATTCTTCTTCGACTTGCTGATTCTAACAGTGTAGACGTCATATATGAAAAAGATAACACAGTGGTCCCCCTCAACGATCTACGGGACTTAGTCAAGGAAGGAGGGTGTCTAGCAATGACGGTGGCATCTGCTTACATCCACATCCTACAGAAGAAGATTGGACATCCCTACATCACCCATCTGATGTTGTTCAACTACATATGCCTTACTGATGAGACGGGAGCACGCCAGCTGTTCCAACTTGAAGTAAAGAAGTGTATGCCATGCATAATATTTCTACCTATGCTACAAGACAATCAATGGATTCTTATGATGATGTACACCCATCCACGAGCCGATTTCTTCTACAACATCTCTGATGACAACATCGACTACCCGACGGAGTGTGCATCTACGCCGACAACATCCCTCGAGTGGCTAGAAAGAAAATATTATGCCAAGGTGGTGTCTTTGATCTAGCCCTATCTTGAACACCTGATGACCAAGTGGCATGAACTCCAATACTGCCACCATAGTCTACAACAAGTTCCTTATCAAATGAGTGCGGTGTCTATGTGCTGCACTGGATTTATAGCACGGTAGCTCTGAAAAAGATGCCAGATAACCTCCACAACCTTGGCTACCACAGCCAACGAGGAGAATATGTGATGGAGCTCTTATCTGCCAAGGGTGCGTGCATTCGTTGAACCCTCACTGATCTATGCCTATCCTTCCTTATTTATCTCACAACTCTGGGATAGAGTGTGGGGTAAGTTTGGGGGGAGATACTCCATAGCATCAGTGACGGAGGTACTCTAATTTTTTCTCTTTTTGTCCTTTCCTTTTCCAAGTATACTATGTATATACATGTATATAAATGATTTATAGAAAGCAATACATACACAACTACTTGTTTCTCGAAAACTGTACAAATTACTTTATGGTAAATATTTGGTACAACTTCTTCCAGCTTGTTCTCTCCGTATCTAAGGCGGTGGACATTTCTTCTATGCTCTCTTGAAAACGTAGTCTCAAACAACAAAGGCTATAACTTTTCTACGCCAACTTTGAAAACTAATCTCACAACAGCTAAGAGACGTGCATGTGAAGAAAAAAGTTGCCCAAACAACAAACTCCCTTTTCCCTACCCATCAAAATCCCAAAAAGAGAGGAAAGCCTTATGAGAAAGAATAAAATCATGAGAGTTGTGCCCAAAAAAACACGCACACACACACTTGTCTTCCCAAAAGAACCCATCTTTAGGCATGGTAGATCTGGGGCAGTGGTACGTAGGATGTGAAATCACTGCTCTAAAGCCAACTGGCTTGGACTGCAGGGACCACTTGCTCATTAATGGACCCATACCTGGATAGACAAATGGAGAGTAAGAAAAACCCAAAAAGCCTTAAGCCTTCCCAAAAACCCCACCGTCTATCCCCAAGTAGTTTGGTGTGAAAGCTAACTTCAAAATCATGCACCAAAGTCTCGCAAAAGCTGAAGAGAAATTTTTTTCTTAAATAAGGCAAGAAAAATAAAATCCATTGTTCGTAGTCAGACGTAATTTTCCTCAGGACATCTCAAAAATTCACTTAACCCCTTGTCCGAAGACTACGTCTGGTTTTGAAAGGTACCACAAACAAAGTTTTAAAATAAGTACAGATTGATTGAGGACAATCAAAATGCTAAGTTTGGGGGAGTTGATAACACCCCTTTTATGGCTGCTAGAGCTTATATTTTACTACCAAAATTGCCTCCAAACCTGACTTCCTCCCCATTTTATCTTATTTGTTGAATAGAAATAATGCTTACTATGCTCGAGTTATCATTGTCTATCTTTTGCAGAGTTTCTCTTATTTTTCCACCAAAAGAGTGTTAATGGGCCCATCTCAGCCCATCAGCAACAAATGATGAATCCCAGCCCTTTACTCGTCACGGTCGCTGCCCGATATGGCAGCAACCCTATGCGGGTGTGCTGCGCAGGAGCTTTTGACAAACTGTAGCTATTAATTGACAGGGTGCCTTTCCCACCACGGTTCGCCTAGCCGACAAAGTTGATAACTCGATACGGCTACCCTCGGTGCAGCAGCTCACCAAAGCTCTTACCCGACACGACAGTGTGATTTACTCACCAGTCGACATACTACGCCCCGCCAGCCATGCCGGGCGACAGGCGTGTCGGCCCCTTTCGAAGCCACGTGAACAGAGTAGACGGAGGACTCGTGGCTCAACCAGAGTCACAACTCCCACCAGCCCGATGCCTATAAATAGCAACTATAGGCCTACGATGGGACGGGTCAGAACCCTATGAGAGCTAGCTCTTAGAGCAAAGGAGCTAGTGCGTCGAGTTCCAGAGCCTGTCAGGCGATACTAGGTGAGCACACCCCAGCCCGAGAGGGATGGGAGGAGTTCAGTTAGAACCTGACCCAGTAGAAACAAGTAGCATGACACGACCTTCAAGGCTACTTCAACATGTCGGGTCTCTAGCTGGGCTTCAACCCGAGACGGCTCGCCCATCTATACCCGACATGAGGAACCAGAGAACCTAATATAAAGCTAACCTGATACATGTCCTAACACGACACGATACCCAACGCGACATGGCCTAACCGTCACGGTAGTAGCCCAACATGGCCATATCGGGTAGGGAGTCCTTTCCCGATACGCCCCTTACCCATCACGATTCACGACCCGACACGGTTGTATCCCGATAGGGCTCCTACCCGGTATCGGGTTAGCGTTGTCTTAGGGGTCTGCTGCTATGTATATCGACCTCCTATATCAAGGAGGTCGATACTTATCTTCCTTTTTTCAACACTTTACTTTCATTTACTACCACATTGTAACTAAACCTTTTTATCTCTTTATAGTTATTGGAATCTGTGGATTTTATCTCATGTTGTTCTTTGTATTTCTCCTTTTTGTTGGATGATTTCTTTATAACATCTGAGCTCTAGTCTCTTTTGTTTGGATCATGCTTTTGACTAGCTATCGAATCGTGTTTCTTGTTTTGACTCCTTTGAGAGAGGGGTGTTGTAAACTCTAGATTTTGGTTTGATCCGAGTGTACGAGAGTACCCACAATCAGGGTTGCCCCGAAATATCTTTCCAATCCAGCATATGCCTAGTACCCTTGTGAGAGGGAACTTAGTGCATGGTTAGTGGCACCACCTTTGAGAGAAGAGGGTACAGGATGTACGTCGCTGCCCCTTGTTATGTTTAAGTTTTCCTCCTTCATGTCGTACGCCTAGGATAGTTTTATCTCCTCGTTTTCCTTTATCTAAAAACCTCCATGAAAACTGCTAAACCCCTAAAATCTTAATCCTTCTGGAAACTCCTCTTGGAGATAGGCTTTTTGTTTGATTCTTGATGATTCTTTCTCGTTGCATCAAAACCTTTTCTCTTGACTTTTCGACGTGCTTAGACAAGTAAAACTTGAGTTCTAAAGCGCAATTCTACCTATCCCTGTGTTCGACCCTGAACTACTTCGTCCCTGTGCTAGTTGCAGGAGTCTTAAACATTTAGGTATTATAAATTTCTAAATTCTGATAACCTAGACATGTCTCCATTCTTGGACCCACGTTTAAGGCTTGTCAGAGCTTCCACTTGTTTTATACCTATTTTCTTTAGAGTTAATATATATTATGACATTCCAAAAGAAATCCACCACTTTTAAGTAAGACACATAAAATATCAAGCTTCCTAATATATCCTTAATAATCCAATATTTTCATTGAAATATATGTATAAATGCATGAAAAAATATATATTATAACATCCTTTCCCTCTTATAAGAATTTTGTCCTCAAAACATGACTAGTTATCCCAAAAAGTTGGGGATGAGACTTTCTCATGTCCGTCTTTAGCTCCCATGTGGCTTCATCATCACCATGGTGCTTCCAAGGAACCTTTACCATCTCAGATTTTTTATTCCTGAGATCTTTCACCTTGGAGTCTATTATCCTCACAGGTGCATTAGGGTATGACAAACTCTATTGGAGTTCTATAAGATTGATGTTCAACACATTGGTAGGATCCTTCACATAGCGCTTCCGATTGGACACATGGAACACATCATGCATCATGCTATATTGTGGTGGTAAAACTCGATGATATGTAACCTTACCAATCCGTTCTAGAACCTTGAACGGGCCCATATATTAGAGACTCATTTTTCCTTGGTTTTAGCTATAGCTCGGAGGGGTTAGATTTTCAGAAAAACACAATTTCCTATAGTAAAGTGCAAATCTTCCCGCTTTGCGCTAAGATACAACTTTTGTCGATCATGGGATCTTGTTATCCTCAACTTGGTCAAAGCGACTTTGTCGGCACATAACTATAGCTCCTCTGACATGATCAACGTCCTCTCACCGAAACCATCCCAATGAAGAGGTGACTGACACGACCTCCCATAAAGAGCTTCATACGAAGGCATCCCGGCACTGGCTTGGTAACTGTTGTTATAGGTAAACTCAGCTAAGGGTAGGTATTGTTTCCATGACCCACCCCATTCTAGTACACATGCTCTCAACATATCTTCTAGGGTCTGGATTGTACATTCTAACTGACCATCAATTTGGGGATGATAGGCTGTGCTAAACTTGAGCCTTATATCGAGTTCCTATTGGGCTTATTTTCCCAACTTTGGGGTGAACTTGGGGTCACAGATAGAGATGATCGAATTTGAAACATCATGCGAATGGACTATTTCTCCAATGTAAAGCTCAGCTAAGTCTAACACCTTAGTAGTGATCTTCAAGGCAAGGAAGTGTGCTGACTTGGTTAGGCAATCCACCATGACCAATATCACATCATGTTCTTTTTTTGTCTTGGGAAGAACCACCACAAAATTCATGGTGCCATGGTCCCATTTCCACTCAAGAATTTCAATTGATTGTAGTAACCCACCGATTTGCTGGTGCTCAGCCTTCACCATCTTACATGTAAGACAACTAGCCACATATGAGGGTATGTCTCGCTTCATTCCTGAGCACCAAAAGTAACACTATGTGTCTTTGAACATCTTAGTAGCGTCAAGGTGTATAGTGTACTTCGATCCAAGGGCGTTTTGCATGTGTGAGCCTTCAAAGGTGAATCCTTGGGAACCCAAATACGATTCTTATGTCAGATTCCACCATCCACACCTATCGAGAGATATGATTGAGGCTTCACCATCAAACCCTTCATCTTCTCTATCTCTATGCTGACTAACTGGATGTTGCCTGGATAGATTCTATCTTCCAAAGGCTATGGAGCCCATCTAGCAAAGTCTTCCAATCTCTTCCACTATGTGACTGAACCAGCCACACAACTAAAACATTTTTGACTGAGGGCATCAACTACCAAATTACCCTCACTAAGATGGTAGGTCACCGTGAAATAAAAATACTTTAGATATTTTGTCCAACATTTTTGTCTTAAGTTCAGGTCCTATTGAGTAAACATGTACTTCAGGCTCTTATGGTCAGTGAAGATGTCAAAGTTAGCCCCATACTTATAAATTCACCAAATCTTCAAGACATAGACAATCACCACAAGTTCCAGATCATGGGTATGATAATTCAGCTCATTGGGCTTGATCTATCTCGAAGAAAAGGTGACCACATGCTTGTTTTTCTCTAACACACATCCTAATCCCATCTTTGATGCGTCGGTGAAGATGATGAAACCATCATTACCTGAAGGTATTGTCAAGATGGGGGTTGAGGTAAGCATTTTCTTTGGTTCCTGGAATTGTTCTTCACATAGGTTGGACCAAACAAACTTATTATCCTTCCGGGTGAGATTAGTGAAGGGAATGAATCACCAATAATACCCAGTCAATCATAGGAAAATGCAGATCTTGGACGCATTTTTTGATGTTGGCCATTCTCAAACGACCGCTATTTTGGCAAGGTCCACCGATATGGTTCCCCTAGATATAATGTGCCCAAGGAACTTAACATGGTCTATCCTAAACTACATTTTGAGAATTTCCCTTAAAACTTCTACTTGTTTAGGATGACAAGGACCGTAGATAGGTGCTCACCATGTGGTTCTAGGTCATTAGAGTATACTAGGATGTCTTCTATAAACACTATGACAAAGGTGTCAAGGAAGGGTTGGAACACACTATTCATGTGGTTCATGAACACACTTGGAGCATTGGACAACCCAAAAGGCATAACCAAAAACTCATAGTGGCCATAACAGGTTCAAAAAGCGGTTTCTGGGATATCTTCACTCTTAACACACCATTGTGGTACCCCCGATCTCAGGTCAACCTTTGAGAAAACTTAGACAATTTTGAGCTGGTCAAACAAGTCATCTATGTGGGATAGGGGATACTTGTTCTTAATTCTGGCCCGATTTACCATTCTATAGTCTATGCACATGCATCGATATGTCCTTCTTTTTCAAAAAGAGGACTCATGCTCCCCACTGGGATGTGTTGGGTCAGATGAAGCCCTTGTCTAGTAGTTCTTGTAATTGCTTCTTTAGCTCAAGGAACTCAGCGGGAGCCATCCTGTAAGGTGTCCTTGAAATTAGGTTTGTACTAGGATCTATATCTATAGAGAAGTCCACTTCTCTCTCTGGAGGTATACCTAGAAAATCATCCAGGTACACATCAACATAGTCCCTGACTACCTCTATTTCCTCTACAGGCTACATCTTCTACTTTGTCTCGGTCACCACAGCTAAGATCACTAGACAACCTTTAGCTACCATCCAATTTTCTTTCATGACTGACACATATAGGATGGTGGTGGAATCTTTCCTATGTCTAATGGTAAGGGTGGAAGACCTGTCTTCTCTATTCTTATTTTCTTATCCCTATTGTCTATTTTTGCATGATAGTTATAAAGCTAATCCATTTTATAATCACATTGAAATCATTCACATCGAGGAGGATAAAGTCAGTAGGGAGTCAATTATTCATATATTTAATAAGGATGACCAGTGTTTTAAGGAGGGATGAGAACATGTGTCCACTAGGGGCAGTGACTTCCAAGACATACGCTAAGTCGTTGAAATACAAACAAAGCATAGTTGTAAGATTTCACAAAATGAAGGTATCACTAGAGCCATAGTCAAATAAATTTTAAATATATGTCCCATAATATCAAGCAATCCTAATCATATTTATGGAAGTCAAAACTACTATGCATTTAATGGTAAAGGATAGAGAATGGAGTTCTAGGGATGGTTACCTTCTATGATTTGGTTGCATTGTCTTGAGCTTTCTCATTATCAATGGTGAAGGCTCAGACCTATCGATGCTCTCCCACAACTGGAGCTTCCTCCTATGGTGTTGTAGCCACATGTTGAGATACCATTGGGCTTGAAACTTAAGGGTTAGGGAGAGGACAGTTGGACTAGATGTGTCCTTCTTGTTGATAGTGATAACACACCTTCTTTTCATGAAG
Organism: Alisma plantago-aquatica; assembly: GCA_963693085.1. Taxonomy (NCBI): domain Eukaryota; kingdom Viridiplantae; phylum Streptophyta; class Magnoliopsida; order Alismatales; family Alismataceae; genus Alisma; species Alisma plantago-aquatica. Next base: position 920,216,300 of record OY856414.1, read on the forward strand.
GTATCTACCAGGGTACTTCATCCTATAGGTGTGACGTTCAGGGTGTTGGTTCTCATGACGAGACTCTCCCTTTCCTCCCTTTCTACCCTTGCTATTGTTTTGACCCTATGGCCTTCAACTATCATTTCTTGAGGAAGAAGTGCCTTTAGGGAAACCCAAATATCCTTTGGGTGGGTTCTGAAAAGGCATGAGAGTGCTTTCCATATCAAAGGTAAAGTTGAAGGCCTCAGTGAAGTTTTGGGGTTTACTATCCATCACATGGGATGTACATGCTCTTGACAAAGTGATCAACTCATCATTCATCAATCAACATGCAAAGTGCTCCATGAGGCAAAATTCTAAGCATAATCTGCAACAATAATGTTGCCCTATTTGAGGAGCATGTATTGCTTCTCCTTTACCTTCTTGGTTGAGGTACAAATGAATCTTGTGGAGAAGATAGTGTAGAAATATACCCAAGTCATTGCCTCCTCAGTCAAATATCGGTTAGTAATATAATTTTCCAACATAGCTTCATTGCTCCTCCAAGAAGGTGAGTGGCAAAGATGACCTTCTTGTTGGGTTGCACCTCCAGGATTGGGAAGATGTTCTCTACATCTAGGAGCTAGGCATCTGCCTTGTCTATGACTTACGTCTTGTCCTCACCTGTAAACTTCTACATGTTCATCTTGACGAAGTCGAGGATGGTAACCTAACATGAGGGAAAACAAGTAGGGATTCACCATTCTTGTCTTTTGTGACATGTTTGAGATACATGTCACTAATGACCTCAACGAGCTTCTTTTGTTGTTCTATCCAGAGTATCATAGGGGTATGGATCACTGGGGTTACCTTCACTCTTGGGTTCATCTTCTATCATGGGTTCGCCTTTAGGTTCGGGACCATCTTTAGGGTTTGGGATCAAATAAGGAACAACCTTAAGCTCTGAACCTTCCTCAGTGGAGGACTCCTCTGGCCTCTTCCATTTTTTGGAAGACTCACCTTCCGTGTACCACCTCCTCTTCTCTAAGGACATCCTCTTCCTATGGGAGTTCTTCCCTTATGGGTGGTCCTAGGGTGTGTCATCAAGGATAGTGGTGGTCTTCGTGCGGGGCATGCTATTTCACATGAATAAATTAATCACAATTTTTATTTTTAGGGAACTAAAGCATCATAACATTATGTCCATTACATCTAGATTACATGCATTAATAATAATTTGGTGGAGGATGCCTTAACCCTAATACTCATAAATCTAATTCTCAAAGGGGTAGAGGAAGCAGTTATCTAGTCCATAAGGTTTTGTGAGGGAAGAAGGGGGTAGAGAAGGGACGGATCACAAGATGAGAAGAAAACCTAGAAGTATTTTACTTCAGGAAAAATGTTGTAGCTCTTTCCAAACCGGATGCACGGTGGCCCGAGAGTCCTTATAAGCTGACTTGTAGTGTAGAGGAAAGTTTTACCTGCCCTCGGGGTCATGGTCCCTTCTAAACACCATCACCTTTAGAAAGTTCCCTAATAATTCCCTTGGGCTCTATGGAGTTCTTCAAAATTTATTAGATATTAAAGGTTAAATGGTAAACCTGGGCTCTAATACCCAATGTAACGACCCCTCCCCCTATGATCATCAATTAAGGTGGTCAAGAGGAAAAAGGTCATTATCATAATTCTAGGATCAAGATTTAGCAAATAACCAATCATAATTAAAACCTTCATTGAATGGAAAAGAGTTTGATAACATTATGAAGATAGAATCTCCTCTAGGGAGTTACATGGAATGAAAACTAATGTTTGCAACATAAAGTAAATCTAACTATCTATAATCCTATAGGGTAACTTTAATCATCTTTTATATTGGTGTCTTCTTCTCTGAATGTCCCTCTTTCAGATTAATTGCAGTTTAACCTAAAATGGTGTGAATCATAAATGTGGTCAGTATATCGATATATAATGAGTATGTGGGGGGAAACAAAATATATGAATGTAGGTGTAACAACATAATCCATAGTAGAAATTATCATCACAAATTTGAATGTGGATTTTCTTTTCTAACTTCTTGACCCTTATCCTTTCACTCTCTGTAATGTTCCCTCTCTTAGGGGAGCCTTTTTATGGGGAACCCTCTCTTTAGGGTTTGTTCTTTATAGTGGTCTCTCAAAACCTTCCGTCCCAAGCTTGGTTTTATAACAACCTTCCTTTTTGGGCTTGACCTATGGTGATCTTCCTTTCTGGTGTTGGCCTATGGTCATCTTACTTTCTGGTCTTGATCACTAGTCATTCCCATAATGACTTCTTTTACCCCATGTTCATTTAACTCACCAGAGACAACTATTTAGGGTTCGAGAAAGTTACATTTATATAAGATGATATTCATAGGTGTTTTATAGATTGTAGGAAGTAAATAAACAATCAAGTAGTTTAATTGGAATCCATTCGGGAAACTTCTAAAAACACGAAAGTCGATAAGGAAAGTATTCTTAGGTGTAACCACATAAGTTTCCTCATATTTGACTTAACTTTGAAGAAATCAAGAAATAAGTTTCCTCATATTTGACATAAGTTTAAGGATTAAAAGGATCCAATAAACCTTTGAAGGTCTTACCTATCCTTTGAGTAAGATTTTTCAACCTCTACAAGGGCTTACCCACTTTTGCAAGGATTTGGACACCTTCACTAAGGAGCTCCTCTCTTAAAACAAGTCCTTCACCTTGAAGAAATTAGACAATCTTCTCAAGGATCTTCATTCTTCACCTTCTCCTATCTAACTCATATTGATGTTTGATTAGTAAGAAAGAGAAAGAAAGCGGCTCTTAGTAGACAAATTCACTCAACTATAGCTAGGAGCATAAGAAGCAAACTTGTGATGAAGCCCAAGGGTCTGATTTATAGTTAGGGATGTCTACTAGACACTAGAAGGACTTGGGAACAAATTCTAGTCATTTGGGGTGTTGAAGTGGATTTATTTTAGATGTTTGCAACACTCCAATGTATAGAAATACTTTTTCTACTTTTTCCATACAATGTAGTCAGTCAATTTTTACTAAAGCAAACTCGACCCATAGCACTATGCGACAAAGCAAATTTGAAGTGTCAGTCGAGTTTATCCTAGATGAAACTCGGCCGATGTCTTAAATTTATTTTGGGTAGTGCATGGTTCGATCGAGTTGGTCCTGAGGAAAATCGATCGATCCCGAAAATTCCCAAAATCCATCAAGGATGTCATTCGAGTTTATCAAGGATGAACTAAAGGATGAAACTCGACGAAAAAACTCCATGTAATGAATTTTGGAAATTTCCATTTGAGTTCTTAAACTTTCATTTTAAGTGTTCTAGATTTTTTCTCATCTTAATTGCAAGACATAGCCTCAATACGAATAATTACACAAATTTTCCTAAGGGTTTTAGAGCATTTTCCACAAAAGTGCATTTTCATTGACTTTGACTTGTATTGGGTCAAGCTAGGGCTTGATTTATTTGATCCTTTTCAAGTACCTAATACCTGAAATCAATCTCAAATAGACATATTAGATACATATAAATGGAATGCTTAAGTTGTCATCAAAATATGGACAATGTATAATTGTTAGGTCAACATTCTCCCCCTTTTTGAAGATGACAAACCATTCCTCAACATATTGAAAAGGACATGTAGTTTATACTTTTAACTTGTGAAATATCGAGGGATATATGAATGAACAATAGCAATTACTCCCCCTCAATTCATACTTACCTTTTCCTGTAGGGTTAGTTTCTCCAGAAAGCATAATCATGGCTCATACCCTTTGTCATATGAAGAAGGGAGGGGGTAGAAGAGCTAAAACAAAAGTCTTATCCATAGGCACAAACTACACAAGCAACCACCATATGAAAGTACCAACCAAAACATGAGAAAGAAACAAACGTACTAGAGTTATAATCAAAATATGAAAGCACATACCCATAACTCATGAGATATATCCAAGCATAGAGTTAAGGTACATATAATCACATTACAACACAAGATATGTCCTTTCTAGATGAAAAACTACAAAACAACAAAGAAATCAGATTAGAAAATAGTAAACCTCAAATACAATATATATATATATACATATATATACATACATATATCTATATATATATGAGCACTCTATGGACTAAGAACTAAACATCAAAGGCATCTATGTCAAGGGCCTTGTCATCATCGAGCTAGTATTCTTCATCGCCATTAGAAGGTACACCAGGAGTAGAAATTCTATCCTCACCACCATCTCCATCATCATTGAAGCCATCATCCCCATCCTCATCATCATCCTCATCCTCGTCACCATCACCAACATCATCATCCTCAACATCCTCGTAATCCATCTCTATGTCCTCCTCAACAACAAAAGATCGAGGACCAGACCATCTGTGGTTTTTCTTTTCCTTGCATATGCCACACACACAATGCCTTAGCTTGCTCATAATTGGGTATATAAGCCCAATCAAAGTCAACAAGAATGGAAGTAGAAGGGCCAACTGGAAGTGAAAGCAGCTGAGACGCATCAGGCGTAGGTCCACCACCAAAGGTAGGGGTACAGTGGCAGCAGCAACTTGGTAAGTCAGGTGGAACTGACTATATGAATAAGAGGCATAGTCAATAATGGGTAGGGCTAGTATGTGGGATAGGAATGGATGTCGGAAAATTTCATGTTTGACATTATTTGAATAAGATCCCAGTGTAGGTGCTTTTGGACCCGGAGGTCGTATGACTATTGGTCCATCATCTAGCCCATCAAGGTTTAATTTGATACCAGAAAAGAGGGACAATTAGGTCTAGGAGGAAGCTGGGTGGTGGTAGAAGCACCATATGTAGAGGAGGTAGGGTGAAAGGATTTCTTGACCATGGTGTCCTTGATATAAACCCCTTTTTGCTTGACTTTATAACCAAGGTATTTGAAAGGGATTGACCGGTGTGATCTTGAAAAATACCACAACTCATGTTTTGGTAGGGCGGGTGGGATTCTCTAATATTCTTCTCTGTGTCAAAGCAAGTCATGTGGTGGAGAATTTATCTTGACCATTTGACACACATATTTTGTAGAAGACAATACATGATCATAGTCAAGTTTTCTGTAATATCCATTTGATTCTTTTTTGGATTAATGTTGCAGTTAACTAGGAGAGCAACCAAGCGTGTCTTAATATCCTGAGAAGAAGATGGAAGGATGGATTTCTTCCTATGTGGGACCTCAGGCTTCTTAAGAGTTTTGTGGATATCAAAAAGAGATAACTCAGGCTCAAAGCTCTTTTAGAAGGTTTTTAGGTCAATAGGTCTCAGTAGGTAGGATAGGGAGACATCCCACTTGGAGAGGATCAAGAAAAAAATTATTCAAAGATTTCTTGGAGAAAGTAAACTTAACTCCCCCTATCATGCATGAAAAAAGAACTTGAGTGTTTGGAGGAGGCACCAAGGTGGTGTAGTTCCAGGTTAGATTTGTGTAGAACTCATGCACTTCTTGCTCGCGAGGGAGTAGTTATAGTCCAACATTCATAGAAAATAGCATCAAGGTGTTGGTTTGAAAAAAATGTCTTCACCTCTTTTATTAGCTCATTGCTAAGAATCAACAAGGGTCGAAACTAATAAGGGTTCCTAGGAAATATCTCCCTATACCAATTTACTTCTTGATTGGAGACAAAGGAAGTACCATTGTAAGAGATATGCCTATGGATGTGGAAGACAAAGGTACACGTAATGGACTAGTTCTCTTTTTCCTGTTTGATGCCATGGAGAGCAAACAAGCTGAAGATGGTGCCAAACACAGAGGAGAACTCAAGCACTAGGCCACCGAATCTAGGTTTAGAGGTTGGGGATGGTCAAATGGAATCACTTAGGGTTTAATGATGAAAGGAAAGGATGACTAATTGTTTGAGTTTTCTCTAGTCGAGAGGGAGAAATTTTTCCAAAAATCTATATATATTTCCACGCAACAATGTTGTCGATCGAGTTTGAGATTTGGGAAACTCGACCGAGATAGTTGTGTGTTCAGTCCTTGGGTCTATTGTCAGTTGAGTTTCTCCAGAGAAAAATTGGCCGACAAGAAAGCATGTCCAAAGGATATGAAATTTAATTCGAGGCCACTAGAGTGCTATTTAATTTTTTTTTTCTTGTCATGCATTTTGAACATATTAAGGAACTTTCAACTCATTATTCTGGCTACTTTTTTGTAGTAAAATAAGCATTTGTAAAAACTAGCCAAAAAAAAAGAAAAATAAGGCATTAAAAACTAGGCAGATGCAGAAATAACAAGCAAAAGATGAGCGGTCTATGAGCAAGAACATATATGTAAGAGAACATCTAGCTAGAAGGTATGCAATTATCATCAAGAGCAGTAATAAGCAATTTATATATATATATATATATATATATATATATATATATATAATCTTTTTTGGCAATGTGGTCATGAAGGAAGTGATGGAAAACCTCTATATGTTTGGCTCTACTATGCAATATAGGATTCTAAGAAAGATTCATGGAACTAGTACTATCACAAAATATAGGAGAAGCATCATAATGAACATTAAAGTTTTGGAGCATTTGCTTCATCAATAGGACTTGGGCACAACTCCCAGCTACAATGTGTTGCGTCTCGCCAGAGGTGCACACACTAATCAATTAGATGTGACTAAATGCGCCCTACGAGATCATGACACACAGTGGGATCACTTTCAAAATTTATAAGGACCTAAATATACACACCTACTTCTAGTAAAAGCACTACACCAGCAAGCACACAGGTTCATGTAGTAGTATTGGAGCGGAAAGTATAGCATCGATCCACAGGGAGAAAAGGGGGCACTAGATCTTGGTTAGTTTTTTTGGCTAGGTTCCTACTGTAGAGTCTAGGGTTGAAGGGTTTGAAGGTTGGTTTTGTTGATTACACTAATGATTGAAAACAAGCAATGAAAGGAGAGAAAATAAGATTAAAACCTAAGTTAACCCTACATAGTTAATTCTACTGAGAAAGAAAAGGCAAGGCAAGCAAGAAAAGAGCAAGCTATGCTAAGGAAATAAAGAAGAAGTACACACTACACTAAGCTACCAAACAGGGCAAAAGAGCAAGTAAAGACCTAAACTAGCAAGAACAAAGCAAGAACAAGGCAACAAGCTAACTAAGCAAGTAAAGAGCTAGCTAAGGTAACACTAGCTAAGAAAGAAGGCAATGGCGGTTTTAAAGATATAAAGGGGTGTGTGGGATGTCTGGGGAATGCACTTATCAATTAGGTTGGGGTTGATATGTGAACATTATGTTTCCATTTAGATTATTAAACAAAACTACAAGCCAGAGTCTAATGAATATTCCTAAATTAATGACTGGTCATGGATATGCTAGGTTGTGTATAGGGAAACTAATCCCTAACACCCCATACTACCCTTACGTGGCCCAATTGGGTTAGGGTTTAGGCATAATTCAATTAGAGTCTAAACAAGCCTAGGTTTCTAGGTTATATGATCTTATTATGATTAGGAGTTGAGGTTAGTAATGGGAGTGGAAGTGAGGTTTTAGGCCTCCCATCACCCACATTCTAGCCTTGAGAAAGCTCCATGCTAAGAAAACTAAATTCATCTAAATGAGCTAATTAGATCTATAAACTAGGGTTAGGGGAACTGATTAGCATGTAGGAAGATGGGTGGCTAGCTAGGGATCTATGAATTGGACCTGAGAGCAATTCCCAAAATTCACACATTTAAGTAATTTCCTAAATTCCTAGGTGATTTCAAGCACAAACTAACAAGCAATTCATGAAGAGTGAGATAGAAGTAGAACATAATCATTAGAAAATGAAATTACAATATTTACATATCATTTTCCACCAACATGGTATCAAAGTAACATTTTTGACCCCAAACAGCCCACCCAAGGGGCCTATCTACTCATGGAAATGGAAAATACAAAAAGAAAGGAGAAAAAAGTAGAAGAGGTCATGGAGGTAAGAGTAGATGGAGTAATCCTCCTCTTCAGCTGCTACAAGATGTCCTCCTCCTTTCAAGGTGCAATGGCATGGTATTATGGTGGAATAGGGCCAAAATACTATAAAACTATGGTTTTGGTGGTGGAAATGGTGAAATGGAGTGGAATGGAGGTGGAAATGGAGTGGAATGGATAAGGGGAAAAAATGGAGTGGTCATAGTGAGAAGAGGTGGCCAAGGGTTGGCTCTTTTAGCTCCAGTAGCCCCCACAGTTTATATAGGGGTCTAGGATTAAGTAGGGGCAATATATGTAAAGAAGTGCAAAAATAGGCCAACGTTGTGAGTAGCGTGGTCGTGGTAGGCACCACGGACATGGTGGAGTGCGGTGAAAACAATCATGGTGCAGTGGAATGACCATGGTAAGAAATGGGGAAAAATCACAGTAACTTGGTCAACTTTGTACGTGAAGTAGCATGGTTGTGGTGGTCACTATGGCCACATTGTAGCAAGGGTAGCACGGCCGTAGTGGTCACCACAACTGTGGTCTTGTATGTGTCTGCTTGTTCTCTACTTCACATTCATTCTGGTTCTACTGCAACACGACCGTGCAAGGAGGCACGATCGTTCTGGGTGCATCAATCATGACCATTCTTAGTCGCACAGTCGTGGTGATTCTTGTATTGCTTGGAGTTGACTCTGTTAATTTTAGAAGAGCCAACACGACCGTTCTAACCACATCTGTGGTGGTTTCTGTTGCAACACTTTGACTTGATTCCTTGGATTTTCTTGGACATCTTTGCTTCAATGGAGCTTTGTCCATTAGGGGTAGGTTGAGGGAGCCTCAGACTTCACTTTAGGCCTCTCCAAGGATAGAGAAACCCTAGGATCTCTCCTTCTCTCTGTCTTCAATCCAAGCATGGTCTAAATTCCTGAAAAACATGCAAAATAATGTCCATAAGTGCATTTTACACAAATATGCATATTAGGGGAATAACATGCAATCTAACAGGACTAGATATGATTGAAATGCAATATGACACAAGATGAAGCCCTAAAATAGGATGCATCACCACCCCAAACTCAAAATATACTTGTCCTCAAGTATGCTCCAACTCAATCTCTCTTTCAAACTTTCCGCATTAAGAAATGACAAATGCAATACAATAGGTGAATATTGACTAAATGGGCTCAAAGATGACTAAGTACATGCATTCCACCTCTCTCCTCTCATCTTTCACAAACCAATAACTATTAGAGAACTGAGCTTGCAAACTTCAAATATAGAGCATAGAAAACACTATCAATCCATATGACCGTCACATCACTCCAGGTAAACCGTTTCATGGTAGCAAAGGTTAAAAATGAAAAACTTTGCTGTTTTACATTCATGCATTCAATCTCATATGTCGATCCACACTAAGTAACGCATGTGTCTGTGAAAAAGGGAAAAATGAGCAAGGTTTGATATTTCCTAGATCCATGGTCATGCAAAAGGAAGAAAGGGTTGCGGTAAGAATTTGGAGTACTTTTACAAACTCATCTTTTCTTTATTTACATGCTCTTAAATAGGAGCATCTTTATTTTCTGTTTGCATTCATTTTCTTTTTCATTTCCTTTAGTGTGGATAGGGCACATGATGACCAGAGTGAAGCGGGGGGATATACATGTGGCCACCCCAAACTTTTGGAGGTGGCCATGGTTGATTGTGTGCACTTTGACATCCTTTCATGAGGCGGAGAGGTAAGAAGATGATAGAGGAAAAGTGAGTCAGTGAGAGTGTGGACATCAACATGAGATTTCCTGCATGAAAGATAATCCAACAATTTCATCAAGCAACGACACACCACATGAATGAGCAATATTAAAACCACATTTCTACCATGAGATTCTACAAAATTCTAAGCATTTGCGACTTGCTTCAATCACAATTCAACCAAATAGCTCACAAGTTGTAAAAAACTAGATCTTGGACCCTACCCTAGAGCTTTGATCTTTTAGGTTTGGCCAAACAAGGTTTGAGGTTAGACTTAAAAGATGTTTCAAATGTTCATAATGAGTTAATGCATGGAAAATCACCCTAATGAATCTAATTGAATAAGTAATTGAGATAATGGGCCATATGACATAGCTCATATAAAGAAGTCTCAAAAGTTAAAACAAACTCCAAATTTGTAATCTACATATTAAGACAAGCCTACATGTCAATTTTCATCTAATGTAGTTAGCCTTGATATAATATGGTAAGTTTAGGAGAGAGAAAATCAATAAAAGCTATAAAGTAATCAATAAGGTAATATATGTCACCAAAATATGGAAATAAAGGCAAAATCATATTCAACACACTTAAGTTAACTTATGGATGAAGTTTCACCTAATTTTGATAATCCTAATGTCATTAATGCATGAGGAGAGAGAAACAAAGAATGAATTATTTAATGCATTAAAAGTTATCAAAAGGAAAATCTAATTGAAGAAACAGAATCTACATGGCTTAATTGGCCTCTATGCAAAATTTCATTTAATTCAGATAATGTTTGTGCCTTTAATTGAAGAGAGAGAAAAAGGACATTTAATGCAAATATCACTTTATTAAATTGATCGATTTACATGTCACGTGGTTTTATTTCCGATTTTTCTATGGTTTAGCTGTCATGTTCCTTTCCTAAACCCTTTATATTTTGGCTTTCTTTGTAACCGTTGGATTCGATTTGACATCTTTAAGATTGTCTCCTACCTTGGGTAGGAGACTGATTTCATGATCTATATAAGAAACACCCATTGGGGGTTATTTGTGGCTCTCTGTCATGATCACATAGATAGTGATATGAGTTTCCCCATGTCCATATATACATGCCTAAAGCACCGCGGACCCTCCTCTTCATCTCCTATACCCTCAATTGACCATGTAGTATCTTTGGCTAGCAGAACGAAGTCCATCTTCACTAGCTGCTGTGGCCATTACACTACAACTCCAGTCTCCTCCCTGCAATCAAACTCTTCTACACCATCCTCTCATCTGTTGGAATGTTTCTCTATGCTCACCACTTCTTGGGTTCCTTGCAACCTTTCTCCCCTTGAACCCACCGCGGCGCCGCCGTCGACCTTCATCGGAGGATATCTCGGGTGACTCCCTGATCCCGGTAAGAACCCTTGAATCTTTGCCTTGCTTCCGCGAAGATGCTCCCATGTTTATCTTGAGTGTTTTCCTGGTGTTTTGTCCACAAAACTTGTTTCTTGATTTTCGATAGTAAGCTTACTGGCAATCGTTCTTCACTGTTTTTGCTGGATTTTGGTCCCGGTGCTTTTGTTTCGGGCTTGCGTGCTTTTGTTTTTGGCTTGCAAAGCCGAAGGATGTCATCATTGTGTATGAGAGGCTAGTTTGATAGGTCTTCTTTCCTCTGGTTCTAGCTCCTGGAGCTACCTCTCACCCATGGCAAAGGAGAAGAATCGGGGATTGAATCCCTGATGTGTTTGGTCTGAGATGCCCCTCTTTTTCTCTTATGTTTTTTATTTTTCGTCAGGGGTATTCTGAACGTTTCACCCCATTTTCTTTTCTTTGAACACGAGCCTTTCTATTGGCTTGCTCGCTAAGTTGGATGAGTTGCCTACTGACTTGGGTGTCTTTCAGTGGGCCGGCTCAGTCCACATGACCCTCTCCCTTCCTCTCTTCTCTTTTGCAAATTGTTTTGCTGACTTGTATTTTTTGATTGGCTAATGTTTAAAAATTAATAACTAATTATATAATGGTAAAAAATAATATGACAAAATACTCGTTGGAATCAAAAAAATAATACCAAACTAATGGTATAAGTTTTGATGGAGAAATCCAATGTTTAATAACATGTGTTTTCAATGGATCTAATTAAATAAGAATTAACTTATAAAAATCATAACTAAATATTATAAGTTAGAAAAATATAATAAAATATGTTTTGGACTCAGAATAATGTAAACTAAAATGTGGTATGGTTTTAATAATCTAATTCACATATCATGAAAAAGGTGATTTTTAGGGTTTGAATAATGAATATGAAATTGATACAAATCTACCTATATGCTTAATAGATTCTTTGGAGGCCTAGGCTTTGACCTAGAAGTGACTTTGGACTTTGGACTCTGAAGTTGAGGTATGTTTGCATCTCCTATTCCTCTATGTTGAGCAATTCACCTATCTTATCATTCTTTTGACTTTGGCATACACATATGTCTATTCTCTTGATATCATGGTTCATGTGAACTATCTTGCTTGTTGTGGACTTGGATATTCTCTTGATATCTATCTTGTGCCTTGGTGCCTATTTGACTTGTTGATGATATGTGCCCACTATGATTTGGATTTTTATTTTTGGATATGTGATATCTTATTCCCACTTGCATGTGGATGTATGTGTTGTCCATTGCGTAATGGCAACATTGTATAAATTTGACTATACTTTTTACTTGCCTCTACATTTTACATGCTATGTGATTCAGTAGCACTAGAGTAGTGTAAATTACATTGGTTTTTGGGGTGGTGTTCCCCTATTATTTATTGAGGAGAGTGGCAGTATCCAATTCTCTATACCTGAGTTTGGTAGTAAATTTTATATATTTGGGAGATAGGAAGCATTCTTTTTTCTATGAGGTTTCAAGTTTATGAGACTTGACCGCCTTTGTGTTTATATTGTTCTAGGGCTATGTTTATCTCACATGCATGCAGGTTGATGATGACATGTGCTTCTTTTCCCACCATGGTAGTGGATGTATTTAAGGCACATTCTTATTATTTTCTTGGTTATGGCAAGTATCTCTTTTATTGTGAATCTATTCTCTTGATACCCAATTGGGTAGTCCTTTACTTTTTTATGGGAAGCTTCACTTTATTTGATGTCCTTTATTCCATATGTTGCTCAATTTTACTATTTAGTATGCACATACCAGCCTTTGCCAATGTCTTCTATTTTCTCTTCTTGTTGAGGTATGCTTCAAACCCTAGGTGAAGGATATGGAGGACATGGCTTATAGATGTGGACTTAGCTTAAGAAGTTAAAGCTTGGAGACAATCTTGTTTTGGTTTATATTTACCTCTACATGGATCCTTATGATGTACCCTACATGTAAGTTTAAGTTGTTCTTTTGTAACCTTATGTGAAATTGAATATAGTCAATGTTTTTATTTTGCTGCTATACTTTGGTTGTTTTGAATACCATTTATAATATTTGAAAATTTTACACCCACTCCAACATATCCTTTGGGTATGTTTGACTGGGGGTTTGATTCTTCAAATTTTTAGTTGAGAGTTGGTTTCACTTCTTTACAACATGGTATCAGAGCCCATGGTAGTTGGAATCTGACTATTTCAATTTTTGTCTCCCTAATAGAACCCTTGTTCCTGGATAGTGACCTCTAGGTCAGATGTTCACCCAAGGTTTGATCTTTGGATGCCATAAGGTCTTATTAGGTTATGAGGAAGTGGTTGGCTAAGAGGATCTAAATATGGAAATATTGTGACTCGATTTTCGCTTTGATTTTGGGCCCTAATTTGAGTTTTCAAATGCAAAAATTTTCACAACAAATTATTTTCCATATAATACTATATGTACAAAAATAATGTTTTCCCTAGATTTTATCAAAGTTTTCTTGAACTAAGTCTCTACGAAGAGAAACCCTAGAATTACTTGATTAGAATCTAACCCTAGTTTTTTTTACTAGGATTGATATAAAGGTGTAGTCACCTACCCTATGACTTTTTGATGTTCATGTAGGGTTGATAGGTTAGAGACACAACAACCTAAAACACAACCCTAGATGGTGACTTTTAATTGGATACATGAACAAAATAAATCCCTAATGCATTCACAATTAAAAGATATGTGGGTAACCCTAAAAGATGATTAGTTTGACTTGTTAGGTTGAACCTTTTTAAGGGGTGGAGAGTAGTTGGTTGTTGATGTTTGAAACAATAGATTTTGAGGAGGAAATCCTTTTAAGGGGTGGAGTGTTGTAACATACTAGATCTTAGACCCTACCCTAGAGCTTTGATCTTTTGGGTTTGGCCAAACAAGTTTTGAGGTTAGACGTAAAAGATGTTTAGAATGTTCATAATGAGCTAATGCATGAAAAATCACCCTAACGAACCTAATTGAATGAGTAATTGAGATAATGGGCCACTAATGGGCCATATCACATAACTCATATAAAGAAGTCTCAAAAGTGAAAACAAACTCCAAATTCGTAATCTACATATTAAAACAAGCCTACATGTCAATTTTCATCTAATTTGAACTACCTTGATATAATAGGATAAGTTTAGGAGAGAAAAAATCAATAAAAGCTATAAAGTAATCAATAAGGTAATATATATCACCAAAAGATGGAAATAAAGGCAAATTCGTATTCAACACACTTAAGTTAACTTATGGATGAAGTTTCACCTAATTTGGATAATCCTAATGTTATTAATGCATGAGGAGAGAGAAATAAAGAATGGATTATTTAATACTAAAAGTCATCAAAAGGAAAATCTAATTGAAGAACAGAATCTACATGGCTTAATCGGCCTCTGTGCAAAATTTCATTTAATTCGTATAATGTTTGAGCCTTTAATTGAAGAGAGAGAAAAAGGACATTTAACGCAAATATCACTTTATTAAATTGATCGATTTACATGTCACACGATTTTATTTCCAATTTTTCTATGGTTTAGCTATCACGCTCCTTTCCTAACCCCTTTAGATTTTGGCTTTCTTTGTGACCGTTGGATTTAATTTGATGGCTTGGAGATCGTCTCCTACCTTGGGTTGGAGACTGATTTTGTCAAGTACAATATACATGATCTTCCTCACCACAGTTCTTCCTCGATTCTTAATGAATTTTCTTGATTTTTGGTTCACTAGATTCCTTTTTCAGTTACAGATCTTTCAAGCCTTTACTCATTGCCTTTCGTGATCTATATAAGAAACACTCAATTCGGGTTATTCATGGCTCTCTTCCATGATCACATAAATAGTGATATGAGTTTCCCCATGCCAATATATCCATGCCTAAAGCACCGCCGACCCTTCTCTTCATCTCTAGTACCCTCAATTGACCATGTAGTATCTTTGGCTAGTGCAGCAAAGTCCATCTTCTTCACTAGGCGTTGCGGCCATTACACTGCAACTCCAATCACCTCCATGTAATCAAACTCTTCTACACCATCCTCTCATCTGTTGGAACGTTTCTCTGTGCTCGCCACTTCTTGGGTTCCTCACAACCTTTCTTTCCTTGAACCCGCTGTGATGTTTTCGTCGACCTTCATCAGAGGATCTCTCGGGTGACTCCCTAGTCCCGGTAAGACCCCTTGCATCTTCCCCTTGCTTCCGTGGAGACGCTCCCATGTTTAGCTTGTGTGTTTGCCTGTTGTTCTGTCTGCAAAACTTGTTTCTTGATTTTTGAGAGTAAGCTTACTGGAGATGGTTCTTCACAATTTCTGCGGATTTTGGTCTCAGTGTGTTCATTTCGGGCTTGTGAAGCCGAAGGATGTCATCGTTTCCTGTGAGAGGATAGTTTGATATGTCTTCTTGCCTCCGGTTCTAGCTCATGGAGCTACCTCTCGCCCATGGCGAAGGAGAAGAATTGGGGGTTGAATCCTTGATGTGTTTGGTCTTTGATGCCCCTCTTTTTCTCTTATTTTTTATTTTTCATCAAGGGTATTATGGACATTTCACCCCATTTTCTTTTCTTTGAATGTGAGTCTCATTGTTGGCCCGCTCTCTAATTTGGATGAGTTTCCTACTGACTTGGGTGGCTTTGAGTGGGTCGGCTCAATCCGCGTAGCCCTCTCCCTCTCTCTTCTCCTTTACAAATCGTTTTGCTGACTTGTACTTTTTTGATTGGCTGATGTTTAAAAATTAATAACTAATTATCTATTGGTCAAAAAATATGATTAAATACTCGTTGAAATTATAAAAATAAGACCTAACTAATGGTATAAGTTTTGATGGCTAAATCCAATGTTAATAACATGTGTTTTCAATGGATCTAATTATATAAGAAATAACTTATAAAAATCATAACTAAATATTTATAAGTCAGAAAAATATAATAAAATATGTTTTGGACTCAGAATAATATAAACTAAAATTTGGTATGGTTTTCTTAACTTAATTCACACATCATGAAAAAGGTGATTTTTAGGGTTTGAATAATGAATGAAATTGATACAAATCTACCTATATGCTTAATAGATTCTTTGGAGGCCTAGGCTTGGACCTAGAAGTTACTTTTGACTTTAGACTCTGAAGTTGAGATATGTTTTCATCTCCTATTCCTTTATGTTGAGCAGTTCACCTATCTTATCATTCTTTTGACTTTGGCCTACACATATGTCTATTCTCTTGATATCATGGTTCTTGTGAACTGTCTTTCTTGTTGTGGACTTGGATATTCTCTTGATATCTATCGTGTTCCTTGGTGCATGTTGGACTTGTTGATGATATATGTACACTATGATGTGGATGTTTATTTGTGGATATGTGATATCTTTCTTCCACTTACATGTGGATCTATGTGTTGTCTATTGTGTAATGGCAACATTGTATAATTCTGACTATACTTTTTACTTGCCTCTACATTTTACATGCTATGTGATTCAGTAGCACTAGAGTAGTGTAAATTACATTTGTTTTTGGGGTAGTGTTCCCCTAGTATTTATTGAGGAGAGTGGCAACGTCCCATTATCTATACCCGAGTTTGGCAGTATTCCATTCTCAATTTTATATATTTGGGAGATTGGCAGTATTCCTTTCTCTATGAGGTTTCAAGTTTATGAGACTTGGCCACCTTTGTGTTTATATTGTTCGAGGGATATGCTTATCTCACATGCATGCATGTTGATGATGATATGTGCTTCTTTATCCACCATGGCATAGGATATATTTAAGGCACATTCTTATTATTTGTTTGGTTATGGCAAGTGTCTCTTTTATTGTGAATGTATTCTCTTGATACCCACTTAGGTAGTCCTTTACTTTTCTATGGGAAGCTTCACTTTATTTAATGTCCTTTATTCCATATGTTGCTCAATTTATGATTTAGTATGCACATACCAGCCTTTGCTGATGTCTTCTATTTTCTCTTCTTGTAGGGGTATGCTTCCAACCGTAGGTGAAGGATATGAAGGACATGTCTTATAGATGTGGACTTAGCTTTAGAAGTTAAATCTTAGAGATGATCTTGTTTTGGTTTATATTTCCCTCTACATGGATCCTTATAATGTACCCTACATGTAAGTTTAAGTTGTTTTTTTGTAACCTTAGGTGAAATTGAATATAGTCAATATTTTTATTCCGCTTCTATACTTTGGTTGTTTTGAATACCATTCATATGATTTGAAAATTTTACACCCACTCCAACATATCCTTTGGGTATGTTTGACTGAAGGTTTGATTCTTCAAGTTCTAAGTAGAGAGGTGGTTTCACTTCTTTACACAAACATAAGAGAGGTGGTTCACATGTAAAGAGACAAGATTGAGGCCATCTAGTAGTAAACCATGATAATTCACTTGCATTTGTCAACGGTCATTATTTTCAATCCAAAAAGTAGAGATTGGGTCTAAACACACATTTAGGTGAGAAGTTCTAAATTTGGGAAAAATTGGCCAAAATGGTGCCAAATCGCCTTCAACCACATCTAAGCCTTCATTATGGAAAAATATAGTAGGAAATGATAAAATCCTAGTTCAAACATGCAAAAATTACCAAAAATCTACATAATGTGCAATGCATGGAAAAAAGAGCAATTTTTTTTAGAATTACACAAAAAGTGACAGAAAGTAAACTAGATGATATGCAAGCATGCAAAGTCGGTAAAATATAATCTAGATAGCGAGTGCATGAAAATAAAACAAGAAAACAAAACAAAATGATAGGTTAGTTGCAAAAAGGGTGAAAAGAGGAAAAAGGGCATACTGTCCTACCACCCAAACTTTTGAATCATGATGTCCTCATCATGACACTAAAGTATAGGACTGATAGGGTAGATGATCAATATGGTGGATCTGGTGGTGGTCCTCCCTGTGGTGGAGGGTGCTGGTAGTAAGTGCCCCAGTAGTCTGACTGAGGTGGCAGGTAGGAATCCTGGTATGCAGACAGTGCGCCCCACCAATATTCCCCCCACTTGGGGTTCCTATATGCATGGGCATGCTAAAACTAATACATGTGGTTGATCTGATAGTGCATATGTTGATGATCCAACCACATTGCATGTTGTGTGTGTTGATGACCCTCTTATGCCCTAAGAATCCTATCATGTGTGCTTTGTTAGTCCTCCAGCTGTGCATGTATAGTCAAAATGTCGTATGCATTCACTGAAGGCTATTATGGCTACTGTGATGTCTCTGCCTCACGTCACCTCACCCTACATGTTTCTCTCTCCTCCATTTTCCTCCTCCTATCAACAACTACTTCTGACTCTCTAGGTCCTTCAGGAAGATCTCTAGGTTGTTGCTGCCATGTGTCTCTATGATGCTCCTCTTCCCACCTCCTCAAGATATCCAAAAATCCAGAGATGGACCACACCCCTCTAGGAGAGGTGTGGCATGGTAGAGGAGCTCTAGTGAAACTCCTACATAAGGGGGTTTGACCTAGTAGAAAATCTTATGATCAATCACTGAAACCATGGATGAGTGAGTCAAGTAGTGTAGGTCCACGAGCTTCACTCCTTCTACCTTGGTGTAGCCAGATACATCATGCTCCAGGGTCAGTGCAATTGAGGTTACAATCCCTCCCATAATAAAAGGATTCTTACTCTTGGACATGATTGTCTTCATGTGATCAATGATGAGTGACCCTATATGTACATGCTTTCTATGCACCATCCATCCCAATACAAAAGCGGTCTATCTTGGTACAACTACCTTGATTCTCATATCGGGTGAAAATGGTGTTTGCCAAGACCTTTGAAATGTATCTCATGACGGGATTGTGAATCATAATTGTCTTGGATTTTCCCGCCATAAAGTTGTTTTTCCCTGTAAGCCTCTTCCACATGGTTATATAGTTCATAGTGGTTTCTCTGTCTGTGCTCCCTTGATCAAGTAATTCTACTACCTCAGGGGTGGGAGTGAAAATTCCATTGAGAAAAGATGTAGTGATAAGGTAAGTACCATTCCCCACTCTGACGTGTATGGCGTCTTATGAGACTTTCTCTAGGGTTGCAAAAAACTGATGTGTAAGCTCAATATAAGTCTCCTGAACTGTGGTCAACACCACAAATAACCCAATGGGTTCCAAGATATCCTAAAAAGATCAAATATGCCCAAAGTCTCCATCGTCTCCTAGCAAGCATAGCGAGTGGCAATCAATTAGCATGTCAGGCACTCCGGGTGCTTTGTCTTCTTCACCTTCTTGCTCTTATCCTGGGGTGTTGCCTCATGATGTACCTCAGGTACATCCTCCTATCGTGCATCTGGCATTGCCTTATATTCATCATCTAAAAGTAGTTGACGCAGTGCTCACGACTGTGGCTGTGTTTTTGTGAACACTGAAGGATGCGTCAAAGTTGATGACCAAGCCATCAAAGTAGATGATTGAGGCGGTGATGGCGGGGGTGTTGCTCTAGAGGAAATGGACTGTTGGGTTGCTATCCCACCTCCTCTAGGTAATTTAGAGGATTCCTCTATCATGGGATCCTCTGATGCCACCAAATGGGGTGATCCTCCTTGTGAATCGAGGATGCCAGTAGTGCGGAGGCGGAGGAATCAGGGGTGGAATAAGGTTGGCACAGTGTTGCATGGCTTTTCTCACATGTGGAATGGTCGTTCTATTCGCATAAGGGTGAATAAGCAAGTGAAGAACAAAATTAGAAATTGCTGACTTAACTGTTGGATCAGGACGCAACACGGTTGTGCTGTGCAGAACGCGGTGGTGGCTCACCTACTACATGGTTGTGGCACTCCACATGGTCATTCTTACTAGGTAGCTACACAGTCGTGCTGCCTTACCTGACCGTGCTGAGTTTCATCCTCAATTCTTTAGTTTCTTGATTTCTCTATTGATTTGAGTGTAACACCACGCCTGTTCCATGGCACAACAGTCTGGTGAGTACTGTAGTAGTTCATTTCAACTTGAATCTCATCAAAACATTAAATATTTGGTCCAAAATGATTTCTCATGGATTATTTGTCTAAATTTCATCTAATTTTCCTTATTTCAACTTGTTTTCACATGTACATCTGAAAACTTAAAAAACTATTAAAAATAAATGTGTGTGTGTGTGTTTCCTTGAAAAAGTGTAAAAACAACCAAAAGTATCAAAAATGTAAGGTTGGGTAAAAAATTCTCAAACCTAAGTGGGTTGCCTCCAATAAGTGTTGAATTTCATGCCTTCAGCTAGGCTTCTTGGAGATTCTTGCATCATTCATCCTTTTGGAGTTCTCATGTGACCATTCTTGCAATAAATGCATCTCTCATTTGCACTCAATCTATGATCCTCATCCCATTGATCACCAAAGATATCATCAAATCTTTCATCCAGATCTCCTCCTCTCAAATGACCAATTGGACTCTTGAAGTAACCATATCCAATATCCTCATCTCGAACTTGCCAGTTTGAGGACTTGTATATGTTGATCTTTATCTCCATGTCCATGAAAGACAATGTCATTATGCCATCGTGAACATGTATCTCGGCATCAGCTGCAGATAAGAATGATCTTCCCATGACGATGGAAATCTTCCGATCATCTGAATCCATGTCAAGAACAATGAAATCAGCCAGGAACAATGCTCCTCTTTACTTGTCAATCATCACAAAAACATTATCCACTCTGCCTATAGGCACCTTGATGGAACGGTCTTCCAATTGGAGAGTGCAATGAACCGATTTCAACTTGCCTAATCCCAGCTCAACATAGACACTATATGGCATCAAATTCACACTAGATCCTAAATCAAGTAGGGATTTGTCTATGCAATGTCCCCCAGTGTAGCTGGGTATGATTGGGGCTCCAGGGTATTTCCTCTTCATGAGAAGTGAGTGTTGGAGGATTGAACTCACTTGTTCGATCAACTCGACTCTCTTTGGTATTCTCCCCGTTGACCTTCTCTTCACAGTTCATAAGTTATTAAGAAACTTGGCATATGATGGGATCTTCTTGATAGCATCCAATAATGGAATGTTGATCTTCACTTAGAAAAACACCTCTAGAATGTCAACATTGTGCTTTTGTATCCTCCTTGCTTCTGGTGGCTCATCTAATGCTTCAATGAATGGTGGCTCACTTTATTTGTCCTTACTTGCATCAACATGATCCTCTTGTGGTATTTCATGAAGTGGAACACTACGGATGGTAGGACCTGCAAATGGAGTGTGAGGTGGAGCACATGGTATCCCAAACTCAACATGTGGTGTCACATAATCATTTCGGTGATTTCAATCACAATATCACCACTTGGCTGCCTTTGCTTTGCTTTATCAACCTTTCTTTGAATCTCATGCTATTCAAGAGATTTCCACTCCTTAGAACTGTCACAACACTTCCTTGCTCATGTTGGAGAAGGGGATCTAGTTGTGGTTGTGAAGGAGGTGGAGGTGGCACTTGGTATTGATATTGAGGTGGAGAGGAGAATTGAGGTTGGAAGGTGAATTGTTGAGAAATTTGTGGTGATGAAGGGGGAGGAGGTGTGTAAGGATTTAGATGGCTTTGGCAGTGGTATATGGGCCGCACTTGAATGGGAGTTGGACTATAGAGAACTTGAGTGAAATGCATAGGTCCACTTGCTTCATTGAAACTCATTATGGGCCTTGAAGACAATTTTTCTTCTTAGAGAGCAAGTATGGAAGATAGCTTCTCTATCCTCTCAAGCCTTGTAACATTCATTTGTATGTCATCAAATCTCTTCAACCTAGATAGAACCTATTCCTCAAACCTTGAGCTATATCTTGGACTTTGGGGTTCTGTGTAGCTATAGGAGTGAGGTGTCTTCTTTTCTTCACCATAGAATCAACAAAATTGACCGAGTGTCAAGGAACATTTATCACTTGGTTCTTCATGAAGCTCACCATGTCACCAAGAATCTTCATCACTTGCGGGCTTGAGTCATTATGAGTCGGAGATGTCACACCAAAGGCATGGCCACCATCATTCATCATGCTAGAAGCTCGAATTCTTGAACCTTCTTCCAGCTGCTCATACAATGGCCATATCTCCTCAGGTGACCTAGCCATGAAAACTACTCCATAAGAAGAATATAGTGTAGCTTGATCCTTTAGAGATTGACCAGAGTAGAATTATTGAATGAGATGCCATAAAGGGATCTCATGGTGCGAGAACTCTCTCAACATCTTAAATGTCTCCCAAGCATTAGAAGTTGTTCATTACACATTTGACTGAAACTTAATTACTATGGCACTCCACATTTGTGTCAAGCTTTCTATAGAGTAGAATTTCCTCAAGAAGTCATTCTTCACATCTTCCCAACTCATGATGTCCCTTCTTGAATCATACCAATATTTGGCTTTGTCTTTGAGGGAGAAAGAGAACAAGGTCAACTGGATTATGTCATCCTGAAGGTGGAGCATACTTCAAGAAATGAGTCCAAGTGCTTCTAGGGGTTCTCACTCTGAGCTGTATTAGGTGGGTAGGAGCCCAAGAAGACTTGTAGGGATGGAGAATTACTCCCCTTCCATTTGATCAACTCTAGCGATTGGCGATTTGTAGTTGCTAGGCATGAAGTAATATTAAAGTGGCTTGTGAGGTGCATTTTAGTTCCATCTTGTCATCCCAAGTGGCTTGTCACATCCACAAGGCACAACAAAACAATAGAAACTAATTTAGCACACTAATATGCACAAAGAACGTAAAGAATAAAGAATAAATAATAGCAATAATGAGGGAAGTAGGAAAAGATCAAAGCAAAAATAACTAACTAGGTCGAACACCTTTCTCCCCTGCAACGACGCCAAAAATGTTGTTGTGTCACGCCAGAGGTGTGCACACTAATCAATTAGATCTGACTAGATGCACCCCATGAGATCGAGATACATAGAGGGATCATTTCCAAAATTTTAAGCACCAAAACCTACACTCCTACTTCTACTAAAAACACTACACCCATAAGGGAACAAGGTCGTGTTGTAGTATAGGAGGGTGGCAAGTATAGGGTCGATCCATAGGGAGAAAAGGGGGCACTAGATCTAGGTTAGTTTTTGGGCTAGGTTCATACTATGGAGTCTAGGGTTGAAGGGTTTGAAGGTTGGTTTTGTTGATTAAAATAATGATAGAAAACAAGCAATAAAAGGAGAGAAAACAAGATTAAAACCTAGTTAACCCTAGACAGTTAATTCTACTGAGCAATAAAAGACAAGGCAATCAAGAAAAGAGCAAGCTATGCTATGGCAGGCAAGAAGAAGTCTACACAAAACTAAGCTAGCAAACACGACAAAAGAGAAAGTAAACACCTAAACTAGTAAGAATAAATGAAGAACAAGGGAGAAGAAGCTAATTAAGCAACTAAAGACCAAACTAAGCTAACACTAGCTAAGCAAGAAGGCAATTAGGGTTTTAAAGAAATAAAGGGGTGTGTGGGTTGTCTGGGGATGCACTTATCAATTAGGTTGGGGGTGATATGTGAACATTATGTTTTCATTTAGATTATCAAACCAAACAACCAGCTAGAGTCTAATGAATTATCGTAAACTACTGATTGGCCATGGATATGCTAGGTTGTGTATAGGGGAACTAGTCCCTAAAACCCCCAACTATCATTGTGAGGCTCAATTGGGTTAGGGTTTAGGTGTAATTTAATTAGAGTCTAAACAACCCTAGGTTTCTAGGTTAGATGATCTTAGGATGATTAGGGGATGAGGTCAGTAATGGGAGTGGAAGTGAGGTTTTAGGCCTCCCATAACCCACATTCTATCCTTGAGAAAGCTCCATGCTAAGCACACTATATTCATCTAAACTAGCTATTTATATCTCTCAACTAGGGTTAGGAGAATTGATTAGCATGCAGGAGGATGGGTATCTACCTAGGGATTCATGAATTGGACCTAGGAGAAAATCCCAAAATTCACACATATAAGCAATTTCCCTAAATTCCTAGGCGATTTCAAGAGCAAACCAACAAGCAATTCATGAAGAGTGAGATAGAAATAGAACATAATCATTATCAAACTAAATTACAATGTTTACATATCATTTTCCCCCAACATGGTATCAAAATAACATTTTTGACCCCAAACAGCCCACCCAAGGGGCCTAGCTACTCATGGAAATGGAAAATACAAAAATAAAGGATAAAGAGGTAGAAGAGGCCATGGAGCTTAGTGTAGATTGAGTAATCCTTCTCTTCATCTATTGTAATACGTCCTCATCCTTCTTCCAAGGTGCAATGGCATGGGATAATTGTGGTTAGGGTCAAAACATTAGGAAGCTAGGGTTTTGGTGGTGGAAATGGAGAAATGGAGTGGAATGAAGGTGGAAATGGAGTGGAATGGCTAAAGGGAAAAATGGAGTGGTCATAGTGAGCTAGGGGTGGCCAAGGATTAACTATTTTAGCTCCAGCCACACCTGAGGTTTATATACGGGTCTAGGGTTAAGCAGGGGCAATATAGGGAAAGTAGTGCAAAAATAGGCTAGGATAGTGACTAGAATGGTTGTGGTGGGCACCACGGCCATGGTGGAGTGGGGTGAGAATGGTCGTGGTGGAGTGGAACGGATGTGGTGAGAAATGAGGAAAAATCACAATAACTTGGTGAAGTTTGTACATGAAGTAGCACACCCGTGGTGGTGACTACAACCATTGTGGGGCAAGGGTAGTATGACCACGATGTCTTGGATGTGTCTTCTCATTCTCTTCTCCAAGACCATTCTGGCTCTACTGCAACATAGCCATGCAAGATGGGACAGCTGTTCGAGCTCTACTGCGACATGGCCGTGCAAGATGGCACAACCGTTCTAGCTCCATCTACCATGACCATTCTGAGTGGCATGGTTATGGTGATTTGTGCATTGCTTGGAGTTGACGGTGTTGATTTTAGAAGAGCCAACACGACCGTTCTAATGTACCACGACCGTGGTGGTCTCTGTTGCAGCACTTTCACTTGATTCCTTGGATTTTCTAGGACATCTTTGCTTCAATGGAGCTTTGGCCGCTAGGGTAGGTTGAGGGAGCCTCGAGCTTCACTTTTGGTCTCTCCAAGGGTAGAGAAACCCTAGGATCACTCCTTATCTCTCTCTTCCATCCAAGTGTGGTCCAAATGCCTGAAAAACATGCAAATAATGTCCATAAGTGCATTTTACACAAATATGCATATTAGGGAAAATAACATGCAATATAACAGGTTTATATGTGATTGAAATACAATATTACACATGATGAATCCCTAAGATAGGACTACATCACAATGTACCTAACCTCATTAGTTGAAAGAGCCATTGTGCTTTGTTTCTTAGAGAACAAAGAAACTAAGTATAGTCCTAGGAGGAAGCAACTTCCAATTGTGCACTTTATATCAACTAAATACCCGACATAATCTGCATCATTATAAGAAGTAAGTGTAAAGTCCCTTGACTTAGGATACCATATTTCACAATTTTGGACTTTGGCTAGGTACCTTACAAGGTTTGATTGAAATATAGCACAGAAGCCAACACTAAACATAATATCAGGTCTAGAGGCAGTTAAATATAACAATCTACCAATAATACCTCTATAGAGTTTCTCATATACCTTCTCTCCTTCCTCATCTCTATAAAGTTTGGCGGTGTTTGACATGGGGGTTTCCCTCGACTTGGTGTTCTCCATCCTAAAGCGCTTCAAGAGTTCACTTATATATTTTCCTTGGTTGATGAAATTTCCTTGCTTTGCTTGATTGATTTGGAATATAAGGAAGAAAGTAAGTTCCCCATCCTACTCATCTCAAATTCACACTACATAAGTAAATTAAACTCCTTGCAAAGATCAATATCAATTTCACCAAACATGATATCATCAACATATATTTGAATGATCAAAAAGTTTTTAGAAGTGTGTTTGAGAAACAGGGTAGAATCAATTTTCCCATGACATAGTCATTGTCTAGCAAAAATTTCTTTAATTTCTCATACCAAGATCTAGGGGCTTGTTTGATTCCATAAAAAGCTTTTTGTAGCAAATAACATGGTTAGGAAGCTTGTCATGTTTAAAGCCAGGAGGTTGAGCCACATAGACTCTCTACTCTATTCTACCATTTGGAAACACACTTTTGATGTTCAATTGGTATAACAATAAATTTTTATCTCTAGAAAAGGAAAGTAATAGTCTAATAGATTAAAATCTAGCAATAGGAGCATAAGTTTCATTGAATTCAATACCTTCCTATTGATTACAACCTTTGAGCAACTAACATTGCTTTATTTATTACCACTTTGTCGCTTTCATCTAGCTTGTTGCAGTATACCCACTTGGTGCTAATGATCTTCCTATCATTTGGTCTCGGCACTAAGGTCCACACTTTGTTCTTCACGAATTTCTCTATCTCCTCTTCCATTGCTGTGATCCATTCATCATCTTTA
Source organism: Alisma plantago-aquatica (assembly GCA_963693085.1). Classification (NCBI taxonomy): domain Eukaryota; kingdom Viridiplantae; phylum Streptophyta; class Magnoliopsida; order Alismatales; family Alismataceae; genus Alisma; species Alisma plantago-aquatica. The sequence continues at coordinate 920,242,734 of OY856414.1, forward strand.
AGAGCTTCTTTGACGTTCTTTGGCTCAAGTTATGAGATGAAGGCATTGTTGGCTTGTTCTTTTGTTGAATGTAGCTTGCATCTTCACCCTTTCAATAGGAATGCCTATTATGAGCTCTTTAGGATGATCTTTAGAAAATCGGGAAGTTGGATCCTTCTTTTCTTCTTCTTTCTCTTATTCATCTACTGCCACCTCTTTTCCTTTTTCAATGATGTTGAGAACTTTTAATCTAGGAATCACCACTTCTACAACATTATCATTTACAATACTCTTGGAAACAGAGGGGTTAGTTTCAACAATTTTAACAATGATAGGTTCTTCAACTTTATACAATTCAATGTTAAGCACTATATACGATCTACTAGTAGTGCTATAGCCAAGAAAGAAAGCCTTGTAGGATTTTGCATCAAACTTGTTGAGAGAATCCTTGGTGTTTAAAACAAAATAAGGAAAACTGAAAACATGAAAGAACTCGATAGAGAGATTTCTATCATGTCATAACTCATAGGGGGTTTACTTTAATGATGGATGAGTGAAAACCCAATTTTGCACAAAGCATGAATTGGTAACGATTGTGGCCCAAAACTTCTTTGGTGCATCATACTCTAGAAGCGTAGTCCTAGCCAATTCCTACAAAGACCTATTATTTCTCTTTAAAACCCCATTTTGTTTTGGTGGACGAGGGGAAGAAAAGTTGTGCAAATAAATGGATTATATACAAAGCTTTTCAAACATTTCATTTTCAAATTCTCCCCCCATGGTCACTATGGATGAGATAATCGGGCAAGAAGCTTCATCTTCAACTCATTTGCAAAAAGTAGAGAAAATATCGAGTGTATCACTTTTTGAAACTAGAAATAAAGTCTAAGTAAAGCGAGAAAAATCATTGACAATCACAAGGTAATACTTGCTCCCATGAAAACATTGAGTTCTCATTGGTCCAAATAGATCAATGTGAAGAATTTCAAAAGCTCTTTTACTACTAGTGACTCCTTTGGATTTAAAGAAGGATTTGTTTTGGTTTCCTTGTGTACAAGGTTGGCATTCCTCATCCTTCTCAAAGTGCAATTTGGGAAGTCCTTTGACCAATTCCCTTTTGCTCATCCTCTTCAATTGATGCATATTTATGTGACCAAGCCTGCAGTGCCACAAAGGTAAATCACTTTCATCAACAATAAGGCTTTTTGCAAGAATAGGCTTCAGAGAATCAAGAACTATAACATATAGATTTCCATTTTAGATCCCTTATATATTACATTGTAGGAGTGGGAATCTAGAAGCAAGCATTCAAGTTAGGTGAATAAAACAAGATAACCATTATCACATAATTTGCTAACATTGATTAAACTGTGATGTAGGCCATCCACAAGAAGTGCATTCTTGATGCATAGTGAATCTCCCACATCACCCTCACTTATTACTTTACCTTTTTTCTTATCACCAAAAGTCACCGATCCTCCTTTATTCTTTATGAAACTATTGAAGTGACTCATCTCACCTATCATGTGCTTAGAGAAACCACTATCAAAAATCCATTTTCCTTGTACTTATTAGAATGGAAGATGTCGGTTCCCAATTCAAACCTTGGGATATGGAGTTATCTTGGGGACCCATTTATTCTTTGGGTCATAACTAAGTTGATCAAGATAGATTCTATTTTCATCCTTATTACCATGACAAGCATGTCTAAGAGATCAGTTAACTTGGTAACAAGCTTATCATTAGTTCTAATCAAAACAAGCTCATTAAGGCAAGTTTGGTTTTCATCTTTAAGACTATTGATGTTCTTAAGATAATTCTCTACCTCAACACCATTGTATTTCAACTCAAGTTCAAGAAATTTACCTTGCAAATAATCTATACTATTAAGATGGACATTTTCATTTTGCTCAAAGAAATCAATTTTAGCATACAAGTCATCAATAATTTTCCATAACCTTTTCGGCGTAGATTTGCATTTGGAATAAGAAGAACGTGAAACATTAAGCATGTCAATGAGGAATTATTTAGATAATTCATTCAAGCTTACCTCACTTACTTTAGATATGTCTTCACTAGTTGAGGCCATGAGAGCAAGGTGGCATTCTCCCACATTGGATATGGAATCACTAGAAAAATACTCCTCCCATGGGGCATGGGTTGCATCTTTGCTTCTTCTTTCCTTCTTGTCCTTCCTCTTGAACTTGACTTCCTTTTTATAGTCCTCCTTCTTCTTGGATATTCTCTTGTATGACTTCTTTGTCTGGGGTCAATCATTCTTGTAATGTCCCTTTTGGCTACACTCATAGAACCTTGGAGTAGAGGACGAGGAGGGATTTCCTTTGAAGTTTTTCCCCTAGGAGTAGTTGGCTTCATGACAACTAGGGGCTTGATCTTCAATTGGGGAGGGAGCATCCCAGAAAGCAAGTTGTTGTTGAACAAAAATGGCATCCACTTGAGATTTGAAGACATTTTACTTCATCTTCTTTGTTTCCTTCTCTTCAAGCTTTTCTTCTTCTTGTATTTCAAGTCTAGGCTCATAGGCTTGAAGATACCCAATGAGCTCTTTGGTAGCAATCTCACCAAGGATTCTTATTTCTCCAATGGAGATCACCTTGGATTGTCACCTATTAGGAAGAGACTCAAGGATCTTGGATTTGATGGTTCCTTGATCCATGGGTTGGCCTAAAGAAGCAAGTCCATTCACAATGGTGTTGAGTCTTGAGTATATCTCAGCCACTCTCTCTTTCCTAACCATCCTAAAGTTCTCAAGGAGACCCTTGAGCATGTAGACCTTAGACTCCTTGACTTTCTTGGTCCCTTCATAGGGGATGCATAGTTTGTTCCATATCTCATAGGTGGTGTCCTAAGAGGAGACTCAATTGAATTTGGAAGGAGTGAGGGTTGCATAAATGATGCTAATAGCCTATGCATTCATCTAGGCCTTCTTCTATGTAGCTTCATCCCAAATAGCCACATCTCCTTGTAGGGAAGGATGACCACTTCACACATGTCGCAGTTCATCCCTTCCAAGTAGAAATGCATCCTTCACTTCCGATAGAGGAAGTTTATGTCATTGAAGATTGGAGGTTTCATCAAGAATCCACCCTCAAAGTTGAGAGAACCTAGAAGGTTGTTGTCCATCTTCATGTTTTGTGGGATATAGAGTTAGAGAAGATTGTGACCCTGATACCACTTGTTGGATCAATGGGCTCTATAAGGGGGTTGAATAGAGCTTAAACACTTAAACAAGTTTTGTTAGACCTTAAAATTACTTCAAGGGATAAGATTGTAAATATGGAATTTGATGTGAAACTAAATATATGTAGAAAGGATGAGAAAGATTGAATGAGATCAAGAACAAGCTATGTATAGTGGTTCCAAACTCCAAACTAGGAGAGTGTACGTCCACTACCTAGAGAGGCCAACCCATAGGATTTTGCATCCATTGTATACTTATATTCCATTATAAGACATACAATAAGACCTTCATTTTGTAGGGAAAGGATACCTAGACTTCCTTTTTAAGGATCAAAAGGAACCAATAAACCTTACAAGGTCTTGTCTATCCTTTGAGAAAGAGTCTTCAACATCACTGTTGCGGGAATCTATAGCAAAAAGAATGTGAACGGTCAACATAATTAACGCCAATCAACCATTTTCTCAATTCACCAGATCCAAAAAGTTTTCAACCATCAGATAGGAGTTTTCTAGAGAGTCTTGTATCTAGGATTTCCACCCCTCCTTCCCTTATAAAAGGAGGGGTGATTCAACAAGAAAAGACATCCAATTTTTAGTTGTAGACCACATCTTGTATAATGTTGGGTCTCATTTTTGTTTGCATTCCTTATATTCTCTTTATGTGTGAGTAGATTCTTCTGGGGCATGGAGAGTAGCCACTTAGCTCAGTTCTATTCAATATAATCAGTTCTATTGCTCCATCAAAAAAAATATTCTCTCTATTTATGTGTGATTATTTAATATGATTAGATATATTCTAATGGAGTGATATGACCGCGGATCTCTGTAAAAATGAAACAATAGAACCTTAATTGCAATTATTATCTTTTCATATTTTTAATCTTATATCCATTATAATCCTTGGTAACACGACCACCTGAACCTTGGGTTTGAATGCCAGTTTGAATTCACATGCTTCTCGATATGACCATGGATAGTGGCATGTTGGACGGTTGGGCAATGATCTGTAAATGCCAGGACCAATGGGCGTACGGGAAGTCTGACCTTTGTGAGTCTGTCCATAAGGACATGCAACCCCAAGGTCCTGATTTGATCCTTGGAGTTTAGAATTTGATTAGTTGAATAGGAGCATGGTTTTGGTGGTGATCCTCCAGACCCCTTGATCTTTATTTCTTGATTAGTTAAACTTTATTTCAACACTATATTTTTTTTCTTAGTTTTAACAACCCTCTCAAATTGAAAATTAGTTCTTGTTCTTGTGATCAAATTTGGATCTTCACTTATCTTTTCTTTCGTCCTTTGGATCAATACCTATCTATACTAAGTTGACCTATTTTTTACAGTAATTTGAAAACTAGATTAGAAGGTTAAACTCTAGGTCTTTTCCTAGTTACTGTTGTGTGTACGACAACCTACATCAATTTGTCACCATTGTCGGGGATTGTGCGTTTTTTTTAGATCTGATTGCTTGTATATCTTGTATAATCTTATTCGTATTCACTAACTTGTATAAATTTAGTCTTTTTTATATTTTCTTCTAGATTTTTGTAATTTCTTTGCCTTTTGAGCACCATTCCGGAAGTGTATCTCCACTTTCTGCTAAGTTTCCATTCCAAATATACTACTTTCTAGTTATTTTTTTTGTAATTTATTTTATTTCCATAATTTCTTAGCTTTATCATTTTTAGTTCACTTTGTAATTTTGACTAACCCCCTTATCTCGTAATCTTTCTACTTCCGTGTGTTAGTTGACATACCTTTCAAGAACCTTTTCTCAAATGGAGTGGACATCCCAATATCTCCCGCAATGTTAATGTTGTGGTCTTTTCCACCATGCATCTCTTACTTGTCCGACTTTACCCCATGCTTATGGTCGCACCCCTTTTAATTACAAGCCCTTTCATCCTGGTGAGTACAATGTGAATACACAATTTTCTGAGAACCATTATGGGGAACCTTGTAGTCCATATTCAGGGGGGTATGATCAAAAAACAATTTGGAGGGTATGACCAACAGAACTTTGGGGCAGATGGACCTATTTATGATACCCATTATAATCCTCAGCAAGAAGAGAAACTTAGGGCCCTAGAGAAGATGGAAGCGAAACTGATAACCATCCAAGCCTTGTTAGCCACTCTGCTAGAAGCCTAATTCCAAAACCCAGATGTTCCAAGTATGTCCCCCCATGATTCCATGACACCTTGTAATATTGAATCTTCCCACCAAGATGGATGCAATGGAAATTACAATCCACCATCTTCTGAAGATTATTATGTGGAACAATGCCACAATCAATATAAGGAGCACAAGGCCCAAGAATACTATGATGGTATGGTAAGGATGTCCAAAATTTTGGGGTGTATAAATCCTACGATGAAACTCAATTTAAGCTTGAACTGGAAGAGAGACTTAAAGCCCTAAAAAGATGGCAATAGAAGGACAAGCAAAACTTGAATGCAATCAAGCCATGTTAGCTACCTTATTAGAGGCTCAATCATAGACTCCCCCTATAGATATTGAACAATCCAAGATAGTTCTTCCCGATGATGACGACGATGATCCTATTTTTCTGTCATATATGTTGGATCCAGAAGAAATATCACAAACCATGGAGCAATATTTTGCGTGTGATGAGGAGTTGGTATCCCTACCTTTCCTTTAGAGACTCTATTACTCGAATATGAAATGTTGAAGCAAGAGATTCATTCTGAAGATCCAACAACTCCTCATATCCTTAGCATAAACCCAATTGATATTAGAGACCAAATCCCTTTTTTAGTCTTTTTTGGATAATGAGCATCCAACCCCCTTTGACAAAACAATTCCTCCCATTTTGACACAACCAGTTCTCATTCTAAATAAGGTTGATGTAGAAGGGGAGAGACCCTTGGAGGAAGCCCATACATCCCCTTCTATTGTTTGCAAGGAAGACGTCCTCATCCCTCCTAAATCCTTGGGGACCCCTTGTACAAAATAATTAGAGCCATATGTTATATCAACAATGAAACTTACCAAACCCAATGTTGATGGCATTATTTTTAAGGAGAAACAAAACACTTTTGTAAATGATTTGAAATCTTTTGTATCAACATCAATTCTCCCATATGCAGGTCATTATGATGGTGGAAAACTTGAGCCAGATCCTCCATCCGACTCTGTTCATCCTACTCTACCGACATTACTTGTTGAGTTCCCACCAACTTCCCCTAATCCACATCCATCTTCAACACTTTCCTTGCTATCGAAGGAAGATCTGTGGATCTTATTGGAGGGAATGAAAGGTGAAAGAAAATATGCCCACTGAGATTCCACAATTACCCAATCATAGGGCACACTATGAAGATCCTATGATAAGGGTCCCAACCCTCATACACATCCCCTTCAGCTGGACATTTTTTGAGCTACCAGGGCCACCTGGACACCCTCTTCTTCCCTCCATCTTGGATTTAAGTTTTTCTCAGGATGAGCAATATTTTAATTTTAGGGTGGAGGTGGATGGTACGTACTCTTTCCATCCACTATATCTTAATTTTATGCAAATTTTCATTATGTTATATGTTTAGTTCAAATTTTTTGAAATTTTCAAATATTTTCAATTTTTTTTAGTTCGGCCCTTATCTAGTCAGTCAGGTTGAATAGACATTATCATTGTACCCCTTTGAATTTAGTAAATCTTTTACAATTTTTTTATAAATTGTCTTGTCTAAAAAATAACATCACTCCTTGGAAAAGTTGGCAAGTCATAAGGAATCGATCAGAACCAAGCATAATTTTTTCTTATATTTAAACAAATGTATTATCTTGTTATAAAACTTTTATGATGTGAATTATAGGAATATTCTAATTAGAATAATGACATTCTCTGAAAATAGAAAAAAATAATGTTGAAGGTTATAAGAACAAGAACATCTCTTCCTTCCCTCTATTTTTCTTATAAAAAAGATAAGCAAAGAATCACCATCGGATAAAAATCAAGTATGGGGTGGCATGCTTCCCAAAATAAAAATTGCATACCCCACAAAGGGGCATACCATCAAAAGATGCCAAAAGTTCTCATAAAAAATCGTGACCAATGTAGCCCCAACTCCACAAATTCAAATCTTGAGTCGAATAGAGGAGGGATAAAAAAAGATCATCACTTCCTTCTTTGTTTTCACACTCCCCCTTCATTCTATTCTTGTGCATCAACTTACAATAAAAATTTTGAGTGTCAAAGTGAAAGTAAGATGAAATCTATTCTTCTACAAAATCATGATTTAGAAGCAAGATATGATAATTGTTTTCATAGGGAATATAGAAATTTGTGCTTTGTGGTTTCAGAAGATTGGGTCACTTGGCCGGAATTTGGAGGTAAGGATTATGGTGATGTTACAACAATGATGAATGACATGGTGCGAGTATAAATTAGAATTTATTTTTGATGTTATTTGCTTGAGGACAAGAAAAGATTCAAGTTCAGGGTATTTTGATAAATGTATATTTATCCTTTTTAATTACATCTTATAGATATATTTTTACAATTGTTTTGTTATTTATCTTTTCAGTTTTATAATTAATTGTATTAGTTTAGATTTTTATCTTTCTGGAGTTAATTATATTTGGTTGGTTATTTTGTAGAAAAATGGCTCAATGACTAATTTCTCTTGGAAGATATTTTTGCACAAATTCCCTCAGTGTCTGATTTAAATATATACCTTGTACCAAAATTTTCTTAACTCTCACATCCCAAGGTGCAATTTAATGGCCAAGTGCGCATTGGAAAGAGAATTGAATTATCTACAGGAAAAACATATTTGTGTACTACTTTCGAACTTATGACTGTCCCAAAAATATGCTCGACATCGATGTTATGGGAACCTACAACAAAAAGAATGCGAACGGTCAACATAATTAAAGGTAATCAACCATTCTCTCTATTGACCAGATCTAGAAAGTTTTCAGCCTCTGACCAGGAGTTTTATAGAGAGTCTTGTATCTAGGGTTTCCAGCCCTCCCTCCCCTATAAAAGGAGGGGGTCTAAAAAAGAAAAGACATTTAGTTTTTAGTTGTAGAACACATCTTGTATAATGTTAGATCTCATTTTAGTTTGCATTTCTTCTAGTCTCGTTATGTGTGAGTAGATTCTTTTGGGAAATGGGGAGTAGCCCCTTAGCCCAGTTCTATTCAATATAATCAATTCTATTGCTCCATCAGAAAACTATCTTCTCTCAATTTATGTGTGGTTGTTTGGATGATCTGATATTCTTATAGAGTGATATGATAAAGGATCTCTTTAAGTATGAAATAATAGTCCCTAAATTGTGATTATCATCTTTTCATCTTTTAAATCTTATTCCCATTATAATCCTTGGTGACGCGACCACCTGAGCCTTGGGTATGAACGCCAGTTTAAATTCACATGCTTCTCGATATGACCATATATAGTGGCATGTTGGACGGTTGGGCAATGATTCGTGAATGTCGGGACCAACGGGTTCACAGAAAGTCCGACCCTTGTGAGTTTATTTGTAAGGACATGCAACCACAAGGTCCTGATTCGATCCTTGGAGTTTAGAATTTGATTAGTTGAATAAGAATTTGGTTTTGGTGGTGATCCTCCGAACTCCCAGATCTTTATATCTGGATTAGTTAAACTTTATTTCAACACTTTTATTTTTGTTCTTAGTTTTAACAACCCTCTCAATCAGAATTTAATTCTTGTTCTTGCTATCAGATTTGGATCTATACTTTTCTTTTCCACCATCCCTTGGATCAATACCTATCTATACTAGGTTGACTTGTTGCTCGCAACAAGTTGACAAATGGGTTAGAAGGTTAAATTCTAGGACGTTTCCTAGTGATTGTTGCATGTATAACAACCTATATCAATCCTCTCTTGCAATAAGTCCTCCACCTTGAAGGAGTTACCCACTCTTCTCAAGGATCTTCATCCTTCACATTCTCCTATCTCAATCAAATTGATTTTTTGATTAGTAAGTAAGAGAGAGAAAGGGGCTCTTAGTAGACAAATCCACTCAACTATAGTAGGAGCATAAGAAGCAAACTTTGTATGAAGCCCAAGGTACTCTATTTATAGTTGGGGATGTATACTAGCCACTATAAGCACTTGGGAATGGCTTCTACTGATTTGGGGTGTTGCAATGAATCCACTTTTGATGTTTGCAGCACTTCAACAACTAGAAGCACTTTTCATACAATATAGTCAGTCGAGTTTCAATAAAGCAAACTTGATCAATTTACTATGAGACAAAGAAAAATTGAATTGTTGTCGAATTTATCCCAGATGAAACTTGGCCGACAATGGAAATTTGTTTTGGGCACTACAACGTTTCGGTTGAGTTTATCCTGAGAAAACTCGGCTAATCTTGACATTTCCCAAAACAATCACGGGTGTCAGTCGATTTTATTAAGGATGGCACTCGATCGACAAAACTCCCTGTAATGAATTTTTGAAATTTCCATTTGAGTGCTTAAACATTCGCTTTAAATGCTCATGATTTTTTCTCATATTAATTACTAGTCCTAGAATTAACACAAATTATTACAAAAATTGTCCTAAGGGGTTTAGGATGTTTTCTACAAAAGTGTATTTGCAATGATATTTGTTTATATATGGTTAAGCTAGGGCTGTATTGAATTGATCCTTTTCATGTACCTAATACCTGAAATCAATCTCAAATAGACATATTAGATACATATGAATAGAATGGTTAAGTCATCATCAAAATATGGATAATGTATAACTATTAGAGCAACATAAGCGAGGAAAGAGCATAAAAAGGATGGAAATCACTTAACTTGCAACTCAAGACATGAGGGTAGAGAAGTAAAATCCCTGAGGCTCATCTTCAACCTCTTCATGCACGTGAGCAATCTTAGGGTGAGTCAAATTGTTGGTTTACTCTGGCTCTCGGGGTCTTGAGTGGAAAGCAAGGGTACTTCCACCTTCTTCCTGCTCCATCGAACCTGCTCGTGGTCACAATTGGCTCAGAGATGGCCGAGGCAGAGAGAACAGTGAGGAAGATCTCTTGTATTGCTTGGAGAAAAGGCAAGAGGGAAAAGGCATGGCTAGCAATGAAATTGTGAGTAGAGATAGTATCATCGAGTCTTGCAGAGTCTCTTAGAGAATGTTACTGGCTTCATAGAGGGATTTCTACCCTCTTATATAGGTATGTCCTGAAGGGTTGGGCACCGATTGGGTTGGCGATTTAGGAAAAGATATTATAATCTTACAAAAAAGGCAAAGCTAGGGGTTACCAAACTCAGAATCTTCTCTTGAATACACTGGGAGGATTTCTAGGCCTTTGCTTGAACTGGAGAGAGAGAGAGAGGTGTGTGAAAGGGTGAAATCAGAAACATTGTAGCTAGTTTCCTAACTAGTCGAAGGTTAGGAATAATCCTATGATTATTTATCCGTGATCCGAGGGTCATATGGCGTGTGACAATAATAATGGGTCGGGCCCTAGCTTTCTAGGTTCGTATTAAAATGTGACATTTAATATATTGATCAATAATCCCTTTCACTTTAGGATAACTTAATTAATTCATAAGTCTCTCTTCCTTTAACCAATCGACCAAAATTTGTAAAGAAAGGGTCTTAGTCATTAAATCTCAATTTGGACAAGATTGGGTGTCAAAACACAAAAGTTAAAAGTAATTTCCTTCGCCTTTAAAAAATATCTTTATTTGAATTATTAAAGGCGTCAAATAACTCCTTTTCTCAGCCACACTTAGCAAGAATTCTTATTTCAATATATTTTCTCATTAAGTACAATATTTGGATCGAAAAATGTATTAGTTTCCTTCAACTAGCCTTTCTAGAGATTTCTAAAACAATTTCCTTATTTAATCACCCATTATCCATTATTTTTAGAAATTTCTTTGTTATTGAATTTTTCTGCTCTTTCTTAGCCAATATTTATTATTGCATTATTAAAATAGTAAAACACACTAAATATCTTTTTAAAGGATTTGCATTATAAACCCAAACTTTTAAACGAGACATAGAAATATCAAACCTCCTAATATGTCTTAACAATCCAATATTTGCATTCAAATAAATGTATAAATACATGCAAAAATCTAGATTATAACATTATTGGTGCATGGTTTCTTAATTTCTCTTGAATTTATTTATTCCTCCTTAGTCACTTATGTTGTTCATATGACACTCTTTCTTTAATCAAATCATCACAATTAAAACATAATCTTATCTATTATCCCAATTACTTACTCGACATAAGTGAGTCTAGTCAATATAATAACATCAACTGACTATATATTTGACATATAAATTGTACTACATCATGACCCATACTATTCCGGGTGATAACACATGTCTTTCAGTAGTCATTAGTTTTTCTTTCTATTACATGTCCCATTCATCACATAAGGGATAAATTAACACACATCTCCATCGAACCGCTATATGTTGTAACATGCTTACAATATAAGTAATACATTTTACAAAATCTAATAATCACTTTTTATACAAGCAAGTGTTTTTCAGTAGCTAGAAGGTGCGAGCATCTCGCACCCAATAGTTCTCAATGTATTCCCATCTAGGGGTATGAAGGGAGAATAATTTTTTTATCACTTGAGCATGATTATAATAGTCTTATAAAGTTATTTAAACTTTACACATGGCCTCAGACAAGGCGACCCCCTCTCCCCTTACCTGTTTATTATCATCACAACCATTCTCACTCGTATGATAAAACTTGGAAAAATCAGTGGTTTCATTAACTCACCAGAGGAATGCAAAGAAAACATTATACAATTTGTTGATGACGCAATAATCCTCTCCTCCCCAGAAGACGCCTCCTTACTCAATATCTTCATAATCCTAGGCTTTTTTTCCTATATTTCGGGGCTAAAAATAAATATCCACATATCATCCATCTTTGGGGTTCAACTTGAACAATCTGTCTTGGAAAGGTACAAAGATTTCCTTAGATGCAAGATTGATGACTTCCCCATCCAATACCTAGGACTCCCAATTATCCCCCACAACATCACAAATTCTACCTGGTCTCCCATCATGGAGAAAATAAATAAAAAACTCTCTGATTGGACAAATAACTTTCTAAATCTCTCAGGAAGACTTACTCTCTTAAACAATGTCATCACTCCTATCACCACACACTTTCTGAGTTGTATACCCCTTCCATCCAACACAAAAACACTCCTTGACAAAGTGAGGAGGAAATTCCTCTGGAATAACTATCACCCATCCACAAAATCCGGAAAACACTACCATCTTGTAAATTGGAAAATTATTGTTGCACCTTTAGACCAAGGTGGCTGGGGCATTCTAACCATTGAAACCCATGCCTTCTGCCTCATAACAAAAATCATCAACAGTCTGGTTAAAAATAAGACAAAAATGTGGTCGATCCTGATCAACTTCAAATACTATCCAAAATCCCCTCCCTGGCATAAAGTTCCAAAAAAATCAGCCTCACCCCATTGGAAATACATAAACAAAAACATCCAAATTATAACCCAACTCATCAACACTCCTCCACACTCCCACCAAAAAATCTCCTTCTGGAACGATCCCTAGTTTGAAAAAAATTCTGTTCTAAACCTACACACAAATTGGACCATCCCAGACAATCTCCTCAAGATCAACATTGACAAGGCCCTCCACCTTCTAACTAGCAACAAAACAAACTCTCTCAAAAGATGCATTCTCATGCATGTCAAACCTGATGACCTCTGTGCCTTAAAGAAAACACTTGAAAACAATTCATCAAACAATATCACTTGGCGATGGGGAAACTCCTACTCTGTTAAGAAAGCTTACACTTACCTATCCTTCATATATTTTTCCCCACATACCACAAAAATATGGAAACAAAAATGGCAACAAAAACATAAAACATTTCTTTGGCTACTCCTTCACAACAAGTTGCTCACTGGAGAGAACCTTTCCAAGAAGGACTTCATTGGTCCTTCCAGATACCCTCTATGCATCTCACACTACACATGAAATTACCAATTATAACTCCAATCAGCTACCTTCCCCCTTCAGATCACACCAAACAGACACTACAACTCCTTCAGGGGAAACGACATCTTCATCATCATCAATTGGAATCTTTGGCTTGAGAGAAACAACAGAATATTCAACAACAATCCAAAAACGAGGCAAAATATTATCTCACAAATAGATGCAGACCTTGAGTTGCTCTCAATATGCAGGTAAACATGTCCTAGATAGGAAGGAGGACTCCGAAGAAGGTGAATCTGAAGCCCATTTTCTCTGTGACCTGAAGGCCATGGTGGACGATGAAATGGGCGTCAGTTTGCTGCAACAACTTCAGTGATACCATCTGTCCAGGAGCTGAAAACTTTTCTCAGATATTTTGGATTAGTGCTACGAGAGGCTTGTTAAGGGGTGCCTCCCCCAAATTAACAATTAAAACATCTCTCTTTTCTTCACCTAGCAGAACAATTTTCTTTCGTATTCACATCCTGTACGAACTCGCCAAAGCAGGTGTTTGCTTGCTTTGTTTTATCTTAATATATGCTATGACCTTTACCTCTAAAAAAAAATAGTTACATTTATCTACATTGTTATATTCGAAATGTCAAAATGTTATTTTTTATAAAGATAGAGTTACTTTTTTTCAATAAATATATTTAATCAATTGTTGCTTCCATTTTTATCTACTTCTAAAACTGATTTCGTGATCATTTGCTCTATTATCTATATTATATACTATCACATATTCCAAATTGCTGACATTGTGGGTGGAACACGTTACGAAAGGCCATTATGTTTCAACATTGAAGTGGAGGTGTGGTGGAAAGCATTGGGAAGTTTGGTACAGAGCTTACCTATGGCAAACAAATCAGACACGTATTCACCAACGAGAAAAAGAACGTCACCACTACAAGTATGCCAAGAGAAACATGTGCAACTTGCTTTGCATCAACACCAATATTTATGTCACAATATTTAGTGAATACATAATTGTCCATGAAGGAAAGGTGTGAGACGAAAGTTAAAACCCTAAGGCTCCATTGGATAAGATATGTGTCCTCAGTTGTCTAATTTTTTTTTTTTTGATAAAAGATCGACTAGATAGATAGAATTTATAAACATAAAACATCTTTAAACAAAGCGTACAGGAAAAACAACATCGCCAGCATCAACACCTAGTGTGTTTAGATTGACGTGTCATGGATGTTACAACATATAGCAAACGACTGGAAATAAGACACTCCATAGTAGAGACTAGAGTTTCGCAGAAGACATCCCTATAACAGTAAGTCCTCAGTTGTGTAATTTTGACAAGGTTTGTTCTATAATCAAAGTAGCCAAGCAAGTCTAAGGGATCTACTGTCATGGACTTCTGTCGAGGATTATTCGGTGGAATTGGTGAAATCGTTATGTCAATGTTATTGATATTTTTTTATAAAAGAAAGGAGAAAATTGTTACACAAATAGATATATAGGTGTCTAAAATGGGATATCTAGGTGGTTAGATCTTTGGTTTGTTGCCAGTAGACCAAGGTTCAAACCACGATGATGACATGAATAGATTCTTCAATCTTTTAAAAAGTATTCTAGAATGACGTGCAGTTAGCTAGCCTAGTGAGGAAGGCATTTGTGGGCCTTGATCTGATTCAAATTTATGGTTTACTTTCTAGGAGCCCACGAATAAAATTTTGCTCCAATGCTACACGGCGGATAGAGCGGAAGCATCAGCTATGTTGGAGTTGTAAATGGTGGTGGCCTTCTCTATGACTCCTCCGATACTTTCCCTCCCTCCACCAAGGCGTCTCAGCATGATCATTTGTTTCACAAAGGCCCTCTTCAAGAACGACGATGTGTATACCAATGGGGCCGACCGGTACTGTCACTCTCCATCTCCTATGCCATGTCATACGAAGGAACAATTGGTTTGAGCACAAACTTATGGTGGTGTTGAGCCCTGCCAAAATTCGGCAGGGAGGACTTCGCTCTTACAAATTCATATACAACATCTATGTATCCATGAATCTGCGGCAATCGGCTTGGACAAGAGGCCAGTGCGGGTGCAGCAGTGCTGGTGACGCCAGTTGCGGGGTAGAATGAGGCTATGATACCGAGAGATGAAGGGGGTCAGGCAGTTTATTCCAGTCTCTAGAGGTAGGGCAGTGCTCGGGGAAATTAGCTAGTAAAATTTTGATACTCGTGTATAATAAATTGCCTACCCCGGGACAATCGGGTAGCATAAATTAGATACACACGCATGTGTTATAACTTGCCTACCCCGCTTAGGGTGGTCACGAGTTATATTCCTATGCGGGTATTATAACATGCCTATATGTATGGCTTTATTTTTGACATAAAATTTAAGACAAAAAAAAATTATACAGAGTCAACGCAGGTATCAATTTTTGGTATGTAAGTTACCATTCTGGCGTATAAATTATATCAGCATGTATGTAATACTGGCATTTTTATTAAATTCCTCCGTTTTAGAAGATGAAAAGCAAAACTTTAACCGGCATAATTTTTAACAATATTTCTTGGCATGTTTCAAGAAATTAAAAAAGATGAATGCCGTTAAGGCTTTGCCAGGCACTTTCAGATACTAGACAAAGTTATATTGTTGTGGCGCAAGGCATGTTATATTAGAAATTATTTCTCTCCGAGAACCACTAAGAGAACTATTTTGACCAAAGTGGGCCTAAGTAAACCTAATGATTACTTTCACGTCTTCTATACATGTGAACGTTGGATAGCAATTCCAAGAAGTCCATCTTTGCATTCTTTAACCGTGGTCACGTAACCTACAACATGTAAAGTAGTTGAATATTCCCGTTCATAGACTACGGAGCACGTGTCTCGTAGAAGAATGGATATGTATCATGCACCCAACTTGGAGTCTTGTAGGAAAGCATCAAAATGCAAATAAGCGAATTGAACGCTCGGACGTCGGGGAACATCACGCCACGGAACTTGTTGTCAGTTTTAAAACGCAAACAATGACCGTAACGAGTCATGATATGTTTTCAAGAAATTTTCGTAGCCACATCCAATTATTCTCTAGTATTGAATCTCCTACAATAATGGATGTAGAATGTAATGTCCAAACTGGGGCCAGAAGGACCGACTGAATGTAAACTGCAAATTGGGGGCAGAACAACCGAAGAACCCCGGTTTTGTGGTGGTCAGCTTCTAGGAGATTGCATGTGGGGACTGGTAGGACTAGGAGATTGAGCTTCTTGCTCTGGATAAATTCCCGGTAAGAAAGCAGGAGCGAATATGTCTCCGGCTACGACTTCCGCTGGGTGTTCTTCAGGAAATCACTGACATGATGCCTAAATAGTATAACCATTATTTCATTTTCATAAAATCACATACCTTTTTTGAGGCATCTATCATCTTGTTAGAACATTCATCAATACTCTGGATCCTGATGTCGTACCTTCCGATGCATCTAATAGATATGGATATTTTAAATCAAATGACCGAGATGCTCGGGCATTCATTATGGGCTAATCTTTTCTACTCCAGAATTTTGACCTGTCCTTTTTATAGTAAGCTAATATGATTCCCATCAATAACTTCTTTAAAATCCTAAAGATAAAAAGACTTTGACCAATTATGTTAATAAATATCAGCTATAAGAATGCAATTTTTATTTACCTAGAATTTAGGATAGAACTTATCAAAAGAGTGGTAGAAAATGGGGAAATACAAAGCAACAGGGGCATCAGACAACCTAGGACAGGGTGGGGGCGGATGCCACCCTGATGTGGGGATGTACGACCGGGTGAGGGGAGTGAGAGAAGCTATGTGGGGGATCACCATAGAAGATTGGGTTCCACTCTTGATCATCTATCTCATGACTTCGTAGATAAAGGAGGAGAGGCAAGCATTTGGGTCAGTGACATATATAGAGTTGAACTTGATACTTAGAAAGATGTGAGAGGTCCAACAACATGAAGAGACAGACATAGGGTCATCAACAAAGCTGAAGGATCGGGTATGGAATATAATGAAGGCATAGGGAAGGGGAAGTTGTGATCTTCCCATGATGCAACATCATGTAAATTCGAAGCATCTCATAACATCATGCTCGTCCTAGATGAATTGTTGGATGAAGTTGATCCATAAGATCCTATTTTTAATGATTGTGAGTTTTGGAAATCTTCAACACTTCAGAAAAAGATTTATACTTCAGAAGTGTAGATGCTTTGCAATGGTGACAAAACTAGTAGATAAGAGCATTGGTTACTTTATGATGTGTGAAAGAATTAGATTACTATGGAGGTCGGTTGGACAATTCATTGCCTACCAATTAAGTATGAATCATTAAGAAATTCAACTCTCTTATAAGGAGGACTACATGAAAGAATAAATTGGAGATCGAATGTTCTTCATTGGGAGGTACTAGATATTGTGGCAATAGAACAATCTATTCTGGTCAGTAAATATAAGCCTGGTGCAAATAGTTACATGTGTTAGGATTCTGAACTTGCCTTTTCATCTTTATAACAAAATATTTTTGAGACAACTAATTAAAGTCAATGATTGCATAGATGATTGCTTATGGATTAATTTTTTTATATTGGAAGTGGAGATAGACATAATAGACCATGACTCGATCAAGACTTTCTTGCAGATTAGCTCACTTGAACATGAACGCCTGGTATAAATAGTCTTTGTCCATCACATAGTTTTTATAAAAGACTATGAGTATGAAGTGGAATATGAGACTCTACCGCACCTGTGCATGGAATGCAAAAAAGACAAATCAGACCTAAAGCACTGCCAATTACAATAGAAAGCAACATAATAGGAAAAGGGAACACAATATGAGGAGGATGCTCAGGTGAAGTGGGTGGAAGAACAAAAGAGATGGAAAGCATACTATATATGAAGTATTCATACCCTAAAGTCATCAAGAAAAAGGGAGGAGTATCCTAAGAAGAAACATATTAATAATAAATATTATGTACTAGATGAAGAAGAGGGAAATGATGTGGATGTCACAAATGAAAAGATAGTAGAAAGCAATGAGACACAGACAATGAGGAACACTCTACCAAGAACAGCTAGAGAAGAAATGAAAGGTGGTGGCAACATAATTTTTAGGGGAAAAAGATAGAACATAGAGGAAAAAAGGAAAATGATGTGTTTAGGAGTTGTAATAGGGATTAAAGAATTGAAAGAGGAAGAGATACATACTTTTATTGACCCAGAGGGGGACAAATATTGGGTAGGTTGAAGAATGGAATTAAGTAGATGAGATGTTGAAGAGTGAGAGGGAATGATGTTGGATAATGGTACACTCACTACTATTTATCATCCTAATCAAAATATGGGTAGAGAAAAAGTAGTTGTAGTGGAAACATGAAATCATGTCTCACAAAATGAGGAGGCATGAAGAGAAGTAGAAGCTAAGGAAAAAATCAAAAGAGAACCATGAACTATGAGTGTGATTTTATATCTTCCTTTTTCTTGTAATTGTTTTAATGTTAGATACAATATGTTGAAACCTCATGGTGTTCGGGAATAATAAAATCCAAAATACCTTTAAAGATTTTTTTATTAAACACAAGCCTAAGCCTATGTTCATCTTAAAACCCAAAATACCAGCAAACAAGACTGGCATTATAATAAGAAAAATCATATCCAAATGTTCACAAAGATTGGATGCATGAGTCTTCTCTATGTAATGTTAATGATGTGGCATGCAAAGTAGCATAATATAAGTGTCTTGCAGAGCCATCAATAGTATTTTTGTTGTAGTGTGAATTATTTATTTATTTTGGTGGTTTATGAGAGAGAAAATATAAATCATAAAAAGGTCTTTCAAAGCACTAAGAAATAATGAAGAGCACCATGTAGAATGAGTGAGAGATGGTCGCAGACTTTAATACTATGTTGGATCCAGCAAAAAAGCAAGGAAGTAATTTTTTTATCCATGAGGAGCCGACAAGCTTCCAGTAAGCTCTAATGGGGCGGCCTCACTGACGTAGGTTTTCTAGTGTCATATTTATGTTATAAGAGGTGGCTTCTATATATATACATTGAGAGAGACATATCATACAATGTCTGGATATAGAACAATAACACATGCACTTTATGTCAACTTTCAAGGGTTAGATCGACCATAAACCCTCTTCATTGATTCATCAAATTAATGCTAATTAAAGTTAATATTAATTAGTTCCCTACCATTTACCTTATACCTTGTAATGTTTTTTACTGTTCCTTCCTTGTCATGTCTCTTCTTTCCTTAAACATGTATATCTTAATGGGTACATTCCTTATACATATTGACACCATGTAGACACATACTCTTATTAAAAAAGATTTCTTGATAGTATACTCATGGGATTAACAATTTCTAACATGGTATAAAGTGTAATTAGGGCCAGGTCTCTACTCCATCAATTCTTTTGGCTGCCATCGGATTTTTATTCTCCGTCAAGGTCTCATCTATTTTCTTTGATCCGCCTTGGCTGCTTCACCATAAAGAACTATCTGATCTAACTAGCCGCAACGTCTACCCACCATCAATTATGCTGTGTGGATACACACCACTTCTTTAGCATGAATCTTTCTTCTCACCACATCACCTACTCCTTTCCATATTGTTCTGTTATTCCACAATGGAGACAAACAACATCGCTAACAATTCCTTCCCACATCACACATCAAGCATTTTTCTACACACCGCTCAAGATTGAAGTACATGATGGACAATATCAATTTTGACCTCCTTGGGAACCACATTCTCTCTCTTACATTAGATGAAAAAGTGGATGTGATCAATCCCAAATTTGTAAAGTGGTAGATTTATGATGAAAGAATTATGGCATATCCCATAAACCATAATCATATCAATATTCATGATGGAATAATTTAAGAAAAACCATATCTACTTATAGATGGCAGCCTTGAAGGTCAGTTCACCCAATCAAACGATGCTCAAAATTCCAACATACAATGGAGGCAAAACATGCAACAAAAGATGATCCCTCAATCTCTAGATTATATGGCATTTGGTGTCTAGGCAACATCAATAGACTGACCTACTCCACCTGAGTGCCACTTAGTAAGGAGTTCCTATTGTACCCATTTCCTATGGTATTCCATCTATAATTTCAATTATGTGTGAACAACATCATACATACTCAATCACACCTTCTCTAGACTCCATAATCATTGAACTCGTAGTGTATGAGACTCATCTATAGCTGGTGAAGGGTACAACACTAGTGAACAATGATCAACCAGTCACATATGTTTCTTACATGGTTCTTGCAGCTATTTTTCATGCATGGAATAAAGTCTGGAGACCATCTTTTGTGTATGCATTTTTACAAAAAGGGTCATCTTATAACAGTTGTTTCACACTTCTACAAAACTTATCAAGAATACAAGGAAAGAAGCAAACATATTGTGTCCTCGAATACAACAAGAATAGCTACCATATCAAGTGGGAGTGACAAAGAATCTCTTTCCTATAATGAGATCATAACCATACTGTGTGAAATCATGGATATGGGAGTGTTTGAACCTCCACATCTCCCAGTATTGGAGGCACAACTTCATGTTCATATCCTTGTCTACAAGATCATCCTCTAATGATTGGATCATGGATTCAGGTTCCACACGTCATATGACCCCTGATTCTTCTATTTTGAGGAAATGCTACTCACTATAGTGGCCAAAAATAGAAATGGCAGATGGATCACTTATTGATATATCTCAGATTGGATACATAAAACCTCAACCTCAATTAGTGCTAATCTCACTTTACCAAAAGTTTTGCATGTTTCTAACTTACATACGAATCTTGTATATGTTGGAAAAAAATGTGGTTTTGGCTTTCACTTAAGTTTTCATAATGCTTGGTGTCTTGCAGAGGATCCACATTTAGTCCAGGATATTAGGACTATAGTTAGATTTGGTGATATATATCATGTATCTAGTCTTCAAATCCTAAATGCCACCCACATTGTTGCCAAGAGTAATGCTCTCACCTCATTATGTCATTATAGAATATGACATGTAAATGCAAGTCCTCTTACTCATCATATTAAGTATAACACTTCAGTGCAGCTAATAATGACAATAGTGAAGAAGTTGCAAACTCGTGAAAATTATTTATCTCCCCTTTTCAAACACAATCACTTAAAGTGGTAATTTTTATCATATTAATTCTAATATTTAGGTACCTGCACATGTGATCTCAGCAAGTGTATTCCAATATCATGTAATTTTTATTGCAAATTTGACAAAATATGTGTGTGTCTACCTTATGTGAAACATGTTTGAAATCCCACACGTATACTAACAATTCACGAATAGAACTTAAACCCAAAACAATAAAGACATTCATGTGTTCTGTGCAGATGGAGCAAGGGAGTACAACTGCACTACAACGTTTGAGTTCCTCACTTCTCAAGGAACCATATTCCAATAGTGTTGCCATTACACTCATGAATAAAATAGTGTTGTGGAGCACAAGCGTATACATATTCTTGAAACCAATTGTGCACCGCTCATTAACTGTAGCATTCCCCAATGCATCTGGGAAGAATTTGTCCTCATATCCACTTATCTCATCAATCTAATGTCCACTCAAGGTATAGGGGTTTTTCACCATGTGAAAAACTCTAAAAACAAACACCTATGTGATTTTTGATGCACTTGCTCTGTTCTTCTTCCTCATCACAAGAAAAACAAACTTGATGCATGATCTACATGTTGTGTCCTTCTGGGATACAGTGATGAACATAAAGGCTATCATTTTTTGAACATATTGCTCATCATATACATATAGAAAGGCATGTTACATTGATTAAGGATACACCTTAATATACTTTCACAAACACAGAGAACGCCTTACTTTACGAGTTCATGACCATCCCTCATAATGAATCTACTACCACAAAACCTTTCTTCAGATGACAAGACACATCATTATTGTCCCCATACAAGATTAAGCATTTTCTAGGGAGCTAAGGGCTTTACAAGATCAAGCATAAGACTGATGACACAATTGATAGATAAAAATCCTGCCTAATTTCTAGGGCGTCACTCAATGGTTTGACTTAGACTATGAACAAACATTTTTTCTAGTGTCACACTTGACCACTATCAGACTTCTTCTAGATATTGTAGCTTCCCATCAATGGCCATATACCAGATGAATATCAAAAGGCTTTTCTACATGGAGAACTCTCAGAAATAGTTTACATGGCTCCTCCAACTAGACCGGTTGTAACAGAGTCTCATGTTTTTCTTCTCTTTAGAGCCATTTTTGGACTCAAAAAGCACCCAAGTCCTAGTATGAATGCTTTAGACAAGCCATACATGTGCAAGATACACCCAAAGCTCATATAACTTTTCAATGTTTGTGCACAATAAACCTCAAGGATGGATCATTCTACTTATGCATGTGGATGGCATGATCATCATAGGATATGAACTAGAATGAATGAATGAACTACAATATTGTCTTGTCAAACAATTTTGATGAAAGACCTTGGGAAACTTCACTACTTTATAGGCATGGAGATTTCTTAGTGCCAAAAGGAATTTTGTCTCTTAAAAAAACCATGCAACATACATTAGTGACTGTGCCAAAAAATTTGACCATGGGATGTAAATAAACCTTTTTGACTTCATGTAAAATTGTTGCCAACTAATGGTGAATAATATCTTGATCCAACAAGGTATCATCAACTAGTGGGACAACTACTATACTTGTGTATCACCACACCTAACTTTCAAGATGTTTTTAGCATGTATCATGATTCTTATTAGATCCTCAAATTTCCACTATGCTACTATACTTTGTATCATGTTCTACATATGGGGAATGGGCACACAGTCTCTACTCATGAGATCTTCTCACAATCTTACTTTGTGTGCATATATTGATGCTGACATAGCCGGATGTCCAACTACCAGACGCTCCACCACTATCTTTTGTCTTCTTCTTGGTGATTCATTTCTCTCATAGAGGAGAAAAAAATAGGATGTTCTATCTCTTTATTATACTAAGGCAGAGTAAAAAAAAATGTGTGGTCAAGAAATGTTGCACATTCTTTGTCTTGTAAGAGATATAAGACTTATCAGTTCAGACCCTACACCTATGTTTTATGACATCAATAAGAGTGAAATAAGGCTTCCCAATGATCCACTTTTTATGATAGGACTAAGAAAATAGATATAGAGTGTCACTTAATGTGGGAAATAATCTAGTAGGAGTTATCATACTGCCCTTCAAAAATTTTACTTATCAAATTGCATTCCTTTTCTCAAAGATAAAAGTTGTATCAAATTGCATCAAGTTCATTTGCAAACTATGTGTCTGTGACAACCTGACTTTTATCTCTCATATGGTTAACTCTTTATGTCTCTTAAAGTGATTTTATTACTCAGTTCTATATGAATTGCATAGTTGTAGTGTGGTGATACTCCAATTTGGTCACATTAACGTTCCATTTTATTGAATGTGACATCAATTTTCCTAGAAAATCATGTACCATTCCTTAATATGTTACCCCCTCTTGAAAGATAATTTGAACCTCATAATTATGCCAAAATTTCTCCATAAAGTATTTTATATGGTATAATATTTAATTACAAATCCAATGACACAAAAATCACCTCAATTGGACCATCAGGGCCCAAGTTATGGAATTATGAAGATAGGTTGATTTAACTTGATTTTATTATATATTTTAGCACAATGAGCCATGTTTTGTAGCTTTGACCCAATTAAATGGGCACCCCACTTGCCATGTGATTTATTTTGGCTAAACATATCTATCTATCCTTTGGATCAAGGATTTTGCCAAAGATCCAAGGGTTGTTCCTTCATCTTCTACCTCCGTACAGTAGATCGGTGCATGTGGTGTTGCACCACCACAACCACCAAGAAAATAACCCCAATCTCACTCCTTTCACACAATTTATGTCCCCAATCTTCTAGATTTTTATTTGTCATTTGTTTCCCTCTTTTATCTCCCTCTTTTTCACACAACAACTCCATTTTTACCACCTCTTCTTCTTCCCTAGCCATGGCAACCACCTAGTCGCTTTATTATGGGCGTTTCAGCCCTATTGTTGTTTTGCCCAAGGGAAGGACCCCCTTGGGTTTTGAAACATGTGTTTTATGTTTAGGGATTGTTAGGAAGTTGATGTCCTAGGGAGTTGTGTTTAGGTGGACTTGTTGTATGTCCACATTTAGTGTACGTGATTAGGCTTGTATAATGTACTTTCAATGTGTAAATGGAATCTTGTAATATAAAATGTTGATTAATAATACTTGTTGAATGTTTAGATTACTTTGTTTCATGCGTCTTGTTACTTGTTGATGTATGCTAAGCTTTTGCACTCTCACATTTTCACTTTGATAATACCATACAAGGGACAGATGCCTAGGTCCTATCACCATTGACTTTCTAGTCATTTGGAGTTAGGCTTTTGATAATATATGGTTTTGTGATAGATTCTATCATAGCATGAACAATAACTAAACCAAACATTTCTCACATGAAACACAAATTAAGTCAACCTTAAATCTCAATTATAGAAATGTGTGAGTTGTCCTTAGTGGACTACGTTGGGTTTGCCTCTAGGTAAGCACCTAGATGTTCTGAACCAGGTGCAGACTTGTATAATCCCTAGAACCTTTCTTTTCTCCTCCTTCTGTCTTGTATTATGGGACATAGATTCAGGAGGGTAAGAAAAGGGAGATATTATTATAACCCTAGTCATATGTTTGCGGTGTGTACTTAGAGTATCTATATAAGTGTGAACCATGTTGTTGCTAGTTCTTTAGAGTGTCATGGTACTAGACTACCTAGTGAGTGTAGTAACTCATATTGGTTTTTGGTATTATCAAAAGGTGTATGGTGGTTTTCTATCATACTTTAAACATTGGAGAAAGCCTATTTCAAGTATTATTATATATATGTAGAAATGAAAAATGTTACAACATGCAAAAGGCTGTGAGCATCCATGTCACCTATGAGAAAGAGATGCAACATTTCTCAAGATGAGAGTGTTTAGATAATTGATGTGGTCGATAAACTTGTCTAGAGCCATGATAAAAGATAGGATAATAGTATCCAAGATGCTCTAATGTTGATGTTGATGTTGATGTTGATGTTGATCTTGATCTTGATATTAATGTTGATGTTGACATTATGAGTTTGTTTCATGATGACCTACGATTGATTTTGGAAGATTCAATTATGCTTGTGCATGCCTAGTCTTCTACATCTTGAGATATGGATAGGGAGATAAGGTTTAAGACCAAGATGGGCCTCAATCTATTTACAAAGAAGGACCTCTAGCATGGGACATACAATAAGGGTGACTTCTTTATATGAGTCAACTTGACACTGGAGGAGGTTAGAGTACCTATTATTCAAAATATATGTGAAACCTTGAAAAGTATGAATGATGAAATAAATGATTACGAGTCCCTATCTAGACTGTTTCTAAGCATATGAGTTGAGTCACCTACTGTGTGTCTCTTT
Source organism: Alisma plantago-aquatica (assembly GCA_963693085.1). Taxonomy (NCBI): domain Eukaryota; kingdom Viridiplantae; phylum Streptophyta; class Magnoliopsida; order Alismatales; family Alismataceae; genus Alisma; species Alisma plantago-aquatica. The sequence goes on from OY856414.1 coordinate 920,268,432, forward strand.
TGGTAATCTTGAACCTTGTATTTCTTATCAAAATATATAATCCTAGAGAAAGATTCATTTGAACTTATGTATGTTTTCCATCTAGGTTAGGGAGATGTCAAAAAACCCTAAGAATGACAATATGATGTCTGGCCTCCATGATGAGTTTCATACTTGAGTTAGTGGTTCTATGTAAAGGAATCTAGTGGTTGTACTTTTTTTTAAAGTTGGGTAGATGGTTGTGGTTAGCATCTGTTGTTGGATAGATATAGGTCTTAGATCGAGTGGCTCGATCTTGTGTATCTATTTCTATAGACAAATGAGATAATTATGAAACCTTGATAATAAGATACTTTATTTTCTCAAATGATGTTTGATACGTGAAGTATATCACTTAGGTTAAAAACTTGATACATGTACGATAAGTCACTCTCATAAGCTAGACCTAATATGAAACCATATCATACATGAAAGATGTAAGTCTAAATTCATGAGTTTATATGATGATGCCTTGAAATCTTAGACTGAATATTCATGGGATATAAATTCTTAATTTAAGATCTATATAAAAATAAATTAATATAATGGGTTATAGTTGGCAAAATCTGGGGGGGGCACTAAAAAAGGCATGAAATCTACTTATATGATGAAATACAAGTTTAATGATAATCTTGTTAGAGAGGAACGACAATGAATACACTCATTTGAGAAATTGACAACATAGTTCTTGATAACACCTTGGGCTCGTATGAGTTCATGAACAAAAACCCTAATGTAGTAGGGATAAGGGTTATGCATCCTGAATGTCAAGATAATGTTGTGATATAATAAACACCAAGTAACACATATATATTTGGTATGAGTACACCCTTGATGATGAGAAACTCAGTGTGCACCCCATAGTGGTGGATGCCTTGTCACTTAAATTTGGTTTCCTAAACATGATAAATATGATGACTTTGACTTCGAACACGATCTTGGATGAATTTTTAGGACTAAGGAGGGAAGGATGTGACAACTTGACTACTCTCTCTCCTCTAGTATACTCTTTCTCTCACATCAAATGACCATATTACTAAATTGTGTATGAGTTTCATAGTTGGAATGTGGTGATACTCTAATTTGGTCACATTAATGCTCAAAATTACTTCTTTTTTTCATTAACCATAGATCCTAATTGTTATTAACCCTACACTCTACTACAAGCCAAAGAGTATCAAACGAAACACTAAGATCAATTCTCAACCAAGTTGTTTTAACGGAGTTTAAATAAATATGCAAAAAGGAAATCACAAAGTGTTTTGTAATTGAATCCAACACAAGGTTTAGATCACATGGTACACGGTGTAGGGCGCAATGCATATGCTAGCTCTAAGACTACATGATTTTCTCGAGAGGAGATGGATCTTCTTGACCAGCCTAAATCACATGTCCAAAAAGGAGCATATATAGAGTAGTCGACTTTTAAATTTATATCTCGACACTCAGGCCCCCGCAACTATAATATGGGATCCAATGTAGTAAATCAGGGTCAATCCTTAGGGACAAGGGTGGTATGTATTAGCATTGGAAAGCATTGACTTAGTTACATCAACCAAAGAGTAAAATAAAGTTTTTTGTTCCTTATGGAATGATCGTACTTCATAAAAGAAGAAAGCAAGAAAATAAAACAAACCAAGAAGTAAAATAAAACATCAGGGATGCCAAAAGATAAGATATCAAAAATGGATGGAGAAACTTGGGTTGGGTTTCACCAACTAAGGTATCTCACCAACATGCAATAATCACAACCATTGTATACCCTTAGAAAGCTTTAAAGCAATCATCATAAACGTATATTCTGTCCCTTCTCAAGTTTAGGATAGATCTATATCATAAGACTGTCTGTCTCTCTAGATGGCAAACAAACAAACACAATAAAATCATATGATCGTTACCTTAAGCATTCCAACATTATCATACATTCTTGCAAATACGTAACACTTTGATATGGTTCATACTACTCTTTCAAGGTACTAACAATCAAACAACACAAGATGGTATCTAATCATACAAGTGAAGCATTAAGACCAAGAGTATGGAGATAAAAATTTCTAAGAGCATATATTCAATGGATATAAGTATTTACATGTTGGAAGAGACTTAGTGGCTACTCCCACAACAAGTTATATATTTAGCCACTCATGGTGGTGAGCAGCATTATCGATTTACATGTATTGTATGACATGAACATGGATGGGTAAGGGTAAGGAAGAGATGAATGGAGGTAGGCAGATTCAGGGAGAAGAAGGGCACCAACGACAACCAACTATGGTCAAGATCAATGGGAAAACCCTTCTATATGAAGGTCATGTGGTGGTGTGAAGGTCCTGCTCATTGTTCCCCTTCTGTCAATGGGGAGGTCAAATCAAATCGGTAGAGAGAAGCAGAGAAGGCCTTTGAACTTTTGCCCTTGGCTTCCACAAACTGGTGGCAATGGAGCTCATCAACGGCATATGTTGGTTCCATTAGTGCTTTCACATATTTCATGGGTGGCGACCCCCTTATCGGTACCCTAGGGGTTCTATTTATAGATTAAGACAGATGCACTTTACTTGCATTGCAAGTCTAGGCACGTACCTCGAGGCACACACTTAATGACCTTTGAGTGACTGTTGTATAGTACAGTCAATAGTTGTTGAATGCGTAGAGGGATCATAAGATGTTCACCTTTTATTCTAGTTGGCCATTGACTGATGGATTTGGTCGGACCATTGGTTCATGGGTACTATCTGGCCATCAGGTTTTGGGTACCGATGGTTGACAGTTGGGGGTTTTTCGGCCTTGGCGGATGTACTGGTGGACCATTAGTTTGGAAACTGATGGATGAGGTTGCACTGATGGGTAGGTCTGCATGTCTAGGAGGTTTATATGTTCTTGATATCCAATGGTTACATTGGCTTCTTGAATAGCCATCAGTTGTTGTTGAGAATCAACGGTTAGTGTATCCTCTCCTTGGTAGATCTATGCCTACGTCGTGGACCATCAATTTTTGAGAATTGATGGTTGGTCCAATGACAGCTCAGGCTCAGCTGCGGTCTCTATCAATTGTTGGGGGGGCAGTGGATGCTCTGCCTTATGGTAAAGACCATCATTTGGTAAGCCATTTGCATGGGAACTAGTATTTACATTCAAACCAAGGCATAGGAGCAATATATATGCAAAATGGGGGGAAATTAAGGTAACTTTGCATAATGACATAAGATCAAAAGTAAAATTAGCATGAAATATCCACAAAATTGGATGGTATCAATCCTTCACCAAACTTAGAGTCTAGATTGTCCTAGAGCTAATAAATAGAATCAAGGTATCAAGAAAATGTTTGGGCCTTATTTGTTTAATATTTTGTTTACAAGTCAACCATGCCTTTGCATCATCCTTAGGTCAAGATTTCTATAGAACAACTTGTACTACTTACTATGATCCCAAACTTCATCCTTCTTTAGTTTAGAGTTGCATTACCTCATATGTTCGATGCATCCTCTTTTTAGGAGGAGGGTCCCCTTCACGAATTATGTTCATCCTCTTTTCCAAACCATACTTATGAAAAATTCCATACATGTAGCTTTCACACCCGACCTTTTTTTCTGGGTAATCTATCTAATTATGTATTGGTGGGCTAAGACTGATTGTGTTTCCTGTCTTTCTATGTTATGCTTTATTTTATAAGTGTGGTTTCTCTTGCAAAATTTGCCTTTTTGTGAATTTCGTGGCTTCTACTATTTTGTTAGTCCAACAATGGAAATAAGGGAACAGGAAGAGAAGAAAATACAATATTAAGAAAAAGGAAAAAGATAATGGATAATAAGTAATGTACTTATTAGAATTGTATGGAATTATCTAGAAAGTGATATAAATGACCACTAATGATTGGATTTAGGTTTCACATGATTTTTTTTTGCAAAATAGAGATTAATTATTATTTGTTTCACATGATTTCTAATTGGAAAATCATCAAAGTAAGTAATATATAAAAGATAAGAAATAGAAAAGATTGTTTTATGCATAAAATGTGCCATATAAGAGGAATACTTGCATATTAAGAAAAGTATATTTTCTTTTTGATTTTTAGTCTCAAACCTTTTCCATGGCTAGATAAATTCATTATAAACTTTCCCTTAAATTTGGGACTAAAAGGAATTAAGGATTAAGAGATATGGAATTTTCTATAATTCCTACAGTGGGTGGTTTACAAAAGGATTGTATTAAATGTCACAAGAATATTTATCAAATTAGATAAATCTGGATTCTAAGTTTTCTCTTGCGACTTGAGGACTGCCGGATCCCAGATCCAACGGTGATTTATTTTTCACCTGCCTCAGTCAAATATGGAAACTGGAACCCAGATTGGTAATCTTCACGATGAATTTCACAATGAATTAATGAACGAGCTAATTGAGAAGCAAACCCAATGGCTTCGTGAGAATAGGATGAATCTACCTACCTCAGGTTTTACCTAGTTTTGAGGCTTCTAGGGATTCGTCCAATCTAACATCCTAGAACTAACCCTGCCAACATAGGAGGGTATAAATAGAGGACCCTGGACCCTCTGTGAGATTGCAAATCATCTCCAAAGATTTTTTCAAACCTTGCGCTTAATTCTCTATGCTCAATTGCTCTACTAGACTCATCCTTCATCTCTACCCCTTCCCATCATCTTGCCGGAGATACCTGGACTTTGTACCATCATCTCCCGCCACCACCTGAGAAATTGAAGCCCACATTGAGTTTAAGGGAGAGAGACAGAGGTGAAGGTGGTCTTACTTCTCGCACTGGTACTCTAGATAGCAGAGTCAACATCGTCGTTGATTGCTTGGTCCTTGCTTGCGAGCGAGCGAAGGTTGAAGATGAAGGGTCGGTGAATTACCTTTCTTCCCTCACCCCTCTTCAAAACATGTAAGACCCCAACAGTCTTTTCCCTCCTCCTTCATTTACACGAGCGTGCGCCCACACAGGAAAGCTGAGCCTAGGTGGTGTGAGCCCATTGGTCGGCCAAACCTAGTTGGTAAGGCCAGGACCGGGGCACGCTACTTAGGTGGCGGCCTATGATTGGTACACATATATTTATTTTGTAATAATTGTGGTAAATTGTAGGATGATCAAATGATGACGTGTAATATATGAAAAATGATCAAAAAAATGAGGAATTCAATAAAAATAATATTATAAGGACCTAAATTTGCCTCTTTCTCAAAAAGTACCCAAATATTCCATCTTTAATGTGTTTAATGCATAAGAATCCTAATTTCTAGGTTTTGATGATCTTGATATGTTTAATTGATCTTCATAATAAATGATTTATCTTTTTGGATAAAAGAATAACTTGGATCTAATTTGAAGATAATAACTCATAGATGAATTAGGGTTTTCTTGAGATTAAAAATGTATAGATGATAGGATTAGGGTTTGCAAACCAAAAGAACATGATGCGTAGTAATTGAGGTTTGGGAAGCCAAAACCGTAATGAAACCTGAAGATGACCTCAAAACCCTAATTTGGATCCCAACTTAGTCTTAAAGGTAGATTTTGGGATAAAAGAATAATGTGTGGGTATTATGATTTAATTTTAGGATAGTTGCTTGATTGGTTGCTCTTCTTACCTTTTGTTTGGACTTCAAGTTACTTCTGGAAAAGGTATGTGGTTATGCCTAAGACTACCCGCGTTAGTTTTCCGATGTTTTTCGAGGATTGTCAAAATGATTGGAAATAAAAGCTTGCTTGTTTATTTATTTCCTACAATCTATAAAGTCACTATGGATGTCACATTATATGGACATGACTAGCTCAAATCCTATGCCACATCTGCATATATGAAAATATAAGGAAAATGATGATTAAGCCCTTGGGGAAGAGGACCATCGAAGATTAACCCCTGGTGGGGAAAGCTGACAAGGCACCTTAGCACCTGAGGGGAGAAGGTGTCCTATGTCCACTGTGGGGACAAAACCTTAAAGAGGTTCCACAGAGGTTGGATAGATCAGGGTTGAGTAGTTATGATGAAAATGTTAATTTTGATTATGTAATAACAATTGTTGTGAATATGTTGTTACAACTAGATGTGAATATTTTGTTTCCCCCACATACCGATATAACTTGTTATATGGACCGTGGTATGGATTCATAGTGTTTTAGGTTAATCCGTTGATATCTTGTAATTAATGATGAAATATGAGTACCTAGAGAAGAAGGCACCAAAAGAAAAAGATTTAATATAATTCTTGGATGATATAGATAAATAGTTTTACTTCTTGTTGCAAACTTTAGAAATCCATTTTTTTGTAACCCATGATGGAGAATTTATGTCTTGTACCAAAATCATTTCAATTTAGCAAAAAATTATTAATTATTTCTAGTGATTTGATAACCATCAATCTTGTATATATGGTAATGACCCTTAACCTCTCGGTCCGCCTGAATAGGGGATAACTGGGGAGGGGATCGTTACAGGTGGATATCCAATGTTGTTCTCAGCACCATGTTGAATGTCAGGTGATAGAGGAAAATTCATATTGCAAGTAAAGGCCATTGCTATTTGTGGGTGGGAGAATCAAGTCCAAAAGTGAAGGAATGGGAAACCATGAGAAGCCTTCAATTTTCTTCCTATGATCTTGTGATATATTTTTGGTGATTTTAATGAGATTACATCTATTTTTGAGAAATTTGGGCCTCAAAAAATGAGATTAGTTCCTTTATGATTTTTGATGTCATAGATGATTGCACATTGTTGGATTTGGGTTACCTTGGTAATATTTTTACATGCAAAAGAGGTTTGTTTATGGAAACTCTAGTTGTACAAAAATTGCATATAGTTTGAGCTAGTGAAGAATTGAGGGACATTTTTGTGCATGCAAATTCTTTCAATTTCCTAGATATGAATCTGATCATGTACCAATCCTACTGGCGCAGTCAAGGTGGAGAGGAAGAAAAAATTGAATAAGCATATTTCATGTTTGAGCCTATGTGGGTGGAGGATGAAGAATGTAAATTTGTGTTCAAAGAGAAAAGGTCATGTAGGGTCATGGGCATTTTTCCTGCCAAGAGTATAGCATATGGGGAGAAAGATTTGGCCAGCAACAAGTTTGGAGGGATAACATAGAAAATCAAAGATATCAAAAAAAAGTTGGGATGGCTTCAGTAAGAACCTCCCAATGTGGTTACCCTAAAGCATTACGAAGTGATGGAAAAAGATCAACAATAATTGCACAAGAAGTATGAATATTATTGGTATGCACATGCATGAATCATGTAAATGAAAGCGAGTGATAGGAATATTGCATATTTACATCATAAAGATTCATAAAGGAATTTTAGGAACAACATTAAGGGTCTTATGGATGAATAAGGAGCATGCAGGAAAGAAGACAAAGATATTTAAAAGGTCATTCATAAATATTACTAGAATCATTTTACTTTTATTGATCCCTCAAACATGGCAACTATGACTGAAGTCTTGACTTGTATGATTAAACTTGAACAAGAACAAAATCTCAATGATGATATTTTTAATGATGAGGTATGGAAGGTAGTGAGATAAATACTTCAAAATAAATTCTCTAGCCCTAATGGTTTGAAACCTACATTTTTTTCAAAAATTATTGTCATATAATAGGTAGGTATGTCTCAAGTTATATTTAAGGATAGTGAAAAGGCAATCGAGATATAAGGATGGTGAATTCTATTGTCATTTTCATTATCCCTAAGACCAACAACCTAAATAAATGTTAGCTTGTAGACTAATTATCTTATATAATGTGATATACTAAATTGCACCAAAAGTTCTTGCTAACCAAACCTCTCATGAAATCTATTATTATTTAAAGTCAAAGTGCATTTATTTCGAGATGAATGATCATTGACAATGCACTTATAGCATATACATGTTTCATGCAATGAAGAATGGATTACGGTAAAGAAAGGAATTTTTTCTCTAAAGTTAGATATGTTAAATGCCTACAATAGAGTTGATTGGAGTTTCCTTGGTTTTGTAAATAGGGAAATGGGTTGTTCTGAGAAGTGAAGGAGGAAATTAAAATAGTGTGTCTCAACTATTAACCATTCATTTTCTACCAATAGCGAAAAATAAAAAACCATTAGATTGAGTAGAACAATGTGTTAGGCAGAGTCTCTATCATGATTTATGCTTTATGTAGAAGATTTCTCTAATTCCATTTTAGTTCTTTGAGTAATAACCTTAACCTTATCCACAGATAAAATCTAGCAAGAGTACACCCGATATTATCACCTTTCTTGGAGATGATAGAACCATTTTTTCTTGAGATACTAGTCTAAAATGCTCAAAATAAGCTGAAATCATCAACCTCTATGAATAGGTGTAATGACCCCCTACTCATGTTATCCCCATTCAAGGTATAATTCATATTTTTGGAATCCAAATTTGCAACATATGATAAATAATCATTAATAGTTCCTCAAAAAGGTGTCTTTCGCAAGAAGGAAGTTAAGACTCCTCGGGCATTACAACATTTGATAGAAATTCAAACTATAAATCCTTTGTATTATCTCTTGAGAATTATTCTTTTCTTGTATGATGATTCACTTCTTCAAGTCAGCACTCTAAACATAGAACTCTGACAAACAAAATGCAGTTAGCACATATGTATGCTAAGTATGTGAGTGAAACTAGGAAGTAGAAATATAATGTATAACAACATACATGGACAATTCAAGTCAAGTAATTGTATATAAATTACGTCCATACTTTGATTATATATCCATTCATAATCCTTCTCATCTCACTTGATGAACTATGAATTGATCCATTAATGGATTCCAAAGTGTGTTTCATATCATCAGGCTCCTCCGTCTATATCCCACCATTGGACTCTTTCTCCTCACTTCATATTGGTGTTAGATTACCCTCTTAATGATTAGTATGCATAAAACTCAATATTGGATTTCTCGAAAAGATACCCTTATGAGGTATTGGTTATTGGATTCTATTATAATGCATTATGATACCCATCATTCCTTATGAATTGCAATTGGTTATCTATAATTTAACCCACGTTCCACATCTTGAAAGGTAGGTGATGCCCACATTAAAATAGTTTAAGAAAAGAAGCATTATCATTCATCATTCATCATCATCATATAACAAGCATTAATCTAAAATCAATATTTAACATATAAACATTACAAACTTCTCAGAAGTCCTTAACTATGGTTTTGAGGTTTGTATAGTGTTTTAGGGTTTAGGATTAGTATTATTTTGGGTTGTGATTTTCATTGGTATTTGGTTTTAAAGATTCTCACTTTTAGGGTTAAAAACTCCAAGTCAACATGTTAAACCTTAAATCTCTTTGTCCATATCTTAAGTGTTTATAGTAAGGAAAAATTACATTAGTAAGGGCATCATTTATATCTCAATATGATTAATCCCATAGATCATAGTTGTATCCAAAACTTTATATGGATGCAAACTAGGGTTTTGCACATACTAATTCATGTTAACAAGGTACCAAAGGTGTATTTTGAATTATGTATATAATTAGATCTTGAAACCATTCTCATTACATTCCTCTTTTTTATATTTATTATATATATTATGTTTCTATATTGCTAGTAATTTCTAAACTTCTAATAAAATTAGTAAGAAGATTTTATCCATTGGCTCAGTTCGGAGCTCCAAGATGATGCAAAGTGGTTCCCTAACCATTGGGAGGAGTATCCATCTTCTCAATCTAGACAGTGGGCATTCCATTACCGCTACCTACCACCATCGGTGACTTCTCATCCAAACATTAGGTCCCTAGTGCATGGAAGTAGTGAGAGAGAGTGAGAGGGAGAGTCTCGAAGGGCTCAGGTCATCCGATCCCATTCTTGTTAAAGGTCTTATCACAATCGCACAGATTCTAGGTCATCCTGTCAGTGTGTCTGGTGTGATATAGAGACACCCATAATTATTTGGGATGATAGAGAAAGAGGAAATCAAGGAAAAGGAATCAAGAAAGATCATGAGAATGTTGCCCAGCCAACTGGAGGCTTCGCGGTCACAACTATGCCCTAGTTTTCACCGAGTTGTTGTGGAGAGGTGAACTCCTCGCGGTGGTGCTATTGTGGGGCAAGATCATTGAGGGTACTAGGGGAGGGATATTTGGGTTGGTTCTTATACGAGAAGGTGCGGAAGAGTTTAGGGTGAGGAGGAAAAGTCAATTAGGTTACTTTTATCATGTGAGGGGGTTTAGGGTTAGTCTAAGCTTCTAGGTATCTCTATGGTGAGAGAGGGAAAGGCTCGAATATTTGTTATCCAAGATCATGGTCGCAAACATTATCGCACTACCATATATATGATGGATTGGAGAGATAATGGCATTAGTAGGGTCTCCATGGAGTGAGGGTGATAGGAGATAAGGAGAGGTGGTTGGGAGAGAGAGAGCATTGTGACATTCATTCCCTTTTGGTCCAAATGTGGAAAATGACCTATGGGTTGTCAATCCACGATCACATAGCTCTAAGGACACTGACCCTTTTAAGGACTGGATAGTGGCTTCCTAAGGTTTCATGTGACATTATTTCATGATGATTTGATCAATCAATTATCCAAATACAGTTTGTGATTTAGGCTCAAATATCAAAAATCAGCAACTTTCTATTGGTAACTCCAATAGCTGCGAAATTTTATATATTTGTTCCTTATTAATATATTGTGGATTTGACCAAGTTTCATCCCATTAGGAGAATATTTCATTTCCTAGATAAATCATTAAGGAATTCATATATATGTGGCTACACTAATTTATTAATGCATTAAAGCACTAGGAAAGTCTAACAACTTGAAATCCTAGGATATCCTCTATTTCTCTCTCATCTTGATACCATAAAGTGTAGCAAAAGAATTCATTGCATTAGATTCCTGTCCTTCAAATCATCCTTACATTAATTTAAGAAAAAGTATTATCATAAAATGTCTAATTCTAAATATTACATTCTAAGGAAGTGTTATAGACAAAAAGGATCACAATAAATAGATGCACTCAAGTAAACTACTAATTGTTTAATTGATTTCTCAAAAGAATCAAGAGTAAATAATCAACAACACGATTAATTTTTAGGATTGTTTTAATGAAAAAATTTTAGTTACAACTTCTACATAAAAGGAGAGGAATTTCCAAGTCCTCACAACAAGCATCAGGACAAAAGATAAATCTATCCAAAGCCAAAGATTCCTTTAGAAAAAAGAAAGACCGTCTATGGAAAATGTAAGTGAAGATTTTTTTTTTAAGTGGAAGAAGTAGATAAGCAAGTGAAGTACCTAGGTATTCTTACTGCTATAGGAAGGTAAAAAATAGATGTTCTACTAAATCAAATAATAATTTTGAACAATTTTGAAGAATGGGAGGAAAAAATTATCTTAAAACTGGGCAAGGAAGTATTGATCAAATATATTGCACAGGCAATTTACTTATGTTATGAGTATTTTTCAACTTCCTTCAAGGATCATAGAGAAATTCATAATGCTACTAGAACATTCCAAATGGGAGAAAAAGGATCAGAAAGGAAGATTTAATGTTTGTGTCGGAATATCTATGCAATCAAAAAAGAGATAGGGTTCGGGGATTGATAGATTTTCACTTCATTAACCAATCATTACTTGCAAAACTATTGTGATGACTTCATTCCAATACAAATATTGTGTCTTATTAAGTGTTAAAAGTAAGGTAATGTCCGCACTCTTCTATTCTTTAGGCTTTGAAAGACAATAACTCCATGTTTTACATGGTGGAGCATATGGGATGCAAAAACTTTAGTGCTAGAGGGGATGAAATGGAGAGTGGGGAATGGTTGGCATATCAATGCATGGACAAATGACTATATACTGAAAAAAACAACATATCTAGTATATTTTCTTGGGGATAGAGACCTAAACATGAAGGTGGAATAAATTATTCTTTGAAACGGTACATGGAACCCCATGAAGATCAGGGAATTGGTCTAGAACCAGATTGCAATTTTGATTGAGGTGGTCCCATTGAGAAGCAGAGGACTGAAAGATGAGAACATCTAGTGCTATCAAATACCAATAAGTTCATAGTCTATTCAGTGTACTAGTTGTTTCATCTAGGTGTGGCATGATACATTGTAATAAAAGATATGATCTTTGAGAAAGCATGTCAGTTTGTATCTATAGAAATCTACTCCAAAAGCTTTGGAATTTTCTATGGCATGTTGATACGAGTACTTTATCTACTCACTACATTCTTATACTGTGTTGAAAATCTGACCTACCATGTCTGCATAAAAGAACCCTAGACATTGTAGCTTAATTTTCACAAGTGCCCAATGGCATTAGCTACCTGGATTTAGTCCCTCATGAAGTCAAGTGTAGAAAGGATCATTGATAGATTCAAAATACCTTTGATAGAGTTTTTTTCATGCTTGCACAACAACCTACCACTTAAGGATATTTAGGGCCTCCCTACATGTCTATGGTTCATATGGACTACAAGAAATGATGTTGTCTTCAACTCCAAGACACCTTGCATGAAGCACACTCTACATGTCATCCATAGTTTCATTTATAGTAAAATTGAGGTGAAGCTATGTGGGAATAACAAACTAATGCTACTGATCAGAAACCCTAAAATTCTAGAAGCTACTATCAAACAACATGGTTAAAGTTAACTATGATGCATTTTTGAAGAGTGGTAGAAAAACCGGTGTTGGTGTTGTGGCCTGTGATAATGAGGGGAAGTTCCTATGGGTGACTCTCAATTCACTACAACTAGTGTTACAACCCAAAATTGTTGTAACCCAAGCAATTATTATGGAAATGGAGGTTGTAAAATCTATGACAGAAAAACACATCCACATTAACCTGATTCATACATCTTAATTTGTGTTTGACATCATCCATAGGAGTGAAATTACTTCATTTGTATTCTATCTTACAACATTCTTGATTTCAGTAATGTATTCAGTAACCACAAATTGCTACCTCAATAACCACCCATGCATGTTTCATGAAGAACTTCCCTCATGAACTTGTGTAGATTTTGAGTATAGATTTGATTAATGAATGAGCAAGATTAGCTTTTAAAAAAACTGATTGAAGAACAAGAATAAGAAACTTCTCTTGATTTGACTGAAGAAGAAACAAATATGTTCTCAATGATATGACTCAACAAGAAGAGCAAGAAGATCCTATTGAGCTAATTGAACCAGTAGAAGATGAAGCTCCTACTGATTTGAATGAGCAACAAGAGAAATAAGTTGATGGATGATGTCCCTTTATCTTTCCTGAAACATTCAAAATCATTGGGGTAACAAAATGAATTGTTTTGAACAACCCACTATTACATAAACTTAGTTTCAGTTACTTTATAACCTATTTGAGGGTCCTTAATGGACATGTGATGCACTTCCTTTATCTTAAAAATATTTTTGTATATGAAACTATGTTTTTTCTATGTGATGAATGTACATTTCATTTTTTGTCTGACATGCAAACAAAGTGTTGTTGGAGTGAAATTGACATTTTCTTAGGACAAACTAAATAATTCCAGTACAACATCAAGTTCTTTTTCTATTAAATGCAAGTTTTTAATATGATCAACGTATCTGATGTTTTACATGGCAAAAAAATGAAGTGTTTTGATGCAAAATGAGATCCAATAATGGGGTGTTTTTGAAGGTGCAAACATGGTGTTATTGAGTAAAACAAGGCATGTTGTTGAGGTTTTTTATTAGCCAATATCATGACATGAACACCTATATTAGAACATAGTATGGATAGATTGTGTTGTAGTGCATATTTATTGTTCTAAGAGTCTAACAAATTTCTATTAAAGTTGTTATATAGTTTATCAACTTGTTATTGGTACAACAAGTGGGCCACTATTTTTGAAGTGGAAAATCCCATGCAGACAACGAGTGTTTGTTTGAACTGTGAAATGAAATACAAATTGATCCTTTCAAGCATCTCGCTCCCTCATTTTCCCTCTTCGTCTTTCTTCGAATGCTCTCAGATCTTTTCCTTTCTATCCCTCTTTCATTTTTTTATGGTATCAGGGTAGCTATAGACGAGTGATGACATCCAAACGAGACTCCACCTGACCTGATCTTAAGTTTGAAGAAGCTTTGCATGTTGAAGATCGAGAAGGCAAAGGATCAGTGAATCATTATGGAAGACTTTTACCACAATGACGACCAAGCCTAATTTGGGTTTTGTTGGCCAATGAGTACTTCATAATGGAGCAGGTCGAGGAGATATAAGGTTCACTAGCAATGCTAGATCTCAATTTCATGACACCTATCAAGCAAGGCCAAGAGACCCTGATAAGGTTGGACTCTTAGGAAGCTGCTAGAACCTGAATTTCATCTCATAGGGAAAGGGGTTCAACCTGAGTGCATGACCTGACACAAACTCAAATGCAAGACAATTTCCTAATTGTCCATAATGATTTGAGGTGTTCAAATTTATATGATTACTCGTATTAGTTCACCATGTTCCTCATTTTATTTCTAAAGAAACAAACCCTTTAGATGTTATTCAATTGAATGACAATAACAATGTCACAAAAAAGAATGTGGATTCTGGAGCTTCAGATCATATTGTCTATGATCCAGGTTCTCTAATCTATCTTGTTACTTATAAGGTTAATGACTTTATTATGGTACGCAATGGAAATCATCAACCTCTCTTGCATTTTGGAAATACATTTATCATAGAGAAGTCACCTATTCTGCTAGAAAATGTTCTTGTGGTTCATTATATCAGATGAAATTTGTTATCTACCTCTCAACTGACCAAGAAATTTCCTTGTAATTTTCTATTATTTTAGGAATAGTTTCTAATTATAACCTACATAACCAAACGATCCTAGAACAAGGGAAATGTAGTGGTGGTCTATATCATCTACATTCCCTTGTAGTGGTTGATTTGAATAAAATTCTCAAACCTCACACTATGAAGAATGGAAACAATAAATCTTATTGTCATGGTTTAGTTGTATCTTCAAATAGATAAATATTTTTATGTCAATGTCTAGAATAACGATTGCATCATGTAAATGGTGAGGTTGTTCAACATATGATAAAATTAGGTAGCTTATCGTCAAGTAGTATTAAAGCTAATATGAGTACCATCTATGAGACTAGTAAGAGTAACGTCAAACCTATATTCATATTCATGAAAAGGCTATCGCTGCTTTTGAAAAACGTTAGTTGTGATTTGTGGGGAAAGTCACATGTAGTGTCATGTCATAAATTTCAATGTTATGTCATGTTTAGATAATTGTACTAGCTTTAATTGTCTTTATCCAATCTAGTCAAAGTCTGATTTCGAAATTGTATCCTCGTGTTTCATGCCATGATTACAACTCAATTTAATCCCAAACTCTAAATCTAACAAACTGGTGGTGGAGGTGAATTTGTGAAAGAAAACATAGAAGAATTCATATCTAAAACTAGAATTATTTATCATATTTCATGACCCTATACTCCTACATAGAACAGACAAGATGAGAGAAAACATAAAAAAAATTGACTTTGGGTTCTATGATGACACTATGCAATACCTCAAAAATTATGGTTGAGGCCTTCTTTACAAATGTTTTTATAATTAATCAGCTTCCTTCCAAGGATCATAACATGTAGTATACTTATGAGTTGCTTTTTCATCACTTGCCTAATAACAACTTTCTCAGGACCTTTAGATGTACATGTTTTCCACATCTCATAGAAAAATCATATCATAAATTATCCCCTAGGTCTCTGGCAGGTGCTTTTCATTGCTAAAGTGACATAACAAAGGGTACATGTGCCTTCATTATTCACCTTGTTCTATTCGTATTTTCAATGAATATGTGTTTCCTTTCAAATACATGATTCCTTCTCAAGTTGCTCTTGAATAATTGTCTAAATTTTTGTCTAATATTTATAGTAATGATTCCAATTACTCATTCAATATGTATGTTAATACTTCCTCTTAGGACAACAACTCTACAGTTACTACTGCTAGAAATTCTTATACAACTTTTTCCATTGTTGGTTGTCTAGAGGATCAAACTGTAGAATCCAACACTACTTCTATTACTAAAATTTCTCAAGATGATTGCCATAAACCATTTGTAACGAACTGAAATCCATGTATAATAGTAGTTTCATCCTTTTTTAGAGCTTTTCTTTCTTTTATGTCCTAGATGTTGAATTAGTGGAAATTATTAAGGTTTTGTTTACAACTGTTCCCAATATTTTACTTTGTAAGGAGTTAAGCACAAATTTCTCAGTGAGACTTTATTAAAGGGTTTAATTTGCAAAATGACCACATAAGGGAGGTAAGAATAATATAAAAATTGATCTAGAAGTTTCTATGGATTTTGCATGAAAAAGAGAGAAAAATCCTTAAGGTAAAGATAATGTGATAATAAATGAATTTATTTTCCCATTAAGTGAATACAAGGATAATTTGCCTAAAAATTATTAAAAGTGGATCTTAGAAGATAATTCTAAAACCAAAATCATTTCCTTTGGGTATAAGATAGATTGGCTGATAAGTTTTTCAACATTTGGAAAATTGATAATTATAATTGTATTTATTTAATGGGAAAATAGGGGATAACTTAAAAGTACAAAATAAAATCTTTAATGACTCCAAAAGTTATAATGGATACCAAATTCGTGTTCAACATATTAAAATATGCCTTTAGGTGTGCCTTTAGGTGAATTTTCACTCAATTTGGAGAATATTTATTTAAAGGGTAAAATTAGGAGAGAGAATATGTAGAAACTTCTATATATTAAATAAATGAACAAATAATCTAAATAAGTGAGATTAATGACAAATTCGTATCCAAGACACTTAGGGTGACTAGTGGGTGAAGTTTTCATCAAATTTAGGGAATCTTATCACCATTAATGAAGGAGGAAAGAGAATATATGTTTGAATTATTTAACCTATTAAAGGTTCCCAAAAGGCAAAACTATCTTTATATTAGGATTCTACATCTCAAAATTAGTCAGGTTGCCAATTTTTATTAAATTTAGAAATTGTTTGAGCCCTCAAATGAAGAGAGAGAAATTCATTTAATATATATGTATCACTTTATAATAGGATTGGAAATATATGTCACATAGACATATATCAGGCCTACACCTGATCAGATCGTCCAGATCGACCGTGGACGTGTGTCCATGGGATCAGACGGTTGATAACTCGTCTTCCAGATCTAGTCAGATCGAGAAACATAGCTTGGTTTGCGAAATATTCAAACATGGATAACTCTCTCTCTACTCAACGAAATCACAAGATTTTTGGTTTGTTAGATTCATTTTGTGATTCTACACAAATTATCCCAGCTTTTTGTTATTTTGGTGAAGAAATAAGAAAATCCCAAATCTTGCTCTCCAAGCAAGTTCGGGCAACTGCCTACTCGCCTCCCTACACCACCTTGCCTATATATATCTCTACCCTCGGCTTCCTGGAGTCCCTTGCAATGTTTCTCTCCACCCAATTGAACCTTTGCTTGTTCATGTGTCGCCAGAGATTGAAGAGAAGTCCCTGACCTTACGACAGATCACCCTCTCTCTCCTCTCCACCTCCAAACGAAGTAAAGGTAATGTCGAGTTAGTCTTCCTTTAAGCTTTCCACTGGTACCTTGATCTTATAGTTTGGTCGAGAAATGCAAAAATGCCCAAACAAACCCATGGACCTCGCCAGCCATGGTGCGAGCTAGGTGGGGAAGAAGCCCACTTGTGATTTTATGGTTTTACCCCTGCCTTCTCTTCTCCTTTCTTCTCTATTTCGCGCGAGGGCCTTTTGGTCCTTTGTTTTATTTTTTATCGCTTTGACCTGGCACAACCGAGTGGCCATGTAGGCCCAGATACTGACTTGGTGCATGAATATTGGGCCAAGTAGTGGGCCCGACCCCACTCGATCTCTCTCTCTCTCTGTTTCAAACAAAAATCGATTTTTGGATTTTTCCTATTGGTCCAGTTTAGAAAATCCATATCTTTTTATTCCTTGGTCAAAAATAAAAAATAAAATATGTTCTGGAATTAGAAAAATCCCATCTTTCTAATAAAAATAGTTTCAATGATTGATTTTGAATTTGTCAAAAAAGTATTTTGGGAAATGATTTAATTGATTAAAAATCACTAAAAATACATCTAAAGGACCATATCTTCAAAATGCATAAAATTATATGTTTTCTTAATAAAAAAACCGAAATAAGTCAATGGTGATAGTTTTAGGATCTAAAATGAGGTTTTGTTTGAAAAGTCCAAAAGTTAGGGTTTCGTTGACTCTATACATGAGTAAACCCTAATTCATGCTTAAACATTAAAAATAGGAAATAAATCTTTGGAATCAAATTAAAGTAGTAAAGAAGGAGTGATTGGATCTCTTAAGATAAGGTATGTGCTTTCCTTACACCTAAGTTGGGAAGATTTTAACTTAACCTAGTTTCCCTAATGAGGTTATCATAAAACCCTAATTTTTCTCTTTGACAATTCCTTAGATATAATTGCCTCAAAATCAGTTTTAAAGTTTATTTCTTGGGTCTTGTACCCCACTGCCATGTCTATAATTACTTGATGCTTGTACTTGCCATATTTCTTAGCATGTTGATTTTATTAGACTATTAAACTAGAGTAGTGGTACTTTTATACAACCACCCATAGATAGGCCATGTGTAAATTCTCCCTGGGGAATGTGTTACTCTCCCCAATATAGAAAATTTATAGGTGATTAGAATGTGTTACTCTCCCTCACCTATTGATTGAGGTTAGGTAGGTGCCTTAACCCTACATAGTTTAGGTAGTTAATAACAATCATTCATGCAACCTTTTTGCTATTTTCATTATGGCAAGCATCTATTTATTTATGCCTCATTCTTTTGACTTTCTTCATCTTATGATGAAATCTTAGCCCTATTTCCTTATAGTTTTCTTATCTTTTGTTCTTGTCCTTTTTATCTGACACATACCTTGTTTTTATTTCCCTTTTGTTGGGTGCCTTCCCAACCACCCATGGATTGATCAAGGTGTTGAACAAGGACAAGAGGACCAAGTTCAAGAGTAGTAGATTCAAGTTTTGCTATCAAGGATGACTAGGTTGCTTGTTGCTAGATCCCATAGTTTCTTTTATGTTCTTTTCTTTTTTTTCAAAGAAACTTATGTAAAGCAATGTAATAAATAGTTTCTTCCGCTGCTATTGACATTTTATATATATTTGAATCATGCTTATTTACTTGGAATATTATACATACATTCCACATAGTCTATTTTTCTTGTAAAATGTGGATGTTTTGTATTTTCTTTAAATTTTAGTAAGGAGGTGATCTCGCCTCTTTACAGCATGGTATCAGAGCATGTTGGGCAACTACTAGGGCATAAGTTGAAAGCAAGGTTGTCTAGAAAGGATTAGGGTCTGGGGGCTGGTAATATTCTCATTCGTGCCACTGGCTTGGTTTACGGGGACTCCCAGATCTATATGATATCGGCCTGGCCTGCACTGATACTGACTGCCTAATATAGTATGCTTAGAGCCAACAATAGCCTTAGCCATCCTTGTTACCTACTCATGTTATCTTATGTCATACCCTTATCTTTTAGGAAGGAATATTTGTTTGGAGACATGAACAACTTCTCTTCTGGGGCCACATCTGGTAACACCGACAACTGGGACACTCCATTGACTCCCTCTAACAATAGGACAGTCCCTACTACCCATGTTGGTACCCCTCTTCTGACCCCTGAGTAAGAGCTGACCATATTGTGCTAGCTACTCTCAACTACCTTAGTGGGGCAGCTTTCCAATGATGCGGCTGTTGCAACCAAACTGAAGGAGTTCACTCTTACGGACTTCATCAAGATGCAACCACCATAGTTCAAGGGTGAGAGTGAGCCAAACATGGTGGATAAAGCTGATGATTGGGTTTTGGCTTTGGAGCGAACCTTCGAGGGCATGGTGTGTCCTCCTCACTAGAAGGTTCAATTCGAGTTTTACATGCTAGATGGGGTGGCATGTGTTTGGTGGAAGGGTATGGCTCATACCTGGGATACCGCTAGCATGACCTGGGAGCAGTCCTCAAGATGTTCCGAGAGAAGTACAGCTGCCCCATGTTTTTGAAGAAGGAGGCAGAGTTCTTCTACCTGCATCAAGGAAGCATGAGCGTCTCTGAGTACGTGCAATGTTTCCCCCTCCTGAAGTGCTATGTGGTGGATCTTGGAGCTGAAAGGAGATCAACCCTGTTTCTTAAGGGTTTGAGCTACAGCAGTGGCCGGAACCTTATTCCTTAACTGCCTCTGACATTGGAACAAATGGTGGACAAGGCTTTGGCGATCGAGTCTTATCTCGAATTCTAGTCTTCTGGGCACAACAATAACAACAAAAAAAGAGGAAGAATGCTGGTGGAAACCAAGGACGTGACAAGTGCAACTACTGTTCGCATTCTCACTTGCCAAGTAGGTTCCCTACTAGATATGGTCAACACTATAGGGATGACTGACTTGCACCTATCTGCAATGAGTGTGGTCAAGCTAGACACATTCAACCCAACTGCCCTCAGCTTGGGCGAGGACCAGCTCCAGTTCAGCAGCCACAATAGTGACAAAACCTACCTCTGAGAAGCAACAATCAAAACTGGCAAGGCCGATAGCCACCTATGGATAGGAGGAATGTAAGGGTGTTTGCCGTTAATGCTAAGGAATCTGATGGAGATAATAAAGTTATAGAAGGTACCTTACATCTAAATATGCATCCAGTTAAAGCTCTCTTTGATTATGGTTCATCGAATATGGCCATATCATCTGAGATTGCTACCTTGTTAGAGATAGAATCAGAATATATGGATCATGTCTTAGATGTTAAAACCCCTAGTGGTAGGATCTACTCTTCTTATCTTAAACTCCCGACCATGGACCTCTGTATCTCTGGTATAATGTTTCCCTTGGATTTCAGCTTACTTGATATGACTGCTTTGATGTCATTCTGGGAATGGATTGGTGAAGAGGTACAATGTTGTTTTATTTTGTGAGGTATCAAAGGTTAGTTTGTTACATCCTATTGTGGGAAGAATGTGTGTCAAGGTTAGGAAGCGAGAAGATCGGAAGTTTTTCATCTTCACCATCAAAGCTGAAAAGCTTGTCTCACAAGGGTGTAGAGCTTTCTTAGCCTCTATAGTCCTCGATACTACACCTCCTGCTTTCAATCACATTGATGCGATGAAGGACTTCCCTGATGTTTTTCCTGAGGAGTTTCTAGGCTTGACACCAACTTGAGAGGTGGAGTTCTCCATCAAACTCACACCAAGAATTTCTCCCATCTCGAAGCCTCCTTATTGCTTGGCCCCTGCAGAACTCGCCAATCTTAAGAAGTAGCTTCATGAGCTTCTTGACATGGGCTTTATTCACCCTAGTGTTTCACGCTAGGGAGCCCCTGTCTTGTTCGTGAAGAAGAAGGATGGTTCTTTGCTTATGTGCATGGATTATCGTATGCTTAATCAAGTGACGATAAAAAAAACACTATCATTTTCCTCGCATCGACGATCAGTTTGACAAGCTAAAGTCATCCACTGTATTTTCAATGATGGATCTACAAAGTGGCTACTACCAGATGCACACGAAGGATGAGGATGTCTCAGAGACAATTTTAGAACATGTTAAGGGCATTACGCGTTCTTGGTCATGCCTTTCATTTTGACTAATGCCTATGTTGCTTTCATGGACTTGAGGAATCGAGTGTTTCATCCTTACCTCGATCAGTTCATAGTGATGTTAATCAACGATGTGTTGGTCTATTCTGAATCTGAAGAACAACATCATGAACATCTGCGGATCATTCTAAACACACTAAGAGACAATCAATTGTATGCTAAATTCTCAAAGTGTGAGATCTGGATCAAGGAAGTGATGTTCTTAGGTCATGTGATTTATGTTGGACATATTGTTATTAATCCTGTAAAGGTAGAAGTTGTGACCAAGTGGAAAGCACCAAAGACCCCATCTGAGATCCGTAGTTTCCTTGGTTTAGCAGGTTACTATCGGAGGTTTATCAATATTTTTTTCGAGTTGTCTCTTCCTCTGACAAAGTTGACAAGAAAAGAAGTCAAGTTTGTTTGGACACCTAAATGCGAGGACAATTTTCAGAAGTTAAAAATTTGTTTGACGTCTGCTCCTATTCTTGCTCTACTTATTGAAGGCAAACCCTACATTATTTTCACTGATGCTTCTAAGCAAGGGTTAGGTGTATCTTGATGCAAGAGGATCGAGTGATCACCTATGCTTTGCAATAGTTGAAGCCTAATGAAGAAAACTGGCCTACCCATGATTTAGAGCTAGCCGCTATCGTGCATGCTTTAAAATTTTGGCGACACTATCTGTATGGAGTGAAGTTTGAAGTTTTCTCAGATCAAAAATGTTTAAGGTATATGTTGACACAGAATGATCTGAATCTGAGGTAGTGTAGATGGATGGAGTATCTTAAGGACTGTGACTTTACTATCACCTATCATTCTGGTAAAGCGAATGTAGTTGCCTATGCTTTGAGTCAGAAGAAGAATGCAGTATGTGCTGCCATGAACCTAGAATTTGTTTCCTATTGGAAACCGCAGCCTGATGATGATGAAGATGTTGAGAAGTTGTGTGTTCACATGTCTAGTTTGTCCAATACACCTTCTTGGATCTCAGAAGTTGTTGCTGTACAGCTTGAAAATTCTAAGCTTGAGGAGATGAAAGCCTTAGCTGAGAAACCACAGTTTGACTTTTTAGTTGGAGTGGATGAAGTTATACATTTCTGACAAAGGTTGTAGATACCTACAGTTGGGAACTTGTGACAGAAGATTTTGAGTGAAGCCCATGGGTCTAAGTTCACCATACATCCTGGTACTACCAAAATGTACAAAGACCTGTAGCAAAGTTTTTGGTGGAAAAACATGAAGTAGGATATCCCTATATTCGTCGTGAAGTGTTTGACTTGTCAACAAGTCAAGATCGAGCATCAATAGCCTGGTGGTCTTCTGCACCCGCTTGAGAATCAGGAATGGAAATGGGAGAAGATTACTATAGACTTTGTCAATGGATTCCCTAAAACCAGGAAAGGTTTTGATGCTGTTTGGGTTGTGATTGATCGGCTTACTAAATCTGCCCACTTTTTGCCTTTCAAGTCCACATACAAGGTTGATGAAACGGCTTAGTTGTACATGGATTGGATAGTTTGTATGCATGGAGTTCGTAAAGTGATAGTGTCCGATCGTGACCCAAAGTTCACCTCACGATTGTGGAGTCAGATTCAGGTAGAGATGGGTACTGACTTGCGTTTCAGTATGGCCTATCATCCTCAAACCGATGGGTGCAAATTTTAGAAGATCTTCTTCGTGCATGTGTTATGGATTGGGGAGGTGTATGGGGTAAGATTCTTCCTTGGGTAGAGTTTTCTTATAATAATAGCTACCAAGCTAGTATTGGTATGCCACCTTATGAAGATTTGTGTGGAAGACCTTGTCATTCTCCGTTACATTGGGATGATGTGGGGGAAAGAGATCTAGTGAAGTTTAATGATATGTAGATGATGATAGAGAAGGTTCAGTTGATCAAGAAGCAAATGAAAGTTGCTCAAGATCGACAGAAGATGTATACTAATAAGAAAAGGTCTAATGTGAGTTTCTTAGTGGGTGACTATGCCTTCTTGAAGATAAAACATATACGTTCTATTGTGAGGTCAAAATTTAAGGCAAGCTTAGTCCCCGTTATGTTGGATCGTTTGAGATTTTAGATAAGGTGGGAGACTATGCATATCATTTAGCCCTTCCTCCTGCCTATGATAAGATCCATGACGTGTTTCATGTCTCTGTGCTAAGAAAGAATGTGAAGAACCCCTCTCATGTGCTCTCAATTGAAACTCTGGAGATTCAAGAGAGTCAGACATATGAAGAGCTACCTGTGAAGATTCTTGATTCCTGAGTTAAGCAGTTGAAGAACAAGGAGATCGAGCTGGTGAAAGTCTTATGGCAGTATCATGGTTTGGAAGAAACCACTTGGGAGCTTAGAGATGAGATGTTACGTACTTACCCTTCTCTTTTTGTATGAGATTTTGAGGATGAAATCTTTTTTAACAGGTGGAGTGATGTAACAAACTGAAATCCATGTATAATAGTAGTTTCATCCTTTTTCAGAGCTTTTCTTTCTTTTATGTCCTAGATGTTGAATTAGTGGAAATTATTAAGGTTTTGTATATAATATTTCCCAATATTTTACTTTGTAAGGAGTTAAGTACAAATATCTCAGTGAGAGTTTACGAAAGGGTTTAATTTGCAAAATGACCACTTAAGGGAGGTAAGAATAAAAGAAAAACCGATCTAGAAGTTTCTATGGCTTTTGTGTGAAAAAGAGAGAAAATCCTTAAGGTGAGGATAATGTTATAATAAATGAATTTATTTTCCCATTAAGTGATTACAAGGATAATTTTCCTAAAAATTATTAAAAGTGGATCTTAGAAGATAATTCTAAAACCAAATTTATTTCCTTTGGGTATACGATTGCTTGGGTGATAAGTTTTTCAACATTTGGAAAACTGGTAATTATAATTGTATTTATTTAAAGGGAAAATAGGGGATAACTTAAAAATACAAAATGAAATCATTAATGAATTCAAAAGTTTCAATGGATGCCAAATTCATGTTCTACATATTAAAATATGCCTTTGGGTGAATTTTCACTCAATTTGGAGAATATATGTTTAAAGGGTAAAATTAGGAGAGAAAAAGTGTGTAGAAACTTCTATATATTAAATAAATGAATAAATAATCTCAACATGTAAGATTAATGAAAAATTCATATCCAAGGTACTTATGGTGACTTGTGGGTGAAGTTTTCATCAAATTTAGGGAATCTTATCACCATGAATGAAGGAGGAAAGAGAAAATAAGTTTTCAAATATTTAACCCATTAAAGGTTCCCAATAGGTAAAACTAATTTCATATTCGGGTTCTACACCTCAAAATCAGTCAGGGTGTCAATTTTATTAAATTTGGAAATTGTTTGAGCCCTCAAATGAAGAGAGACAAATTCATTTAATAATATATGTATCACTTTATAATAGGATTGGAAATATGTCACATAGACATATATCAGGCTTGCGCCCAATCGGGCGGTCCAGATCGACCACGGATGCATGTCTGTGGGATTGGACGACTGAGACCTCATCTTCTAGCTCCAGTTGGATTGGGAAATAGAGCTTGGTTTGTGAAATATTCAAACATGGATAACTCTCTCTCTCTATTCAATGAAATCATGAGATTTTTGGTTTGTCTGATTCCTTTTGTGATTTCGCACAAGATTATCCCAACTTTTCATTGTTTTGGTGATGAAATAAGAAAACCCCAAATCTTTCTCTCCAAGCAAGTTCGGGCAACTACGTACTCGCCTCCCTACACCACCTTTCCTATATATATCTCTTCCCTTGGCTTCCTGGAATCCCTTGCAACGTTTCTCTCCACCAAATTGAACCTTTGCTTGCTCATGTGTTGTCAAAGATCAAAGAGAAGTCCCTGACCTTGTGGTGGATCACCCTCTCTCTCCTCTCTACCTCTGAACAAATTGAAGGTATTGTCGAGTTCGTCTTCCTCCAAGCTTTCCATTGGTACCTTGATCTTTGAGTTTGGCCGAGAAACACGAAAATGCCCAAACCAACCCATGGACCTCGCCGGCCATGGTGCAAGCTAGGTGGGGAAGAAGCCCACCTATGATTTTATGGTTTTACCCCCGCCTTCTCTTCTATTTTCTTCTCTGTTTCGCGTGAGGGCCTTTTGGACCTTTGTTTTGTTTTGTTTTTTTTTGCTTTGACCAGGCGCAATCGAGCGGTCGTGTAGGCACAAACATTGACTTGGCGTGTGACTATTGGGCCAAGTAGTAGGCCCAACCCCACTATTTCTAGCTCTCTCTCTCTCTCTCTCTGTGTGTGTGTTTCAAACGAAAATCAATTTTTGGATTTTTTCCATTGGTCCAATTTAGAAAATCCATATCTTTTTATTCCTTGATAAAAAATTAACAATAAAATATGTTCTGGAGTAAAAAAAATACCATATTTATAATAAAAATAGTTTCAATGTTTGATTTTGAGTTTGTAGAAAAAAGTACTTTTGGAAAATGATTTTATTGATTAAAAACCACTAAAAATACATCTAAAGGTCCATATCTTAAAAATACATAAAATTATATGTTTTCTTAATCAGAAAAACCTAACTAAGTCAATGGTGATAGCTTTAGGGTCTAAAATGAGGTTTTATTTGAAAAGTCCAAAAGTTAGGTTCCTTGCCTTTATACATGAGTAAACCCTAATTCATGCTTAAACATTGAAAATAGGAAATAAATCTTTGTAATCGAATTAAAGTAGTGAAGAAGGAGTGATTGGATCTCTTAAGATAAGGTATGTTCTTTCCTTACACCTAAGTTGGGAAGATTTGTAACTTAACCTAGTTTCCCTAATGAGGCTATCATAAAACCCTAATTTTCCTCTTTGACAATTTCTTAGATATAATTGACTCAAAATCAGTTTTAATGTTTATTTCTTGGGTCATGTACCCGAATGCCATGTCTATAATTACTTGATGTTGTACTTGTCATATTTCTTAGCATGTTGATTTTATCAGACTATTAAACTAGAGTAGTGGTACTTTTGTACAACCACCCATAGATAGGGCATGTGTAAATTCACCCTGGGGAATGTGTTTCTCTCCCCAATATAGAAAATTTATAGGTGATTGGAATGTGTTACTCTCCCTCACCTATTGGTTGAGTTTAGGTAGGTGCCTCAACCCTACATAGTTTAGGTAGTTAATAACAATCATGCAAGCAACCTTTTTGCTATTTTCATTATGGCAAGCATGTATTTATTTATGCCTCATTCTTTTGACTTTCTTCATCTTATGATAAAATCTTAGCCCTATTTCCTTATAGTTTTCTTATCATTTGTTCGTCCTTTTTATCTAACACATACCTTGTTTTTCTTTCCCTTTTGTTGATTGCCTTCTCAACCACCCAGGGATTGATCAATGTGTTGAACAAGGACAAGAGGACCAAGTTATGGAGTAGTAGATTCAAGTTTTGCTATCAAGGATGACTAGGTTGCTTGTTGCTAGATCCCATAGTTTATTTTATGTTCTTTTCTTTTTTTCAAAGAAACTTATGTAGTGAACAAGAGTTCATAAGCAATGTAATAACTAGTTTCTTCGGCTGCTATTGACATTTTATATGTATATGAATCATGCTTATTTACTTGGAATATGATACATACATTCCACATAGTCTATTTTTCTTGGAAAAAGTAGATGTTTTGTATTTCCTTTAAATTTTAGTAAGGAGGTGATCTCTCCTCTTTACAACATGGTATCAGAGCCTGTTGGGAAACTACTAGGGCATAAGTTGAAAGCAAGGGTGTCTAGAAAGGATCAGTCTGGGGGCTGGCAATATTTTCTTTCATGCCACTAGCTTGGTTTACGGGGACTCCCTGATCCATATGATACCGACCTGGCCTGTGCTGATACTGACTGCCTAAAATAGTATGCTCAGATGCAATAGTAGCCTTATCCATCCTTGTTACCTACTCATGTTATCTTATGTCATACCCTTATCTTTTAGAAGGGAGATTTGTTTAGAGACATGAACAACTCTGCTTCTGGGGCCACATCCGATAACACCGACAACCGAGACACTCTGGTGATTCCCTCTTACAATGGGACAGTTCCTACTTCCTATGTTGGTACCCCTCTTTTGACCCCTGAGTAAGAGCTGACCATGTTGCACCAACTACTCTCGACTACCTTGGTGGGGCAGCTTTCCAATGTTGTGGTTGTTGCAGCCAAACTAAAGGAGTTCACCCTCACAGACTTCATCAAGATGCAACCACCATATTTCAAGGGTGAGAGTGAGCCAAACATGGTGGATAAAGATGATGACTGGGGTTTGGCTTTGGAGCGGACCTTCAAGGGCATGGAGTAGCCACTAGGCTTTGTAGACATTATTCATCTAAATTAATTAGACTCTCTCAACAAATACATATATGGTCTCAAGTAGGGACTAAGTGCTTGGTTTAACAAGCTGAGTGATTATTTTCTCACATGTGGGTTTGTGTGTAGCACATATGACTCTTCTTTGTTTGTATTTTCTCATGAAAAAGTTCTCATCTATTTAATTATGTATGTTTATGATATGATACTTAATGATAATAATGCCCTAGAAGCCTTCATTGCATCTCTCATGTCAACATTTCAACTTTGAGATCTTGGGCAACTATAGTTTTTCTTGCGCATAAAAGTTGAGCCAATAGTGTTTGACTTGAATCTATCACAAGAACAATATGCTCTTGATCTTTTTAGTAAGGCTTGTATGCTTGATCGCAAGACTACTATCACCCATGTTGTAAAATATTGCCTACAAAATTGATCTCAAAGTCCTATATTACCATATCCTATTACCTACAAGAATTTAGTTAACATCTTATAATACTTGACCTTGTTAAGACTAGATATACAATTCTCTATTAACTGAGCTTGCCAGTTCATGGTTGATCCAATGTCTCATCACTTCATCTTGGGGAATATAATTCTTATATATGTAAAAGGCAATATTGTATTGGGTCTTTGTATTCAATCATCTTGTAGTCTATAACAGAAAGCCTACACAGATGTTGATTGGGCTGGATGCCCACTTACTCAAAGGTCAACCACAGTTATTGTGTCTTCCTTAGTGATACATGTGTGTCATGGAATTCTAAGAAGCAACCGATAGTGGCCAAATCAAGCTCAGAAACTTAGTACAAGGCCATGGAAGCAGAAGCTTTTGAGATGACATGTCTTTGAGCTCTTCTTAAAGACCTTCTAATGCATCTGCATCAACCTACATTTCTATTATGTGACAATATTGGTGCATTCCACATGACAGTAAATCCAATATTTCACTATCACACAAAGTATGTGGAGATTGATTATAGTTTTATAATAGAAAAGGTGGCTCTTAAGAATATTCAAACTCGATAGGATGCTCTTAACAAGGTGTTTAACTCAGGAGATCTAGGTTGGTTTGCAAGAAAACTAGGGCTCGTTTCCTTTGCCTCAAGTTTGAGTGGGAGTATTAGCCAATGTCATGACATGCACACTTGTATTAGCACAAACCATGAATTGAGTGTGTTGCGGGTCATGTTTATTGTTCTAACAGTCTAACAACTTTCTATTAAAGTTGTTATATAGTTATAATTAGTATATTTTTTCCATTGAAGAGATAGATATAATGCCAGTTAGTAAAACACTGACACAAAAAGACTTCAACATTGGTTTTATAAACTAAATTACCGCAATAAATCAGTAGTGGCCATCGATGGCAAATTTTGGGTGTCAGTTCTATAATTCCCTCAGTTTCAGAAACTAAAAATGATGTTACAAATGGCCTAAAAATTATTTTCTCAGAACATTTCGGGACAATAAACTATCACGTTGGTTTGATGAAAATTATGTAATAACATGTAACATACTAAAAAAATTGGAAACATAATCAACATTGACCTTTAGTTATTAATTTTTCTATACTTGGGTTCATCCACAAGCATGTCCTTGATTCCAAGTCCCGTTCAACTAGTTTGATCAATAATCATGTTCTTTATAACAATTTAGTTTGTACTTGAATTCCTTTTGTCCAAATGAATTCATTCTCCTCATTTGCTAAATATTTACGAACTAGTACCTTGGTTTATAATCAAGAATCACTTGGATATCATTTTCATAACTAGTGGCTTCAGAATCATTTAAGACAAATTTAATAGTCAGGTATATAGATATGAGTGATTCAAGTAATTCATCATGAGAATTAAAATGGATAAAAGTTTTAACATAGAGAATCAATTATTTTAAGGATTAATACATTGAAAATAAGCATATGGAAAATATTCTAATTGCATACTTTGTATATTAATATTATAAATTTTTTATGGTTTAAATAAGCACAATATATTGGTAACATGGTACCTAGGACAATTGAGAATTTGATCTTTCTAAAAGACATATAAGAGAGTACATGGGTGTTAACTAATAGGAAAACTTTGAGATTTTGTAATCATATTTATAATCTAAATTAAAGATAAAGGTAGATTAGATAAAAAACAAACATATAGTATTAGAGTGCAATGATTCCATGAAACAGCTGGCCTTCCTTATCTAATTGAATATGCTTTACTTTTAACCTTCTTAGCAATTAGACTTAGCAAAGAGAAGCTAGAAAATCCCTCAAATCACACTAAAAAAAGTAACTATTTAACAATGATCTGAATAAATTTATAAAAGTATTATTTACATTAATATCTATATAAATGTTACTATCTAATGATAACAAAAAATTAATATCATAAATAAAAGACATAAAATGGAGAGTTAACATTTTTAGAGTCTATTATGATAAGAGATAAAATAGTGGAGAAGATTTTAAATGGTTGGACCTATATAAAAGGAGTTAGGAAAATCTTATGTAATTAGAAAATAAGGATTTATAACCAATCATTTAAAAAACAAATATGTAACTAAATAAGAGTTAACATTGTATTATGATTATACTTATAAAAATATAATGTTGGAATATGAAAAACATCATCTATACTTTTGGTTCACATAATAATCCCTAATTACTTAGTATTAATGCCTTATCTAATGCTTTTCATGAAATTTAAATGGCCATGTAAATTTTCCATGGTTAACAATGATCCTCTCCTCAAGGCCTCTTTTATCACCATAAATAAAATGAACATTGAAGTATAAAATATGAATTAAAGTATTTGGAATAGAAATATGTAATGATGACCCCTCTCTTCCTCTAGTCCCCTTTTTTCATTCCTCTCAGACAAACTTCAAAGCCACTTGATAGGAGCGACCTTTTATTTCCTCACTATTGGGCTTCTACGCATTTTCTTCTTTCATATTCTTTATAAATGATCGGTACTATGAAACATATTAACTCGTAGTTATAATTCCAGACCATCAGTGCCATCGGTTAAAACAAACATCCCTTTCTTCTCGTTCCAGACCACCTATAGCAGTTTTGACCGTGAAAGCCACTTCCTTTCAGCCTCCACCATACATTGCACATCCCACTATGTCGCATCTAATATGTGAGAAGACATGGTGTGTAGTAGGCGTGAACAATAGACCATTAACGTGATGCTTTTTGCAACC
Source organism: Alisma plantago-aquatica (assembly GCA_963693085.1). Lineage (NCBI taxonomy): Eukaryota > Viridiplantae > Streptophyta > Magnoliopsida > Alismatales > Alismataceae > Alisma > Alisma plantago-aquatica. Next base: position 920,299,619 of record OY856414.1, read on the forward strand.
TCTTTGGCCACAAGTTTGATGTCCAATTCTTCCTAAAGAATCAATCGTTTCTTAATTTGTCCTCCTTCTCCTTATTCAAATTGTAGGTACATATTTTTTTTCTTCTTATAGTTGATTAGTGTCATTCTATCCAACATTCAATAAATCAAATACATTAATGCTAGATAAATAATAAGAAGTCTTTTCATTATGTAATAGTATATGTGGTTGATGATATAAAATAATAGATATACATGTGATAGTGTAACTTGGATCTAAATCTAAGTTATAAATAGCACCTAGTTCATGTATGTAATATGTGAAATATGTTAATATCCTAGAATACATGTAAATACCCATACATGTATATATCAATAAATTATTTACTAATATTATGTTTTTTAATATGATACATGTATAAATAAGTAGTGCATATATATTTATGGTTCTTCTATTCTTTTCTTATTTCATGACCCATTGTTACGGGTTTGCTGGGAGTTTACATAGAAAAGTTGGTTTGTAGGGAATTTGCGTAGAAATTTAATTCTGAGTAAATTTATTAATAGTAAAAATCGTATGAAATTTCTTCTTATGAGTGTATATATTATGAATAAACAAGATTATCCTTGTCAGATCTAATGTATAAGAGAATTTATGTATTATTGATATTTATGATGATAGTGTAATTTTGAACTCATTGAGCACCACAGTCTACATAATAACATAATCTTATTGGTGGAAGACTAAAATTTAGTGGTTAATCAATGTATTAGTATTTACAATATTGATTTATAAGATTACTCAAATGTAACCATTATAGAATTAAACCCTTGGTATGTATATACTTTATGTAGTTTAGAAACATATGACTTAAAATATTGACTATGATGCATATTTTTTAATACATATTATAATAATATTATTAAATTTTAAAATATATGACTAATACATGTATATATCTAATTGATAGAAAATATAACATTATAAAACAAAATAAATAAATAATTCCAAGCCCACGAACATGAGAGTGACTACTTCTCTATTCGTATGTAGAATCCAGTTGAACCACTGTGAATGAAATCTTGATGATTAATTGCTTTTAAATTAAGATAAGAAAATTATATTACTTTTGGAAACTTCGTTCCCTCTTGAAAGTATGCATAGTAGACAGGTTGATTGGTTTAAATTATTCAAATAGTTTAGCCTTCTTCCTTGAAAGTGCACCAACAATTACTCAAAATAATAGAACACTATTTAAAAATAAAAAAGAATAGGTTGGTGACAATTGGTTTAGTGGAATAAGACTTTCATGACTCTGCATAGAGAAAAAGGCATGAGGTCCCTCAGTATACTGAGAAATGCAATTGTTGCGTTGTCATTTTCCATTGTGAGAATATATAGGTTCCCCAACAAAATAGACATTGGCATGTGCTATCTATTTGAAAATTTGTATTACTAGTCTCACAATTTAATATTGAATCATACTAATTTTGAAAACCCTTTTCCCATTCGATGTTTGCCTACATTATTTAATTATGTGCAATTAGTGATAAAAATCCTTTGTATCTAGTTGCATGCTTATTTGATTTCTAAATATTGATTTTGTATCGGTCATTTGACTAACACATTTTCCCTTAGGGGGTCTATGTGTGGTTTTATTCCCTCTAGGAATTCTTGTACATGCGATCTGAGGAAGATCTAGAAGAGATTACAAGAGATGCCTTCTACTTGAGATGAATATTTGATTAGTAAAAAAATCATTTTACTAGTAATCGATCTATAAGTATCATTTACAAGAACACCATGTACTCTAAGAAGTGTATGAACGTACAGATCATTTTTTTACTGAACCAAAGTTATGTGAAAATTTTAGTCTAATAAAGTTCAGGTCTTTACATAACCTCCACAGGTTATCTTCCCACCAAATTAAATTTCCATCCAAAATACCTATGGTATCAATATTTCAAACCAAAACCAGCATAGAAGTTTATCATTATTTACAACCATAGTTCTTGTAAGCAAAATTGATATTGGTATATTCCCGTGAAGCTCCCGCTGAAATATTTGTTCCCTTCAGATTAGATTTTTATGTTGATTTTGCAAGAGAAACTGACATGCAATGTTTGAGCTTTTATAAAAGTGTGACATCAATTTTTTGTTAAAAAGAAACATATAAATATTTCATCGTTACATCGATTTCCAATTGAAACAAATGTAACATCAAAAACTTAGGGTTTGTTTGGCTACTTTGTTTGTTTCTGACCTAGAATTGACATTGTATGCCTATCAATATGACCTGTGAATTCTTCATTTCTCCATTTCTCTTTGTCTTTGTTGCAAAACCCTTGATTATGCGATGACTCTCCCTCGATACCAAAGTTGATGACGCCACCTCCATTTCATCAAGTTATTTTAGAAGCTTCATCTCTGAGTTCATTGATGTTCCTACTAAGGGAGCTTCATCCCTGATGTTTCCTACTATCGTCCCTACTCCATTTAGTTTTCTAGATACCATCCCTACTCCTTGATCTTGCCTATCTATATCCGTCATGTCGTGTTTTTGTTTTACCAATGTGTATTGCAAATTTAGGTAGAAGAGGCTACCTAGTTCTCCTCTCTCCTCTCAATCCCTATAGTTGTTTCTACTCCTCCTCTCTTCTTGGTGATTCCTTTCCTTCTCTCTATCAAATAATTTGTGATACTTTATTGTGTTTTTTTCTTTTGAATGATGATAATCAATCTTGATGATAAATTAATTAGTGCTTAATGGTTAATGGATAATCCAATATTCTTCATTTAAGTATTTGAAATCATATAACGAGTTGAACTTCATAATGGTATATTGATAATCCAATTGTCATCAATTCAAGACAATGGTCAAAACAATATTAGTCAAAAGACGTTGTAAACTGAATGACAAAATGTAGACAGGTTTTAATTTGGAAATTGAACAAATCATAGTTGTTTGATTTTACTAAACAATGTATGCCCTAACTATCAAATTAGAAAATGTTCATATATATTAACTAAATGAAATATAGCTAGGGTTCATATGATAAATTGTTTTTTAATGCACATTTCAGTATTTGTGAATTTAACATAAATCATAGGTGTTTAACCTAAACTATATACGTATATGATAACTATACATGTATGTATCCTATTGGCCTAAAAACTCATCCAAGATGTACTCATTAGGAGTAAATCTTGGATATTCCCCTATTTGAGACTATTCTTGAACACTTAATCGCACTTAGGATGTGTTGTACAATGCGTGTTTGGTTTCCAAGAATATTTTAATAGTCATTTTTCTATTTGTTTTCCGGTTACATATGTAGATGGATATTTATCCATCTAAATTAGTGTACATGGAGAACCGGGGAGAAATGGTGTCGAAATATTATTCAAAACCACATAAAAATTACACGCTTACTAGTGAGATTAAGTGTTTAAGAATGGGATTGTTAGTACACTTACATTAACGTGATTGTTATATACAGTGTCATATTGGCCTATAAACCCATCCAAGATTTACTCACTAGGAGTAAATATTGGATAGACCCTGATTTGGGACTGTTACTTAACACCAAATATCACTTGGGATGTTAGTGTATAATGCATATTTCATTTTCAAGAATAATTTCGTTGTCATTTCCTTGTTTGTTCTATGAGTACATATGTAGATGGGTATTTTTCCATCTACATTAGTGTACTTGGATAACTGAGGGAAAATGTTGCCAAAAAATTCTTGAAACCAAACATGATGTATAACTTACTAGTGGAGATAAAGTGTTAAAGAATGGAGTATGTGGTACACATTCATCACCCCTTGATCGGTGGAAGAAGGGGCTCACATACTCCTCTTCTCTCCTTCTCAATCCCTATCATTGGTGCTATTGTGCCCCTATCTTCTTGGTATTTTTTCCCTTCTATCAAATGATGCTTGATATAATCATTGTTTTGTGATAAATTAATTGTTTTTTTTTTCCGGCCAAAACTCCTGTTGCTTTTTATCATTTTTTTCATTTGTGTCTATACAAAACTTTGTTGATTCCAAAGAGGAACCAACTCAAAAAGAAAGAAAGAAAAAAAAGCTATCTATCCTTACACCAAAAGATGACAGACATCTTTACATCTATCTTTACATCAAAAGAAAGGCTGAGCCTTCGTGAAACCACAGCCAAAATAAGCCAGAAAAAACAACCATCCACCATCAAGGACAGAGCATCGAGAGAGAAACCATCACTCCAGCTAGAACAAGAAGCATAGAAGCCCAGCTTGAAAGAATTCTGCCACTCCCGCAGGATAAATTCTACCGTTCAAGCCAAGATAAAAGACTCCAAACCAGCTGCAAGGCCATAGCAACTACAACCCAACTGCAAGGACATACTCAACCATCACTCCAAGAGTGGGAGGGGAGCAACCAAAACAACATAGAGTCAACAAACTCATCACCCAGCCATAAACAACGAGAAGAAGCCATATCAACCAAGAAAGCAGAAGGAACCTCCAAAGCAACACCATAAGCAACCATCCCCAGAGAGAGACGCCAGAACTAGCAGCAGGGCAGAGGAGCATGACCAACCACCATCACAGGAGAGGCCACAACAAGCATCAAGAGTAAAGACCAGCAGGCAAGGCCAACACCAAGAGGGAAAACGATCCAGAAACAGAGAACAGAAAAAAACACAGCAACAACTACACAGTCATATCTTCACCATAGAAGGCCAAAGAAACTCCAGAAGGGAACCAGCAAGACCAAGAAGCTCGCAGCCAACGAAGAGCACTTGTGAGAAATGAGCAACATCACTAGCAACCAACCAGAAGAACTCCAAAGCAGCTACAAGAACAGTAGCTCAAAAAACGTCCCCAGCAGATACAAGCAGCCCACAACCTAGATAACAAAAACATAAGATACAAGAGCGCCATTGACTTTACAAATGATAAAAAACAAGGCTAAGCCTTCATGAAACCACAGCCAGCAGAGACCAGAAAAAAGGCAAACAACCACCACCAACAAGAGAACAGCAAAAGAAAGCCATCACTCCAGCTAGAGCCTGAGGCATAGAAGACCAGCTTGAAACATAAGCAACAGGCACAAGGTGATATCTGAGGCCAAACCATAGAGCAGCTAAAACCAGCTGCAACCAGTAGATACAAAAGAAAACAACAACTCCAAAGAAAACAACAGCTCATCGTATCAGCAGATAAAAAGGAGAGCAGTAGCTCCCAACATCAGCTCACGGACCCAGCAACACCAAACCAACAGCAAAGCCAAAGAAACCAGAGACTCCAGCAGAAGAGAGCCACCAAAAAAAGAAAAGAGGCAGCCTTCCAGGAACACCTAGGATAAGAGAAAGAACGCCACAGAACCGTAGCAAAATTGCTGGCTCATCTATACAACAGAAACCTACATCATCAGAAACTTCGACCAACTTCTCAACAGAACCCTTCATCATCAGTAAAACTTTTGTGCTGAAAAACCACATCATCCAAGATATCCACAAAGATATCTTCACCATAGAAGGCCAAAGAAACTCCAGAAGGGAACCAGCAAGACCAAGCAGCCCATAACCAACGAAGAGCACTAGTGAGAAGGGAGCAGCATCACTAGCAACCAACCAGAAGAACTCCATATAATGAAAAACCATCGGCATTGAACACCACAACAACCACAAGAACTGCAGCTCAGAAAAGGTCCCCCGCAAAAACAAGTAGCCCACAGCCAACAAGTAGTACTAGAGAGAAAGGATCCTCATCACTCAAAAAGGGAACTCAAAAACTTGGGGCCAACCAAAAGAAAACCAAGAAGAAAAGCCCAACATATGAAAAGGCATAGAACAGTCACGTAGGAAGCAAGAACAAAACCAAGCATAACACAACTTCAACAGGAACCCGGGCAACAACACCCAGCCTTATGGGGCTCAACCATCACTAGAGACCAACAACAACTGCAGCAGCAGCTCCAAGCCAGCACACACTCATCAGCGCAGCCCCATCATCAGCAAAGAAACAATGCCCCAAGACCAGGAACATCACAACAGAAGAACACCTTCCATCGCAACAGCAACAGCAAGAAAAAAACTCTACTCCTTCAAAGAAACCTCACCAACCAAAAAAGGAAACAAAAGACATCTGCAGCAGCAACGCCAGATCCAGAGAACAGAACTCCAAACGCATCCCCATCAGCAAAAGCAAAAAACAAAAAAGAAAGCACTATGGAGAACTCTGCCACTCCCGAAGGATAAGTCCACCCGTCCATAGGCACAGAAGTACAGCTCTCAAACACCAGAAAACAAACAGTAGCAAGAAGTCTCGCCAACCAGCCTACCTATAGAGAGCTCTACTACTCCCGAGGGATAAGCTCTTCCACTATAGGCAAGCCACAAAGAAAGACTCCAGCAACCTACTAACTCAAAGCAAAAGCAGCCACCACGTCAGTAGGAACAAACTGAGAAATAGGGAGAAGGGAGCGTCGACACTCCTCCAAGGAGTGGGGACTCGACCTTCACCCTAAGAAATAGGGAAGCAAGAGGAAAAGACAACCAGCCAAAATCATCAAGCAAAGCACCCCAAACTATCAGCCAGCTAAGAAGAATGGTAGTTAAAATCCTTACAGTCCTTGAGAATCAGCTTCCACAACTCAGCACAGGTTCTAGCAGTATCATCATGCACCTGAGAATTCCTTTCCCACCACAGATAATACAGGGAACATAAGACCAGAAATCTGAGCTTGCTGCAAGAAATCCTCCTTAGATCAGTCCACAAATCAAAATCAATAGAGACATTCAACTCCAAACCAATATAATTCCAAATCTGTTTCGAGAACGGGCAAAGAAAGCACACATGAATGGAGTCCTCACAATCGCATTTGCAGAGAAAACACATAGAAGGAGTTTGAATACCCAATCTTCTAGTATAATCTGAGGTTGGAAGCTTATTGTGAGCTGCTTTCCAAGCGTGCACTTTATACCTATTAGGGACTTTTGAACTCCAAATCCACTTGAAAGTATCAGACTCATTCAGTTTGTCCCTAATAGAATTCCAAATAACTTTCAACTTAGGTCGATCACTATTACAGAACATAATAACATCTCTATTATTTAAGGAGCAGGGAAACTTCTCAAGGAAATCAGCAAGCTTCTTGTTAAACCTTGAGGGAGGAACATGCCAATGCCCATCAGAAATAATAGAGGCAGTGTGGCAGTCAATAGGCAGGCCCAACTTGAGGAACGAGTCAACACCAACACAATCCTTAAGAAAAAGGTTACCTGGCACCCAAGGATCAGTCCAAAGCTTGATACACTCTCCATTACCAATGATATAGGAGACATGTTTAACCTTAATGTTTCTACTACTAAGAATTCTCAAAAAACTCTAAGACATATTGGTGTTAGCAGCAACAAGCCAAAAGGAAGACTTTAAAAGATATTTTTCATTGATCCATTTGACCCACAAGGAATCCTTCTTTTTAGCAATATCCCAACCATTAGCAAGAGTACAAGCCAAAGACACATCTTCAATCTTCCTAATGCTGAGACCACCCTCAACTTTGGGCCTAGTAACTTTCTCCCATTTGATCAAATGAAGCAACTTTTTATCATTCTTACTACCCCATAAGAAATCACGTAAAAGTCTATTAATCTCTTCCATAGAAGACTTTGGAATAGGAAGGGAATGACACCAATGGAGATAGATAGAGCTAATCGTGGAGTTAATAAGCTCAAGTCTACTAGCCATGGACAAACACCTAGCTTTCCAACCCTCAAGCCTAACTTTGATCTTATCAATGAGAGGAGCACAAGCTACTTTGTTAATCTTACCAATAACCAAGGGAACTCCCAAGTAATTAGAAGGTAAATCAGCAATATTGAAGTCAAGAATACCCATAATAATACTACTGTCAGAAGCTTTACTAAGAATAATCTCACTTTTTCTAGGATTGGTATAAAGACCAGACAAGCTGCCAAAGTACCTCAGAATAGACAGAATATTATTGGCATTATCTTTATTAGCTTCCAAAAAGATCATCAAATCATCAGCAAACACCAGATGAGAGACACTAAGATTCTTAGAGGCTTTAATAGGAGAGATAGTCTTATCCTTGACAGCCTTGTTCATGATAACAGAAAAAGCCTCCATGACAATGACAAAAAGATAAGGGGCCAAAGGATCGCCCTGCCTAATACCATTGGAGGGCTTAAAATGCCTAGTAGGCTCCCCATTGATCAAAACTTGGTAGGAAGTTGAGTTAAAGATCTCTTCAATCCAACCTATCCAAATGGAAGGGAAACCCATCTTGTGCATGACAGAAAAAAGAAACTTCCAATTCACAGAATCATAAGCTTTCAAAATATCAACCTTGAGACACATTTTAGAACCAGAGGAAGCCCTATTGAAATCATGAAGGATCTCATTGGTGAGTAAGATAGAATCATTTATATTCCTACCTTTCACAAAGGCACTCTGATTGGAGCTAATAATAGAGGGCAGGACATCTTGCAATCTATTAGCCAAGATCTTGGAGATAAGCTTGTAAACCACATTACACAAAGCAATCGGTCTCCAATTTTTGATGTCAGTAGAATTAGAGCCTTTAGGAATCAAAGTAATGAAATTGTTGTTAGCCTCTTTCAACATCTTACCATTAGAGAAGAAATCGCAAATAGCAGAAGAAACATCATGTTTGATAATAGGCCAAAACTTCTTGATGAAGAAAGGGTTAAACCCATCAGGACCAGGAGCCTTATCAGGGTTAAGATTGCTTACCACATCATCAATCTCAGTCTGAGTAACTCTAGAGATAAGACGGTTTTTTTGAGAATTAGAAACAAAAGCACCACTCCAAATAAAATCACCAAGAAGCCCTGCATTAGAATGGTTATTATTGAAAAGCTTATAGTAGAAATAAAAAATATGCTCCTTGACCAAGCTAGGCTCATAGCACATCTCATCCCCAATCATGAGACAATTGATAGAATTTCTTAATCTTCTAGTCTTCAGAGACGAGTAGAAAAACTTGGAGTTCATGTCTCCCTCTTGAAGCCAAGAGATTTTAGACTTTTGTCTAAGAAGAATTTCCTCAGCATATTCAGCAACAGTGAGTTCCCTTCTTAATAATTGAGCTTTCTCCACAAGGTTTATATCATTAGGATTGCAGTCAGCGATACTTTGAGCATGAAGGGCAGCAGACCTAAGATTCTTGACTTCATCATAGTAATTTCCCACATCCTGCTTGTTCCACTTGGTTAAGTTATTTTTGAGAGTACTAAACGTTCTATAGACTCTGAACATAGCACATCCATCCACCTCAGTACACCAAGAAGAAGAAATAATATCAGGAAGAGAGGATTTCAAAGCCCAAGCATTAATGAACCTAAACGGAGATTTGATGATTCTAGGTTCACCAATGAAAATATTAAGCTGCCTATGATCACCTATAGTGTTAGAAACAAGCTCACCAGAAACATTGTCAAAATGCGTCAGAAAATTATTATTACCAAGAGCCCTATCAATCTTCGAGGTAATGAACCTATCACCAGGCTGATGGTTATCCCAAGAGAAAAACGGGCCTTTAAGGTCAAGCTCAGCGATGCCACAGTTAAGAAGAAAGGAGTTAAACTCCTCCATAGACTTTCTGGAAGGAGGACATTTACCTTGTCTCTCAATGTCTTTACGAACAACATTAAAATCCCCAATCATCAGCCACGGTTTATTACAAATATGAGCAGTGCTTTCAAGAGAGTCCCATAGACTAGACCGGTCATTATCCTCAGTATGACCATAGATAGCAGACAACCAGAAGTCTTGATCACCGACCACAATATCAAGAAGAATATGTTGGTCGGTCTCCTTCAGCTTAGTAACATTGTAGAAATTAGGATTCCAAAGGACAATGATTCTACCAAGAACATGAGAATCAATATTAGATACAAAAGTAAATTCAGGAAAGAACTTTATCATCATCTTATCGATCTTCTTCTTACGGACTTTAGTTTCAATAAGAACAAAAACATGACTGTCAGATTTTCTAACAACCTCCTGGACACCTCTTATCTTGTTAGAGAGGCCCCTGACATTCCAGGAGGTTAACTTGAATGGTATCATTTGGGTACTGCGGCTGTTGAGCTGACAGCCTCAGCAGAGTCTTGAAGAGATGATATGATAGCATCCGTACTTGCAGATGACAAAAGCAATTCCTGATGAACAGGTGAAAACTGAGTATTCTCCAGTCTTTGATACATACTCACATTAAGTTTTCCCTGACATTTTGGAGGATCTTTAGGATTTTGAATCACAAAATAGGTAGCAGTTGAATTGGACAAGGCTTGAGAACTATTGTAACTGCTAGGAGATAGTATACTCTTTCCACAGTGTGGCAAAGGAGTTGAGGGAACAGAACCAGTAACCTCTATAGCATTCTGAATAATGTGTTCATTCACTTCTTTCGTTAATCTCAGGTCTTCTACAGCTGGGGTTTCTTCAGAGAGTTTTTCTCTAGCACGGTTAATATTCATGATTTAAGTATTTGAATTGTTACTTGATGATAAATTGATAATCTAATATTCATGATTTAAGTATTTGAATTTTTTTGAATGGGTTTAACTTCCTATGTATATTGTTAATGAAATTATCATCAATTCAAGAAGATGACCTAAAGGATATTAGTCATAAGACTTCCCAAATTAAATGATGGGATGTATCTGTAGTTTTAGTTTGGAAATTGAAGGAATCATACTTTTTTAGTTTGAGAAACAATATATCCCCTAACTATGTAACTAGAAAATGATTTATATATATTGGTCAAAAGAAATCCATCTAAGGTTCATATGATAAATTTTATTTTAATGTATATTTAAATATTTACAAATTTAACATAAATCATAGGTACTTAACCTAAACTATATATGTATTTGATAATTATATATGTATGAATCCCATTTGGCTAGAAACTTGTCCAAGATTTACTTATTAGGAGTTAATCTTTGATAGTCTCATGTTTAGGACTGTTCTTGAACACTTAGTCTTAGTTGGTATGTAAGTGTATAATGTGTATTTAGTTTTCAAGAATATGTTTACAATTGTTTTTCCTTTTGTTATCTACGTACATATATAGGTGGGTATTTTCTGATCTACATTCATTTTCTTGGAGAGTTATGGGAAAGTGATGCCACAATATTCTTGAAATTCAAACACACACAATACACTTTCTAGTGAGATTAAGTGTTCAATAATGGGATATGTGATGCACATTAATCAATGAATGCTAAATATATATATCATGTTTTCCTAGAAATACATCCAAGATTTACTCATTAGAAGTAAATTTGGATGTCCCTGGTTTGTGACAGTTCTTGAATGCTTATTTCACATGGAATGTGAGTGTATAATGTGTGCTTGGTTTTTAAAAATAATTCAACATCATTTCCCCATTTATTCTTTGGCTAGAGAGAACTGGGGAGAGAAGGAAGGGTGTTGGGGGTGACGTCGTAGAGACGGGAGCCGACCCTAGCATGTGAGGTTAGGCTAATTTTTGTTTTTGAAAAACGATATGATGGGGATTCCCCTTGTGTAGATTTTTCTTATTAATAGAAGGGCATCTCCCCTCTTCTGTAAATAGGATAAGGAGAAAGCGTACAAACTCAAGACAAACACTAATGGGCCAAAACACCATCAAGCTTATTTAACAAAGAAATTAAACAACTTAACTAAATAGACTCTCTAACACTCTTCCTCAAGATGGAGCTCAGGAGAATCCCAAGTCAACTTGCACAAATAGACAGAGTAAAGGGATAGAAGCAGAAAAAGATAAACCAAGCACACAAGAAAATTTCTCCCCTCAATTTTACAACAAAGTACTCAAACACTCTGATATCGCCCCTCAAATGGATAATCCAAAGTAGGTATGCAACCAAGTCAAATCTGCAGCATGTCGCAAGTTGCAAATGGGAAATAAAAGCTTATTAATAAAAAAGATTTGACATCTGGAGTAGTAGTAAACATCAACAAGAAGACGTCAGAGTCTTCATCAATCATCACAGTCACTATCTTCACAGTCCATGGAATGCTGGTCTACAATAGAAAAGTCCAGAGAGTGCTGGTTCATAATAGGAAAGTCAACGTGAGCAAGACACGAACAAGCCAGAGAGTGCTGTCACACAACAACAAAAAGTTGACGACATAGCCAAGTAAAAGACTAGTGCAAACACATAACAAGTAGCAAAAGGCTCCTAAATGTACAACTAGATGTACAACAGTAGTAGAAAGACATGAAGCTCCATCATATGCATGTAAGTCGCCAAAGGTACCATCATCATCTTCTCTCATCATATAATTTCCATCATAATAGTAGACATTACAGTCCAGAGAGTGTTGGGCCACAGTTTGCAGAGAGTGTTGGGTCACAACAATAGCAGTAGTCGACATACATAGGACACACCAAAGAGTCAACTTGTAAATAGAGAACGAACAAGTAGAAAGTCAAGCTACAAATAGCACAAAGTATTAAAATAAAATATGCTAATCATAGCACAAGTAGCAAGAATGACGTCGCCAGATAGAAAATCCGTCAACATATAGTATAAGTGATTTAGATAACTTCATAGAAGCAGACAAAATGATGATGAAGAATAAGTTTATGAATCTCTTCATAAGGTAAATACATAAAAAATAACAGCAAAAATATCCATATTGCAGCAAAAGTAACACCACATAGCAGCAAAAGTAACACCACATAGCAGCAAAAACAATACCACATAGCAGCAGCAAAAGTAGTATGAAGCATGGGATAGGACTTCGACATCGAGCCGACTTTGACAGGTGTTGACATGGAAGTTTGTGGAAATGTCGAGGAAATGTTGAGGATTTTTACAACCAAACTTCGGCGCAACTTCGACAAAAATTAAGCAAAAAAATACTGAATTTGTGATGAAAATTGATAGATTTCATCAAATCTAGCTTAAAAACACAATATGTTTACATATAACTATAAGCATATAACCATCCATGTATATTTACAAACGTAGAAAAACACATAGTTACATGCCAGTGTGTGATGCAAGTGCAAGTTGTGCAACTAGGGATTTCTTCAAGATATATAGGTTTATGACAAATAGACAACTTAAAAGATTACAAATTATAAGTACTAGCATAACACAAGTAGAAAGCAACTAAGCAATTTAATAAAAATACCAAAAATACAAACTGAAGTACCCACTTGAGTCAAGTCTGATGAGTGCCAACTAAGACTAATACCATGCTGAATGTCTTGCATGCTCTTCATATTGACCAATATGCCTAGAGCCAGCTATCTGGTTATCCACTCTTAAAGCATATTGCATCCATGTTATATTTTCTTTGTGATTTAGTTCATAGTCAGCTACAAATGCCACAAAATCGGAATCAGAAAGGTCCGCAAGACATCCAAATCGAGCATAAGAAGAAAGATCAACAACTCTATATGATTTTGATCTAGGAAGAGTGTCAAAATCATGTGACAAAGGTGTAGATGATCTTTCATGTTCAGAATGTGTACAAGAGGGCTCATAACTAGAGAGAATAAAAGGATCATAGGTCTGCCCTTGAGATCTTTCATGATCATTAGTTGGATTCACCATAGAGCTATTAAATGGATAATGTGATGTGCTTTGAATACTTGTCCCATGGGATCCACTAGAAGTATAATGACCACTCCCACAATAACCTAAGACACTATCAATATTAGTTTTCTTCTCTGGAATTTGATAATGAGTAGGTACAACGCTATATCCACCACTGCCCATTCCGAATAAATCATCCATGTTACTAGATCCTTCTACATCACCAGTACTAGGACCACTAATATGCCAAAATCCCATAGATTCAGTTAGGTTATCAACGGATGGTTGTTTTGGCACTTGAACTTGTCCTTGTTGTCCATAACAATATTGTCCATAAGGATCATAAGATTCATAACCATTGCTTTGATCAAAGCCATAAGGAACATAAGTATGTGGTGGGGGCAAGCAGGGCAATTGTTGTTGTTGCTCAGGCTGTGGTTGTTGTTGGCTAGAGTTATCCTTTCCTTTTCTTTGGTATTGTTTTGTAGATGCAGGCCTAGGAGGAAGATCTGCTTCTTTTCCAGTCCTTTTAAGCCTTGATAAATCAACAGGAGGAGGACTTGGAGGTGGTGGAGTTCATCCTCTGATTGTTATCCATCTGATGGAGCAGTAGTAGAAGAATCACCAGATGTAGACTTATCAATGTATCCTCCACCAGATGGTATGGTTGACCCTGAGGATGCTTCACTTTCATCTACAGGTAGAGGGCCACATAAATCACCTGGATCATCTGGATCTTTCTCAATTCGGTTGATTGCAGAGTTTGCTTGAATTCCCTCTTCTTGATTATATTGTTCTACATTAATACCCATCTAACTTGCAATTGTAGGATCAGGGTTACCACCTGATCTACCTACATATAAAATAGGAGTATAAGTTTCCTCATTCAACCAAGCCTGCATGGGGTCATCATCATCGTCTCTGTCATGATAAATGTAAGCCCAATCCAATGGATCTTCAATCATGAAGTCTTTAGTTGGCTTGCTAAATCTTTCATGAAGATATTTTTCCTTCAACCTTATGTTGTAATGAACATATACCAAAGTGTGCAATTGTTTTGCCCCTAGCCTGTTCCTTCTTTTTGTATGAATTAAGTTAAAGGTGCTCCAATTTTTCTCGCACCCCCTGCAATAGCTGTTTGGGACAACACTTTAATATCTATACTTCTTAACTCTTCACAGTCAATTCCATATTCGACCCACCATTCAGCTGCATATGGAAGAATATATAAAGTTAATAACCATATACGATAATTCACAGGTCTGTAATAAGAATGTAAGCACTAAGTATGTAACTTCAAATACCAGGTGCCATCTTATCCCTTCCATATACATCACCTTTCATCCCAAAGACGCCTTGTGCTTCCCTAAATCTCTTCATATGTTCAAGGGAAGATAAGATAAATTTATAGGTCAAGATATGCTACATGATCAAGTTATTCTTATTAATACTTCATAATAAATTATTAAGTTATAACTTACGCCATAGTTAGCAATGCCTTGTTGCTGTCATTGCCGTTGTACTTGTCAATCACTGTATGTACCACCATTTGTAGGTCTGCTTTCAGCCCTAGATCAAGACTGTATTGGAACCTAGGGTTGAGGTAATAAGCTGGTTACATAAAATAATTGAAGTGAGTGATAAGACAAAATAGTCAAATTTATAATGTAATTTGTAACTTGAAAGTTAATTCAAAATATTTACCAACTTTGTGAAGGGGACGACTAAGCATTTTCTTCCATCTCTTATCAATTGATTCGAGGAATTGTTTACAAGATTTTAGTCCCGCTGCCTTCTCTACACGTTCTCTCGTCATGCACATAGCCTCATAGACATAGGGCAAGGTGGATTTTTTGTCGCCATCCACCATTCAGAGAACATGCACAAGTGGGCTCATTATCTTCAAACACCTTGATAGCCTTCTCCAAAAATTGTCATCATTAAGAATTTCCTTACAGTTGTTGCCTGCTCAAATTTACTATCTGGATGTCGAGACCATTAGTCAGTAAGAAGCCCGTGTTTCTTATCCTTTATACTTTGCATTGCAATGAAGTTACAAGCAAAGTGAGTAATTCCAGGACGTACCAAATCTCCATCACAATACTCCTTGCTTCTCATCATTGCTAGAAGAAAAGAGCGGTTCTATATGAAGTTGGTGACCCTCCTCGCACTAACCATTACTTCATTGAATAAAGTAGTTCTCTCAAAGTCTTTAAGAATCAGATCAACAAAATGTGTTTCACAAGGAGTCCAATAAAGAGAATATTTTTTAGAATCTTCAAGAAGTTTACCAGCTTTCTTGAAATTGCCACCATTGTCTGTCACAATATGAACCACAAGCTCTTTTCCTATATCTGCAATTGCACTCTCCATTAACTTGGCAAGATATTTGTGGTCCTGGATATGTGCAGATGCATCAATAGACTTTTTTATAATTTGCTAGAAAATTTATAATTTGCTTCTTTGTGCCACTTGTCCAACCATCACGCATCAGAGTAACACCGAAGATAGGCCAAGTCTTTTTTCTCTGCTCATCAATCCACTCGTCTATTTCCTTCTTCTCAACAGGTAAGTACTTGTTCATCAACTCATGTGGAGTTGGGGCCTCGGTTCCCTTTCCATGTTGTGCACATACATCAATCATGTGTTGCATATATGGGCCAAACACCACATTGGGAGCAATACCATGTGCAAAAATAATTTTTCCAATAGCTTGACCTACAATCTCTTTGCATTTTTCCAAATGTCAGTTATCATTTTCTGCTTTGCATCCTTCTTGCGGAAAGTAGGCTCAGAGGATGTGAATTTCATGCTATGGGATCTGAAATTCTCCATTATAGGGCTCAAAATTTGACTTCTTGTGGCTGGAGGTACACCAGATCCACCCCCTGCTTCATAAGTAGAAGAACCAAACCCTTTCCGGGTTTCCATGAATTGTCTAATGTCATCTCTCTTATGCCTTTCCATCACATATTCTTTCATGATTTCCCTCCATGCTTTTCTTTTGATCGGTGTGTCCATATCACTAGGGTACACGATGTCATCATCACCATCATCATCACTATCATCTACACGGATGACACTAGGACCAAACAATACTTCTTTGATTCTATTATCTCTAATTGTGTCATCAGCTCTCTTCATATTCTTTTGATTTGCCAAATCTTTAAAGTATTTCTTCACTTCATCGGGACAACTCCCACAGACTTTCACATTCTTGTCCCCTCCTGTCAGATGCTTTTTAAACTTAGAAATACCTCTACTACCAATCACCTTGTTGCAATAGTTGCATTTTGTCTTCTGCTTAGTGCCATCAACCATTTGGAAATGCTCCCATCCTGGATCATTTTTCCCCCCAATATTAAATCTACCACCACCACCACCATGTTCCTCCCTCCCACTCCCATCATGGCTCATCCTACCACCCTCAGATTCAGAACCAAGGAATGAAGTAGACATCTTAAATCACACTTTCGTAGCCTGAAATTAAAAGACATATATAAGGGTTAATATTTAATACTTTATAATTTTTCTAATACATATTAGAATTATTCATAAGTTTTTAATATTTATTCATAAAATTTTAGCTTATTAATGAATATTTAATACAAAATTCCGTAATAAACAGTAGATTATAATCAACTTTAAGTATATTTTTCCTTTTTAGTAGTGTATAACTATATAAGAGTGTAAATTATATAAATTTAACTTATATTATATGTAAAATCCCAAAAAAAATGAGAATATTAAAAAAAGGAGTTTAGGAGGGGTAGGAGAGGAAAATGTGGTAGATCTACAACAATTTCATAAATATATGTTAGATCTAGTAGAGAGGGAGTAGATTTACCAATTTTAGTTGTTAAATACTAACAATATTGAGTAGATTTCAAAAAATACGAATTTGGGAAGCAAACTAGAAGAAAATACGAATTTATGATAAATTTGTGGTAGATCGAGTAGAGAAGGGGTAGATCTAGTAGAGAAAGGGTAGATCTACTATTATTAACTAAGATGAAGCAAAAAAATATCAAAATTACCTTGCTCCAAAAAAAAATATCAAAAGTATCTTGCTCCACGCTCCAGCTCCTTTTTCCTCTTCTTTAGTCATTAGTCGTCAAAATCGCTGCAGCGTCGGGCGAATGTGTCGCCATGTCGCCCAGTTCGGCGACTTATTGGAATATTTGCACTGGGCCGGGCCTGTTTTGGCGACTTTTGGGCCCATGTCATCGAACCGGCCCAATATGTCAACGACACTGTAGAAAAAAGATGTTTACATGCATTCGACGTCGCCCATTGTCGACATCGACACTTTCGGCGACACATCGCCCAATGTCGACGACATTTAGAACCATGGTATGAAGATCCATAGAGTAGCATAACTAAAATTCTCTTCTTCTCTCCTCCCATCTCATCTCTTCTCTTTATTGATCATCCTCTATTCTCCCCCTCACGCCAACCACGAAAAGAGTGAAGAGAGTGGTTGTGGTGCAAAGTTAAAAATAATGGTAGAGGCAAGGCTTATGTAGGCAAACCTGTATAAGAAGAAAATTGTCAATGAGAGGAGGAAGGAAAAAGTAGCATGGTGTTCTCCCTATTATTTATGCTTTATAAATTAGCACAGGATGTTTGATTTTCTTTTTTCATAATCAAGTCGTTGCAGATCAAAGGCTGGTCAAAGCCTTTGTTGGTTTCTCTCCTTCAGAGACTATAAAGGTAGGGAGTACTTTATTAAAGAGTGCTTTTATTATGCTGGTCAAAGGCTAGTCAAAGGCAAGAAGACTAGAAAAGTCAAGGATGTAATGGAAACAAAAACATTACTTGTCTTCTTTTTTATTCCTGTCTCCTCTTCCTTTGTTAACCATTAATCGCCAACTCTCCTTGCAAAATTAGGAAAATGGACACGGTATTGGAAATAATGCTATGAATTTGTGGATCAAAGATGTTTTTTTTAAACAAGTCTCCAAGATGTCCCAAAAGTAATGAGTGCTAGTTGCTCCTCATGTTTGACATTGTCCAACAAAAACAAATCTTGGTATGCTTGGAGACAGTGAATGTCCTTGATATGGTAGGGGGCGGATGCGTGAATGTCCATGGCCTCACAACACAGTAGATGTTGCATGTAGTAGGGTGTGATGACCCCGTCAGCCCGAATTCCAAAAAGTTCATAAAAAGAAATGGGAATTCAATCCATATATGGGGGTGACAACTAGATAGATAGGACGAAGGGGAGGTAGATACTAGGTGATGGCTAGGATGGACAACACCGGTAAAAAGATTGGATTTTTATAAAATAAGAAGAGATAGGACAAAATTTTAAAAAAGAAGAGATAGGATGACTACGGAGGCTGAGATGATTCCTGGAGGGTGGTCAAGACAAGAAGATATGACGAGCACCCACAGGCAGAAGCTCTCTCTCTCTCCCTCCCTAGGTTAGGATTGATGATCTGACATCATGTGGAAAAATGATATGATGGGGAATTCTCCTTGAGTAGATTTTTCTTATTGATAATATGCCCCCCCTCTCTTATATACGATAAGGGGAAAGCATACAAACTCGAGAAACCATTGGGCCCATTTAACAAAGAGACTAAACAACTTAACAAACTAAATAGACTCTGTAAAAGTTGTGATACCATGTGAGCACTTAGATTTGATCCTCATTAGTTTTATTAAACATTAACAAGGACCTTATATAAGAGAGTCTATGGTATGATATACCACATGTACATAAAGAGAGAGAGAGATTAAGTACAAAGGGGATAATTAGGCCCGTGCGTTCTATTCTAGCACTATGCATATAAATACTCTAGGGGGATCTAACATTGGTGATGCCAAATTCTTGGTTTAAAATTTCAACAAAATTATGAAATATCGGTCAAAAGTTTAATTTTTGTTCCAATCATACATCGAAATAGTCTTACATGTAGTAGTTTGTGAAATTTCAAAAAGGGATTTCACAACAACATGCCCATTTTGGGCCTTCATTTTGTGAAGAAGGCCCGATATGCCCATTGTGCTTCGCGAAAGACCTCTACTCTTTAAGTGTCTTAAATTTTTGTGGAATTTGTAAGTTTGTTTCATTTAAGTTGTGAGTTTTAACTTGTAAGTTTGCAAACGACGTGACTATTCAATCCCTCTGTGCACTCATCAAGACACGCGACCCACCCGAACCTCAACATATAATTTTGTTTTATAGTCTAGTGTATTTATGTCTATTTTTGTGTCTACAAAATTTCGTAAATTTATTCCTTCATTTCACCACTGAAATTGACATAAAAATCCCTATTGAAATACTTTGGTTCCCTTCACTTACACAAGTAGAAGGCAACCCCACACACATATCCAATTTATAATAATATTGCATATATTAGTGTATCTTGGCCTTTAGATTGTTCTGGTAACTTTTCATGACTTAGTTCTCTCAGTTTGGCATCAAAATTGTTAGGAAAATAAATATTAAAATGTATGTATTTCAATGTTTGGGCCACTAGAACAACGTCAAAATTGGACATATTCATCCTTGATGCCAATTTTATTAACTGGATCCAACTTTACTATTATCTCTATAAATGGATCCAAAGTGTTTTTAATTAAAATATTGATGTACATGTGTTCGGCATAAACAAAAGAACATCTATCATATCTATATTGTGATGGATATATAACTGTTTTTTGGACGTACATATCTATAGAATGAAATGAGATCAAATTTGAGACATACATATTCCTCTACATAAATATGTATACCTTAAACATTATAAAAATAATAATAAAAGGTTTTTCTACTCTGCACTATTGCATGTTTATAAACAAACCCTTGATGAAGCTACTGCACCACTTTGTTATATTACTACAATAAGTTATGGGATCAGTTAAGTTTTATGATGTTAAGTTTCTTGCTTTCTTGTTCTCATCTTTTGCAGGGTAACGATGCCTTCTCTGCAATATACATCTTTTGTTGCACTTAAGAAAATTATTATTATGCCTGCAATGATCATTTTATTTGGAGAAATTTACATAATATAAGTGTGTCAATAAATATTTATATTGTATAAGATTCACTGCCTTAGGTTTTGCATGGAAGAGAAAATGGTAGACATGAAAACAAAGACTGTTAGTCAAAGCACATGTGACATTTCTCTTTGCTACATCTAGATTTAGGGTTTGCATATTGTATTTACAGGCTAAGATCAAATAGAATTCTTTTTCAACTTTCGGTCAAATAAATTATGCACAAAGGTAACCAAGATAGAAGAGTGAGTTGTGGAACCTTAGAGAGGGAAGAAAATGACATTTAATGAAACTACACTTGGAACTTGAATTTTGGAGTTAACACAATGGGGCAGAATATGAGCTCCCGCATTGCAGGAATCACAAAAGGAAGTTTTGAGGGAATCAAAAGGCCATCAACATTCATAACAAGAAACATGATGGTGGAATGACTAAATATAAAAAACCCAAATGCAAGGGACTAAGAAAATAGTTCACGTGGCCAAATGTAGATACTTTGAAGAGATATGTAAGAAGTTGGATGCTTGAGAAGGGGAAAGTATATAAAATGGATCAGACAGATGAAGTTAAGAATATGAGGACCTACTAGATCTCCTTCTGCCATGTTACTTTTGAACAATGCCTTGGAGAAATCGCATCTCTCCTGTCTTACTTGATCTTGGAACATGTTCTTGAGATGTTTGTCCATCTCAATAACATCCATGTTGTCATGCTGTCTTTGCAACTCATAGTCCATAGAGCGCAACATCTAACACTTAACATCAACGACACCTTCAATATGCTTCTTGTAAGCTTCCCTATCAGCCTTATGTGTGGTGGGAAGAGGTTCATAGGGATCAGGTGTCTCCAGGACATAGAGCTCGAGCTCCTGTGTAAGAATAATTCTCAGCATCCTAAACTAGTCATGGAAGTTGTTCCCATTTAAGATGTCCTTCTCAAGGACTAATCACAGAGAAAAGGTGTTATTGTATGTTGCCATTTGATTCTACAAAAGAATTTACAATTTTATCAAAAACTCATTTTGATTTGATTTGATTTGATTTGATTTGTAAACTTTGATGATATTCAACTAGGTCTTTAATTAATTATTGCTCCCACTAATTTATTCAAATTGATATCCCTCACATATCAATTCGTAAGATTGCATCGTACAACCTTCTAGTGAGCCAAGATCCAAAATAATTCAACTATTACCCAGCCAACATTAGTGTCCATAGTCAATTATTAAGGTAGACAATATTTGTCGATTGCATCTTAAGCAATTCTTGGATAGATGATATGCACAACTCCTTGCCATAGTCATCTTCATGCCTCTGGTTCTTAATCCCATTAAGTACACCAGTTAATCCTGACCCAAAAGCCAACATGATAGATATGCACCCTGCTTGGACATAACCTACATATCTACCATAACACTTCAACGAGATGAACGACACACCACACTTGGGCGTAACCTATGCTTGGTCGTTCAGGATTTTCATGTGTTTTACTTATGGAAAGCATCTAAGACTTAATATTAAATTGAGGGAGTTTGTATTTATAAATACATATACTTCATCCATTCACCACATATATATATATATAGTACGTATCATATACATGCTATATTTCACAACGTAAACATGTAATATAAAACATTAGCTATGATTATGAACATAGTACTATAATTCCTTAGAGACACAAGAAATTACTACGACCTAGGTCAACATCACATGCATGAAGTTGTTCTTGGTGTAGATCTATGCTTGCCAATACGAGTTGATAGGTTCAACCCTTGAACCAATCGACTTACTTATTGGTTGGTCGGTTGATCGTATGAAGTGGTCATTTGGACTTCTGCCCAACCAATGTTTGGACACCTCCAAACAGTCAGTTGGGTTCACCAGGCGGTTGGTTCACACATCTGTGCTCTAGCCTCCGTTGTCCTCCAACCAGTCGGCTCGTCATGTGAAATAGTTGGTTGGCCTGATGTTGATCGTCATCTTCATCATATCAAGAAGAGAAACTATCCTATTGCTATTAAACTTATTACATGGTGATGAGAAGCCTCAAGTTACATTTGAGGGGTCAAAGGTAGGAAAGAATAATACTTTTACATCAGAAAGAAGAAGGTAGAGGATTAGTATGCAAACTGAGATAAAACATGCACAAAAGAAATCATCCAACCACATAGAAATTTGCGTGTTGGCCATAACCATGCTACACATCCACCGTCAAAACTCACTTTTAGGGTGACGTGTGTAAATTACATATATATCATATCATACACACACACACACACACACACACACACATATATATATATATATATATATATATATTAGTTTGGAATTACATGTGGTATTTGATCAGACATATTTATTATGCAGTTTAAGTATTCACATTGTATGCAATAAATAAATGATGAAAACAAAAAATCTGATCATATCGATTATCACAAAACATAGTAAATTGGCGTGGCTCTGATACCACTTTAGGGAAATATAGGCACAGAGCAGGAAGCGGAAACAAAAAAAATTCTATCCATATTCCCATGACAACAAGATCACGCCAACAACTATATAATGGGAAGGATGGTTTAACGAGTTCATACCTAGTCCTGGAGCAAGTCCAGCGTCTATTCCTCATTGCAGTAGTGTAGCTCTTCTAGTTGCATTGGGACGATGTCTACAACAACTCCTGGTCTCCACAACGGACAGTAGGCTGACATGGTCCTTGTAGCAACAGACAAATTCCTCCTCACCTCTATGGAAGTCCACACGGACTGCCCAGAATTCCTATCGTTATAGTAAAACAGGCATGAAGGATTCATCCTTCCTGTTTGTGTTCTAATAATCAACTTTCTCTCCCACAATTGTTCTCCCTTGCTATCCCTCCCTTTATTGGGTAGGACTTTCTCTGGCTCTATATTGGTTACCACAACTAGAGATGACAACAATTATCAAAGGTAATTGAGTTGTGCCTATGGGAAGCCCCCCAATACCCCTCTATTTATAAGAGGGTCAGGGTTAGTGTTCCTAGTCTGTATGGGAGTGGAAGGGACCATAATCTCACAAATGATCACAACCTACGATAGGTGAAATGACTAGTTTATAAGTGAACCAATCAGTTGTCATGTGAGGCGATCGGTTCACCCAGTGAACCATTCGTTTCATCCTGTTTCCCAATTGAATTGTAAATTAATATCCAATTTATTGCACAACGTGACGACAACACAAATCTTTGAATCAATCAAATTGATCCATCAATTGCTTGGTTCACAGCCTTAGTTGGCTGCTTCATGGAACTGAGCCGACCAATTCACTTCCTTAACTGGTCAGCTCAATGTCTAGAATTGAGAAACTTGGTTCTATTTACCTGACACACTGAAACGATCGGTTTGACATGTTGGTATAGTATGCCCAGAGAGCCAATCATATGATGATTGCAATGAGGCATGTGATACTTGATTTGATAATAGTAAAGGAAATTTCTGTCTATATGTTTTAACTATTTTTGAGATAATAGTATAACATGTTAGATGTTTAGAGAGTGACAATACTCAATGACGTATGTCTTCAAGTACGTGACTTGAACAATGAGATCATACAGATGTTAAGAGTATGTACTTTCTCACTATCGTCCCTATTCAGTTGTTATTGTGGAAATAACCATAGACATCAATAACACAAAAGACTAGAGTGTGTGTTGGTTGATGACAGAATCCCATCAGTCATGATATATGATATCAAACCAAGCACATAGATACATGTTAGAGAACAGTGTATCAGACAGACCCACCATAAGAGTGATGCATGGAAACCACACTTGGTTAGTCATGATCATCTCTTATTGTATTGGTGGTGAATGAAATCACTACACTCATCACATGTCATTGGGTACACTTTGACATCATCAAATGCAGTCCTGAAATATGGGTTGTTATAAAGGCCATGATTGGGTGACTTTGACACATGGGGTTTTAACTGTGAGTGGTAGATATGGAATTTGTCCCTCCTAAGGGAGTATGATATCCTGGCCATTTGATAAGCGAGACTAAGAAATGCATGGACATGCACATGTGAGTCAGTGTATGACATTGAGCTTATAGATATCTCAAATAGTCTGCTCTAGTTCAAGAAACATGGATTGAACGTTTGTAGAGGATGACAAGTCCATGCCTCGAGTTCAATCTGGATATCAACGATAAAGGAACTAAGCATTCACTGTAACACCAATAACAGATTGTAGGTTGAAATTTGTTCTCCAACTTTCCCTTTCACTTGGGTAGCACTGATGTGCGACTAGGTACCGCTCTTTACTTGTGAAGTCATAAGTAAGTTATGGACATTCACTACCAAGATGAAATGGGACCTATAAGGTCACACACATAGGATAAACCTGGAATAGGATTTTATCCATGAATGATGTTTAGATTGATTACAAAAGTATTTAGGTACTCAATTAAACATTCAATCAATAGACTTGACTCAGAATCATCAAGTACAAGTGTTGAACCAACTGATTAGAGTATGAAATTGATTGAGAACTATATTGACTGAGTTCTGCATAACCTGGACCACCAACCGATCGGTTCACTGGGTGAACCAATGGGTCATGGTCAGTGAGATGACCAGTTCACTCTATGAACCAATCGGTTCACATGGACCAAACGAGCATGTGTTGGGTTTCCCAGTTCACGAGAAAAGATCCTCATTTCACTTGTTCAATTTGATTGGGACAAGAATTAATCTTTGCATTAATTAGAAATGAATAAGGAAAGTCAATTGCAGGCATGTCTGGGAAGTGAGCCGACAGATTCACTTGGTGAACCGATCGGCTCACCTTGCTAAATGACCGATTCAGTTGTGAACCGTTTGGTTCTCTAGCTGCAGTGCAAACAGTTCATAGAAAATCCAGACCCTTCTACTCCTACACAGACTAGGAACCCTGACCCTACCCTCTACCATAAATAGAGGGGTACAAGGGGATTCTCAAAACATACAACTCAGAACATCAATTGCTCTACAAAGTTTTTGTCCTCTCTGGTTTTGGTAACCAAGAGAGCCCAAGAAAGTTCTACCCATCCAGGGAGGAACAATAAGGAAAAGACAACAACAGAATGACAACTGGTGGTGGGAGAGTGTGTCAGTGACTAGTACATCGACAGAAGGGGAAAACTCCTTCTAGTCTGTCCTTCAGGACAACTAGAGTTCCTGGTGGTCGGTGTGGACTATATATTGAGGCGGGAATTTCTACCACTCAGGAGGATGACCGTCAACTGCAGTCTGGGTCAAGACAAGGAGCTGAACAAATTTCGTCAAAGACTAGGTGGTTGAAAGCCACACTAGTTGCAAGGTATTGTCACTGAGCAAGCCTTGGGACCAGGTATATCTCACTAAACCATCTTTCCTATTGCATAGTTTTTGATGTGATTTGCTGGTTATGGGTTTGTGGTTAGATAAATTTTTGTTTCTGCTCCCTGTTCTGTCCCACAAAACCCAACAGTGGTATCAGATCTACGTCAACATACTATGTTTTAGGATTAATCGATATGATCAAATTTTGGTTTTTCGTCATTTATTTATTGCATGTGATGCAAATACTTTAACTGGCTAATGTGCATATCTGATTAAACACCACTAATCCCTATATACATATATGATATGGTATATATATGCAATCAATATGTGTCACCCTAAAACTATTTTGATGGTGGATGTGTAGCATGGTTATGGCCTATAAACCCCTATGTGTGTGATTGGTTGGTTGTGGTTGTTTGCATCTCAGTCTGCACACTGAGTCCTTTCTTCTATTCCAGATGTAAATTGAGATAATTCGAGCCTTCTCTTTTACCTTTGCTCCCCCCCCCCCCCGAATGTAACTTGGGGTTTCCCAAGAAATATGAAAAAGTAGGATAGTTTTATTTCCTATTATTTCAAAGAATGGTGGGCACCCAGACGAGCAGTTGGTGACCTAACAAGGAGCATGACCACTGATGAACCGACCGTCTAGAGGTGACAGACGATCGGTTGGCGACAACCAACCGACCAGCTAGGAGGCGAGCCGATCAGTCATAGGATGAGCTGATCAACCCGGAACGGCCCAAGCACAGATCTTCATCAACAACATGTTGCTGCATGTGATGTAGACCTAGATAACCGTAATTCCTTGTGGCTCAAGGAATTACCAATAGGATGGCCATAATCATTTCTTTATCACTTCACATGTTTTCTTGTGGGATATAGCATGTATATGATACATACTATATATGTGGTGATTGAATATGTATATGTATATAAATACCAAACCCCTCAATATAATAGTAAGTCTTAGATGCTTTCCATAAGCAGCACACATGAAAAGCTTAATCGGTAAGCGTGGGCATCCCAAGGGTGGTGCGTGTCTATCTCATGGAAATGTGATGGTAGTTGTGTGGGCCCGCCAAGCGGGGTGCACTCCTATCGTGTTGGCTTCTAGGTCACGCTTAACTAAGTGGTCTTAATGAGATTAAGCACTTAGAGGCATGGAGATGACTATGGAAAAGAGTTTTGCATATCATCTATCCAAGAATTTCATAAAATACAATTGGTAAATGTTACCTACCTTAATAATTGATTATAGACGCTGGCGTTGGCCTGGTAATAACTCAATTGTTTTGGATCTTGGCTCACTAGAAGGTTGTACGCTGCAATCTTCCAAATTGATGGCGAGGACTATCAATTTGATCAAAATAGTGGGAGCAATAATTAATTAAAGACTTAATTAATATCGTCAACTTTATCAAATCAAACAAATCAAAAATGTTTTGAAATGTTACAAAATTCTTTTGTAGAATCCAAATGACAAACACAAATACATTATCGTTGCGATCATTTCATAAATGGGATAAACTTTAAATCTGGTTTGGGACCTTTGAGAAGTGTTCTCAATAGTGAGTGTAAACTCTAAAGTCCTTGAAACACCAGAGTTAGTAGAACCACTCCAAATGCGCCTAAGGCTAAAATTGGATGCTTACTTGAAGTATGCCAATGATGCCTAAGACATCAAGAACCTTATGTTGAGCTATATGAACTATGAGTTGCATAAATAGCTTGAAGCAAGGACATTCTTGAGATGATTATACATCTTAAGAATCATGTAAAGAGTGAAAGGTATAATGTCTTCAAAGCAATATTTGAGTATAATCAGACAGATAAAGATCAAGTATAATCTCATATACTCAATATGATTGTGCATATAGATCAACTGTGATTTCTTATAGGTCAAGAGTTCACCAAACATATGATTCTACAAATTGTTGTGTGAATGATATAGCCAGTTTATCAAATGTTGAGAAACTTGGCCAAACCATTGTCTGAAGTGCTTGGCATATTGATGCCAAAGCATGAATGAAGAAAGGACAAAACCTATGATAATGATCACCAGAGTGAAGTCCATAGACTAAAGCAAGGTCAAGAAGTGTTCTGAAGCCAAGCTTAGGTCCAAGTCTTCATCACTCAAGATATGGAGAGGAGGAAGATGGAAAAGGAAATAACCTCTTTATAGAGGATCTCAAGAAGATGAAAGAGAGAAAAGATCTCTACTTTAGGATCTAAGAAGAAGTAAGCTAGAAACTGTGCGGAGTAAGAGTTGCTACCATTACAGTTACAATATGACATTCATGGGCATATAATAGAATTAGTGAATTGCTATTATACATATACCATCAATGAAATTGTCATACATCTTGTATGGACGAGAGTGTAATGAACTGATGTTTCATTTCAAGGAAATGATCTTTGATGGCAATGCCTATATCTCATCAACTATACTTGATAGTTAAAGAGACAAATATGTGTGATACATGTAATGAATGACATGATAAATCAAACTTGAATGCCTATAGCATAGTCATCTGTAGTGCATAAATGAGAATTCAATTTCTAGAAATCCATATGATGGTTATCTAGACTCTATCTAGTTATTGAACCAATAGAGACATGCTAATCTCATTCATTGTGCAATATGACAAAGGTTCTTCACTAGATGTAGTGGGAGAACGATTATTCTATTAAGGATTATACATATTGATGTATATAGACCTTTTAGAATAAATGCTAAAGGTAATCAATAGTACTTAAATATATCTGTTGATGACCTTAGTAGATATGATAGTTTGTATTTAATAAAATACAAACATGAATCTCTTGAAGTGCTCAAGAAGATCATAAATGAAGTACATAACAAACTTGGTATAAGTATTGAAATTCGATATGATTGATATGGAAATACTTTCAACCAAGAGTTTGAGAACCTTCTGGAAGATCATGATAATGTATCATGATGGAATCCACCTGAAACACAATGATAGTGTATCATGAGAAGTGTATCAGAAAGAAGGAATCACACCTTGATAAGTCAGAGTGTGAATACCAGCTAAACTTCAAATTTCCTTTTGGGCACATACTTCACACTAAAACAATGTACCATTAGTTCAAAAGACACCATATGAGATATGGAATGGGAAGTGTCCTGATATATCTTTATAAAGATTAGGATTGAAATCCTAAATAAGAAAAATGTTTCTTAAAAGGTTTTGTCCACAAATTGCATAAATGTTATTTTTTTAAATTCTACCTTGATATCCAAATCTAACAACCAAGGTGTTTTAGATGGCTGCATTCCTAGAGGAGAACCTAGTTCTAAAGGAATCAGTGGGAGAGAAAAGTAGAACTCAAAATGTTCGAGACAAATAAGAAAAACATTGAAATTAAAGAGGTACAATGGGAATAAAGAGAATCACAAAATGTTGTGGAATCTCAAAGTTCCTTAAGTAACCCACATAACTCATGGTTCTGGTAGAACATGCCTAGAGATTGTATGATATATGATATCTTATGGACAAGAAGGCAGTGAGTTGATCATATGATGAGTCAAAAGTTTACCTAGAAGCTAATGAGAGACAAAAACTGAGATATGGCTTGAAGCCATGAAATCCAAGATGGACTCCCATGTACATCAACAAAGTATGGCCTAGGTTGATCCACCTGAAGGGGTAAAACCCATAGGGTACTTTTGGGTCTTCTAGAAGAAGACTAACATGGAGGGTAATTTGGTTGCAAAGATTTCTAACAAGTTCAAGGTTTTGAACATGATGAAATCTTTTCAGTAGATACCAAGGATAAATCCATCAGAATAATGCTTGCTATTCTAGATTAATGGAAATAAAGTCCATAAAGCTGCATAGATCAATCTTTAGATTGAAGTGGGCACCTCAGAACTGGGATATTCTATTTGAAAAGATAGTCAAAGTGTTTGAGTTGACTCAAAATAAAAAATATTAATTTGTGATTACAAGAATTTAGTGGGAGCATATGTATATTCCACATATTGATGAGGAATAACATACTTATACTGCAAATATTAAAACCTAGCAACAAAGTGCATTCTAAAGTTTTAAAGAAGCATCCTATGTGATAGGAATCAAGATCTATAGAGACAGATCAAGAGGGTTTCTTGACCTAAGAAAGAGAACATACATCAGCAAGATGCAGAAAGGGTTCAACATGATGAGAGAAAACATGTCCATGTTCCATGGAGTTAGTCTCTTAAGAGCCAAGTGTCCCAATTCTTATGAAGAACAAGGAACACATGGATAGATGCCATATGTATTCACAATTGGATCTATCATGTATGAACTCATCTCGTTATCTTGTATGTATTGGACATGACAAGAAAATATGAACTAATTATGTTGTATGTATTGGACATGACAAGAATATATGAACTCATCATTTTGTATGTATTGGACATGACAAGAAGATATGGAATCCAGTTATTTCGTATGTATTGGACATGACAAATGGATATCTGTCGAACTCCAGTAAGAGTTATTGGAATACCATGAAAGACAGCTTTATGCACTTGTGAAGTACGAAAAGGATTAGTTCTTTAGTTATGGTAATAAGGAAGAGTTGGGTGTAAAGAGTTACACCGATGCAAGCTTCCAAAATGACAAAATTGTGTTTGACCTTGGAATAAGAATTGTTAGTTGGAAATGTTCCAAACATAAGACAATTGATTAATTCTACAATAAGAAGTCGAGTACCTTAGTGTTACGAACACTGTAAAGGATATTGTATGGATCTAGAAGTTCATATGGATGAACTAATGAGAGGTTCCGATCATTGGTGAATCAGTAGTAATATTGTGACAATAATGGAGCTACTAGTTAGGCATAGGAATTTCATATAGCATACTATAACACTTCCATCTCATACAAGCTGTCATACATTGAGGGGATGTGAAACATGCAATATATAGACTTGAAGAAAATGTTGCTTACCCGCTATAAAAGCACTTGTGCAGCAGAAACATGAAGGAAATGTTAAGATCACTTGGAATATGATTAGTGGGTGATTGGCTCTAAGTGCAAGTGGGAGTCTGTTGGCATAGTATGCCTAGAGAGCCAATCGTATGATGATTGTAATGAGGCATGTGATACTTGATTTGATAATAATAAAGGCAATTTATGTCAATATGTTTTAACTATTTTTGAGATAATAGTATAATATGTCAGATGTCTAGAGAGTGACAATACTCAATGATGTATGTCTTCAAGTATTTGACTTGAACAATGAGATCATACAGATGTTAAGAGTATGTAAATTATCACTATCGTCCCTAGTCAGTTGTTATTGTGGAAATAACCATAGACATCAATAACACAAAAGACTAGAGTGTGTGTTGGTTGATGATGGAATCTCATCAGTCATGATATATGATATCAAACCAAGCACATGGATACATGTTACTGAACAGTGTATCAGACAGACCCACCATAAGAGTGATGCATGGAAACCACACTTGGTTAGTCATGATCATCTCTTATTGTATTGGGTGTGACTGAAATCACTACACTCATCACATGTCATTGGGTACACTTTGACATCATCAAATGCAGTCCTGAAATATGGGTTGTTATAAAGGTTATGATTGGGTGACTTTGACACATGGGGTTTTAACTATGTGTGGTAGATATGGAATTTGTCCCTCCTAAGGGAGTATGATATCCTGGCCATTTGATAAGTGAGACTAAGAAATGCATGGACATGCACATGTGAGTCAGTGTATGACATTGAGCTTATAGATATCTCAGACAGTCTGCTCTAGTTCAAGAAACATGGATTGAACGTTTGTAGAGGATGACAAGTCCATGCCTCGAGTTCAATCCAGATATCAACGATAAAGGAACTAAGCATTCACTGTAACACCAATAACAAATTGTAGGTTGAAAGTTGTTCTCCAACTTTCCCTTTCACTTGGGTAGCACTGATGTGCGACTAGGTACCGCTCTTTACTTGTGAAGTCATAAGTAAGTTATGGACATTCACTGCCAATGCGAAATGGGACCTATAGGGTAACACACATAGGATAAACTTGGAAGAGGAGTTTATCTGTGGATGATGTTTAGATTGATTACTAAAGTGTTTAGGTACTCAATTAAACATTCAATCAATAGAATTGACTTAGAATCATCAAGTTCAAGTGTTGAACTAACTGATTAGAGTGTCAGATTGATTGAGAACTACATTGACTGAATTCTGCACAACCTGGACCACCGAACTGACCGGTTCACTAGGTGAACCTATCGACTCATGGTCAGCGAGACGACCAGTTCACTCTAGTGAACCGATCGGTTCACATGGACCAAACGAGCATGTGTTGGGTTTCCCGATTCATGAGAAAAGATCCCCATTTCACTTGTTAAATTCGATTGGGATAAGAATTAATCTTTGCATTAATTAGAAATGAATAAGGAAAGTCAATTGTAAGCAAGTCTGGGAAGTGAACCAACCAGTTCACTTGGTGAATCGATCGGATCACCTTGCCAAACAACCAGTTTAGTTTGAACCGACCGGTTTTCCTATCATAGTGCAAACAGTTCGTGGAAAATCCAGACCCTTCTGCTTCTACACAGACTGGGAACCCTGACCCTCCCTCTACTATAAATAGAGGGGTACAAGGGGCTCCTCAAAACACACAACTCAGAATATCAGTTGCTCTGCAAAGTTGTTGTCCTCTCTGGTTTTGGTAACTGAGAGAGCCCAAGCAAGTTCTACCCATCCAGGGAGGAACAACAAGGAAAAGACATATGCAGAATGAAAACTGGTGGTGGGAGAGTGTGTTAGTGACTAGTATGCTGATAAAAGGGGACAACTCCTTCTAGTTTGTCCTTCAGGACAACTAGAGTTCCTGGTGGTCCATGTGGACTATCTATAGAGGCGGGAGATTTCTACCGCTCAGGCCAAGACCAGGAGCTACACAGACGTCATCGAAGACTAGGTGGTTGAAGGCCGCACTAGTTACGAGGTATTGTCGCTGAGCAAGCCTCGGGACCAGGTATATCTCGCTAAACGATCTTTCCTAATGCATAGTTGTTGATGCAATCTGCTGGTTATGGGTTTGTGGTTAGATAAATTTTTGTTTCCACTGCCTGTTCTATCCCACAAAACCCAACACAACACTCGAACTAGTCAGTTCAATTGTCTAGTCAGTCAAATTTCAACCAATGTTGTTTAAAGTGAATACCTAAACACTTTAGCAATCAATTTGTTTATCATTCATGATTAAACTCCTCTTCTAGGTGTATCCTATGAATGTGACCCCATAGGTTCCATGTTGTGTTAGAAATGAATGTCCATAACTGATTTATGACTTCAAAAGCAAAGAGTGGTGCCTAGTCACACATTATTGCTACCCAAATCATCAGGTAAGTTGAAGAACAACATCAACCTACAATCTATGTCAGGTGTTATAGTGATTGTCTAATTCCTTTGTCTCTGATATTCAGAATGAACTCGAGGCATGGAATTGTCTTCCTCTCAATGTTCAATCCATATTCCTTGATCTAGAGCAGACTGTCTGAGATATATGTGACCTCAATATCATATATTGATTGTGCATGCACCTGCTTTTCTCAATTTTTCTTATCCAGTGGCCTAGATATCATACTCCAGTAAGAGGGATAGATCCCATCTACATCACTCAGAGTCATACCCATGTGTCACAATATATCCAATCATCACCTTTATGACCACTCTTATTCATGATCACATTTTATGATGTCAAAACCTATCGAACGATATGTGATTAGTGTAGTGACTTCAGGTCTAAGAACTACAATCACCACCTTCAATATGAGAGATTATTATGACCACCATTTTATGGTTTCCATGTGTTACTTTAAGGTGGGTCTGTTCGATACATGCTTGCCAACAAGTATCTATGTTCTTGGTTTGATATCACATATATCATGACTGATGGGATTCTGTAATTAACAAACACACACTCTAGTCATTAAAAAGTATCTTCCTTCCACAGTAACATCTGATCAGGGACATAGTAAGAATGTACATACTCTTAACATCCACATGATCTCAAACTGGATTACACTTCAGTATGTGAAAACCATGAAAACTGCTCGAGGATGTCCAAGAGAAAATGCAAGTGTCATTTTCTCCTACCCTATAATTTCCCACACCAGCTATAGTGGAACCTGACCATTGCATCAGATTTTGGGATCAGTAATGGAGCTACATGTATCACTGATCGAAAGGAGAAGTGGTGAGATCTCTAGGAGCCCAAGATACATATTCCTCCAAGTCTGGGTAGAGGGGAGTTGTAGAAAAAACCAACAGAGGGAAAATAAGGAAAAGAAACCCAAGACCACTTCTTAAAAACCTACAGGTTTAGTGTAACTAAAGCGGAAATCAAGGAAGGTTGCAACGACTATGGGTTATACGACTAGGAGTCCACAACTGACGACTAAGCATGAACACAAAATCACCATGTTGAAAACCACACTTACTTCATAGTCAACACACAAGGTCCAAGCAAGAATAAATAGTGCATTTACATTCCTATAACATGGTTAGACTCATCTTCAACAATGAATAGATTAACAAAGAGAGAGGGACAGTCAAACCTAACACACTAGGATCACCGTGATTGAGGTAATGGATTTCACCTAAGTCTTTTGACCGCTTGTGAATCTTTTATGAGTATAGGGTGATGGTATGTATGCCCATAGAGCCAATCATGTGATGATTGTAATGACATAACCTATGATTTGATTAATAAATAAAGGCACAGTTCCAATTTATTTCAATTTAATTCAGTTATGAGATAATGATGTAATATTATAAACGTCTACAAAATAATATTACTTAATGACATATGTCTTCAAGTACATGACTTGAGGAAATGAGAACATATAGATGTTAAGAGTACATATATATATTCTCATTATGTACCTGATCAATTGTTATTGGTGAAGGTTGATAGACAACAATGACACACAAGATCAGAGTGTGAGTTGGTTGATGACAAAATCTCATTAGTCATGATATGGAAATATCAAACCAAGCACACATATACATGTTGGAGAACAGTATATCAGATAGACCCACCATGAGACTGACACATGGAAACCATTACCATGGTAGTCATAGTCAACTCCCATATGATTGGTGGTGTTTGTGGTTCTTAGACCTAAAATCACTACGCTGTCACATATCGTTTGGTATGCTTTGACATCATCAAATGCAATTCTGAAATATGGGTTGTTATAACGATGATGATTGGGTGACTGTGACACATGGGGACTAACTATGAGTCATAGAGATGGGATTTGTCCCTCCTATATGAGTATGATATCCTAGGCCTCTTGATTAGAGAGACTAAGAAATGCATGGCGATGAACATGTGAGTCAATAGGTGATATTGAGCTTACATATATCTTAGACAGTTTGCTCTGGTTCAAGAAACGAGATTGGATGTTGAAGAAGGTGACTACTCCATGCCTTGAGTTCAATCTGCATATCAAAGACAAAGAAATTATACAAAACACTATAGCACCAAGCATAGATTGTAGGATGAAGTTTTTCCCCAACTTTCCATTTACTTGGGTAGCATTGATGTGCGACTAGGCACCGCTCATTAGTTGTGATGTCATAAGTTGTTATGAACATTCATTGCCAATGTAATTTGGGACCTATAGGGTCACACACATAGGTCTTAACCTAGAAGAGGAGTTTAATCTTGAATGATGATTGAATTGATGAGTAAAGGGTTTAAGTATTCAATTCACACAAAAAATCAGTTGACTGCACTGCCAAACAATCGGCTTACTAAGTAAGATGGTCGTTTGGAGTGCCATACAATTGGGTCAAATGTTGATACGACCATTTGGTGTGTCAGGCTGATTAGAAATTGAATTGGCTAAGTTCTGCCCAAACTGAGATTTGAACCAAACGGTTCATTCTGTTGAACCGATCGACTCGGCTCGGGTCACCAGAGGACTGTCTGGGTGAGTGAGTGTAACATACCGAATTCTGGACTTTTTACCTTTTTGGTCCTCTTTCCCATCTTTTCCTCTCATTTCTATCCTCTTTGGCCGTTCTGTTTAATTTGTGGATAATATAATGACCTAATGAGCATTTGTTCACCTTTTCTCTCAATATTTGGGTTTTATGCACAAATACCTCAGTGAAAGCTTAGTAATGGGTCTAATATGCAAAATGTCCACTTAAGTGATAAAAAGAATAAATAAATTCATCCTAGAACTTTCTAGTGCTTTTTAGAATATGAAAAAGAAAGGAAATCTCGAAATATACATAAAGGAGATGATAAATGTAATAATTGGAGATAATATGGGATATATTGGATAATAGGCGATAATGTGGAATATATTGTTCCAAAATCACAAATATGAAACCATGAGATAATTTGATATGCAAATTCATTTTCTTGATCTAAAAGAAACTTAAGGGCCAAGTATCACCTAATTTTGAAGATTAATGCATATATTAAAGTCATTATTAAAAGAAAATAGGAGATAAGCCAATAAGGTGAAATAAAATATCTAACATCCTCAAATTGGAAAAATAACTCCAAATTCGTAATCTAAGCATGGAAATAAGCCTTTGGGAAAATTTGCATCTAATTTGGTCAATGCTTAATATTTTTTTGTATTTAGGAGAGAGAAAATGATTTAAAGGCCAAAAATATTAAATATATGTTGATAAAAATTAATCAATCTCACAACAGTGTTCCTCACGTTTATTATTACATGTATACCAAGTTTCATATTTTTAGAAATTTTATATATGCCTCTAATAAATTAAAACGATAAATAAGTTAAAATTTAAATGAATTAATTAAAATAATAAAAGTCTTCAAAAAAATATAACAATGCCAAATTTGTGTTCTACATGTTAAAATAGACCTTTGGAATTTTGAATCAATTTAAAAAATATTTGTTGAGAAGATAAATTTAGGAGAGAGAAAGTGTGCAAAACTTTCAACTCATTATTTAAAATAACAAGCAACTTCAACAAATGTAAATAATGATAAATTTGTATCCAACATACTTAATAAGACTTATGGGTGAAGTTATATTATTTTTGGATAATCCTAGAGTCATTAATGTATGAGGAAAGAGAAAATATGATTTGAATTATTTAACCTATTAAAAGTCTCCAAAAGGAAAAACTAATTCTAGATTTGGATTCCACACATCAAAATTAGTCAGTATGTCAATTTTGGTTAATTTTGGAGGTTGTTTGCACCCTCAAATAGGAAAAGAGAAAAAGTTAAATGATTAAATAAGAACTTTAGTCCGAATTGGATTTGGCAACTCATTAAATACCATGATGCGCACTCCACCATGGACCCTTGGATCACGATCAAACAATGTCCACATCGTCTTCTAGCTCCAGCCCGATCTGGAAACAACAAAACATACACGATTTTCAAATGTGAATATCTCATTCGTTTTTCGACCAAATCACGAGTTCTTAAGCTTGTTGAATTCCTTATTTGAATCCGCACAACGTTATCCCAAACTTTTTGCGTTTTGATGAATATTTGAGAAATTCCCAAGTCGGCCGAAACTCCTCTCTCAACCCAAACTCAGAAATCCTAACACACACCTCCTCACCTAAATATACCCCTACCCATATGTGCGTCGTCACCTTTGCGACACAACCCACCATTCAATTGTGCAAATATCGCCGTTTCAACCCCCGTAGAGCCTCCAAAGCAGTAGGGTTTGCGGCACATCTCTCTCTCTCTCTTCGCTTAGTCTCTGAGCAAATTAAAAATACCATCAGGTTCGGTTTTTCATAAGTGAGCATCAAGTTTGGACATGTATTGCACTTTTGCCCAAAATCGCAGCAAGCAACAGCTTGTTTGGCCATTGCTTGGCTTGCGTTGGGGAAGAAAGCCCCATGCCATTTTACGTTTATGCCCCTCCATTTTCTCTTCATCTGTCTGTCCGTGTGAAGGGTAGTTTTGACTTTTTGATTCGTGTTGACCACCGCTTGACCCGGCCTTGGCTGCGTGACTTGGCCACCCCTTATTGGGCCAAGTCAGCAGGTGGGCCCGACTCTCTCTCGCTTCTCTTTGTTTTTCTCGAATAAGTTTGGCTACGTGGCA
Organism: Alisma plantago-aquatica; assembly: GCA_963693085.1. Lineage (NCBI taxonomy): Eukaryota > Viridiplantae > Streptophyta > Magnoliopsida > Alismatales > Alismataceae > Alisma > Alisma plantago-aquatica. The sequence continues at coordinate 920,337,667 of OY856414.1, forward strand.
TTTTATGATTGGTTGAGATTGTAAAAATTGTAACTTTTGATTCGATGGTCCTAAAATAAAAATAAAATATGTTCTGAACTCAGAAAAATATGCTCTTTCTAATAAAAATATTTCCAAAGGTTGACTTCGAGTTTTTGTTGAAGGTGGTTTTCTAAAGATGATTTAATCAATTAAAAATCATTAAAAATGCCCTAAAAATCAATATCTCTAAAATATACAAACCTATATGCTATTTTGATTAGAAAACCCTAACTAAGACATTGGTGATGTTTTCAGAGTCTAATTCGAAGGTTTGCACAAAAAGTTAGTAACTTTAGGGTTTTAAGCGTTTAATGAATGAATATAGTTCTAATACATAAACATGGTGTTGATATTAGGAAAAGTGAAACATGGAATCGATTAAGTAGTGCAAGTTGATAATTGGAATCAATATTAAATGTATGTGCATTTTACACCTAAGTTGGGAATAATTGTGCCTTGACCTACTTTTCTATAATGAGGCTTCATTGAATCCTATTTCCTATACTCTTGATTCTTTTGCTATACTTGCCTCATAATCAGTTTTGGAATATTGTTCTTGGGTCTTGGTACCCCTTTGTCGTGTTCTATTTAAATGATGTTATTACTTGCCATTGTTTCTAGCATGTTGATTTTATTAGACTAACTAGCTATAGTAGCGGTACTTATGTACAACCACCCATAGTTGGGGAATGTATTATTTATCCCCTGGGGAACGTCTTATTCTCCAACGCACATGAAATATGTGCAGGTGACTGGGAATGTGTTACTCTCCCCTCACCCTTTGGTTGAAGGTCCAGTAGGTGCCTCAACCCTACTTAGTTAAGATAGTCAATATTAATCATGCATGTAATTCTTTTATGATATCTTGTTTATGGCAAGCATCTATTGAAAGCTTCTTGTATATTTAGCCTCATTCTCTTGTATATTCATCTTATGATGAACCCTAGCCTGTTTTTACATTCTTTTCTTATCTTGCCATCTTAGAATAGTTTTTGTGACACATACTTTTCTTCCCTTTCCCTTTTTTCTGGGTGCCTTCCCAACCACCCAGATGTGGAGCAAGGTGATGGATAAGGCATGAAGATCTTAGCTTTGGCATGGGCTTAGTTGATGGATATGTTGCTTGGAGACAAAAGTGGAGTAGTCTAGACTTCCCACTATCTAGATCCTAGTTGTGTATGATGATGTAACCCTAAAAGGGAGATTTTTGATGTATTTTGTACAATCTTTTATGAAATTGATTTAGTCAAAACAAATTTATTCCGCTGCTTTCCAATGTGTTTTGTTTACCATATTTTAGTAAGGAGGTGATCTCACACTCTTTACAGTGAGACGACTCTTTTTGATGAATGAGATCGCTATCTTTGTGGGAAATTCGATTGCATCAAGGAATTAGTGCTGACGTCATGTCGTACATTAATTTGGTTCAAATTGCCAATTTTATATGCAATTAGGAAACTACAAAATGACTGTCTCACAGTCCAAGATGATTGTCTCTATGCCAGAAAACCGTTTCGGTTGTCGTAGGTTGAAAAAATTCAAGATCTTCTGATTTCTTCCACTCCCACTCAGATCCCGTATAGACTTGGAACCCTGACCCTAACCCGACTTATAAATATAGGGGTACTGGGTGCTTCCCAAGACATACAATTGAGAATCAGTTACACTGAAAATTGTTGTCTGCTCTGGTTGTGGTAACCAAGAGAGCCCAAGAAAGTCCTTCCCATCAAAGGGAGGGATATCGATGGGGGAGAACAACTGAGAATCATTTTTGTAGGAGAGCAAGTTGGTGACTAGTACGCCAATGGGAGGGACAACTCCTTCCCATCCATTCTACTAGGACAACAATAGTTCTAGGCGGTCTGTGTGGAATTCTTTAGAGGTGAGGTGGCCTTTTCCCGTCGCTAAGGAGGATAGTGTCAACCAACAGTCCGTGGTGAGAAGACATGTTGTAGACGATGATGTTCATGGCTACAGTTTGAGGTGAGAGGAGATTTTGGAATCTTTTGGATAGTGTCCAAAAGACCTTAAAGTCATAGATCATTACTCTTAAATTCCAGGATCAAATTCAAAAAATAATACAGAATAATAAATAGTTTCCATTAATGAATAAATATTTACATTTTTACATAAAGGGCTCCTCTAAGGAGTTACATAAAATTTAGAAAGAACTACCTTATACATGTGAGAAGGAAAAACTACTATCTCTAATCCGCTTTGACTAACTTTAGTATCTTCAATATCTTTCATCTGTAACCTCATGTCCATGAATCAAGTATATCAAGTACCTAAAATGCTGACAAACAAATACGTTGTCAGTATATTGCTATACTTGTACATGGTTCATCCAATAATCACATGTATACATATATTCAACATCTTTTATTTTCTCATAAGAACATAAATTTGCTTTCATATTCTAACCCGTATCTGGTCTACTATCTTAGGTGTAATCACTGTCCATTCTTAGACTCATGTGCATTACCCTTAAGATCAATCTAACCTTGGATTCATAATATTATTAATTTACCTTTCATAATACTCATAGGAAATTTATAATTTGCATGAAGTAAATAAACAAGCAAGAAGTTTCATATGTTCAATCTTTAAGAAACCTCAACAATCTCAAATTCGATACATGTATTCATAAGCGTAGCTACGTACCTTATGCCATTGCAAAAACCATGCAAAATATCTCATGTACTTTAAGAGTACATCCAAACATCTAAGCAACAAAGCATTCACTCAACATTATCTGAAATATTCATACTACATATGTGTCAACATGTATTCACATTACTAATTAGATCTAGATTTGATCCTAAACTAGGATTGCCTAATGTTTGGTCTAGGGATTAGGGTATAAACCCTAATTCAATCATATCATGATTTTTATGATTACAACCTTTAGTTAATCATATTAGGTGAAACCCTATTCATCATCTAAAGAATATTAGATTATCCATGATACCTAGATCATATTACTAGCATTAAGATCGTAGCAAGATGTCCACATTGGTTTCAAAACCATAAATATACATGTGCATGATTATTAATCTAGAAACAACAATTATTCATCGTCATCAAGGATTTCCTCATTAACATGACAAGATCAGGTATTATCTCAAAGTAAATGGATCTACTTAATTAAGCATCATATTAATGGAATCTAGGTTTTCTGTTGTATTAGTCACATCAAAACATGTATTTCATATACTTTTAGAACAAGAAGCATAATTAGTCTACGAAACTATTTTATTCAGATTCTGCAATTTTTTGAGCAATTTCATATATAGGTTCACTACCATATGACCTACCATTAATTAACTACATTATTTGCAAGATCAACTATTTTGGACCAAACACATAACACCCTATCAACATAATGTACCTCATTACTGATCCGCACAGACCCAGCATCGCCGACCCAACGTTGCCGACCCAGCGTCCGCAACACAACGCCTGTAACACACGTCCTCGACTCAGCGTCGACACAATGCCTATGACTTAGCTTCGATGCAATGGATTCAACGCCATGTTCTTGACAAAGCGTCCCTGACGCAACATCCCCACATGACGCAATGTCTCTGCCCGATGTAACGTCTTCGCCCCACACAATGTCTCCTCTCGACACATTGTCTCCCCACGAGACCAACCCTGGGATGGCTGCAAAGTTCTTTGAAGGTGGACGACCACCGCGATGATGGCTAGGGCCACACGCTAGCATCCGGTTAGATGCCCTTCCATTAAAGACCAAGGAAGGAGGAGGAAAAGACATTTTCCAAGATATCACTGCCCTGAGCTGCTATCGTCTTCACGTTCTTGATCCATGCGCATGTGCAACCCTCTGATGGTCGTCAGATCTAACCTGACGATATACTACTTCACAGAGAGCTACCTTCCAAGACATGGTACCATTGAATGCACCATCATTTGATCCCTAATGTTGAAGTCAGTGATAGATAACTGGAGAAGGTTGGACATCAAGGAGTCCAGAGGGAGGAGGAGGAGTCCCTCTGTCTTGGCACTCATCAGGGTAACGCCCACTGCTTGGTTCCTTAATGCCGGCGCATGATACAAGACTAGGTTGGTCACAAGGTCTCATTCTCTGGGGTTGAGGTGTTTAGTGCCTTATATAGGCATTATGTTATAAGTTGTCTCCGTAGCCCTTCCAGCCGGACGTTGTTATCTAAACCATGTAGGTCTCCGTCACTGGTTGGGCTTTGGGGAGATTGGGAGTTGCAAGGGAGGTTGAAACTTAAGGAGAGAGGAGTCCCATATCCTCATGATCTCGTGGGAGTTTGGGTGAAAGGGGAAGAGTCCCTACTCACTGATCACTCAAGATCCAGGAATCCGATAAGGTTTGTACTTCATCTTAAAAGGAGATAATTCCTTAGATAAACTCCACTTTCTCCCATTAATTACTTAGATCACTAAAAAGCTTAGTTTATCTTGGATTTTCTTATATAATCCTATATATGGATTATCTATCATATAAAAATCATCATGATCATTTTTCATGTGCACAAAATACTCATTTTCCAATTTTATATCCCAGGGTCTCATTTATAACCCTGATTAGCCCAAATGGACTGGAATAAGTCCCTAATGCCCATGAATCACATCTTGGGCCTTCCAATGGTTCCATGAGATTTATTACCTTCTTAATTACCAAATTAAGGCTTCAATAATCATTGCACTCTATATTAACCTCATATGAACACATATGCTCAAAAGCACATTATTAACTTAAATTGATCATTTAATATAATTGTAGGGTTTAGAATTATCAACCAACGTCCCTCAATTTTCATACTTGTTATTTTTACCATAGTTTCATTTAAGCTTGAAATCTACGAATTCCAAGGATGTAAAATTACATTTGTAATGCCTGGTCCCACTGCCCTAGACTCTAGTAGAGTATCAGGAATGACGACTCGCCCCACAGACCACCACTAGCCTTAACTGCGCGCACTGGTCACCCATCCTAGTACTACTCCAAGCTAAGCACACTTAACTATGGAGTTCTTTAGTGACGGGCTCCCGGAAAAGGAGGTGCACCTTGGTGATATGGATAGTCTAATCAATACTTTTAAGATCATTATATCCGAGGCCTCAAATCTTGGGACGTTACTTTTGTAATGCTTAAGCTCGCTGCCCTAGGCTCTCGTAGAGTATCAGGAATGACGACTGGCCCCACAGACCACCACTACCCTTAACTGTGCACTTTGTCCCTACTCACGCGTAAGTCGGGGTCAACTTCCCCACTAGTCACCCATCCTAGTACTACTCCAAGCTAAGCACACTTAACAATGGAGTTCTTAATTGATGGGCTCCCAGAATAAGAGGTGCACCTTGGTGATATGTGTAGTCCAATCATTCCTTGTAAGATCATGTTATCCAAGGCCTCAAACCCTGAGATGTTGCAATCTCCCCCACTTAGACTCTTGACGTCCTCTTCAAGGCTCAACTATACAACCTCATAAGCGATTCCCCATTTCGATGCAGACCTAAAATGGCCCATGATCACCCAACTCCCATCCACGACTACCAGTGCAAGGGCAACTCCATCTCGTCTCAGTGGATAGCCCTTTCCAACTTGTCTGGACCACACGGCTTAAGATTGGCATGCCACATGCCCATGTAGGCCCCACCTAATGTAGGGGAGTCGGCTCTGATACCATTTGGAACTCCTGGGCCCACTTCCCTAGGCTCTAGTAGAGTATCAGGAATGATGAATGGGCCCACAAACCACCACTAGCCTTAACTGTGTGTTTTGTCCTCACTCACATGCAAGTCGGGGTCAACTTCCCAAATGGTCACCCATCCTAGTACTACTCCAAGCTAAGCATGCTTAACTATGGAGTTCTTTATAGATGGGCTCCTGGAAAAGGAGGTGCACCTTGGTGATATGTGTTGTCCAATCATTCCTTTTAAGATCATGTTATCAAAGGCCTCAAGTCATGGCATGTTATAGAGATAGTTGTCGATTTACAACAGAGGTTGAGTATATTGCTGCATCAAATGCAACAAAGGAGGTTGTATGGATCAAGAAGTTCATTACAGAACTTGGGGTTGTTCCAAGCATTAGCGACATGTTCGAGCGATATTGTGATAACAATAGAGATATTTCACAGACTAAGGAACCTAGATCGCATTAGCACTCAAAGCATATACAAAGACAGTTCCATCTCATATGAGAGATTGTACTTCGAGGAGATGTAAGGATTTGTAGAGTACCAACTTAGAACAATATTGTTGACCCCTTCACAAAGGCACTTTCACAGCAGAAGCATGATGGACATGTTAGATCACTTGGAATAAGATTCGTGGGTCATTGGCTCTAAGTGCAAGTGGGAGTTTGTTGGTATGTATGCCCAAAGAGCCAATCATGTGATGATTGTAATGGCATAACTTGTAAATGATTTTATTAATAAATAAAGGCAAACTTCTATTTATTTTGTTTAATTCAGTTATGAGATAATGATGTGGCATTATAAATATCTATAGAATAATATTACTCAATGACATATGTCTTCAAGTACGTGACTTGAGGAAATAAGATCATACAAATGTTAAGAGTAAATATATATATTCTCATTATGTCCTTGATTAGTTGTTATTGTGGAAGGTTGATAGACAACAATGACACACAAGATCAGAGTGTGAGTTGGTTGATGACAGAATCTAATTAGTCATGATATGGCTACATAAAACCAAGCACACAAATACATGTTGAACAACAGTGTATCAGACAAACCCGCTATGAGACTGACACATGGAAACCATTACCATGGTAGTCATAGTCATGTCTCATAGTGATTGTTGTGTTTGTGGTTCTTAGACCTGAAATCACTACACTCATCACATGCGGTATCCTTTGACATCATCAAACACAATCCTGAAACATGGGTTGTTATAAAGGTGATGATTGGGTGACTGTGACACATGGGGACTGAATGTGAGTGATATAGATGGCATTTGTTCCTCCTATAGGAGTATGATATCCTAGGCCTCTTGATTAGTGAGACTGAGAAATGCATGGCCATGCACATGCGAGTCAATACGTGATATTGAGCTTACATATAACTCAGATAGTCTACTCTGGTTCAAGAAACAAGATTGGTTGTTGAAGAGGGTGACTACTCCATGCCTCGAGTTCAATCTGGATATCAGAGACAAGGAATTATACAAACACTATAACACCAAGCACAAATTGTAGGTTGAAGTTGTGCCCCAACTTTCCATTTACTTGGGTAGCATTGATGTGCAACTAGGAACCCCTCATTGCTTGTGATGTCATAAGTTATTATGAACATTCATTGCCAACGTAATATGGGACCTTAAGGGTCACACAGATAGGTCTTGACCTAGAAGAGGAGTTTAATCTTGAATGATGATTGAATTAATTACTAACGTGTTTAGGTATTCAATTCACACAATAGAATAACTGACTACCTTGCCAAACAATCGATTCACTAAGTGAGATGGCAACAATCGATTCACTAAGTAAGACGGCCGTTTAGAGTGCCATAAGATTGGCTCAAATGTTGAGACGGTCGTTTGGATTGTCACGCTGATCAGAAATGTTGAAACGGCCGTTGGGCTAAATTCTACCCAAACTGAGATGTGAACCGACTGGTTCATTCTATTGAACTTATCAGCTCAGCTCGAGTCATCAAACGACCGTATGGGCGAGAGTGATGACCGTCTCGCATGTGTGAGATTGCTTAGTTTGTGGGAAATTCAATTGTATAAAGGAATTAGTGCTGACTTCATGTCATGCATTAATTGGTTTCAAATTGCCAATTTTGTATGTAGGTAGGAAGCTGCAAAAATGACCGTCACGCAGTGCATGACGACCGTCTCGCATGCCAGATGACTGTCTGTGTTGCTAGTTGACCATTTTGGCGGTAGCAAGTTGCAATAATTCAAGATCTTCCAGTCCCTTCCACTCCCACTCAGATCTCGTACGGACGGGTAACCCTGACCCTAACCTTGCCAATAAATAGAAGGGTATTGGGGGCTTCCAAAGGAACACAATTGAGAATCAGTTGCTCTGACAATTCTTGTCCTTTCTGGTTGTGGTAACCAAGAGAGCCCAAACAAGTCCTACCCGTCAAAGGGAGGGATATCGACGAGAGAGAACAAATGAGAATCATTTTTGTGGGAGAGCAAGTTGGTGACTAGTGACGTGGAATATTATCACACTTCAAATTCACTAGGAATATAATTCCTATATTTTACCAAAACCAAACTGCAATAATGCCACCCGCAAGTGGATGGATCTTATCACAATATAGTTAAGGAACAAATCCCAAGGGACAACATTTTTAAGAATTAACTAATCAAAGTAACCTATTAAGAACTAGTATTTATCACAAAAGTTGAGATTGGGTTGATTAATCTAAGATTACAAGAATAAAAGTAGATAGATTAAGGTTCTAGTTATCAATGGATAGAAACACTAGGGTGGAACTCAGTTTCAATGCCACTACTCGAATTTGTGCAATCATTCAAATCCAAACATGTATGAAGATATAATTGGAGTTATGCAAGTTTCCCCTTTCAGTTTCAAAAACTTGTATGAGTAGATATCCCCATAAGCTCCATGTATCGTTACTCACTGATCCTCTATCCACTGCTCCTGAGACTTTCTGTCAGAAGTTCTCATCAGGGTGTCAACTAAAGTTAATCAGTATTTGAATCTTAAATGTTGAAGTTCTCACAGTAAAAGATTATAATGAATCACATAAAATGGGTGATCAATCCACAAAACATGTGATAAACAATTATCTATGAATTATATGAGTTCATACAAGAGTTGGAATATGAAAGAAATTGCAAGAAACATGTAGTGGGGCTAGTCCTCACACCCCAGTGAAAATACTACTCCCTCGACATGGCAAGATTAATATCACAAGAAGAGGAAGAGGATGCCATCACGATCATGATGGTGGTGGATGTAGCTCGGTGTGGTGTGCGACCATTATCTTCCTTCCTTCTCTCTCATCCAGGAATTAACCTTGGCTTGTAGCGGAAGCAGGTGGAGGAACGAGAGATGGGGGAAGAGTTCAATCGCCTTGGAGAAGGAGATTGATGACTTTTGGAGTTGTGGATGAAGGAGATTTGTTGATCTATGCTTGAGGTAGACAAGTGTCAACCAGCTAGGTCAATAGATCTAGGTAGGTCGACAGGCGTCGTCCTTGCTCTGATTTCATCATCAATGTTTCAGTGTTTGTCTCCAAAAAATCTGAAATGAGTTGTGTGGCTGCACTGGGGGCCTGTTTATAGGGTTGAGGCTGTCGACCTCTTTCCATCGGTGTTGACCTTGTTGTCGGCCGACAAGTATATCGATCGATGACTTTTGGATACCTATTGTCAGTCTGTCAGTCAATAGGATTGTCGACCTTGAGGGTCGACAAGGCTGTCGAGTAAGCTTGTCGATAGGATTGTTGACCGAATGCTGATTTGCTTATCGGATGTTGCTTGATGACATTGTCGAGGACAGGGGTTGACATGGCTATAGACCTTGATCATCGATGAGTCTGGGTGTCATTTTGTGTGGATGTCGACCAAGGGGGTCGATAATACTGTCGAGCATTGAGTGTGTCGAGTAGGGAGGTCGACAAGGCTGTCAACCTCTTAATTTTTGGTCAATTTTGATGTCGATTGGCATGTCAATCGACAGGTCAATTTTGGTCTTGGTCACAATTTTGTGTATCGATCTTCCTTCTGAAAGTGCTCAAAATCCAATTTTCTACAGAGTGATATAATTTGTAACCTACAAAGGGAGTCAAGAAAAGTATCAAATTACAACAAATTAGCATAAAAACCTAAGTAGATCAAAAAAAAGATATTTCAATAAAAACTATGCTATATGAATGCTAAACTAGACTGGAAATGCAACTAAAAATAGGATGAATATGCATTCATCAAAATACCCCGAACTTAAACGTTGCTCATCCTCGAGTAACACAAAATCTGAACATTCACCGAAGTAATACTTTCAGCCCATGTGATTGCCTTATCCTCCCATCATGTTGTTTTCCTTACCACCTGATATGGTCAAGCTGCCCCAACTTCCTGAGATCACACAACACACCTTTCTATATCTATGATCCAGATTTCATTTCCCAACAACACTTCCTCACCACTATCACAACATCAAGCATGCCAAGGAGTTCATGAGAGTCTGGAGAAACCCGTAGAATAACAAGTATGCACTTGATCCGACGGTGTAGTCAAGAGAAAGGTAAAAATTGAGGCATTCATTTTTCCCATAGGTAGAAAAATGAAGTGAATGGAGGTATGGATGGAAGCGATCTCCCCTCTATTCGACTCAAGATCTTTTTATTTCTTTGTTTGCAGTTTCATTTACCACATTTTTGTGTGTGCGCACTTTGGCATCTTTTCTTGGTGGTACCCCCCTTTTTAATTTGCGAGGGGTATGAAAGAAGTTGCACGAGGGAAGAAGGGGGTTGTGCCAGCCCAAACTTAGAGTTTGGCACATTTTTGTGGCTTTGTATTTTCTTTTTGGTGGAATGGAAGGTAATAAGATGGAGGAAGAAGTGTGGAAGAGAGTTCAGATCATCTTGCAACTTGATTTACAATTCAGTGCGCCAGGTTGTTCTCCTTATCACACTACACTCAAAGAGGGTACATATGGCAATTCCATGCAACTATTTCATTAGTTAGTAGGAAGAACGATGTGTTTGATCCCTCTCACTTCCTTCATAGCTTACCATCTTTTCCAAGGAAACATGATTTTTGGATTCATAAGACACAAATGACAATTTCCAGCCATTGGTTAGTTTCATAAATTAATCCATAATTCCTTATAGTTTCGGTCTGTATAAGTTTTACAACTTTTATCCACTTTCATTTTACATTGGCTAGGGCGGTGATATCCCTTAGCTATGGTATTTCTTTCTTTTTATTAGTTCATCTTTAATTCAGTATCTTTATTTTTTTGTTTTAGTTTTAACAAACTCTCAAAACACATTTTACATTCTTGTTCTAGCAATCAGATTTTAAACTCAACCATCTTCATCGTTGTCTCTAGGGATTGATACCTTTCTATACTTAGAAGGTTAAACTCTAGGATAACTTGTACTAGTGATTGTTGTGTGTTACAATGACACACATCAATTTCCTTCTCTCTAAACACAAATATGTTTTGGTGTTCTTGGTGAGGTCAATTGTGATACAATATAAAACTCTCTGAGAAGGTCCTCAATCTACTGGTATAAATATTAACCACCTCGGCCTAATTAAAGAATCCTAATATTCTTGTCAACTTGTTTCGATATGTCAGGAGGCTTCAAAATGGAAATTTGTCACCATGGCCTCTACATGTAGTTGTGTTAGCCTACTTATTCATCCAACTATAAAGTCTAGATCACAATAAATACTTTCTCATATCATAACCACTTATATTGTTGTTCATCTTCTATAACAATTGCCAATCCATGTAATCATTATTCATGCAATAATAATTGACTTTCTTAATTTAATTAGATAACATATTGACATTTAATCACTTCTTAAATTACAATTGTAAAACTACACCATTCCCATGTTAATCCATTAGTCTCCTCCATATTGTTTTTCTTAATTACTTATTTAAGTACACTTTCCATAATCCATTTATTCTTAACCATTCCTCTCTCTATTCCCACATCTCTTCCCAATCACCAGAGATGGATATCTACCGTAGGAGACCATAAAGAGACTAGAATCCCCTTAATAAAGACTGGTATTTTGCAATGGAAGTGGAAAGTTCCATGGTCATGTTGAGTCCCCAAAGATTCCCACGTCCTAATAGTATTTTTTTTATAAACCTACCAAATTGGTTATTTATCCAGAACTCAAGATAACACTAGCAACATTGAATTTTTTTGCGACACATGTGTCCTAATGAACATCACCAGTTCAACATGTTTTCCATGTCTTATCTACCTTGGGTTGAGTAATTTTCTTATGCATTTTTATCTGGTTTCCTTATTTTCCTCGTAAAAAGGTGGTGACTCTGAATGGGTTATCTTTCACTTTTTTGTTAGTTTTACAATGACAACCAAGATTAGCTATTCACATATCCCTCAAAGGTAAAATAGCTAAAAACATCATATTATAAATCCTCAACTATCTAAGTGAGATATTGATAGTGATATCTAGTTTCATGCTAAATATTTTGATTCCATTAGTTTGGTAATTCAATAATTGAAGCATATGTCATTAAGAAATTTAGAGCTTTGCAACCAAACAGGGATAACTAGTCATAAACGAATACCATTGCACTATCATTGTATCAAATTAATGTCAAATCCCATGATGAAAGTATAAATATTCCTTGGATTATGCATATTCCCAAGGAATCTAAACAAATTAACATAAGGAGTGGTTTCCAAATGGTGACAAAACTTAAGGTTCCATCATGTATTCTCACTTTACCTGTAATGACCTCAAACTTTAGGAGTTGTTGATCTAATTCAAGATTGTGATGTGAGAGTCAAAGTGGAATATTGAAGGAAGTAATATGACTCTGGATAAGAATGTGGTGAAGCTTATGGATTCATTATAAAGCCTAGGATCAATCCATTACCCAATTCAAGCCCAATTGGACTACTTTTGGGTTTACCAATTGGTCCTTGCGATACAAAATAGGAATGCAATATATCATGCTCATATTATTTATCAATGATGATTTAAATTGAATGATAAAGGGACTATGATATTGTAGGAGAAATTGCAAGAGATTGAAAATTATCTTGTGCCCTATCTAATTAATTAAGTAATAATCTAAACAAGGTTTCAAAACCAAGTTTAAGTTATTTAATGGATGAGTTAAAGTTTTATCACTTTCTCACAGATGGATAATAGCTAAGAAAGTGTTGTCCCAAATTTTGAGATAAAAGGGAGATCTGTGTGACCTAGGGAATCTCTACATAGGATTTTAAATTAAAAACAACATAAAAAAAGAAAGAAAGAAATTCAAGAGGGGAGTCCATCCATACCTGGACTCTTGGATTCATGCAAAACTATGGTCAGGGAGTTATTATCCCTTACTCGATATCTTCTCCTCCCCTCAAAAACCAAGAGGCAACACATATCCAGTCTCCATCTCCCTATCTAGACTCTGATAGGCTTGCTACCATTATCTTTGTGAGAACAAACCACACCTAATTAGAGTTGTGGCTGCCTATATGTGTTCCCCTCCACAAAGTCCCCTAGATATATAATGTTTGGAAATATGGCATCAAATATGGTAGAGGAAACAAAAAAAATTATTTGCCATATTTCTCATTAAATAGTAGGTCAGGTCAACAACTATGAGATAGGAAAGAGGGTTGCAAGGCTATACCTAGTCCTGGAGAAAGTCCAATGACAATTCCCTTGCAGTTGCATGAACCTTGCTTCCAGTTGCACACCTAAATAGTTGTTGTTGTCAGCCTCTTGGTCAGACACAATGGATAGTGATTGATAGTGTCCTCCTAGTGGGGCAAGTGCCTCTCTCCTCTAGAGTAGTCCACACAGACCTCTGGGAACTCTTGTCATTCTAGATGAATGGACATGAAGGAGTTGTCCCTTCTAGTCAATGTGCTAGGGTGACTTGCTCTCCCACAATTGTCTCTCCCTTGTTGTTCCTCCCTTTCATGGGTAGAACTTGCTTGTCCTCTCTTGGTTACTACAACCAAAGAAGACAACAATTGTCAAAGCTAATTGATGTGTCTAGGAAGCCCCCAGTACCACTCTATTTATAGGAGGGCTAGGCTCAGGTTTCCCAGTTTGAGCGGGAGTCAAAGGGGATGGAATTTCATGAATTTGTGTAACCAAAAAGTGACGAGTTGGTTCACAAGGGAACCAATCAGTTATCATGTGAGATGATCGGTTCAACCCTTGAACTGGGCATTTTAACATTTTTTTCAATCACAATTGTTTTGGCAATTAATATCTGATTAATGCACAACATGACATCAGCACGAATAACTATTCTAATCGAATTGACCAACCAACCGGTCGGTTCACAACCGGAACTGGTCAGTTGATGGAATTGAGTTGATCGGTTAATGCAGTTGGGTCGATCAGTTCATGCACCTGAGCCTATTAGTTCACTTACTGAACCAATCATTTCAGGGTATAGATTTCCAATTTTGTTCAAATTGAATACATAACACATTAGTAATAAATGTTAAACATCATCCATAAACAAATGTCTATTCCAAGTGCATACTTATGTCTGTGACCCTATAGATCCCAAATTACATTTGAAGTGAATGTTCATAACTAATTTATGACATCACAAGCAATGATTGGTATCTAGCAAGACATCATTTCTATCTAATTAATTCAAAAAGTTGGAGAACAACTTCAACCTACAATATGTGATTGGTGTTATAGTGATTGTATAGTTCCTTTGTCTCTAATATCTAGATTGAAATCAAGGCATGGAATCATTATCCTTTTCAATGTTCAATCCATGTTCCTTGAACTTGAGCAGACTGCCTAAGATATATGTGAACTCAACATCATGTATTGATTCACATGCATATGTCCATGCTTTTCTCAGTCTCACTTATCAAGTGGCAAGATATCAAACTCCTATAGGAGGGATAAATACCATCTACATCACTCACCGTCATTCCCCATGTGTCATAATGCATTTGAACATTGCCTTTATGGCAACCCTTATTCAATGTCACGTTTGATGATGACAAAGTACATCAAAAAAACATGTGATGATGTAGTATTTTAGGTATAAGAACCACACTCGCCATCATCACTATGAGATATGATTCTGACTACCATTATATGATTTTCATGTATCACTCTCAAGGTGGGTCTGCCCAATACATTATTCTATAACAAGTATTTATGTGTTTGGTTTGATATCGTATATCATGACTAATGATATTTTGTCATCAACCAACACACACTCTAGTATTAAGTGTTATTGTTGTCTATCAGTCTTCCACAATAACAACCCACTAGAAACATAACAAGAATGTATATACCCTTAACATCTGTATGATATCATTGTTTAGGTCCTCAACTAGAAGGCATACATCATTGATTAATATCATTCTGTAGACATTTATTATGTAACATCATTATCTCATATCTGAATAAAATAGAATAAATAGAAAGATTGTCTTTACTTTTAATCAATTTGTTTAAAAGTTATGCCATTACAATCATCATATGATTGTCTCTCTAGGCATGCACACCAATAGACTCCCACTTGCACTTAGAGACAATCACCCATGAACTTAACCCCAAGTGATCTAACATGACCATCGTGCTTCTGTTGTGAAAGTGCTTTTGTCAAGGGGTCAACAATAATTCTTTAATTTGACCATATGTAAATCTTCATATCTCCTCGTTGTACGATCTCTCATATGAGACGGAACTGTATTTGCATTGACTTGGAATGCTGATGCAATCTAGGTTCCTTAGCTTGTGCAATAGCTCCATTATTATCACAATATAGTTTAATTGCATCATTGATGCTTGGAACCACCCCAAGTTTAGAAATTAACTTCTTGATCCATACAACTTCCTTTGTTGCATAGAATATACAACTGTCTCTTGCATGGAACTCTTCTAGGTTAGATAACCGTTGTTGAGGCAAAACACAAAGCCTTATTGTGATCGATAATCATATTCATCAGTTTGGAAGCTGACATCGGTCTAACCTTTTACCACCAATTCTTCCTCACCACCATAGACAAGGAAGTGATCCTTAGTTCTACTCAAGTAGTCAAGGATGTTCTTCATGGCAGTCAAGTGGGCATTACCGGGATCTGAATGATATCTACTTTCCATGCTCAAGTCATTAAAGACATCAGAGCGAGTACATAGCATTGCTTACATGATAGATCCAATTGCATATGTAAATGAAGTCTTATTCATGTATTCCCTTTCTTCACAAGTTTTTTGATATTGAGCTCTAGAGATAGCAATTCCATGGCACATGGGTAGGTTTCCACTCTTTGATTCCTCCATTTTGAACCTCTTCAACACTTTGTCAATGTATGTGTTCTGACTTAGTCCAGTAAGCCTTCTAGATCTAGATTCCTAAAATATAGCATGCTTCGCCTAAGTCCTTCATAGAGAATGTATTTCCAAGCCAAGTCTTTAAAATTTGTAAAGTAGGGATGCCATTCCCCATCAATAGTATGGCATCCACATGCAATATGAGGAATGTAGTCATGCTACCACTAACCTTCTTTTAAACACACAATTCATCTTCATTTTGACTAAAGCAAAACTTTTTAAATGTTTCATCAAAATGGAGATTCCAACTCTAAGATTTTTGCTCCAATCAATAGATTGACCTTTGTATCTTACATACTTTATTTGTATCCACTAAATTTATGAAACCCTCAAGTTGTGTCATATACGCATCCTTAAGAAGATTCCCATTAAGGAAAGCGGTTTTAACATCCATCTACCAAATCTCATAGTCATGATAGGCTGCAATGGCAAGCATGATCTTGATAGACTTATCTATGGCAACATGAGAAAAGGTTTCATCATAGTCAACACCTTGAACTTGTTTGAAAACCTTTGCAATCAATCGACATTTGTAAGTTTGTACATTACCATCCCTGTCATTCTTCTTCTTGAAAACCCATTTGCACCTTATGGGTTTTACCCCTTCAGGTGGATCCACCAAGGTCGATACCTTGCTGGCATGCATGGATTCTATCTTAGATCTCATGGCTTCTAGCCACTTATCAAGTTATGGTCCCTTAACAACTTCTAGGTAGGTAATTAGCTCATCATTGATGACCAATTCATTTCCTTCTTGAGTCAAAAGATAACCAAATATTTCTGACTCAAGGCGTATCCTACTAGATCTACTAGTTTCATGTGTTATTTGAGGAATTTGATATTCCACAATGGTTTGTGACTCTCTATGTTCCTCTTGCACTTCTACAGGTTCAATGCCTTCTTGTTGGTCTCAAACCTCTTCGAGTTCTACTTTCCTCCCACTAATTCCTTTAGAAATGAATTCCTTTTCTAGGAATGCAACATCTCTGGAAATAAACACTTTGTTGTCAGTAATATACAAGTATTATCCCTTGGTTTCCTTGGGATATCCAACAAAACAACATTTATCTGATCTAGGGCTAAGCTTTTCAAGAAACATTTTCTTGACATAAGATTCACACCCCCCAAATCCTCATAGAAGACATTTTGGGACACTTCCTAGTCCATATCTCATATGGTGTCTTTTGAACCAATGTAGATGGTATGCGGTTAAGTGTAGATGTTGCAGTTTCTAGACCCTAACCCCAGAAGGAAGTCGGAAGATTAGAAAAACTCATCATTGATCGCACCATATCTAGCAATGTGTGATTCCTTCTTTCTGATACACCATTATGTTGTGGTGTTCCAGGTGGAGTCCATTGTGAGACGATACCATTGTCTCGTAGAAGGTCCTCAAACTCCTGACTTAAGTATTATCCACCTTGATCAGAAAGAAGTGTTTTGATACTTTTTCCAAGTTGTTCTGTACTTCGTTGATGAAATCCTTGAACTTTTCAAGAGCATCTGACTTATTTTCATCAATAAACATAACCATACCTAGAGAACCAGTGAATGTAATGAAGTACTCATACCCACCTCTACCATTTGTTCTAAAGGTGTTGCATACATCAGTGTGTATGATTCCTAAATATATCACTAGCTCTCTTAGTGTTTCCATTAAAGGGAGTCAGGGTCATCTTTGCCAACAAACAAGACTCATACGTCTATATTGATTCACGATCAAAAGAGTCTACATAACCATCATTATGGAGTCTAGATATGTGATTCTCATTGATGTTCCCTAGACGATAATGCAAAAAAAGATATATTTTATTTTAGTTATTGATTTTTTGAACTTTTGGTATTTACATTATTAAAATTTATCTTAAGATCTAACAAATAAAGACCATAGGACATCATGGCACTTCCATAAAAGATCTCATCTTTTGAAATAAAACATTGACCATTATTTATATGAAATTCATATCCATCCTTGTGCATATAAGATATAGAAAAAATGTTTATATTAATTGTAGGTACAAAATAGTAGTTCTTTAACTCTATTACAAGCCTCGTGAGCAGATAAAGATTAGGTTCCAACTACAGCGGCATGAACTCTTTCTCCATTTGCAATTTGCAGTTTGACCTCGCTCTTTTATAAAAGCTTACTTCTTTTTAGACCTTGCATATTCAGGCATATGTGGGATCCAAATCCGGTATCTAGTACCCATGATGAAAAAGTATATAAATTTATCTCAATAATGTAAATACATGAAGTGGAGATCTCTGTCCCCTCCTCCTTCTTCCTTAGTTCCTCCATATATATAGGGTAATTTGTCTTCCTAGTGTCCATGCTAGTGATAGTCGTGGCGATTGCCTCGTTTGGTAACTCCTCCCTTTGGCTTTAGTAAAAAATACTTGGGCTTATAGATAGCTTTATAACTCTTCTTAGCTTTTCCTTTGCCCTTGGACTTCCCTTTTGTTCTATTTATCATCATCATAGACTTGGGATTGCCTTTCTTCATTTGTGCTTCAGCTATTCTGAACATGCCAAGTAATTCTGACAAAGACTTGCCAAAGCTATTCATGTTGCAGTTCATGACAAATTGACTGTATGACTCTAGTAGTGACTATAGAATCACATCAATGGCCAACTCTTAGCCCAAGGGAAATCCCAGTCTCACAAGGTTCTCCACATACCCAATAAGCTTGATCACATGGGGACCTACTAGATCTCCTTCAGCCATGTTGCAACTGAACAAGGCCTTCGAGGCATCATATCTCTCATGTCTCTCCTGATCTCAGTACATGTTCTTAAAATTTATTACCATCTCAATCACATCCATATTCTCATGTTGTCTTTGCAACTCATAGTTCATGGATCACAACATCATACATTTGACATGTACTAAATGTTCAGAGTGCTTCTTGTAAGCATCTTTGTCAGCCTTAGGCACACTGGGAGCAGGCTCATCTGGATATTGTATTTCTAAGTCATAGAGCTTTCACTCTTGTGTGAGAATAATTCTTGATGTCTTGAACCAATCATGGAAATTATTCCCATTCAACTTGTCCTTCTCAAGGACCGATTGCAAAGAAAATGTCTTGGTTGTCATCATTTTATTCTATAATAAAATTTACAATTTAGTCAAAACATTTTTATTTGATTTGATAAATTTGATGATATTTAATTAGGCCTTTAATTAACTATCTCTCCCACTATTTTGTTCAAATTTATAACCCTCACTTATCATTTTAGCAGATTGCATCATACAATCTTCTAGTGAGCCAAGATCCATATTTCATCAAATCATGAGTCATCTTTGGTTGATTGCCCACAACTTGATTATTTATGTAGGAAACTTTTTCTAATTCCATCTATATGCAATTCTTGGATAGTTGGTGTGCAGAAATCTTTGTCACAATCCATCTTTATGCTTCTAGGTACTTAATCTTATTAATATCATCCAGTTAAGCCTGACCCAAAAGCCAACACGATACAATATGCACCATGCTTTGGAAGATCTACATATCTATCATCACACTTCCATGAGATGGACAACACACCATGCTTTGGCATTACCTACGCTTAGTCGATCAAGTTTTTCTTGTGTGTTACTTATGGAAAGCATCCAAGACTTAATATTATATTGAGGGATTATATATATACATATCCAATCACCACATACTTATAGTACATATCATATTGTAATGACCTCACTTCCCGGTAACCCCCTATTGAGGAAGACCAAGAAGTTAGAGCTACTATCCCAAAATAGGATCAATGGTTTTGCAAATAATCAAATAATTAATAAATTCTACCACAACTAAGCTTAAAATAGGATAAATTTTCTTTTCACATACCTTGAAAAATATAGGATTTGAGGGACTTTACCCAGACAAGAAACTATCTATCTACAATCTTCCAATTCTTTATTGAGATTTATTCATTCAATGCCACTTTCAAGGAATATCCACTCTCTGATAAAACTAAAACTCTGACAAACAAAATGGCGGCAAGTATAATGAATTATACTGGTATGTGGGGGCAACCAAAATCTTGCATCTATTTGAACAACATAATGCAACCAAATTATTGTTTAATAGATTAAACTTTACGCATTAAATATAACTACTCAATCCCTACATATTCTTTCCTCTGTGCTGTCCCTACAGTGGACATGGATACTACCTCTCTCATATGGCATATCTCAAATAGCCCCTATAGTCCTACCTTATAGGTAGACCACGACCTAGGACTGTGTAGTCGTATGGTCCTACCCAAGGGTAGACCAACACATCAACTCATGATGAAATGATGATCCTACCCCAAGGGTAGACCATGTACTAGGTCATCCATCTCATCATCATCAAAGCTACAGAGGAGAACTAAGATATGATCTAGTCATGCACATATACTTACGGTGATAGACATAGTCACTTTATAGTTGCATGCAATACAAGTAAACCAAGCAGTTATTTTCAAGCAACTAATAAAACCTCGGAAATTTCCGTGAAACTAGAGCGATTAGTCATAAGCATAACAACATACCTGATTTGGAGTCTTAAACGAAGCAATATATCCAAATCCAACTAGATGTCCAATCAAGCAAGCCAATCAATCAATCACACAAAAGAACATAATCCTGAAAAGCATGTACAACCTATTTAATACATACTTATCAAGAACTTACTTTATTGACTTGTGATTACTTCCTAGGGTTTCTAATCCAAATTAGGGTTTCCTTAGGATTCTTTAGATCTATTTTACAACTTTCCTCTTTTATGTCTACAAAACCCTAAAACAATAGTTCTAGGTTCAAAACCCTAATTATTCAACTTATACTCATTCAAACCTCTTTATCACCAATTTGGCTTAGGATTAACTTAATATCACTTTTATACAAAGAATCTCGAAATATATCTCATTAAAACCCATTAACACTTACATTAGAGTTTCTAAGCCCATTAATGCACATTAACATATCAAACCCTAAATTAGCCAATTAAGCATAAAGATCATCTCTTTAGATCTAAAGCTTCCTTTTTATTAATAACAAGTTAATATTAACTTAAATCATCAATATCACTTTACTACATCGCATTAATATCAGAATTAGGGTTTCTTGTTTATAAATGCATCAAAGGTGACAATTTTATACATTTTTCAAATTGCAAGCAGATTTAGGCTTTAATTCTATTTTTATTGGATTCCTTGCATTTTTATGATCAACTTTCATTTATTACATGTCTTGATCCGAGCTATCAATAATTCATTAAGATTTTCACAAGATAATTACCTTTGGGCCAATAGGATGCCACCACATCATCAATCGAGCTCCTTTTCCCTTTTCCTCACGGTTATTCAGTAGCCAATAGAGTGCGGCCATCTCAACGGCTCGCTCTAGTGTGGCTGAGTTAGGATACATAACCAGAAGACGACTTTACCCCTAAGTATCTTGATTAACCTTGGGGGAAAAATGGTCATCTCCACGGCTCTCGTCTTCTACCTCGATCTCCGCTTCTCCTACTCGCGAGCCAATGCCATGGCTCAGTCAACTGGAAGGTTGACTTCCTCCTTTGCTGCCCAGAAAAACCTGTCGAGACTCCCAGCAGATCCACCCGTAGAAGATGAGTTTACCCAACATGTCCTCGCTGCCAAGGATGCCCGAGGTCGGCTACCCTACTAACCATGGCCAAGTCTAGAACAGGGCACTCTTGCCCATAAACAGTGGTGAGGTCTCGCCCCCCTCATCGGCCTGTGTTGAGGTCGATTCACAACTCTCAGAATCTTCCTGCGGCTGCCGAAGGTGAAGAGCCAGGTCATGCACTCTCCTGCCCACCCCCTTTGCACCCTGTCGCCGCCGCAATGACGGCTGGTCAAGCC
The DNA here is from genome assembly GCA_963693085.1 of Alisma plantago-aquatica. NCBI lineage: Eukaryota > Viridiplantae > Streptophyta > Magnoliopsida > Alismatales > Alismataceae > Alisma > Alisma plantago-aquatica. The sequence goes on from OY856414.1 coordinate 920,359,610, forward strand.
AGCACCCCCACCTTCTCAATCAGAGGGAGCTGAGGAGAATACTCGTCCCAACCTCACAAACTCCCTGGACCTTATATAGACGTGGAGACAATGAGCGGGGATGCCTACAAGTTTGATAGGATCTAGGACTCCATGGAGAGATTGGGGGTTTCCCAAATATACAAAAAATTATAGGAAATCAGGTATAGAAGGATTCAGATTCATCTCCCGAATCCAATGGAGCAACTTCCATATTCGCATGTGGATTGGGCACAGAGGAAATCGATTGGAAAGTCTCCTTCTACTATTCCCCTTTCCTGATCTTACTCAGAAAGCAACCACCATTGGATCAAGGATCCAATGGCTACGATGCCACGTATTAGAACAAAAGTCAGAAATTAGTTTAAATAAATCGTGACATTTAATATTGTCCTTCTCACTTTAGGAAACTTACAAAATTCATATCTCCTAAACCACTTATCATTTTAATCCCAAATTTTAGAGGAAGGTCCATAATGACAAACGACTTGTGTTCCAAGTGTGGGACTCAAATTCGAAAGTATGAGAGACTTTTCTTCATATGCAATTTATTACTTAAAAAGGCATATTTTATACATATTTTTTCTCTCTTACTTTTTTATTCTCTTTATTTGGATTCCTTTTACTAGTAAAAACCTTGTGGATTTGAAATCTCATCCATGAAGATTCAATCATACATCTTTCCACATATTTCTCATATTTTGATTATTATCTCAAATTCTTTTCTTATTTATGCATTATTTGATTTCCTTTTATTTTCTTTATCTTTTTATCATCTTGGACACACTAAATCAATAGGGTCCACAAAATCATACATTTAAAGGAAATATTAACAAAGAAATCCACTCATTACACATAAATCATACAATTTCTTAATCATGCATATAATGGGAAAAATTGCATCTCAAACCATATGAACCCAAAAATTAGGGTTGTAACATCCTTCCCTCTTATAGGAATTTTGCCTTCAAAATTCCACCAAACATACAAACAATCAGGATAAGACTTTCATGTGTCCACCATTAGCTCCCTTGTGGCCTCATCCTCTCCACGGTGCTTCCAAAGAACCTTTATCATCTTCTATTCTTTACTCCCGAGCTCTCTCTCACCTCATTATCTCGTACCCTCATAGGTGACTTAGGGTAAGTTAGCCTCCCTTGGAGTTCAATAGGTTCAATGCTCAACACATGGCTCGGGTACCTCACATAATTCTCTAGATCAGACACATGGAACACATCATACATTTGGTTATCCTGAGGGGTAAGGCTAAACATAAGCAACTCCACCAATCCATCTTAAATGGACCCATGTATCAGGGACTCAGCTTCCTTAGCTATAGATCGGAGGGGTCAATTTTTTTTTTCAAAAACACATGCTCACCCATAGTGAATTGCAAGTCAGTCTGCTTCACATTAGCACACGACTCCTGTCGATCCTGGGCTTTCTCAGCCTTTGCTTGATCAAAGCGACTTCATCTGCATACACTATGGTTTCTTGACCTTTACAAGGTCCTCTCATGACACCATCCTAGTGAAGCGGTATCTAACACAACCTCCCTTACAGAGCTTCTTACATCTCGATATTGGCTATGGTGGCTATCATAACAAGCAAACTCTACTAGGGGCAAGAACTGCTCCCACGAATCTACCTGAATGAGCACACATGCTCTCATCAGACCCTCTAATGTCTGGATCATACTCTCTTGACTATCCATCAGTTAGTGGTGATATGTTGTACTAAACTTCAGTCTAGCATCGTGTTCTTCGTACACCTACTTCCACAACATGGAAGTGAAGCTAAGGCCATACTCAAGACCATTTGAACCTGAGTCACTATGCAATCAAACCATCTCTCTCTCAAATATATGGTTAAACCAGATCTTGTCATACTGGAATGTGTAGACTTGGTAAGGTGATCTACCATAACCCATATTGCATCATGACCTCTCTTGGTCTAGGGGAGACCCTACCACAATGTCCATGGTGGTATGCTCCCATTCCCTCTTGAGGACTCTTCATTATTTGTGACAATCCACTAGGTTACTGGTGTTTGGCCTTCACCCTCTGGCATGTATGGCAACTGGCCACATGCAACTCCATATCCTTCTTCATCACAGGTCTTCAAGGTACCACTGCAAACCATAACCATCTTGATAGTACCATAGTGTAAGGTGTACTAAAAATCATGAACTTCTTGTGTGACATGATTCTTCAAGGGTGACTCCTCAGAAACCGTAAAACACTCTAGATATGGGTTTCACCACCTTCTTTTCTTAAGAGGTGTATCTGAGGTTCTTAGAACAATCCTTTCATTTCATCAAGCTCTGGGCTGGCTAACTGAGCAACCACCAACTTGACAATAGGTCTGGTTGTATCTGGGTGATAGCCACATAGGTCTAGTCTTCTTAATGGTCATAGGGTCCACCTAGCAATCTCTTTTAGCTCTCTCTACCAGCTAGACAAGACAATTGTACACCGGAACTGTATTCAACTGAGAACATCTCGTTACCACATGTGTTTCCTCACGTGTTAGCTAATGGTGAAGTCATAACCCTTATATACTCCACTCATCATCCTCATCTCAAGTTTAGGTCTATCTGAGTCAAGAAAACTTCGAGCTCATCACCTCGGTTATCAAACCCAAACTTATGACTCATAGATTCCAAACTACTTCTATAGAGGTACGTCCTCATATTACCTCTGTTTTCTTTGTGTTTTCAACCATCAATCCAAAGTACTTCCAAAAGGGTGTGGTATTTCCTCTATCCTAAAACATCATAGAAATGTTTCAACTCCTATCACCTTTATCGTTAGTATATGGCATGCGTATTGTCCTATCTCCCGCTCCCATAACAAGATGAAATAAGCATTTGGCTGCAGTCCAAATACAGAGTTCATCCCATTCCAAGAGTAGAGATGGTGCATCACACATCGCCATCACTCTTTCCAATAGAAGTTGAAACATGCTTCACATGAATCCTCACCATGAACATCTCCATTATGGGTCTACACCCAAGGGGAAGACTTTTCCCATCACCTTTGGATCTTAACATCTCTTGTATGTACAATCCTAAATCATTACCTCAAGGTCTCTAGGGTGCCGATACTTTTGAGGTGATCTGACCCTTATGCATCTAGGGAGTGCCTCTCACATTCACCCCTTAGGCCTCATGAACTCATGAAGGTGGCCAACCTCATAACCCATGGGCCTCGGGCAAAGGTAGTTGTTACCTCCCAACCCTATGGTCTTGTGCATTCAGGGAACAAACAACTCCTACTCCCATCGATCTTATCCCTACTTGACCTTAGTGTTGACTTAGGATTCTACTGTAGCTCGTGGTTTCTGTGTTGATACTTCAACACATCTCATCCTTGAATCCTCACCAAATCTCCATCCTCTCTCTGGGCATTCTTACATCTCTTCATAAGAATCATGGGGACCTACCTATCTCGGTCTGGCCCCATACAAGTTACCTCCATGGCAACATATCATCATGCCCTTTAGAGATGTTCACACATGGGTTTATAGATTCATGATCATACTACATGCTCTTACACTTAGCTCATCAAGCTCTTATAAGTGACCTCTTTAGGTTACCTCAAACCTAAACAAAAGTTGGTGCTCACCCTAACCTGAAGGGTCCCACCCCAGGATGGGAGAAAACTATCACTTGATCGTAACAAAGGTCACAAAACATTCTTACCTCCACGGTTTACATCATCATTTATATTCTTACCTCCTAACATGATACTTATGCACGTATCTAGCAATATGACAACATACTAAACCATGCTAAGTTCCTTGGTATGTCATACGTATTCATCCTTACTCAAGGTTGAACCAATATCATAGATGCATATGTCACCAACTTGTGTGAGTGGTCCATCAAACACATATCTCAGTTCAAGTGGTGTTTCCTTTTTCTCTAAAACATGGGGGGTGCCATACTCAAATATATATGAACTCAATCAACCTCGTGAGCATCATTTGCACTAGGTACTACTACTACCCCTCTTTGGTCTAGGAACCCGAGGTTCACCTCTTATGCATAGCTTCCTAACTGCATGACCAGCTGTTCCAACATGAATCGAACCTATACCAGATAGGGCATATACTTCCTAACACTCTTTGATGTGTACAACCATTAGATCCCTACACAAGGACAACCAACTAGGTGTGAGGCCTCACAACTTGCTATCATACCATACCTCTTTAGGGTCCTTGGAACTCTCTATCGTACCCCCAAAAGGTAGGCTCACATCATCCATACATTTCTTTAGGAAGCCTCTTTCTCTATTCTAGGGTTTGGGTCCTCTAAAGGCATCCAAGGTACTATGAGCCTCTAAAGATCGTGCATGAGGCAACCACGTATATCTACTCAGGGTCATCCATTCTAGGCCATATCATACCCAACTTCTCATGTTTCCTCATGTTACTGAGTCAAGGTCTCCAACCTTCCTCATCGAGTCTCACTCTCTCTCTCTCTAGAGATAACCCTACAATTGGTCTTACTATTGGAGGTTCTCCCTCAGAAGACGGGTCAAGTTGTTAAGGATACACGTCTACCCCTACCTGGGTGAAATGCTCTATCAAAACTTATGTCTGGCTAAGATCATCCAAAGCTCTGCATGCCTATCTAACAAACTATCAGGCATAACCCCTCTAGCTCAAGTCTAAAACCTACTACCAGCCTGTCTTCTACTCATTTCCATGTAGGTGCATGCCTCTTACTACTCATATATGCCCGTTAGGGTTCCTATACGGTCACCACTAACCTTCTCAATTAGGTTGCTATCCCTCTGTCCCTATCAGGTACGACCCACCTCAAGGTCGGGTCACCAAAAAGGCACTTGGGGTCATGCAACCGCACATAGTCTATGTTTCTCATGCGTACTCAAAACCTCTACCTAAAGCATACATGTCTAATCCACATACTTGCATGCATGGACAAATAAGGTATCCAACTCATCGTGTCTTCTCTTTCTCTATCCACCACTCAGAGGATGCGCCAGGTCTCTTCCTCTTCCTAGAGTCTTCTTTCTCTAAGGCTAACTCTCTCCTCACCATCCTATAAGATGGTCTAACCTCAAAGTTCTCTTGAGAGGTCACCAAGGGTAAAACAACATAGGCCAAGCAACCTAAGCATGTAACTAAACTCAGTTTGAGTCTCTAATTAACAAAACTTATGTTCATGGCATCTTTCTTACATGTTTTTAATTATTTGTTGGAGGATTCCTTAATCCTTATTATACTTATCCTAAACTCAGGAGTGTGGTGGAGAAAGATAAAACCCTAATCTCTTAGACTTATTTAGTGAAATGGGGTAGAGAAGGGGTGAAGACGGATGAGAGAAGTCCTAGAGGTATGTTATTTTGAGTCAAATCTTCTGATTTTGGCCAAGCAGTCACACAGAATCTGAGAGTTCTCGTAGACCGACTAGCGGGGCAAAGGAAAATCTTGCCAGCCCCCAAATCATGATCCTTTTCTAGACACCTCCATCATTGGAAAATCCTCTAATAACTCCCTTGGGTTCTAAAGAATTTGTAAAATTTAATTATTATTATTAGAGATTAAATGGAAAACCATGCTTTGATACCAAATGTAATGATCCCGCTTCCAGGTAACCCCCAATCAAGGAAGACTAAGATGTCAGAGACGCTGTCCCAAAACATGATCAATGGTTTTTCAAATAATAAAAAATAATTAATAAATTCTACCACAACTCAGCTTAAAACTGGATAAATTTTCTTTTCACATACCTTAAAAGATATAGGATTTGAGGGACTTTACCCAGACAAGAAACTATCTATCTACAATCCTCCAATTCTTTATTGAGCTTTATTCATTCAATGTCACTTTAAGGGAATATCCACTCTCTGATAAACCTAAAACGTCAACAAACAAATCGACTGTTAGTATAATGAATTATACTGGTATGTGGGGGCAACCAAAATATTGCAGCTATTTGTAACAACATAATGCAACCAAATTATTATTTAACAGATCAAACTTTATGCATTAAACATAACTACTCAATCCCTACATATCCTTAACTCTGTGTTGTCCCTGTAGTGGACATGGATACTACCTCTCTCATACAATAGATCTCAAATAGCCCCTATGGTCCTACCTTATAGGTAGACCATGATCTAGGGTTGTGTAGTCGTATGGTCCTACCCAAGGGTAGACCAACACATTGACTCATGATGACCTGATGATCGTACCCCAAGGGTAGACCATGTACTAGGTCATCCATCTCATCATCATCAAAGATACAGAGGAGAACTAGGATCTGAGCTAGTCATGCATAAATACTTATGGTGATAGACATAGTCACTTTATAGATGCATGAAATAAAAGTCAACCAAGCAGTTATTTTCAAGCAACTGATAAAACCTCAGAAATTGCCATGAAACTAGAGCGATTAGTCATAAGCATAACAACATACCTGATTTGGAGTCTTAAACGAAGCAATATATCTGAATCCAACTAGATGTCCAATCAAGCAAGCCAATCAATCAATCACACAAAAGAACAAAATCCTGAAAAGCATGTACAACCTATTTAATACATACTTATCAAGAACTTACTTTATAGACTTGGGATTACTTCCTAGGGTTTCTAATCCAAATTAGGGGTTCCTTAGGGTTCTTTAGATCTATTTTACAACTTTCCTCTTTTATGTCTACAATACCCTAAAACAACTATTCTAGGTTCAAAACCTTAATTATTCAACTTATTCTCATTCAAACCTCTTTATTACCAATTTAGCTTAGGATTAACTTAATATCACTTTTATACAAAAAATCTCAAAATATATATCATTAAAACCCATTAACACCTAGATTAGAGTTTCTAAGCCCATTAATACACATTAACATATCAAACTCTAAATTAGCCAATTAAGCATAAAGATCATCTCTTGAGATCTAAAACTTCCTTTTTGTTAATAACAAGTTAATATTAACTTAAATCATCCATGTCACTTTACTACATCACATTAATATCAAAATTAGGGTTTCTTGTATATAAATGCATCAAAGGTGACAAATTTATACACTTTTCTAATTTCAAGAAGATTTAGGATTTATTTACATTTTTATTGGATTCCTTTCATTTTTCTGATCAACTTTCATATATTATATGTCTTGATTCGAGCTACCAATAATTAATTAATATTTTTGCAAGATAATTACCTTTGGGCCAATAGGATGCCACCACGTCATCAATTGGGCTCCTTTCCCTTTTCCACACAGTTATTCAATAGCCAAGAAAGTGCGGCCATATCAACGGCTTGCTCTAGTGTGGCTGAGTTAGGAAACATAAACAGAAGACGACTTTACCCCTAAGTCTCTTCATTAACCTTGGGGGTAAAATAGTCATCTTCGTGGATCTCGTGTTCCACCCCGATATCCGCTTCTCCTGCTCGTGAGCCAACACCATGGCTCAGTCAACTGGAAGGTTGACTTCCTCCTATATTGCCCAGAAAAACATGTCAAGACTCCCAATAGATTTGCTCGTAGAAGGCGAGTTTACCCAACATCTCCTCACTGCCAAGGATGCCTGAGGTCGGCTACCCTACTAACCATGGCCAGGTCTGGAACAAGGCACTCTTGCCCGTGAACAACGGTGAGGTATCTCCCCCCTCAGCAGCATGTGTTGAAGTCGATTCACAACTCTTGAAATCCTCCTACATCCACCGAAGGTGAAGAGTGGGGTCGTGCTCTCTCCTACCCACCCCCTTTGCACCCTGTCACTGCCGCAGTGACGGCTGGTCAAGCCATCACCACCACCTTCTCAATCACAGGGAGTTAAGGAGAATACTCATCCCAACCTCACATACTCCCTGGACCTTATATAGATGTGGAGTCAACAAGAGGGGATGTCTACAAGTTTTATAGGATCTAGAACTCGATGGAGAAATTGGGGATTTCCCTAAAATTATAGGAAATCAGGTATAGAAGGACTCAGATTCATCTCCCGAATCCAATGGAGCAACTTTCATATTCGCACGTGGATTGTATGCAAAGGAAATTGATTGGCAAGTCTCCTTCTACCGTTCCCCTTTCCTGATCGTTCTCAGAAAGCAGCCACCGTTGGATCAAGGATCCAATGGCTATGATGCCACATATTAGAACAAAAGCCAGAAATTAGTTTAAATAAATCGTGACATTTAATATTGTCCTTCTCACTTTAGGAAACTTACAAAATTCATATCTCCTAAACCACTTATCCTTTTAATCCCAAATTTTAGAGGAAGGTCCATAATGACTCAAACTACTTGTGTGATAAGTTTGAGACTTCAATTCAAAAGTATGAGAAACGTTTCTTCATATTCAAGTTATCACTTAAAAAGGCATATTTTGTACATATTTTCTCTCTCTTACTATGTTATTCTCTTTATTTGGATTCCTTTTAACTTTAGAAACCTTGTGGATTCAAAATTTCATCCATGATGATTCAATCATACATCTTTCCACATATTTCTTATATTTTCATTATTATCTCAATTTGTTTTCTTATTTATGCATTATTTGATTTCCTTTGATTTTCCTTCTCTTTTTATCATCTTGGGCACACTAAATTAATATGTTCCATGAAATCATATATTTAAATGATTTATTAACAAAGAAATCCACTCATTACACATAAATCATACATATCATGAGAGAAATTGCATCTCAAACCATATGAACCCAAAAATTGGGGTTGTAACACATATACATCCTATAATCACAATGAAAACATGCAACAATAAACATAAGAAATGGTTATGTCCATCCTATCATAATTCTTAGGAGCCACAAGGAATTACTACCACCTATTATCCACATCATGTATAGCAACCTGTTGTTGATGAAGATATGAGCTAGATCCAGTCTGGGCCGATCGGTTCAACCTTTTGAATCAGTAGTTTGGCCTTCTGGTTGGTCAGTTAGTCACTTGCAATGATTGTCTGGCCTCCCGTCCTTGTGACTTTGGGACTTCTCCAGTCAGTTAGTTGGACCACCAACTGATTGGTTGGCTCCTCCTATTATTGTCCCCCTTGATCCTCCAGCAGATCGATTCATCTTATGAACCTGTCATTTCTCCTGGATGAACATATTCTTTGCCATAATAGGAATTAAAATCTTTCCTATTCTAATATATTACATTGTAATTGGGAAACCTTGAGTTACATTTAAGGGAAGCATAGGAAGGAATAATTCAATACTTTTACATACAGAAAGAGGAGAGAGGCTCCATATGCAAATCGAGATATATATAGGAACATAAACCATCCAACCAAGCACACAAGTTCTAGCGATAAAGGCTCATAACCACACTTTCACTCACCATCAAAATGATTTTAAGATGACAGGTTTATATATATATATATATATATATATATATATATATATATATATATATAATAGTTTGTTATCACATGTGGTATTTAATCATATACGCATATTAATCATTTTCAGGATTTGCATCGTAAGCAATAAATAAATGATAAATCAAAATCCAATTGTATAGATTAAATCCCAAAACATACTAAATTGACATGGCTCTGATATCATTGTTGGAAAATATGATATCGGATGTGGAAGCGGAAATAAAAAATTTTCTTGCCACATTCCCCATTAAAAAGTAGATGGCATCAACCACTATGAGATAGGAAAGAGGGTTTCCAGGTTATACTTGGTCCTGGTCAAATCCAACGAAAATTCCCTTGTAATAGCGTGTGCCTTCCTTCAAGTTGCACCTAAACAACTATCATTGTCGTCCTCCTGGTCGAACACTGTAGATAGCGGTTGACCGTGTCCTCCTAGTGGAGAAAATGCCTCTCACCTCTAGAGTAGTCCATGTGGACCACCTGGAACTCCTGTCGTTCTAGATGAACGGACAAGAAGGAGTTGTCCCTTCTAGTCAATGTGTTGGTGTAGACTTGCTCTCCCACAATTGTCTCTCCCTTATTGTTCCTCCCTTTGATGGGTAGAACCTGTTCGAGTTCTCTTGGTTACCACAACTAGAGAATACAACAATTATCACAACTAATTTATGTGTCTAGGAAGCCCCCTATACCCCTCTATTTGTAGGAGGGACAAGGTTAGGGTTCCCAATCTAAGGGTAGTCGAAAGGGACATAATTTCATGAATTTGTTTTACATGCAAGTGAAAAAATGGTGGGTTCATAGGTGAACTGATAGGTTGGGATGTGAGTCAATCGGTTCAACCCTTGAACTGGTTGCTTCAACATGTTTCTCCATCGCAATTGTTTTGGTAATTAATATTTGATTGATGCAAAACATGAAATCAACACTAATCCTTGATCCAATTGAATTGACCAACCAATTGGGCGATTCACAACCTGCATCGGTTGGTTCATGGACTTGAGCTAATCGGTTTATGGAGTTGAGCTGATCGGTTCATGCACCTAAGACGATCGGTTCACTTGTTGAACTAGTTATTTTAGGGTGTAGATTGTCAATGTTGTTTAAATTGAATATCTAACACTTTATCAATCAATGTTAAACATCATTCATTAACAAACTCCTATTCCAGGTGCATTCCTATGTGTGTGACCCTATAGGTCCCAAGTTATGTTGGTAGTGAATGTTCATAACTAATTTATGACATCAGAAGCAATTATTGGTATCTAACAAAACATCATTTCTACCTAAGTAATTTAGAAAGTTGGAGAACAACTTCAACCAACAATATGTGATTGGTGTTATAGTGATTGTATAATTCATTTGTGTTTGATATATAGATTGAACTCAAGGCATGGAATCATCACCCTCTTCAATGTGAAATCTATGTTCCTTGAACTTGAGCAGAGTGTTTGAGTTATATGTGAACTGAAGATCATATATTGATTCACATGCGCATAGCCATGCTTTTCTCAGTCTCTCTTATCAAGTGGCCCAAATATCAAACTCCTGTAAGAGGGACAAATCCCATCTACATCACTCATAGTCATTCACCATGTATCATAATGCATTTGAACATCATCTTTATGGAAACCCTGATTCAAGGTCACATTTGATGATGACAACGTACATCAAACAACATGTGATGAGTGCAGTGATTTCAGGTCTAAGAACCACAATCACCACCATCTGTGAGAGATGATTTTGATTACCATTCTATGGTTTCCATGTATCATTCACAAGGTGGGTCTTCCTGATACATTGTTCTCTAACAAGTATCTATGTGTTTGGTTTGATATCACATATCATGACTAATGAGATTTTGTCATCAACCAACACACACTCTACTCTTGATTGTTAGTGTTGTCTATCAGTCTTCCATAATAACAACTGATTAGGGACATAACAGAATGTATATATCCCGACAAAACAAGAATATATACACCCTTCACATCCGTATGATCTCATTGTTTAGGGCCTCATCCCGAAGACATATGTAATTGAGTAATATTATTCTTTAGACATTTATTATGTAACATCATTATCTCATGACTATATAAATAGACTAAATTGGAAGATTTCCTTTATTAATAATCAAATCATTTATGAGTTGTACCATTACAATCATCATATGATTGGCTCTCTGGGCTACATATCAACATATAATGTGTCAGAGAAATCTTCCATGACTCCCAAAGCATGGCCCCACTCATAATTGCTCTCATGATACCCCTAGACTCTCCACCGTGTTCCACTACCACCTTCAGTGACCTCTACTTTGTTTTGTGGACTCAAAACCTCTTAGATTCATTCCTTTATCCAAGAGCATTTTAAAGATGTATTAAATGAAATCAAAACTCATAAGGGAGCAAGTAATTCTCGAGGCAAGTCTCTACTCGCTAACACCTACTACTTAATGATCCTCACCAAAATTCATGCTTCTATTCACCATAGAATAGCACAAGTGGAAGAAAAGCCTCCTAGAGCATTCAAAAACTTATCTAGAACTTTAGATATCTTGGGATTTTTGTAATGTTGTATGAAAATACGACATCAGATAGGAGCGAAAACAAAAAAAAATTACTGACCTATTTCCCATTAACTAGCAGATTGCATCAATAACTATGCAATGGGAAGGATGGTTTCACAAAGATATACCTGGTCCTAGAGCAAGTCTAGCGACAATAATCATCGATGTAGATGCGCACTCTATCTTAGACAGTGTCTGTGTAGCTCCTAGTTGCACTAGGACTCGTTTGATTTCTCCTTCATGGACAGAAGATTCAAACAACTACTGCAACAGATCCTCAGATCTCGCCACGGATTGTGAGTTGATGTTTCTCTCCTAGAAGTAGCCAAATGACTCCTTCCTCTAGAGTAGTCCACACAGACCAACTAGAACTCATGTCGTCCTACTATAACATACTGGAAGGAGTTTTCCCTCCCGTTGTTGTACTAGTCACCATCCTGCTCTTCCACAACAATGATCCTCAATTGTTCTCTCCCTTGCTATCCTTCCTTAGTTGGGTATGAGTTTCTTGGGCTCTTCTGGTTACCACAACCAGAGAGGACAACAATTGTCAGAGTAACCAATTCTCAATTGTCTTTGTTGTGCTATGGGAACTCCCCAGTAACCCTCTATTTATAGTAGAGGCTAGGGTCAAGGTTCCCAGTCTGTGCGGGAGTGGAAGGAACCAGAAGATCTTGAATTTTCACAAAATTCTGGATGTTTTGCAGCATGTGATAGCCGAGACGATCGTCTGGAAAGTCATATGGTTGTCTAGCATTTAGAAGGTTCATTTGACATAGTCCACATGGTAATCTAGTGTTTTCAAAATTTTCACATATGTTGGCAATTCAATTCCAATTAGTGTTCGTGATGTCATCAACACCAATCCTATGTGCAGTCGAATTACACCCCTAAACTAGTCATTTGGTGCATCTGAGATGGGTGTCTCACAACAAGTGAGACAGTTATCTAGCCAATCTAGATGGGCATATGGCACCCCGGGTGAGGCTGAATTTTAGTTATCTGGCCAATCTAGATGGTCATATGGCACCCCAGGTGAGGCTGAATTTTAGTCAATACATGATCCTATCAGCCTGACACTCCAAATGACTATCTCAACACTTGAACTGATTGTTTGGCAATCTAGTCAGCTGATCTGTTGTGTGAATTGAGTACCTAAACACTTTAATAATCAATTCAATCATCTAAACACTTAAGTAATCAATTCAATCATCATTGAAGATCAAACTCCTCTTCTAGATGAATTCCTATGTGTGTGACCCTATAGGGCCCATATTACGTTGGTAGTGAATGTCCATAACAACTTATGACATCACAAGTAGTGAGTGGTGCCTAGTCACACATCATTACTACCCAAGTAAATGGAAAGTTGGAGAACAAGTTTAACCTACAATCTATGTATGGTGTTACAATGTTTGTATAGTTCCTTTGTCATGGATATCTAGATTGAAAAAGAGGCATGGAGCAGTCATCCTCATTATTACTCAATCTTGTTTCTTGAACCAAAGAATACTCCATGAGATATATGTAAGCTCAATATCACATATTGACTCACATGCATATGGCTGTACTTTTCTCAGTCTCACTAATCAAGAGGCCTTGGATATCATACTCATGTAGGAGGGACAAATCCCATTTCTATCACTCACATTCAATCCCCATGTGTCAAAGTCACCCAATCATCACCTTTATTAAAACCCAGGTTTCCGCACTGCGTTTGATGATGTCAAAGTGTACCTAATGACATGAGACGAGTGCAGTGATTTTAGGTCTAAGAACCACAACCACCACCATCATTGTGAGAGCTGACTATGACTTCCATGATGATGGCTTTCGTCTGTCAATCTCATGGTGGGTCTTCCTGATACATTGTTCTCTAACATGTATTTGTGCACTTGGTTTGATATTGCCATATCATGACTAATTAGACTTTGTCATGAACCAACTCACTCTCTGATCTTATGTGTTATTGTTTTTTATCAACCTTCCACAACAACAATCGGTCAGGGACAGAATGAGAATGTATATATGTACTCTTAACATCTGTATGATCTCATTTATTCCAAGTCATACACTTGAATACATACGTCATTGAGCAACATCATTCTCTAGACATTTATAGTGTTCCATCATTATCTTGTAACTGAATGACACATAATAAATTGGAAGCTTGCCTTTTATTAATAATTAAATCATTTACATGTTATGCCAATACAATCACCATATGATTGGCTCTTTGGGCATACATACCAACAGACTCCCACTTTCACTTAGAGCCAATCACCCATGTATATCATCTCGAGTGACCTAACATGACCATCATGATTATGCTATAAAAGTGCTTTTATAGAGGGTTTAGTAACATCTGCTTTGAGTTGGTATTTTGCAATTTTCACATCTCTTTGTTGTACGACTACTCTTATGAGATGGAAGTGTTGTAGTATGCTATCTGAGATTCCTAGCCTAACTAGTAGCTCCATTGTTGTCATCAGTATTTCTACTGTGTCATCAATGGTTGGAACCTCACACAAGTTCACCCATATAAACTTCTTGATCCATATAGTATCCTCAGTTATTCTTATAACATAGAGATACTCGACTTCTTTTGTAGATTTGAACAACTATCATTAGGTCAAAACCCTTTTTAGCTTACAATTATCATTTGTCAATCAAACATAAATTATGATTATTTTGTCAGTTTGGAATCTTGCATGGGTGTAACCCTTTACATCCAACTCTTCCTTATAATTGTAACCAGGGATCCAATCCTATAAGTGCTTTACAAGAACCTAAGGATGTTCTTTATGGTGGTCTAGTGACTCTCACTAGCATTTGACATATACCTTCTTGTCATGTTTAATACATATAAGATTGCTAGGTAGGTATATATATGTCTTCTCATCATGTCCAATACATATGAGATGAATGGATATCCTCTCGTCATGTCCCATACATACAAGATAATGGGACATCCTCTCATCATGTCCAATACATACAAGATAATGAAACAAGTACATTACATTGCATTCGAGACAGATCCAATTGCAAATGTGTATGGCATGTTATCCATGTGTTACTATTCTTCATAAGAATTAGGACACTAGGCTCCTGAGAAACTAACTCCATGGATCATGGACACATTTTCTCTCATTGAGTTTTTCATGGTGAACCCTTCAAAATCTTACCAAAGTATATGCTCTTACTTAGGTCAAGAAGCTTCCAGATCTATCTCTATAGACCTCAATCCTTATCTCATAGGATGATTCACCTAAACCCTTCATATAGAAGGTACTTTCCTTGCCAGGTTTTAACATTTGCAGGACAAGGACATCATTCTCCATCATTATGTGGAATATTAATATGCTCCCACTAAATCATTTGTAATCACATATTCCATCTTCATTCTAACTCAAGTCAAACTCTTTGAGTATCTTGTCAAATAGAAGATTCCATCTCAAATATGCTTGCTTCAATCCATAGATTGAGTTTTCTAGCTTATAGACTTTATTTGCATTAATATATTTATAAAACCATTAGGTTGTGTCACATACACATCCTCTTAATTATTCCATTTAAGGAATGCAGTTTTAATCATCCATATGTCAAATCTCATAGTCATACTAAGCCACAACAACAAGTGTGATCCATATGGACTTAACCATGGTAACTGGTAAAAAGGCTTCATCACGTTCAACACTTTGAACTAGTTTGAAACTTTTTGCAACCAATTTACCTATCCATGTTGGTCTTCTTACAAAAACCCAGATGCACCCTATGAGTTTTACCCTTTTAGGTGGATCTATCAAGGTCATACCTCGTTGGTGTACACAGAGTCCATCTTTGATCCCATGGCATGAATCCATTTCTCAAATTTTGGTCTCTCGATAGTTTCTAGGTAGGTTGTGACTCATCTCTATGATCAACTCACCACCTTTTCAGTTACAAGATATCATAATCTTTCAAACTCAAGGCGTGTTTTACTAGAACTATGAGTTCTATGTTTACATAAGGAACTTGAGATTCCACAACAACTTGTGATTCTCATTGTTCCTATTGTACCTCTTTAGGTTCTATGTTTTCTTATTTGTCTCAAACATTTTGAGTTCTAGTTTTACTCGCACTAATTCCTTTGGAACTAATTTCTATTTAGGAATCAACCATCCTAGCAACAAACACTTTGTTGTCGGGTTGGAATATAAGTAGTATTCAACAAGAAAATATTCATGTGATTTGTGGATAAAGCCTTTAAAAAACTTTTTTCTTATACAAGCTTTCAATCATAATCACTATAAAAGACACATCGGAACCCTCCCATTACATATCTAACATGATGTCTTTTGAACCATTTTAGACGATACGTTGTTTTTTAGTGTAAAGCATGTGCCCAAAAGAAATTGTAAGATCAGCCATGTTTTAATAGGGTGTGATACTTTCTTTCTACACATCATTATGTTTTAGGTGGAGTTGATTGTGTACACTATCATGGTCTATACAGAAAGTCCCCAAATTCTTAGTTAAAATATTTCAACATTGATCACATCAATGTATCTTAATACTTTACCAAGTGAGTTACATACTTTTATCATAATCTTATTGAACACTTCAAAAGATTCATACTTGTATTTTATTAAATACAAATTTCAATATCTTCTGATTGCATGAATAAATATAATGAGGTACTTGTAACTACCTTTAGCATTCATTCTAAAAGGTCTATGCACATCACTATGTACTAGTCCTAATGGAATAGTCAATCTCACTACATCTAGTGAATATGCTTTTGTCATATTGCACAACAAATAATGCATGCATGCCTCTATTAGTTCAATAACCAAAAGAGTCTAGATAACCATCATATGGATTCTAGGAATTCATTTATCATTTATGCGTGGCGGATGACAGTGCTATAGGTATACAATTTGTTTGAGTTATCAAGTCATTCAGTATATGTGTCATATACATTTGTCTTTACAACTATGAAGTATAATTTGTGAGACATAGGGAATTGCCATAAAAGATCATATCTTTTAAAATGAAACATAACATATAATGTTTTCATCAATGGAAAGTACATAATATCAATTCACTAATTGTATTATTTGCCCATGAATGACAACTTCCAACTGCAGAGGCAGTAACCCTTGCTCTGCAAAATTCTAGCTTACTACTTCTTAGGTGGTGGCACTTTATTTTCTTTACCCTTTAAGTTAAAAGGACATATTCCTTTTACACTTACCCTAAGATCTTCTAGAAGGTGACTAGATTAAATGCTAAGGGAAAACACACAGATCCCTCAAAATTTGTTTATCAACCTAGTCCAATGCACTAGCTCAACTAATCACACGTACCCACAAGCGCACGGGGTTGTGCTATAGTGTAGGTAAGTGGTAAGATTAGGTTCGATCCTCAGGGAGAGGGGGCAGTAAAGCTAGATTTGTGTTAGCTATGTTCCTAAAGAGGAGTCTAGGGTTTGAGGGTTTAAAGTTGGTTTTGAGTTGATTATACTACAACTGCAAGCAAGAAACAACATGAATGAAACTAGGTTAACAAACACCCTAGATTACCCTAAGCAAGTTAAGACTATAAAGCTAGGAAAAACAAGAACTTGGCTTGAATCAAGAAGTTACACTACACTAGCAAGGCAATTTATCAACTAAGAGGCTTGCTAAGAAATAAGACAAGCAAGAGCCTAAGTTATCACTAATTAGCTAAATCAACACAAGCAAGCTCAAAAGAGTCCTAATTACTTAAGCAAGAACTAATTATCTAAAACTAAGCAATTAGCTAAGAGTTAATAAAGGCAATAGACTGTTGGCACACCTGATAGGTACGGAATGAGTGCATACATAGCAATCGATGTCACTCCTTGGATGCGAGACTTGCATTTATCCAGGAAAGAAACCAGATGATCAGCTCTCTACCACAGCTCTATACCACTGCAAAATGCCCATTGCATGAGACACAGTGTTGTATACCTACTGGCAGTGTTTACATCTTTACTGATGTTGCGTTCCTACTAGATTCGAAGCGAGCAAGCCTGGGAATCCATGTGATGTCATCCACGGGAGAGTGTATCCTCGTCATGGGCAGCTATTTCACAGCCCTCTCATCGCTTGAAGAAGAAATTCAAGCCATTCTTACTGCATTGGAGCTTATACCGGAGCATAATTGGAGCAATGTAGTCATCCTCTCAGATGATAAACAAGCAGTGGTCATCTTACAGGCGTGTAAAGAACATGTTGCCACACTCCATCCCTTATGGAGAAAGTACCAAGTTGCCAAGAGTGCTGCTCATGCACCCCTTGTGGAATATATACCTCGGAGGTTGAACCAGCTTTCAGACCTCATTGCAAAACACTGCCTTCATTCTTCTTCTTCATGTTCCTTTTCTACTACCAAGTTGCCCTGGCTTACCTTATATGTAAACATAAACATGTCTACTCTGCTACCTGTCCAAGAGCACGGGATGAATAATAATTAAGCTCTTATTACCCAAAAAAAACAAAGGCAATAGACTAAGCTAGCATGAACAAGCTAAGAAGGCAAGAGTAGACTTTAGGCAATATGATGGATAGGTGGGCCATTTGGGAATGAAACCTGATATTAGTTGTGGGAAGGTGAACATAGCTTGCAATCCTCATATTTCAATTTAAATTACCAAACCAAACAACAAGGCAAGTTCTATTGGAATATACGCTATGCTACTAGTTGGAGAACTAGGGCTAGGTGTAATTCTAATAGGACTTGGCAATTCTAGGTTTCTAGGATAAGTGGTATTAGGGAAATTGAGAGCCAAGGGTAGGAATGGGAGTAGAGATGAGAGTGTTTCACCTCTTTTTACTTGCCATCTAGCCTTTAGGAAACTCTAGAAAATTGTACTAATCCCACTTACACTAGCTACTTAGATCTCACACTTACTTGTAGAAGAAGGGAGATGTATGTAGGAACAAATGGGTCTAGCTAGGGATCCACTAATTGGACCTAGTAGCCATTCCTAAGATTGCCACATACATTCCATTTTCCCTTAGAAGCTAAGTGTCATCAAACATCAAAAAACAAGCAATTTATGTTTAAAAGCACAAACCACATGCAATATAATGGGAAATGAGATATACGCAAGAGGCAATCATCATAGAATGAAATTATGTTCAATACAAGTTATTTTTCCCCAACATGGTATAAAAATCACATTTTAACCCCAAACAGCCCACCACTAGGAGCTTAGCTAGACATGCTTAAACAAAAGAGAAAAGAAATGAGAAGAAGGAGATAGGAATCCATGGAGCTTAGATTAGCTTCTTCTTCTTCACCTCCTAGCTACTGTAGGGCGTGACTCCTCCTCCAAGGGGGTGAAAAGCATGGAGATATGGGGGATTATATTAGGGAACTTATAAAACTAGATTTGTATGGTGGAAATGGAGTGGGAGGTAGGGGAGTGGATTAAATGCAAGGAAGGGGATGAAGGAGCTCTAGAGTATCTAGGAAGAGGCTAAGGGAAGCTAACCCTCATGTTGTAGCCACCACCTATGTATATATAGGTAGTGGGGAGGCACTGGGGTAAGTGGGGGGAAAATGGGGAAAATAGTGGAGAAAATGGTCACCACGGCCATGCTGAGGTGCCACGACTGTGGTGGGGTTGCATGTCACAGTCGTGGGCAGTGGAATGACTGAGGTGGAAAGTGTAGTTGAAGTGTAAGTGTGTATGATGGCTACGGTCGTGGCAGGGTGCCATAGTCATGTTGGGTAGAGGGTACCATGGCTGTGTGGGATATCACGTTCGTGTTGGAGGAGGTAGTCACGGGAGAGGTCGTTCTGAGGTTGTTTTGTCTTCACCCTGCCACAGTCATGTTGAGAACCATGGGCAAGGTGGACTTCAAGGGCCACGGTCGTGCTGATGGCCACGACTGTGGTCATTCACGTGTAAATTGAGCCAAGGCCCTATTGATTTTTGGGGTCTTCATAACATAAATCGCCACGGTTGTGTTGCTAACCATGATGAGGTGGGGAGCGCTGGCCACGTCTATTTTGAGGTCCTCAGTTGTGGGGTCTTCAGTGACCACGACCGTTTTTCTAACCAAGGCCGTGGTCATTCATGTACAATTTTGGCGACTTCCCTGTAACTTTTAGAACTTAATTCCCCACGACCGTGGTTCTATGCCACAACCATTTTGGGACTTCTTAGTGTTGATCTCCACTTCAACTTCTTCATCTAGCCTCCTTTCTCTTTGAATTTCTCTTGTGCTTCTAAGGGAAGCTCGGGGGAGAGATGGGTCCAATATCAGGGTGTAATAACCCAAAGACGTTCTTCATCTCTCCATTCATCAATGCATGCATAAGTGCCTTGAAATACACACAAAAGGCATCATAAGTGCATTTACCATAAAACATCATATTGCAGAAAATAGCTTGTAACCTACAATGTTTAGATGTGACTATCACGCAAAAAGACACAGGATGAAGCCATAAAATCGGGCTGCATCACCCTTGTCCATAACTTGAGTGTAGAAGAGTTGGACTTATGCTTAGCCTTAGAACACTTTTTAGCCTTACCTTTGGCCTAGGACTCACTTCTGTTGATCATCATCATAGATTTTTCACTCTTGTTCCTTGCTTTGGCATCAACAAGCCAAGCATTTGATAAACTGATTATATGATTCATGCAACGCTTGCATAATCATATTCACAGTTAACTCTTGACCTTAGAGAAATCCCAGTCATTCCACATATCCAATCATATTGAGCATATGGGGTTCTACTGGACCTCCCTTTGTCAGTTTGCACTCAAATTATACCTTATTTTCTTTACATGATTCTTACGATGTGTTACCATCTCAAGAATGTCCATGTATTCATGTTGTTCAGGAAACTCATGGTTCATACAACATATCATTAGGTATTCAAATGTCTATGGCATCATTCGAATACTTCAAATAAGCACCCATTTAGACTTACGTGCATTTGTAGCACATTCCTCTGGCATTGGTCTATCAAGGACATAGAGATTTCACTCATTGATGATAACATTTCTCAAAGTCCTTAAACAATTGTAAAACTTTATCCTATTTTGTCCTTCATGAGGTCTGGTCACAATTAGAATGTGTTTGTGTTTGACATTTGATTCTATAAAGAAATATTACCACTTTTTCAAAATATTTTTGATTTGGTTTGATTTGATAAAATTGATGATATTAATTAGGTCTTTAATTAACTAATGATCTCACTATTTTATTCAAATTGATAGCCCTCAATATTAATTCAAAATATTGCAACATATAATATTCTAGTGGGACAAAATCTAAAATAATCCAGTCAATACCCAACCAACGTTGGCGCTCATGACCAATTATTAAGTTAGGCAATCATGCCAATTGCATCATATGAAACTCTTGAATAGATGATATGCACAAATCCTTTCCATACTCATCTGCATGCTTCTGGGCCTAGACCCTCTAAGAATCACCAGTCAAACCTGATCCAAAAGATGACATGATAATAATACACCCCACTTTTATGGAACCTACATTACTACCATCATACTTCCACGAGATAGATGACACACCATGCTTTGGCATAACCTACTCTTGGTTGATCAATCTTTTCATGTGTGTTTCTTTTGGAAAGCATCTAAGACTTGATATTATAATGGAGGAAGTTTGTGTATATATATAAATACATATACTTTATACAATCACCACATATATAGTACATATCATATACATGATATAACCACAAATTAGAACATGCAATAAATAAAATAGACAAGCGATGGTTATGGTCATACTAAAGTAATTCCTTGGAGCCACAATAAATTACTACCACTTATGGCCCACATCATATACAACCTGTTGTTGGTGAATATTTGTACTTGAACCAATCTGGGTTGATCAGTTTAACTCTTCAAGCCGGTTAGCTCACCTGCTGGTCACTCAGCTGGGCTCTTCTGAAACGGTCATCTAGTTCTCAGTCCAATAAATGTTTGGACATCTCTAGTCAGTCGGTTGGGCCACCAATTGATCGATTCGACCTCCTTTCATCTGTCCTCGGTCCTCTAATTGATCATGTCATCTCACGAGTTAGTCGCTTTGTCTTAGTACAAATTGTTATGTCATTTTAAAATATAAATTAGAACTATACTATTTCTAATTACATTGCATATGCAGAAACCTCAAGTTACATTCGAGGGGAAATAGGAAGAAGAGCATTAATTTTCATTTGGAAAGGAGAAAGAGGCTCGGTACGCAGGCTGATTAACAATAGGAATAAATAACTACAACCATGCACATACCGATCGGATTTTTGGGCATAACCATGCTTCACATACACCATCAAAACCAATTTTATAGCGACACATTTAATTCATATATATCATATATATATTCGTTTGGGTTCTTTATTTGGTGATAAGATGGATGTGCACATCAACCGATTCAAATATTCACATCACATGTAATAAATAAACTCGATAATTTTTTTGATCATATCGATTATATCAAAACATAATAAATTAATGTGGCTCTGATACTACTGTAGGGAAATACGACATTAGATAGGTAGCAAAAATAAAAATTTTACTGACATATTTCCCATTAACCAGCAGATTGCATCAATAACTATGCAATGGGAAGAATGGTTTCACAAAGATATACCTAGTCCTGGAGCAAGTACAACAACAATTCTCGTTGATGTAGATGTGCACTCTATCTTGGATAGTGTCTGTGCAACTCCTGGTTGTGCTGAGACTTGTCTGACTACTCCTTCATGGACATCAGAGTCGAACAACTGCTGCAACGACTCCTCAGATCTCGTCACAGACTGTAAGTTGATATTGCCCTCCTAGTAGCTGCCAAAGGACTCCTGCCTCTAGAGTAGTCCACACGGACCAACTAGAACTCATGTCGTCCTATTAGAATGGACATGAAAGAGTTTTCCCTCTCATTGGTGTACTAATCACTAACCTTCTCTCCCACAACAATGATCCTCAGTTATTTTCTCCCTTGCTATCCCTCCCTAGTCAGGTAGGACTTGCATGTGATCTCCTGGTTACCACAACCAGAGAGGACACCAATTTTCAGAGCAACTGATTCTTAATTTTCTATGTTATGCTATGGGAATCCCCCAGTAGCAATCTATTTATAGTAGAGGCCAAGGTCAAGGTTCCCAGTCTGTGCGGGAGTGGAAGGGATCAGAAGATCTTGAATGTTTACAACAATTATGGAAGTTTTACAAGCTACGATAGTTGAGACGGTCATTTGGCAACCCAGTCGGTCATATGGCATGCTAGACGGTCATTTGGAACAGTCCATACGGTCATCTAGTGTGTTCCAGTTTTGCATATGTGTCGGCAATTCAATTCCAATTAGTGCACATGATGATGTCAGCACCAATCTTATGTGCAATCAAATTGCACCCCTGAACCGGTCTTCTACTGCATCTGAGACAGGTGTCTCGCACCAACTAAGACGATCGTCTGTTACCCTGGGTCAAACTGAATTTCAGCCAATACATGATACAATCAACATGAAACTCCAAATGGCTGTCTCAACACTTGAACCAATCGTTTGGCAGTCTAGTCAGCTGATCTGTTGCGTGAATTGAGTACCTAAATATTTTAGTAATAAATCCAATCATCATTCAAGATCAAACTCCTCTTCTAGATGAGTTCCTATATGTGTGACCTTATAGGTCCCATATTACGTTGGCAATGAATGTCCATAACTACATATGATCACAAGCAATTAGTGGTGCCTAGTCACATATCATTGCTATCCAAGTAAATGGAAAGTTGGAGAAAAACTTCAACCTATAATCTGTGTTTGGTGTTACAATGTTTGTATAATTCCTTTGTCACTAATATCCAAATTGAACTAGAGGCATGGAGCAATCATCCTCATTATTATTCAATCTAGTTTCTTGAACCAGAGCATACTGCATGAGATATGTAAGTTCATTATCACATATTGACTCACATGTGTATGGCCATACTTCTCTCAGTCTCTCTAATCAAGAGGCCTTGGATATCATACTCCTATAGGAGGGACAAACCCCATCTCTATCACTCACAGTCAACCCCCCAGTGTCAAAGTCACCCAATCATCACCTTTATAACAACCCATGTTTTAGGATTGTGTTTGATGATGTCAAAGTGTACACCAATGACATGTGATGATTGCAGTGATTTTAGGTCTAAGAACCACAACCACCACCATCACTGTGAGAACTGACTATGACTTCCATGATGATGCTTTCATGTGTCAATCTCACAGTGAGTTTGTCACACTATTTTCTAACATGTATCTGTGTGCTTAGCTTGATAATGCCATATCATAACTAATGAGACTCTGCCATCAACCAACTCACACTCTGACTTATGTGTTATTGTTGTCTATCAACCTTCCACAACAACAACTGATCATGGACATGATGAGAATGTATTTATGTACTCTTAACATTCGTATGATCTCATTTCTTCCAAGCCACATACTTGAAGACATACATCATTGAGTAATATCATTCTCTAGACATTTATAGTGTTCCATCATTATCTCATAGTTGAATGAAAAATAATGAATTGAAGTTTGTCTTTTATTAATAATTAAATCATTTACATTTAATGCCATTTCAATCATCATATGATTGTCTCTTTGGGCATACATACCAACAAATTCCCTCTACGTCACCTTAATTTTCCCTTTTGCAAACCTAGACCCCTATCTACCAACATAGGCCGCCTCTGATGCTCCCACACCACTCTCTAAGTTCAGCTGGCAAAGTTACTGGAATCTTCCTCCATGGCAACCGAGGCCAAGATCCCAGAGTCAACCATGGGTTGACCCCATGGTCGTGTGGCCTTGTGCATGTGAGCCATGGCCAGAGGAGTGTGCAATCCCCTTGGGATTTTACCCCATTGCCCAACCCACATGATCAACCCAATCACTTTGTAAGGGAAATAGGGTCATCTCCCCTATTATAAAGGATTAACCCATACTAGGGTTTAGAGTTGATCTAGTAACTTCCCATTTGCATAAACCCACCCTGAACAAATTTAATTTGTTTAACTCTTACGTGACACCTCTCTATTGGTCCACACATGGTTAATTTTCATAAATAAAGAAAATAAATTATAATTCAAAAATACATCTAAATTATATACCAAATTGATTAGAAAAGTATACATATTTCAAATAAAATAGATTCAATGCGTAATTAAGTTCCTAGTTCAAATTGTTTTTATCAATGCATGAATATAAGATGACATCACATGCACACCCTAATGTTGATGAATGATATGTCAAAGATTTTGAATATTGTCATTTTGTGATATAATGTGATATTTTTGAATGATAGAAATCTCGAGATCCTTGAAAAAATAGGATAAAATGATATATGCTTAGTTGTCTAAGTCATAATATGGTTGATATGAGAATCACAATTTTGAAATCTCACCCTAATATCAACCCTAAACTAAGACCCATAGGATCTAGACCTAGACTAGACTCTAATTCAAAATGTATGAATACAATAGTGACAACCTAGTGTTATATACTTGCACATTGATTGATTGCTTAAATATGCACTATTGTTGGATTGCATACATATTTGAAGTACACATATTACATTGTATAATTTCTTCATTGATAAAGTATGTGGTTATTCTAGTGAATACTTGATCAGACTGAATGTCGACAGACTTCAAGATGATTTCCTATTGTTTGATCTTATGTTAAATTGCTTGGATGTTCCTTAATTTTAGTTCAAATATAATGCCTATTTGTATCATATAAAGGAAAACTAAGATACTCTCAACCTATTGTTTGACCTACCAAGGGGTTGTTCATAGTAGTCCAATGAAGGGTATTCTGGTGAATACTTGATCAGACTGTATGTCGATAGATTTGAAGATGATTTCCTAGTGTTTGATCTTATGTTAAACTGCCTGGATGTTTCTTAATTTCAGTTCAAATATAATGACTATGTGTATAGTATAAAGGAAAACAAAGATACTCTCAACGTATTATTTGATTTACCAATTGGTAGTTCATTCAAGTCCAATGATGGTTATTCTGGTGAATACTTGATCAAGTTGATTGTCGATAGATTTCAAGATGATTTCCTAGTGTTTGATCTTATGTTAAACTGCTTGGATGTTTCTTAATTTCTGTCCAAATATAATGCATGTGTATCATATAAAGGAAAACTATAATACTCTCAACCTATTGTTTGACCTGCCAAGGGGTAGTTCATACGAGTCTAATGATCCATAGAGAAATCATTACATCTAAGGTAGAATGACAAGCTCGATGGGAATATGAAATGAAAATGAAAGTTCATATGTGCAATCATTTGATTGATGAATAATATATGTTGATAGTCATATACACATACTTTTGTTCGCACCCATATACAAAGTATAACACTATGATGATTGTATGTTTTCTTTGTCAGCATTTTAGGTAGCTTAATTACATAAAGATCATGTTGACGATCACAAAGTTAATGTAACAAGGAGGATTTGATAGACAATAATCCATTTTCATGTAGTTTTTTCTCTTCTTGTAGTACCTCTTGTACTTGAAAATTTATGCAAACTCCTTTGAGGAGAAATTTTTGTTTTTTGTATCAACCAAGTTTATAAGTTCAAGTTATTAGTTATTATTATCATTTTATAAATTTGGGTCTTGGAAAAATGCAATGCTTATCCTTGTCCCTATGGTTTGCCTTAAATGGGGGATAGTTGGGGAGGTGATGTCACATCACCATTATTGTGTTTTATTTATTTATATCCTCCACTCAATATATTTATGTAAGTAGTTAGTTCATTTTATATTTTGAATTATGTTATTGTATATACTTTTACTACATACCATAGACACAAAATCATAAACGATTCAGTTTGGGTTTGGGTGAGAGAGGTATCCAAGTTCATGCAATACGATCCATTCTAGACCTAGAATGGTATACATATCAAGTTGAAATCTTATAGTGCAATAACTGAGCTTGTACAATATCATGAATTAATTTAAATTTTACAACTTGAGGAGTATAATATTGTAACATCTCAATTAATTTCGACCAGATTCTATCTGAATTTCAATAATTGTTTGATCAAATTAAAAATAATTATATATATATATTGCTAATGAATGTTATATCTATGAAATTAATATTTTATTAAAATTTTATGGTAAAATATTTGTATTGTATTGGTAAATATTAATTTTTAGTATTATATAATTTTATTTTGAAGTTTGATATTTATTCTAGATTAGCAAGATGATTTTCAATGTCAAGTCTAAATTTCAGATACTTTCTGTATTTAGCTTACAATCTGAAACTTCTATAATTAAAACATGATAACCAAAATCAAAATATCCTTAATATCAATAATTTTATTATTATGCATAATCTAGAGTTATACACTGCATAACTGGGTCAATCTATCAGTTCAATAATTTACATACAATTTAAGTTTTGGTCAACCAATGTTGGACCGTTGTACATAAGCACAAATACCCTTTTATCCGCCAAATAACTATCCAATTTCTTATTTCTGGTAATGTTGTAGAAGTATATTGAAAAATATGAATCAAAACATAAAATAAATTAAGCAATAAATAAAAATAAGGGGATATTAGAAAAAAAAGTCATCATGTTTGACGGGTGTCTAACGACAACATGATGTCTACGATGTCTGAAACCATAGGAATTTTAGGGGGTTTTTTTATAGAAAAAATAGAGGGATTAAGAAAAACTCAATCGATTTTGTTCCTTCCGTCTGGATTCATGCGCCTTTCCCTTTCTTCCCCTTACGGTTTCCGTCCCTGCGTTGGAATAGTCACATCACATAGAGTTCACCAAGTTGGTGGTTGTAGAACGTGTTTCCACTGATTATGCAAAAAAAGTTAGAGCTTTTGGGTTAATATATAAAAAAGGTTAATAAAATAACTAAACATCCCTCTTAATTATCCATTATATTTATTTATCCGCGTTGCAGGCCTTTAAAACCGAAGCATGGGCTGGAAAGGGCAATTGGGCCTCTATTCGGGTCTGATTCGGCTGTTGGTTGCCTGCTGTCCTGTTTCGTGCATACTACTTAGAAATGGGCGTGCTTGCCTTCCAAGATACCGTACCTTAGCAGATCTCATGAAGCGCCCGCGTACCTTAGCCTACGTTTGGCACGAGATTGGAACCCGATTTAGGCTTGTCGTCTAGTGTCAACCCGGCCAAACAGGTGACCGATTGGAACTGGGTTCTATTTGATTTGTAATCCGGTTTCGACCCCGTTTCAGGATAACGGAACCCCGAAAACCAGCTCACGCCAGTCCCGCGAGAGTCGGGATTCCATTTTGTAACCCAGTTTCTGCTGAGACCGCGATTAGCCCGCGACACCCCCCGACACCCCCTTTCCCCTCTCCCTCTTCTGCTCTCCCGACACATGTGCCCGACCTCAGCGTCCTCCCCTCTCTCTCTCTTCTGCTGTCTATCAGGAGGAACTATTGTCTCCGTGAGTTAAAGCTACCACCACATCGCCTACTTGATGGCAACGCAGGGCTGTAGGGTGAACAGAAGGTCGGATTCGGGGTGTGCTTATTTGCCAAACATCGCCGAGCTACGACGCCAGCCTACACGGCATCGCCAGACTAGACAACGAGAATCAAGGTTAGGCATCCTGACTTGTCATCTCCCATTAACTCTTGACCCTTGACTCCCCCTTATCACTCTGTGCAAGGCATCAACCAAACCCTAACGAGGGCACAGTCTGCCACAACTTCTATAAAGTGATACATGTCTTCGACGATCTCCTCCCTATTCAACTTTGTATCCTCCACCAAGTGTTCTCTGAAGTTGACACTGTCGAGCCCTTGTATTCTGAAGTCGCCCATCTGCTTGAGAGGTATGTGTTGGGCGACCATGTTTTTGTTTCAGTAGGCGGATGTAGTTGTAGGGCGGCTTCATGTTATGTACTGACACTTTCTTTCATTAGGCTAATTTGTATTCCCCTTACCTTGTTTTCATGTATTCCCGGAAAATTTCTTGGCGACTGGCCGTTATCCCCCCTTCTACCTAGATTTCAGCTTACCAGGTATATGTGCTAAGCAATATGATACTATTTTCTGTATGGCTGAGTGCCTTACTTTGTCAGATTAGTTAAATTGCATTCAATATTGTAAACAAGACTCGTATGCAGTCTTGTTTTGATTGCGTAATGTGCTTTGTTTCAGGGATGTATAATCTGATTGATAAAAACCTAATATTATGTATTATGTTTATTTAACTTGGAATCTTGTATGTCAACTATACCATAATAGGAGACATTTAAATAGGTAATGATTTATGTGGTCATGATTTTTCCTCTGTGATGGACCACAATATGTATATGTGTTCACTTGAATGTGGTTTGATCCCATGAATGTGGTCTGAATGCGTGGTTGAGCTTCATGTTTATTTTATGTGTTCATAAACAGGTCAATATTTACCTAGTCCACTAGTATGTATTATGTTTATTTAAGTTGGAACCTTGTCTGATCCCTTGAATGAGGTCTGACCCCTTGAACTAGGTCTATTATGTTGGACCAAAATTTGACTCCACCTAATATGTATTTTGTTTATTTAAGTTGGAACCTATTATTGTGTAGTGTATATTTTCTCTGTTCATAAACATCGTGTTACACCCTGATCTCACAATTTCCACTAATCATGAGATTAGGGCATAAATTGAGGATTTAACGTAATACAAAGATCACCCTTAACTTTTTCTTCTCTTTCAAAACTCTTTGTTTTCTCGCATTGAACCACATAAACCAAATTTATAAGGGAATCTAAACATTGATTTCTGTAATCTGATTTCAAGAGTAAAAATGCATGTATGAACATTCATTATGTTCCTCATACTTTTAAGCACATAAGACTTGCTGATTCGCACATATTGCTAAAAGAGGAATAATGTTATACATCATCATTTACAACTCTCTCTTATTTCTTTACAAGGATCTAGAGTGACAAGGACCGACTGAACTTAACTATACTCAGACTTAACTCTTATGGCAGATGTACTCTGATGCAATGATATCTTCTTCAAGTCCATGTGATTTTCCTAAAAATTGTGAGTAGAGGGGTGAGCCTACTCGCTCAGTGAATGAGTACTTCAAAGAAACAGTTTAAAGCACTGATATAATTACAGATATACTTTTGAGCAATTAATATCAATTATAACAACAGTAAGCTTTAAAGAGTCTAATAATTGACAATCATAAATATGGCATGATACTCTAAATATCTATAAGAGTGAATCAATATATGAAATGCTTGATTGATCATAAAGAGAACTAATAATTCAGAAACATACAAAGAATAATTGAATAACTGTACACACTTGTTTGACCTCTCATTCATTTTATTATGTCCTGATCATATGCAGTGTACTCTACATATGAAGACTCATAGTGCACTACGATCACACCGTATAAGACTTAGCGGACACACCCGAGAAATACTAAGTCTGACTACTCTCCAGGTCTGCAACAGGGAAATGGCTCTCTGGCCTAAACTGGACTCCTCCTCTGACCTGAGCACACAGGCGGAGAGTCAAGCCACCTCATGGATTTTTTGTACTCTAGTGCCACCAGGACTTCTGGTTGATGTTGGACACTACAAACTATAATTTAAGGAGACTTCCACTAGGGCTTCGTCCCCCGTGCCACCTAATAGCATGTTCCGACCCCCATATACTAGATGCTTCCAGGATTAGGTCGTTTCACCCCTAAGGTGCAGACCTCACATAGGGGTTCTACGGTGTTCATGGCTCCTAAGTCTATTATTTTATTATTCCTATAAAGCTCTTTCTACATTGTACCCTTCTCTTACTTATACTTGACTCTGGTATCTCTTTGGTATCGCGTCTACTTATTTGAAGTTATAATACAACATGTATGTCATTCTAAACTTAGCAGAGCAGTATATTCAAAACACTATAATATACTAAGTAATCAACATACTATACATGTAGGCAGACTAAAATTCTTAAATAAACAGATTACATGTCCACTTGGCACATACACACTAGAATCGTGCAATTTATCATCTCATTACACTGATAAGAGTTAATTACTTGACATATGAGTAATCGTCAATAGAACCTGCAACTTATCTATAATTTCTCAAAGAACGTGCATATCAACCCAAATCTTGAGTTGTGCATCTCATAACTCAATTAAGAGTTAATTACATATCATGACAAGAATTATTAATAATAACTGAGAAAATTGATATCACAATACTTGATTCATTGAACACCCTACCCTTAGGGTTTCATTTAATCACAACAAATGCTACAAAGAATGGTGTAATACATCTATCATGTACTTTTCAAATCTTTACAACGCATGATACCTGGGATCTCAATCCCTTATCACATTATTGGGAATTCTCATCTCTTCACATCATTATCATAATTACTGGATCTGGGTATTCAAACCCTTAGATCATCACTTAGCATTGTTACCTCTGTAATAGGTAACCATTACCTCTAGGTCCTTAGACCAAGGTATTCATTTCACTGGTTGTACAAGTACTCTTATGTCTCACAAGGCCGTCACACATCTTGTCACCTCTCACTAGGAAACAACTTATTCCCATGGCTCCCATAAAGATTTCATGCGACATAAACATTCACTGAATAAAGACTACTATCAACAAATCATATAAAATCAATATATATTTGAAACCTTAGAACTGAGCTGAATTTGAGTTTCCATGCCATTCACTGGGATATCATGCATCAATTATAACATTGAATAAATAAAGTCTAACATGTCCAGAAAATCCCTTCAAATGGATTTCACGATATCTATTTGCAAATATCAAACTTTCCTCGCATCTAGGGTTTCACCCTATTCACTGATATACCAAACAAACACTACTCACTTTAAATGAAATCCATGATAGTATCTGACATATATGTACTATGAATTTAGATAAATAATCATTCAAAACCAAGGGGATCTAGATAAGAAACTTTCTCTATTTACTTATACAACAAATTTCAGTCATAAACAAATTCCCTATATTTCAGTTTACTCTTAAAACCTTTGCGAATACTTAGGGAATTCTCATTAGAATGCATTGTATACATTTCTAATATGATTTTATCATCTGAAATTTATTCAAACAAAGGAAGAATCCATTTCATATCATTTTGCAACAACTTAGAAAAAATAGACAATTCAGGGTTTGTAGTCGCATACTAAGCAATTAAAGATTATGGTTGATTTAACCAATTTTCATACAATATATTGTTTAAAGGAAGTTCCCACTAACCCTAAGGTGTGAAAACACCTTAAAAATGTATCCCATATCTGAAAATATCGAATCCATATCAAATCCCTAGCAATTCACCCAATTCTTCTTCCTTTCAACTCGAACACCCTAAAAATGAGGGATTATGAAGAAAGAGTGAGAAAAGGGGAAGTTTTGATACCATTTTGGATCAAATCAGAGGAGGGATGGAATTTTGACATGTGAGAGAAGATTCACCATGAAACTATATCTAAAGAAGCTAAACTTACATGATTTCATCATTCCTCAGACCGCAAAATCCTAGGTCAGCATCTCCATCAATTTCTCCTCTCAAAACCTAACTCTCTCTCTCTCTAGGATTTCGTTTCTATGGATTGAATCATGAATTATGAGAGCACCTTGTGTGTTAGTTTGACCATATAGATCAATTGAGATGCTTTGGTTAATTGCACATTGACCCCTCACTAAACTTTTTCTTATTTCAGCAGATTTTTCTGTCATAAAAAGGTTTGTGTGAATTCGTGTATTTCAGAGATCAAACCTTCTCCAAAAATTATGAGAATTCAGCACGTTGTGTATAATTGAGTTACAAAGCTTTAGTATCATTCCAAGCTTCCATTAAATAACTAAAAATCAAATAGTGCACTGTTATCCAGAATTCTACAGAAATGTCAGTTACTGTAATTCGTCTACTGATAAGGTCTAAACGCATCCAAAAATTATGAAATGTTTTCTTATGATTGAGTTTTAGATCTCCAGTTAAAATTCCAGATCATTTGGAGTTACCAATAAATAACTAAAAATAAAACACTACACTACTGAAAAGCACTTTGTCAGCATTTTGGTCGAAGTATAGTTCGACCGAGAACCACATTTAAAAAACACTCAAATATTCTGAAATGTTTCTCCAATATGCATGATTGAGTTATCCATATCATATCCAAAATTCAATTAAATACAAAATTTGTAGAAAATATGAGAAATCATTTACCACACTGATATCCTGATCAAATTCCATACTCATGTACCATCAAAACCCTAATTTCAGTCAACTAGGGTTTATATTTCTCAAACCCTAATTTCTCAAACAATAGAACACTTAACGTTCTTATTAGGTTTAAAACATCATAATTGAATTATCATCATTAATTAGATTTAAGCAATGATCAATCCAATTAAGCATATAATCATCCAAGTAAACCCTAGTTTACCAATTAAGCTCAGATGCGGTCATAACACATATCATATTCAACTATAATGATTGACCAAAATTTGGTATATTTGTTCAGTTTAATGTGCTCTGATCCCTTGAATGAGACCCGAATTCGTGGTTGAGCTTCATTGAGTAGTAATTAAATTATTATGACATTATTTAACCATTATACTATCATATCAAATAAATTAAAATGAATTACCCTGAATGATTGACTGAATTTCATGTCCAACATAGCTTGTTCAGCATTACGATTGTGTATTGAATATTTTTTGTGTTCATAAATAGGTAAATATTTACCTAGTCCACATATTATGTATTATGTTTTTTTAAGTTGGAACCTTGTCTGATCCCTTGAATGAGGTATGACCCCTTGAACTAGGTCTATTATGTTGGACCAAAATTAGACTCCACCTATTATGTATTATGTTTATTTAAGTTGGAACCTATTATTGTTTAGTATATATTCTCTGTTCATAAACATAGCATGTTCAACTATAATGGTTGACCAAATTTTGGTATATTTGTTCAATTTAATGTTCTCTGATCCCTTGAATGTGGTCTGAATTTGTGATTGAGCTTCATTGAGTAGCAATTACATTATTATGTCATTATTTAACCATTATACCATCATACCAAATAAATTAAAATGATTTACTCTGAATGATTGTCTAAATTTGATGTCCAACATAGCATGTTCGGCATTACGATAGTGTATTGAATATTTTCTGTGTTCATAAACAATTCAATATTTACCTAGTCCACCTATTATGTATTATGTTTATTTAAGTTGGAACCTTGTCTGATCCCTTGAATGAGGTCTGACCCCTTGAACTAGGTCTATTATGTTGTACCAAAATTAGACTCCACCTATTATGTATTATGCTTATTTAAGTTGGAACCTATTATTTTGTAGTGTATATTTTCTTTGTTCATAAACATAGCTTGTTCAACTATAATTATTGACCAAAATTTGGTATATTTGTTCAGTTTAGTGTGCTCTGATCCCTTGAATGTGGTCTAAATTCGTGGTTGAGCTCCATTGAGTAGCTATTAAATTATTATGTCATTATTTAACCATTATACCATCATACCAAATAAATTAAAATGATTTACCCTAAATGATTGGCTGAATTTTATGTCCAACATATCCTATTTAGCATTACGATTGTGTATTGAATATGATCTGTGTTCATAAACAAGTCAATATTTACCTAGTCCACCTATTATGTATTATGTTTATTTAAGTTGGAACCTTGTCTGGTCCCTTGAATGAGGTCTGACCCCTTGAACTAGGTCTATTATATTGGACCAAAATTAGACTCCACCTATTATGTATTATGTTTATTTAAGTTGGAACCTATTATTGTGTAGTGTATATTTTCTCTGTTCATAAACATAGCCTATTCAACTATATTGATTGACCAAAATATGGTATATTTATTCAGTTTAATGTGCTTTGATCCCTTGAATGAGGTTTGAATTCATGGTTGAGCTTCATTGTGGAGCAATTAAATTAATATGTCATTATTTAACCATTATACCATCATACAAAATAAATTAAAATGATTTACCCTGATGATCAACATTACGATTGTGTATTGAATATTTTCTGTGTTCATAAACATGTCAATATTTACCTAAACCACCTATTATGTATTATGTTTATTAAAGCTGGAACCTTATCTGATCCCTTGAATGAGGTCTGACCCGTTGATCTAGGTCTATTATGTTGGACCAAAATTAGACTCCACCTATTATGTATTATGTTTATTTAAGTTGGAGCCTATTATTGTGCAGTTTATATTTTCTCTGTTCATAAACATAGCATGTTCAACTATAATGATTGATGAAAATTTGGTAGTTTAATATGTCAGATAGCAGGACATTCGTTTTGTCTATTGCTTTTTATTAGAATCATTAATGCTATCCTCATTACTTGTTATCCCTACTCTATTACTTATATTGCTATGTCAGATAGCAGGGCATTCATTATGTCTATTGTTTTCTATTAGAATCATCAATAATGAAGTAACTCCTCGAACCTATTTATGCTATTTAATGGTTGAATAGGGCATTATTTTTCTAGATTTGATTTTGAACTTTTTCAATGATTTTAAACAAAACAAAAAACTATTTATGTATGTTGGTACAAAAAAATATCCATCTTCACTGTCTATCATATGTGAGTATTCTGAAACTTGGAATGTAACTATCATATATGAGTATTTTGAACTTGGAAGGTCGATGTCATACGTGAGTATTTGGAACACATGATGGGGACAAATATGTCTCTTGTTTCATTGAATGGTTTCTTTGTTATTTGCTTGTTTACCAAAACACATGACCTTTACACCTACCCTTATGACTGTTATTTGTTATTAACTAATTCTCTATGATGGGAACAAATATGTCTCCTATTTCTCTTTAATGTGGTCTATATAATTTTGTACAGGAAAAAAAAAACCAATTTTTGTATGATGGAACAAAATATCAGTGCTGTTTCCCTTGGTTGTTGTTTGTATGCCACGTTCTGTTTCATTGAATGGTTTCTTTGTTATTTGCTTAATTGCATATATGCAATCTCATTTGAATATCATGGAACTGATATTGATTGTAATAACAAACTTGTAATTGGAACAAACTACTTACATGGAACAAATTATGTGTCACCTTTCCCCTTACTGTGGGCTATATGACCTTAAATAGTACCCTAATCAATGTTATATATTATTATTTTAAATTCTTCTTCTGTTAATCATCGAACCTTAATAAGCTCTTACTATAATAGACTACTTTAATTCAAGTTATTGTTGTCTAAACTACCCCAAACAACCCCAAACTAGGTTTTTATAAAGGTTTCAGTTAAACACCCTGACTATAGTGATCTATTGCAGTGCCATTGGTACTATGTCTGCACCAGACCCGAAGATCCATTTTGTATGGACCAAAGAGTCAGATGAAGCTTTGGTTTTGGCATTGAGGAAACAATATGACCTGGGTAGGTGTAGCGATAGAATTTTTACTAGGGACGCGTGGAGGGAGACGCTACACGATTGGCATAATAGGATGGGGAGGACAGATGGTACAATGGATCAGGTTAAAACGCAGTGGAAGAACCTCAGGAAAGACTTTGCAAAGATAAGATTGGTGACCAACAAAAGCGGTGTTGGCTGGGATGAGAGTAGGAACAAGCCAATACTACCCGACACCCCAGAGTGGAGGGAGACACTTGTTGTATGTCCAATGATACACCCCCCTAAATATTAAATATTCACTTAAAGTTATTCAAAATTGACCTGCTTGACCATTTTAGGGAAATAAGGAACTAGCGAGTTGATCACCAGACCATTCTACCACTACTACAAAGTTGAGATGATGGGTGGGAGGAACATCGCTAGGGGGCATCATGCAATGTCCTCAACGGATAGATAACTTCCTTCTAAAGATGATGTTGCTATTGACTTAGATGCATCTGATACATTTGTCAGCCCAAAACCAACCGGTCTTATGAAGATATGGGTTATTTTGGGATGCAAAGTGAGGACAACAACGGAGGAACTGACAACCAAGGTGTTGGTGCAATGACTCCTACCACGCATAGACGCATGAAGCGAGCCTCAACGATACAAGACAGTTGTGACCTTACTAATGATGTCATTTCCAAATTCACAAAGGTGTTTTTAAAGGTACATGATATGGGCAGCGGTATTGCCAAGAGATCTAAAGACAAAGATGAGTATCAAACTATTTTGCACCATTTTCATGCAACTTACCCTGACGCCCCTGTCCCTATTTTTACCACTCTTGTGAATGCCATAAAGGAGTCATCAAACCGTAACATTTACCTAGGCCTTCTAGATACCCCACAAAAAATTACCATTTGGTTGCAAGACCTTTGGGAAATGAAGAACATAGCTTCTGGATCACAAACACCCTTCACGCCACCATATTCACAATCGCCACCTTCGCCATTTAGTAGCACGAGTGGTAATAACAGAGGCCCTGACCCTTATTTGTTCTTGTGAGGTTTTCTAATTTAAGAACTATATCAGTAGTCTGTCTTTAATTTAAGAACAATTTCTAAATTTGATGTTGAAATAATTGCTTGCTTTGGGAACCATTTCTAAATTTGGTACTCTGTAATGTTTTCAATGATTACAAACATATCAATATCATTTTAATTTTCATAGTAAGTAACAAATAGGTATGTTTATCATGGTTATTTCATATCTGCAATCTATATATTTATTTCTTATGCGGGTAATCGCTTTTAATTATAAACATCATGGCCGCCGGTATTGAACATCTACAAACAACTAATGACATTATACAACTTTTGGATCTTATGTTTGGTCCAACTAATGCCATTGCTAACGCAGTAGCTGAGCAAATAGCAGACCAAATATTACACAATATCATGGACAATTCAACCAACGGAGCCACACAACAACCAATACCGAGATCGGTTAGTATTAGGAGCGTCCATAAAAAGGTTTTAAAAATAATAACTGGCCAAGAAAGGAAGGCGTATGACCTGTACCGCATGCTACCTGGCACAGTTTTAGTCTTTGTGGACAAACTTGAGGAGCGTGGTTTCTTGAAAAGTACCAGAGGTGTGTCATCAGTGGAGGTCGTATGCTACTTCCTTTAAATGGTTGGACATGGCCATACCAACCATGTTCTGGCTGAGGACTACATTCATAGTGGTGAGACCATAAGTAGAAAGTTTAATGAGGTATTGGATGCAGTGTGTGCTTTGTGCAATGAATATGTTGTGATGCAAACTGCATCCACAACTCCGCACCGACTCATACTCGAGAGTACAAGATTTTATCCTTACTCCAAGGTATGACCATCAATTTGTTGACCAAGTGGATTCCGTTTCTAGTGTAACCACTTTTGTCCTCACTAAATTTCATATATACTTATCTTAGGATGCCATTGGAGCAATTGACGGGACACACATCCTCATTTTGGTGAAGCGCGATAAGCAGAACCGTTACAGAAATAGAAAAGTGAATGTTTCTATGAATGTCATAGCTGTAGTAGACTTTGCAATGGAGTTCACATATATCATGACTGGTTGGGAGGGCTTTGCAGTTGACCAACGGGTACTACACGCAACTACAACCACGGGAGGATTCAAATTACCTGTTGGAAAGTATTATCTTGTTGATGCTGGATACCCGCCAATTTCTTGTACCATATCGAAATGTAGCTTACCATATAGCAGAGTATCAGGGTAACAAAAACTCATACACCAACAAGAAGGAGATGTTCAACCACCGACATGCTCAACTCCGTAACACTGTTGAACGAGCCTTTGGTGTGTTGAAGAAGAGGTTTTCCTACTTTCGAAAAGGAGTGACTTTTTCTGTGCATTCACAGTCTCGCATAGCAATGACTTGTTGTATCATCCACAATTTTATCTGACGCCAAAATGATGGTGATTCTGTGATGGACGATAACTTGGATGACCCTCAGAATACCCTTGACATCTTGAATGATTTGAGTTCTCTCCAACAAACAAGCCAGGATGATGCTAGGGAGGGAGATGTTTTGCGCAAAACACTTTCCAATTCTATGTGGGAAAATCATTGAATTTGATATTTTGTATAACTTTCATACATTGAAACATATTCTACAGCATGTTTGACTTATTACCTTTTCAAATTTGATGTGTAACTTAGATGCTTGGTATACCGCCTACTTATGAGTGTGTCATTATTTTTTTTA
The DNA here is from genome assembly GCA_963693085.1 of Alisma plantago-aquatica. Classification (NCBI taxonomy): domain Eukaryota; kingdom Viridiplantae; phylum Streptophyta; class Magnoliopsida; order Alismatales; family Alismataceae; genus Alisma; species Alisma plantago-aquatica. The sequence continues at coordinate 920,398,817 of OY856414.1, forward strand.
TCAATAGGTTTGGTTCGAATGGATGCCAAGATGCACTACTACAGAAAATGCTTTTTACAATGGGAAAAACACAATATTTTTGTTGGTTGTGTTGTAGTTAGCATATCTTTTACAACAAGTCTATTTGTGTGTTGTGATTTATATATTTTATACAACACAAGTTATATACAACGGGCCAAACTCGTTGTAGTATATGTGATACTACAACATGTGCTAAATTGTTGTAATAGATTGTAATATCACAACATACTCAACCCCATTGTAAAAGACCATAATTACACAACATGCTCTAACTCGTTGTAATAGTCATGCATGCTAACTTGTTGTAATAGATCATCATTACACAACTTACTCTAAACCATTGTAAAAGATCATAATTACACAACATGCTCTAACCCGTTGTAATAGTCATGTATGTTAACCCGTTGTAATAGACCATCATTACACAACATACTCTAACCCGTTGTAAAAGATCATGATTACACAACATGCTCTACCCATTGTAATGGTCACATATGTTAACCCGTTGTAATAGACCATCATTACACAACATACTATAACCCATTGTAGTATACTATAATTACACAACATGCTTTCACCTATTGTAATAGTTACTCGTTGTAATAGACCACAATCATACAACAGGTTTGCACGTCATTTGTTGTACATGTACAACAAAGAATATATGTGTTGCATAAAATGAAATTGGTTCAGCTATTTGGGATGTGCCTTACTTTCAAGTGGTCTCAAGTTCGAAACCTTGTGTCTAGATGTATTTTCCTTTTATCTCAACATGTTATATACAACACCCCTATTACAACACGTGTGTTCAATGAACTGCAACATGTATTAACTGTTGTATAAAATACATATATTACAACATGTGCAACACCTGTTGTATAAAGAACCCCCCCCATAAGACCACACGATCTAATACAACAGTTGACACCCGTTGTAAAATGGAAAAATGAACTGTTGTAAAAACCATTTTTTTGTAGTAGTGATGCCTGTCAGCCCATGTGGAATCTGTTGCACTGTGCGAGTGTATATGGATGGAATAGATGCGACAAATGGTCATTTCAAAGATAACAATCTACACAAGCTGTATTTTACGTGTGGCAGGGGTTTGGTTGAAAATAGGTGTCATATGATGTTACCCGCACAATTAGTACAACATACCGTTACAATCATGACTGCAATTAGGGATGCTATGGTAACACAACTAGCATATGCATGAAATGAAAGGAAGCACTTATCTTCATGTTGTGATTTTGTATGTTCCACAAGACCAGATACACATAGGTTGGTCACTAAAATTATGACACTTAGTAGAAGACGGGACTATCTTCACAAAAAACTTCACATGCAGATTGATAGTGATTCACCAACAGAGGATGAAGGTTACAATACATCATAATGTAAAATCCAATGCCTTCCTGATTATGAATTATGTTGTATGTTTAAACTCGAAGATGCGTGAATAATTTATTTAACTAAATCCCTACATGGTTGACTTACTTTCAATTATACTATTACATGTATTTAGATGTCAACCGATGGATCCGAAGGCAGGAGGTGTTTTTGTGGTGTTCTGGACGCATTGCGGATTAATACAGAAGATGTCAGGTTGTATGACTTCGGCATTCTTAGCGAATGACCGGGAGAAATGTATTACATCTTCTCTACCCAAGAGGTTCGACATGCAGAGGCCCCAAACATAAGTTATTATCGACTATGACATGGATATATGTTTGCTAACACTAATCTAAAATTCATATTACCATATAGGGAAAAGACAGTTGCAAATACTTTCATTGGGAGGTCAATCTCCCACCAATAACTCATTCTTTGAAGGCTGAGATTAAGTTATTGACTGATGAGTGCAAGTCTGTCTGGGGTCAAGCAATTAACATGAAGGATTTTGTTGAAATTCATCATGATGTCAAAGAGGTTTACAAATCATACCAATACCAATATGATACACTTTACACTAAGGTTAACAAGTTAGAGGATGGTTATAATCTTCTATTGGGTACACCGTCACCTCCAATGAATCCATGACATTTATGTGCAATTTATATTAGAACGATCAATCTTGCAAAATTTTATTCAAACGTCAGACATGTTGTTGTATTAACCCATGCTTAGCTTATCTACCACAACTTAATATGGTATATGTAAACGTTATAACAAAGATGATTACATATTCCTTTTGAATTATTATGTCATATAAGATATTTAGTATTAATTATGGTTTCATCTGCATAATTGTGATATACACCCTTACTTCTGAAATATATTACTTATAAAATCTGTAATATGGTTGCGCATCCAATGAACATTTTTACTTTTTGGCGTCTAGAGCAGGATCAAATCCTACTTGATGCCATGAGAAGTCAACATGACATGGGGAGATGTGTCTGTGGATTTTATAGTCGAGAGGCTTGGATGGAGACATGGATTGACATTCGAAACATAACATGGATGCATTTCATAACTTTGAACCAGTGGAACACCATTTTTTGTTGTTAAAACTTCAGGAGAAGACCACAACATTGAAAGCTCCCTCACAATTGCTGATTCCAGACCATGTTGTTGTTGTTTAAGTTGTGTATCTAGTCTAGTAGTATCTCTCTCTTCCCATTTATTTTACTTATGCACATATTTAGGGGTACATCAACCCCCTTGTTTAGTTACAGTTTTGGACAACAACACCGTTGTATGTTCATAACTATGTCATTTTCATTCATCCCTTGTAGTATTCGTAGAGTGGTTACAATATTTTGCGTTTGTATTATGAAAACAAACTAACCACAACTTAAGTAAGCCTAAATTTAATAATATTGAAGTTAATTTCTGTTGTGCAACCGATATAATATAATCAGTTAATTTCTGAATACCTTACCAATGACGAAATCACCAACAACAAAACTACAACCTTATGCAGTGAAACAGACGAATGAAATTGTAACATAGTTGCTCCAACTTATATTTGTTTATGATTGCTTGGAAATATTTTGTTGTAAAACTTATGGCCGTCATTACTTTGATTTTACCATCATTTCATCAAAGGTGTACTTATGTATTCTGTTTAGAAGTCTAACATCACATTCAAACTTACCTATCTAAGTTTGCTTGCCAACTTTAACTTGTACAAACTGTTGTCATATGTACTTTGCTATTCTGTTTATCTGCTCTTACTTATATTTATTTTAAAAATTTAGATGTCGACATCACGTTCAAATTCACGACCAAAGTTTGAAAATATATTGATGTCCCCGTCAAAGATACACAAATATATTGAAAAATATATTGTCTCCAAAAAAATATGTGTGAGCCTGCACACCAGGGGGAGCCTGCACAACAGGGGTCCAAATTCGAGAGCCAGGAAAAAGGAAAGGTTGGGGTCAATAACCATGTTCCTCATTTGGCGTTGCTGTTTGATTGGCCAAAAGACGACATCAAACAACAACCTCAGCAGTTGCAGGAGGATTGTCCCGTGTCATGGGACGAGTACGAGGAGGCCTTAAAGTGGGCCAACTGGGAAGGTCCTACGTGGGAGCAAGACCAATCATTGTCCACCCCGAAGACTGGCCAGCACAATGGCTGGACACTGTGTTAGCATGTGTGTATGGGTGTGTAGGTCTAGGCCCAGGGCAAGCCGCTCATTTTTTGTCCGCTCTCCCTTGGTTCATGACACTTTTGCCCCGGACCACATTATGTTCTTATCAAATTTTTTTCGACGTTGTTTAAGTTCTGATGCAAACGTTATCATCTTTACTGTGTCATATCTTTTATTATGTAACAATTATGCCATTTTATTAACATTATCATTCAAATGATGTTTGGTCTACTTGTGCATAATTTATGTTCTATTATGCCAATTACAATTATCTTGTCAATTACCAATTACTAGATCGAATATGCACAACTGTATACATACATACAAAATGAATATGCATGCAAGACAATTGTAAAGTTTAATTTATTTAAAATAAACATATAAAATGAGCATACTCATTACTATTCATTTCACTAAACAACAAACAATATCACCCACATTATGTATCAAATTACATTTATTTTGTTAATTTTATACTTGTATTGTAGTGGCATCACAAGATCACATATTTTGTTATTGTTAAAATAGTTCTGTAAGAATATGACAGATATAGCAGATCCTGACTACGTTGTCAAACAAAATCAGACTGAATCCAGACTGCTAGCCAAACAAAATCAGACTGAAACCTGACTCAATCCAGACCAGCTGACCAGAATCAGACTGGGTTGCCAAACTGAATCAGACTGGATCTTGACTACCCCAATCCAAATCTACTGACTAACCCCGACTAACCCAGTCTAGACTACCGAATCCCAGTCCCTAACCAAATAGAGCCTTAGGCACCGATTGGCCCTGTCACCCTCTGATTGGTGGCGCCTTAAGCAGTCTCACTGCACTGGGCCTCAGGGTCCCTATTCAGTAAAGAAACAATCTATTTCAAAACGATCTGACTTTTTAACACGCGCATGGCACATACGGTTCCCGCGTTATATAAAATGTCTACCGGATCTCCTCCGTTCTGTGGTAGGAGGTGTAAGCTACTCTGTGTTTTCATGAGACTAATAAATCATAAAACATGAGGTATGAGAAGAAGAAATTTATTTTTAGAAAACTACAATCAAAGTAGCAGGAGAGAGAGAACACCATCAGCTACACCGAGGGCTATAATCCCTTCCTGTAGTGCCCCAACGAGTTCGTTGAGATTCGAACCCGCAACCTGCGCTTCACAAGCTGCAGATTTGACCAACTGAGCTAGTTGACAACTGTCGTGCACATTCATACTGGCCGCTTGTTTTCGATTTTGATGTTCAAATCCTTTTTCTTCGACTTGCGTCACCGATTGGTGTCTCCTCTCTGAGTCACAACATCGCAACTATAACATGCTATACTACAAAAGAAGAAAAAAAACTACATACCGTCACATCACATAATGTTATTAACTATTACTTTAAAAAAAAAAAAAAGAGGCTCATTCATCCCGCCTCCCGTTGGGCAAACTGTAAGAGTTTTACATCATCTTGCAATACTCTGAGAAAACTGTAAGCTGTAAGCTACAAAAAACTCTGTCCGCCCCCAAAAACCTACTAAAGAAGAAAAGAAAAACCTCTCAGAGATCTAGTATGAACTAATCTCCGCTCTTTTCGAATGGTATACCCCCTTTGTCTTTACTGCAAAAAACTCTAACACTATGAGGTAGATCCCTAAGTGTCCTGTACAACAAAAAAATCGGAACCACTTCGTTTGCACCATAGCACCATTTCTCTAGCCGTAGCATTAGCCTCTTTGATAATCACATTGCCCATGATACTGTTAACTTTGGAGTGCATCTGTATCTCTTTAATCAGATTGATCGCTTTCCACAGAGGAGTGTTGCTTTTCCACACCTCATTGATCATAACCACCGAGTCAGATTCCACCACCGATGGGAATATGCTCTTTCCCCTGCAAATGCATAACGCTATGATAACGGCTTGCATTGCTGCCGTGAGTCTAGACTTACTCTGCAGTTTTACTCCAAAGGCCAAGAGCACATTCCCGTCTCTGTTCCTCACTACGCACCCCACAAAGGCCGCCTCTCGTATTCCCCCCACCTTGCTGAAACCTACACTAATGTTGAGTTTCGCATTGTGAATGTCCGGCGGATGCCAGTTTCTGGTCGTCGTGAATCCCATATCAGAGAGTGTTTTTTTTTTTGACATAATCAAGTTGCTACTAAATTGGAATCCATACGGCATCTACAACAAAGGTAAGGTTGAAACCATCTCGGAAATACAGATACAGAGTATCAACAGAGGTAAGATTGGATAAAGATAAGTCTTTTCTGCCTGGATTCCTTTTCTTCGCGCAATAAGCAGTTTTTATGCGGAAACGCTCCACAATCTTGAGCACCATATGTTAGATAATTGATTATCGTTAGCTGTTAGTTACGTAACTGCTGTAGCTTTTAGCTAGTTACTCAGCTCACTTATGTAGCTAGGCTTTTGTGGTAATCACTTATTTAGCATGGGTTAAGCCCAATGTAGTGCAGCAAGTACATGTGAGAATGTAGTGTTGTTTCTAGTGCAAATGGCAAAGAAGTTTTATCCCATATTGCTCACACCTAGAACTTTTGTGGTCCTCATATGTAGGATCACATGGGACACTAGTGTCCAAAGGAGTCCTAGGAAGGAGGTATGCTCACCTCCTTGGTGGGTGGGGTTACCACATCACAACGCACGCACGCGCGCCACGCCACGCCTCGCCTCACCTGGCCGGGCCGGGCTCGGGCTCGGGCTCGGGCTTGTGGATTGTGGATTGTGGAGAATGTCTTTTTTTTGCACTAGGATACAACTACGTAATTAATTACTCGTGTAATTAATTGTTGCTTTCTTATTCGGATTTCTTAAATCCTAATTAGAAAGTGTTTCTCTTTTACGGATTATTCCCGTATTGTGTACGAGAGCAACCGAGTGTTGCGTCTAACTGGGAATAGGATTAGGGACGTACGTGACTATTTATATGACTCCGGTCATTAGGGTTAAACATACCGAAAACAGTTTTTCTGCCGCCGTGTGTTTTGTGAACCCTAATCCCGAGTGCGAGAGTCGTCGTCCCCGGAGTTGCTTTGCGGAGTTGTCCTCCTGTGCGAAGCGAGACTCGTCCTTCCCTTCCGACGCAGCTGTCAGGCGGTGGTACCTGCGGTGGCTGTGCTGCACTGGTAGCAGTGCGACGTGCGCGAGCAAGACGTGCAACAACCAGGTTCGTGCAGATCAAGACTGGGAGAACGGTGCCTTTCCGCGAGGAAAGTCGGGCGCTGATTTCTTTAAGACTATTGTTAACAACAGTCTTCAGTCTTAAAGAAATCAGTTATCTGTCGTTAATTAACAATGGCCGGTCAGGGTGGTTCGGGAAATAAGATTGACACAAGCAGTATGCCTGAAAAATTTACCGGTACGAACTTTGCCCGTTGGCAGAGTCGTATGGAAATTTGGCTGAATATTGCGGGTTATGATCAGTATTTAACTGAAACTGAACCCAAATCTGATGAAACAATTCCTGATAATGAAATTAAAATTGCTAATTGGAAGAAGGGTGACAAAACGTGCCGAGGGTTGATTCTGTTTGGTTTAAATAACAAACTATATGATTCTTACTCAAAGCCGCCAGTCACTACGTCCAAGGTTTTATGGGAATTGTTAATTAAGAATTTTAGCACTGAAAATCAGGGTGTTGAAAAATACTGTGTCTAAATTTCTTAAGTTTCAGATGGTTGAGGGTAAGTCAGTTTCGGATCAAACCCATGATCTGCAACTCCTAGTTCATGAATTAGCAGATGCCAAGATGGTGTTGCCTGATAAATTTGTTGTTATGTCTATCATTGAAAAATTCCCTAAGTCATGGGAATCGTTTGGTATGACCCTGAAGCATCGCAAAGGGACACAATCAATGGATGAATTAATGATGGATATAAATATACAAGAAGAACACCTAAAGGAAAAAGGGGTCAAGGTTCCTACTGAAGCTAACCCGACAGTCAATTTTACTTCTGCGAAAAACACCAAAGATAAGAAATCTAAGAATGCACATAAACCTAAGGCAAAGATCCAAAAGAAACCGAAGAACAAACCTTGTTGGACTTGTGGACAGGTTGGCCACTGGAACAAGGATTGTCCTAATAAGAAGGCAAAGAAAGCTACTACATCTGTAACTGAGGAGGCTGTGGTCAACATGATGACTACTTCCTTGAACCTCAATGATGGGTACGTGTCTATTAAACCTGAAATTCTTTCTATTTTTGAACCGCTTTATTGGATAATTGACACTGGGGCTAATGTACATGTATGTGCTGATAAGTCCCTGTTTGTGTCTTACCAGGCCTCTCGAGGTCGTTCCGTGACTTTGGGCGATTCCAGCTCTGCAGAAGTCAAAGGCGAAGGACGGGTGGACTTGAAGTTCCCTTCAGGGAAGGTTTTGACTCTTAACCGAGTTAGACATGTTCCAACCATTCGACGCAATATCCTTAGTGGCGTCATATTAGTTAGAGAAGGTTTTAGAGTAGACTGCAAATGTAATAAGGCTATTATTACACGCCTTCGTGATTCTTTGTTTTTTGGCAAGGGGTACTTATGTGATATGGAGAACTTGTTTAAGATTCATGTTGAACCTGTTTCAAATTCCGTTTTAAATTTGAATGATTATAGTTCTGTTTGCATGAATCTTGTTTCATTCGATGTATGGCATTCACGTTAAGGGACATGTTAATGTTGCCTCAATGAAGCGTATGATGAATCTAGATTTGATCCCTAAATCTGAAGTTAGCAACAATAAATGTGAAATCTGTGTACAAGCTAAATTGCCTAGGAAACCTTTTCATTCTGTGAATAGGAATTCGGAAATTTTGGATTTAGTTCATACAGATATATGTGAATTTAATGGTGTTGCTACGAGAGATCAAAAGCGTTATTTTATAACTTTTATTGACGCGCGTGCGTGCCTGCGTTGTGATGTGGTAACCCCACCCACCAAGGAGGTGAGCATACCTCCTTCCTAGGACTCCTTTGGACACTAGTGCCCCATGTGATCCTACATATGAGGACCACAAAAGTTCTAGGTGTGAGCAATATGGGATAAAACTTCTTTGCCATTTGTACTAGAAACAACACTACATTCTCACATGTACTTGTTGCACTACATTGGGCTTAACCCATGCTAAATAAGTGATTACCACAAAAGCCTAGCTACATAAGTGAGCTGCTACAGTAACTAGCTAAAAGCTACAGCAGTTACGTAACTAACAGCTAACGATAATCAATTATCTAACAATCCCCCACAAAGTCCAATGTGTAGTGTGCTCTACCATTCAGTCCTCCATACTGTGCTTTCAGTAGATACCTTTCAGTTTGAATCTACCTGAGTTATCCAACTGTGACCCCTGTAGGAACTAGGTGAACAAAAGTCTTGAACCTGAACCTTGGGTACAAGAGTATAGGTTGGTAACAACACAATAAAGACATGGTAGTAAAGAAAAACAATGCATTAAGGTCATGCATACAAAATATAAATCACGATTGATAACAGAGAACAACCCAATTCTCCTCTTGCGGCCTACACAACATCAATCACTTAGCTGGAGTCTCCAAGGATGTACTGCCAACATCCTGTCCTAAGACTTGACACCATTAAGAGACTACTCTCTTACTAACTTGCAGTCAAGACACTAACAGGTTTCCCAGGGAATAGACACACAGATGCAAGAAGCATCAAACAAGAATACATAGTGTCATCTGATTTACCCGACAGCTTGTTATTACCCCATTGAACCCAATTTGTGGGATCTCCACTCTTTTGGACTCCTTTGGACTCCTTTGGACACTAGTGCCCCATGTGATCCTACATATGAGGACCACAAAAGTTCTAGGTGTGAGCAATATGGGATAAAACTTCTTTGCCATTTGCACTAGAAACAACACTACATTCTCACATGTACTTGCTGCACTACATTGGGCTTAACCCATGCTAAATAAGTGATTACCACAAAAGCCTAGCTACATAAGTGAGCTGCTACAGTAACTAGCTAAAAGCTACAGCAGTTACGTAACTAACATCTAACGATAATCAATTATCTAACAATCCCCCACAAAGTCCAATGTGTAGTGTGCTCTACCATTCAGTCCTCCATACTGTGCTTTCAGTAGATACCTTTCAGTTTGAATCTAGCTGAGTTATCCAACTGTGACCCCTGTAGGAACTAGGTGAACAAAAGTCTTGAACCTGAACCTTGGGTACAAGAGTATAGGTTGGTAACAACACAATAAAGACATGGTAGTAAAGAAAAACAATGCATTAAGGCCATGCATAAAAAATATAAATCATGATTGATAACAGAGAACAACCCAATTCTCCTCTTGCGGCCTACACAACATCAATCACTTAGCTGGAGTCTCCAAGGATGTACTGCCAACATCCTGTCCTAAGACTTGACACCATTAAGAGACTACTCTCTTACTAACTTGCAGTCAAGACACTAACAGGTTTCCCAGGGAATAGACACACAGATGCAAGAAGCATCAAACAAGAATACATAGTGTCATCTGATTTACCCGACAGCTTGTTATTACCACGTTGAACCCAATTTGTGGGATCTCCACTCTTTTGGGTTGGGTTGCTACTGCCTGCAAATCTATAGGGGTTTCAGTCCCATTCCCAACCTGGATTTTTCCACTAAAGCCAAGGTAAGACCTTTAGTGAAAGGATCAGCTGTATTATCTTTGGTACCGACGTAGTCCACAGCCACGACCCCATTAGACACTAACTCCCTTACAGATTTCAATCTGACTTGGATGTGTCTACGCTGTTTTTGATTGTACTTGGAACTCTTTATCTTAGCAATAGTTGTAGTGCTGTCACAGTGAACTGAAATTGCAGGAAGCGGCTTCATTACCATAGGTAAACTAGACATAAGTCCATGTAGCCATTCAGCTTCCAATCCAGTTTCATCTAAAGCACACAACTCTGCCTCAAAAGTGGACCGAGACAATATGGTCTGTTTCTTAGACCTCCAGGAAACAGCTCCTCCTCCCAACATGAATACATATCCTGAGACACCATTACTCCCAGAATTCACGGCAATCCAGCTTGCATCACTATATCCTTCGACTACGGAAGGATGTTTACCATAATGCAGCCCAAGGGAACGTGTTCCCTTGATATACCTCAGAACTCTGTCAAGAGCTTCCCAATGGGTCTTGTCGGGACAGCTGGTGTATCTACTCAACTTGTTCACGGCAAACGCAATGTCTGGACGTGTACAGTTCATAAGATACATCAAACTTCCGATAATCTGAGAGTATCGTAATTGAGACACTGGAACCCCAGTCTCATTCTTGAATAAGGGTTTGGATGAATCATATGGAGTCTTAACAGGTTTACGTGATGTGTACTCAAACCTCTCCAGTATCTTATCAACATAGTGAGACTGAGAGAGATTTATACCATCAGTAGACCTTATGATTTTAAGCCCTAAAATCACATCAGCGACACCCATATCCTTCATCTCAAACTTGCTACACAAGAATGACTTTGTCTCTTTTACTACTTTCATATCGGAACCAAAAAGCAGGATATCATCGACGTATAAGCATAACAAAATGAATCCATTATCGACAACCTTGCAGTAGAGACACTTATCAAATTCATTAGAAATAAAGCCAAACGATGATATCACAGAATCAAACTTCTCATGCCATTGCTTAGGGGCTTGTTTCAAGCCATATAATGACTTAACAAGTTTACACACTTTGGACTCATTCCCACGACCCACAAATCCCTCAGGTTGTTCCATATATATCTCTTCTTGAAGATCACCGTGTAAGAACGCGGTCTTCACATCCATCTGATGGATATAGAGATTATAAATGGAAGCCAATGCTATAAGCACTCGGATTGTGGTCATACGGGAAACAGGTGAATAGGTATCAAAATAATATATTCCTTCCCTTTGTGTGTAACCCTTAGCAACTAACCTAGCCTTATACTTATTGATTGTCCCGTCTGCATTAAGTTTCTTCTTAAAAATCCATTTGCAACCAACTGCAGAACAACCAGGAGGCAAATCCACCAATTCCCAAGTTCCATTTGAGAGAATTGATTGGATTTCATCATTAACGGCTTCTTTCCAAAACTTAGCTTCTGGAGATTCCATAGCTTGTTTGAAAGTAACAGGATCATCCTCAACATTGTAAGTGAGAAACTCACTTCCAAAGTCCTTTGATGTCCTAGGTCGTTTACTTCTCCTTGGTTCAACTATTTCTTCAGAATCATCAGATTCATAAATAACTTGTTCTGAGTCGCCCCCCACATTTGTCATCCTTTCCACGTGCTCGGGAATGGAACCTGTGGTAAATGAATCTTCTTGAGAAACTTCATTGGGCACACCAGTTTTTATAGGAAACACATCCTCAAAGAATGTAGCATCACGTAATTCCACAATTGTATTGACCTCAATGCCAGAGATATCTGATTTTACAATCAGGAATCTATAAGCATAACTTGTCTCTACATAACCTAAGAATATGGCATCAACCGTTTTCGGTCCTAATTTCTTCCTTTTGTGTTCAGGGACAAGTACCTTAGCAAGGCACCCCCACACTCGAAGATATTTAAGACTCGGTTTCCTTCCTCTCCATAACTCAAACGGACTACTCTCTGAATGTTTATGGGGAACTCTATTCAGAATATGGCAAGCCGTATTCAAAGCTTCCCCCCACATAAAGTTGGGTAATCCAGATGTTTGGAGTAAGGTATTTACCATATCTATTAAGGTTTGATTTTTACGTTCAGCTATTCCATTTGATTGTGGTGAATAAGGAGCAGTTACCTCATGAACTATACCATGTAATTGGCAAAATTCCAAAAACAAATTCGAGGTATACTCTCCTCCCCTATCAGACATTAATCGCTTAAGTACTTTACTGGTTTGAGTTTCAGCTTCTTTCTTATAAATTTGAAATTTATCCAATGCCTCATCTTTACTTCTAAGTAAATAGACATAACAGTATCTACTCGCATCGTCAATAAAAGTTATAAAATAACGCTTTTGATCTCTCGTAGCAACACCATTAAATTCACATATATCTGTATGAACTAAATCCAAAATTTCCGAATTCCTATTCACAGAATGAAAAGGTTTCCTAGGCAATTTAGCTTGTACACAGATTTCACATTTATTGTTGCTAACTTCAGATTTAGGGATCAAATCTAGATTCATCATACGCTTCATTGAGGCAACATTAACATGTCCCAAACGTGAATGCCATACATCGAATGAAACAAGATTCATGCAAACAGAACTATAATCATTCAAATTTAAAACGGAATTTGAAACAGGTTCAACATGAATCTTAAACAAGTTCTCCATATCACATAAGTACCCCTTGCCAAAAAACAAAGAATCACGAAGGCGTGTAATAATAGCCTTATTACATTTGCAGTCTACTCTAAAACCTTCTCTAACTAATATGACGCCACTAAGGATATTGCGTCGAATGGTTGGAACATGTCTAACTCGGTTAAGAGTCAAAACCTTCCCTGAAGGGAACTTCAAGTCCACCCGTCCTTCGCCTTTGACTTCTGCAGAGCTGGAATCGCCCAAAGTCACGGAACGACCTCGAGAGGCCTGGTAAGACACAAACAGGGACTTATCAGCACATACATGTACATTAGCCCCAGTGTCAATTATCCAATAAAGCGGTTCAAAAATAGAAAGAATTTCAGGTTTAATAGACACGTACCCATCATTGAGGTTCAAGGAAGTAGTCATCATGTTGACCACAGCCTCCTCAGTTACAGATGTAGTAGCTTTCTTTGCCTTCTTATTAGGACAATCCTTGTTCCAGTGGCCAACCTGTCCACAAGTCCAACAAGGTTTGTTCTTCGGTTTCTTTTGGATCTTTGCCTTAGGTTTATGTGCATTCTTAGATTTCTTATCTTTGGTGTTTTTCGCAGAAGTAAAATTGACTGTCGGGTTAGCTTCAGTAGGAACCTTGACCCCTTTTTCCTTTAGGTGTTCTTCTTGTATATTTATATCCATCATTAATTCATCCATTGATTGTGTCCCTTTGCGATGCTTCAGGGTCATACCAAACGATTCCCATGACTTAGGGAATTTTTCAATGATAGACATAACAACAAATTTATCAGGCAACACCATCTTGGCATTTGCTAATTCATGAACTAGGAGTTGCAGCTCATGGGTTTGATCCGAAACTGACTTACCCTCAACCATCTGAAACTTAAGAAATTTAGACACACAGTATTTTTCAACACCCTGATTTTCAGTGCTAAAATTCTTAATTAACAATTCCCATAAAACCTTGGACGTAGTGACTGGCGGCTTTGAGTAAGAATCATATAGTTTGTTATTTAAACCAAACAGAATCAACCCTCGGCACGTTTTGTCACCCTTCTTCCAATTAGCAATTTTAATTTCATTATCAGGAATTGTTTCATCAGATTTGGGTTCAGTTTCAGTTAAATACTGATCATAACCCGCAATATTCAGCCAAATTTCCATACGACTCTGCCAACGGGCAAAGTTCGTACCGGTAAATTTTTCAGGCATACTGCTTGTGTCAATCTTATTTCCCGAACCACCCTGACCGGCCATTGTTAATTAACGACAGATAACTGATTTCTTTAAGACTGAAGACTGTTGTTAACAATAGTCTTAAAGAAATCAGCGCCCGACTTTCCTCGCGGAAAGGCACCGTTCTCCCAGTCTTGATCTGCACGAACCTGGTTGTTGCACGTCTTGCTCGCGCACGTCGCACTGCTACCAGTGCAGCACAGCCACCGCAGGTACCACCGCCTGACAGCTGCGTCGGAAGGGAAGGACGAGTCTCGCTTCGCACAGGAGGACAACTCCGCAAAGCAACTCCGGGGACGACGACTCTCGCACTCGGGATTAGGGTTCACAAAACACACGGCGGCAGAAAAACTGTTTTCGGTATGTTTAACCCTAATGACCGGAGTCATATAAATAGTCACGTACGTCCCTAATCCTATTCCCAGTTAGACGCAACACTCGGTTGCTCTCGTACACAATACGGGAATAATCCGTAAAAGAGAAACACTTTCTAATTAGGATTTAAGAAATCCGAATAAGAAAGCAACAATTAATTACACGAGTAATTAATTACGTAGTTGTATCCTAGTGCAAAAAAAAGACATTCTCCACAATCCACAATCCACAAGCCCGAGCCCGAGCCCGAGCCCGGCCCGGCCAGGCGAGGCGAGGCGAGGCGTGGCGTGGCGCGCGTGCGTGCGTTGTGATGTGGTAACCCCACCCACCAAGGAGGTGAGCATACCTCCTTCCTAGGACTCCTTTGGACACTAGTGCCCCATGTGATCCTACATATGAGGACCACAAAAGTTCTAGGTGTGAGCAATATGGGATAAAACTTCTTTGCCATTTGCACTAGAAACAACACTACATTCTCACATGTACTTGCTGCACTACATTGGGCTTAACCCATGCTAAATAAGTGATTACCACAAAAGCCTAGCTACATAAGTGAGCTGCTACAGTAACTAGCTAAAAGCTACAACAGTTACGTAACTAAGAGCTAACGATAATCAATTATCTAACACCATAAGAAGATACGGGATCCTAATCACCAAGGCTGGAACTAAAAGAACCTTCACCGTAGAAGCCATCACCAACCAAAAGATCAGCATTGATGGATGCTTTCAGCAACTCGGAGACACAACAAAACAACAAAACAGATCGAAGGTAACCCCCGATCACTCCCAAAGCCTGGAGAGAACCCAGGTAACAACCAGCCTCCTAAGAAGGGACTAACCAACCAAACAACGCCGATGAAACACAGAAAGGGGAAAAGAAGACACCCGCACTAACAAGGACCACTGATAGAAAGGAGGACCGCACGCCGGCACCAAACCGCCCCAGAACGACCACCACCAGCGACCAGAGAAGCCGTTGACAGGACGACACCACCAGCCGGCTCCAAACCTTGAACGGATCTGGAACACACAATCGTCGTCGCAGAGAGGGGGCTAGGGCAGACGAGGTATCACGGCGCAGAGGGAAGACCAGAGGACAACGGCCCCGTCGATGCAGGCTCAGAGGCGGCCCAGGGGGAAGCAGGGCGGCGCACCCATGCCGCTGGACCCCTCCCCGGCCGGAGGCAGCATGTACTGGAGCCCTAGTCGGCCTTTGAGTCGCGAGACCTCAGGACGCGTGAGAGCGAGCTACCCCAGCAGTGCTAATGTGAATATGATGGAGTGTTATCAGAGAGTGTTGTTGAATACTGTTCTTCATCTTGACATTTGAAAGACTTGAAGCTGCTGCCTAGATGTATATGTGGAAAACCCCCACAATGTGTGATGGAAAAACCACGGGTCAAAGTCCGATGGAGAAATCCACTAATCAACAGATTACAATGTGAGTCTCAAGTTTAGACCCAAAACCTGAGGAATACAGATCAAAAGGAAGAGATACAGATAATACTGACTGGGTACGTCACCACACCAAAAGGCCTTCTGGAAAACTACCCCTTTACAGAAATACTCGGACATATAGAGATAGTGTCTGTCGAGAAGTCAGTAGTATAGATTGCAGAAGAAACCGGAGCGACACAATCCTCTTTCATTTTCTTCTTTCTTCTTCCTTAGTGTTTAATTCTTTCCGTCCCGTGAACAAAGAAAAGCGGCGGCTGCTCTATTCAAGTTTGCGGCCGCTCTTCAATTACTAATAGGATGGGGTTATAAAACCCTCACGACAGCGTGGCATTGCCCTAATGGGCTTCGCCCATCTTAGGTTGGAAATAGAAAAAGGGCTAACGGCCCAACAATCTCCCCCTCTGGCCCAAAGGAGAGATTGTCCTCATGACTCCTCAGATGGAGTCTAATCCGGCGAGCTCCTTATAAGTAGCAAGCTTCTTTGTAGGAACTGTCTTCGTCAACATGTCAGAAAGATTGTTGTTGGTGTGGGCCTCATTCAGCTTCAACTGGTCATCACTGATAGCTTCACGCAACCAATGGTATCTTAGCTCAATATGCTTTGTCTTGAAGTGAAAAGAAAAATTCTTGCTCAAGTCCATGGCACTCTGACTTTCACAGTAGATAACATGTTCATCATGTGTCAAACCCAGTTCTTGCAAGAAACGTTTGAGCCAAATCATTTCTTTCCCTGCTTCACAAGCTGCGATATATTTTGCCTCATTAGTAGATAAACCAAAACACTTTTACAATTTAGACTGCCAACTAATAGCTCATCCTGTAAAAGTGAACAGAAAACCTGAGGTAGACTTCCTGTGATCAAGATCACCTGCCAAATCTCTGTCTGTGAAACATGTAAGAACGGGTGGTGCCCCTCCAAAGTATAAGCAACCACTACATGTGCCTCTCAAATATCTGAGCATCCATTTAACAGCATTCCAATGCTCCTTACCAGGGTGATAAAAATCTACTGGTCACGCCAATTGCATGTGCAATATCAGCCCTAGTGTACACAATAGCATACATAAGACTTCCTACTGCAGAAGAGTAGGGTATGTGAGCCATCTCTTGCTTTTCCTACTCAATAGAAGGAGATTGTTTTCTACTCAATCTAAAGTGACTGGCTAAGGGAGTCTCAACTGGCTTCGCCCCCCTTCATGTTGAACCTGTCAAGTACACACTCAACATATTTCTCTTGTGACAACCAAAGTTTTCTGCTTTCCTGTCACGCTTGATATCCATACCAAGAATGTAACATCCCTGACCTGGGTTATGAGTCAACCCTAGGTGTTTTGCCTAAATATGTAATTAAATCTTTGTGATTAACTCTGAGCATGTAATTAAGTTTCTCAGAAACGTATATTTCAGTATTTGCTCCTTTTTATTTAAAGTTGTAGCATTGTTTTGATATACAAGGACTTATGTGCAATTTACCAAGTTAAAAAGGGATAGTTTGCAATTTTGCACATGTTGAGATGTTCATCTGATGTTGAGACATCATGAGAATCTCTTTGGCAAAGTTTGAGGGATTTCCCAAGCTAGAGCACCAAGGTGCAGCTGTGGAAGCAATCCCAGGGCTTGAAACCCTAATTTGGGGTAAAATGCAATTTACCCAAATGATGGGATGCAATTTGTAAAGAATGTCATCTAATGTATCTTTTTAGACTTTTGCCATCATTTAGAGAATAAATGATGAGGAATTCACCTCAATTGAGTTATCAAGTTAAGAAATAGGCTTTGTGATTGAATAATCAGGGTATATGTGCAATATCCCTTTAAGTATGAACTTTATTATTAGACTGTTCTTCCTTGCCTTCTTTTCTATAACTTAAGATAAGGTTTGTCCTTAGAATAAAGAGGAAGGGACGATCAAGTAAAGAAGGAGGGACCTAGTTGGAATTAAGGGAAACTTATGAACTAATGTTGAAAATCCTACCCCATGTATATAAGTTCTCCTTCCCTTAGTTGCAAGGGAACTCACCCTTCGTTCCCTTACTGTTTCATTTCACCAAAGACGATCAAGGACTGCCTTGGAGCTAAGGGGACGACCAAGGGGTGAAAGGTAGGTTTAAACCCCTCTTCTTGCCTAATTCCATGGTTAGAATTCGAATTCAAGGTCAGCTTCATGGCTAATTCTCGAAACCCTATCTTTCTAGCCGTCTCTTTTCATCCTTCCTTGGCGTTGTCACCTTGGCCAACCTGTGGGAACTCAAGGACGCCATTAGAGCTTGGAGCTTGAAAGCTTGGAGCTCAAGAAGAAAGCTTTAGGCGGGTTTTATAACTCTAAACCTATGCTTTACTATGTGCATCTTTATATGCGTTTTAATGATAGCTCTTAGTATTTCCCTACTTTTCCCTGCTATTTTGCAAGCAAACCCGTGGGATATCTGTACTGTTATTGAGCTAGAAGATGAAGGCGTGATTTCCAAGAAAAACCCACCGCTTTTCTTTTCCTTAAACGGTCCTAACAGTTTGCTCTCTCGGACTCAAGACCGCGAGGTGAGCAAACGGTCTCGAGACCGCGACAGGGCAAACGGTCTCAATACCGTTTGGCCCCATTGACCGAGCGTGGACCGTATAAGAAATCTGTTCCTTATTATATAGGCTAATTACCCTCAAAATTTGGGAGACTAACTCCAAATTAATCGGGAGATATGACCTTTTTAAGTCACAACTTTAAATGAATTAATTGCTGATTCTCAAACGGTCTGAAATTGCCTTTTTGGGCAAACGGTCTCAAGACCGTGTACGGTCGTTGACTAAGCGTTGACCGTATGAGATTACTGTTCAAAATTATGTTAATTAACAACTCACCAAGTTTGATGGTCTAATTCCAAACGGGCTAAGAGTTGAAGGGTGAATACTAGGACTAACCCTAGATAAAATCAGTACTGAAATTATGGTGACCTAATTAGGGTTTTTAGGGTTGATTGACCTAAACGGTCTCAAGACCGTTTGGGGGTCACCAAACGGTCTCAAGACCGCGAGGGAAATCAACCAAGACCGTTTGGAGGTCTGGGGTCAAGATTTGTTGACCAATTGAAGGTACTTTTACACCAAATTACATTGCAATTAAATATTGACATGATCATCAACTCAATGGGTCAGACCTTGATGAATTTGCACTAGAATCCAAAATTTTGGATGGGCAAATGGTCTCAAGACCGTTTGGAACTCATCCAAACGGTCTCAAGACCGAGAGGAAAATCACCCAAGACCGTTTGAAGGTCTAGGGTTGAGTAATTTGACCAATTGAGGACCCAATTGCAAATAAGTTATCAATTTAATCAAAATTCTGTTTTGTGGTTCAATCATGGTTCAACCCCTATAAAATCACCTTAGACTTTGATGAAATCTTGGGAAAACGGTCTCAATACCATGTGGGGTCCACCCACATGACCTCAAGACCGTTTGGGCCAAGTTTGGGCCCAATTGGAGCTCAATTGAAGGGTTCAACCTTGTGTTGATGCACACTGTTGAGTGTTGATGGGTGAACATTGATAGACCCTAATTGAATCGATTTCAACCATAATTGGTTAACTATTATGAGTCAATTGAATGACCAAGTGATCAAGCATAACCTTAATTGACTAAATCCATAAGTGGTCAACATAGATTTGACCATTTGAGGGCTTCAACATGGGTTGACATTATCGGTTGCACCTTTGAGCCTTGTTGAAGGACCAAGCGGCTGAGACCATGAGAGCCTCGCGGTCTCAAGACCGTGAGAGGGCTCGCGGTCTCAAGACCGTGAGGGGGCTCACGGTCTCAAGACCGAGAGGAGGCTCGCGGTCTCAAGACCGTGAAGGGCCTCGCGGTCCTGAGGTCAAAGAAGGGCAAACGGTCTTCACGACCTCGCGGTCTCAACTCAAATTGGTCTTCGCGGTCTCAACTTTAACTTGGACCAATGGGAGGCTTCGCGGTCTTGAACCCTTGAAGAGGCTCACGGTCTTGAAGCCTAAGGGGCTCGCGGTCTTGGAGCTAGAAATAGGCTCGCGGTCTTGGAGGGTCAAAGTGGGCAAACGGTCAACACTTTCAAGCGATCTCAATTCAATTAATGATTAATGATTGGAATTAATCAATGTGACTCAAGGTTGACCACATTCAATCATTTGATGATGTAAATGGTTCAATGTTACCCAAATCAAACCCTAATGATAATCTAGGATAGTAAGGGGTTATTTGACCAAGGTTTTTGACTATGATAATGATCAATGGGGTGAATTACCAAATTACCCCTGAAGGGTCAATTGAGTTATACCTTGCTCAATTCAAACTCTAATTTCATGAGAAATGATGTTTTTAGTCATAATGATTCTATCCAACTTGATCTAGTCTAATGTTATCATCAACCATTAGTATGATGAAAGAGAGAGTACTCTAGAAAGAGAAAGTACCCTAGAGAGAGAAAGTAACTCTAATCACATAATGGTGATGCTTTTGGCTATGTTAGCCTATGATGACTCAATCTAACCTGTTTTAGAGTGATGTTGACATCACCTAACATTATGATGAGAGAGAAAGTACTTCTAGAGAGAGAAAGTACTTCTAGAGAGAGAAAGTACCCTTTTTAAGTGGAAAACTCAAGTAAAGCATCTCCAATGCACATAAGTGAGCATAATTAGGGTATGGTCCACCTGTGTGAGATCATAGAAACCCTAATTATCATAAATGATGAACCTTTAACTAATCCAAGAGTATCAATGAAGATGTTACTCATACATGATGATGTTATGAGTTTAATTCACCTTGATGTGAATAGTAAACCCTAATTCAAGGGTGATGACATGTAATGTGAATAGTAAAACCTAATTCAAGGGTAATGACATGCTTTTGAGCAATAAACTCTATTTGAATAGAATTAAAGATTTAACTCTTATGACAAAAGTAGGAAGTACATTCCTTATTGTTGTATTACCTTTATCAGATGTATTAACCATGCATGTTCTGATATGAAGGTAATCATATCCAGGTATGGATGTTGATGTTATATTCATTGAAGGCATGTTGTTAGTCTTATGAATAAGTAATGTAATCTGATGCCTTGCCAGTGGCATCCTATGCTGATACTGGGCTATGAGAGCCATGAATACCATCAAGGTCATGCCTTAGAGATGACTTGTGATGAGGATAATGAGAAATGATGATTGATATGAGTTAGGCTTGTTACATTTAGTATTCTTCTTTTATAGCTGCTATGCTATTGTTATTGTTTGAAGGACAATGTATGCTGTTAAAGAATACTGAATGTACCTAACTAATCAAGTATAATGTAGAGCCCTGATCATAGATCCATCATTGTCAGAAATTAAGTGATGGTGAAACAGGTTTTCCTTAGGGAACTGCTGGAGCACATACTTTTGAGTATGTGGGGTACATGGATGTGTAGAACCTTACATCCTAGTGTAGGAAAGTGATGTAGATGTGTAATCCATCCATCCTTCACTATAGTTCCATACCGTATCAGTGGTAGGTAAACATGAAACCTCCTGATGACGAAGACAGCACAGATATCCGTATCAGTGGTAGGTAAATATGAAACCTCCTGATGACGAAGAGAGTACAGAACGCCACTGTGACTCTAGAATAGCGAAGGACCAGTTTACCCTGGTGAGCTATAATAGTAGAGACACGAGATGTCCTACAAGTGATCCTCTTACTGACTGAGGAAGGTGAAGGTCATGAGAATCCGGCTCTCTTAATGACCTATGTATGATACTGATGCGGCTTCTCAGCGATCAGTTGGAGTTTGAGTGGTAAGCCTCATCTCCACAGGGCATAATGTTGTTTGTAAAACATAATCAACCATGTAGTATAACTTGTTAGAGATGACTCCAAGTTAGTTGGTTGATGTTACATTGCAATAATGTTGATATTCTCCATATCTCCTAAATTGTAGAGATCTTGTTATAACTGCAACTGCTATAGAATGCTTTGAAGGCTTTACTGTTTAAGATATTCTTTGATGTTATAATAAAGCTTCTGGCGAAGAGTTATAACTCTCGCTGGGACAATTATGTATAATTGTCTCACCCCGTAGACTTCAACTTTTTAGGTGGACGTCGGAGACGAAGGAACCAGCCTACAGGTGATCAGTCTCAGCAGCAGCAGCACCAGGGGCAGCAGTAATCTCAGGTGGAGATTTGTCCTGCCATGTGGTGTAGTTAGAGTCAGTCCTATGTGTCCTCTGTACTCTCAGGTCTTGGAGTCTTGTGTTATGTGATCTTGAGATTTTGTATCTTGATGTATATAATTACTCAAGAAGTAATTATCCTGAGATGTAAACAGTTACCTCTCTTTATGAAAGGAGTTTTTATGGATACAAGTTCTTATCTCGAAAAGTTTTAGTTTCCCGTGATTTTTGTCTTCCGCTGATTACCGATTTGCTTCCGCTAAGTTTTAATCGTGTTTATGTCATGGTTTGGAGATCAGAGCCCACAATTAGTGGTATCAGAGCTCCAGGTTCAGTTGAGTCTACAGAGGCATAGGACTTAGGATGTTGAGTCTACCTTTAGTACTCCTTTCTTATCTAATAGAATCTTCTGCTCCTCAGGAGAAGAAGATACATAAGAATGTCAGAACATCACGATGAGCACGTGGCAGAAAGTAGTGCTAGTGCACCTCGAGGCGGTGCAAGAGTTCCGAGAATAGAACAACCTGCACCTGAGTCGCCAAGAGGGCCACCCCAGTTCGACCCAGCTAACATGAGTGATCCAGCTATACAGACGATGTTCGGGCAGTTCATGACTGCCATGACACATATAACCGATAGGATGCCCATTCCTACACCTAGGGCACCTATCCAGCCCGAAGCACAAGGTATCAGTAAGACATTCGAACGACTTCGTCGTGTCGGAGCTACTGAGTACTTCGGAACTGCCGACCCTGCAGATGCTGACTTATGGTTGACAGAGTTGGAGAAGGCTTTCAGGATTCTTATGATTCCGGAAGCTGAGAAGGTTAGACATGCTGTTTATCTTCTCAAAGGCAGTGCTGGTCACTGGTGGAACATGGAAGAGCAGAAGAGACCTGGAGTAGAGTTCTCATGGGAAGAGTTTCGTCGGGAATTCATCAATAGATATTTTCCAAAGACCTTCCTAGATGAGAAGATCTCTCAGTTTGAGAAACTAAGGCAGGGTATGATGAACATTAGTGAGTATGAAGCTAAGTTCATGGAGTTATTGCGGTTCTGTCCGCACATGGCTTCTACGGATGAGGAAAGAATCAGAAGATTCGAGAAGGGTTTGAATTCTGATATGTCAACCCCTGTGTCTGCCTTAGAAAACAGAGAGAGATTCTCTACCTTCGTTGAGTCAGTCCGAAGGATAGAGAGATCTGTGGTTGAGAAAAGACAAACCCATAAAAGATATCCACAGTTCCAGGGTTCTTCATCTAGGGATTCCAAGAAACCTAGATTCTCTGCACCTAACCCTCCACCACCCAGATCGAGTTTTCAAACTCAATGGACACCAAGTAGAGGTAGAGGACGGAGTCAACCGCTTCAAGGGACGCACAGTTCTGCATCAGTGTCAGTTACTGGACCACCCAGACCACAACAACAGGAGAAGAGTTGCTACAACTGTGGTAAGGTGGGACACTTGATGAAGGATTGCCGTTCTAGGCCTGTCGGTGTGACACAACAACCTTCGAGACAGAATCAAAAGGGATCTCAGAATAGACAACATCAAGGAGCAGCTCGAGGACGTGGACAAGCGTCTCAAGCTGGATCATCAGCACCACCTCAACACCAGGCGACTGCGAGGTTCTATGCTATGAACCCACCTGAGGCAGTGGTCAATCCACGGGTAGTGGCAGGTCAGATGAAACTTTTATATTCTGATATGTCTATATCCTGTGATGTATCTGTTCTGATTGATCCGGGTGCTACGCACTCTTTCATCACTCGTGAAATGATTCGTAACTGCAATGTGACTGTTAGTCATAGAGCAGATAGTTTGTTGTTAGAGACTCCGTTGAGTGGGTCTGCCGTTTTGCAGGAGGTATGTTCTCCCTGCATCCTTTTCTTTTCTGACCATCGCATTCAAGTGGACCTTATACCACTTGATATGCAGGGGTTTGATATAATCCTTGGGATGGATACCTTAGAAAGGTATAGAGTTATCTTGGATTGTGAGTCCAAGTTGGCTGTGTTTGCTGATGAAAGCAGCACATGGATCTTTCAAGGTGAAAGAAAGATTCTGCCCACCTGTCTTGTGTCAGCTATGGTTGCTGATAAGCTGTTGAGGCAAGGATGTTATGCCTTCTTAGCCCATGTGGTAGATGTTACCAGGGAAAGTTCCAATCCTGCCGAAGTTCCCATAGTCAGGGAATTCGAGGATGTGTTTCCTGAAGAACTTCCTGGTATACCACCACCTCGGGAGATTGATTTTGAAATTAATCTGATCCCAGATACAAAACCCATAGCTCAAACTCCGTATAGGATGGCGCCTGCCGAGATGGTAGAACTCAAGAAACAGCTTCAAGAGCTACTTGAGAGAGGTTTTATCCGACCGAGTACTTCACCTTGGGGTGCTCCGGTCTTGTTTGTTAAAAAGAAAGATGGGTCAATGCGGTTGTGCATCGACTATAGACAACTCAATAAAGTGACAATAAAGAATAAGTATCCTCTGCCGAGGATTGATGATCTCTTTGACCAGTTGCGTCGTGCAACAGTGTTTTCAAAGATAGACTTGAGGTCTGGATATCACCAACTTCGTATTAAGGATAGTGACATATCCAAGTCTGCCTTTAGGACAAGATATGGTCACTATGAGTTCACGGTTATGTCGTTTGGACTAACCAATGCACCAGCTGCATTTATGGAACTCATGAATAGAGTTTTTCGACCTTTCCTTGATCAGTGTGGTGTCGTCTTCATAGATGACATACTGATTTATAGTAAAGATGCTCAGCAGCATGAGCAGCATCTTCGCCAAGCTTTGACCTTGCTAAGAGAACATAAGTTGTATGCTAAGTTTAGCAAGTGTGAGTTCTGGCTGCCGGAGGTATCTTTTCTTGGACATGTAATATCCGCCTTGGGAATTCGTGTTGACCCTACAAAGGTAGAATATGTTCTACAATGGGAACAACCGAAGACACCGACGGAAATTCGAAGTTTCTTGGGGTTAGCTGGCTATTATCGAAGGTTCATTAAGAACTTTAGTTCTATAGCTTTACCTTTGACCAAGTTAACCCGGAAAGATGTTCCTTTTTCTTGGAGTGATAAGTGTCAACAATCTTTCCAGTTACTGAAGGAGAGGTTGACAAGTGCACCTGTATTAGTGCTACCTGAACAAGGAAAAGGATATGTAGTTTTCTGTGATGCTTCCAAGAACGGACTAGGATGTGTGTTGATGCAGGATAAACAAGTGATTTCTTTTGCTTCCCGACAGCTTAAGAAACACGAGGAGAATTATCCAACACACGATCTGGAGTTAGCAGCTGTGGTTCATGCTTTGAAGATCTGGAGACATTATCTCTACGGAGAGACATTCCAGATTTTCACAGACCACAAAAACCTTAAGTATATCTTCTCTCAGCATGAGCTCAACATGAGGCAACGTCGCTGGATGGAGTTAATCAAGGACTATGACTGTACAATTGATTACCATCCAGGTTAGGCCAATGTTGTTGCAGATGCCTTGAGTAGGAAATCAGCAACATCAACCATGAATAGAGCACAACTAAAATCTTTAGTATGCTCTAGAAGAGATATGCTTATCTCTTTAAGGCAAGACAATGTACAGTTGAAGGTGTCATTGCTAGCCGGTTTGTTAGCTGAGATGCATATTAAACCTACCCTAAGAGAGCAGATTAAAGAAGCACAGCTAGATGATGCTGCAGTTCAACATATAAGATCTGAGTATGGAAACGAGAAGCAAGATGGGTTTCATGACTCAAAAGATCAAGTAGCTTGTTATAATGGAAGAATGATAGTGCCGGATGTGGACAACTTAAGGAAGTTAGTCATGGAAGAAGCCCATTCTTCCATGTATGCTATGCATCCAGGGAGCACCAAGATGTATCGGAATTTGAAGGATCTGTATTGGTGGCCTGGGATGAAGAAGGACGTTGCAGAGTTTGTTCTGAGGTGTCCTGTGTGTCAGCAAGTTAAAGCTGAACACCAGAAGCCTGCAGGGACAATGCAACCTTTACCCATATCACAGTGGAAGTGGGACCATGTGACCATGGACTTTGTTGTTGGCCTACCCAGGACAAGCAAAGGACATGATTCCATTTGGGTAATTGTTGATAGGTTGACTAAGACAACACATTTCTTACCTGTCAAAACAACCTATTCTGCTGAAAGGTTATCAGAGTTGTATGTTCAAGAGATAGTGCGTTTGCACGGAGTTCCTGTCACAATAGTTTCAGACAGAGGTCCTCAGTTTACAAGTCGTTTTTGGGAACAGTTGCACAGTGCCTTAGGCACTAAACTGAGGTTTAGTACGGCCTTTCATCCACAGACTGATGGACAGTCAGAAAGGACCATACAAACCTTAGAAGATCTGTTGAGAGCATGTGTTCTCCAGTTCACCGGAAGTTGGGATCTACACCTAAGCTTGATAGAGTTTGCCTATAACAATAGCTATCAGCATAGTATTGATATGGCACCTTATGAAGCCTTATATGGTAGACGTTGTAGATCACCCTTGTGTTGGTTTGAGACTGGTGAGCACCAGTTGTTAGGTCCTGACCTGGTGCAGAAAACCACAGAAAAGATTAAAGTTATACAACATAAGATTAAGACTGCTCAGGATAGGCAGAAATCTTATGCTGACAAACGTCGTAGACCCTTAGAGTTCCAGGTTGGAGACAGAGTGTATCTTAAGGTCTCACCTTGGAAAGGGGTCCTTCGTTTTGGAAGGAAGGGGAAGTTAGCTCCTAGATATATGGGGCCTTATCCAATCATTGAACGGATTGGAAAGGTAGCATATAAACTAGAGCTTCCCCCAGAATTACAGAGGTTACATCCTGTGTTTCACATTTCTATGTTGAAGAAATGTCACCCAGACACCGAGTCAGTTCTACAACCTATGGAGGTAGAATTGAATGATGACATATCCTATGAGGAGGGACCAGTGTCAATCCTTGATAAACGAATTAAAAAGTTAAAGAAGAAAGATATAAGTCTTGTGAAAGTCCTCTGGAACCATCGTGGCATTGAAGAAGCCACTTGGGAGTTAGAGGATGAGATGAGAAGGAAGTATCCTGCCCTTTTCTCTTAGTATGTTTTATCGATTTCGGGGACAAAATCCTTGTAAGGGGTGGATAATTTGTAACATCCCTGACCTGGGTTATGAGTCAACCCTAGGTGTTTTGCCTAAATATGTAATTAAATCTTTGTGATTAACTCTGAGCATGTAATTAAGTTTCTCAGAAACGTATATTTCAGTATTTGCTCCTTTTTATTTAAAGTTGTAGCATTGTTTTGATATACAGGGACTTATGTGCAATTTACCCAGTTAAAAAGGGATAGTTTGCAATTTTGCACATGTTGAGATGTTCATCTGATGTTGAGACATCATGAGAATCTCTTTGGCAAAGTTTGAGGGATTTCCCAAGCTAGAGCACCAAGGTGCAGCTGTGGAAGCAATCCCAGGGCTTGAAACCCTAATTTGGGGTAAAATGCAATTTACCCAAATGATGGGATGCAATTTGTAAAGAATGTCATCTAATGTATCTTTTTAGACTTTTGCCATCATTTAGAGAATAAATGATGAGGAATTCACCTCAATTGAGTTATCAAGTTAAGAAATAGGTTTTGTGATTGAATAATCAGGGTATATGTGCAATATCCCTTTAAGTATGAACTTTATTATTAGACTGTTCTTCCTTGCCTTAAGATAAGGTTTGTCCTTAGAATAAAGAGGAAGGGACGATCAAGTAAATAAGGAGGGACCTAGTTGGAATTAAGGGAAACTTATGAACTAATGTTGAAAATCCTACCCCATGTATATAAGTTCTCCTTCCCTTAGTTGCAAGGGAACTCACCCTTCGTTCCCTTACTGTTTCATTTCACCAAAGACGATCAAGGACTGCCTTGGAGCTAAGGGGACGACCAAGGGGTGCAAGGTAGGTTTAAACCCCTCTTCTTGCCTAATTCCATGGTTAGAATTCGAATTCAAGGTCAGCTTCATGGCTAATTCTCGAAACCCTATCTTTCTAGCCGTCTCTTTTCATCCTTCCTTGGCGTTTTCACCTTGGCCAACCTGTGGGAACTCAAGGACGCCATTAGAGCTTGGAGCTTGAAAGCTTGGAGCTCAAGAAGAAAGCTTTAGGCGGGTTTTATAACTCTAAACCTATGCTTTACTATGTGCATCTTTATATGCGTTTTAATGATAGCTCTTAGTATTTCCCTACTTTTCCCTGCTATTTTGCAAGCAAACCCGTGGGATATCTGTACTGTTCTTGAGCTAGAATATGAAGGCGTGATTTCCAAGAAAAACCCACCGCTTTTCTTTTCCTTAAACGGTCCTAACAGTTTGCTCTCTCGGACTCAAGACCGCGAGGTGAGCAAACGGTCTCGAGACCGCGACAGGGCAAACGGTCTCAATACCGTTTGGCCCCGTTGACCGAGCATGGACCGTATAAGAAATCTGTTCCTTATTATATAGGCTAATTACCCTCAACATTTGGGAGACTAACTCCAAAGGAATCGGGAGATATGACCTTTTTAAGTCACAACTTTAAATGAATTAATTGCTGATTCTCAAACGGTCTGAAATTGCCGTTTTGGGCAAACGGTCTCAAGACCGTGTAAGGTCGTTGACTAAGCGTTGAACGTATGAGATTACTGTTCCAAATTATGTTAATTAACAACTCACCAAGTTTGATGGTCTAATTCCAAACGGGCTAAGAGTTGAAGGGTGAATACTAGGGCTAACCCTAGATAAAATCAGTACTGAAATTATGGTGACCTAATTAGGGTTTTTAGGGTTGATTGACCTAAATGGTCTCAAGACCGTTTGGGGGTCACCAAACGGTCTCAAGACCACGAGGGCAATCAACCAAGACCGTTTGGAGGTCTGGGGTCAAGATTTGTTGACCAATTGAAGGTACTTTTACACCAAATTACATTGCAATTAAATATTGACATGATCATCAACTCAATGGGTCAGACCTTGATGAATTTGCACTAGAATCCAAAATTTTGGATGGGCAAACGGTCTCAAGACCGTTTGGAACTCATCCAAACGGTCTCAAGACCGAGAGGACAATCACCCAAGACCGTTTGAAGGTCTAGGGTTGAGTAATTTGACCAATTGAGGACCCAATTGCAAATAAGTTATCAATTTAATCAAAATTCTGTTTTGTGGTTCAATCATGGTTCAACCCCTATCAAATCACCTTAGACTTTGATGAAATCTTGGACAAACGGTCTCAATACCATGTGGGGTCCACCCACATGACCTCAAGACCGTTTGGGCCAAGTTTGGGCCCAATTGGAGCTCAATTGAAGGGTTCAACCTTGTGTTGATGCACACTGTTGAGTGTTGATGGGTGAACATTGATAGACCCTAATTGAATCGATTTCAACCATAATTGGTTAACTATTATGAGTCAATTGAATGACCAAGTGATCAAGCATAACCTTAATTGACTAAATCCATAAGTGGTAAACATAGATTTGACCATTTGAGGGCTTCAACATGGGTTGACATTATCGGTTGCACCTTTGAGCCTTGTTGAAGGACCAAGCGGCTGAGACCATGAGAGCCTCGCGGTCTCAAGACCGTGAGAGGGCTCGCGGTCTCAAGACCGTGAGGGGGCTCACGGTCTCAAGACCGAGAGGAGGCTCGCGGTCTCAAGACCGCGAAGGGCCTCGCGGTCCTGAGGTCAAAGAAGGGCAAACGGTCTTCACGACCCTCGCGGTCTCAACTCAAATTGGTCTTCGCGGTCTCAACTTTAACTTGGACCAATGGGAGGCTTCGCGGTCTTGAACCCTTGAAGAGGCTCACGGTCTTGAAGCCTAAGGGGGCTCGCGGTCTTGGAGCTAGAAATAGGCTCGCGGTCTTGGAGGGTCAAAGTGGGCAAACGGTCAACACTTTCAAGCGATCTCAATTCAATTAATGATTAATGATTGGAATTAATCAATGTGACTCAAGGTTGACCACATTCAATCATTTGATGATGTAAATGGTTCAATGTTACCCAAATCAAACCCTAATGATAATCTAGGATAGTAAGGGGTTATTTGACCAAGGTTTTTGACTATGATAATGATCAATGGGGTGAATTACCAAATTACCCCTGAAGGGTCAATTGAGTTATACCTTGCTCAATTCAAACTCTAATTTCATGAGAAATGATGTTTTTAGTCATAATGATTCTATCCAACTTGATCTAGTCTAATGTTATCATCAACCATTAGTATGATGAAAGAGAGAGTACTCTAGAAAGAGAAAGTACCCTAGAGAGAGAAAGTAACTCTAATCACATAATGGTGATGCTTTTGGCTATGTTAGCCTATGATGACTCAATCTAACCTGTTTTAGAGTGATGTTGACATCACCTAACATTATGATGAGAGAGAAAGTACTTCTAGAGAGAGAAAGTACTTCTAGAGAGAGAAAGTACCCTTTTTAAGTGGAAAACTCAAGTAAAGCATCTCCAATGCACATAAGTGAGCATAATTAGGGTATGGTCCACCTGTGTGAGATCATAGAAACCCTAATTATCATAAATGATGAACCTTTAACTAATCCAAGAGTATCAATGAAGATGTTACTCATACATGATGATGTTATGAGTTTAATTCACCTTGATGTGAATAGTAAACCCTAATTCAAGGGTGATGACATGTAATGTGAATAGTAAAACCTAATTCAAGGGTAATGACATGCTTTTGAGCAATAAACTCTATTTGAATAGAATTAAAGATTTAACTCTTATGACAAAAGTAGGAAGTACATTCCTTATTGTTGTATTACCTTTATCAGATGTATTAACCATGCATGTTCTGATATGAAGGTAATCATATCCAGGTATGGATGTTGATGTTATATTCATTGAAGGCATGTTGTTAGTCTTATGAATAAGTAATGTAATCTGATGCCTTGCCAGTGGCATCCTATGCTGATACTGGGCTATGAGAGCCATGAATACCATCAAGGTCATGCCTTAGAGATGACTTGTGATGAGGATAATGAGAAATGATGATTGATATGAGTTAGGCTTGTTACATTTAGTATTCTTCTTTTATAGCTGCTATGCTATTGTTATTGTTTGAAGGACAATGTATGCTGTTAAAGAATACTGAATGTACCTAACTAATCAAGTATAATGTAGAGCCCTGATCATAGATCCATCATTGTCAGAAATTAAGTGATGGTGAAATAGGTTTTCCTTAGGGAACTCCTGGAGCACATACTTTTGAGTATGTGGGGTACATGGATGTGTAGAACCTTACATCCTAGTGTAGGAAAGTGATGTAGATGTGTAATCCATCCATCCTTCACTATAGTTCCATACCGTATCAGTGGTAGGTAAACATGAAACCTCCTGATGACGAAGACAGCACAGATATCCGTATCAGTGGTAGGTAAATATGAAACCTCCTGATGACGAAGAGAGTACAGAACGCCACTGTGACTCTAGAATAGCGAAGGACCAGTTTACCCTGGTGAGCTATAATAGTAGAGACACGAGATGTCCTACAAGTGATCCTCTTACTGACTGAGGAAGGTGAAGGTCATGAGAATCCGGCTCTCTTAATGACCTATGTATGATACTGATGCGGCTTCTCAGCGATCAGTTGGAGTTTGAGTGGTAAGCCTCATCTCCACAGGGCATAATGTTGTTTGTAAAACATAATCAACCATGTAGTATAACTTGTTAGAGATGACTCCAAGTTAGTTGGTTGATGTTACATTGCAATAATGTTGATATTCTCCATATCTCCTAAATTGTAGAGATCTTGTTATAACTGCAACTGCTATAGAATGCTTTGAAGGCTTTACTGTTTAAGATATTCTTTGATGTTATAATAAAGCTTCTGGCGAAGAGTTATAACTCTCGCTGGGACAATTATGTATAATTGTCTCACCCCGTAGACTTCAACTTTTTAGGTGGACGTCGGAGACGAAGGAACCAGCCTACAGGTGATCAGTCTCAGCAGCAGCAGCACCAGGGGCAGCAGTAATCTCAGGTGGAGATTTGTCCTGCCATGTGGTGTAGTTAGAGTCAGTCCTATGTGTCCTCTGTACTCTCAGGTCTTGGAGTCTTGTGTTATGTGATCTTGAGATTTTGTATCTTGATGTATATAATTACTCAAGAAGTAATTATCCTGAGATGTAAACAGTTACCTCTCTTTATGAAAGGAGTTTTTATGGATACAAGTTCTTATCTCGAAAAGTTTTAGTTTCCCGTGATTTTTGTCTTCCGCTGATTACCGATTTGCTTCCGCTAAGTTTTAATCGTGTTTATGTCATGGTTTGGAGATCAGAGCCCACAAAGAATCTGTCTGGCTGGTCCCAAGTCTTTCATGTCAAAAGACTTAAACAATTCCTTCTTCAGCTTGGCAATCATCTGAGCATCCTTGCCACAACCAACATATCATCCACATAAAGCAAGAGAATAGTAAAACTATCACCTAAAAATCTCCTGAAGTAAACACATTGATCTGCCTCTGTCCTATGGTAACCTTGCTTCAGCATGAAAGCATCAAACTTTTTGTACCACTACCTTGATGCTTGTTTCAGCCCATAGAGACTTTTCTTTAATCTGCAAACCATGTGTTCTTTGCCTTTCACTGCAAATCCTTCATGTTGCTGCATATAAATCTCTTCCTCTAGCTCACCATGGAGGAAGGCTGTCTTCATATCAAGCTGCTCAATATCAAGGTCCAAGCTAGCTGCCCAACCTAAAACTATGTGAATGGAAGCCTAAATTGCCTTGCCCAAAGCCTTTCACCACATTTCTAGCTTTGTATCTCACAGTGTTATCACTCCCATCTTTCTTTATCTTGAAGACCCACTTGTTCTTTAATGCTTTTCTACCTTCAGGAAATTTGCATAACTCATAAGTATCATTTTTCTTCAATGAGTTCATCTCATCTTGCATTGCATGCAGCCACTTATCTTTTTCTTGATGAGACTTTGCTTCCTCGTAGCTTTCTGGCTCTCCCTCTTCTATGATCAATGGCCATTCTGAATCAGAATATTTAGTAGACGCCCTTTTCTCTCTAGTAGACCTCCTCAGTTGTGAACCTGCTGGATCTACTGGTTGAGGTTGCTCCCCCTACTCAAGAACGTCCTCATCATGGACTCTATTTGTACCACGATCATCCTTTGCCATATCATCATGTGGTATCTCATCATCCTCAACATGGTTTGCATTAGCATTCTGCTGGACTGGAGAGGGAACTGACACATCAATCACATTATCATCTTTTACATGCTCAGGCTCTATCATCACTGTATCAAAAAACATCTGGTCCTTAATGAAAATCACATCTCTAGATTTGATTATCTTCTTCTTATATGGGTTCCAAAGCTTGTATCCAAACTGCTCGTCGCCATAGCCAACAAAAATACAAGGAATAGATTTGTCATCAAGCTTCTACCTCTGCTCCTTAGAAATATGTGCAAATGCCTTGCACCCAAAAACTCTAAGGTGAGAATAAGAAGCTGGCTTCCCTATCCACACACTCTCTGGAGTGTCAAAATCCAAAGGAACCAATGGTGACCTGTAAATCAAGTAGCAAGCAGTGTTTATAGCCTCTGCCCAAAACTCCTTAGGTAGATTTACATTCTTCATCATGCATCTGACTCGCTCCATAACGGTTCTACTTATTCTTTTAGTCAAACCATTGTGTTGTGTTTTACTGGGAACAATCTTCTCATTCTGTATGCCAGATCCTTCATAGTAAGACCTGAACTCTTTGGAAGTATACTCACCTCCATTTTCAGAACGATGACACTTGAGCTTTTTACCCTCTCCCTTTCAACCATGGCATGAAACTTCTTGAAAGCATCAAAGACTTGATCTTTCCTCTACAAACAGTATACCCACACTTTTCTAGACACGTCATCAATAAAAGTAACAAAGAATCTACTTCCACCCAAGGAGTTAACTTCCATAGGACCACAAACATCAGAATAGATCTTGTCTTACACATTAGACTTCTTCTCACATTGAGCACTGAACTAGACTCTTTTTTTGCTTCCCAAGCAAACAACTTTCACAGGAGTCAAGAATCACATTCTAACTGCAGGGGATTAAAATTTTCTTTGCAAGCACCTGTAAGCCTTTCTCACTCATGTTTCCAAGCTGCTTATGTCATAAATATGGAGAACTAGAGATGTCCACAACATTGACACTGTCAGTGAAAACCTTTATATTCATCCTATACAAAGTGCAACAAACTTTTCCTCTAGCCATGACCAACTGTCCTTTGGTAAAAAAAGTTTTTAAGTCACCAAAATGATATATAAAGCTCTAAATTTCGATATCATAGCCATAAATGATGTTATAATCAACTTCAGGAATATGTCTAACATTCTTCTGTAAGATGGTATAACCAACTCGGTTTCAATGCACACCTGACCAATCCCATGAATCTTTGCATAGCTTTTAGTAGCTATCTTCGTCATTCCAAAGTTCCCAGATGATAACCTCCTATTTTGTGATGTTATCTTAGTAATTTTCCTCAGTTTTCCACACTCTTTCTCAGATAAATTAAATAGAATCCTTAACTTTCCTCTTTTATTACAAATATATTATTAGATTAACTTTTCTACTTTTTAATTACAGAAAAAGACAAAAAAAAATCACAAAAGCCTCACACGGTCTCAAGACCGCATGAAGACAACCGGTCCCGAGACCGCATGGAGTCACACGGTCTCAAGACCACATGAAGCCAACCGGTCCCGAGACCGCATGGAGTCACACGGTCTCAAGACCGCATGAAGCCAACCGGTCCCGAGACCGCATGGAGTCACACGGTCTCAAGACCGCATGAAGCCAACCGGTACCGAGACCGCATGGAGTCACACGGTCTCAAGACCGCATGAAGCCAACCGGTCCCGAGACCGCATGGAGTCACACGGTCTCAAGACCGCATGAAGCAAACCGGTCCCGAGACCGCATGAAGCCAACTGGTCCCGAGACCGCATGGAGTCACACGGTCTCAAGACCGCATGAAGCCAACCGATCTCAAGATCGCATGGAGTCAAACGAACGCATGGAGTCAAATGGTCTCAGGGTCCAAACGGTCTCAGAGTCCAAACGGTCTCAGGGTTCAAACGGTCTCAGAGTCCAAACGGTCTCAGGGTCCAAACGGTCTTCAAGACCGTTTGACCCAAAACTGCCCAAACCGTTTGGACTTCACTTAATGCCTATAAATAAGACCCAAGGGGTCCTCCCAAGACATCAAGTTTTCAGACGCCCAGAGGCTGCCTCTTCTAATCCAGAGCTATTCCATCCTCCATCCTCCGCCCAAAGGCTGCCGGTCTGAGAACCACACTCCATCCTGAAGTTGCTTTCTCTCTCATCACCAAAGAAGGTGGGAAGAGGAGACCTCATCATCGAGCAACCTGTGAAGCGTGAAGATTGTCATTCTCTCTCTTTCCAAGGGGTTGACTTTCCTCTCTCCTTTGTGGGGATGACGTTCTCTCTCTCTCTCTTCTCGCCTCCTTCTTGGTCTTTGCTATGAGCGAGTAGTCTCATTCACTAGGGTGCGAGGAGTAGCCCCGCTACCCATGTTTTCATTTCACGTAATGTAATCCATATTTTGCAATAGAGATATACTTTCCTTTCAGTTCGACATCAATCGTTTAACGAATGCTTGTTGCTTGATCACCAACTTGTGTTATCTTTTATCTTTTAGTATGAATTGTCTACGTTTGTACTATTAGATTCAAATCTCGATTGAATGTAGCTTCTTGATGCATGTACCCACCATGCATCTGTTTCAGTATCTAGGAGTGTTTTTCAAGAAGTGCAGTAAACTCACTTCCATTGTTGTACTTTCATACTATGAAATGGAATCAGTTGACATATGAAAGTACAACCTTGATAAGTCGAGGAACACACTTTGCGAAGGGAATGATGTAAAGTAGGTGACCATTCGCTCGGGGATGGCTGGCATTGCAACATTCCCACACTTCTCATAGTTAGTTCTCCGGAAGGAAACTAAACCTACAAAGATACTAACTGATTAGACTCTTATTGCAGGTTATGTTTTTATGTTGCATGTTTTGATCCATGCGTAGTGGTGGTGAAAACCGATCACACCCTAGTGGTTTCTTATCATTGTTAACAATCTTAGGTTTACTTCCTCGCTTTTACTTTAGTTGCACTTAGTTTAAAACAACCAAATCAAACCTTTGAACTAAATATCAACTATTAAGGGGTTAAGTGAAATTCTAACGTTTTCCATCTTGTTGCTGCCAACAAGACCGTTGTCCTGAGGATTCGACCCTTAACTATACTACGATAAGACTTCCACGTATCTTAGCATACGTGGGTGGAGTTTTAACCTAGTATAAGCAAGGCTAAACCTAAAGACTTACTATCTTTAGGATTTTTAGTGGTGCACGCAATTCCACGCGAGTGGAAGCTCCATCAAAAATTGACGTCGTTGTCAGGAACAACGGAACGTTTTCATTTCATTTACCTTCTTATTAGTTGATTAGGGTTTTTCACTTTTCTTTAAACATTACTCCAAACCTTCTTGATTTCATCACACCTTCCGCATCATCTAATAAGTGTTTTTCTTCCTCTACTCAGGTAGAAAACGTGTATGCAACCATCGCATAATCTCGGATTCTCCCCTGATCCAGAGTACGACTCTGAGGTAGAGAGAAGCTTCCACCGCCGCATCAGACTTAACCGCCAAAGAGTCAGGCATATGGCTGCAGATCAACGACAAGCTGCGTTAGTTATGGAAAGGGTCAACGCTGCCATAGCCGCTCAGAGAGCACAACTCATTGTTGACACTCGTGCTCAAATCCAAGCGGAGATCCGAGCTGAAGAACAAGCTCGCATCCGAGCTGAAAACGAAGCTTCCAGTTAGAGCTAAGGAACAAGCAACTGTGAGACTATGTCGTCCCAAAGAACTATGAAGATAATCACCCAGTCTGGCCACCAATCATCAACATACCCCATTTTGAGATCCGAATACAATGGATTCAAATCATGCAGGGTATTTCATTTTCCGGTAGTTTTGGAGACGATTGCATGGATCACTTGAAGAGATTCAAGGCACTTTGCCGACTTGTCCCACAAGCCGGAGTTGTCTTCGACGCAATAATGCTACATCTTTTTCACTTCACTCTATCTGGAAGGGCTTTGAGTTGGTATAACTCTCTTGATAGGGAGTCAATCATCACCACCTGGGCTCCCTTGGAAGAAAAGTTCCTGAAGAAGTTCTTCCCTCCTTCATTGACCTACAAAATTAGGGGACAGATTAACCACTTTGCCCAACTTCCTAGAGAAACGCTCACAGAAGCATGGGAAAGATTCAAGGAGCTGCTAATGAAGTGCCCCCATCACGGTATCTCCCAAAATCAATTGATAGAAACATTCTATAGGGGGGTGAGTGATGATATCAAACAATTTCTGGATTCCTCATCTGGAGGAAATTTTATGAGGAAGAACTACGAAGATGCTTGGAAAATCGTTACTCTTGGAGCTGAGAACCAATCCAATTGGGGAGGATCATCTGGTAAAGGAGTCCTCAAAGTTTATAAAGATGAGGAATCAATGGAAATGAAGGCTATTGCTGAAGCTTTAAAGACTATAGCTCACAAACAGTAGGCACTTGAAACTTCATTTGGAGAATATGATAAGAAGAAAAACCCCCAAGTCCAGCAAGTTAAAGAAGCTACAGGAACTTGTGAAGCCTGTCACGCATCTGATCACCCCACGCTGTCATGTGGGTTACTTTATAATGTAATGATGGATATGCAACCACCACAATAACAATATGAACCAATTATCGAACAACCTGAAGATCAGATGCCCGAACAAGTTAATTCCATTCATTCCATACCGGGACAAGTTTATTATAATCCAAGTCAACCAAGAAACCACCCCGGGTTTCAATATGGGAATCCTGCGGGGACTGCCAATCCGCAGCACCAAACACAAGGCAGATCTTCTAATAGATTACCACCAGGATTTCAAAGCAAATTTAACCAAAATCAAGGGAACTTTAGAAATAACCTACCCAGATCCAACTACCAAAGGAATCCCTCTGCTTACTATCAATACACCCATCCTCCTTTACACCCAAAATTACCCCCTCAGCTGCAGCAATCGCAGCAGCCTCAATTAGCACCACCTCCACAACAGCCACATCAAGGACAACAACAATTTCAACAGAAAAATATCCCTTCCCAGCCCACTGATGAGATAACTATGATTAGGCAGATGTTACAATCGCAAC
The DNA here is from genome assembly GCA_963693085.1 of Alisma plantago-aquatica. Taxonomy (NCBI): domain Eukaryota; kingdom Viridiplantae; phylum Streptophyta; class Magnoliopsida; order Alismatales; family Alismataceae; genus Alisma; species Alisma plantago-aquatica. Next base: position 920,437,267 of record OY856414.1, read on the forward strand.
AAACTATGCTCGCTAATCAGCAAGCTCAGCATAAGGCTGTAGAGGCTCAATTAGCACAAATTGGTGCCCAATTGAAACCACCAGCAGGTACTTTTGATGGTCAACCAGAGTCGAACCCAAGACACGATCAGAATAGACCGGAGCAACTGAATGTCGTCACTACAAGATCGGGTTGTGTCTTTCATGAAGCTACAAGGATCACTCATGATGATGATGATATACCTATCTTTGTTCCAAATGCAAGCCCGAATATAGCAACTGAGAATTCTGTAGAGACTGAAACAGACAAAGAAAAGGAACAAGCCCCCAAGGAGTCAGAGGTCCCACAATATAAACCTAGGATACCATATCCAGGAAGACTGAAAGATACTAAGATGAACACTAGATTCCAAAAATTCAAGGAGGCGATGAAGAAACTCTATATCGACATCCCGCTCCTCGACGCCCTCTCCGAAGTACCAGCTTGGGCTAAATACCTGAAAACCTTGCTATCAAGGAAGTACATTACTGAAGAATAAGAGACCATCAAAATAGCTCAGACCACCTCTGATATTATTCTTAATAAGATGCCAAAGAAAAAGAAGGACCCTGGTTCCTTTGGTATTCAGTGTTGTATTGGAAATGCTTCGAGCAAAAAGGGATTAGCTGATCTAGGGGCCAACATATCAATTATGCCCTACTCCATGTGTAAAAGATTGGGTTTCACTGACTTGCTACCCACAACGATGACAATTCAGTTAGCTGATTCCACTATCACTGCACCCTTAGGAATTATTGAAGACATTCCAGTCAGGATAGGCAAAGACGCCTATGTCGCATGCGATTTTGTCATCATGGATATCAAGGAGGATCTAAGATATCCAATAATATTTGGTAGACCTTTCCTTGCCACAGCCAGGGCGCTCATTGATGTTGAAGCTGGCATGATCATTCTAAGACTAGGAAAAGAAGCAATTCAATTCTGGGTCCTCAATAGCATGAAAGGTCCCAGCATTCAAGAGGAGGTTTTCCTCTTAGACGCAATACATCAAATGTCCCAATTAGAAATATCTGAGCCATCCGATGAGTTAGAAAATGCTCTAACAAATCGAAAAGTCGAATTCTCAACTAATGAATTGGTCCAACAATGCTTGCAACACTTAGAGAAAGCTGAAGAAGCGCCAACAGCCACCTTTGAGGAACTCAAATCTGCCACTATTTTTGAAGCAATAGAAGCACCCAAGTCTCCCTAGATGATTACTCTACCAACGGGACTTAAACATGTATTCTTGGACAACGAAAACTTATGTCCAGTTATCATTAGTTCCACTCTGAAAAAAGACCAGGAAGAAAGGCTTCTCTTTGAGTTAAAGAAACATAAGAAAGCCATTGGGTAAAAAATAACTGACCTGAAAGGTATAAACCCAGCCTTATGTATGCATAGACTGCCCATGTTCGAAGAATTCAAGCCTTCAAGAGAGCACCAGAGAAAGTCGAACCCCAATCTTAAAGAGGTGGTTCGCCTTGAAGTTCTCAAACTGCTGAAAGCCGGCATTATTTACCCAATTTCATATTCCCAATGGGTCAGCCCTGTCCAAGTGGTCCCCAAAAAGGGAGGAACCATTGTCGTGCTAAATGACAAAAATTAGCTAGTGCCTACAATGACTGTGACAGGGTGGAGGATGTGTATTGACTACAGGAAATTAAACAAATCAACGTGAAAAGATCACTACCCTCTACCCTTTCTTGACGAAGTCCTTGAACGCCTAGCCAATCAAATGTTCTTCTGTTATCTAGATGGCTATTCCGGGTTCTACCAAATCCCTATACACCCGGAAGACCAAGAGAAAACTACTTTTACTTGTCCCTTTGGGACCTATGCTTTCAGAAGAATGCCATTTGGGCTGTGCAACGCACCTGCTACTTTACAAAGATGCATGTCTGCTATTTTTGCAGGATTAACGGAATCTATAATGGAGGTATTCATGGATGATTTTTTAGTTTACGAGGATTCCTTCGACAACTGTCTGCTTAACCTTGGGCAAGTCTTACAAAGATGTGAGGAAACGAACCTCATCCTAAATTGGGAAAAATGCCATTTTATGGTAACTGAAGGTGTCGTCCTCGGACATAGAGTGACTGACAGAGGGATTGAAGTGGACAAGGCAAAAATTGATGTTATCTCGAAATTGTCGCTGCCAAAAGACGTAAAAGGAGTACGAGCATTCTTAGGTCATGCTGGGTTTTACAGAAGATTTATTAAAGATTTCTCAAAAATAGTAAAACCCATGACCCAACTGCTGACCAAAGACGCCGAGTTTAATTTTAACCAAGAATGCTTACAAAGTTTCACAACTCAGAAAAATGCTTTAATCTCTGCACTCATACTAAGAGCCCCGGATTGGTCGCAACCTTTTGAAATCATGTGTGACACCAGCGATTATGCCATAGGGGCCGTGTTAGGGCAGATAATTGACAAGAAACCTTATGCAATATACTATGCATACAAAATGCTCGATGAAGCGCAGAAGAACTACACCACTACAGAAAAGGAGTTCTTAGTTGTCATCTATGCGTTCGAGAAATTTCGCTCCTACCTGATTGGAGCTAAGGTTATCGTCTACACTGACCACTCTGCCATACGATAACTAATTCAGAAGCAAGACGCAAAACCCAGACTTATCCGCTGGGTGTTGATGCTTCAGGAATTTGATTTGGAAATCAAAGATAAAAGAGGAGTGGAAAACATCGTCGCTGATCATCTCAGCCGTATTGAATTCGAGGATGATGATAAAGTACCTATCCAAGATTCCCTCCCTGATGACCAGCTAATGAAAATTACTACAGGATTCCCCTGGTACGCTGACATAGTAAATTATCTAGCTACGGGATTCATTCACCCTTCCGCCTCTTACCATGACAAAAAGAAATTCCTCCACGATGTCAAGCAATACTATTGGGACGAACTTTATCTCTTTTGATTATGTGCAAACGGACTTTTCCGCCGCTGCCTACCTGAAGAAGAAATTACTCCTGTCCTATAACATTGTCATTCCGACCCCATTAGAGGACATATGAGTTTGAAAAAGACTGCCATGAAAATCCTACAATCGGGTTTCTTTTGGCCAACAATAGCAAAAGATTCCCATGATTTTGTAAAATCATGTAACAAGTGTCAACTCTCCGGTGGTATAATAAAAAGAAACGAAATGCCTCTCACTATGTGGCAGGAGATCGAGATTTTCGATGTTTGGGAGATAGACTATATGGGTCCTTTTCCCTCTTCATATGGATGCTCTTACATACTGGTCGCTGTGGACTATGCCTCGAAATGGGTAGAAGCTATACCCATAGTTTCCAGCGATTCCAAACCAGTCATTAAGATGTTTAAAGATATCATTTTTCCCATATTTGGAGTCCCCCGAACTGTCATATCTGACGGTGGAACCCATTTTCTGGAGTGAAGCTTTGAAGCCCTCTTAAAGAAATACGGAGTCAACCATAAAGTTTCCACACCTTACCATCCACAAACTAGTGGTCAGGTTGAAGTTTCAAACAGACATCTAAAGGTAATCTTAGAGAAAACTGTCAATAGACTCCGTACCGACTGGTCCACCAAGCTTCCCGACGCCCTTTGGGCTTACCGAACAGCCTACAAAACACCAATTGGAACAACATCGCTCCGTTTGGTATACGGGAAATCATGTCATCTCCCAGTAGAATTAAAACACAAGGCTTGGTGGGCTATTAAACAGCTGGACTTCGATTTTAAAAGCGTCAGAGAAAACAGACAACTACAGCTGCAGGAACTAGAGGAGCTCAGAATGACTGCATACCAAAGTGCCAGGATTTACAAAGAACAAACCAAAATGTGGCACGATGGCCATCTAAAAAAAAATATATCGCCATCGGAGATAAAGTCCTTCTTTTCAACTCCAGACTCAAAATGTTCCCTGGGAAACTTCGTACCAAGTGGTCCGGGCCTTTTACTATCAAACACATATACCCGACCGGAGCCATCATAATTGTTGACGACAATGGAGGCGAAAGAACCGTCAATGGCCATAGACTAAAAAAATACTATACTCCAGCAGACAAAACTCCGAGACAGACCATTGAGATCAGAGACCCCATAGTGTCAACACAACAACATCAAAACTTCATCGAGCCAGCGACGTAAAACCTAGGCGCTACTTGGGAGGCAACCCAAGATCTGAGTACCACCGTTTATCTTTTATCTTTATTTTCTGTTCCTTTCGTTAACTTAGGTTTATCATCTGAAAAATATAAAAATTCACATAACCAAAACAAACATAAAAATATAAAAATCAAAATAACCTTAGCCTTCCTAAACGGTCTTCAAACCATTTGGAGCCAAACGGTCCTGAAACCGTTTGGAGCCCAAACGGTCCTCAAACCGTTTGGAGCCAAACGGTCTCGAAACCGTTTGGAGCCAAACGGTCTCGAAACTATTTGGAGCCAAACGGTCTCTAAACCGTTTGGAGTCTAAACGGTCTCAAAACCGTTTGACCTGGGGAATTTGTAGGGTCAACCCCTGATTCTTATAAATATACCCCCCTCTCCTTCTTCCTTTTTTCGACTCTCGAGCTTTCTAAAACCCTCGGCACACTGTTTCATCTCCCCTGCCCCTGTTCCTGCGCAGCTCACGACGCAAGTTCTCTCCATCGTTGTCGCTCCCTCTTCCGCGCGTCTTCACCTCGGCCACCACCGCTCTTCGCTTCGTCGTCATCTTCCTTACCTGCAATACAAGGTAGACCTGTGCACCACCATTATCGGCGCCTTTGTCTATACACCACCTCCATCTTTACCTTTGCCGACGTCTACAATGCCAACGCGGCCCCCATCTCTGTCACCGCCGTCGTCTTTATCGCCATTTTTCTATCACCGCCGTCGTCATTATCATCGCCTTTGATATCGCCGCCGATACCGTCTCTACCACAGTCTTCCGCGACCCCGACGTTTCACCTACCAAACGGTCCTGAAACCGTTTGGAGCCAAACGGTCTTCAAACCATTTGGAGCCAAACGGTCTTGAAACCGTTTGGAGCCAAACGGTCCTGAAACCGTTTGGAACCAAAAGGCCCTGACACCGTTTGGAGCCAAACGGTCCTGAAACTGTTTCGAGCCAAACGGTCTCAAAACCGTTTGATCTGTTTGATTTCCTCTAAAAAATAAACAAAAACATTAACACATGCACACCATAATTTTAATAAATTTGTTATCTCTACAAAAAAAACATTATTGTTGTAGAGACAACAAGAAACATCTTTTATATTGTACACATATTAGATGGGAACCCGTGGGTGGATCCGCAACCCGCACAGTCATGATTGGGTATGTTATTTCTCCACCCGTCAAACATATGATCTTAGTAACCCATTCCCATGAGATCAAAACCTACAATGACCCAAAAACAAGCCAACCCTCCCACTTGTTTGACATGACTACCCACAAACTACCACATGCCTTGACTTCATGCTTTGTCCTCACTCAAGCACAACCCAAGATCAACTTCCCGACGGTCACCCACCCTAGTAGTACTCTGTGTTGAGCACACGTAAATGTGGTGTACTTAGTATTAGGCTCCTTGAAAAGGAGGTGAAACTTGGTGATATGGGTATTTCAATCATTCCTTTAAGATCATTTTATTTGAGGCTTCAAATCCTAGGACGTTGCATTCCTAGCCATTGTAGATTTATTGAATTGGATCTGATGCCCAATAGGTGTTAGAAATCCTATTTTCTTATAGTGTCGATCACATTCTCATCATCAAGTTTAATGAATATGATGGTATCATCCACAAATTGAATCATGTGTTTGTTATGAAGATTCTTTTTAGGAAAGAGAATCTTATTATGAACTTACAATCTAAACATCAAGGCTAGAATGGAACTGACTTTGACAGACAAATATAGAGAGCATGTCTCCTTTACCATTGGTTCATTTGAATTAACCAAAAGGAGAGACATTTTTAAAGGACAAAAGAATGTCCTAATTTAAGGTGAGATTTGATCCAATTGATCAATTAATTTTCAATTTATTTTTGGATGGAAGGTTGTCCTCTAGGACTAGAGTTTCTTGTAATTTAATATTTTTTTGATGAATCTTATAAAATTACCCTCCAAATGTTGAGATTTACCCTCACAATATTGAGGTTGTGTGTAAGGTTCCAAAAACATATACCATTTTTTTTTCTATAGTCAAACTTATTGTGAAAATATTCTCCCATCTGAGATAGTTGGTCCAAACATTTTGTGGTGAGACTTGGGGTCCCCAGGGCACGTTCGTAGTGTTTGAAATGACATGTACTTGGTCTAATATGATAGATGCACCAAATTGATGTTATAAATAAATAAAGATCCTTCTAAGGTTTTGTACAAAGGCATATGTCTAGGATAACCCAGGAGCCACGAGTCCAAGTTAGTCTAGAATTACTAGTCTCAAATTCAATCAACCCAATATTTGTTGATGAACCTATTGAGATTTCTCATATTATTCATAGATAGACATACTCTAATAGTATACCGAAAATAATCTTAAATTATTTTTTTGATCATCTTCCAGATAGTATAGCTTAGTAAATAAAGAATTTTGATGGTTTTCAATTCAACATAAATACCAGTGAAGGTCCACTTTTGTAATTTTATGCATTGGATATTTCTCTTAAGATATAAAACTTACATATTTAATGATTATGATATATAAGGTGATTGCAGTTCTGTCCCACTAGAATGCCTCCACTGAGCCCTTCTTCTAGTTTTTTTTATCCATTTGTTAATAATGTTAAACCCCTAAATCTAAAGTTGTTGCTAGCTGTGAAAGGCTTTTGATTGGAGGTATGTTTGTTCAAATGAAGTGTCTAATGCAAATTTTTATCTTATGTAATAATGAACGATAAACATTCCACAAGACAAAAATCCTACAAAAAATTTGTAAACAATTAATAGGATGGAATCATATACAAGAAGATGAAAAATTAGGACTGACATAAGTTGCATAGTATATTCTTGGACCATATCATGTCATTTTCTATTTGAGATAGTGCTATGTTCAAAGTTAGATCATCATCAAAGCTACTTCAACTTTGGTTGAATCTCTAAAACCATAACAATTTTTCCAAGAAAGATTTTTTTGGTGAATCAAAATAATTAAAAACCTTCCTACAGTTTCCATTAGTATATTTAGAGAAGTTACATGTTTTGATGTTGTGATTTTGTTGATCTCATATTCATCGTCAAATCTATTGTTCACTAGTCATTTGTATCCCTTGTTTTATTAGATTTTGGATGGGTTTGTTTTGGCATCTTGGTAGTGCACACCTAGAAACTATTTTCTCAATATCCAAGTTCAATATTATTAGCTATTATATCTTGAGTGTCGTCCTAGATGTAAATATTCTTAGAAGGAGATTGTCTTTGTTGTGCTTCTTGTCTATGGTTGATATTGGAATATGAATTCTCTACCCTCTAAAATTGGGTTGCATGTTGTTAAACCTACATCTTTTGGTTGAATTGTGTGCATGGGATTCTTTATGCATGCAAACATTCTTAGTCTTATGTTTTCCTCCACTTGTGGATAAGTTTCCTTGTTTATCAACAATGGCTTGTTTCGACTCCTAATATTGTCTAGTGATGTTCCCTTTATGGGTTACCTACAAGGAGGGGCGTGGACATCGTCAAAGGGGTTTTGTAGTTTAGCAGATTCCTTATCTATGATGAAAACTATATAAATGTGTTGTCCCACCTTCAGCATCGATTTACTGGCCATATTGGAGTAACATGTTATTGAGATTTGTCAAAATGACTTGCCATAGTAGGTTAGTTGGAGAGTGTGAGGGTGAATGTAGTGAAGTTTGTCTCCTAGAGCATTCATAATGAGTTTGGAATGTCAATATCCTTGAGATGTCCATCCACCGTATCCCACCACCATTCACGATTGAAGCTCCCTTTTTAGGGTTTCATTTGGATGTGTCCAAGGAGAAATCACACTTTGTAGGGAATAATGATAGTGAGACCATTTAGATGATAGAATGAGGTGTGTTTAAGGGAAGTATATATAATTTAAAGTTGTGATGGAATTTTTGTCTGGGTGAAGGACATACTCAGATTTAACATCTAGAGTTCATTTATGTTACATTTTCCCTATATATGTCATATTTTATGTAGAGATCTAATATGACATATAGAAAATGTAGTTAGGTTTCATAAAAGTTCTACTGGATACCCACAAACACAAACACAAACACAAACACAAACACAAACACACACACACACACTATAACGAACTCAAAATTTGTGAAATTTAGATCTAATTTAAGAGTACCATGTAAAGACCAAGAGGGAATAATGAGTAACATAAAATAACTATAGTTGATGAATTTGAGCCCTAAACATAGACTAACTCTTCAATTCTAGTAAATAAAGAATTACTAAGAAAATGTACTAATCAAGTCTTACATGAAATTGGAAATGTATTGAGGTTGTTGAAATCATTATATGGGCTTAGGTGGATCCATAGCATAAAATATCCAATTAAGCCAAATTTGGACTAATTAGAGTTCTCAAATAGGTCGCAGGGGTGTGAGCTAGGAATGTAATATTTCTTGCATGGTGTAAATGCCAATGATAATTCTTGTTGCAGGATAAATAAATTGTGATATTATTGAATAAATTCTAAAATATTACAAGTTCTCATGTGGCCTAGGTATTTAATTAAACAATTATCTATTTATTTCTTGGAAGCCACTTCTTGGGTAACTAATAGATTATTTAAGGCTTGGTATTTTAGTCAATGATAGATAGTACCTAAGAGATCATCATCCTGAAGTTTGAGATCATTTGAAGTATTATAGTGGCCTACATTATTATTTTGGTAATTGGGTTTTTATTTAAAAGAGAGATAATATTTGGTTGGGAAGCAGAGTCAAGCCAAGTTGGGACTCTCAGATCCAGGTAGAGGAGGGATAAGAGAACGTGTCTCTCTCACTCAATCTTTGATCCTCCATGTGAGAGCCAAAATCCCTTTGACAACCACACTCTTTCTCCCTCTCAGATCTTCCTCACTGTCAGCTAATGGTACGACTGGATTTGGTAGGATAATTAGAAACCAACTAGCCCTCACTTGGCCGTTATCTCCACTAAATGAGATACTGCCAAAAATGTCAGCTATACTAGGAATCTAAGACTAACCACAAGCCACCTCTAACCCCAAACCCATGCCTATATAATACATTATAGACCTTCATCGAACCCCTAGCAACAAACTCCAATGCCTAATTTCTCACCAGAACCCTGCACTTTGCTACTCCAACCCTCCTCTTTCTATGATAACCCAATAGAGGATCCATGAATCTCCACCAGCATGGACCATTTCAATGGTCCAATGAGATTGCTTGGAGGTTGTAAGGGGAGGACAAATCTTAAGAGGGTGGGAAAACCCTCAAAATTCCTCCCCAATCCAGGTTGGATGTATCAAAGGAGCTCAAGGTTGAGGACCTCACCCGGGGTGTCCCCAACCACCACCTAGTACTACTATCAGACTAAGAAGTCGTAAGAGAGGTTGCAGATGGCATAATGGACTCAACTTATTTCAATTCCCATCCCGCACATTTTCTTCTTTTATCACACTATTTCTAATCATACCTACATGGGTTCTTTCCTTCCCAACCTTGATAGACTCACCCGACTATTCCTCTTCCCTTGGAAGCCATCACCCCATGCATTTGAATTCCTAAACCCACGTGGGTTTATAGCTCATCAACCTTACCCTGATACTCCTTAACTTGATATTTTTAACAAATTGAGGTGGTGACTCTGTCCATCTATGGTGATGTCGGAGATCTTGCCAAGTCCGTATGAACCTTGAAAAGCTGGTTGTGGCCTCCATTGTAGGTATCATGCACTAGGGTCAAATTCAAGTATCAAGTTGACTGCCATGGAATGTAGGTTGAGGTGCGTGGAGGGAGAAGAATCCCAATGGCCAGTTGACCAACATGCCCTCACCTTGAAATAATCCATCCACATCGAGTTATTCACTCATATTTGGTAACATGGTACTCTGTCATTGGTCCAATAGTGTTTCGTTAGCAATAAATCTAGAATACACTTGGTAACTCAATATATAATTGTATTATATACTAAATTGATCATAAAAGGATGTAGATTGTAAATAAAATGGTTTCAATACATGATATTGACCCTAATTAAAAATTACATGGTAATACATGAATATAATGTAATGAATACATGTAACCATAAGTTTGATGAATAACATGTTGAATTTGTTAAATATGTTTACTTCATTATAAAAACTGATATTGTTGAGTAATAGTGAGTTCCCAAAATACTAGGATGATAGTGATATATATTTATGGTTTCCTAAGTCATCAGACCATAAAAATATGAGTTAGGGTTTTGAGACCTAACCCTAATATCAACCCTAAACCAAGACCCATAGGATATAGACCTAAACTATGACCCAGATTAGTATCATACATACACATGGTGACACATTAAGTATTGAGCGGGTCTATGAATGATTGATTGGATCTCATACTTGAAGTATTTGAAGTATACTACATGTGTTCTTTAATGAAGGTACATGGTAAATTTATGATTAAACACACATATCAACTTCTGAGAATTGCCGATGGTTTCCCAATAATCCAATAGAGGATCCTTGAATCTGCACCACCATGCACCAATTCAATGGTCTAGTGGGATTGCTTGGAGGACGTGAGGGGAGGATGAGTCTCAAGAGGGTAGGAAAACCCTCAAAATTCCTCCCTGAACCAAGTTGTCTCTATCAGAATAACTCAAGATTGAGGACCTCACCTAGGGTGTCCCGAGCCACCACCCAGTGTTGGTATCAGACTGAGAAGTCATAAGAGAGGTCACAAACAACATAACAGACTCAACTTAGTAAAATTCATATCCTACACCCTTTCTACTATTATCACACTATTTATAACCATATGTACATGGGTTCTTGACTTCTCAACCTTTATAGAATCATCCATATATTCCTCTTCCCTTGGAAACCATCACCCCATGTGTTTGAATCCCTAAACCCACATGGGTGTATAGCTCATCGACCTTACGTTGATACTCCTTCACTTGATATTTCTAACAAATTGAGGTGGTGACTCTATCCACCTATGGTGATGCCAAAGAGCTTGCCAAGTTTGTAGGAACCTAGAGAAGCTGGTCATGGCCTCAGTTGTAGGTATCATGCACTGTGGTCATATTCAAGTCTCAAGTTGAATGGCATGGAAAGCAAGTTGAGGCACACAGAAGGGAGAAGAACCCCAGTGGCTAGTTGACTGACATGCCCTCACCTTGCAATAATTCATCCACGTTGGGTTATTCACTCGAATTTGGTAACATGGCACTCTATCATTGGTCATATAATTTTTAGTTTGCAATAAATGTAGAATAACCTTGGTAACTCAAAATATAATGATATTATATACTAAATTGATCATAAAAGGATGTAGATTGTAAATAAAATGTTTCAATACTTGATTTTTACCCTAATTCAAAAAAGTATGTGGTAATACATGAATATAATATAATGAATACATGTATCCCTAGATTTCATGAACAACATGTTGAATTTATTAAATATGTTTACTTTATTGTGTAAACTGATATTTTTGAGTAATAATGAGATCCCAAAATACGAGGATGATATTGATATCTATTTATGGTTTCCTAAGTTATCAGACCATATACATGTGAGTTTTTTGATACCTCACCCTAATATCAACCCTAAACCAAGACCCATAGGGTCTTGGCCTAAACTAAGACCCTGAATAGTATCATATGGACACATGGTGACACATTAACGATTATGTATACTTACAAATTTGTTGATTGATTGGATCTCATACTTGAAGTATTGGAAGTATACTACATGTATTATTTGATGAAGCAACTGGTTAATCTATGATTACTCACACATATCAAATTTCGAGAATTGTCGATGGTTTCTTAATGATTGGTCTCATGATTAATTTTCTTGGATGTTTATTTAATCCCAGTTCGATATAATGCCTATGTGTATCATATAAGGAAACTAAGATATTGTGAACCCAGAGTTAAGTCTATTAAGGGGTAGTCTACATGAGTCCAATGATGGATAGAGAAATGAATACACCTAAAGTATGACAAGGGATTAGAACATGTAAATGAAAATGGAAGTTCATATATTTGGATGTTGAGTAATATGTGTTGAATATATACATGCACACTTTTGTGTGCACCTGCATATACTATATAGCAATATACTAACATATTTATTCATCTATGTTTTAGGTACCTGACTTATTTCCTAATTTGAGGACATTGGAATTCAAGTGAAGATCATAAAGTTAATGTCACAAGGAGGATTCAATCAATAGTAATCACTTTTTATGTAGTATATCTCTTCTTCTAGTCTTTCAATACTTGAAAATTGTGTTAAATTGTTTGAGGATATATTAGCATGCATCCTTTTGTATCAAACAAAGTTTATGAATGAAATTATTTTTAATTATTTGTTATTTCTTAAGTATGGATCTTGAGAAAATGAGAAGATGATCCTTGTCTCATGGTCTTCCTTCAAAAGTTGTAATTGGATGATGGATCCATTACAACTGGTATCAGAGAACAAACTTATCAACTAACTTATAATAATTAATAATTTCTATTATTCCATAGAGATATAAGAGAATTATTAGGGAATTTTTGAAAGACAATGGTCGCTAGGAATGGTAAAATTTTACTCCATGCCACTGGTTGGTAAATAAGGATTCCCAGTCCCCTATGAATCCCACTTGACCAAAGTCTGAGATTTTTGCTTGAAGTAAAATACCTCTAGGTCTTCTCATCTTGATATTTTGTCCTCCTCTACATGTTTTCTTTCCTAACCCTAGAATTCTTTCACTTGATCAAATTATCTACTCTGTGCCAAAGGGTACTAAACTTGAACACCTATTTGAACAAGATATGACGATCCCGTGTGGATCCATCTTTGTCCAAGCCAAAATCTCCAAGTGGTACCTGAAGACAGCTCATCCCTTGCTGGCTCAGGTGGATCTGGATGGGTATCCATATCTAACCTCCTCACCACTTATGCGAAGTTGAAATCTTCCATGCAATTGCACATTCGATTGGAGCTCCCCTACCAATTTGTTAGCATACACCCTACATCCCTCCAAATACATCAAATCTTTCTACGTCTTCTTTATCAAACTGCTATCACCATGACGACATCCATCAAAATTCAATTAGGCAATAAAGTCTACCTGATTAAACTTGTTGCTGAAAACCCTACCGATGCACCCACAACCTTCTCTGATATCACACTACACCCACCATCATGGTACTGCCCCATCAATTAAAAAAAGCCTTTGCCGCCCCTAGAAAACCTAATGATAGGAAAATGGTCTGGGAAAGAAAGAGTTCCTCCAACATCTCAGTAGGAATCTACAACCCTAGCAGACCTAACAAACACCCTAGACTAGCTTCACCATCTGTGGAAAGTAACAACAACTCCATTCTCGACTCCATAAAACCCTTCCCATTCCAAAAAAATCTAGATACATCAACTAACCTCGAAAAAGATACGGTCGATAACATCAAATCAGCCATCATAGAAGAGATTAGATCCTCTCATAGTCCCAAATAAAAGGGAAAAGGAAATACACCAACTACAGTCTCAGCTTTCAGCTCACTAATGACTACACCAGAAGGACTCACTAAGATGATCTATTTTACCACAACAAATATAGGTAACAACTCATATTTACCAGTAACCTCACATTTTAGAGAACTACCTTTATATCCCGATACATTTGATGATACAAATAATGTGATTGCTATTGATAATATATATGATATTGCAACTTGGCCAGATATACACACTTTCACAACCTTTTCCAACACCTTAGGTATTACTTTTGATACAGATATGGATGCCCACACTACAATAGAAGATATAGAAAAATTTATCAAATAAAGAAACAAGAGAAACATCCACAAAACTTATACTAGTCTGAATAAACTACACATCAACATTAGTCTTGACTAGTTATACTAGGGTCTCTTCCATCATACTTTATCATGAAGATATCATCATGGAATGTACGTGGTGCATCAAATCTAAAAAGAAGAAAACACATCAAATGACACATATATAAAAACAACATCAACATCATCATCATCATCAAAACAAAAACTACACTGACCCCTTTCACTTTGAAAACCATAGGTGGGAAATGTTGGGAAATACAGACATAGAGTATAGTAGCAGAAACAAAAAAAATTTATCTATCTATATTCTCCAATACATCAATATCGCATAAACTACTATGAAATAGGAAGGATGGTTTTAGCGAGTTATACCTGGTCCTGGAGCAAGTCTAGTGAAAAAACCCGCTTCTTTGCAACTACTGATAAGTTGCTCTTGGACAGTGGTGGTGCAGCTCCCAGTCGTCACCATGAACAATGTCTATGTAATCTCTACAACAACCCTAGTGGTCTCACCACAGACTGCAAGTTGACTTTTCTCTCCAAGTAGCCGCCAAAGGATTCATGCCTCTAAAGTAGTCCACACAAACCAACTAAAACTCATGTCGCTCACTAAGAATGGATAGGAAGGAGTTGTCCAACCCATTGGTGTACTAGTCACCAACCCGCTCTCCCACAATGACAACTTTTCAGTTGTTCTCTCCTATTGGCTATCCCTCCTTTTTGAGTAGGAATTGCCCGGGCTCTCTTGGTTACCACAACCAGAGAGGACAACAGTTATCAGAGGAACCGATTCTCAGTTGTTTGTGTTGTGGTGTTCACTGTGAAGCCCCCAGTACCCCTCTATATATAGTAGATGCTTGGGTCAAGGTTCCCAATTTCTATCAGTACGGGATAAAGGTGCGGGAGTGGAAAGAACTGGAAGATCTTAAATATTCACAACCTGCAACATTTGAAACGGCCATTTCACACACCCAGATGGTTGTATGGTATGTGAGATAGTCATCTCACACTGCCAAACGACCATTTGACAATTCCCAATCTGAAATGAATTTGGCTATTTCGAATCCAATAAATATCTCATATTAATTTCCTTATTCCTCAAGTAAAGAACAATCAAAACTATTTAGGAAACATCCTAACCTTTGTTCGACCCAATTGGGCCATCTCACCCAAGTGAGACACCCATTTCACTCATCCAGACGGTCGTCTGGTGAGTTGAGTTGAGCCGGTCAGTTCAATCACATTAAACCTATCGGTTCAAGGTCAAAACTAAGCCAAATCGATCTCTGATCATCTTGACCCCGAAACGGCCGTCTCAACTACATGAGACACCCGTATGGGTACCCAAAAGGTCGTCTCACTCAGTGATATGGTCATTTGGTAGACGTGGTCAGTCATTCAAGCAATTAGTTGCATGAATTCAATACCTAAACACTTTAGTAATCAATCCAATTATCATACAAGATCAAACTCCTCTTCTAGATGAGTTCCTATGTGTGTGACTTTGTAGCTCCCATGTCATGTTGGCAGTGAATGTGCATAACTAGCTTATGACATCACAAGCAAAGAGTGGTGCCTAGTCACACATCAGTGCTACCCAAGTGAAATGGAAAGTTGGAGAACAACTTCAACCTACAATCTGTGTAAGGTGTTGCAGTGATTGTATAATTCCGTTGTCTCTGATATCCAGGATGAACTTGAGACATGGTTGGTCATCCTCTCAATGTTCAATCCATTTTTCTTGAACCAAGAGCAGACTGTCTGAGATAATGTGACATCAATATCATATATTTATTCACATGTGCATGCACATGTGTTTCTTAGTCTCGCTAATCAAGTGGCCAGGATATCATACTCCCGTAGGAGGGACAAATCCCATATCTATCACTCACAACCTATCCCCATGTGTCAAAGTCACCCAATCATCACCGTTATAACAACCAGTGTTTCAAAACTACATTTGATGATGTCAAAGTGTACCCAATGACATGTGACGAGTGTAGTGATTTTAGGTCTAAGAATCTTAATCACCACTTTCACTATGAGAGATGACTTTGACCACAAAACCATGTGTCACTCTCAAGGTGGGTCTATCTGATACACTGTTCTCTAACATGTATCTATGTACATGGTTTGATATTTCCATATCATGAATAATGAGATTTAGTCATCAACCAACTCACACTTTGATCTTATGTGTTATTGTCGTCTATCAACCTTCCACAATAACAATCGATCATGGACATAATGAGAATATGCATATGCACTCTTAACATCTATATGATCTCATCACAATGGTAGGAACTTGAAAACATACATCATTGAGTAATATAATTCTCTAGACATTCACTCTATATCCTCATTATCCCATAACTGAGTGAAACAGATGAATTGGAAGCTTGCCTTCATATATGCTATTATTAATCAAATCTTTTAGGTAATTATGCCATGTGAATCAGCATATGATTTTCTCTATGGGCATGCCTTACCAATAGAATCCCACAAGCACTTAGAGCCAAACACCAATACATCTCATCTTTTAGTGATCTAAACATGTCCAACATTCTTCTACTGTGCTAGTGTTGATTTAGCGGGTTAGCAACACTTTACTTGTAGTCAGTAATATTGCATGTTTCTAATCTCCTCGCTCTGAGATGAAACCACCATAGTATGGTATCTAATATTCCATGCCTAACAATTAGCTCCATTGTTGTCACATCATCTCTACTGAGTCATCAATGGTCGAAACATCTATAAATTCGTCCTATGAACCTTTAGATCCAAATAGTATCATTTTGTGTTCATTACACAAATATACTCAGCTTCTTTTATAGATTAGCATTAATGGCTATTAGCCCAAAACCTTTCCAACTAATTATCACTTATTATTTTAAATCAAACATATTTTATATTTTTGGTCACTTTTGTCATTTATGGAAGTTTGGATCGATGCAACTCTTTACATCCAACTCTTCCTTTTATTGCTATCATCATTGACTAGCAATCTATCCTTAGTCACTTCTCAAGTACTAATGGATATCTTTAATGACATTCCAATAACCTTTATTGGAATTTATATCATTTTGTCATGTCTAATACATACAAGATTATATGGGATAAGCTTGTTAATAGCTTACATGATATACCCACTATTGGGCTAGCCCATGGAATCCTATTCATGATGCTTCCATCCTTCACAAGAATTGGAATATAGTGTTCATGAGAGACTAATACGAATTCTCTCTCAATAAATCCTTCCATGTTGATCTCTTTCAACATATTGCTAATGTATGCAAACTTCCACTGTGAAACATTCAAGAACTATCTCATAGGTCTTGGTCCTTATCTCATAAGACGTTTCACCTTATCCTTCATTAGTGAAGGAGTTTTCATGCCAGTTCTCAATAATCACAAAATTGAGATGTTATTCCTCATCATATGTGGAATATTCATATATGCTCCCACTAATTTTTTTGTAAACACAGATTTCATCTTTTGTCTTGAATTAAGTCAAACTCTTTGACCTTCTTATCAGGTCAAAAGATCCCATTTTTGAGTTCCTTGTTTCAATCCCAGATCGAACAATCCAGCTTATAGACTTAATTTGCATTCATGAAGTTATGAAACCTTTTAGGTTGTGTCACATACACATCCTCTAATGTATTCCCTTAAGGAATCTGGTTTCATCTTCATACATCAAATATCTTAGTTTATTTTAACTACAACAGCAAGCCAGACAATTGGTAAAGGAATTTCTATCATGTACAACAATTTGAACTTGATTTATTCAACCAATTTGTCCTTTTATGTTATACACACAGGTCTTGATCATAAGACCCTATTGCACCTTTTGGGTATTACCCCTTTAGGTGGTGCTATCAAGGTCCTACCTTATTAGCTTACATGGATCCCATATAACTAAGAAATAGCTTCTAGTTGACTAGTTGGCTCATCCTATATGACCAACCCATCTGAATCATTAGATTCACAATCCTCCAATCTCAGATGTGTTCTATTAGAACTATTTTGTTCTGTGTTATATGATGAACCTAAGATTCCACAACAACTTGTGATTCTCATTATTCTCATTGTACCTATATTGTTGATCCCAAACACTTTGAGTATTTCTTTTACTCCCACTGAATCTTTCAAAAACTCAGTTATCCTATTAACAAAACAATTTTGTTATTGGATTGAGATTAATAGTAATGTTCAACACTCATGGTTTATGGATAGACCTTTTAAGAAACTACTTTCTCAAGGTGGGTTTCAATCCTTTAGACCTACTGGGACATTCCCAAATCATATCATATATGATGTCCTTTTAAATCATTCATATGATACATTATATAGTTATTATTATATATATTTATGAGGATGTGAGAAGATTAGAATAATTGATAATTATATCATGATTCATCATGGTATAAATCCTTCATTTTGACACATCAACATGTTCAGCCAAATTGTCATGTGATACATTATCACAGTTCATTCTTGAAGGTACCCAAGATATTGATATAAAGTATTTCAACATTTGATTATATCAAAGTATCTTAATACTTTTATCAATGGTATACTTCATTTACAATCTCCTTGAACATTTTCAAGAAATTGATGTTTTCATTTCATTTGGTACATATAATGATATCACCAATAAATGAAAATGAAGTATTAGTTAATTATCTATAGCATTATTTCCATAAGATCTCCATGCATCATATGCATAAGGTCTAATGAAAGCTTTATCCTCTCACTACATTTAGTGAAGGATGTCATATTGTGTATGAATAAGACTTGCATATTTCCTTAGGTTCAATAACCAAGGGAATCTATATCAACATCAATATGTAATCTAGGTATGCATTTCTTATGTGTACATACAAGATGACTTATGCTAATGATAATCTTGAGTTATCAATTATATTCCTTTGGTATAAACTTTCATCTTTGGATCATTTCACATAAATCTCACAAGCTGTTTTAGAGCCAATGCCATGCAAGATCATATCTTTGAAATAGAAACACTAATAATTCTTTATTGATAATCATCCTTGTTTATACAAGATGCATAAGAAAATGTTTATATTCTAATGGAATAATGAAATAGCAGTTCTAATAACTCTATTACATGCCCATTGGGCTAAGATAAATTTAAATGTAGACTATGGCTTCCACATTACTTGCTCCACCTTGTCCTTACATATTATTATGCCCTAAGGAAGTGAGCCGTACCGCTCAAATCCAACTGACGGCTGCGAAACCTGGAGCTGGTGTCATACAAGGTCAATGGAAGAGCCGGACTCCATGACCTCCCACCTCGTGGTCAGTGCACAAATACAACACAAGAAGGACCGCAGTCTCATGCTTAAGTGGCCTCAGCTACAGGGTCAGCTCCCGCAGGCTACCCTTTGCCTAGCCCGCCTCGGTACAGGTCTCGGCGCTAGTGAAACTGATCCACGGGCCTGTTCACCGTGCTTTGAGCCATGAACACATTCATGCTCTCATATCACATATCCTGAGCCATGGGCCTGTTCACCATGCTCTGTACATATCCTGAGTCTGCAACCGCAGCTGCACTCAAATTCTCACTATTTTAGGCTAGGAGAAACCTCGCATTTCAACAATATGTGCTCCGGGTTAACCCTCAGGATAACCCATTTCACCATCACCAGCTCCTGACGATGATGGATCTATGGCCAGGGCAAACTACATGATATGTTCCACTGTGGTTATTTAATGTATTTTAAGTGGATTGCAAGATTCAGTCAAGTTATATAACATGCAAACTATAACAAGAATAAACAACATGAAACTCAATATCATGCTTTTACTATCATCCACATCATCCTGATCCATCACAAGGATCCAACATTACATGTTACCACTTGGCCTCTTGCAAATCCTCTAGGTCCATCACAAGGATCATCACATTGCCATGGGATCTCAATCCCTCATCACATAGTGCCACTGCCTCTCAAGGCTTACATCATCATCATGGGATAGCAATCCCAAACACATCATTAGAGGATAACACCTCAACAAAGCACTTTAGCCAAACTCAGGTCCTCAGACCAAAACACATTATGCATGTTATCTCATCATCAAGAGTAACCATCAGAGCAGTGTTACTCAAACATATATATACCTCATAGCCCCTTACCTGGCTATGCATCTATACCTGCATGGTTAGTATGCACAATCATCATGGATTATCAGAAGATTCATATTATCAACATAGGGCAACATTGATGATTATATACGTTATCATTCATGCCTCAACTTGTGACCATAGACATAGGTCATATCATTAAGAAAAGCATTTTATATGCTTACCATTTCCTCAGCATTATACATATAATCAAGATGATCATAACGACAAGTACTATCATGGCAAGATACATAGATGAAATCTATTATCACGATTACCATCAAGCATGTCAAGGGTTACTACCAAAAACCAATGTGATTCATGAACAAGAGCTAGCGTATAGGTTTTTCATAAGAGACAAGACCCTCACTAGAAGTGCCCAACACTACAACCACCTAACGGTCAAGCAAGTGCTCTGCATATCGGCCAAGTACTCAGCAGGGTATCGTGCTACTACATGTATCGGGCAACAAGGTACCAAACCATCTCGAGCACTCATGTGTATCGTGCAACACGTTTCGTGCACCTCTGTGTCATGCAACGTTGTGTTGTGCAACACTGGTATACTGTGCAGCAAGATCTTATGAGGCATATCGTGCAACGGCACATCGTGCACAAGGTGTATCGGACAGCACCACTCAACAAGGCATTAACGCCTAAGGGTGCAACTCAGCCTGACGTTCATCCCCCTTAGCCATGACCTAACGGCCAACACTCAAGGCAACAACTGATGTGTAACGCCCAACACAAAACCAGAACATCACAACGCCCTTATCGTTCAAGGTGATAACAACACCAAGAGACAAACTGAGCTAGGCGTGTCAGGAAGGATACGCAACCAGGTGTGACGCCCGACACACAAAGGTCAGCAACCAGGAGTGTGACGCCCGACACCACACCACAAACTAGCTAACAAGCTCCACACCTCAAAGCATAACAACAGTAAGCCACCTCATAGGTTCATCAAGGTGTGATGCCTGACACACTCACAAGGCAGGGACCAGGTGCAACACCCGACACAGCCACAACATGTGTCGACCAAGGCTCTAAGATAAAGAAGGATATCAGGCAACATCAACCCCAAGACCATATCGGGCAAGATGCACCCCAACAAGGTCAACACCAACCTCAAGAACAAGGGCACCAAAACCCTAATGGATCAAGAAGATGACTCACCTCTCAACTATCAAGAGAGGGGACTTGCCAAGCTTCTTAACACCAATCGGGCAACTCCAGGAACAACCACAACTAAGGTCCACAACCACCACATAGCTCACCTTTCAAGTCCATGGTGAGAGGAGGGTGTTGCTCAAGCCCCCAGAACACAAGCTCACCTCTCAACTTAAACGAGAGAGGGGTATTGCCCATATTACTAGAACTCAAGCTCACTCCTCTAGACCAAGGAGAGAAATGGGTGTTACTCAACAGGAAACCCTAGAACATGGTTCGGCCAACAAGAAGCAACTAAGCAAGAAACTAAACTAACAACATACATAGCCGATATGATCACAAGAAAGCATATAAGAACATAGGAGAGGTAGTATAGTTAGGGTTAGGAGTTATGTAACCAACCTTAAGCAAGCTCCAAGCTCCTAGCTCCAAGCACCATCAAGGAAGAAGAGCAAGGCACTCTACGGTTCGGCCACCACTAGAGGAAGAAGGAGACTCCAAGAAGGATCGGCCACCAAACTTGAAAAAGAAGAGGGTGTCATGCACCAAGGGAGAGGGAGACTAAGGAACTAAAGGGATCCTTAGCAAGATAAAGGAAACACATATATAGAAGAGGATGGAGGAGAAACCAAGGTAAGATAAGGCAAGGTGTCGCCCACCTAGGGACACTTGTCCATGGGCAATGCCTCCACTCTAGCATGCTCTAAACACATGTCCAAGGCCATTGCCACATGCAAGCATCAAGCTCCAAGTGTCCACTAGTGGTGACACAAACGAGGTCAAAGAGAGTCAAAGGGATCCATGGGCGACACACCCCCACACCATGGCTGACACCCACCCTGGGTGACACAACACAGGCTGACACTAGCATGGCCGACACACCAGGCCGACACAAGGCTCACCTGCCTGACACAAAGGTCCAAAGAGGCAAAGGCAAAGCACCACAAAGCCCAACAAGCTCAACCAAGCCCAAAGGAACTCAAGCAACGAGCCCAAACCTTCCTCTCAACACTAGAGGAAGCAAGGAGAGGGAGGAACACCTCACAAGGTGGAAAACTTGCCCACAAACCCTAAACTTGGGTATATTGCAAGTAGCACCTCCAGCTCTCAACAAAGCACCAACAAACCCTAATCACCACTAAAGGTGATTAGCATGAAGCTAAGCATCAGGGTTAAGCAAAGCAAACAGGATAAGCCCTAAATGGAGGTCAGGGTCCTTACAAGCTAACCCTCTACAAATGGATTTCGTCCTCAAAATCCGAAGAGAAAAGTGAGGGATACTTCCTCCTCATCTCTTCCTCAAGCTCCCACATGTCTTCCTCAATGCCACGATGATGCCAAAGAACCTTCACAAGAACCAGGTCCTTCCTCTTCAACTTCTTAACTCTCCTGTCAAGGATCATCACAGGACCTTCCTCGTAGGTCACATCTTCATCAAGCTCAACTTCGGCTGGCTGTATCACTGTTCCTGTATCCAGATGACTTTTCTTCAGCATACTGACATGGAACACTGGATGTAACATGTGCAACTCTGGTGGCAGCTCTAACTCATAAGCTACCTTGCCAACTCGTGCTATGACCGGGTATGGCCCCATATATCTAGGTGCTAGCTTACCCTTCCGGCCAAACCTTAGCACACCTTTCCACGACGAGACCTTAAGATACACTTTGTCTCCTTCCTGGAACTCCAAAGGTCGTCGGTGATTGTCTGCGTATGACTTCTTCCTGTCATGTGCCGCTTTCAACTGTTGTTGTATCACCTTGATCTTTTCTGTTGTCTGCTGTACTAACTCAGGACCCAAAAGCTGATATTCACCAGACTCATACCAACACAACAGAGATCTACACTTCCTGCCATATAAGGCCTCATAAGGAGCCATGTCAATGCTCCACTGATAACTGTTGTTGTAGGAAAACTCTATCAAACCGAGATGTACGTCCCAACTGTCTAGGAACTACAAAACACAAGCCCGAAGGAGATCCTCCAAAGTCGGAATAGTTCTCTCAGACTGTCCATCTGTCTGGGGGTGGAAGGCGGTATTGAACCTCAACTGTGTTCCCAACGCTTTGTGCAACTGTTCCCAGAAACGACTCGTGAACTGCGGACCTCTGTCGGAAACTATCGTTACTGGCACACCGTGCAACCGCACTATCTCATCTACATATACTCGAGCAAGCTTCTTGGATGTATATGTTGTCTTTACATGTATGAAATGGGCAGACTTCGTCAATCTGTCCACTATTACTCAAATGGAATCATGATTCCTAGTTGTCCTGGGCAGACCAACTACAAAATCTATGGTTATATGATCCCATTTCCACTGTGGTATCGGTAGGGGTTGTAACGTACCTGCCGGCTTTTGATTCTCCACGTTGACTTGCTGACATACCGCACATCTAGCCACAAACTCCGCTACATCTTTCTTCAAATCAGGCCACCAATACAAGTCCTTCAGACTATGATACATCTTGGTGACTCCTGGATGCATAGCATACATCGATGCATGTGCTTCCTCGAGCACTAGCTTCCGCAGATCATCTGCATTGGGGACCACCATCCTATCTCAGTAGCAAACTAGTCCATCCTTAGACTCATGGAACCCATCACGCTTTTCGTTGTCGAACTCTGACTTGATCAACTTAACTGTATCATATGTCTGTTTTGCATCTTTGATTTGCTGTCTCAGCATAGGCTTGACTTGCATATGTGTTAAAAGTCCAGCTAACAAGGAAACTTCCATCTGCACATTCATCTGTCGCAAGGAAACAAGCATATCTCGTCTATGGCATACCAAGGAACTCAACTGTGCCTTCTTTGTAGAGAGAGAAGAAGACTTTCAGCTAAGCGCATCAGCTACCACATTCGCCTTACTAGGATGATACTCGATGGTGCAGTCGTAATCATTGATTAGCTCCATCCATCGACGTTGTCGCATGTTTAACTCGTTCTGTGAAAAGATGTACTTCAGATTCTTATGATCTGTAAAGATCTGACATACTTCTCCGTAAAGATAGTGTCTCCAAATCTTTAATGCATGAACCATTGCTGCCAACTCCAAATCATGAGTCGGATAGTTCTCCTCATGTTTCTTAAGCTGTTGCGAAGCAAAAGAAACCACATGATCTTCCTGCATCAGCACACAACCTAAGCCTTTCTTGGAAGCATCGCAGAAAACAACATAGCCCTTCCCAGGCTCTGGCAGCACTAGTACTGGAGCACTAGTCATCTTCTCCTTCAAACTTTGGAAAGCTTGTTGACAACGGTCATCCCAGACAAAAGGTACATCCTTTCTAGTCAACTTTGTCATCGGCAACGCAATCACACTGAAGTCGTTGATAAACCTCCGGTAGTATCCTGCTAAACCCAAGAAACTACGAACTTCTATCGGCGTCTTCGGCTGTTCCCATTCTACAACGGACTCCACCTTCTTCAGGTCCACTTTGACTCCTTCTGCAGATATCACATGACCCAAGAAAGTCACTTCTTCCAACCAGAAATCACACTTACTGAACTTGGCATACAACTGATGTTGGCAAAGAAGAGTCAACGCTAGCTGAAGATGTTGCTCATGCTCTTGCCTATCCCGACTATAGATCAAGATGTCATCTATAAAGACTACAATAAACTCATCTAGAAACGGACGGAACACTCTGTTCATCAAATCCATGAAAGCAGCAGGCGCATTGGTTAGCCCAAACGGCATAACCACAAACTCGAAGTGACCATACCTCGTCCTAAAAGCTGACTTTGGTATGTCATCCGCCTTAATCCTCAACTGATGATATCCGGACCGTAGATCGATCTTTGAGAACACTGTATCACCAGGCAACTGATCGAACAGATCATCTATCCTTGGCAACGGGTACTTGTTCTTGATCGTGACCTTGTTCAACTGTCGGTAATCTATACACAACTGCATCGACCCGTCCTTCTTCTTAACGAACAACACTGGAGCACCCCAAGGCGACGTACTCGGTCGGATGAAACCTTTCTTCAACAGCTCTTGCAACTGCTTCTTAAGCTCTGTCATCTCTACTGGATCCATCCTATACGGTGTTTGCACAACTGGCTGTGTTCCTGGAAACAGATTGATCTCAAAATCAATCTCTCAGGGTGGGGGAACACCAGGGAACTCATCAGGAAACACATCCGCAAACTCTCAGGCAACCGACACCTCCTCAAGGCTAGGACCTTTCGCCTTGGTATCCACAACGTGAGATAAGAACACCTCACATCCTTGTCATAGCAACTTCTCTGCCACCATAGCTGATACCAGACACGTCGGAAGAATCTTCCTATCTCCTTGGAAGATCCATTTATCACCACCATCATCAAACAAAGCTTGCTTGGAACCACAGTCCAAAACAACCTTATACTTCTCTAATGTATCCATCCCAAGGATCACATCGAAACCACACATATCAAGTGGTATAAGATCCACTTGTATACGGTGTCCCGAGAAAGATAATACACAAGATGGACACTCTTCTCGAAGCATCGAGGGACCATCAAGAGGGGTTTCTAACAACATGCTATCTTTCTTACAACTAACAGGTAAACGACAGTTCTCAAGCATACTATAGGCAATAAAAGAGTGTGTAGCACCTGGGTCAACCAGAACAGATAAAAAGCAAGAAGAAGACATATCAGAATGAAATAACTCCATCTGACCTGTCACCACTCGCGGGTTGACTATCGCCTCCGGCTGACTCATAGCATAAAATTGAGCCGTTGCTTGCTATCCACGTCCTCTGCTTCCTTGAGTAGACGATCCTGCTTGTGAAGCTGGACCACATCCTTGCCCTCTGCTACTACTGGGCTGATGTCTATCCGACCCTCATTGATTCTGTCTCAGCTGCTGCGTCACTTCAACATCTCTATTCGGGCAATGCAACTTGAAATGCCCGATTTGACCACAAAGATGGCATGACCTATCTTCAAACCGTGGCCTAGATGGCCCTGTCACTACCACAGAAGCTGTACTAAGTGCCTTTGACGGTGAAGAAACATAACCTCTTCTCTTACTCGGAGACCACTGCGACGGTACACTGGAACCTCTCATCACAGAAGGTGCTGAAAACCTTGGCTTCTTGAAGCCACCAAACCTCTAACTCTGGAACTGAGCAGGCCTCTTCTTAGACATGGATTCTCTTTTCTCCATGACTGACCGCTCGATCCTCCAGACAGATTCCACAAACATAGCAAACCGCTCTCGGTTCTCCAACGCAGAAACAGGTGTTGTCAGCTCAGCACTCAGACCCTTCTCAAAACGTCTGATCCGCTCCTCATCTGTTGTTGTCATGTGAGGACAAAACCTCAACAGATCCATGAACTTGGCCTCATACTCGGTGATGTTCATCATTCCTTGGCGCAGGCTCTCAAACTGGATGATCTTCTCATCCAGATACGTCTTCGGAAAGTATCTACTGACGAACTCGTGCCGGAAAATCTCCCAACCGATCACCTCACCAGGTCGCTTCTCCTCCTCGATGGTCCACCAGTGACCAGCACTTCCTTTCAGAAGGTAGACATCGTGCTTTACTTTGTCTTCTTTGGAGATGTCAAGGATCCAGAAAGCCTTCTCAAGACTTGTTAGCCATAGATCTTCATCCGCTGGATCAGCCGTTCCAACATAATCCAAAGCTCCGACTCGGCGAAGCCGCTCAAAGGTCTTCCCAATACCCGATGTTTCACCATGGGGAGCCTGTTCTCTTGGAGGAGGCACTGACAATCTTTCTACCATGAGATTCATCGTATCCATCATCTGCCCCATAAGCTGTTGATAGGCAGGGTTCTCGAGAATGGCTGGGTCAGGTTGGGAGACCTCAGGCACCCGATCTTCATGTGCCTGCCCTATAGCTCCATCAACTGATGCAACATCGTTGTTCTCAGCAGCATGTTCTTCATGGTTTCCAGACATCTTGACTTTTCTTCCACTGAGGGCAGAAGATGAATGTAAGAAAATCTGGAAAACTCACAAGAACATACACGACCTAGTCCTAAATCCCTGTAGACTCAGTGAACCTAGAGCTCTGATACCAAAACTTGTGGCAACACATCCCACTATCACACAAACATCGAGGTGTTACGCAAAAACGTGCGGAAAACACCATAAACCACCGATTACCAAAAACACGGGTTAATTAAAACCGATTTCAGAAAGCGGATAAACCAGGGAACTATTACATTCAAGTCCTCATCCTGTAAGGAAACATGTCATACAAACATTTACAAGCTGGATACGTGTCCACAGCTTAGGAGATCAGTTGTCTAACCATTACATGAGTTCATCACCTGTTATATATACATAATGGCCCACATTCGGCCAGCAGCAGGATATACAAACCATCATCAGCTATACATTGTGAAACAACGTCAAAACGCTCCCAAGGACCTGAGATTACAGGGATGACTCTAAAACTCTACTACAAAACAACCAAAATAGTAGCATATCCATCTCTTGCCTTCTACTGCTCGTCTTGCTGCTCGGCTGCAACTCCGCGACCACCACCACGTCTAGCTCGCACACCTAAAAGGTTATAAACCAGCGGGGTGAGACACATAGTCCCAGTGAGAAACATAACTCCCCGCCAAAACTATAAAACCAAAGGAAGATTAAGGCAAAAGCAGCAGATAGCTGATAAAGCGTAGAATAAGAACAGTCTATATAGCAAAGCTTATTCATACTATCAAGCTCACCAGATGTATGGAAGGCATATCACCAATTATCTCTTTATGGAACATGATTGATAAGATAAGATTTATAAGATCTTACTACAATCATAAGGAACATATAAGCAACTGCAGGTATAACAAGATTAACTAGACAAGCAAGGCCTCAACCAATGTTCTGTGTTTTTCCTTAAGCAGTAAATACTATTCGGCTGGATTACATATTATTATGCCCTGAGGAAGTGAGCCGTACCTCTCAAATCCAACCGACGGCTGCAAAACCCCGAGCCGGTGCCATACAAGGTCAATGGAAGAGTCGGACTCCACGACCTCCCACCTCGTGGTCAGTGCATGAGTACAACACAAGCAGGACCGCAATCTCATGCTTAAGTGGCCTCAGCCACAGGGTCAGCTCCCGCAGGCTACCCTCTGCCTAGCCCGCCTCGGTACAGGTCTCGGCACTAGTGAAACTGAGCCACGGGCCTGTTCACCGTGCTCTGAGCCATGAATGCATTCATGCTCTCATATCACATATCCTGAGCCATGGGCCTGTTCACCATGCTCTGTACATATCCTGAGTCTGCAACTGCAGCTGCAATCGAATCCTCACTATTTTAGGCTAGGAGAAACCTTGCATATTAACCAATATGCGCTCCGGGTTAACCCTCAGGAGAACCCGTTTCACCATCACCAGCTCCTGACGATGATGGATCTATGGCTAGGGCAAACTACATGATATGTTCCACTGTGGTTATTAAATGTATTTTAAGTGGATTGCAAGATTCAGTCAAGTTATATAACATGCAAACTATAACAAGAATAAACAACATGAAACTCAATATCATGCTTTTACTATCATCCACATCATCCTGATCCATCACAAGGATCCAACATTACATGTTACCACTTGGCCTCTTGCCAATCCTCTAGGTCCATCACAAGGATCATCACATTGCCATGGGATCTCAATCCCTCATCACATAGTGCCACTGCCTCTCAAGGCTTACATCATCATCATGGGATAGCAATCCCAAACACATCATCAGAGGATAACACCTCAACAAAGCACTTTAGCCAAACTCAGGTCCTCAGACCAAAACACATTATGCATGTTATCTCATCATCAAGAGTAACCATCAGAGCGGTGTTACTCAAACATATATATACCTCATAGCCCCTTACCTGGCTATGCATCTATACCTGCATGGTTAGTATGCACAATCATCATGGATTATTAGAAGATTCATATTATCAACATAGGGCAACATTGATGATTATATACGTTATCATTCATGCCTCAACTTGTGACCATAGACATAGGTCATATCATTAAGCAAAGCATTTTATATTCTTACCATTTCCTCAGCATTATACATATAATCAAGATGATCATAAACACAGGTACTATCATGGCAAGATACATAGATGAAATCTACTATCACGATTACCATCAAGCATGTCAAGGGTTACTACTAAAAACCAACGTGATCCATGAACAAGAGCTAGCGTATAGGTTTTTCATAAGAGACAAGACCCTCACTAGAAGCGCCCAACACTACAACCACCTAACGGTCAAGCAAGTGCTCTGCATATCGGCCAAGCACTCAGCAGGGTATCAGGCTACTACATGTATCGGGCAACAAGGTACCAAACCATCTTGAGCACTCATGTGTATCGTGAAACGCGTGCCGTGCACCTCTGTGTCGTGCAATGTTGTGTTGTGCAACACTGGTATACCGTGCAGCAAGATCTTATGAGGCATATCGTGCAACGGCGCATTGTGCACAAGGTGTATCGGGTAGCACCACTCGACAAGGCATTAACGCCTAAGGGTGCAACTCAGCCTGACGTTCATCCCCCTTAGCCATGACCTAACGGCCAACACTCAAGGCAACAACTGAGGTGTAACGCCTGACACAAAACTAGAACATCACAACGCCCTTATCGTTCAAGGTGATAACAACACCAAGCGACCAAGTGAGCTAGGCGTGTGGGGCAGGATACCCAACCAGGTGTGACGCCCGACACACAAAGGTCAGCAACCAGGAGTGTGATGCCCAATACCACACCACAAACTAGCTAACAAGCTCCACACCTCAAAGCATAACGACACTAAGCCACCTCATAGGTTCATCAAGGTGTGATGCCTGACACACTCACAAGGCAGGGACCAGGTGCAATGCCCGACACAGCCACAACATGTGTGGACCAAGGCTCTAAGCCAAAGAAGGATATCGGGCAACATCAACCCCAAGACCATATCGGGCAAGATGCACCCCAAAAAGGTCACCACCAACCTCAAGCACAAGGGCACCAAAACCCTAATGGATCAAGAAGATGACTCACCTCTCAACTATCAAGAGAGAGGGGTCTTGCCAAGCTTCTTAACACCAATCGGGCAACTCCAGGAACAACCACAACCAAGGTCCACAACCACCACATAGCTCACCTTTCAAGTCCATGGTGAGAGGAGGGTGTTTCTCAAGCCCCCAGAACACATGCTCACCTCTCAACTTAAATGAGAGAGGGGTATTGCCCATATTACTAGAACTCAAGCTCACTCCTCTAGAACAAGGAAAGAAAGGGGTGTTTCTCAACAGGAAACCCTAGAACATGGTTCGGCCAACAAGAAGCAACTAAGCAAGAAACTAAACTAACAATATACATAGCCAATATGATCACAAGAAAGAATTTAAGAACATAGGAGAGGTAGTATAGTTAGGGTTAGGAGTTATGTAACCCGCCTTAAGCAAGCTCCAAGCTCCTAGCTCCAAGCACCACCAAGGAAGAAGAGCAAGGCACTCTAGAGTTCGGCCACCACTAGAGGAAGAAGGAGACTCCTAGAAGGATCGGCCACCAAACTTGCAAAAGAAGAGGGTGTTGTGCACCAAGGGAGAGGGAGACTAAGGAACTAAAGGGATCCTTAGCAAGAGAAAGGAAACACATATATAGAAGAGGATGGAGGAGAAACCAAGGTAAGATAAGGCAAGGTGTCGCCCACCTAGGGACACTTGTCCATGGGCAATTCCATCACTCTAGCATGCTCTAAACACATGTCCAAGGCCATTGCCACATGCAAGCATCAAGCTCCAAGTGTCCACTAGTGGTGACACAAACGAGGTCAAAGAGAGTCAAAGGGGTCCCTGGGCAACACACCCCCACACCATGGCCGACACCCACCCTGGGCGACACAACACAGGCTGACACCAGCATGGCCGACACACCAGGCCGACACAAGGCTCACCTGCCCGACACAAAGGTCCAAAGAGGCAAAGGCAAAGCACCACAAAGCCCAACAAGCTCAGCCAAGCCCAAAGGAACTCAAGCAACGATCCCAAACCTTCCTCTCAACACTAGAGGAAGCAAGGAGAGGGAGGAACACCTCACAAGGTGGCAAACTTGCCCACAAACCCTAAACTTGGGTATATTGCAAGTAGTACCTCCAGCTCTCAACAAAGCACCAACAAACCCTAATCACCACTAAAGGTGATTAGCAGGTAGCTAAGCATCAGGGTTAAGCAAAGCAAACAGGATAAGCCCTAAACGGAGGTCAGGGTCCTTACACTTTTAGGTAATTATGCCATGTCAATCATCATATGATTTTCTCAATGGGAATACATTACCAATAGGAAACACATGAATCAATGGTTCCACCTTACCCCTGAAGGCTTTAAAGGAGGTATTGTCATAGGTTTTAATAACAATAGCTTTAGCATCACAAATATTGAATATAGAGACTACACCATCACTCTTCAAATCACAAATTTATATGATGCTAAGAGATGGATCTTCACATGACTCTATGGGGAGCCTAGCTCAGATAAACAACCTTACATTTCTAAAGTTGCTCATGTATTCCGCACATATTCACCACAACCTTGGATTATTGGGGGAGACTTAAATCACATCACCCACATCATAGATAGACTCAATCAATACAATCCCTCTAGGATATTGACAAAATATGATAGAATTGTCATAGACAACATCACTAAACACCATATGATCAACATCATACCATCAATGCTGATTTTACATGGAATAGACAACATTCATGGGCCAAAATTGACCACTTTATTTGCTTTCCCTCATGGGAAAAAAATTCTATCCCCATTCAAAGGTCTTAGTTGCCCATAGACCCATTTTTGACCATTTTCCCATCTTCCGAGATACCACAAACATTAGATGGGGTCACAAACCTTTCAGGTTTGAGAATTTTTGGCTTAAGGACCCATATTGTCTTCAAATGTGTAAACAAACTGGCCCACATACCAATGGACATCCAAAGAGCCAGTATTCAACTTACATAGCAACACCAAAAACGTTAAAAGGGTCTTCAAAACATGATAGAAGGTAAAATTTGGCAACATCATGAACAAATTCACAGACCTAGAACAACAACACCTATATGTGGATAGCGACCCCAATGTTGACCCATCCTTAATACTAGCCATCAAATCAGAGATAGATGTTATCCAGAACCATATTCACACTATCTACACACAAAGAGCTAAGATTAAATGGGCCATAGAAGGTGATAAAAACATAAAATATTTTCACAAATGCTGCAACAACAATGCCATAAACAACATCATCACCAGACTCAATATCAATGGAGTAAACACATCAACTTAAACCATCATCACCAAGCACATTGTCCCACACTTCCAACACATTTTCAACACAGGGCATGAGCCTTGTATTCTCAATTCATTAATTGGAATTACATCTGTCAAAAAACTATCCACACCCCCACAAAATACCATAGTAAAATTTACTATGGAAGAACTCAAAGGTGCCATCACTACTTAGGGGAAAAACAAATCACCAGGACCTAATGGATTGACTTAATACATAATTCTACCTGACTATGTGGGACACCATCAAAGAAGATTTCTTGCTACTCCTACACACGATACACAAACCAAAACATCCACAAACACATCAAGGTTCTAAATCACACCAACATAGACTTAATAAAAAAAAGTAGAACGACCATACATTATACAACAATTTAGACCTATCACCCTCATCAACACATCTTATAAAATTCTGGCAAAAATTCTCAGCAACCGCATCAAACCTCATTCATAGTATATCATGGAAAACAACCAAAATGTTTTTCTAAAAAATAGAAACATTCATGAGGCATTCATCATGGTCAACAAAACTCTTCACATATGCTATTAAAAACAAAACCCTGGTGTTAGACACCAAAGTAGACTTCAAGAAAGCCTTCGACTATGTCAATTGGAACTGTCTTATCCATATTATGAAAGGCTATAGTTTTCCTACAAAATGGATCAATTGGATTCATGCCTGCATCTTGACCAATAGATTCACTACTATCATTAATGGCTCATATTTCAGTCACTTCAAAAACAACAATGGGCTTCGACAAGGATATCCTTTATCACCTTACCTATTCATAATGGTCACATCTTTTATCACAAATATGTTTAAAATAGGTTATTCTCTAGGTCATATTCAATATCCACATGAATGCTTTGAAAATATAATCCAATATGCAGATGACATTATGATTCTAGTCAAATCTGAAGATCAGACCATTATTAACATAATTTGTATCATAGGATTATTTTCTTACATCTCAAGACTTAGGATCAACCTGGGGAAATCTTCCATCATAGGAGTTCACACTCCACCTAAAACAATTCTCCGATACCAAACCCTCCTCAAATGCAAAACTAAGTCCTTCCCAATCTAGTATTTGGGACCTCCCATTACATCACATCCTGCACAACACAAACTATGGCTACCCATCATTCAAAAAATAAACCACAAATTTACAACTTGGATAAATATTTTCCTCAATCTAGCTGGAAGGATCATCTTACTCAACAGTGCCATCACTCCTATGACAACACATTACCTCAGTTGTGTTCCTCTACCAGCAAAATTAGAAATATGATAAACTCCATTAGAAAGATATTCTTATGGAACCACTACTACCTGAATTCTAAGAAAAAAGATACACATGGTCAATTGAAAAACCATCTGTGCACCAAAGGAATATGGGGGATGGGGCATTATAGATTTGTCTTTATACGCCATTTGTCTCATCACAAAAATCATTCATGCCCTCATATCAAATACTTATAGATATGGAAACCGCTCATCATCCATAAATATTATAAAAAGAGAAACCCATGGAACCAGAGTCACAAATCTATCACATCACCACTATAGAAATTCATAAATAATCACATTGATACCATCTTGCAGATGATGAACATACCTCCCCATGCCACCACAAACATCAATTTCTAGAATGATCCATGATATCATAACAAAATGATTAGAGATATGTGCATCAACTTCCATATTCCTCTGAGCACGATTAACATCAACACGACCAAAGCCCTTCACTTACTTACTAGCAACAAGCATAACATTCTCAAGACATTCATCTTATAATATCTAAACCCAGATACTATAGAGCATATCATACATACTCTTGAATACAACACCAGTAACAACATTTCATACATTTGGGAAAAACCATACTCTCCTAAAAATGCTTACCACTTCCTCACCTACAGAAGACATATGACAAACCTTACACTTTGTTAGAACACAAAATGACCGCAAAATTCAAACTATTTTTTTTGGCTCATCATGCACAACAAAATACTCACCGACAATAACATCAGAAAGAGGGAATTTGAGGGACCTACTAGATGTTACTTATGCCCTTTAGGCGAAGAATGCACTGAACATCTTTTGTAGCGCTGTCCTTTCACTATCAAAATTCTATATGACCATTACTACTCACATATACCAGTGGATTTTCTATACTCACCTGCCCTCATTAAAAGGCTTAGGCCTACACAACCACAAATGGAACAACAATATCTGATGATTAATGTCCTTTCGCATATATGGCTAACTAGAAATTGTCAAAAGTAAAATAGTATTACTCAACCATTAGACCCCATTAACGTTGAGATTAAACACATAACCATTGTTTTGCACTATAGGACAGACGTCCGTGACAACTCTGGTGGAAGCTGTTGACACCCAGATGGCCATCTTTTGCAACAATAGTGGCGGTGGAGGTCACTATTTCTTAGAAGTGATCTTGGCATATGACACCGGATTCTAGAGCTCTACAGGCTACTTGATGCTCCATCTTTTAGTTTTCTGGTTTTTATTTCGACGAGACCTACTGTTATAGGGATGCCTCCCCCTGAACACTACTACTACTTCATTAGTTTTCCTCATCTCATTTCATCCAGTTATGTTAGACTTTGTTTTCGTGGCTTAAGACATCTCTGGTGTTGTTTTTAGCTGCGCCCCGATGTACCCCACATGTTTGGAAAACTTTTTTGTTTGTAAACATTTTATCTATTTATGGAACTTCATATAATAAAAATCATCCTCAGGCTTTCCTCATGCAAAGGGGGCGCACACAGTGAAGTAATTTGTTGCGTACCTACGGACGGCGTCCCCGGCAAAAAGAACATGATGCGGTAGGGCAGGTAGAAGTGATTGCGCAGTTGGCCCATCATTTGTTTGTTTCTGTCAATATATACTTTACTCGCTTGCTGGTTCAAATGCACGTGGAAGGCGTGCACCAAAATGCGGAATATATACTTTACTCGCTTGCTGGCTCTCCCTGAGACGCTGACCATGTCGCGTTTCGCCGCCTCGCAAGATATCACAGGCGCTGCGAGCACAAGCAGCGGTGACCGGCATGTATTCCACCAGACATACAGTCACGGACCAGTTTAATGATGAACTCTTCGCCACACACGGCCATAGAACGGAACAGTGATTCGTTTAGAATCAATCTTTATAAAAACATAAAATTCCGATGAAAAAGGACTCAAAAAAATTAGTCCTTTGGCTATAGCGGCAACAACTATTTCCAATAAGGATGAACTCAAGAATCTTTCGTGAAAGATAAGTTAATAGTTTATATGGGAGTCTTGTCAAAAGAGCTCATTCTATAAGACGCGTCCTATAAAAATTTAACAGGATTCAATAGTATTGTGTTGTAGTATACATGTGGCTTAGTTTCCATTAAATCGATAGTATAGGGTGTCTTACAGATTAAGTATAGGACGCATCCTATATTACCGGCTTTCCTTGTTGAAACATGCTTAA
The DNA here is from genome assembly GCA_963693085.1 of Alisma plantago-aquatica. Classification (NCBI taxonomy): domain Eukaryota; kingdom Viridiplantae; phylum Streptophyta; class Magnoliopsida; order Alismatales; family Alismataceae; genus Alisma; species Alisma plantago-aquatica. The sequence continues at coordinate 920,473,402 of OY856414.1, forward strand.
ACAAGTACGAGTCTATTACTTTCTAGCCCTATCACAGACCAAAAACTCGGGCAACCATTTGGAACACCCTCCTAAGTAAATGTATATGGAAGTCCTTGAGAGAAATCAAAGAAATGATACATTCCTGCACTAACCATACTCTTTTCTTTAGCCAATACAACAATTGCCATTGATAATCAATTACTAATTAGTTAGAAATTTTATCAAGAATGGGTGTAGGGGCAGAGCCAGCCAAATTTTAAAGAAAAACACAAATAAAATTAGTCTTTCCTTTAAATTTTAAAAAATAAATCAATAATACTAGTAGTTGTTAATTAATATCTAAATCACACTCAAATTGGTAACGTTTAGATATACTAATACATTCCATAATTAAAATATAATCTTACTTAACATAATTTATATTTTCTTTTGATTTTTTATCTCATCGAATCACTCCACTATTATTATTTTTACTAATGATGTCAAGTATTTCTTTTTGAATATAGACAACCACTTTGAATCATTGGATCACATATCATTCATTCGATTGTGCTCACGATACATTCATCACCAACATATTTAGTTTGGCATAGTTTTTACTTAGACTCTGTTATACTAATGTCAATAATAAAAGTTGAATCAACTAAAAAGAATACATAAAAAGTACCTAACACTCCTTCAATGGATGGGAACCTACCATTTGTATGTCTCTGAATGACTAGTTCCCTTTAAGATTAATCAAGTATGTTGAGATATTGATTTACTCTTTGTAGTTATCTAGAGCAATCCTTTCATTTATATGTTTGTGAATGAATTGTTCCTTTATAGTTCATTACTCTTCTACTTTAAATTCAGTTGCTTAAGATTAGATCTTTGACTATTTCAGTACTATTGACTGTTTGATTGAAATACTTATTCACTGGGTGAGTAGTTCATTACTCTACTCACAAAATGTTTAGGTACACTCTCAATATATGAAGATCTAAAATTATAATAGAAGTCATGCTACAATTCAGATGCTAGAGAGGTCCAGATAGTAATTCCACGTCATTCTAGGTCCTTGTTTAGAAGTTCAAATAGTTGTATATGAGTGATGTTGTAATAATGTTTGATCATGACAATGTTTGTATTTAACAGTCAAGCCAATAATAATGAAATGTTGAAATACAATATAGATAAATTAGTCTATCCTTTTATGTTTGCGATTAGATCGAAGGATAAAGGTTTTGTTTCTTATATAGGTTGTTTTATGTGGTTGTGTTTCATATATAGTCCAATTTTTAGAAAGGATAAAAAAGGGATTAAGAGAGGTGTTTAGTTTGCTGGAATTCAAAATATGTCCTAATATGATAATCTATTGGTGATTGTAGAACCCGAGTGTGACAACATGGTATCAGAGCTTAGGCTGAGTCGTGATGAACCACTAAGTTAGTAAATCAGAGTCAAAAGTGTGGAAATTAGAAGGTGGTGCAACTATATCATTGGGAAGTTTAAGTATTTGGATACCCTGACCTGATATTTGAATACGTAGAGTGATCAATATTAAGCTACTTTGTCTATTCTTCTCTGGTCCCCTATCCAGGTATGTAGAGGGAGCATGGGATGGAGAGAAACCCTAGAAGTGTTGGGGATAGAAAACTACAAAGTAATAAAGGAATAAGAATATAAACATAGAATGTGATACAATTTTTATTTATCCTATTTTGTGACTTGAGATGAATAGAAATGTTCTTATCTATATGAACACAAATATTTAGTTTTCAAAATATATATGGTTCTTTAAGATTTTTTTACACTATGAAGTTACATTAGATATTATGTTTATATTGCTATCATCAAGTACACCAGAAATTATCTTTAAGTAAGTGTGCCCTAAGTGGATATTCTTTTCACATGTTTAAAATAAATAGGATTTGCTTAATTTTTAATAGCTCTTGGCTTTAGGAATACAGGTTCAGCCTGGTCCGACAAACATGATGCATTTTTGGGATCTAATGATTCTTATAATAGTAAAAATTAGAGTAAATTATGGAGAGGTAAACCCATAATGCAATGAGAATGTGCATACACTAGGATATTGAAATATAAGGGAAAGATTGGAGTAACTAGGAATAATTGGTAATAAATAACTATGTTCAAGGTTTAGGGATCAGACAAGAAACCCTAATTTGAGGATAAAGGAAGAAGGAATATATATCTATGACAAAAACTAGTATATAGCACAAGAAATGAAGAAGAAAGAATGGATAAAGAGAACTAAATCATACAATTAATTGAGGCATTTTATTTAATCTGAAACAAAGGAAAATAAATAAGAAAGGAGTTAAAGAACATTGAAATACACACAAGAGATGGATACTTTGTGAAAGGACTCATGATAGTGAAGTATGTCAAATAAAGAGACAAAACAAAAAGAAAATAGAAGGAAATAGTATAAGGTAGAGATTAAGGCTTAATGATAAGTACTATATGAAGTCTCTAACTACAAAATTTGGGGAAAATAAAGGGAAAATACATAGAAAGACCAATATAGAAAGAATAAATAATGAGGAATGGATCATATAATTGAGTAAAATGCAATTCTATACTTCAAAGAAAAAGAAATAGATGAAAAGAATTAAAGTATACAATAAGTACACAGAGGTGGAGGAGTTTTAGAATTTTTTTAGTAAAGAGGACGAAATGAACATGTAACATAAGTTCAGGATAAGAACTCAAATGAAACTAGAGGAAATGATGGAAATGGCGATTTTGAAAGGAAAGAAAGTTACATGATGTAATATGGAATATTAAGTGTGTACTTACATAATGAATTCTGATGCATTCATCCTTACTATTGTTTAAATTTCAATTCCCCTATAGAGTAACTACTTAGTTTCAATGAGATGTACTCAATACGTTTCATGTGATGAAATGAAACCAATTTTATGAAAAATAAGAACAAAGAAAATGCAAAACAAATCAATGAGTCATATAGATGATTTGCATACAGAATTGAAAAGCTTGATAACAAAAATGTTTGATCCTTGCATGAACCATTTGAATTGAAATGAAGGACATGTAATGTAATAGGTATAAATGAAAGTAATAAAAATAATTTTAATTAGAAATATAACTTAATAAAGTAGAAAGATAATAGAAAATATATAACATATAATATAGAATCATACTCATGAATGAGAAACACGATATTGAGAGATAAACAAAAGTTAAAGATGATAGATGGAAGAGTAGCATACATGGAAAGAAAGATGGAAAATATACAAAGGGTTTTAAACATGAGGAAATCATATATGAAAATGATTGACAGAGGTGAGAAAATGCTAAATAACCAAGTCTCTGTGATGATAAATAATTAAGCCTTGATATTGTAAATGTGTTAATGAACACTTGAAAAATATAATTCTATATATCAAAGTCATCTTCTCTTTGCATTTAATTTTCTTAATGAGAGTAACATGGGGATGAAGTGATAATAAATTAAAATTACATGATTCATAACCATAGACAGATGCATTTACTAAATGTCAAGATGACACACTATTGAATGATGAAGACTTGATGAAGTAAATAAAGAAGGTAACTTACTAGAAATGTAATATAAGAGAAAATAATTTCAAGTGAAAAAGATAAGGGAGACTTTAGTAAATGAACATTTGGATTTTAAATCAAGAAATGAACAATCATGTTACTATGTGGTTAGGATATGAATGACGAATACATTTAATTAGATTCTTTGGGTTTTAGTAGTTCAAGGGATATATGTAGTGATTTGACTTTGAATAGTAACTATATTATTAAAACAAGATCCTAAGAATTTGCAATACGAGTGTAAAACTAGCAATGATACTGATCTAGGGTTGAAAGATAGTAAATGATAAAGATATACAAAAACATGAAAATGACTAAGAATAGAGGATAAGAAATAAATTTGAAATGTAGGAAGTGTGATTTGAACAAAAGAAGATGTGCTATATGAGCAAACTATGATCTAAAAAAAATTCTTGTAGTGATAGCAAGAATTATGGATAATCCATTCCACCCCAAATATCTAAATGTTAGAGATGTTTATTTACTTTATGTTAACAAAGGAGAAGGATAAATAAAAACAAGTAAGTAATAATGAATACGAAATAACCAAGAGAAAAAAGTGAATTTTTAGTAATATAGGATTCTTTTTCCCGAAATATAAATTTCTAAAGACAAACCAAATGATGCAAATTTGTCTACATATGATTCTATTTGTACATGTGCAAGCAATATATTAAATTATAAGGATTGTTAATTATGATTTTAGTCATTCATACTAGTAATCACAGAAAGAGAACGAGTTAGGCGCTCTCAGACATTCCCTCTGCTTGATTGATAACAAGGAAATGAATTCTAACTTTACCATTTGGACTGGTTCAACATCTGCATAGGACAATGTAAAATTCTTGTTAATTCTAGTCTTGCAGCTTACGAGTGGTTTGATTTTAGAATAGCACAAAAGTAATCTTTAAAATAATAGAGTGAACTCTATTTAGTAACTCAGATGTGATATCAAATAATAATATAGGTTGAACTATAGAAACTGATATAGTTAGATTGGATTACCAATAGTAAGGTAACACCTCAAGAGAGTATAACAAGTTTGAAAATGATTCATTTCTCTTTCTCATGCCTAGTAATTTGTTGTGATATTGGAAAACAAATATTTTTCATTGAAAGACATTGTTTCTAATCTATTGTGATTATAAGAGAAAAAAAGGACTCGATGTTGAAGTTAGTATTCACATAAGAAATAAAAAAGTAAGTGAGGCATCAATTTACTAAATAGAGGCTTAGCTTCTGTATCCTCATGGGATACAAATCATTGCATGGACTACACTCCCTTGGATCCGAATAGACTCAACACTGAAGTTCCTAGTTTGTTCCAACTGGACTCCCTCACCACGGCCGACCAAACTCGGCACGCTAGTAGATCATTACCCAATCACCTCACTATCCCTTGCTAACACTTTAATGAGATAATAAGATTGTTCTGGAATTCTAATCATGATTACAACAACCTACACATCCACGATTACAACATAAATACAAAGCAAGTAGTCAATTTGCAAGGAAAGGAAATAAACAAACTGATACTTTATTTAGTAATGGAATTGTCGAGTTTATATACAAGCTAGAATAAAATATGGTCTTATAAGGCTAGTCCCCATGTCCCAACACAAACGACTACTCACTCATGGTGGAGACTATAACGGAAAGGTAGGTAGAACAATGGGAGGGGCCATGACGACTGGTACAGGAATACCAATCTCTCCACCGTGGTTGCCACCTCCTTGCTCCTTGCTAGGGTTTGCACTATGTAATGTGGCTTCTAATCACCGATCAAAGACCCCTATAAAGGGTGATAAGGGTTACTTTTATAGATGCATTCCTTACTTTTAAAACTCTAATGTTTAATACTTATGGTCAAAGGCAGCTAACTGTATGTCCTGTACTCGGTCTACCAGGCAACTCACGTTGGTTGCTCAATTTAGACCTCATATACGGTTGTATGGAAAACCAACATGGGTTGAACTGGAGTGGGCTGAATGCAAGAAGCACACGTCAGAACTATATAATTTGGAATACTCAAGGTAGAGAGTGGCTCAAGCCGGGAGATTGGTAAAGACTATCGCATGACTAGGTGGTTGGAAGGTAGATAATGGAAATCTTATGGGGCCTTCCATCCCTCGAGGTGTAGCATCATGAGGGATTGATCTTCCTTCTGGAAAATTAAGTATATTTTTTATTGGTTCTACATAAAAAGTATATAAAATACGTTAAAATACAGAAAAGCAAATATAATTGTATTTAAGTAAATCTAAGGCTAAAACTAGGAAATAGAAACACAACAATCCCTAAAAAGAAGATAAAACTGTATGCAAAGATGGGTATACATATACTCATCAAACTACCCAAAACTTAAACCTTTATTCATCCCAGGTAAAGCAAAATGAAAATAAGAAAAAACAATTGATACATGATCCAGGCTTCCTCTCCCAACTGAGCATGCTTTGTGGTCCCCTTCCACCAAACACTATGAAGTGACCATAGTTCTTCAAGGTCACGTAGACACACTTGGATATCCCCCAATTGGGGCTTGTTCCTTCATTCGCTAGACTCCTAAACTTGAAAATAATTGATTTCATCTCAATAATATTTCTGATCTATCCGCGCATGGTAGAAGGGAGCACAAGTCAGGGTTGATTGGTTATTTTAGGGAAAATTTTGATAGGTCCCCATAATATAAAATTTGAACGAAGGAGGGGGAGACGAAGACATGGAACAAACCCATTTCCTTGATATATCCTCTATTTGATTCGATACCTTATTAAGATATAATAATTTTATTTGTCTCTCCTCTATTTGACTTGAGACTTTGTTTTGTTGCAGTAACATTTCATGTTATATTTGATCCCATTGGCCTCTTTTGTTATTCATGCCATGATTGTGGAGGAAAAAAATGAAAAGAAGATATATTTTTGAGGCGGATGACACCCCAAAGTTAGGGATTGACATATAATTTAATATTTTTTCTTTTTATGTTTGGCGAAGAGATATGAAATGATAGAAGACAAGTGGAATAAAGAGGCTGACTTGTGATTTTTCATTTTATTGCTATATTAGAATCAAATCATCATATTATATCAGTTAATTCAGTTAATGTATGGTAGATAAGTGTTTACAAACTTTGCTATAAGTCAAATTGGGGGCACATGCGGCTCAACCTTTTTGACTCTTCCTGTCTATCGTCATTTCCAATTGGAAAGGATTCTCAATTGTTTTCATTGGGTCTTAGATTTGTTCAAGACATGTTTTTTCTTTAAAATTTTATTTATGCGTGAGTTATCTCAAGAAAAAGGGTGAAGTTTTACTAGTATATTTTCATCTTGCATACCATTAAGTGACCGTCTAAGTAAAGGCCACAACTCACACAAAACATAGCAAAAACTAAAGTGAAAAAACAAGACAGAAAAAGTAGAAAATGATGTGTTCGAAAGATGATAGATGGGTGGATTTGAATTTTACCATCCACCCCACCCCAAACTTAATCCTTTGCTTGTCCCAAGTAAGTCCAAGATGATGGAGGGCAAGGACTCAGAGGGTCTGCATATGTTGTCTTGTAGTCGTAGCAACTGACATGCCATTGCTCACGCGTGTGCTGCATAAAATGGATGTGATGTAGTTGATGAACCTCACATTATAGTTCATTCTCAATACGATATTGTGATGTAGCCACTATCTTGATCAGTAGTTGTCGTGTATGTGATTTATCATACCCATCAAAGTCTTCTTGTTTGCGCACCGTGCCTTGATCTTTAGAGTTTTGGCTCCTATTCTGAGAGCGTGCGACATGTGCTTCTAGATTAATGTAAGATGGAGGAGGAGATATTGGTTTGTCTCAGTAAAAATATAGAATTTGTTCTGAGAGATCCTCAAGTCTGTAAGTTATATCTTCCATGACAAACTCTGCGTGATCATGTAGCACCAATTGAAATGAAGAATTGCGGAAGAGAACTGCATAGGTGTCTGGTTGGGATCTTGGCCGGAGAACCTTTCTAGATATAAGATAGGGAATATCGATCAGATTTTGATTCCCTTTCTGCTAAAAAAAACTTGTCTTGGATGTCTAGGAATCTTAGAGTAGGACCAATTGTGGATACCAGACCACCTTGATTGAATTTCATTTTGGTGTTACGAGATATTTGTAGTCCTAGATGCTCGATGAATGAACTTCCCCAATTGAATGGGTATTGAGGAGAGCACACCAGTTAGCATAAACATCGGTAGTGGTAACGACACCTTGAGTGGAATCTCTGCAAAAAATTGTACATAAAAGTATCCTATGAAGGTAGCAGATCACATGACTATGTATCAATGATGCTTTCATATTGTTAGACTTGGAACAAGATTTGTCAATGATTTCATCCCAAAACTAAACTACCTTGTAATTGGGGTGGAGATGATTTTGTATATCACAGCGGAACAACCAATCATGATCTGCCTCCTCACATAAGATGGCTAAAAGTTGGTGGAACTGAGGCTGAAGTTTTCTCCGAATAGTTGGACCACATAGTTAAGTTTTCCTATAGCAGTGCTTTGTTTTTTAAAGGAGGCGGGGAGCTCCACTGTTAATGTCGTGAAAACTTGACGGGTAGGATAAGCAAAAGAGTGAATTTGGCTATTGTGAAGGATGTCATCAAGAGGGGCTTGTATACTCAACTTTGCTAAATAGTCACCATAAGCCCACCATGGAAGGGTTACTCTGACCTTCTGGATTGAGTCGTGGCGCTCGTTCTTTAGTTATAATAGGAAATATGTCCCAGGTAACGGGGTGGTCCTATCCTCCATAGACGGTCGAGTTGTTGTAGTCATACTTGGTGATTCTCTAAGATGAAAGGGGGATGTTTGGGGTGGGGTGACACCTCAGTGAGAATTTCAACATCATTGTCCCAGGACTCATCGAGTTGGCAGATTGGTACTTTCAGAGTAGCTTGGCATGTTGCAGACTGTAGGCCCCGTCGTTGCGGTTGTAGGAGATGGTGAAAGTGAGCTTTTTACTCAGGTGGGCTGATTTGAGTTCCTTGTCCATCATGGTGTGTTCAATCTTGTCGCTCGACATGCCCATCGGATGTCCCTTTCGGGATTGTCCTCGAGACGATGAGAGCTTGTCAGTTGTCAGGCGGCATCAGTGCGTCGCTAGTCTTTGTTTGGCCGAGTCTTGTTTGGAAAGTCAGGTGACTCGTTGAGCAAAGTAGTCATTTATAGTGGGGATGAGGAAGCCATGTGCCCCTCTTTTTTAGGAAAAAAGAGAAAGTAGTATGTTAGATAAATTCAGGTAGCCTCCTAAAAGTGAATGTTTTTAGCTTCGTTTGGCTTGATCTAATGTTGATGTTTCCTGTGAGGTCTTCCTGCAAATAAAAGTATTGACAATAAGAAAAAATATAGGTTCAAGGGAAAATATTAAATCCGAGCATTTTCATTGAGAATTTGGTATGGGAGAAAGGGTTTCTGATTGTTTATGTTGACTAGGTATTTCATCCATGTTGTTCTATTCATCCCTTGAAGTGTAAGGTCACTAGAGGTAAGGTATCGGTTGATCCTCCATCCTTTCACAACAAAGTCACCTTTGAACTTATCCCATAGGACAAACACTCCATGTGGGTAGACATGTTTTACCACATACAGTCCATATTTGTAGTTTTTAATTTCTCTAAAATAGCCGCAATCTTGAATTATAAACCAGGACAAGGTCTCCCACTTTAATATCCTTCCATATTTTGTGATTTTCAATATAGATTTTAGTTTGTTCTTTGTACATGTATGTGCTTTTGTAGGCTGACATCCTAAGTTTGTCTAGCTTCTAAACATGCAGCAAGTGATTCGCCTTGGCAGCCGATAAATTCAAGTTAAGGTTTTTTATGTCTTAACTGGCTTTGTGCTTCATTTCTACTAGGAGGTGACAAGATTTCCTATAAACCAATCGGAAAGGGGTTGTCCCTAACAGTGTTTTGAAGATAGTTTGATAGGCCCATAAAGCGTCGCTATGTTGCAAGGCCCAGTATCTCCTTGTTCGGATTACATTTTTCTCCAATATGGTTTTGATATGTTGGTTGGAAACTTCAACCTGGCCGCTAGTCTAAGGATGGTAGGGGGAAGATTTCCTATGGTTCACTTTGTATATCTTTAGCAACGACTCAAACTTCCTTTTGGCTAAATGAGATCCCTGCCTGATATCATGATTTGTGGTACACCAAATCTAGGGAAGATAACATCTTTGAACATTTTAATAATGACATTTGAGTCCCATGAGACTGTGGGGATGGCTTCAACCAATTTAGAGACATAATCCACCTCTACCAAGATATATGAGAATCTCATGAGGGAGGAATTGGGCCCATGTAATCAATATCGCAGGCATCCAAGATTTCTAATTCTTTCCACTTTGTGAGAGGCATTCGATCTCATCTAGAGATGTTGTCTAATCGTTGACATTGGTCGCATAGGCAGGTGTGGTCATAGGCATCTGTGAAAATGGTTGGCCAATAAAAACCACATTGTATGAATTTGGTGGCGGCTTTTTGGGCGGACATATTTCCATCTATAGGTCCAGAATGTCACTATTGTAGGATATCTTTTGATTCTTCATGCGTGACACACTGTCGGTAAAGTCCATCTGCACACAACCTAAAAAGGAAAGGTTCATCCCGATAGAATTTCTAGATGTCATGTAGGAATTTCTTCTTACTCAGTCCTTTAATTTCCAGGTGAATAATTCCTACAGACAAATAGTTAGCGTAATCAGCATGCCAATGCCAATTTACCTCGAGTCATAGAAGGTGTTCGTCTGGGAAGGATTCGTCTATATTTGTTGTTCTATCATCTTCATAGATAAGTCAGCTCAGGTGATCGAAAACAACATTTTTACATCCTTTTTTGTCCATGATTTCCAGATCAAATTCATGTAGAAGCAGGATCCATTGAACGAGTCATGGTTTTGCATCTTTATGTGTCATCAGATATCTAATTGCCACACGATTAGTGTAGACTATAACATTGGATCCCACCAGGTAAGACTGAAATTTATCAAAGACATATACGATTGCTAGCTTTTCTCTCTCTGTTGTTGTATAGCTCCACTGTGCCACATCGAGGGTCTTTGAGGCATAGTAAATCACCCACTGGTTGTTTTCGAATCGTTGCCCCAGGATGGCCCCTATCGCGTAATCACCTGCGTCACATATAATCTCAAAGGGTTATTTCCAATCAGGCCCACAGATTATGAGGGGTGGTAGTAAGGGTTTTTTTAGTGTAGAGAAGATCTTCATACATTTTTCATTAAAATCAAAATTAGTGTCCTTTTAAAAAAAGTTTGGTAAGGGGTTTTGTAATCTTCACAAAGTCATGTATGAACTGCCGATAAAAGCTGGTGTGGCCAAGAAAAGTGTGTATTTCCTTCACTATTGTAGGATGTGGTAGTTTTTCTATCACTTCTACGTTGGATGCATCAACTTCAATTCTTTGGTTGGAGATTCTATGACCTAGGATGATACCTTCATGCACCATGAAATGACACTTCTCCCAATTTAAGACAAGCTGCACCTCCTCACATCTTGTTAGGATGGTGGCCAAGTTGTCAAGGAATTTTTCAAAAGAGTCTCTGTAAATAGAAAAGTCATCCATGAAGACCTCCATTATGAATTCTATAAGCCCAAAGAAGATAGATGCCATGCAACGTTGGAAGGTGGTTGGTGCATTGCGAAGGCCAAATGACACGTGTCGAAAGGCATAAGTTCCAAACGGGTGGGTGAAGGTAGTCTTTTCTTGATCATCGAGCTGGATGGTGTTGACTCTAGGTCAATGTTGACTCAAGGTCTAAATTGACTAAAATCTTATTTTGATGATGACTAATCATTCTACTTATTTGTGTCTAATGCTTCTACTTGGCTGATTTCGGATTAGGTATAGACACACTCCAAATGTCCTAACTTGTGCATCTCTACTTGGAGAAAAGACGAGCAAAGTCAATACAAGTGCACATTTTTGGAATATGATATAAATCTATTAGAATCATATGTAATGATTGTATGACTTGTAATTAAATTTAAAAAAATCAGAGAACTTAAATAGAATACTTAAGTACTTTAATGACAAATTCCAAAATTCATTACAGACACTTTATCGGTCGAGTTACAATCTCGACTGATACTTGATGGATTTTGAGAATGCCATGGTTCGATTGAGTTTCCTATACTCAGAACTCAAACGACCACTGCACTGGAACAAAACTAATTTAATCTTTCGATCAAGTTCCTACCAGGATAAACTCGACCAATTGGTCAAATTATCTTGTCACATAGTGCATTCGGTTGAGTTACCTTTATAGAAACTCAACCGATCGCAATATACTAAAAAATAAAGAACTTTTTTTAGCTATTGGAGTGTTGTAAAACTCAAAAAAATATCCCTTACAACACCCCAAACGGCTAGTATTCATCCTTAAGTGTTCCCCAAGGCTAAGAGGCATCCCCAACTATAAATAGGACCCCTTAGGCTTCATTCCAAGGTTGAGCATTCAATGCAAAACTCTATATGAGGTTCCTAGTCTATAGTTGAGTCCATCCTATAGCTTCCTCTCTCTCACTAAGCTTAATCACTTACTACATCCATTAGAGTGAGTAGGAGATTTATAAGAGAGCTTGTCCTACATGTATATCTTGTGAGGCTCTCACTTCCACCACCTCCCTATGTCTCATTTCAACCATGAATATGAAGGTTCTCTATTTCTTGGCTAAGAGAGGTGAAGAAGAATAAGGGAAGGAGTCCCTTGGTGAAGATCAAGGCTGAAGACTTGGATCAAGAGTGGGTAAGCCCTTGGCGAAGGCAGAAAACTCCTTGATCAAGTGGATAAATCCTTGGTGAAAGATTCTTTGAGTGAAGGTGAAGTCAAAGGCTGAAGATATAAGAGTGGGTAATTTCTAGAAGGCTAAAGACTTGTACAAGAGTGGGTAAGTCCTTGGAGAAGGCCGAAGACTCGTTGTAAAGTGGGTAAATCCTTAATAAGGTTGAAGACTCTTTGTATTTGATAGGTAAGTCCTTTGGTGGGTCATGTGTTGTAACTCTTATAAGTGAATATATATAGAGGAAGACACACTTGGAAATCCTAGAGGTTGACCTCTCTAGGTAGTGGACTGACATACTCCTAGTTTGGAGTATGAAACCACTCTACATAGCTTATCACTTGGTGTTTGTTCAATCTCTCTCTCTTGCTATGTATGTTTTAGTTGCACTCATATTTCATATTTCGCAACCTTATCTTGTGATATATCTTGAAGGTCTAGTGAATTGTGTTTAAGTGTATCCAATACTATTCACCCCCACCCCCCTATAGCACACAATCACCCATTATAGGATCCATTGCATCCATGAAGATACCGTACTAACAAACTTTCTATTCTTGCCTTGTTATAGTATAAGTTGCAATGATGACAAGTTAACCAACTCTAAGCACCCTTTTCTTCTTGTGCACATAGCAACTCATAAATTTCATCATTCACTTTCATAGATAACAGTTATCTTGGGGATTAGAGTATACAAGCAAATGCATCGAGGTCTGACTTCAAAGTACAATTATGGTGTTAGTATGAGAAAGATTATAGAATGAAATGCAAGTAATATCTTGACGTCGAACAATAACAACACGATATCCAACCCCGACATGATACAATAAATAAATATCGAATCTTTCCTTTTAGTGATTTTGTTGTCGTGTTTAGTTTGTCCGGACAAAACATAATGGAAGGACACCTTATTTTCACTTGAGAAAAATGTTGATGAAAAAGTAGTAGACTTAACGATAAGTTATGTGAATATGTGTAGCGGCAGATGTTGGACGTGCCCTCCTATTTTGCCTTTTTTTCTTAAACTGAAAACATTTGGATGTGTCTTCCAAATCAATATGGAACATTATTCACATGAGGTGGAGTGCAGATTTGCTGTTCTCAATATGAAGAGGAGCACGCTGCTCCTTTTGTGATCCACGTTCACTTATTGTGGCCGTTACAATCAGAAGATGAGGACTTCTATTTATTGAGCCAGCTTCGTTCTCGTTTTATTACTGCCTCCCAATAAACGCTTAAGCTGTGACTTGTGAGGTAACTGACCGTACAGACTCAACATGAACCTACTTACTTAATCACGCTTTAGACGGTGCGCCGGAGCCAATGACGAACCCTCCGGCCTTGGTGAGCGAGGTGAAGGTGACCTGCTGGCCGAGCAATATCTTCCCGACGTCGGCCGTGAAGGTGTCATACCGGAGGAAGAACTCCACGAGCAGCAGCCTGGAGATGAGCACCACAAAGTCCTTACCAGCGCACTGCTTGTTGCCGACTGTAGGACTCTCAGTCTCAGGACCGTTGGACCACACCACGTACTGGAGGAGCTTCTGACCCTTTTCACCTACAAACCGGTCGGCGACGAACTGTCCGGCGTCGGGACCGAACACCCTCTCATCCCTAGTTGCAAACGACTGGTACCCGAACAGCATCTCACCTTTCTTGACCTTGAAAGCGGCGTCGTGGCTCTCGATGACGAGGTCGCTCTTGGCCTTGCCGTACTGGAACTTCACGGGAGGATCCATCCTCAGGGACTCGTATGCGAACGACTTGACGAGCTCCATCTTCTCCAGTGCACCGTAGGTGACTTGTCCGCCGGATTCATTGACGACCGTCCTGACCTCATGCGCCAGGCGGTCGTGCACCGACCTCGGTGACTGGGCCAGGAAGCCCAGCACCGCGGGCCAGAGCACCTTGAGGCCGCCGTAGGTGTTGAAGCAGGTGGTGAATAGGAGGTTATGGCACGCCTCGTCCCTCGACAGGCCGCCGCTGGTCAGAAGATCCTGCTGGCTGTCGAGGAACGAAGACGCCACGGAGCTGAAGTAAGTGTACAGGGCCTTGTAGTCCGACTTGATGAGGAACGGTGGCAGCGCGAATGTGTGGAGGAAGATCTCTTCCAAGAAGCTGGGAAGTCCCAAGGACATGAGTGAGTGGAGGGAGAAGAGTATCCACTTGCTGGCTTTCGTACCCGCGACGCCTTCCCCAGCCAGTTCCTTGGTACCGGACGGCGCAGACCCGAAGTACGCCATCCCTAGGAACTCGATCCCGTAGGCGTCGTTGAGCTTGTTGTAGTCGCACTTGCCGGACTCGGCGAGCTGGATCTCGGCCTTGTCGAAGACAGGGTCGAAGAACGAGCTCCTGAACTCCGGGATGAACCGGGGCTTGCGGGAAGCCAGCAGCTCGAATAACGTCCTCTTGATCACGGCGTGCTTCGGCTCGGACGGGTCGAGGTACGCGCAGACGCGGTAGCCACCCGTGAGGGATGTCGACGGCATGAATACACCGACGAACACGTTCTTCTTCTCGACTTTACTGACGTCGAAGAGGACCGGATATGCCTTGGCGTCGAGCAGGGCGATGACACGGGAGTCGGGAGCTATGAAGGGTCCAGGGGCAACATTCGTCCGGAACACCGTGGAGCCGTACTTGGCCACGCGGTCGTGGAAGAACCCGTCCGTGCCGCCGGCGTTGTAGTGGAAGTCGTACCGGTCCCTGATGGCGGAGATGATAGGGATCCAGCCGTAGCTGCCGGGGAGTTCCCGCATGGGGAGTGTGGTTGTAGTAGGTTGTGCTCTTCCAGGAGCTTGGGAGGAAGCGGCCATGGTGGTTGAGGCTGGTTTCAAGTAAACCCCGGTCTATAAAGATGCTTCAAGACCGGTGGCTCCCGAATTGGATACTCAAAACTTCATTTCTTGTATGCTATATATAGAGCCGATGCGTTCCTCGGATGGGATGAGATTCCCTGTTACAACTTCCCTGTTGCGGCCCTGTTCTAATGAATCTGTACCATAGATTTATCCCAAAAAAAATTAATGGGGGGTTTTCACGGCTCGGATGAATTGTAATAGGGCCGTAACAGTGACCCCGGAACAGCGAATTAGGACCTCCTCGGATAAGGGTATGAAGGAGTAAATCATCTAACGGGGCATATTGCTGTTAATACCAAACAACTTACACATGGAGTGGAATGAATGAACTATATCAATAGGGAAGTTACATTTTGAAGTTCCCATGTGATACACGTATAAAGTTGTAGTATAGGGCTGTGTTTGGACGAACCCATCTCAACTCCCGGTAATCAATGTATTAAATACTCGTAAATCTGTCCCGGCTGCTGTGAGCTGTGTACAGAGGACGCCAAGTCAGCTACTATTCGATCATGACAACCGGAATTAAAGATGCAAGCGGCCAAACTAGGCCTAGGTGTCCCACGTATCGTGTTGTGTATTGTGCGGCATGGTGCGGTCCGGACGAAATGAGACGAATAAAAATTTCTCGCTCTAATGTGACAAAGCAAAACTTTCATTTTATATTCTTCCTTATGATACACATATTTGGTGAATGGTGTGGTTTTGGGGAGGGAGCTCGATGAACAACAAACCCCTCGTTATTTAATTTGGGAAAAGAGAACTTTGGTTTTATATTCTTGTTAGGTGTCAACTTGTATTTAAAGTTGGAATGTTGAGATAGTTGGAATGTTGAGAACCTAGTTAAGGTTTAAAAATGATGGATCAAGGCACGGACGAGATCTGATTTATCATTGTTCAACATAATACTAGTTCATGAATGACCAATTACAATAGGAATAATATAACATTTCTGTTACTAGTATTTTTATTAGCATATCTAGTACAAAGGGTCTGTTTAACGTTGTTTATTGAGTATTCAATGCGGTTTAAGTTATATACAAATGGCCAAATCTATTAAAATATAAACGAGACTATAATATGTACTAAAACTATTGTAATGGATTCTAATCATGCAACATGTTCTAGCCTGTCGTAATAGATTCTAATCATATTACAACTCGTTGTAATAGATCATAATCACACAATATGCTCTAACCCATTATAATGAAGTATAACCACACAACATGTTCACCACCCTAGTTATATACAACAAGCCAGACTTGTTTTAGTATATGTATACTAAAATACAATTCTTCTTTTCTAGTGAAGCATCATAATGCAAGGTCCTACGTATCTCATCCCTTTCCGCGAGGCTTTTTCCATTAATTAGTTTTAGCAGTTGATTCGACAGATGTCCTAGACAGTTGGTTGAATTACCATGCGTGGCCATTATAGGAGGCTTGGATTCAATTTGTGACACTCTATGTGTTAAGGGCCATGTGGTTTTCTTTGTGCAAGATAGATGCCAATACAAACACTCTGGTTGTCGGACACGAGAGAAGCAAATACTTGTGTTGTGAGTTGTGAGGCTTCTAAGGATGCATAAAATTTTGGTGTTGCGTCCCATGGGTTTTGAGGCTTCTATTCAAGATGTTGTTGCTGGGACTTCTGTGATACGACTGGACATGGTGACTGTTGTTGCCGAGGTATCAATCTATTTGAATGATCTCAGTGTGATGTTGTTTCTGAGACTTATGTCGATACACTTGATTGTGGTGCAACTGTTGTTGTTGAGAATTCTATTTATATGGATGTTGGTCATTGTGCATCTTTTGTTGGTGCTACTGATTGCAATGCACATGTTTTTATGATGACAATGACAATGCTGATGATGATGACAAGCAACACATAGTATTTTCTCAACATTAATCAAACCGAGCAAGAGGAGGGTGAACCAGTTGGAGGTATCATTGTTGTGTTTGAACTCCAAATTTATTAAATATGCTTATCCTAGCCACAATAAGAGATAAGTAAAGAAACCTGCAACAATTCCCATTGGAATGATAGTAAAGAAATTGGAAATTGGTTAGAAGGAACAGTGAGAGACAACATCTGGTATGAAGTTTCTATAAGATTTTGTGTAGGAGTGAACTTCTTGATCACATACTTCAATATTCTATATAATATATAACAAGTTGTTCAAGTTTTATAAGTTGGTTGCCAATTATTGTATCACGCTTGGTTATTTTGTGTGTTGTGCACTTGTAAGCTGGGTTGAGGACCATATAAGTTATATTGTGTACATGTAAGTTGGTTACCAATTGTGGAACCATTCATATTGTATAAGCCAGTTATGGACTGCACAACAAAATACTTTCATGATGCTCTGTGTGTATGTAATGTTGTTGTGTTGTGATACAATTATTATGTATAGAACTTGTTTCTATGGATTGTGCGGTTCTTTTATGTTGGTTGCACTTGCTTTCTGATGTGTTGTGTATTTTTTCTTGATAAAATTTAAATGGAAAAAGTAACATCGATGGGAATATGAATTCATATGTTAAGATTGTATTGGACACAAATGTTATCACTCATGCTACCACATTGCATCAATATCATGAGTGTACCTACTATCATCCTTTTTATACAGGTGGCATTGATCTAGATGATAGTTTATCATGTCACCTATTGCCACTTATGAGTTGCTAGAAAATCAAGAATAGATGATGATATTATAAAATTCCTACGCAGTGTAAGGATTACATATGAAAGATGGCATACATTATATACACAAATTTCATTTATGTAATCTTTTATGCAAAAGGACACGTAGTAGAATAACACATATCACCTACTTTTTAGTAGTGGCAAGAGCGGTAACAATGTCGATAGAAGTGAGGATGGCATTGCACTATGACAGGAAGATAGAGGACTGCAGCATGCAAAATTGAGCAAGAAGACGACCTAGTAGAAGAGGAAAAGTTTAGGTAAAAGAATCAATTTTTGTCTCCTTTTGGACTCTCTAGAAAATGGATTTTATTACGGTTTGAATCAGAGAACAATATTGTGGCAACACATCCCACTATCACACAGACAGCGAGGTGTTACGCAAAAACGTGTGGAAATCACCATAACCACAAATTATCATAAACACGAGTTAATTAAAACCGATTGCAGGAAGTAGATAAACTCAGAAACTATTACATTTAGGTCCTTATCCTGCAAGGAAACATGTTATATAAAAACATTTACAAGTCTTGATACATGTCCACAACTTAGGAGATCAGCTGTCTAGCCATCACATGAGTTCATCACCTATTTATACATACATAACGGCCCACATCCGGCCAGCAGCAGGATATACAAAACATCAACGACTATACATCGTGAAACAACGTCAAAATGCTCCCAAGGACCTGAGAGTACAAGGATGACTCTAAGAATCTACTACAAAACAACCAAAACAACAACATATCCATCGCTTACCTCCTACTGCTCTTCTTTCTACTCGGCCGCAACTCCGCGACCACCACCACGTCTAGCTCAAACACCTAAAAAGGTTGTAAACCAGTGGGGTGAGACACACAGTCCCAGCGAGAAACATAACTCCCCACCGAAACTATAAAACCAAAGAAAGATTAAAGCAATAGCAGCAGATAACTGATAAAAGGTGCAACAAGAGCAGTTTATATAGCAAAGCTATTCATACCATCAAGCTTACCAGATGTACGGAAGGCATAATACCAAATATCTCTTTATGGAACATGATTGACAAGATAAGATTTATAAGATCTTACCACATAACATAAGGAACGTACAAGATTATCTACGCAAGCAAGGCCTCAACCAATGTTCTGTGTTTTGCCTTAAGCAGTAAATACTATTCGGATGGATTACGTATTATTATGCCCTGAGGAAGTGAGCCATACCGCTCAAATCCAACCGACGGTTACGAAACCCGGAGCCGGTGCCATACAAGGTCAATGGAAGAGCCGGACTCCACGACCTCCCACCTCGTGGTCAGTTGACGAGAACTAAAGCAGGACTGCAGTCTCATGCTTAAGTGGCCTCAGCCATAGGGTTAGGCTACCATCTACCTAGCCCGCCTTGGTACAGGTATCGGCGCTAGTGAAACTGAGCCACGGGCTTGTTCACCATGCTCTGAGCCATGAACGCATTCATGCTCCTATATCACACATCCTGAGCCATGGTCCTGTTCACCATGCTCTTATCGTAATTGAGCTACGGGCCCGAATCCGCACTCTGGAGTCTACAATCGAAGTTGCACTCTTACCTCCTCACTTTAGGCTAGGAGAAACCTTGCATACTCAAAAAAATGCGCTCCGGGTTAACCCGCATGAGAACCCGTTTCACCATCACCAACTCCTGACGATGATGGATCTATGGCCATGACAACTACATGAAGGTTCATCTGTAATTTAGTTAACATATTTTAAGTGGATTGCAAGGTTCATCCAAGTTGTATAACATGCAAACTTATAACAAGAATAAACAACATGAAACTCAATATCATGCTTTTGCTATCATCAACCTCATCCTGATCCATCACAAGGATCCATCATTGCCATGGGATCTCAATCCCTCATCACATAGTGTCACTACCTCTCAAGGCTTACATCATCACCATGGGATAGTAATCCCAGCACTTTAGCCAAACTCAGGTCCTCAGACCAAAACGCATATATCATCTCATCATCAAGAGTAACCATTAAAGCAATGTTACTCAACATATATACCTCATAGCCCTTTACCTGGCTATGCATCTGTATGAAACACCTGCATGGTTAGTATGCACAATCATCATGGATTTATAGAAGATCATATTATCGATATCGGGAAACATTGATGATCATATGATTTATCATTCATGCCCAGCTTGTGACCATAGACATAGGTCATATCATC
This sequence comes from Alisma plantago-aquatica, assembly GCA_963693085.1. Classification (NCBI taxonomy): domain Eukaryota; kingdom Viridiplantae; phylum Streptophyta; class Magnoliopsida; order Alismatales; family Alismataceae; genus Alisma; species Alisma plantago-aquatica. The sequence goes on from OY856414.1 coordinate 920,493,584, forward strand.
ATGCAAATCATCTGATATGCTTATCATTTACTCAGCATCATACATATCATTTAAGATGATCATAAACACATGTGATATCATGTCAAATTACATAGATGGGTTCTACTATGACGATTACCATCAAGCATATCAAGGGTCACTGTCATATACCAAACGTGATAGCAAGAACAAGAATTAGCATATCAGTTTTCCATATAAGGAACAATACCCTCACTAGAAGCGCCCACTACCCTCACCAAAGGTAGTATCAGGAAGGGCACTCTCCCCTATCGCCCAACACTCCAACCACATAACGGTCAGGCAACCAGCAACATATCGACCAAGCACTAAGCAAGGGTACCGAGCTACCATCTCAGGATGTATCGTGCACCTAGGTGTATCGTGCAACATTCATCGTGCAACAACATGCATCGGGCAACCAAGGCATAACAGTCACCAGCATATCGTGCAGCTATGCCCAGGAGACATATCATGCAACAGTGCGTCGTGCACCTCGGTGTCGGGAAACATAGCGTCATGCAACACAGGGTATAACGACCTCAAAGGATGCAACTCAAATGGGCAACAAGGAGCCTGTCACTCAGCTAGCCTATCCTGGACCTATCGGCCGACACACAGGGCAAAGACTGGTGTGACGCCCGTCACAACATCACATAACTAGCTAACAAACTCCACACCTCAAAGCACAAAGACACCAAGCCATCACATAGGCTAAGTGTATCGGGCAGGGTACTCATCAAAGTGTGATGCCCGACACACACAAGGCAGGAACCAGGTGCAACGCCCGACACAGCCACAACAACATAACGTCCAAGGCTCTAGGTCAAGAGGGGTATCGGGCAACACCAACCCCAAGCCATATCAGACAAGATGCAACCCGACAGGGTCACCACCAACCTCAAGCACAAGGGCACCAAAACCCCAATGGATCAAGAAGATGACTCACCTATCAACTATCAAGAGAGAGGGGTCTTGCCAAGCTTCTTAACACCAATCAGGAAACATAAGAATCAAACCTAACAAAGGTCCACAACCACCACAAAGCTCACCTTTCAAGTCCATGGTGAGAGGAGGGTGTTGCTCAATCCACTAGAACACAAGCTCACCTCTCAACTTAAATGAGAGAGGAGTATTGCCCATATTTTTAGAGTTCAAGCTCACTTCTCAAGACCAAGGAGATAAAGGGGTGTTGCTCAACAAAAACCCTAGAACAAGGTTCGGCCAACAAGAAGAAACTAGGCAAGAAACTAAACTAGCAACATACATAGCAGATATGATCATAAGCAACATATAAGAACATAAAAGAAGGTAGTGTAGTTAGGGTTAGGAGTTATGTAACCCGCCTTAAGCAAGCTCCAAGCTCCAAGCACTACCAAGGAAGAAGAGCAAGGAACTCTAGGGTTCAACCACCACTAGAGGAAGAAGGAGACTCCAAGGCAAGGATCGGCCACCAAGCTTGCTAAAGAAGAGGGTGTCGTGCACCAAGGGAGAGGGAGACTAAGGAACTAAAGGGATCCTTAGCAAGACAAAGGGAACACATATATAGGAGGGGATGGAGGAGAAACCAAGGAAATACAAGGCAAGGTGTCGCCCACCTAGGGACACTTGTCCATGAGCATAGCCACCACTCTAACATGCCCTAAACACATGTCCAAGGCCATTTCCACATGTAAGCATCAAGAACCAAGTGTCCACTAGTGGTGACACAATTGAGGTCAAAGAGAGTCAAAGAGTCCAAGGGTGACACACCTCCACACCATGGCCGACACATCCACATCATGGCCGACACACACCCTGGGTGACACACCACAGGCTGACACAAGCACAGGCCGACACACCTAGGCCGACACAGGGCACTCTTGCCCGACACAAGGTCCAAAGAAGCAAAGGCAAGGCACAACAAGGCTCAACCAAGCCCAAATGAACTCAAGCAACGAGCCCAAACCTTCCTCTCAACACTAGAGGAAGCAAGGAGAGGGAGGAACGCCTCATAAGGTGGCAAACTTGCCCACAAACCCTAGACTTGGGTTAATTGCAAGTAGCACCTCCAGCTCTCAACAAAGCACCAACAAACCCTAATCACCACCAAAGGTGATTAGCAAGCAACTAAGCATCAGGGTTAAGAAAAGCAAACAGGATAAGCCCTAAACGGAGGTCAGGGTCCTTACAAGCTAACCCCCTACAAAGGGATTTTGTCCCCAAAATCTGAAGAGAAAAACGAGGGATACTTCCTCCTCATCTCTTCCTCAAGCTCCCACGTGGCTTCCTCAATGCCACAATGATGCCAAAGAACCTTCACAAGAACCACGTCCTTCCTCTTCAACTTCTTAACTCTCCTGTCAAGGATCATCATAGGACCTTCCTCGTAGGTCACATCTTCATCAAGCTCAACTTCGTATGGATGTATCACTGTCCCTGTATCCAGATGACTTTTCTTCAACATACTGACATGGAACACTGGATGTAACCTGTGCAATTCTGGCGGCAACTCTAACTTGTAAGCTACCTTGCCAATACGTTCTATGATCGGGTATGGCCCCATATATCTGGGTGCTAGCTTACCCTTACGGCCAAACCTTAGCACACCTTTCTACGACGAGACTTTAAGATACACTTTGTCTCCTACCTGGAACTCCAAAGGTCATCGGTGATTGTCTGCATAAGACTTCTACATGTCCTGTGTCGCTTTCAACTGTTGCTGTATCACTTTGATCTTTTCTGTTGTCTGTTGTACTAACTCAGGACCCAAAAGCTGATATTCACCATACTCATACCAACATAACGGAGATCTGCACTTCTTTCCATATAAGGCCTCATAAGGAGCCTTGTCAATACTCCGCTGATAACTATTGTTGTAAGCAAACTCTATCAAACTGAGGTGTATGTCCCAACTGCCTAGGAACTACAAAACACAAGCTCGAAGGAGATCTTCCAAAGTCTGAATAGTCCTCTCAGTCTGTCCATCTTTCTGTGGGTGGAAGGTGGTGCTGAACCTCAACTGCGTTCCCAATGCCTTGTGCAACTGTTCCCAGAAACAACTCGTGAACTGAGGACCTCTATCAAAAACTATCGTTGTTGGCACACCGTGCAAACGTACTATCTCATCCACATATACCCGAGAGAGCTTCTCGGACATATACGTTGTCTTTACAGGTATGAAATGGGCAGACTTCGTCAATCTGTCTACTATTACCCAAATGGAATCATGATTCCTAGTTGTCCTGGGTAGACCAACTACAAAATCCATGGTTATATGATCCCATTTCCACTACGGTATCGAAAGGGGTTGTAACGTACTTGCCGACTTCTGATGCTCATCCTTAACTTGTTGACATACCGCACACCTAGCCACAAACTCGGCTACGTCTTTCTTCAAACCGGGCCACCAAACAAGTCCTTCAGATTATGATACATCTTGGTGACTCCTGGATGCATAGCATACATCGACGTGTGTGCTTCCTCAAGAACTAGCTTTCTCGGATCAACAGCATCGGGGACCACCATCCTATCATGATAGCAAACTAGCCCATCCTCAGACTCATGGAATCCATCACACCTTTCACTCCCAAACTCTGACCTAATCAACTATACGGTATCATCTGTTTGTTGTGCGTCTTTGATCTGCTGTCTCAGTGTAGGCTTGACTTGCATATGAGCTAAGAGTCCAGCTAATAAGGAAACTTCCATCTACACATTCATTTGTCATAGGGAAACAAACATATCTCATCTATGGCATACCAAGGAACTCAAATGTGCCTTCTTTGTAGAGAGAGAAGAAGACTTTCGGCTAAGCGCATCAGCTACCACATTTGCCTTACCAGGATGATACTCAATGGTGTAGTTGTAATCATTGATTAGCTCCATCCATCGGCGCTGTCGCAAGTTTAGCTCATTCTGCGAAAAGATGTACTTCAGGTTCTTATGATCTGTAAAGATCTGACATACTTCCCCGTAAAGATAGTGTCTCCAAATCTTTAACGCATGAATCACTGCTTCCAACTCCAAATCATGAGTCGGATAGTTCTCCTCGTGTTTCTTAAGCTGTCGCGAAGCAAAAGAAACCACACGATCTTCCTGCATCAGCACACAACCTAAACCTTTCTTGGAAGCATCGCAGAAAACAACATAGCCCTTTCCAGGCTCTAGCAGTACTAATACTGGAGCACTAGCCACGGGCCTGTTCACCATGCTCTGAGCCATGAACACATTCATGTTCCTATATCACACATCCTGAGCCATGGGCATGTTCACCATGCTCTTATCGTAATTGAGCTACGGGCCCGAATCCGCACTCTGGAGTCTACAATCGAAGTTGCGCTCTTACCTCCTCACTTTAGGCTAGGAGAAACCTCGCATACTCAAAAAAATGCGCTCCGGGTTAACCCGCATGAGAACCCGTTTCACCATCACCAACTCCTGACGATGATGGATCTATGGCCAGGACAACTACATGAAGGTTCATCTGTAATTTAGTTAACATATTTTAAGTGGATTGCAAGGTTCAGCCAAGTTTTATAACATGCAAACTTATAACAAGAATAAACAACATGAAACTCAATATCATGCTTTTACTATCATCAACCTCATCCTGATCCATCACAAGGATCCATCATTGCCATGGGATCTCAATCCCTCATCACATAGTGTCACTGCCTCTCAAGGCTTACATCATCACCATGGGATAGCAATCCCATCACTTTAGCCAAACTCAGGTCCTCAGACCAAAACACATATATCATCTCACCATCAAGAGTAACCATTAAAGCAATGTTACTCAACATATATACCTCATAGCCCTTTACCTGGCTATGCATCTGTATGAAACACCTACATGGTTAGTGTGCACAATCATCATGGATTTACAGAAAGATCATATTATCGATATAGGGCAACATTGATGATCATGTCTTTATCATTCATGCCTCAACTTGTGACCACAGACATGTTGGGTTTTAGGGGAGACAGAGAAGGTAGCGGAAACAAAAATTTTCTCCCCAACCCATACCGAGGAAACGCGTCAACGTCTATATAATAGGAAAGGATGGTTTGTAGAATCATACCTTGTCCCGAGGCTTGCTCGGCGACAATACCTCGCACAATGCGCGGTCTTCAAATCCGGTCTTGGACGGCGTCTGTGTAGCTCCTGGTCACACCGGGACTGACGACTCCTCCTCCTACTGGACTTTCGGATGACAGTTGTCCTCCTGAGCGGCAGAAACCTCCCGCCTCTAAAGTAGTCCACACGGACCACCTGGAACTCCACTCTCCTTGTCCCACAAGGAAGTGGAAGGAGTCGCACCCTCCTGTTGACGTACTAGTCGCCAACACTCTCCTGCTACCAGTTGCAACTGCAGTTGTCCTTCCCTTGCTGCACCTCCCTTTTGCGGGAAGCACTTGCTCGGGATCTCTCACGGTTACCAAAACCAGAGAGAATGACAACTTCACAAAGCAACCGGCTTGCATTGAGTTGTTCTTTGAGAAGCCCCCAATACCCCTATATATATAGGTGGGTCATGGGACAGGGTTCTCTGTGTCTGACAATATGGGACTAAAGAAGGAGTAGAAGGGTTCGAGAATTTTCCACAAAAAGCAACCGGTTCACAACTTGAAATGATCGGTTCACAACTGAACCGATCGGTTCGGCCATTGAGCCGATCGGTTGGACCTGAGCCGATCGTTTGGGGCACTCCAACCGATCGGTTGGTGCCCTGAACCGATCGGTTCATAGTCCTAATCCGGCTCAAAAAGACTTTCCTTGTTTCTTTCCCAATTGGTATCGAATACCAATGTTATTCCCAATCGAATTGGGCAATTTGAAACCAAAGGAAAATTCTTGCCGACATTACTTTTCCCAACTGGTCGGTTGCACCAGTTGAGCCGATCGGTTCAACCCTTGAATCGGTTGTTTCAACCTGGGCATGAGTCGATCGGCCTGGACACTCCAGCCGACCGGTTCAGCAACCTCAGCCGACCGGTTCATCACATGAACCGATCGATTGGGAGCACAGGTTGGGCAAAATCAGTCAATTGCGATTTCAATCAATCCGATACTCCAATCAATGCGTCCAACACCTTGAACCGTATGATATTGAGCTATCAACTGATTGAGTGTTTAATTGAACTACTAAACTCCTTTAGTAATCAATCTAAACATTGCTTTGTGGACAAAACTCCTCTTCCAGGTTAAATCCTATGTGTGTGACCCTGCAGGTCCATTTCACGTTGGCAGTGAAAGTCCATAACACTTATGACTTCACAAGCAAAGAGCGGTGCCTAGTCACACATCAGTGCTACCCAAGTGAAAGTAGAAAGTTGGAGAACAACTTTCATCCTACAATCCGTGAATGGTGTTACAGTGAATGTATAATTCCTTTGTCACTGATATCCCGAATGAACTCAAGGCATGGAACTGTCATCCTGTCAACGTTCATTCACTTTCTTGATCTCAGAGTAGATTGAAGGAGATATGTATGACATCAATATCACATACTGATTCACACATGCGTGCGCACGCCTATCTCAATCCTACTCATCAAGTGGCCTTGGATATCAAACTCCCTTAGGAGGGACAAATCCCATATCTATCACTCACCCCTCAAAAGCCCCATGTGTCAAAGCCACCCAATCATCACCTTTATGACAAACCATGTTTCAGGACTGCGTTTGATGATGTCAAAGTGTGCCCAACGACATGTGTTGAGTGTAGTGATTTCAGGTCTAAGAATCACACTCACCACCATCACTGTGAGTACTGACTGTGACTACCATCTTATGGTTCCATGTGTCAAACTCACGGTGGGTCTGTCCGGTACACTTGTTCTCTAACAAGTACCTATGTGTTTGGTTTGATATCTCTATATCATGACTAATGAGATTCTATCATCAACCAACACCACAATCCAGTCTTGTGTGTCATTGCTGTCTATCTACCTTCCACAATGACATCCGACTAGGGACATAACAAGAATGTACAAACTCTTAGCATCTGTATGATCTCATCGTTCAGGTCCTTAACCTGAAAGCATACGTCATTGAGTACTGTCATTCTCTAGACATTCAATCTGTTCTATCACTATCTCATATGACTGAACCAGAATGAATTGGAAGCTTGCCTTTGATGTTTATCAAATCAATCTTAATGTATCCCACCAATCAGCCCATGATTGGCTCTCAGGGCATACATACCAACAAGACATAGGTCATATCATCATGCAAAGCATCTGATATGCTTATCATTTACTCAGCATCATACATATCATTTAAGATGATCATAAACACATGTGATATCATGTCAAATTACATAGATGAGTTCTACTATGATGATTACCATCAAGCATATCAAGGGTCACTGTCATATACCAAACGTGATAGCAAGAACAAGAATTAGCATATCGGTTTTCCATATAAGGAACAAGACCCTCACTAGAAGCGCCCACTACCCTCACCAAAGGTAGTATCGGGTAGGGCACTCTCCCCTATCACCCACCACTCCAACCACATAACGGTCAGGAAACCAGCAACATATCGACCAAGCACTAAGCAAGGGTACTGAGCTACCATCTCAGGATGTATCATGCACCTAGGTGTATCGTGCAGCATGCGTCGTGCAACTACATGCATCAGGCAACCAAGGCATAACGGTCACCAGCATATCGTGCAGCTATGCCCAGGAGACATATTTGCAACGGTGCATCGTGCACCTCAGTGTCGGGCAACGCAACGTCATGCAACACAGGGTATAACGGCCTCAAAGGATGCAATTCAAAGGGGCAACAAGGAGCCTGTCACTCAGCTAGCCTAGCCTGGACCTATCGGATGACACACAGGGCAAAGACTGGTGTGATGCCCATCACAACATCACAGAACTAGCTAACAAACTCCACACCTCAAAGCACAAAGACACCAAGCCATCACATAGGCTAAGTGTATCGGGCAGGGTACTCATCAAGGTGTGATGCCCGACACAAACAAGGCAGGAACTAGGTGCAACGCCCGACACAGCCACAACAACATAACGTCTAAGGCTCAAGGTCAAGAGGGGTATCGGGTAACGCCAACCCCAAGCAATATCGGCCAAGATGCAACCCGACAGGGTCACCACCAACCTCAAGCACAAGGGAACCAAAACCATAATGGATCAAGAAGATGACTCACCTCTCACCTATCAAGAGAGAGGGGTCTTGCCAAGCTTCTTAACACCAATCGGGCAACACAAGGATGAAACCTAACAAACGTCCACAACCACCACAAAGCTCACCTTTCATGTCCATGGTGAGAGGAGGGTTTTGCTCAATCCACTAGAACACAAGCTCACCTCTCAACTTAAATGAGAGAGGAGTATTGCCCATATTTCTAGAGTTCAAGCTCACTTCTCAAGACCAAGGAGAGAAAGGGGTGTTGCTCAACAAAAACCCTAGAGCAAGGTTCGTCCAACAAGAACCAAATAGGCAAGAAACTAAACTAGCAACATACATCGCCGATATGATCATAAGAAACATATAAGAACATAAAAGAAGGTAGTGTAGTTAGGGTTAGGAGTTATGTAACCCGTCTTAAGCAAGCTCCAATCTCCTAGCTCCAAGCTCCAAGCTCCAAGCACCACTAAGGAAGAAGAGCAAGGCACTCTAGGGTTCAGCCACCACTAGAGGAAGAAGGAGACTCCAATGCAAGGATCGGCCACCAAGCTTGCAAAAGAAGAGGGTGTCATGCACCAAGGGAGAGGGAGACTAAGGAACTAAAGGGATCCTTAGCAAGAGAAAGGGAACACATATATAGGAGGGGATGGAGGAGAAACCAAGGAAATACAAGGCAAGGTGTCTCCCACCTAGGGACACTTGTCCATGAGCATAGCCACCACTCTAACATGCCCTAAACACATGTCCAAGGCCATTGCCACATGCAAGCATCAAGCATCAAGTGTCCACTAGTGGTGACACAAATGAGGTCAAAGAGAGTCAAAGAGTCCAAGTGCGACACCCCTCCACACCATGGCCGACACACACCCTGGGCGACACACCACAGGACGACACAAGAACAGGCCGACACACCTAGGCCGACACAGGGCACTCTTGCCTGACACAAGGTCCAAAGAAGCAAAGGCAAGGCACAACAAGGCTCAACCAAGCCCAAAGAAACTCAAGCAACGAGCCCAAACCTTCCTCTCAACACTAGAGGAAGCAAGGAGAGGGAGGAACACCTCACAAGGTGGCAAACTTGCCCACAAACCCTAGACTTGGGTTAATTGCAAGTAGCACCTCCAGCTCTCAACAAAGCACCAACAAACCCTAATCACCACCAAAGGTGATTAGCAAGAAACTAAGCATCAGGGTTAAGCAAAGTAAACAGGATAAGCCCTAAACGGAGGTCAGGGTCCTTACAAATACCTTGTATGAAATTTCTTTTATCACCACTCTATCCATCATAAATAGACACGACAGATTGTGAACCAACCTAGTTGTGGGAAATGATACGATGGGGAATCCCCCTTTTTGTAAGTTTTCTTATTGATAGAAGGGCATCCTATTGATAAGTATGCCCAGAGAACCAATCATGTGATGATTGTAATGGTGTATCTTTTAAACGATTTGATTAATAACAAAGGCAATCTCTGTATATATGTTTGTTCAATTATGAGGTAATGTTATTGTTGGTATGTATGCCCAAAGAGCAAATCATATTATGATTGTGATGGCATGTGATATAAAGGATTTGATTAATAACAATAAAGGCAAGCTTCCAATTCATTCTGTTTCACTCAGTTATGAGATAATGAGGAAACATAATGAATGCCTAAAGAATGGTAATTACTCAATGACGTATGTATTCAAGTATGTGCCTTGAACAATGAGATCATATGGATGTCAAGCGTATGCACATTTTTGTTATCTCCCTGGCCGGACGTTACCATGGAAGACAGATAGATAGTAATAATTCCAAAGACTGGAGTGTGTGTTGGTTGATGACATAATCTCATCAGTCATGATATGTGATATCAAACCAAGCACATAAATTATTGTCAGGGAATAGTGTATCAGATAGACACACCTTTAGAGTGACACATAGAAACTATCATTGGTGGCCATAGTCATCTCTCATAGTGAAGGTGGTGATTGTGGTTCTTAGACCCGAAGTCAATACACTCATCACATGCCATTCAGTGTATTTTGACATCATCCACCATGATCCTAAATAAGGGTTACCATAAAGGTGATGATCAGATGCACTGTGACACATGGGGACTGACTCTAAGTGATGTAAATGGGATTTTCCCCTCCTACTGGAGTTTGATAGCCTGGCTACTTGATAAGAGAGACTGAGAAAATCATGCACATGAACATGTGAATCAATATATGATATTGAGGTCACATATATCTCAGACAGTCTGCTCTTGGTTCAAGGAACGTAGATTGAACATTGAAAGGGTGATAGTTCCATGTCTTGAGTTAAAACTGGATATCAAAGACAAAGGAATTAAACAATCACTATAACACCTTACACAAATTGTAGTTTGAAGTTGTTCTCTAACTTTCCATTCACTTGAATAGCACTGATGTGTGACTAGGCAACTCTTTTGCTTCTGATGTCATAAACTAGTTATGGACATTTATTGCCAATGTGATATGGGACCTATAGGGTCACACATATAGGAATTCACTTGTAATAGGATTTTATCCATAAATGATGTTTAAGTTTATTACTAAAGATATTTAGGTATTCAATTAAACAACCAATTAACTAACTCGACTCAGAACCATCAAATTCAAGTATTGAACTAATTGGTTAGGGTGTCAGGGTGATTGGAAATTGAATTGAGTGAATTTTGCATGACTCAGGACACCAACCGATCGGCTCAGGGTTGGTGAGATGATGGGTTCACCTAGTGAACGGATCAGCTCAGTCAAGCCAGTCGAAGCTTCTGGTGATTTTCCCAATTCATGAGAATAGTGATCGTGTCACTTGTTCAATTTGATTGGTACAAGGAATTAATGTTAGACATTAATTGGAGATAAATTGCAAATTTAATTGTGATTGGGAAACACTATGAAATGATCGAATCATTGAGTGAACTGATTGGCTCACTATGCCAGCCGACCGGTTCACCAGTGAACTGATTGGTTCACCTGTCATAGGTTGCAAAATTCATGGAAATTCTGGACCATTCTACTCCCACACAGACTGGGAACCCAGACCCTAACCCCTCCTATAAATAGAGGGGTATTGGGGGCTTCCCAACACACACAATTGAGAATTAGTTAATCTAAAAATTGTTGTCTTATCTAATTGTAGTAACCAATAGAGAACTTGAGCAAGTCCTACCCGTCAAAGGGAGGGATAGTGAGAGAGAGAACAAGTAAGAACAATTGTAGGAGAGCAAGTTGGTGACTAGTACACCAACAAAAGGGAACAACTCCTTCATATCAATTCTAGTAGAACAACAGGAGTTCTAGGTGGTTCGTGTTGACTTCTCTAGAGGCATGGATAATTTTCTTGCTAGGAGGAAAACGTTAGACTATAGTTCGTGGAGGATTTGTTGTTTTCTTCGTCTGAGTCTGTTATTTGTGGTGGAGACTAGGAGCTACTATAGACGAGTTCAAGTGAAACTAGGAGTGTTGCACTACTGCAATGAGTTATAGTCATTACTTTCTATAGGACTAGGTATGAACTCGCTGAACCATCTTTCTCATTGTATAGGTGTTGACGCGATCTTTCTGTTCTGAGGAATATGGATAGATAAAATTTTGTTTCCACTTCCTACTTTGTGTCCATATTTACCCACAAGTATAAAATAATAGATGTCTAAATAATGATGTTACTCAAAAGAAATATGTCTTCAGGTTGAGGACCAGAACAATGAGATCATATGAATCATAACAATACATACATTCTTGTTATGTCCTTAGTAAATTATTATTGTGGAATCTTATAGACAATAATAATACATAAGATTAGAATGTGTGTTGGTTGATGACAAAATATCATTAATCATGATATATGATATCAAACCCAACACATAGATACTTGTTGTAGTACAGGTATCAGACAGACCCACATGAGTTGTGATACATGCAACCATTGAATGGTAGTTAGAATCAACTCTCATAGTCACATTGGTGATTTTGGTTCTTAGACCTGAAACCACTACACTCATCACATGTCATTTGTTGTACTTTGACATCATCCAATGTGACCTTGAATAAGGATTTCCATAAAGGTGATTCTCAGGTACACTGTGACACATGGGGATTGGATGTGAGTGATGTCGATGGGATTTGTCCCTCCTACTAGAGTTGATATCCAGGCCACTTGATAAACGAGATTGAGAAACGTATGGCCATACTCATGTACATCAATATATGATATGTGAGCTCACATGCATCTCAGACATTCTGCTCTAGTTCAAGGGACATGAACTGAATGTTGAAGAGGATGACGATCCCATGTCTCGAGTTCAATTTGGATATCAGAGACAAAGGAACATATAATCACAGTATCACTAATCATGGATTTTAGGTTGAATTTGTTCTCCAACTTTCAAATTACTTGGGTATCAATGATGTGTTGTTGGATACCGCTCATTGCTTGTGATGGCATAAGTTAGTTATGAACATTCACTATAGCATGATCTGGGACCTATAGGGTTACTGGTGCACCCCACCAATGGCGTTACACACCACTCAATTGATATTTGAATGTATGCAACTCCGCGGATGGAGGCACACAGGTGGATTTACTTTTGAAATTAATAATGACCTACACTAAATACACTCGCACAAACTAAAACACTACACCCACAAGCACACAGGGTCGTGTCGTAGTATAGGAGGGTGGCAAGTATAAGAGCGATCCATAAGGATAATAGGGGACACTAGAGCTAGGTCAATTTTGTTAGGTTCCTACTGCGGAGACTATGATTAAGGGTTTGAAGTTGATTTGATTGTTAAACTATGATAAGCAAGAAATTAATTAAAGACGAGAATGAAATCTAAGTTAACCCTAGACTAGATTAGGACTAATTAAGCAAGAAAAGACTAAGATAGGTATGAAAAGGAAAATTACACCAAGGCAAGCAAGAGAAGGAAAAAGATCAAGTAAAGACCTAAGCTAGCAAAAACAAAGCATGAACAGGGCAGGAGGCTACCTAGGCAAGAAAAGAGCTAACTAGGCTAACCAGGCATAAAACTAGGGTTTTAAGCAGTAATGAGAGGCGTGGGCTGTTTAGAGGATGCACTTATCACTCGAGTTGAGGGGTGACATATGAACATTATGATTCCATTAATATTATCCAAACCAAACGACAAGCTAGAGTCTAATGAATTAACCTAAGCTACTTACTGGCCATGGATATGCTAGGTTGTGTATAGGGGAACTCATCCCTAACACTCCCCACTATCCTTGTGAGGCTCAATTGGGTTAGGTATTAGGTTCAATTCGATTAGAGTCTAGGAAAGTCTAGGTTTATACATTAGACATTCCTAGGACAATTAGGGTTCGAGGGTAGTAATGGAGAGGTGAAATTAGGGTTTTGGACCCGAATTCCCCCACATTCTAGCCTTGAGAAGGCTCCATGATAATTGCACTAGAGTCACCTAATCTAGCTACTTAGATATCTAACTTAGGCTTATGGATATTGATTAGGATGTAGGAAGATGAGAGGCAACTTAGGGATCCAAGAATTGGACCTAGGGGCAAATCCCAAAATTCACACATATAAGCAATTTCCCTAAATTCCTAGGTGATTTCACACACAAACCAATAAGCACTTTATGGAGAATGAGATAGAAAAAGAACATAATCATTAGAAAATGGAATTACAAAGTTTACATATCATTTTCCCTCAACATGGTATCAAAGAAACATTTTACACCCCAAACAGCCCAACCAAGGGGACCTAGTTACTCATGGAAATGAAAGATACAAAAAGAGAGGAGAAAGAAGTAGAAGAAGCCATAGAGCTCGGTGTAGATGAAGAAATCTTCCACTTCATCTACTGCATGGTGTCCTCGTCTCTCCTCCAAGGTGTAGGAGCATGGAATGATGGTGGAAATGGGTGGAAATGGAAGGAAACTAGGGCTTTGATGGTAGAAATGGTGAAATGGAGGTGGAAATGGAGTGGAATGGCTAAGGGGAAAAATGGGGAGCTAAGAGGTGGTAAGAGGTAGCTAGGGGTGACCAACCCTAGCCTCCAGCCCCCACCCACATATATATAGGTGGGGCGAAAGTAATGGGTCAAGCAGGGGTAAAGTGGGAAATGCAGTGGAAAAAGTAGCTAGGTTTTGTGAGTTGCACAACCGTGGTGGATCACCAAGGTTGTGGTGGGTAGGGGTGAGCACGGTCGTGGTGGGGTAGAACGGTCATGTGAATTAAAATGGTAAGATCACAAGTTGATAGTCACTTTTGTACTGAAAATGGCACAACCGTGGTGGGGTAAGGATAGAACGGTCGTGCTAAGTAGCACGGCCGTGGTGAGCAAGGTGATGGTGGATGTGGTGCAACACCACGCCCGTTCTTCAATTCTATAGTACGGCTGTGGTGGCTGTCCCTTGCACGACCATACTTTGTGACACGGCCGTAGTGTTGTCTGCAGCTGCACTTGGGCTTGATTCTTTGGATTTCCTTGGAATCTTTGCTTCTATGGATCTTTGGCCACTACGGGTAGGTTGAGAGAGCATCAAACTTTACTTTGGTCCTTTCCAAGGGTAGAGAAACCCTAGGATCACTCCTTCTCTTTCTCTTCCATCAAATGCGGTCCAAATGCCTAAAAAATGCAAATAATGTCCATAAGTGCATTTTACACAAATATGCATATTGAGAGAAATAACATGTAATATAATAGGAATGGATGTGATTGAAATGCAAAATTACACAAGATGAAGCCCTAAAATAGGGCTGCATCACCACCCCAAACTTGAAACATACATGTCCTCAAGTATGCTCCAACTCAATCTCTCTGCAATTTTTCCACAATTAAGAAATGACAAATGCAATGTAAAGGATGATTATTGTTGAATGGGATCAATAGTGACTAATTACATGCATTCCACCTCTCTCCTCTCCTTCTTGCACAAAATAATCAAGAAAAGAGCATAAAGCATATGAACTTCAAATATAGTGTATAAAACACACACACTATCTATATTTCTTTCATGTAGTTCCGGTTAGACCCTTTCATGATGGTGTTAATCAAGGATGACTACGAGTGTTGTTTCACCTTCATGCTTTCGACCTTATGTTTCAAATCACACCAGATGACCCACGTGGCTATGGAAAAGGGAAAAATGAGCTAGGTTTGATGTTTCCTAGCTTAATGGATATGAAAAATTAAGAAATGGTTGCGGTAAGATTTTGGAGTGCTATTACATAGAGCACTCATCTTTTCTTTACTTATATGCTCTTAAACAGGAGCACCTTTTATTTTCTTTTTGCATTTTTTTATTTTTCCCTTCGAGTAGATAGAGCATATGGTGATGAGAGTGAAGTTGTGAGATGTAGATGTGGCCACCCAAAACTTTTGGAGGTGGTCACGGCTGATATGTACACTTTGGCATCCTTTCATGAGGTAGAGGGGTAAGAAGATGGTGAGTGAATAGTCGAGTCAAAGCGGGGTCACTGGCATGATTCTCAACATAAGGTATCCTGCATGCAAATTAACCCAACACTTCATCCAACAATGTCACACCCCATGAATGAACAACCTAAAATTGATACTTTAATCAAGTGATTTCATAGGCACTAAACGCTCATAGCTTGCTCAAGTCACAATTCAACCAAATCATTCACAAACACAAGAGATGTGATGTACATGTAAAAAGTCAAGAATTGATACCATTTAGCAATAAACAATGATAATTCACTTTCATTTGTCAAAGGTCATCATTTTTAATCCAAAAAGTATAGATTGGGTTGAAACACACTTTTAGACAAGAAATCTCAAATTTGGGAAAAATTGGCCAAAACGGTGCCAAGTTGCCTTCAAACATATCTAAGCCTTTATTATTGAACTTAAAGAAGTAAAAAATCAAATCCTAGCTAAAACATGCAAAACTTACCAAAAATCTACATGATATGGAATGCATGACAAAAAGAGCAATTTTTTTGAAAATTATGCAAAAATAGCAAGAAAATGAACTACATGGCATGAAGGTATGCAAAGCAAGAACACAAAGCATGGATACACAAGTATGAGAGATGGTAATACTGTTTGATCATCTTGAGAAAAAATTTAGAACAAGGAACATAGAGAAAAGTGAGGTAGGGAAGGCGCTTACCGCCCTACCACCCCAAACTTTGAAAACATGTTGTCCTCAACATGAAATAGAAGTCTTGGATGATAGGGTAGGGGACATGGAGTCGTGGTAGACAAACACCAACATGGGGGAGAGATCTCAAGGTGTCAAGTGAGCAGGAGATATCCACCATGGCCATTTTGTATTGCCTCCACCACAGTCGTGTTGTGTAGCATGGTTGTGTTGATCTCCTTCTTGTAGCTTTTCTACTGATTTGGAATCTTCTCTTCAATTATGATCTTCTCCTTGGTTGGCTCTTCCATGCATCATATTTCCTCCATTGCACCTGTTCTAAAATGATTCACAAACAACAAAACCATCAAGTCTAGTGTGTGTGTGTTTTCTTGGAAAGTGTAAAAATAAAGCAAAAGTATCAAAAATTGAAGTTTGGGTGAAAAATTCCCAAACCTAGGTGGGTCGCCTCCCACAAGCGTTGAGTTTCATGCCTCAGCTAGGCTTGTTGTTCTTTCACCATCAACCATTATCCAAAAACAAAATGTTTGCATCCCCATCATAGGAAATCCTCTCAAATGCTTTCCTTGATTGATCTTCCTCCTAAGGCTCATGCGAGCTTCTCAAGTGTTTTTTAGCAGTTTTCTCTCCTTGGGGATCATCATCATAGATCTTAATCATCCTTATGTCCTTTCTCCTTGGGGATCATCATCATAGATCTTAATCAGCCTTAGGACCTTCAGAAATTTCATGCCATAGTTTTGCCCTCTCTTGAGGAATGGGTCTTCATAGGCATCAAAAAGAGGGGTCTCAATCATATGGGACACTTGCGAACAAGGACTTTCTAGCAAGGGCTCTTCATTAAGATCTTTGTCAAATTGCCCCCCTCCCTTGTAAAGCTTCTCAAAAACCATGTCACGCCCCATGATCGAAGCCATATCCATTTGCTTATGCAAAGTAGGGGGAACATGTGATAGTTGCGATGGTGGCACTGGCTTTAATGCCCTTTGGAATTGAGGTGGAGGGAATTGAGGTTGGAAGGTGAACTGGTGGGAAGGTTGCGGTTATGGAGGTGATGGGGGTGTGTAAGGCTTAGGATAGCCTTAGACATAGGGCAGTGGAGGAAATGGATGGGTTCGTGCATTTTAGACTTCCATCTTGTCTTCCCCGAGTGGCTTTCCACATGTGCAAGGCAAAACCAAACAAAAGAGAACAATTTAATAAGCCAATATATACAAAGAATGCAAAGAATAAAGAATAAATAATAGAAATGATGAGGGTATATGAAAAGTCAGAGAAAAACTAACTAGCTATGTCAAGCACCTTTATCCTCAACAACGATGCCCGAAAGCTTGGTGCGCTCCCTCCAATAGCGTTACACACCACTCAATTGAGATTTGAATGGATGAAACTCTATGGACAGAGGCAGACGGGTGGATTCACTTTCAAAATTAATAGTGACCTACACTAGCACAAATTAAAACACTACACCCGCAAGCGCATGGGGTTGTGTCGTAGTATGGGAGGGCAGAAAGTATAGGGTCGGTCCATAAGGAGAAAACGGGACACTAGAGCTAGGTCAGTTTTGCTAGGTTCCTACTGTAGAGACTAGGGTTAAGGGTTTGAAGTTGATTTGACTGTTAAACTATGATGAGCAAGAAAGTAATCAAAGACGAGAATGAAATCCAAGTTAACCCTAGATTAGATTAAGAATAATTAAGTAGGAAAATACTAAGCTAGGTATAAAATGGCAAATTACACTAAGGCAAGCAAGAGAAGGCGAAAGAGCAAGTAAAGACCTAAGCTAGCAAGAACAGGGCAGGAGGCTACCTAGGCAAGAAAAGAGCTAACTAAGCTAAGTAGGCACAAAACTAGGGTTTTAAGCAGTAAAGAGAGGTATGGGTTGTTTAGGGGATGCACATATCACTCAAGCTAGGGGGTAACATATGAACATTATGATTCCATTTATATTATCCAAACCAAACAACAAACTAGACTCCAATGAATTAACCTAAGCTAGTAACTGGGCATGGATATGCTAGGTTGTGTATAGGGGAACTAGTCCCTAACACCCCACTACCCTTGCGAGGCTCAATTGGGTTAGGGATTAGGTTTAATTCAATTAGATTCTAGGCAAGTCTAGGCTTCTAGATTAGACATTCTTAGGGCAATTAAGTGCCGAGGGTAGTAATGAGGATGTGAAATTAGGGTTTTGGACTAGAATTCCCTCACATTCTAGCCTTGAGAAGGCTCCATGCTAATTACACTAGAGTCACCTAATATAGCTACTTAGATCTGTCACTTAGGATTAGGGAGATTGATTGGGATGGAGGAAGATGAGAGGCAACATAGGGATCCAAGAATTAGACCTAGGGGAAAATCCAAAATTCACACATATAAGCAATTTCCCTAAATTCCTAGGTGATTTTACACACAAACCAACAAGCAATTCGTGGAGAACGAGATATAAAATAACATAATCATTAGAAAATGGAATTACAAAGTTTACATATCATTTCCCCCGACTTGGTATCAAAGTAACATTTTACACCCCAAACAGCACACCCAAGGGGGCCTAGAAAATACAAAAAGAAAGGAGAAAGAGGTAGAAGAAGCCATGGATCTCAGTGTAGATGAAGAAATCCTCCATTTCAACTGATTCAGGGCATCCTCCTCTCTCCTCTAAGGTGTAGGGGCATGGAATGATGGTGGAAATGGGTGGAAATGGAAGGAAACTAGGATTTTGATGGTGGAAATGGAGAAATGGAGTGAAATGGAGGTGAAAATGGAGTGGAATGGCTAAGAGGTGGTAGGAGGTATCTATGAGTGGCCAACCTCGGCCTCCAGCCACCACCCACATATATATAGGTGGGGAGGAAGAAATAGGTAAAGTAGGGGTAAAGTGGGAAATGCAGTGGAAAAAGTAGCTAGGTTTTGTAAGTAGCATGGTCGTAGTGGATCACCATGGCCGTGGTGGGTCGGGGTGAGCATGGTCGTGGTGGGGTAGAATGGTCATGTGAATTAAAATGGTAGGATCACATGTTGATGGTCATTTTTTACTAAAACTGGCACGACTGTGGTGGGGTAAGGATAGAACGGTCATTGTTACACCCCGATCTCACAATTACCACTAATCATGAGATTTGTGCATAAATTGAGGATATAATGTAATACAAAGATCACCCTTAACTTTTTCTTTTTTTTCAAACTCTTTGTTTTCTCACATCCAATCACATAAACAACTTTACAAGAGAGTCAAACTTTGATTACTTTAATATGATCTCAACATTAATGATACACATCCATACATTCATTCTGTTTCTCACACTCCCATGTATATACGACATGATAATCAAATGCATTCTCTCTTATTAAGAAAACAAAGACACAAAACATCACTTACAACACTCTCACATCTATACTAGGACCTAGAGTGACATGGACCGACTAAACTTAACTATACTTATACTTAACTCTTGTGGTAGATCTACTCTGATGCTTTGACCTTCTTCAAGTCCACATGGTTTCCCTAAAAATTGTGAGTAGAGGGGTGAGCCTACTCGCTCAGTGAATGAGTACTTCAAATAAACAGTCTAAAGCACTAATATAATTACATATACACTTTTGAGCAATTGATATCAATTATTACAGCAGTAAACTTTAAAGAGTCTAATAATTGACAATCATAAATATGGAAGGATACTCTAAATATCTATAAGAGTGAATCAATATATGAAATTCTTTATTGATCATAAAGAGAACTAATAATTCAGAAACATACAAAGAATAATTGAATAATTGTACACACTTGCTTGACCTCTCATTCATTTTATTATGCCCTAATCATATGTAGTGTACTCTACATATGAAGACTCATAGTGCGCTACGATCACACTATACAAGACTTAGTAGACACTCCCAGGAAATGCTAAGTCTGACTACTCTCCTGGTCTGCAACAGGGAAACTGGCTCTCTGGCCTCGACACTACTATTGTGCCATAAACTGGACTCCTCCTCTAACCTGAGCACACAGGCAGAGAGTCAAGCCACCTATTGGCTTTTCTGTACTCTAGTGCCACTAGGATCTTTGGTTGATGTTGGACACTACATTTTGTAATTTAAGGAGACTTCCACTAGAGCTTCGTCCCCCATACCACCTATTGGTACGTTCTGACCCTCGTATACTGGACGCACCGCCAGAGTTAGGTCATTTCATCCCTAAGGCGCGGACCTCTCATAGGGATTCTATGGTGTTCATGGCTCTTAAGTCTATTATTTTATTATTCCTAGAAAGCTCTTTCTACATTGTATCCTTCTCTTACTTATACTTGACTCTGGTATCTCTATGGTGTCACATCTACTTATTTGAAGTTATAATACAACACATATATCATTGTAAACTTGGAAGAGCAGTATATTCAAAACACTGTAATATACTGAGTAATCAACATACGATACATGCAGGCAGACTAAAATTCTTAAATAAACATATTTCATGTCCACTAGGCACATACACACTTGAATCGTGCATATCAACCCAAATCTTGAGTTGTGCATCTCATAACTCAATTAATATTTAATTACTTATCAGGACAAGAATTATTAATAATAACTGAGAACATTGATATCACAATACTTGATTCATTGAACACCCTACCTTTAGGGTTTCATTTAATCACCACGAATGCTACAAAGAAAGGTGTAATACATATATCATGTACTTTTCTAATCTTTAAAACATATGATACCAGGGATCTCAATCCCTTATCACATTACTGGGAATTCTCATCCCTTCACATCATTATCATGATTACTGGATCTGGGTATTCAAACCCTTAGATCATCACACAACATTGTTACCTCTATAATAGGTAACCATTACCTCTAGGTCCTTAGACCAAGGTATTCATTTCACTGGTTGTACAAGTATTCTCATGTCTCACAAGGCCATCACACATCTTGTTGCCTCTCACAAGGCAACAACTTATTCACATGGCTCCCATAAAGATTTCATGTGACATAAACATTCATTGAACAAAGACTACTATCAACAAATCATATAAAATCAATATATGTATGAAACCTTGGAACTGAGTTGAATTTGGGTTTCATGCATAAATAATAACATCGAATAAATAAAGTCTATCATGTCAAGAAAATCCTTTCAAATGGATTTCACGATATCTATTCGCAAATATCCAACTTTCCTCGCATCTAGGGTTTCACCCTCTTTACTGAGATATCAAACAAATACTATTCACTTTGAATGAAATCCAAGATAGTATCTGACATATATGTACTATGAATTTAGATAAACAATCATTCATAACCAAGGGGATCTAGATAAGCAATTTTCTCTATTTACTTATACAACAAATTTCAGTCATAGACAAATTCCCTATATTTCAGTTTACTCTTATAACCTCTGTGAATACTTAGGGAATTCTCATTGGGATGTATTGTATACATTTATAATATGATTTTATCATATGAACTTCATCCAAACATAGGAAGAATCAATTTCATATCATTTTGCAACAACTTAGAACAAATAAACAATTCAGTGTTTGTAGTCGCATACTAGCAACTAAAGATTATGGATAAATTAACCAATTGTCGTGCAATATACTATTTAAAGGAAGTTCCCAATTACCATAAGGTGTTAAAATACCTTAAAAATGTAGCTCATCCTTGAAAATCTCAATCTCATATCAAATCCCTAGCAATTCACCCAATTCTTCTTCCTTTCAACTCGGAAACCCTAAAAATGAGGGATTATGAAGAAAGAGTGAGAAAAGGAGAAGTTTTGATACCATTTTGGATTAAATCAGAGGAGGGGCGGAATTTTGACATGTGAGAGAATATTCACCATGAAACTATATCCAAATAAGTTAAACTTATATTATTTCATCATTCCTCAGACTGCAAAACCCTAGGTCAGCATCTCCATCAATTTCTCCTCTCAAACCCTAACTCTTTATTTCTCTCTAGGATTTCATTTCTCTAGATTGAATCACAAATTATGAAACCTCCTTGTGTATTATGTTGACCATATAGAGCAATTGAGCTGCTTGGGTCAATTGCACTTTGACCCCTTACTATACTTTTTCTTATTTCAGCAATTCGTTTCTATCATAAAAAGGTTTCTGTAATTCATGTATTGTAGAGATCAAACCTTCTCCAAAAACTATAAAACTTTATCTTGTTGTGTATAATGGAATTACTAAGCTCCAATTAAAAATTTTAGATCATTCCAAGCTCCCATTAAATAATTCAAAATATAATAGTACACTGCTATCTAGAATTTTGCAGAAATGTCAGTTACTGTAATTCGTCTAATGATAAGGTTTAAACACATCCAAAAATTAAGTAAATTTTACATGTTATTTATGATTGAGTTCCATATCTGCAGTTAAAATTTCATATCATTTAGAGTTACCAATAAATAACTAAAAATAAAACACTACAGTGCTAAAAAGCACTCTGTCAGCATTTTGGTCGAAGTATAGTTCGACTGAGAACCACATTCAAAGAACACTAAAAAATTCTAAAATTTTTCTCCAATATGAATGATTGAGTTATATATATCATATACAAAATTAAATAAAATAAAAATTTGTAAAAAATATGAAAAATCATTTACCACACTGCTATCCTGATTAAATTCCATATTCATGTACTATCAAAACCCTAATTTCAGCCAACTAGGGTTTATATTTCTCAAACCCTAATTTCTAAAACAATAGAACACTTAACATTCTTATTAGGTTTAAAATATCATAATTGAATTATCATCATTAATTAGATTTAAGAAATGATCAATCCAATTAAGCATATAATCATCCAGGTAAACCCTAGTTTACCAATTAAGCTCGAATACGGTCATAACAATTCTTCTCCCCTTTAAAAGGTTTTGTCCCCGAAACATTAATGTGCAAGAAAAGTACTTTTAAGTTTTATTTTAAGATTCTGAAATCTTACATGTCATTATATTCTTATATTTCATACTTGAATGTAGTTTTCAACATTAAGTCCTTTATTTCTTTTCTAATCGCAACATGTTAAATCATGACTGCTCAATGATAACAAATGAATTCTCAATGTCACAATCAATCATAGGATAGAGAGAGAAACAACCATTTCAATATTTTCATACTCTTGAGGTGTTACCTCAACATTTATAATCTGATCCAACTATCTCAATTCATACAGCTCAATATGTACTATTGTTATGTATTACCTCTAAATCACAAAAAAGAGTTCACCATGTTGTTTTGAATTTTTACTATTATGCTACTCAAATAGCAAAATAGTCTTGAGTTGGAAGACTAGATTCAACAACAATTGTACACTACTACTCACAACATCCCCATTGTATCATGGATGCATAAGGTGAAGCATTACCATTACATTCCATACTATTCTCAAGTATGAGCCCACACATAATTCAAGGTGTAAATAGCATACTAGGGTTTCAACAATAGTAACCAAGTACTCCATAATTGTATTAGTCATTTAAGTACTATTCATACCCAATTACCATCACTTAGTTATATTAAAGCTAGGTATAACAAGCTACACCTCATTAGGGTTACATATCAATACAATATGGTTATCATCCCTTCTATTCATATGAGTGAATAGGTAAGACTACCTTATTCAGGGTAAGCCTCCATTTGTTTTATCATCATTTGAATCATATCACCATACAACAATTGTACAATACTAAGATGGATTATTGGTATGAATGACTACAACTATCAGACACCTTTAATTAACATATTGCGTGCACATGTACACTGATATCATACATAGAACCAATTTACATCCCTTAATATACCTTCAACAAATTATACTTCTAAAAACAAGTTCACATATTACTAAAAGCCATTGTTTTCTCTTATCTCTCTACTCATTCACTGCTACTTACTTTTTACTACTTATCCTTCTCATTTTAATCATGTAGATTAAACATTCCTAAAATTGAAACATACAAGGTACAAATAGATTATTCATCATTCTTGATATCACTGCAAGAATTTATCTCATATCACACTTCACTCATATTGTATTTATCCTTTTGTTCAAAATACACTTGTTACATTTCAAATTTATATCTTACTCTTTATTCTGAATCATTTCCATATTGTTTATCTACCTTTCAGATTAGCTATCTTTAAACCCTGGATTACTATCAGTGCTAGTTTACTTCTCATAGTGCAAATCTCATGATCTTGTTTTATAGAGATGCTAGTATTCAAGGTCAAATCACTAGTGACATCCCTTGAACTACTAAAACTCTAAACATTCTAGGGGTTGTTCCTTATCAGTAGCATGACATTATTGTGATGTGACTTTTCTCCCTGAATTTGAAATTCAAACTTTGGATCTCACAAGTTTTACTAAAGTCTTCTTTATCTTATCAATTGAATTTCCTTCATCTTAATTGGCCATTCAGATAGATTACATTCTCAATTACCCTGCTAGGGTTTCATCATCATATTGTGTGTCATTATTACATTCACTAGATGTGTCTACCACAGTGGTTATGCATCATATATGATTCATTTTCTTAACACTTCGTTCCCACATTGCTCTCATTAAGGAAGATATGAAAGAGAAGATGATTTTGAGACTTAGAATTCTTATCTTCAAACATTCAATAATACATTTCTCATATGTAGGTTTAATTGATTATCAACAAGGATACTTGACTAATTAGCACTTTCTTGAATCTCACAACCTCTTTCTTTTATAATCTATATTACTCCACCATGTTCCAACCCTTTTCATTACTTTCCATAATCCCCTTACCATATACTGCTATTCCACATATCATCTTTAACTTCTAGTTTTCTCTTATGATCATGTTGCTTCTTTTAGGTGTATGATCATATATACCATGTTGCACATATTTCTTTTTATCCTTCTACTAATGTAAAGTTGAAATTCTAAATCCATAATCTCTCTACTAGTTTCAACTCATGTTTAATACATTACATATCCTTCATTTTAAATCAAACGACTCATGCATGGGTCAAACTTAGTATCTCTTTTAATCAAGTTTTTACCTTTTGAATATAGTCTACCTTTGTATGACTTATTCATTGGTTAAGTTACACTTTTGTTATTCTTTTAGAAATTAGTTTGTTGTTCTATAGAGACTTAGAATCCAAAGGCAGTAGGATGAATGTATTGTATTCACAATAAAGGTATACATTCCATGCTCTCAATTATATCATAACCCTCATTCATTAATCAAGCTCATTATTTCCAACATTTCTCTTTGTTTCAACTAAGTTTCTTATCCTAGTTTTATGATTCACATGCTCATCTAGTTCTCTTCACTTTAACTTTTCTGAAGACTCTTCAGTTCTATGTACTTATCGAATACTTAACTCTTTTCTTTTATTTTCCCTTTGCTTTGGAGTACATAAAAACATTGTACTAGATTATATAATACATTCCTCATGATTGATTCTTACTATCTTGGCCCTTACATACTCTTCTCATATCTTTTCCATATTTCATATTTAGAGTTCATATATTACTAATGATTAAACGAAATCAGAATCTTATGTCGTGTTCCTTTATTCCCAATTAAGGGTTTCTCATATGAGGCCCCAAAGTTGGGTCTCAGATATCAATTCCAACTGATTCTTAGCTATTCTTATCTTTCCCATATGTTTCAACATCTTAGTGTATGTACATTCTCACTATGATGTGGATCTAATTTATCCAGAGTCGACTCTTATCATATTGTTAATAGGAGTCATTAGATCCCAGTAATGCATCCTGCCAGCCGGAACAGGCCGAACCTGCAGTCCTGAAGCCAAGAGCTACTTAAGATTAATCAACTCCTATTAATCTCAAACATGTGGAAAGAATATCCACTTAGGAAAGTTCATTCAAAGATCATTTCTAGTCTACTTGATATAAAGAATGTAATCAATAAATGCTACAACTGCACAATGTACAACAAATCTTAAAGACCCATATATATTTCAAAATACTAAATATCTGAATTCAAACATATAAGATCATTTCTATCCATCTCCAATAAAACAACAATATGAAATGAAAGTTCTATCTCATTTTATATTTATGCTCTTAATTCATGTTACTTATCTTGTTTCTAACCCTAATATTTCTAGGGTTCCTCTCTAGCCCATCCTTCCACTGTATACCTGGCCAGGGTATACATGAAAGAATAGATAGAGTAGCTTGATATTGGTCGATCCCAGTACTCAGATACTAGGCCAGGATATCCAAATACTCAAATCCCCAGAGCTAACATCCTACCATCTCCTATCTGCCACACTTATGACTCTAACTTACTAACTTAATGGTCCCCGACAACTCAGCGTAAGCTCTGATACCAAGTTGTTACAACCCGATCTCACAATTATCACTAATCATGAGATTAGGGCATAAATTGAGGATTTAACGTAATACAAAGATCACCCTTAACTTTTTTTTCAAACTCATTGTTTTCTCACATCCAATCACATAAACAACTTTACAAGAGAGTCAAACTTTGATTACTTTAATATGATCTCAACATTAATGATACACATCCATACATTCATTTTATTTCTCACACTCCCATGTATATACAACATGATAATCAAATGCATTCTCTCTTATTCAGAAAACAAAGATACAAAACATCACTTACAACACTCTCACATCTATACTAGGACCTAGAGTGATAGGGACCGACTGAACTTAACTATACTCAGACTTAACTCTTGTGGTAGATCTACTATGATGCTTTGACCTTCTTCAAGTCCACATGGTTTCCCTAAAAATTGTGAATAGAGGGGTGAGCCTACTCGCTCAATGAATGAGTAATTCAAAGAAATAGTCTAAAGCACTGATATAATTACAGATATACTTTTGAGCAATTGATATCAATTATAACACCAGTAATCTTTAAAGAGTCTAATAATTGACAATCATAAATATGGAAGGATACTCTAAATGTCTATAAGAGTGAATCAATATATGAAATGCTTGATTGATCATAAAGAGAACTAATAATTCAAAAACATACAAAGAATAATTGAATAACTGTACACACTTGTTTGACCTCTCATTCATTTTATTATGCCCTGATCATATGCAGTGTACTCTATATATGAAGACTCGTAGTGCACTACGATCACACCATAGAAGACTTAGCAGACACACCCAGGAAATGCTAAGTATGACTACTCTCTTGGTCTCCAATAGGGAAATTGGCTCTCTGGCCTCAGCACTCCTATTGTGTCGTAAACTGGACTCCTCCACTTACCTGAGCACACAGGAAGAGAGTCAAGCCACCTATTGGCTTTTCTGTACTCTAGTTCCACCAGGATCTTTAGTTAATGTTGGACACTACATTCTATAATTTAAGGAGACTTCCACTAGGGCTTCGTCCCCCGTACCACATGTTGGTACATTCCGACCCCCGTATACTGGATGCACCGCCAAGGTTAGGTTGTTTCATCCCTAAGGCACATACCTCTCATAGGGATTCTACAGTGTTCAGGGCTCTTAAGTCTATTATTTTATTATTCCTAGAAAGCTCTTTCTACATTGTATCCTTCTCTTACTTATACTTGACTCTGGTATATCTATGGTGTCACGTCTACTTATTTGAAGCTATAATACAACATATGTATCATTCTAAACTTGGCAGAGTAGTATATTTAAAACAATATAATATATTGAGTAATTAACATACTATACACGTAGGCATACTAAAATTATTAAATAAACATATTTCATGACTACTTGGCACATACACACTAGAATCGTGCATATCAACCCAAATCTTGAGTTGTGGATCTCATAACTCAATTAAGAGTTAATTACTTATCATGACAAGAATTATTAATAATAACTGAGAATATTGATATTACAATACTTGATTCATTGAACACCCTACCCTTGAGGTTTCATTTAATCACCACAAATGCTACAAAGAAAGGTATAATACATCTCTCACATACTTTTCTAATATTTAAAACACATCATACCTGGGATCTCAATCCCTTATCACATTACTGGGAATTCTCATCCCTTGACATCATTATCATGATTACTCGGTCTGGGTATTCAAACCCTTAGATCATCACATAGCATTGTTGCCTCTGTAACATGTAACCATTACCTCTAGGTCCTTAGACCAAGGTATTCATTTCACTGGTTGTACAAGTATTCTCATGGCTCACAAGGCCATCACATGTCTTATCGCCTCTCACTAGGAAACAACTTATTCACATGGATCCCATAAAGATTTTATGCAACATAAACATTCATTGAATAAAGACTACTATCAACAAATCATATAAAATTGATATATGTATGAAACCTTGGAACTGGGTTGAATTTTGGTTTCCATGCCATTCACTAGGATATCATGCATCAATAATAACATTGAATAAATAAAGTCTATCATGTCAAGAAAATCCCCTCAAATGGATTTCACGATATCTATTCGCAAATATCCAACTTTCCTCGCATCTAGGGTTTCACCCTCTTTACTGAGATATCAAAAAAACACTATTCACTTTGAACAAAATCCAAGATAGTATCTGACATATATGTACTATGAATTTAGATAAATAATCATTCATAACCAAGGGGATCTAGATAAGCAATTTTCTCTATTTACTTATACAACAAATTTCAGTCATAGACAAATTCCCTATATTTCAGTTTACTCTTATAACCTCGGTGAATACTTAGGTAATTCTCATTGGGATGTATTGTATACATTTCTAATATGATTTTATCATCTGAACTTCATCCAAACAGAGGAAGAATCCATTTCATATCATTTTGCAACAACTTAGAACAAATAGACAATTCAAGGTTTGTAGTCGTATACAAGAAATTAAAGATTATGCATGAATTAACCAATTTTCATGCAATATACTATTTAAAGGAAGTTACCACTCATCCTACGGTGTGAAAACACCTTAAAAATGTTGCTCATCCCTAAAAATCTTGATCTCATATCAAATCCCTAGTAATTCACCCAATTCTTCTTCCTTTCAACTCGGAAACCCTAAAAATGAGGGACTATGAAGAAAGAGTGAGAAAAGGGGAAGTTTTGATACCATTTTGGATCAAATCAGAGGAGGGACGGAATTTTGACATGTGAGAGAAGATTAACCATGAAACTATATCCAAAGAAGTTAAACTTACATGATTTCATCATTTATCAGACCGCAAAACCCTAGGTCAACATCTCCATCAATTTCTCCTCTCAAACCCGAACTCTCTCTCTCTCTCTCTCTAGGATTTCGTTTCTCTGGATTGAATCAAGAATTATGAGAGATCCTTGTGTGTTAGGTTGACCATATAGAGAAATTGAGCTGCTTGGGTCAATTGCACTTTGACCCCTTACTATACTTTTTCTTATTTCAGCATTTTTTTGTCTTAAAAAGGTTTCTGCAATTCGTGTATTGCAAAGATCAAACCTTCTATAAAAATTATTTTAATTTATCATTTTGTGTATAATTTAGGTTCTAAGCTTCAGTTAAAATTTAAGACCATTCCAAGCTCCCATTAAATAATTAAAAATCGAATAGTGCACTGCTATCTAGAATTATGTAGAAATGTCAGTTACTATAATTCATCTACTGATAAGGTCTAAACGCATCCAAAAATTATAAACATTTTACATGTTATTTATAATTGTGTTTCAGATCTCCATTTAAAATTTCAGATCATTTGTAGTTACCAATAAATAACTAAAAATAAAACACTACACTGCTGAAAAGCACTCTGTCAGCATTTTGGTCGAAGTATAGTTCGACCGAGAACCACATTCAAAGAACACTCAAAAATTCTGAAAGTTTTCTCCAATATGCATGATTGAGTTATACATATCATATCCAAAATTTAATTAAATAAAAATTTGTAGAAAATATGAAAAATCATTTACCACACTGCTATCCTGATTAAATTCCATATTCATGTACTATCAAAACCCTAATTTCAGCCAACTAGGGTTTATATTTCTCAAATCCTAATTTCTCAAACAATAGAACACTTAATGTTCTTATTAGGTTTATAAATTCATAATTGAATTATCATAATCAATTAGATTTAAGAAATGATCAATCCAATAAAGCATATAATCATCCAAGTAAACCCTAGTTTACCAATTAAGCTCGGATACGGTTATAACAGTCATGTTGAGTAGCACGGTCGTGGTGAGTAAGGTGATGGTGGCCGTGGTGAAATTCCATGCCTATTATTTAGTTCTGTAGCATATTCATTCTAGGTGGAACGGCCGTTGTGGCTATTCTTTGCATGGCCATTCTTTGTGGCACGGTCGTGGTGTTGTCTGCAGCTGCAGTTGGGCTTGATTCTTTGGATTTCCTTGGACATCTTTGCTTCTATGGATATTTGGCCACTAGGAGTAGGTTGAGGGAGCATCAGACTTCACTTTGGGCCTCTCTAATGGTAGAGAAACTCTAATATCACTCCCTCTCTCTCTCTTCCATTAAAAACGGTTCATATGTCTGAAAAATATGCAAATATTGTCCATAAGTGCATTTTACACAAATATACATATTGAGGGAAATAACATGTAATCTAACATGTACATATGGGATTGAAATGTAAAATGGAATCCCTAAAATAGGGTTGCATCAGTTACATGCATAGGATGCACTTGGAATATGAGTTTATTCATGAATGATATTTGACTTCATTTCTAAAGTGTTTAGGCAATCAAATAAACAACAATTGGTTGATTGGAATTTGAAACGATTGTTTCACTTAGTGGACATGCCGATTCAGGTTATGAAACAACCGATTGGTTAATCAATGGGATTGGATAAAGGATCAATGTTGATGTCATATTGTGCATTAATCAAATATTAAAAGCCAATGTGTTTAAAATAGGAAAGCTAGTGAACCGATCATTTCAGGTATTGAACTGGCCGATATATTGTTCATCGCTTCTAGAAAATTTATGAAACTCCATCTCTTCGACTCCCAGATGAACTGGAAACCTTGACCCTCACCATCCTATATAAAGGGGGACAGTCTAGGCTTTCAATGACACAACAACAAGCTCTGACTATTGTTGTCCTCTCTAGTTATGGTAACCAAGAGAGCATGAGAAAGTCTCACCCCAAAAGGGACAACAAGGGAGAGCAAGTCAGTGCTATCATGCTGACGTTCAAAGGGATGACCACTAACCTTGTCTTTGGAGAACAATTACGAGCTCCTAGTGGTCTGCATCGAGTATGATAGAGGTGAGGAAGACAAAAACTGTCACTGTCTGTGGTGGTGTCACCCCGACAGTTTTCTTTGTATAACTTGTAAAAGAAGCACACCACCGCAAGCATTGTCGTTGGACTTACTCCAGGACTAGGTTCATCACTTTTTAACCCTCCTTCTCAATCCATAGTTATTGATAAATCCATTAGTCAAGGGGAATATGGTAAGTAAATTTTTTATTTCTGCTACCATATCTGATGTCATATTTTCCTACAGTGGTATCAAAGCCACGTCAATCTACCTTTTTTGGGAATTTAATTGATGTGATTGGATTTTATTTTATCATTTATTTTATTACATATGATGTGAATATTTAAAATGATTAATATACATATCTAATTAAATACCATATATGATCCCAAATATGTATATGTAATAGATACATGTTGCTTTAAAATTGTTTTACTGGTGATTGGAAGCATGGTTATGGTCTATACCCCTGGACTTGTGTGCTTGGTTGAATGGTTTTATTCTTGTTTTATAAATCAATTTGCATATCGATCCTCTCTCTCTCTTTTTCATATGGAAAAGTATTAAATTCTTTACTCCATATGCTCCTATCGAATGTAACTCAATGTTTCTCTTTTTCAATGTAATAAATTAAATAGGAATAGGATAGTTTTTTTTAATGATAAAAAGAAGGCGTTCTGCACTAGACAAACTGACTGGCTCAAATGCCAAATAGATCGACTAGAGGACCAAGGAGGATAGGAAATAGGAGGAACTGATCGACTGATGGCCCATCCAATTGGTTGGAGGAATCCTAACATCACTTGAATCTGAGCCCAAATGACCATTTGAATAGACCAATCGACCAATCAATAGGCCAACCGATTGGGTTAAGAGTTGAAGAGATCGACCCAGACTGGTTCCAGCATAGATTTCTAATATACATGTTGTTCATATGATATGGATCTTAGGTGGAAGCAATTTCTTGCGGCTCAAAGGAACTGCATTAGTATGGACATAACCATCACTTGTATTTGTGATTATAGAAATTTCTTCTGGTCAATCTCCGGCGAAATTGGGTAGGCTAACACTTCGGAAGAGCCTGGTGAAGGCACGGCTAGCTTCGCTTTCCGCCCGGACAGTGGAGAGCGCAAAGCCAACATGATGGTTGACTGTAGTTCACCATAGGAAGGTGCAGGTCTGGCAAGGCTCCAACGAAGGAGATGAAGTTCTGTGAAAAGATGACTCTACCCTCAGATACTTGAGGCACTGGATCCTTTGGTACAGGGGCAGAAGCGCCTTTTCCCGCCCTGCAGAGACCAGCTGAGTGAGCCACATGATGAGAGGGCCACACATGATTGGATACAGAATACACATGTGGAAAAGGACAAGGAAGCCAGATGGCTGACGGGGCGGGCCATCATTGACCCAAAGGTATTTATCTTATGAAAATCCTAATTAATTATTGGTAGCTCGGATGAAATAATGTAATATATGATTTTTTATCAGAAAAATGCAAAAAACTCAATAAAAATATAATTGAAGCCTAATTCTGCTTGCAATTTGAGAAGTACTTAAATATGTCACCTTTAATGCATTTATGAATAAATAAACCCTAATTTTGATACTAAAGAGTTGTAGTAAAGTGATATGGATGATTTAATATGATTTTAGCCTGTTGTTTATAAAAAAATATGATTAAGGTTTAAAAAGAGAATTTGTGTGCTTAATTGGCTAATTTAGGGTTTCATATGAATAATGTGCATTAATGGGCTTAGGAACCCTAATCTAGGTGTTAATGACTTTTAATGAGTTATATTTTGAGGTCCTTTGTATAAGATGATATTAGGTTGATCCTAATCCAAATTGATGATAAAGAGGCTTTAATATGAATAGTTAGATAATTAAGGTTTTGAACCTAGAATTGTTCTTTTAGGGTTTTTTTTTACATGAAAAGGGAAAGTTGAGAAATAGATCTAAAAAACCCTAAGGAAACTCTAATTTGGACTAGAAACCCTAAGAAGTATTCCCAATTCAATAAAGTAACTTCTTGATGAGTATGTAGTGAATAGGTTGTACATGCGTTTCAGGATTATGTACTATTGTGTGATTGGCTTGATTGATTGCTTGGATTTCCTGATTGGATTGGATTGTGCTTATTTCGTATGAGATCTCCAAATTAGGTATGTGGTTAGTTATGAGTACTCAATTTAGTTTCCCGGTGTTTCCCAATGCTTTATCAATTGCATGGAAATAAATTGTTTGGATGATTTTATTTCTGCAAACTTTAAATTGAATATGATTATCACAATTTAAGTATATATATATATATATATATATATATATATATATATATATATAGAGAGAGAGAGAGAGAGAGTCAGGCTAGAATACACTCGAGTGTATCCGAAGTGGAATACACTCAATTAGTTTTTCATGATGCAATATTTTTTTTAAATCTAATCCATTGATCTTCTTAAACATCTCGTGAACAACTCATACGCAAAATTTGAGCACATTTGGATATGTATAGCTCATGTTATGAAGACCGCAAAAATTATGCATTTCAAATTAGTTTTGCGCGTTGATTTTGTTGCCCTTGGATATGTGACTTACACTCATCCAAATGGGCTCAAAATTTTTATGTAGCCTAGTTATAGTATGACGGTGAAGATCAATGGTTTACATTTTACAAAAAATAGTTTTGATATGCAAACACACTTGAGTGTATTCTAGCCTGACTCTCTCTCTCTCTCTATATATATATATATATATAATTACTTGCTTGAACCTACATACCATCTTTGGATGTAATATAAAATACCAAGGCCTAGAGGGAAGGTCAGAGGTGGTCAAGCCCCAGAGGGATGACCACTGGGCACCCAGAGAGGTGACCCTAGGTACCAAGCTCAAGATGGAGAAGGTAGCCTTAAGTCCCTTACAAGGACTAAACCCTAAGAGAGGGTATCCTAGAGTATGATTAAAAGTGGTTGGGAATTTATATTGATAAATGTAATCTTGAATTGATAAAAACTATTTGATGTGATTAGGTTGTTAGAATATATCCGCAATATTTTTGGTTGTCCCCACATATCAGTATATTCATTTATACTTAATGACATTTTGTTTGTCGACATTTTAGGAATATCTAAAATTGGACAAACAATAAAGTGGATCTTGTGAAGAATAAAGTCAAATCATAAAGGATGATTTAGTTAGATAGAACTCTACAGTGGGTAGAAGTTTTAGATTCCTATTTTTGAAAGGTATGTGAAAAGTAAATTTGTATCCTGATTTAAGCTTAGTCTTTGGTAGAATTTATTAATTATTTTTTATTATTTGCAAAACCATTGATCCTATTTTGGGATAGCGGCTCTGACTTCTTGGTTTTTCTTAATTGGGAGTTATCGGGAAGAAGAGTCATTACAATTGGTATCAGAGCATGGTTATCCATTTAATCTCTAATAATTATTAAATTTTACAAACTCTTTAGAACCCAATGGAGTTACTAGAGGATTTTCCAATAATGGAGGTGTCTAGAAAAGTATCATGATCTGGGGGCTGGCAAGATTTTCCTCCACCCCGCTAGTCGGTCTACACGGACCCCCAGATTTTGTGTGACTACTTGGCTGAAATTGGAGGATTTGACTCGAAGTAAAATTCCTATAGGACTCTTTCATCTGTCTTCTTCCTTTCTCAACCCTAATTCTAGTATAACTCTAAGTGCTTACAATTTCTGTCTCTCCACCTCCCTCCTGTGTTTGGGATGAGAGTAATAAGGATTAAGGAATCCTCCACCGAATAATGAAAAGCATGTAAAGAAGATGTCATGGACATAAATTTTGATAACTAGAAACTCATACTGAGTATAGTTTCATGCTTAGGTTGCATATCCTGTGTTACCATGCCCTCAGGAGAATTCTGAGGTTAGACCTTCTGATAGGAAGATGAGGAGAGAGTTAGCCTTGGAGGAAGAAGCCTCTAGGAAGATGAAGAGACCTGGCGCATCCTCTAATGATGATGCTCAACCCAAAACCTTAAGCGGTGGATAGAGAAAGAGGAGACACGATGAGTTGGATACCTCAGTTGTCTATGCATGGTAGTATGTGGGTTAGATATGGATGCTTTACGTAAAGGTTTGGAGTACACATGAGAAGCATAGACCAGGTGTAGTTGTTTGGGTCCTAGTGCCTTTTGGTGATCCGACCTTGGGTGGTTCATGCATGTTAAGGGTGAGGGATAGATCCCTCATTAAGAAGGTTAGTGGTGACCATATAGGAATCCTAATATATATATATATATATATATATATATATATATATATATATATATATATATATATATATATATATATATATATATATATATATATATATATATATATATATATGAGTAGAAAAGAGGCATGTACCTACATAGAAGAGAGTGGCTTTAAGGCCGGTAGTAGGCTGAGACCTAGGCCAGAAGGGTTGTGCCTGATAGTTATGAGATGAGCACGCAAAGCTTTGGATGATCTTGGTTGGACACAAGTTTTGGATAGTACATTTCACTTAGATGAAGATAGATATGTATCCTTAAGAGCTTGACCCATCTTCTATGAGAGAACCTCCAGCGGTAGGACCAGTTGTAGGGTTAGCTCTAGAGAGAGAGAGTGAGACCTGATGAAGAAGGTTGGAGACCTTGACTCTGAGACATGAGGAATCATGAGAAGTTGGGTATGATATGGCCTGGAATAGATGACCCTAAGTGGATATATGTGGTTTCCTCATGCATGATCCTTAGGGGCTTATCGTACCTTGAATTCCTTTAGAGGTACCAAATCCTATAAAAGAGAAAGCGGCTTCATGAACGAACAGACAGATGAAATGAGTTCCTACCTTTGAGGTGTAGGATAGAGAGCTCCAAGGACCCTAAAGAGGTATGGTATGATAGCAAGTTGTGGGGCCTCACACCCATCTGGTTGTCCTTGTGTAGGACTCTAAAGGTTGTCCACGTGGAAGAGTATTAGGATGTATATGCCCTATCTTGTATAGGTTTGGTTCGTGGTTGGACAGTTGAGCATGTAGTTAGACAGTTGATTCTTAGGAGGTTAACCTGGGGTTTTTGGACCAACGAAGGGAAGTAGAAGTATCCAGTGCATATGATGCTCATGAGGTTGATTGAGTTTATAGGATGTAAGCTTGGCACCCCTTCCCATGTGTTAGAAGGAAATCCCATTTGAGCTGAGATATATGGTTAATGGCAACATATGGATGTGTGATATTGGTCCAACCTCAAGGAATGATGAACAAATATGTTTTACCAAGGAACTTGGTATGGATTAGTAGGTTGTCTTCTTGCTAGCTACGTGCCTAAGTAGCATGATTGGGCTAAGCATATACATGATGATGTAAACCCTAGAGGTAAGAACATTTTGTGACCATTGTTACTATCAAGAGATAGTTTTCTCCCATCCTGGGAAGGAACCCTTTATGTAGGGTGAGAACCAACTCTTATTTAGGTTTGAGGTAAACCTTACAGGGTCACTGATAAGATCTTGTTATGCTAAGTAGAGAGCACATCATATGAGAATGAATCTATAGACCCATGTGTGACCACCTCTCAGGGGCATGAGGATTTGTTGCCATGAAAGGTAACATGTATGGGGCCAAACTAGGTTAGGTAGGTCACCATGATCCCTATGAAGGGATGCAAGGTTAACCATGTGTGCCAAAGGAATGATGGAGATTTGGGTAAGAATCTAAGAATGAGATGTGATATGATGGAATCCTAATTCGATACTAAGGTTAGGAAGGGATAAGACCGATGGAAGTAGGAGTTGTTTGTTCCCTGGATGTACAAGACCATAGGGTCGATAGGAAACATCTACCTTTACTCGAGGCCCATGGGTTATGAGGTTGGCCACCTTCATGGGTTCATGGGACTTAATGAGTAAACATGAGAGGCACTCCCTAGATGCATAAGGGTCAGATCACCCCAAAAGTACCGGCACCCTAGAGACCTTGAGGTAATGACTAAGGATTGTACATAAGAGAGATGTTAAGATCTAGAGGTGATGGGAAAAGTTTTCCCATGGGTGTAGACCCATAATGGAGATGTTCATGGTGAGGAGTCATGTGAAGTATGTTTCAACTAAGATTGGAAAGAGTGATGGTGATGTGTGATGCACCATCTCTACTCTTGGAATTGGATGAACTCTGTATTTGTACTGCATCCAAATGCTTATTTCATCATGTTATGGGGGTCAGAGACAAGACATAACACATGCCATATACTAAGCATAAAGGTGATATGAGTTGAAACCTTTTTATGATGATTGAGGATAGAGGAAGTACCACATCCTTTTGGAAGTATCTTGGATAGATGGTATGAAAACATGAGAAGAGAAAAATAATATGAGGACGTACCTCTCTAGAAGTAGTTTGGAATCTATGATAACTAAGATGATGAGCTCAAAGTTTTCTTGACTCAGTTAGACCTAAATCTGAGATAAGGATAATGAGTGGAGTAGAGGAAGGTTTATGCCTTCACCATCACTTAGAACGTAAGCAAACTAATGTAGTAATGAGATTCTCTCAGTTGAAAATAGCTCAGGTGTGTAGTTGTCCTATCTAGCCAGTGGAGAGGGCTGGAGAAGAGGTTGCTAGGTGGACCTTGTGACCATTAGAAGACTAGACATGTGTGGCTAACATCCAAATACAACCAAACTTGTTGGTCAAGTTGGTGGTTGCCTAGTTAGCCTGTCCAGAACTTGACAAAATGAAAGGTTTGTTGGTGAAACCTCAGATGTAACTTTCAGGAAGAGTAGGTGGTGAAACCCACTTCTAGAGTGTTTTAGGGTTTCTGAGGAGTCAATCTTGTGGAATCATGTCTTGCAAGAAGCTCATGATTTTAAGTAAATTGTGCGCCATGGTACTACCAAGATGGTTAAGGTTTACAGTAGTACCTTGAAGACCTGGGATGAAGCATGATATAGTGTTTCATGTGGCCAGTTGCCATACATGCCAGAGGGAGAAGGCCAAAAACTAGTAACCCAGTGAGTTGCTACATATAATGAGGAGTCCCATAGAGGGAATGGGAGTAGATCACCATGGACATTGTGATGGGTGTCCCCTGGACCAAGAGAGGTAATGATGCAATATGGGTTATGGTAGATCACCTTACCAGGTTGACACATTCCAGTGTGATAAATCTTCTTGAACCATATATTTATGAGAGAGAGATGGTTCGACTGCACTTTGATCCAAGTTCCAATATTCTTGAGCATGGCCTTAAGTTTGCTTCCATGTTGTAGAAGTAGGTGCATGAAGAACTCGATACCAGTTTGAAGTTTAGCACAACATATCACCCCTGATTGATGGACAGTCAAGAGAGTGTGATCCAGACATTAGAGGGTCTGATGAGAGCATGTTCTTATTTAGGGTGATTCATGGGAGCAGTTCCTGCCCCTAGCAAAGTTTACTTGTTGTGATACCTGCCATAGTCAGTATCGGGATGTATGAAGCTCTATCAGGGAGGTTTTGTCAGTCACTGCTACACTAGGGTGATGTTGGTGAGAGGACCTTGTGAAGGTCAGAGAAACCACAGTGTATGCAGATGAAGTCACTTTGACCGAGCA
Organism: Alisma plantago-aquatica; assembly: GCA_963693085.1. NCBI lineage: Eukaryota > Viridiplantae > Streptophyta > Magnoliopsida > Alismatales > Alismataceae > Alisma > Alisma plantago-aquatica. The sequence goes on from OY856414.1 coordinate 920,532,674, forward strand.
ACGGTTGAGAAAGCCCAGGATCAATAGGGTTCGTGTGCTGATGTGAAGTAGACTGACATGTAGTTCACTGTGGGCAAGCATTCATTTTGATAATCTGACCCCTCCAAGCTATAGCTAAGAAAGCTGAGTCCCCGATACATGGGTCCGTTTGAGATGGATTGATGGAGTTACATATGTTTAAGCCTTACCCCTCATGATAATATGATGTATAATGTGTTCCATGTGTCCGATATAGAGCACTATGCGATGTACCCGAGCCATATTTTGAGCATTGAACCTATTGAGCTTCAAGGGAGGCTGACATACCCTGAGTCACCTATAAGGACTCTAGATACTAAGGTGAAAGAACTCAAATGTAAGAGTATAAGATGATAAACATTCTTTGGAAGAACCATGCAGAGGAGGAAGCCACATGCGAGTTGATGATGGACATGGAAAAGTTTTATCTTGAATTGATTGTATGTTTGATGGAATTTTGAGGGAAAAATTCCTATAAGAGGGGAAGGATGTTAAAACCCCAATTTATGGGCTTGAATGGTTTGAGATGCAATTTCTCCAATAAATGTATGATTATGGAAATTATATGATTTATGTGTGTTGAATGGGTTTCCTTTGCAATATTTTCTTTGTACATGTGATTTCGTGGACCATAATATGTTAATGAGTCCAATATGATGAAAAGAAAAAGAAGAAATCAAATAATGCATTATTCAGAAGAAAATTTGAGATAATGATGAAAATATAAGAAATATGTGGAAAGATGGTTGATCGAATCATCATGGGTGAGATTTTGAATCCACAAGGTTTCTAATAGTAAAAGGAATCCAAATAAAGAGAATAAAAGAATAGGATAGAGAAAATATGCATTAATAAGTGATAACTTGCTTATGAAGAAAAGTCTCTCATACTTTCGTGTTTGAGTCCCAAAAATGGCATACAAGTAGTCTAAGTCATTATGGAATTTCCACTAAAATTTGGGATCAAACGGATAAGTGGTTTAGGAGATATGGTTTTTATAATATTTCCTAAAGTGAGGAGGACCATTGGGCCCTGTTTTGTTTGTCATGAGGTAATATTAGGATTGGGATTTCACATCACCTAAAGGCTATGGATTATTGATCTAATGGTGAGGGGATCATCTCCTACCCCAGCTGATCGGGAATAGAAGCCCCTGGTTTCCCACAAAGATTCCTCTCTCCTCGACTATATTCTCCTTTGATTTTAGTTCCATCACACTTGGGATAGGATTCTGAGCCCAACCATCCTTGGATGGTTCTGTTCTGAGAAGGATTGTGGTTTTCTCCAATCTACGTGGTGTGTTAGTCTCCATCGCCATTGATATATGCCTATATAAGGGTGGGTACATCCTTTTGAGGGATGGGTTGTGTGCGAGAGGACGCATAGAGTCTTCTTAGAGAATTTTCTCACACAATTTTGTTGGTAGAATACCCCTCCTATCCCCTTGACATATGGCACCCTGTCACTGGAGTCTTTTCTAAAACTCCCTCTTCTGGTCGGTCTGTGGTGAAATTTGGTAGGTTGTCGACTTCGGCAGACACTGGCAAAGGCAAGGCTAGCTTCGCTTGCCGCTCGGACAGTGGGGAGTGCAAAGTGAACCTGATGGTAGATTGTAGTTCACTACAGTGAGAAGCAAGTCTCGCAAGGCTCCATCGAAGGAGATGACGTTGTGTGAAAAGACGGATCTACCCCAAGACACTTGAGGCACCAGATCCTTTGGTATAGGGGCAGAAGCGCCTTTGCCTGCCCTGATCGAGAGGCCATCCAAGCGAGCTGCGTGCTGAGAGGGCCGCACATGATTGGCTACGGAATACACACGTGGAAAAGGGCAAGGAAGCCAGATGGCTGACGTGGCGTGCCATCACTGGCCCAAAGGTATTTACCTTGCAAAAATCCTAATTAATTATTGGTAGCTCTGATGAAATAATGTAATATATAATTTTTTATCAAAAAAATGCAAGGAACTCAAAAAAAATATAATTGATGCCTAATTCCTCTTGAAATTTGAGAAGCACTTAAAGTTGTCACCTTTGATGCAATTATGAATAAAGAAACCCAAATTTTGATATTAAAGATATGTAGTAAAGTGATATGGATGATTTAAGATGATTTTAACCTGTTGTTGATAAAAAGATGATTAAGGTCTAAAAAGAGGAATTTTGTGCTTAATTGGCTAATTTAGGGTTTCATACGAATAATGTGCATTAATGGGCTTAGAAACCCTAATCTAGGTGTTAATGACTTTTAATGAGTTATATTTTGGGATCCTCTGTATAAAATGATATTAGGTTGATCCTAATCCAAACTGATGATAAAGAGGCTTTAATATGAATTGTTGGATATTTAGGGTTTTGAACTTAGAATTGCTCTTTTAGGGTTTTGTTGACATAAAAAGGGAAAGTTGAGAAATAGATCTAAAGAACCCTAAGGAAACCCTAATTTGGACTAGAATCCTTAAGAAGTATTCCCAAGTCAATAAAGTAACTTCTTGATGAGTATGTAGTGAATAGGTTGTACATGCTTTTTAGGATTCTGTTATGTTATGTGATTGGCTTGATTGATTGCTTGGATTTCCTACTTGGATTGGATTGTGCTTATTTCTTGTGAGATCTCAAAATTAGGTATGTGGTTATTTATGAGTACTTGATTTAGTTTCTCAGCATTTCTCGATGTTTTATCGATTGCACAGAAATAAACTATTTGAATGCTTTTATTTTTGCAATCTTTAAAGTGAATATGATTATCACAATTTAAGTATATATATATATATATATATATATATATATATATATATATATATGTATCTATATAGCCGGAACCTACATACCATCATTGGATGTAAGATATGAGATCAAGCCTCAGAGGGAAGGTCAAACGTGGTCAAGCTTGGAGGTAAGACCACTGGGAACCTAGAGAGGTGACCCTAGGTACCAAGCTTCAGATGGAGAAGGTGGCCTTAAGTCCCTTACAAGGACTAAACCCTAAGAGAGGGTATCCCAGAGTATGAGTAAAAGTGGTTGGGAAGTCATATTGAAAAACGTAATCTTACATTGTTAACAACTATTTGATGTCATTAGGTTGTTAGAATATATGTGTAATATTTTTGGTTGTCCCCACATATCGGTAATATTCATTTATACAGACCAACGTGTTTGGTTGTCATCATTTTAGGAATATCTGAAATTTAACAAATAGTAAATTGGAACTTGTGAATAATAAAGTTAAATCATAAAGGAGGATGTAGTTAGATAGAACTCTTTAGTGGGTAGAAGTTCCATATTCCTATTTTTGAAAGGTATGTGAAAAGTAAATTTTTATCTTGTTTTAAGCTTAGTTTTTGGTAGAATTTATTAATTATTAATTATTTTTTGCAAAACCATTGATCCTATTTTGAGATAGCGGCTTTGACTTCTTGGTCTTCCTTAATTGGGGGTTACTAGAAAGTGGGGTCGTTACAATTGGTATCAGAGCATGGTTTTCTATTTAAACTCTAAGAATTATTAAATTTTGCAAACTCTTTAGAACCCAAGAGAGTTACTAGAGAATTTTTCAATGACAAGGGTGTCTAGAAAAAGATCATGATCTAAGGGCTAGCAATATTTTCCTCCACCCTGCTAGTCGGTCTATGAGGACTCCTAGAATACTGCCTGGATGAAATTGAAGGATTTGACTAGAAGTAAGATACCTCTAGGAATCTCTCATCTGTCTTCTCCCTTTATCAAGCCTAATTCTAGTATAACTCTAAGTGCTTATGGTTTCTCTCTCTCCCTCTCCCTCCTATGTTTGGGATAAGAGTAATAAGTATTAAGGAATGCTCCACCAAATAATGAAAAGCATGTAATCAAGATATCATGGACATAAATTTTGATACCTAGAAACTCAGAATGAGTATAGTTACATGCTTAGGTTGCATGGCCTATGTTGTCGTGCCCTCATGAGAACGTTGAGGTTACACCTTCTTGTAGGAAGATGAGGAGAGAGTTAGCCTTAGAGGAAGAAGCCTCCAGGAAGAGGAAGAGACTTGATGCATCCTCTGAGGATGATGCTCAACCCAAAACCTTAAGCGGTGGAAAGAGAAAGAGGAGACACGATGAGTTGGATACCTCGGTTGTGCGTGCATGCGAGTATGTGGGTTGGACATGCATGCTTTACATAAAGGTTTTGAGTACACATGAGAAGCATAGACCATGTGTTGTTGTTTGGCTCCTAGTTCTTTTTGGTGACCCGACCTTGGGTGGGTCATGCCTGTTAAGGGTAAGGGATAGATCCCTCATTAAGAAGGTTAGTGGTGACCATATAGGAACCCTAATAGATATATGTATGAGCAGAAAATAGGCATGTACCTACATAGATGAGAGTGGCTTTAAGGCTGGCAGCAGGTTGAGACCTAGGCCAGAAGGGTTGTGCCTGATAGTTATGAGATGAGCACATAGAGCTTCAGATGATCTTGGTCGGACACAGGTTTTGGATAGTACGCTTTACCTAGATGAAGATAGATGTGTATCCTTAAGAGCTTGACCCATCTTCTATGAGAGAACCTCCAATGGTAGGACCAGTTGTAGGGTTAGCTCTAGAGAGAGAGAGAGAGAGACCTGATGAAGAAGGTTGGAGAACTTGACTCTAAGACATGAGGAATCATGAGAATTTGGGTATGATATGGCCTAGAATAGATGACCCTGAGTGGATATATGTGGTTGCCTCATGCATGATCCTTGGGGGCTTATCGTACCTTGAATGCCTTTAGAGGTACCAAACCCTATAAAAGAGAAAGAGGCTTCGTGAACGAACGGACAGATGAAATGAGTGCCTACCTGCAAGGTCTAGGATAGAGAGATCGAAGGACCCTAAAGCGGTATGGTATGATAGCAAGTTGTGGGTCTCACACCCAGTTGGATGTTCTTGTGTAGGACTCTAAATGTTTTCCATGTGGAAGAGTGTAAGGATGTATATGCCCTATCTTGTACAGGTTTGGTTAGTGGTTGAACAGTTGAGCATGTAGTTAGACAACTGATGCATATGAGGTGAACTTGGGGTTCCTAGACCAAAGAAGGGAAGTAGCAGTACCCAGTGCATATGATGCTCATGAGGCGAATTGAGTTTATACGATGTAAGCTTGGCACCCCTTCCCATGTGTTAGAAGGAAACCCCATTTGAGCTGAGATATATGGTTGTTTGCAATATATGCATGTACGATATTGGTCTAACATCGAGGAATGATGAACAAGTATTTTTTACCAAGGAACTTGGAATGGATTAGTAGTTTGTCTTCTTGCTAGCTACATGCCTAAGTAGCATGATAGGGCTAAGCATATACATGATGATGTAAACCTTGTAGGTAAGAACATTTTGTGACCTTTGTTACTATCAAGAGATAGTTTTCTCCCATCCTGAAAAGGAACCCTTTATGCAGGGTGAGCACCAACTCTTGTTTAGGTTTGAGGTAAACCTTACAAGGTCACTGATAAGAGCTTGTTAAGATAAGTGGAGAGCACATCGTATGAGCATGAATCTATAGACCCATGTGTGACCACCTCTCAGGGGCATGAGGATTTGTTGTCATGAAAGGTAACCTATATGGCACCAAACCAGGTTAGGTAGGTCGCCATGATCCCTATGAAGGGATGCAAGGTTAACCATGAGTGTCATAGTAATAATGGAGATTTGGGTAAGAATCCAAGAATGAGATGTAGTACGATGGAATCCTAAGTCGATACTAAATTCAAGAAGGGATAAGACCGATGGAAGTAGGAGTTGTTTGTTCCCTGGATGCACGAGACCATAGGGTCGGGAGGTAACAGCTACATTTTCCTAAGGCCCATGGTTTATGAGGTTGGCTACCTTCATGAGTTCATGGGGCTTAATGGGTATACGTGATAGGAACTCCCTAGATGCATAAGGGTCAGATCCCCCAAAAATACCGGCACCCTAGAGACCTTGAGGTAATGACTAAGGATTGTACATAAGAGAGATGTTAAGATCCAGAGGTGATGGGAAAAGTCTTCCCATGGGTGTAGACCCATAATGGATATGTTCATTGTGAGGAGTCATGTGAATTATGTCTCAACTTTGATTGAAAAGAGTGATGGTGATGTGTGATGCACCATCTCTACTCTTGTATTTGGATGAACTCTATATTTGGATTGCAACCAAATGCTTATTTCATTTTGTTTTGGGGGTGAGAGATAGGACAGAACACATGCCATATACTAAGGATAAATGTGATATGAGTTGAAGCTTTTTTATGATGATTGAGGATAGAGTAAGTACCACACCCTTTTAGAAGTATATTGCATAGATGGTATGAATGAATGAGAAGAGCAAAGTAATATGAAGGCGTACCTCTCTGGAAGTAGTTTGGAATCTATGAGTTATAAGTTTGGGTTTGATAACCAAGATGATGAGCTCAAAGTTTTCATGACTCAATTAGACCTAAACCCGAGATAAGGATGATGAGTGGAGTAGATGAAGGTTTATGCCTTCACCATCACTTAGCACATAAGGAAACTAATGCGGTAACGAGATGCTCTCAGTTGAAAATAGCTCAAGTGTGTAGCTGTCCTATCTAGCCAGTGGAGAGGGTTCGAGAAGAGGTTTCTAGGTGGACCCTACAACCATTAGAAGACTAGACATGTGTGGCTAATATCTAGATACAACCAGACCTATTGGTCGAGTTGGTGGTTGCCCAGTTAGCCAGTCCAGAGCTTGACGAGATGAAAAGTTTATTGGTGAAACCACAGATGTAACTTCCAGGAAGAGTAGGTGGTGAAACCCACTTCTTGAGTGTTTTAGGGTTTCTTAGGAGTCACCCTTAAGGAATCATGTCCTGCAAGAAGCTCATGATTTTAAGTACAACGTACATCATGGTACTACCAAAATGGTTAAGGTTTACAGTAGTACCTTGAAGACTTGGATGAAGAAGGATATAGTGTTGCATGTGGCCAGTTGTCATACATGCCAGAGGGGGAAGGCCAAACACCGATAACCTAGTGAGTTGCTACATATAATGAGGAGTCCCAAAGAGGGAATGAGAGTAGATCACCATGGACATTGTGATGGGTCTCCCTTGGACCAAGAGAGGTCATGATGCAATATGGGTTATGGTAGATCTCCTTACCGAGTCGACACACTCGAGTGTGATAGATCTTCTTGAACCATATATAAATGAGAGAGAGATGGTTCGACTGCACTGTGATCCAAGTTCAAATATTCTTGAGCATGGCCTTAAGTTTGCTTCCATGTTGTGGAAGAAGGTGCATGAAGAACTCGATACTAGTTTGAAGCTTAGCACAACATATCACCCCTGACTGATGGACACTCAAGAGAGTATGATCCAAACTTTAGAGGGTCAGATGAGAGCATGTGTGCTTGTTTAGGGTGATTCATGGGAGCAGTTCATGTCCCTAGTAGAGTTTGCTTCTTGTGATAGCCACCACAGCCAGTATTGCGACATATGATTCTCTGTAAGGGAGGATGTGTCGGTCATCGCTTCACGAGGGTGATTTCGGTGAGAGGACCTTGTGAAGGTCAGAGAAACCACAGTGTATGCAAATGAAGTCACTTTGATTGAGCAATGGCTAAGAAACCCAAGATCAATAGGGGTCGTGTGCTGATGTGAAGTAGACTGACATGTAGTTCGTTGTGGGCAAGCATGCATTTTGAGAATCCGACCCCTCTGAGCTATAGCTAAGAATGTTGATTCCCCGATACATGGGTCCATTTGAGATGGATTTGTGGAGTTGTGTATGTTTAAGCCTTACCCCTCAGGATAATATGATGTATGATGTGCTCCATGTGTCCAATCTAGAGCACTATGTAATGTAACTGAGCCATATGTTGAGCATTGAACCTATCGAGTTTCATGGGAGGTTGACATACCATGAGTCACCGGTGAGGACTCTAGATACCAAGGTGAAAGAACTCAGATGTAAGAATATAAGATGATAAAGGTTCTTTGGAAGCACCATGGAGAGGATGAAGCCACATGGGAGCTGATGATGGACATGGAAAAGTTTTGTGCTAAATTGATTGTATGTTTGGTGGAATTTTGAGGGCAAAATTCCTATAAGAGGGGAACGATGTTGCAACCCCATTTTTGGGCTTGAATGGTTTGAGATGCGATTTCTCCAATAAATGTATGATTATGGAAATTGTATGATTCATGTGTATTGAATGGGTTTCCTTTTCAATATTTCCTTTGTACATGTGATTGCATGGACCATAATATGTTAATGAGTCCAATATGATTAAAAGAAAAAGAAGAAATAAAATAATGCATTATTAAGAATAAACTTTGAGATAATGATGAAAATATAAGAAATATTTGGAAATATGGATGATCGAATCATCATGGATGAGATTTTGAATCCATAAGGTTTCTAATAGTAAAAGGAATCCAAATAAAAAGAATAAAAGAATAGGAGAGAGAAAATATGCATAAAATATGCCTTCATAAGTGATAACTTTCTTATGAAGAAAAGTCACTCATACTTTCGAGTTTGAATTCCAAACTAGGCATAAAAGTAGTCTAAGTCATTATGGACTTTCCTATAAAATTTGGGATCAAACAGATAAGTGGTTTAGGAGATATGGTTTTTGTAATATTTCCTAAAGTGAGGAGGACTATTGGGTCATGTATTATTTGTCATGAGGTAATATTAGGATTGGGATTTCACATCGCCTAAAGGCCATGCATTATTGATCCAATGGTGAGGGGATCATCTCCTACCCCAATCGATCCCAAATAGAAGCCCCTAGTTTTCTGCAAAGATTCCTCTCTCCCTCGACTATCTTCTCCTCTGATTTTAGCTCCATCACACTCAGGATAGGATTTCAGGCCCAAGCATCCTTGGATGGTTCTGTTCCAAGAAGGATTGGGATTTCCCCCAATCTAAATGGAGGGAGAGCATCCATCGCCACCACTATATGCCTATATTAGGGTGGGTACATTCTTTTGAGGGATGGGTTGTGCGCTAGAGGACGAATAAAGTCTTTAAGACAATTTTCTCACTACAATTTTGTTGGTAGAACACCCCTCCTATCCCCTTAACCTATGGCACCCCGTCGCTGGAGTCTTTTCTAAAACTCCCTCTTTTGGTCGATATATGGTAGAATTGGGTAGGCCGACGACTTCAGTAGAGCCTGGCAAAGGCACAACTAGCTTCTCCTACCACCTGGACAGTTGGGAGTGCAAAGTTAACCCGATGGTTGACTACAATTCATCACAGTGAGAAGCAGGTCTCGCAAGGCTCCAGCAAAGGAGATGAAGTTAGGCAAAAAGATATCTCTACTCCTAGATGCTTGAGGCACCAGATCCTTTAGTACAGGGGCAGAAGTGCCTTTTCCCGCCCTGATCGAGAGGCCAACCAAGCGAGCCATGTGCTGAGAGGGTCACATGTGATTGGCTACAGAATACATACGTGGAAAAGGGCAAGGAATCTGGATGGCTAACGTGGCCCACCATCATTGGACCAAAGGTATTTATCTTGGAAAAATCTTAATTATTATTGGTACTCGGATGAAATAATGTAATATATGATTTTTCATCAGAAAATGCAAGGAAATCAATAAAAATATATTTGAAGCCTAATTCTTCTTGGAATTTGAGAAGTACTTAAAGTTGTCACCTTTGATGCATTTATGAATAAAGAAGCCCTAATTTTGATATTAAAGAGATGTACTAAAGTGATATGGATGATTTAAGATGATTTTCACATGTTGTTGATAAAAAAGATGATTAAGATCTAAAAAGAGGATTTTTGTGCTCAATTGGCTAATTTAGGGTTTCATATGAATAATATGCATTAATGGGCTTAGAAACCCTAATCTAGGTGTTAATGAATTTTAATGAGTTATATTTCGAGATCCTTTGTATAAGATGATATTAGGTTGATCCTAACCAAAATTGATGATAAAGAGGCTTTAATATGAATAGTTGGATAATTATGGTTTTGAACCTAGAATTGCTCTTTTAGGGTTTTGTAGACATAAAAATTGAAAGTTGATAAATACATCTAAAGAACCCTAAGGAAACCCTAATTTAGACTAGAAACCCTAAGAAGTATTCCCAAGTCAATAAAGTAACTTCTTGATGAGTAGTGAATAGGTTGTACATGCTTTTTAGGATTTTATTCTGTTGTGTGATTGGCTTGATTGATTGCTTGGATTTCTTTATTGGATTGGATTGTTCTTATTTCTTGTGAGATCTCCAAATCAGGTATGTGGTTATTTATGAGTACTCAGTTTAGTTTCTACACATTTCCCTATGCTTTATCGATTGCATGGAAATAAACTGTTTGGATGCTTTTATTTCTGCATTGGGTACCTAGAGAGGTTTTGCATGGAAATAAACTGTTTCGATGTTTAGATGAATATGATTATCACAATTTAAGTACATATATATGACTTGCCCGAACCTACATACCATCACTGGATGTAAGATAACAGACCAAGCCCCGAAGGGAAGGTTAGAGGTGGTCAAGCCCCAGAGGGAAGACCATTGGGTACCTAGAGAGGTGACCCTAGGTACAAAGCTCAGGATGGAGAAGGTAGCCTTAAGTCCCTTGCAATGACTAAACCCTAAGAGAGGGTATCCTAGAGTATGAGTAAAAATGGTTGGAAAGTCATATTGACAAATGTAATCTTACATTGTTAACAGCTATTTGATGTGATTAGGTTGTTAGAATATATGTGAAATATTTTTGGTTGTCCCCACATATCGGTATATTTATTTATATTGACTGACATTTTGTTTGTTGGCATTTTAGGAATATCTAAAATTGGACAAACAGTAAAGTGGAACTTGTGAAGAATAAAGTTAAATCATAAAGGAGGATTTAGTTAGATATAACTCTACAATGGGTAGAAGTTCCAGATTCCTATTTTTGAAAGGTATGTGAAAAGTAAATTTTTATCTTGTTTTGGTAGAATTTATTAATTATTTTTTATTACTTGCAAAATCATTGATCCTATTTTGGTATAGAGGCTCTGATTTCTTGGTCTTCCTTAATTGGGGATTACCGGGAAGCAGGGTCGGTACATGGGTAGTGGACTAACAACCTTTGATTCAAAGGTTGGAACCACTCTAATCAAAGTGTCTTACTTGTTTCCTCCTCCTTTGCCTTAAGTTTTTAATTAAATTTTAAAAGTACCAAACACTCTAGTCACACCCCCCACCATCTTTCAATTGGTATTAGAGCATGTCGTCAAGGAGCCCTAATAGGTGTTGAAGTAATGGGGGATGGTGTTTCTAGCAACCTTGACATGGAAAGGATGCATGAGAGCCAGCCATCATCAAGTGACCAAGATTGTAGATGGTGCTTTGAATGTGAAGTAAGATGTCACTTGACATTCGGTTGTCTAAAGAAGAAGAAAGGAGAAAAGTTCCACAAATCTACAAAGGAAAATTGAGGGTAAAGAAGACAAGGTAAGTTGTTTCATTGCAACAACCAATGAAGAAGAAAATGAGGTAAGTCTTCTTAATTTATCTAAAGAAGTGCTAGTTAATAGTTTATAAGAACTCGATGACAAGTATGTTGAGTGCAAAAGGAAATTGAAAAAGGTTTTAAAAACCAATGATGAGTTGTATACCAAAATATTTGATCTCTGTTCTAAAAATGACTCCTTGAAAGATTATATTAATGATTATAATACCAAATTTCTTGCTCTTGGAAACAATAATGATCTTCTTTCTCATAAAAAGGTTGAATTTCTTGCAAAGATAAATGATTATCAAACTCAACCTAATATATGTTCTCATTCAAATTATAATATTATTGTTAGAGAAAGATATTCTTTGATTTCAAGTTTAGATCAAGCAAAGGTAGATATTGCAAAGAGAATTGATGAAATTGCTAAGTTACAAAAACATGTTGATAGTTTAAAGAGTAATAGTATTCTTGATAAATCTTGGAAAAATATTTTGGACAAATTGGAAGAAGAGGTCTAGGTTATGTACCTAAAGAGAAATCTTTCTAAAATCCTAGAAATAGAAAAAACACAAAAACCAAAATCAAAGATCTTGTATGTTCCCAAAGACAATCTAGCACATAACCAAAATGCCAAGAAGAGAAATGAAATTGATTTTATTTGTTGTCACTATTGTCAACATTTTGGGCACCATTCATTCTCTTGTCCATACAAGAAAAGGAAGAATGTTGACTTGGTTTGGGTTCTAAAACCTCCAACTTAGAAATATTGGACATAGAGTTGGGATTTGACCTAAATTTCATTTTGACATTCATAATGTCTTATCTCAACTAAAATTAGCTTTAAATGTATATCTTTGAGTATTTGATTTTTTAATTGTGTTACTAAGATCAAAACTAGTTGAAAAAGAATTATCTTGATTCATTCTACAATTCCTAAAAAAACTTGCAGAACAATACTCGACCGACAAAGCTCTCGATTGAGGTGCTTGTCAGTCAAAAAACAAATTTGATCTAGAACGGTTCTGTCAGATATTATTTTTATTGAAATCATTTACTTGAAATCAATACTTGACGGTTATAAAATGCTTTTCATTCTGATTCATATATACTCAAAATAATGAAAATCATTCATAACCAAAAGGATCACTATATGGGTACCAAAACTTTTTTACTTTGCAGGTTTGGATGGTCTATAGAAATTGAGATAAGGAAGCCTTTTATACACTTAGATAAAAGGTAAATTTTTAAGGTAAAACTATTTTTATAGGTAATGTTAGTACAAATTTTAAATGTGTTATTTGTCAAAAAAAACTACATCATTGCTATGACAATGGATATAATTCATAGGAAAACATCAAAGTTCTTGATAAAGGAAAAATAATGTTAAACCTCTTAACTATATGGATACTATCTGCAAATAATGCATTGTTTATGGCATGGAAAGATTGTTCATGTAAGAAAGTTGCTTAGAATATAATAATTACCTAAACTTTCTTTTGATAAATCTGAGATTTGTGTATTCTAGGAAAGAAAAAGTATGATCTCTTTTCAAAACTAAAACTTTGCTTCACTAAAACTCAATTGAAACTTATATGTATGTGGTAAAGAATGTTGTCTTCTCTTCAACAAAATTTGAATTCAATGTTAAGACACAAAAATGGCTTTATCTTGGAATATTCCACCTCTAGAAAAGTATCTAGGATTTGTAAGTCTACATCTAAGACAGTTGAAGAATAACTGATAATTATACACAACAAATTCAAGACTTCATCATATATCCAAAATGACTTGATTATTGGACAATTGTCGTATGAGTTTACCAAGAATAATGTATAAGATTTTGTTCCTAGGCATAAAAGCAAAGCTTTCATTGGAACTAAGTGGGCATGATGAAATAAACTAAATAAAGCTAGGATGTAATGAGAGGAAATAGACTTTGATATGAATTATGCATCTATGGCTATACTTGAGGCCATTTACATGTTATTTAACTCTAGCCAATCATAAGGACATCAATCTCTCCAAATGATGTAAAACTTGTTTTCTTAATAAAATCATAAACCAATAAATGTATGTCGATTAAACGCGTGACTTTAAACAAGATTAAATATGCATACAAAAAGAATCTAACTGGTCACTTATGCTAATATAGAAGAAAATTTTATATATTGGTTCATTCTCAATAAAGTTGCATTAATTGGAAATCTGTAGAACTGCCTCTCGGCCAAAAAGGAGTTCAACCGAGGGGCATCCCGGTCGAAGTCATGGTCGACCAAAAATAAGCCTGACAAAAATCATTCATTTGCACACAAAATTGGTATATTAAAACTTCAATTTGCTCCACATGTTAAATATTTAGAATGAGAGAAATTTCTAAATAAATATACTACAACAAACAATATTACTTAAAGATCATAGAAAATTGACTCATAGTCTTACTTAATTGATTTTAAAGTTGGTCATGATTTGAAATACCTTAGTATTTTTTTAACTCACTTTTGTTATGAGATCAAGGGGGAGCTCACAAAAATTCTTAGATATAATGTGCATATATTTTTGCTCTTAATTGGATTCTATACACCAATTTGGGCTTAAAATCCCTTATATTTGGTTAGAGATACATTTATTGATTCCACTATGAGCCTAAAAGAATCTCATATCTTTTTAGGGCTTAACATCCCTTGTAAATGGTTGAGAAACTAATATAAAAATGCATTCATTGATCCCACCATGAGCCTAAAGGAATCTCATATCATTTCAGGGCTTAACATCCCTTGCAAATGGTTGAGAAATTAATCTTGGTTTTTGAATTGTGGCTAAATTTGACATTCCTTTTAAAGTAAACAATTAACGGGGGGGTCTTATTGACTTACACATATGAATAATTTTTTGAAATGACAAAGGGGGAGAAATAAAATAAAGTAAAATATTCTGATGAGTTTCATGATCTCTTGGCTTGACATTACTTGGTGCTACATTGACATAAGGGATGGGTATCATGTTCCATATCTCTTTAAGTATAATAGCACACATTTTATGAGATCAAAAGAATCTATTCATCTCAGGTACATCATAGGTATGAAACTCATTTCATTTCAAATATTTTGCTTATATTTTAGGAATGTTTATCATCTTCAAAAAGGGGGAGATTGTTGGCTAAATTGGACATTAGCATACCCTTTGTTTTGATGATGAAAAACATTTCATTCTTGTAGATCTAATGTGATACTTGAGTATTTTAGGGTTCAAGGAAATAAGGATATCATACAAAGTACATAATTGAAGATCAATACAAATTAAAGATCAATGCGCTTAAATGTTTAATATTTTCATGATTGTACTCAATGTAAAAACTTGCACAAGTATAAAATGTACCAGTAGTTATATATCATGTAAATCAAGTGTTAAATTTTCCTTATCCACCCAAAACCCTATCTTACACTCACATGAAGACTTTAGGGTTGATCAGTTTCATATGCATCATCAATGTAGGGCATCACATACATTGCAAATCCTTGCAAAAAGTCCTTCTCGTTCGACAATATTGTGGATCGAGATACAACTGTTGTAATAGGTTTAAACAAGATAGAAAAAGGAATATATCCAGCTGAACCCAAACAGTCATCCGGTCGACAATATTGTGGACCAAGAGTCATTTGGTCGACAATATTGTCGACCGAGAAAATTTCTAGAAACTTCACATTTAACAACATTTTAGCCGTTGCAATCCAACTAGTTTCTGCCTAACAACTAGTTAAGCACTAAGAACACTCTAGACACTCCCTACAATGTTTCTAATCACTTATAAACTATTCCTATAAATAGGAGAGGCATTAGGACACCCAAATCATCACTTGCATACACAATACACATGGTACACTTGAGCATCCATTTTAGAGAGCAATTCACTTGCTATCTTCTTCCTTGTGCTCTAAAGTTGTATCCTATAGTTACTATCTCCTAGACATCACATAACAACGTCCATATTAAGTGGATAGGAGATCTAAACGCTTGATATAGGAATCAAGGTGTTGTACTTCATTGATTAAGTATTTCTTTCTTCCAATCTATTTCTTTTATATTGTACTTTGTTCTCCTTGACTACTCCTAGGGTTGGAGGCTTTTGAAAGGAGATTTCTTGGTGCTACTTCAACAAAGTGAAGTCTTCTGCAAGGTGTGCTTGAGGTTACTTCAAGAAGGTTTCTTCAAAGGAGGTTGGAGCTACTTCTAGGTAAAGGCTATCTCAAGGAGGTTGAGCTACTTCAAGGAAGTGAAGGCCGATCCAAGGTTTCTTGAGGTTACATCAAGAAGGCTACTTCAAAGGAGGTTGGAGCTACTTCTAAGTGAAGGCTATCTCAAGGTGGTGGAGCTACTTCAAGGTGGTGAAGGCCGCTCCAAGGTTGCTTGTGGTTACTTCAAGAAGGTTGCTTCAAGGAGGTTGAGGCTACTTCAAGGTGAAGGCTACTTCAAGTGGAAGATGATTGCATTTTGTTGTAACATCCTTGTGAGGTAAATAAAATAAATCACGTTCAAAATCCCAATTGGAAACAATTGGATATTAGACTGACATTGATTCAAATGTTGCAACCACACTAAATCGAAGTGTCGTCCTTGTTTCCTCCTCCTTCTTTGCCTTAAGTTTTTTATTAAATTTTAAAAGAAAAAAATGCTCTATTCACCCCCCTCTAGATCTTTCAACTATACTGAGTTTTCTCTTCGCTCAAGAGCTTGCCACAGATGTGATTTTGCAGCCACTACTGGAATCATGCAACCAGTTTGTCATGAACTACAACATGAACAATTTTGACAAGCCATTGTTAGAATTGCTTAGCATGTTGAGAACCGTTGAGCACAAATGAAAAAGGACAAACCCAAATATGTGATGATGATCGGAAATGTAAAGGGGAAATCTAAGGGCAAAGGAAAATGAAAGAAGAGTCGTAAAGCTATCCAGAAGCCCAAGTTTTCCTGCACTCAAAGCAAAGGGATGGGTGACCAAAGGAGGCAATTGTCACCACTATCACCAAGATGGATACTATAAAAGGAACTACCCCCTTTACCTTGAGGAATAGAGGAAGAAGGAGGGCATATAGGTCTCCACTTCAAGTATTTACATTATTGATATAAATATGTATACATCTTCATATTGGGTTACTGGATGTGGATCTCACATATGTTCCAATATGCAGGATCTAAAAAGAAGTAAGTCTTTAAGAAAGGGTGAATTTGAACTGCGTGTTGAAAATGGAGCAAGAGTTGTTTCCATAACAGTTGGAACCTATCATTTATTTCTGCCCACAGAGCTTGTAATAGAGTTAGAGAACTTCTAATTGTACATGTATTTAATAGAAACCTCATTTTATATCTTGTATTGCAAGAATGGATTCGAATTTATCATAAATAATGGAAGATGTTCTATTAGTAAAGATGAGATATTTTATGGAAATGCCCCTATAACAAACCTAAACTTAGAATCTTACCCTATTTCATAACTAGAAATATCGTAAGATTGGTTTCTTAGATTTAACCAAACAAAGATAAAATTAAACAACCTCACACATGTACATTATAACTTAAATATGTGTTAATATGTTACACGTATCTCCTTTGATAACTAGTACTCACATAATGGCTAAATAAAAATGTAGAATATGCTTTGGAGTAAAAATTGGTTATTCCATGTCCATAAATATTAATAATGTTCTACTATGTAAATAAATATGAAATTAATGGATTAAATATGTAAAATTTGTAAAATTTGGAATTTTGTGGATAAAATAATATAGAACGTATTGGTGACATTGTGAAATTAAAGGGACTTAATTTACAAAAAAACATATAGATAATTTTCCTAAACATTGATGGTGATATAACTCGCAAAAGTAATTCTCAAAAATGAAATGTAATGGTAAAAACGTGTTCCTTGGATCCCAATTAACTTTTTTTAATGGGTGAAGCCAGGAGGTTTATATTCATCTCGCCCCCCTCATGCAAGCAAAATCATTGTCAAAGCTACAAGATACTTTATTATTTGCTGAAGGAAACCTGGTAGTACTACTACCATTACAAGATTCAGATCTAATTAAATTTCCTAACTCAGAAGGGACATGTCTATGATAAATTAAATGTAACCCTATTTTTTGGTGGCCCTTGGCCAAGTCATCTGCTGCCATATTCCCGTCTCTCTTGGTATGGGATATTCTCCATTGAGCCCTCATCTTCTCCATGATCTTCCTACAAATGCTGGCTGTTTTGGGACTGTCTCTAGGTTCTTTCCTGAAAGCTTCACAGGAAAGAAGTGAGTCAAATTCGATGATAACTTTCTCTAGCTCTAACTCCATGCAATGTTGATTGCATGTTCGATAGCTTGAAGCTCAGCCATGAGGCTGCAACCAGCCTTTGATCTACAGCTCCATCCTCCTCTCCATTTTCCCTCCCAGTCCCTACATATCGCAGCCATACAAGTCCTACCATTTTTGAAGGTGGCATCAACATTGATCTTGATAATATCTGCTTGCGGAGGTTGCCAAACAATTTTCTTCCTGGTTTTCGTTTGTCCTTCCATTTTGTTCCTTATCTCCGAAAATCTTCTAATTACAGCCTTTATTCTTTGGGTCTGTTGCGTGATGCTTTCCTTCGTTTTCTCAAAGATTTCAGAGTTCCTGCACTTCCAAATCGAATGGCAGTCTAAAGTCATGGTGTCTCCCTGTATGTCAGACCGACCAAGCTGAAAGGACAACCAATTCCATATGTCCATCTCATTAAAGAATTTATCCCAGAAATTCTGGTCTAGCAGCTCCTTCCAAATAGGTTTAACTATACTGTAATCACGCAGCGCGTGCAGGGTAGTTTCTTCCTCACTTCCACATCTAGGGCAAATACTATCTTCTGTTAAATGACGGATTTTCCTCCGGTTGTTGGTAAGCAGAGCATTATGTCCCACCAACCAAAGGAACATCTTTACTTTGGCTGGGGCGTTGGACTTCCATATAAGTTCCCACTTGCCATCAGTGTTGATGTTTATGAGATCACACAGACAATTATAGGCACTTTGGGATGTGAAGTTGCCTTCCTCTTTATGAATCCAGGCCTTCAGGTCATGATCTTCAGTGTTCCCAGGAATTTGTATCTGCCTGATCTTGATGATGTCCTCTTCTGAAACCCACATGTTTAAGAATTCCTCGTCCTAGTTATTATCAAGGTTTACAAGACTAGAAACCCTGAGATCGTTGAGGTCATCCGGGATGTGTTGTTTTGTCCTTCCTTCTAAACTTTGTGACGAGTCCCACCACTTATCCTTCCACACATTTATGGATTCTCCATTGACAGGGATCCAATATGAATTTTCCTCTATAAACTCTCTGCACTTAAAAAATGCGCGGCCAAGCCTGGAAATATTAGGAATCAACTGGTTCTTTTGCTTGTGTAACCTAGTGTACATACATTTGTCCCATGGAGAATTCCTTCCTGTAGCAGCCTCCCAATGGTGCTTGCTAATGAGGGCAAGATTCCACTCCCTTGTAGCTTTAATACTCAGGCCACCCTTCTTTTTGTTGGCCGCCAGCTTGTTCCAAGCCACCAAAGACATTGGATGGCTTTTGTGAGCACCTCCCTAGACAAAGGATCGAATTCTACTATCAATTCTATCACAAATCTTGAGAGGCATGACGGAAGTTTGCAAAACATAACCTGGAATGGCGCTCAAGCTAGATTTAGCCAAAGCTACTCTACTTGCAAACGATAAACACCTTGCAGGCCAAGCATTGATGTTGTTGTTAATTCTGTCCAGCAAACCCCCATACATATCGTGTCTAACTCTACCGTGGATCAGTGGGACGCCCAAATATTTCCCCATGTCAGACACTTCCGAGAAACCACTGATGTGGCACAGGCGTTTCCGGATTCTGGGTGGAACGTTATTGGAGAAGTGAATACATGACTTGTTAATAGAAATGGATTGTCCTGACACCTCCCCAAACTCCTTAAAACATTGGATAATAGTCCTCAT
This sequence comes from Alisma plantago-aquatica, assembly GCA_963693085.1. Lineage (NCBI taxonomy): Eukaryota > Viridiplantae > Streptophyta > Magnoliopsida > Alismatales > Alismataceae > Alisma > Alisma plantago-aquatica. Next base: position 920,552,126 of record OY856414.1, read on the forward strand.
CTGCTCTTCCGTTGCTTTGGCAAACAAGATCATATCATCGGCAAAACACAGGTGGGAAATAGCAGGTCCAGTAGCAGTAAGTTTGCTAGGGGTCCATTTTCTGTCACACACCTTGGCCTCAATCAACTGACTCATCCATTCCAGACACATAACGAATATATACGGGGACAGTGGATCCCCTTGTCGGAGTCCACACGTGGCTTTAAACCTACCCACCTCCTTACCCTTCCATATAATTGCAGCTTCTCCACCCGAGATGGAATTCATAATATAAGAAATGATGGTCCCCGGAATGCCAGTTTTCTTCAGTGTATCTTCTATAAAAGGCCATGTCATTTTATCATAGGCCTTCGAGAGATCCACCTTGACGGCCATGGTTCTAGGACCTCCCTTCCTCCGCATCATATGCAGAATCTCCTGGACCACTACAATGTTATCCGAGATTCTTCTACCAAGAATGAAGGCACTCTGAGCAGGAGAAATCCACGTCCGCAGATGAGTCTTAATACGTTCAACCACCACTTTAGAAGCCAGCTTGAGGATCAAGTTTTTAAAGAGAAATAGGACGGAATTGTGCACAGCTGTCCGGCTTACACACTTTTGGAATCAACACTATACTTGCATTACACATCTTATCATCGAGGTTCCCTCCACTAAGAGCGTTCTGAATGGTCTGCAAGATGGAGAATTTCACAGTATGCCAATTCGCCAACATAAAAGAGCCATCAACCCCATCAGGACCATAGGCTTTGTTAGGATTCGTCGATTGCAACGTTTTATAGATCTCATCGAGTGTAGGCAACCTGTTGAGAACAGCCTGTTGTTCGGCTGTCAGTGGTATAAACCTGCCAGAAAAAGTAGTAATTCTCTCCTGCTGAGTGGTATTAGGTTTAGTGAAACTAGTTTTGAAATGATTGACTATGAGCTGTTGAATTTCATCCTCATTCATCGTCCACTTTCCATTTGACGTTCTTAGAGTTGTCACATTATTGGATCGTCTTCTTTGCTTAACATAAGCGTTGTAGAACTTGGTATTTAGGTCATCGTCGCAAGGCCATTGCAGATGGCTCTTCTGTTTCCAATCCTCTTCTTCCTCCTAGAGAATGGCTTGATATTGAGATAAAAACTCACTGCAGAGATTATCGGTGGTGACATTGTAATTGCTCTCCATCTGTGCTTGCAAGTTGGCAATGTTCCTTAAAAGCCTTGCATTCTTCTTTGTAGTAATAGATGAATGATCCTCGGCCCACTTCTTAATTTCAAAATTTGCTTTGTTCAAAGCACTATGAAAATCAATATTGTTGTCCCAAAAAAATTTCAGCCTGTTCTGAAAATCGACGTTGATCGACCATGATCTTTTGATAAAGAAACGATGGGGAATTCTGCCCCTAGTGGTGTCCACTATTGCAATAGGACTATGATCAGACCATACACGAGGGAGATGTTCCACCACAAAAGGTGGGTATTTGATAATAAAGTCTGTATTAGCTACTGCACGGTCGATCCTGGTATGCTTTGCTCCATGTTTGTAAGTAAACTTCATCCCCGAGAACCCCAAGTCAGTTAAGTTTGATTCAAGGAGAGTGTTGGAGAACAAATCAGCTTCTTTATAGTCAAAACCTTTGCAGCCTTTTCTTTCACTTGGGTTAAGAGTTGCATTAAAATCTCCCAAGATGATCCATGGCTTATGAAATTTCTTGCCCATGGCTACTAGATGCTTCCACAGAAGAGTTCTGACCTACACATGAGGATTGGCGTAGAAAAAGGTAATGTAAGTGCTATTATTCACCAAGCAAGTAACGAATTGTCTGTGACTATTGAAAACTTCAACGTTATAGTCTGCATCTTTCCATCCAACCCAAATGCCTCCTACAAACCCTCTCGCCTCCACTCTGTGGGATTTATCGAAACCCAACTTTCTGATCATTCTGAGGGCATCATCCCCGCTGATCCTAGGTTCCAAAATGGCCACAAGCTTCACTTTCTTCTGCAAGATCATGTCTTTAAGGACACAGCATGTATCTTTCTTGCCGATTCCTCTAGAATTCCAGTAGATTGTATTGATCATTAACAACTGGTAAAGGTGTAAGGGTATCGAACAACACCTACTGTTCGTTCTCCTATGGACCCATGTTCTCTTTCTCTGCCTCCTCCTCTTCAATTCCTTCCAAAGCAGAAACTAGGCCAAGTTTCAGTCGCTGGCTTTTCCTTCTCTTTTCATTAGGGGGTTTGAATTTAGTGTGCTTTAATTTGGTTATGCTCCCTTTGATCTTCTGTCCCATGAGGGGGGTGGAGTTTCAGCAGGCACATTATCTTCCAGACGTGGCTCTGTCCCAATGCCAAGGACATTCGCCTGTACCTCATTTACCACAGTATTGTTTTCCTTCAATAGATGGGTTGTCACCTGAAAGATCCTTATGGTCCTCATTCACAGCAACCATCTCTTATATAACCTCTGTCATCTCTTCGTTCTCCTCCACCAATATGATTTCCTCTATAAACTCATCAACGTATGGATTGACAGCAGTGTGATCAATCTTGTTCTTTTTGCCTTGCACTTCAATAATCGTGATCTCCTTCAGGGCCTTTCTTTTATCGTCGCTGCTTTCAATATGTTTCTTCTTCCACACCTTGTCCCCTTTCCTCCCTTCTTTAGTATAATCTTTATCGTTGTCTGTCCTTCCATCTTCTTAACGTTGTGGAACGTTTTCTTTCTGGGCCGTAGTGTCCTGTATAGCTTCTTCAAGGTCCACCAGGGACTGGAACTTATTTGTCTGCGTTGTTCTATCTGGCTATTTTTCTGTATGCTTAGCTTTTTCATTGCTGCGATGCTTGTTAGCAGTCGTTTTCCTTCTCTGAATGTGCCATTTATTTATGGAAGTCTCGTTGATGTTATTAGTAGCCTGCTGTGTTTGATCTTTGTTCATATAACCCTCTTTGTTTTGCCCAATGCGAGTACATTTCTCCTGTGAGTGACCCAATTTTCCGCAACCACTGCAGGTTTCAGGGAATACCTCATACTCCACTTGGTAGATGACATCGTTGATAGTAATCGTATGAACCAGAGGTTTCATGGTATCCACTTCCACTGCAAGTATAGCAAACTTGCTGCGAGTTCTTGCCATGGTATGCACGTCCACCTTCACGAGGCTGCCCAGAGTAAGCCCTATGTAGTCAAACATAGTCGGGACATAAAGATGTAGCGGAAGGTCAAGGATTCTAACCCAAGTGACTAGAAAGTTAGGCAGATCTTCCGTAGGTCTAAAAGATGGGTGCCATTGCCATACTGCTAAACAACATCCGAACAGCTTCCATGGACCTCCAGTAAGAGCTGTGTCAAAGTCTCGTGCGCAAGAGAATTGAACAACATAATGTCCTAAGTCCACCTCAAATATGTTGAACCTCCCGATCGGGTTCCAGAGCATTTTCAGTCTATCCTGCATGGTCATGTAGCCCACATTTGTACCTATGAGCTGCGTAACAACCGTATACATCCACGGTCGTGCCAACGTCTCTTCTGCATCCGGGTTTATTGTCAGGGATGGTCTAACATCTCCCATGTTAAGCTTGACGTCCGAAACTGATAGAGTCTTTTCATATAGGGTTTCAAGGAAAACATCCTTCTGCTTACTCAAAAAAGGTTCTACTTCATCTTTATATAGATCCGCGATATACGATGACGACGGCTCTGCTTCCACCGTAGATTCCTTCTGGGAACCCCAACCCCTAACTGGAGGTTGTTTAGGGTTTATGTGTAGTGGTGGGAAATGTTCTGTCGAAGGTTGAGTTTTCAAAGTCTCCTCTGGTGAAGTCGTGTTGTTAGAACTGGTGCCATTGCCTTTCATGCCTGCATAGTGAAGCTCGATCCCGACTGTCGGAATACCAACCCTAACTCCCTTGTTTATATAGCCTCCTGGGTCTCCTTGCTTCTCCGGATCCTTCCACGGCTCGCTTTCCTCATAAGGATGGTGTTCCCTACCATCCCCTTGAAGTCTGTGTCCCCCCCTCAGATCATTGTTCCCCCGATCTACGTGCCCACGGTCGCCGCCGCCACGCCCTCCTCGTCCCCCTCATCCCCCATCCATAGTATTACTGTACACCATGGACTTCAAATATATTGGATCCCAATTAACTTGGGTGTCAAGTTTTATATTATTTGAAAAATAATGACTATCCTAATTTTATTTAGAATAGAAAATATGAGTTTTGATTTAAAATTTCAACTAATATGTTTAATGACAAGAAAAGTAGAAATAAATCCCAAAGTTGAATTCCACATACCAAATTAGCATATGTGTGAATTTTCACATTAATTGAATAGTCTTATTTATCCTAGTTTCATTTGTAAGAGAGAATATAACTTAAATTACACAATATTAATTAAAATGGTAAGCATTCCCAAAATAGAAAATAATGACAAAATCACACTCATCACGTTTTAGTTTACTTGTAGGCCAAGTTTCATATCTTTTGAGTGTTCCTATTTGCTTCAAATTCCTTAAGAAAAGAAAGTGAAAGATAAGGACAAAAATATCAAATTTATTATTAAAAAGAAAACATTCAATATATATTAAATTAAAATATTATCATAAAAGAAATAAAATCTGAAATTTATTTTAGAAACATATTAATTATACATATGTTAATAATGGTATCACACTTGTATGTACTAAATAATTAGATGAAAAATCTTTGTAGTAAAAATTAGTGAGTGAATACAAATCTCCCCTCTTATATTATCTTTATAGGATTTTACTAATATTATAGTAACAAACATATATTGAGAAACTAAGTTATTATTAGAAAAAAATTGAAATAAACATAGTTGAAGATAATTGAAGAGAGATTGAGGAATTTAAGTAAGTATAAGATATTCTTTACTTCTTACATGAGTGGATAATTTGAAAGGATCATAAATATCCAATATAGTAACTCAATGTACACTATATAGATATTCATTTTAATATTGCTAAAATGTTCATGTATATGAAAAAAAATCCACTCTATTATTTTTAAATAAGAAAGTAATGTAAAATTTATTTCTCATGTATTAGTTAGTCCAATTGCAAAATTCCATTTTAGTTGGATAATACTAGTATCCATAAAAAAATTGTAAAATAATTTAACAATATAATGCTAAAAGGATTCAAATAAAATAAATGACATATGAACATTCAAAAAATGAAACTAATGATTTCGAATTCTACGTGTCTTAATTAACCTGTATCAAAATTTACATTATTTGAAATGTTTTTGGACTCTCAAATAAACTTAGAAAGAGAATATACAATTGGAAACATTAATTGTTAATTATTTAATTTAATACATTCCATTAATATAGTTTCTAATTTTCTTCCTAACACATTTTATTTTCCTTTTCCTTTTAATGTGTTACTCTCTATTCTTCCAATTCCTGCGCTCGCTCTCCCTTCCTCTTTTTCCTTTATTAATACTTTCTCTCGAATCCCTCCAATGATATTGACATTTTCATCTTTTTATTTTTCTCACTTATCATTTTGTATTTACAATGTCCTATTTTACTAGATAATGATAGTAATATATATATATATATATATATACCCCAAGATATGTGATCTCTGGATCATAGAGGTGATTACCCACCATCGTCATGCCTCTCCCCAAAGAAACCCATGTATGTTAACCTATATAACATCCGTCCAAGGACTTGTTTGATCACCTTCTTTGCCTCTAATACACCCATCGATAACTGATTATCATCGGTCATTAACTCTTCACAATAGGGGGTCTTGAACCCTCTCACCACATAAGATCATCATAGGAGGCTCCATCGGAGGTCCTTAATACTTTTCCTATACCATGTTCCTGATCATATCACAGGTAATCTTCCTTTCCATGTGGTGTTGGACTCTTCCTATTTACCGACATGCTTCTTCAAAACTTTCCTTGTTCTAGTTTTCTATCATGAGTTTCATTTAGTTGATTTATTTACTATATTTCTAAATGATCTTTTAGAATTAGAAGTGATTGTTATACATTCGTTCTCTTGTGTTTTCAGTTTTAAATTTTACTATAGTAGTCTCCATGATATGGTTCCTATTTGTCCTTCCTGGTTGTTTTGGAGGAAGATTTCCCAAGAGTTTCTTGTTGTTCTCCAAGGCCAGAAGGATATTTGGAGTACATTGTTCATATTTCCTAGGGTGTTGTATGTGAGGTTGAAGAGTCCAATTTCCTTCATCGATCCTAGTGCATGCATCTTCTTTTATTCATAAAGGACCTAAAGGAATAAATATCTTTTGATAGTTTCTCTCTTTTTCTCCTATTTTGATTTTTACTATGTCACACTATGTGTGGGATTCTATGTCTTATTTCCTGATTGTTTTGATTTAAACATGTGAATTTGATGCAAGTAACTTAATGATATGCCTATGTCATGCTACATGATTATAAATCAAATCTGAAGGCATATGAGAAATTTCTCAAAGTGATTTTGTTATTTAAGTAGTAAACTTTATCATACTATATGATTCATTGTATTAATGTATTTGTCAAAAAATAAAGATAGCATATTTTTAGCATCATGGAATTTTCATCCACCCAATAGTATCAGTTTCACACTTAATTTCAATATAAAAAATGCAATTTAAAAAAATAGTAGATTGGAATTTTTAAAATCCATAAATATTAATCTATAAATCAAAACAAAATATATTTTGGAATTATAAAATTTTAATATATTCAATGATATGGGTTCAATCGCCTAACTTCAATCTAATAAATATGTAATTTTTACAAATGTATCTTATTGTTTGGACTTACTCAAAATTCATAAATAATAATCAATATGTCTAGAAAAAATAAAATATAGTATGTTATGAACTTAGTAAAATATGATCCACAACATAATATGGTTTTAAATACCTAGTTCACTAATAATAAAAGGATGATTTTAGGATTTAGATAAATAATATAAATCTAACTCTAATTTGACATGTATGTTTAATAGGTGCTTTGAATATTTACGCTTGAACCTAGGGCTAACTTTAGACTAATTAAAAATGTATCTGAGGTATGTGCATCTTTCCAATTATCTTGGCACTGCTATCATGACCAAATATTATTTCCCATATGAGGCATTAGTTGATATTGTCTTTGTCATCATTATGAAATTCTTATTTTCTTGGATAATGCTTATGAGCCTTGTGTCCTTAAATTATATGTTTTAGATGCTCTAATCATGTTATTTCATATTAACTAAACTTATTTTTGCCTTTTCCTAATTATATGCATGCTTAGTCTAACTTTATTTCTTGTAGTGGTACATGTGTACAATCATATATACAAAGATGCGCTATATCTGCCTCGGGTGTTCTATCTCCACCCATTATCTATAGGGGTGTGCTATCTCCGCCCAGGGTGTGCTATCTCCATCCATTATTTATTTTATGGTGAGATCCAATGGTGTCTTAGCCCTGCTTGAAATAATTTTAGTCTTTGTTTATTACACACACAATTTATGTTTTGATATTGTGAATAGAAAATTCTAAAGGCAAGACTCCCAATTTGATATTCTTTAGTTAGACATGCGACCTGATATTTCTCTTCTCTTGATCATCCCTTATTTGTATGCTCTTCTTCTAAATTTTCTGAAGTAGTGGCTAGTTGTTATTTACTACATGTGCTCAATTTTTGTTGACTTCCCTTCCTTTTGTTTTCCTCTTCCTGGCTATTGTTTATCAACCCATCCAGAGGTAGCACAACGTCAGGTGTAGGTTATGGAGGACATTGCATGGAGACGTAGATCTAGATAATGGAGAACACTCTTAATGGGAGACAAAGTTGAGATAGAATAGACATCCCTCTACTTAGATCCAGATGTAGTTATTTTTCATGTAAATCCTTAGTGGGAGATGATGATTTTCTTTTGTAATAATGTTTAAATTGAATATAATCATGAAATATTATGTCTTTGATGCGCACTAGTTATTCATGTATACCATTATTTGAGAAATGAAGAAAAAATATACATACAATCTAACATATCTTTGTAGTATGTTGGAATAGATGGATTCATTCCTCAAATTCAGTAGGGAGTGAATCCCCTATCAGGTGCCACTACTTACATGCCCAATGTCTTGTGGACTTTATTTGTTAAATCTAGAGACAAATGTTTATTAAATTAATATGAAAATACTAAAACTTAGTAACTCAAACAAAACATATATTTGGCATTATCGTCTAGGGCACATCAATGAGAAACACATCTCTAGACTCCATAAAGATGGATACCTGGACTCTTTTGATTTTGAATCAATAGAGACATGTGAATCTTGTTTGTTGGGAAAGATGACCAAGGATCCTTTCATGGGTCACTGTGAGAGGGTGAGTGATCTATTAGGACTCGTACACACTGATGTATGTGGACCATTTTGAACACATGCTAGAGGTGGTTATCGCTACTTCATTACCTACATTGATGATTTTTGTACATATAGTTATGTTTACCTGATGAAACATAAGTTTGAAACCCTTAAAAATTTTAAGAATTTCATGAATGAAGTACAGAACAAACTTGGTACAAGTATTAAGGCACTTCATTCTGATCGAGGTGGAGAATACTTGAGTCAGGAGTTTGAGGACCTTCTATGAGACTGTGGTATTGTATCACAATAGACTCCACCTAGAACACCGTGGCATAATGGTGTATCAGAAAGAAGGAATCGTACATTAGTAGATATGATAGGATTAATGATAAGTTTTTCTAATCTTCCAAACTTCCTTCTAAGGTTATGCTCTAGAAACCGCAATATGTACCATCTAAATTAGTTCAAAAGACACCATATGAGATATGGACGTCTTTTATGAAAATTTGGGGTTGTGAAGCTTATGTAAAGAAAATGTTTCCTGAAAAGCTTGGGTCTAGATCAAATAAGTGTTGTTTTGTCAAATATCCCAAAGAAACTAAGGGATACTACTTGTATAACCATTCTGACAACAAAGTGTTTGTTTCTAGGGATGTTGCATTCTTAGAAAAGGAATTCATTTTCATGGAATCCGTGTGAGCAAAATAGAACTTGAAGAGGTTTGAGGCCAACAAAAAAACATTGAACCTAAAGGGGTACAAAAGGAACAAGGAGAGTCACAAATTGTTGTGGAATCTCAAATTCCTTTCATAACACATGAACCTCATAGATCTAGTAGGATATATCATGATCCTAAAAGATTTGGTTGTCTTGTGACTCAAGAAGGTGATGCGTTGGTCACTAATGATGATCCAACAACCTATCTAGAAGTTGTAAAGGGACCAGAGCCTAAGAAATGGCTTGAGGCCATGAGATTTGAGATGGAATCCATGTACACAAAAAACATATGGACCTTGGTGGATCCACCAGAAGGGGTAAAACCCATAGGGTACAAGTGGCTATTCAAGAAGAATACTGGCATGGATGGTAATGTACAAACTTATAAAGGTCGATTGGCTACGAAGGGTTTCAAGCAAGTTCATGGTGTTGACTATGATGTATCCTTTACTCCAATTTCCATGGTCAAGTCCATCAAGATCATTCTTGCCTTTGTATTTTATTATGACTATGAGATTTGGCATATGGATGTTAAACCACATTCCTCGATGGGAGTTTGCCTTAGGATGTGTACATGACACAACCCAAAGGTTTTATAAATACAAAGGGTGCAAATAAAGTTTATAAGATACAAAAGTCAATATATGGATTGAAGTAAGCATCTCAGAGCTAGAATCTTTGACTTGACGACACAGTCAAAGAGTTGGCTTTAGTCAAAATGAAGATGAACCATGTGTTTACAAGAATTTTAGTGGGAGCATGATTGTATTCCTCATATTGTTTGTAGATGACATACTATTGACGGGGAATGACATCACTACTTTACAAATGGTAACGACCTGAGTAGGAAATACATTATCTATGAAAGACTTAGGTGAAGCATCATATTTGTTAGTATCAAGATCTATAGAGATAGATCTGGAAGGTTTCTTAGTCTAAGTCAGTGCACATACATTGACAAAGTGTTGAAGAGGTTCAGCATGGAGAACTCAAAGAGAGGAAACTTGCCAATGTCTCATGGAGTTACTATCTCTAGAGCTCAATATCCCAATTCTTATGATGAAAGGGAACATGTGAGTAAGATTCCATATGGATCTGCAATTGGATCTATCATGTATGTGATGTTATTTACTCATCTTGATGTCTCATATTCCTTGAGCATGATGAGTAGAAATCAGTCAGATCCTGGTGAAGGCCACTAGACTGTTGTAAAGAACATCCTTAAGTACATGATAAGAACTAAGGATCCGTTCCCTCACTACACTGGAGAGGAAGGTTGATGAATGCATATTCATCAGGAATTTCAATTACCGTCTTGGGTCAAATTCAACTCAATGCATTCAATTTCATTTACTAAATATCAATATGTGCAAAATTACTTAACTGGTCCAACTATCATGATTTTAACTGAATTTATGTTAATTTGATGCAGGTCTTGACAAGGTTGAACAATATAACCATTTTGAGTGGGACCCACCTTTCTCATCGTGAGTTTCAACCATTCGGTCTCACCAAACGGTTTCACCATTCGGTCTCACCATTCGGTTTCGTCCATTCGGTCTCTAGACCGAATGGACATGCTCACCTCAAAATTGTTTGGAGCTAAAGTTGCGAGACCGTTTGATGAAGCAGCCTAAAGCTACGTGCATGCGAGACCGATAGAGCAGGTCTGCATGAAATCAAATGAAAAAGTAGTACAAAGCAAACCAATTTGCATGAGACTGAATGGACATGCTCACCTCAAAACTGTTTGGAGCTGGGAATACAAGACCGTTTGGAGAGTGCCAGTCTGCGAGACCATTTGGAGAGTATACCGGTCTGCGAGACCGTTTGGATAGTACCGATCTGTGAGACCGTTTAGATAGTACGGGTCTGCAAGACCATTTTGAGGCCAGCATTGCAAGACCATATGGAGGTCTGCGCCAAACTGTTTGGAGGATTGGATACGCGAAGACCGTTTGGTCACTTGCGTGAAAACCGAATGAAGCGTGAAGACCAAATGAAGCGTGAAGGTCATTTTATAAAGTGTTAATGTCCAAACCGTTTGGGCACCTACTGCATGCAAACCGAATGAGAATGTGTTGCGAGACTATTTACGTGCATACAATGCAGACCGAATGGCCACTTGTTGATCCAAGACCGTTTGGTCTTTTACAAAAGACCGTATGGACATGCAGCACAATACGAGACCAAATGAAAAAGTCATGCACTAAAACCATTTGGATTATGATAATCAAAGACCGAATGGCCACTTGCTGATCCAAGATCATTTGGTCTTTCGTACAAGACCAAATGATACAAGCATGTAGATCGAATGGAGGCAGCGTGAAGATCGAATGAATCTCGTGAAGACCGAATGATTACATGCGTAAAGACTGTTGGATCGAGCTGCATGAAGACTGTTTAAGCAATTGCATGCAAACCGAATGTCATAGCAAACCGAATGGAATACCAAACTATTTAATAAAGTGGGTTTGCAATGAAACCATTTGAAATAGATATTTACCAAGACTGTTTGAAGAAGAAATTTAATAAACCGTTTGGGATGGAATCACACCAAAAAATGTGTGGGCCAGTCCCGAGCCTATAAATAGGACCAGCAGGGTCCTTATTTGAGTATCGGTTCTGGGACGCCGACAGGCTGCCTATACACATGTCTGATCCAGTTCCGTCCACAGTGCCACTTCACCTGTCGTTCCTTCTGCAACTCAAGGAGACTGAGAAGAGAAGAAAGGAGGAGTGAGAAAGACTGACCGGTCTGTCTTGGCATCCCTCGTTCTTCCAGATCTGCTTCGACACGACGTAGAAGACCACATCATCTTCACCGAGCTGTGACTACCTTCTGCATCATGCTCATGGTGGATTCCTCTCTCTTTCTTATCCTTCTTGTTTCTCGCATCATGAGTGAGTAGTTCCTTTTCGTTGGGGTGCGGGGACTAGCCCCACTGCCCATGCAAGCATGTTCTCTTGTTAAAACTTTCATGGCAATGTATATAATTTTTCATTTCATTATTAATCGTTAAAGTTTGTAGTTGGTTACTTGCTTGCCTTCATCTTGTTCTTCCCTATGTTGCAAGAACTTCTATATGTAGGGTAGAATGGCGATTTATGAAGTTGACTCCTTGATGAGAACTTCTAAGAGGATTCCTTGAGGTCGTAAGTGTGTGATCCGTAAGGGGACGAGACATCTAACCTTCAATGATGCTTCTGTGGCCTAAACATCCCTCTGGGAGGGCCACATCCTTGGTTGGATTTTGTATCATCTTTGTTTATTATCGATGTTTGCTTGTAGATTAATCACCTGCTTGCTTACTGTTTAGCATGGTTGACTCCCATACTAGAAATAGAGAGGGGTTCCTTGAGGTCGTAAGTGTATGATCCGTGAGGGGACGAGATATCTAACCTTCGGTGACGCTTCTGTGGTCTAAACATCCCTTAGGGAGGACCACAACTTTAGCTGGATGTTGTATCTTCAGATCCGTAAGTATATGATCTGGATGGTGACAAGACATTTGATACCTAAGGTGATGCTTATGCAAGCCTAACGCCCGTATGGGGGGTTTTGCAATAGCTCCATTTGGATGGTTATATCTTGTCTGGATGTTTGATTTTTGGACGTGTTTGCATGTGTAGTGGTGGTGAAACCCAGTACCATCCCAGTGATTCCATATCATTTAATCTAGACCAAACTTTAATTCTGCTCCTTTATTTTCCTACATTTAGTTTAATTAACCACAAACCAACCAATTGTTCTAAATATTAGTCTTACTTGAGCTAGATTCAACTGACAAAGATTCTTAAAAATGTTGTCTTTTGGTATTCGATCCTTAACTATACTGTGATAAGACCCGTCCTCTTGCGGGTGGTAGTGTGATAATTTGCATGTCATATTCTAGCGTTGTTGCCGGGGACAACAGAATCAGTTAGTCAAATCTAGTTCTTTTAAGGCTAATCTAGGATTTTACTTTTTCTTTTTGAAATCATTGATCATCTACTTGAATGTAGGGCCCCTAAACTTATTTAATGAGTTGAACAAGCTTAATTAACATAATTTATGCTTAGTGCATCATTAAGTTAATTAAGTTAAATAAGTGCCCAAGAAGCGATTAGTATTTTGATTAGCTGAGACAAGTGAATTCACATGTTTTCTCGCTTCGAGGTTGTAATGAATTCCGTGGTTGAAGTTTTGCAAAAGGAATCACATCGATCGGACCTCTGAGGCAAAAGTTATGATACTTTTAAGATTCAGGGTCTTGGCTGCAATTTTTCCAGTAATTGATCATTTATTTTTTTTTACTTCTTCAGTGGGTCGGCCACCCTTTCCTTATCTCTATTACGCGATCAAACTAGGTAGAATGCAAGCATAGCGGCGCTCAGCTGCTAACCCGATCGGCCGACCTAGTTGAGAGAGAGTGGGCGATTTCTGGGTGCCCTAGCTTCGACTCAGCAGTGACTACTCCTCCACCATCTTCCCCTCTTCTTCCTTGCCCTAATTCATAGTCACGATCAGCTGGGCGGCGCTCCCAAGCAGGACAGACGGCCTGCAGCAGAAGCTGCATGGAGCAGCGCCTAGGGGGGGCTCACTTGGCGTGAGTTGCATCACCAAGCCGCCTTTGACCTCGGCCAAGAAGAGGGAGCAGGAATTCGCAGCTAACAGTAACAAATAGGCATCCAATCGAGCCCCTTTCCAACCTATTCATGAAGCAGGGTTGTGCCAGGGCAGTTCCAAGGAGGAAGATGACCCAGCAACACCTAGAGGTAGATTCTTTTGGGCAGAATCTAGTAGATTTTGGCCGCCGCATTTCTCTGCTCAAATTTGCAGTCTTTTAGTCACGAACAGTACTCAATCGAACTTGTCTTCTTCAACCTGTCATGCGTGAGCACCAACTGGATGTAGCAGGTTTATTGCAGTACAAATCTAAAGATAGAAGAAAATACAACAAATGCCAGAACCGGGACTCTGGACGCATTTCCGGACGAATCTGGACATCCCGAACCACTGTGAGTAGGGTTTCACTCACGTATCATGATTTAAGTCTGGTGTTTGGAAATTTTTGGTTAATTGTGCGTTTTTCGTTGATAACATCAGTTATCAGGTGTTGGGAAGTATTTGGTGTCACCTGACTTTTTATTTCATAAAACGCTTCTTTACGCCTTTATATGATCTAGTTTAGCATATGATCAGTGTGGATTGGACCAGTGAATTTGTATGGTTAATCGAAACCTAAATTACTCAGGTTGAATGTTGAAAACAGTAGCACATGACCAATAACATGATGGTTTGGGTGTAAACCCAGGCAGTACAGTTTTTAGAAATTTATCAGATGCTTGATTTCAAGGAAATGATGAAGAAAGGTGCTAGATGGACGAATTCATGGCTTACTCTTGGATTTTCTACCCTACCTGCTCGAGATTTCTTCTGTGTGGGGTTTCATCTTCACATTAGAGGCAAGTTTTATAACTTGCTCCACGTTTATTGCTTACCATAAACTTTCTAGATCATGTTCTTGCTTGAAAATGATGATTCATGCACTAAAAAGCTATGCTTGACTTAGATTTCGATTTTTATATTGCTCCATGTTCTGATTTTAGTTATATATGAACATGTGATCATGTGTGTGTTAGCACTAAGGTATAATATGACTTGGATTATGTTGTTTTGACAACCTATGTTCACCCCCTTAGGTCAGTTTTTGGACCAATTAGAAGTTTAATGATCAACCATTAAATACCCTACTGATGTTATCAATCAATGTTGACATTAGCTTGATATTTGATGCTGATTAAGGAATATAGTGTTGATCTAACAACCTATAGTGATTTAATGATCACTAATGATGGTGGATCAGGTATCTAAAATTTATGGTGAGTTAATCATATAGTTTTCACATCAATTAATCCTTAGACCAATGGTTTCTTAGGTCTTGATGCAATGGTCGAACATATATTGTAATTGATGGTTTTAATATATGAACTTGACCCAATGGTCAAGATATAATGTTTATTCCTCTAATAAAGTGGAATTATGGATAATGTAATATGTTGGTCCTAATAATGGGATTTAGATGATTTCCTTTATAAGATCAACTTAAGGATTTTACTTGTTGGCAATGGATGGCTTGTTCTAAATGAACAATTGATTGTGGGTTTTAGCCTACTCTCAATGGAACTTTTTGTGTTGTTAATCAAAGGATGTCTAGCGTTCGATGGTGACTCTTTTTAGAGCACAAATCAAGGAATTCATAGGTGTTTTATCCAAGGTATTTACTTATGTAAACAACCAATAGTCTTACCTTTTAAACATCCAATGGTTCTGGGTGATATTGTGGTATGGTGATATGGGTTGAATAATGATGGAACAAATGGAGGGTTACCCTTAATAAGTTAGTCTTACCTATTCACGCATATGAATAGAAGGGATGATAACCATATTGTGTTGACATGTAGCCCTAATGAGTTATAGCTTGTTATACCTATCTTTAATATAACTAAATGATGGTAATTGGGTATGAATAGTCCTTGAATGACTGATACAAACATGGAGTATTGTATTATTATTGAAAACCTAGTATGCTATAACCTGATGGTTACACCTTGATTTATGTGTGGGTTCATATTTGAGAATAGTATGGAATGTGATGGTGATGCTTCACCTTATGCATCTATGATCCAATGGGGGTGCTGTGAGTTAGGGTTTGGGTATGAGTATTGATTAGTAACATTGATATAATTTATCATGTTGAACCTAACTCTAATGCAATTAGATAAAGATGAGTATTCATGTTTAACATTCTTATATGATAGAATGATAGTAGAATAACCTCTTTACTATGATCATAACCTTGATATGTTAATTGGTGGTTATTATATCTACATGGTTGATACTTTCTTAAGCTAAACATGTGCATAATGAATATGATGAGAGTTAATCATATCTAGATTCCTTGCATGTTAATGTAATTAAGGAATTTTCTTAATGTTAATATAACCCTGCTATGATTTTTTATGAATATCTCCTAGCTCATTAATGCAATATTGTGTTGATCTGGTGTATTAAATGTAAGTAATGTTGTTGAGCCTTGTTATAAGGCATGCAAAGATAATGATGATCTTGCAGGGAATAGTATGATGGTCTTAATGACCCTTTGGGCATGGTTGATCCCTGAATGAGGTGTGATCCTCTTATGTTTATAAGGGTTGATATCCTGTGATATTGTGAAAAGGATTTATTTCTTGTGATAATATGATGACTAGTGTAGTCTTGGGAATGGCAAGTGAATAGTACCATGTGATGATGAGATGAGAAATTATGTTTCATACATTTTATATCTTTTCAAGTTTTGATATTTATATGTTTGCTAGATGAATTCGGGTGTGTATGTCCACTTGTTTGATGTAGCCTTAATTCACCCAATTGGCATAACTAATCAAGTGCAACTCTAATCATGTAGTGCCCTGTGTCGTAGAACCATCTTCAGTGTCAGAACTTACTAGATGGTGAAACGAGTATTCCTAAGGGAAACTCGGAGCGCATACTATTGAGTATGTGGGGTTGGTAGGTTGAGGATATATCCTTGTCATCCATAATGCAGATTGTGGAGGTTGGATATGGTAATGCCTCATACATCTGATGTGATTGAGAACGACTGCAGTCGTGTCTCGGTGATTATAACATGATGTGATTAGAGGACAACTGCAGTTGTACCTCAGTAATTGGTTTGAATACCCTAGTTTCTAGTGTCGTGACCTATACCAAGGTCGGACTAGTGGTTTTTAGCTTGACTATATGTCGTTGTGGTGGTAGCTTTGACTGATATGTCACTATCTTTTTACTCGTACTGGCTGAGGGGAAGAGATCTTAGGATACTGGCACTCCTTGATCTTGTACGGAACCGAATAGCCCTTCGTAGGGGTCGGTTGGACTTTGAATTGTACGATTCAAATTCCCCAGGGCGTAATAAAAGATTTAATAAAGTCGTGTAACATATTTGTTTAGGGTTATACACGATGTTTCACATTGGATGATAACCCTTGTTTGTTCTCTTTACATAAAGATGATGCTTAGTGCAATTAAGAGATAATAATTATTCTTATGTTGTGGATCATAAGATTGTAAATGTGTACATACAATAGTCATTCTTATGTTGATAACTATACTTCTAGGACTGATTATAATCATGATGCAAGATATCTCATGTTGTTAGTTATGTATAGCATGCTAGCCATGCCTTGTAACTAGAGATGCATATACTTCTAATTATGCTTATCCAGGTAGTTGTGCTTATGTTGTTAGCTCTTCTTATAATGTTGATATGTTCAACCAATTAGACATGCTCATGTTGTTAGCTATGTTGTGTCACTAGACTTGCTCATGATGCTAGAACTGCATATGCTATTGAACTGCTTATATTGTCAACAAGATAAAGGATGATAGTCTGGTTAATAATTATAGTTATTATCTGCTCCTTTATGTATTTTGTTAATCATCAGTACTATTAATCTTATTTGTTATATCTGATTAAACTTCTTAACTGTTTAATTACATAAAAATGTTGTAATCAATAAACGTTGTTGATGGTTATATCTCTTGCTGGGACTGGCCACATTTTTTTTAGGTAATCGGCAGTGACGATAATAGAACCATGGAAGTAAAGAGGGACTACAATCATGAATATTTGATAAAGTTGACTAGATGTCTAGTTTGTCCTAGATTCGTCCCTAAACTCTCAGGTCCGGGCAGGAAAAGTTTATATATGGTGTTTCAAATGAATTAGACTTTTGTTAGCATATAAATGCTTGTTTGTATGGCATATATGAATATTATTCTCCTGTGTATATATGTTGTGGCTAAGGCAATAGAAAAATTTTATCAAATTCTTAGCATAGTATGGATATAAGAGATGCTGGTCTCTCACGCAAATATTTTTGAGTAAGTGTTGACATTGAAATCGGTTTTAATTTACCCATATTTTTGGTTATGTGATTAATTAGTGATTGATTATGTTTTCTGTTTTGAGTAATCTCGTTTAGCATGATGGGTCCCGACAGTTTGGTATCAGATCTTTAGGTTCACTGAGTCTATAGGGACACTAGGACGTAAGACTAGGATGATGTCTAATTCAGGAACATGACACAAAAATATGGTGCATACTGCCTAATCTCAGTATTTGGGTGCCCTGGCCAGGTATTCAATTATTGAAGAAAGGTAAGTATGGAACTCTTAGATTGTTATCTTTTTTATTACTCTGATCAAGTAGTCATTTTGAGACAATCTAAAGAGCATAATGAATAAGAAATCATGGTGTGAATATCTCAATCCTACCTTAAAGAAGATGAGAATTGCACATAATCTATCAAAACTTGAATGTTTGGTAAATATAAGAGAATCATACAACAACATGAAATCTATATCTGAATAAAATAAGGAAAATAGGAGTTCTTGAAGATGTGATTCAAGAAGATAATAAAGTAAAAGACATATAAGTTTATGCTTATAAAGTGAATCGAGGTATGAAATCCGCATAAGATAGAGAGAACTCCTATAGCAAGTACAAAATGAGAAGTTGAATGGGAACAATGGAAAAGAAATAAGGTGGAAACTGAGTTAATCTCAGACCAACCTATGTGTGTAAGAAAGTGTTAATGAAAAATCAGCATGGCAGGTGAAAGAAATTAAGGGATATGATCCCTATTTAATGAAGAAAATGCAGAATATGAGTATTTACCTGTTGATTAGTGGTGAAAAACATAATAAAATATGAGAACATACCCTAGTGGGATAAATAGTCATCAAGGAAGGAGTAATGAGATATGTTAATCATGATGATTCCTATGCTAATGGCAAGGAACCCAAAATGAAAAAGGTAAAATGATACATAAGAAGTTGTAACTTGCATAATGAAAATAGAATCAGTTACCTTTTTGCTAGTGATCCTGAACAATGCTGCTATGATGCGGGAAGTGTGTTTCACTTTGTGTCTTTCCTTTGTAGGGCACATCTTTCAAGTGGATCATTGCCACTTGGTATGTGTTGATTCATTCTATACATGATAACAGATAGCTTATTATAGAATAAGGTTGCTTGGACTATGGTTCTAAGATCATAATGTTTGTAATGAGTTTGCTTTTGAGACTTCCAATAATTAGGAAGACTCCTCTTATATGTCTTGATATTTGTTATGTTGGTAAAAGTAGATGATATAAGGATGTGAGTTCCTTATAGCACATGAGGTTGATACCAAGGTAATGAATTCTAGTATCCAAGATATATCAATAATATGAGAAATATGTGAAGGTTGGAGATGTTTATTAAATGAACATTCCAAGTATTTCTCTCTTATAGAGAGAGAGAGAGTTGATAATGATCCTATAAATTTTGTTTGTAAGGAAAAACAAAAGTGATTCTATAGTGTTGTGTATGGTTCAGTGATAGTTGGGCAAGACCACTATCAAGGATAGATGGTTTGTTGGTCAATAGATATGTGATACCATGTTCCTTTAAGATAAACCTATGATAAAATATCAATGCATAAGAGTTAGATTAGATGACATAATTCACATGACCATGATGAGTTTAGAGTTATATCCTATAGACTAACCAATGTACAAATAGAGTTTATGAATAGGAGGAACATAGTGTTCCAGTCATGTCATACAAGTTATATCAAGCTTTAAATGATGACATGTCAAAGTATTTCAAATATGATCAATATTTATTCAAAAATGTTAGGGTTGTCGAAGCAGTAACTGTTATGAGACCAAGTTGAATAAGAGTGAGATGGGGTTGATTAAATTTCTTAATGGGTTCATGATATGTCTTCTTATGTGGGTGTTTTTGTGCTGACCCAAGATGAGATATGTATGAATGATGTGACATTACCATGATATGCAAGTAACCATGTGAAGGTAATAGGATGAGGTGTAGAGGAAGTACCCATTTTTGTTTATCTTGGATTTCGGGGGCGAAATCTCTATTAGGGGTTTATTTTTTTAAGGCCCCTAAACTTATTTAATGAGTTGAACAAGCTTAATTACCATAATTTATGCTTAGTGCATCATTAAGTTGATTAAGTTAAATAAGTGCCCAAGAAGCGATTAGTATTTTGATTAGCTGAGACAAGTTAATTAGCATGTTTTCTCACTTCAAGGTTGTAATGAATTACGTGCTTGAAGTTTTGCAAAAGGAATCACATCGATCGGACCTCTGAGGCAAAAGTTATGATACTTTTAAGATTCTGGGTCTTGGCTGCAATTTTCCAGTAATTGATCTTTTATTTTTTTTTACTTCTTCAGTGGGTCGGCTACCCTTTCCTTATCTCTGTTATGTGATCAAACTAGTATAATGCAAGCATAGCGGCACTCCACTGCTAACCCGATCGGCCGACCTAGTTGAGAGAGAGTGGATGATTTTCGGGAGCCCTAGCTTCGACTCAATAGCGACTACTCCTCCACCATCTTCCCCTCTTCTTCCTTGCCCTAATCTGTATCCATGATCAGCTGGGCGGTGCTCCCAAGCAGGATAGACAGCCTACAGCAGAAGTTGCATGGAGCAGCGCCTAGGGGGCTCACTTGGCGCGAGTTGCAACACCAAGCCACCTTTGACCTCGACCAAGAGGAGGGAGCAGGAATTTGCAGCTAACAGTAACAAATAGGCATCCAATCGAGCCCCTTTCCAACCTATGCATGAAGCAGGGTTGTGCCAGGGCAGTTCCAAGGAGGAATACGACCCAACGGCACCTAGAAGCAGATTATTTTGGGCGGAATCCAGTAGATTTTGGCCGCCGCATTTCTCTGCTCAAATTCGCAGTCTTTTAGTCACGAACAGTACTCAATCGAACTCGTCTTCTTCAACGTGTCGTGCGTGAGCACCTGCTTGATGTAGAAGGTTTATTGCAGGACAAATCCAAAGATAGAAGACAATCCAACAAACGCCAAATCTGGGACTCTGGATGCATTTCCAGACGAATCCGGACATCCCGAACCACTGTGAGTAGGGTTTCACTCATATATCATGATTTAAGTCTGGTGTTTGGAAATTTTTGGTTAATTGTGCATTTTTCACTGATAACAACAGTTATCAGGCGTTGGGCAGTATTTGGCATCGCCCAACTTTTATTTCATAAATCGCTTCTTTACGCCTTTATATGATCTAGTTTAGCATCTGATCAGTGTGGATTGGACCAGTGAATTTGTATGGTTAATCAAAACATAAATTGCTCAGGTTGAATGTTGAAATCAGTAGCACACGACAAATAACGTGATGGTTTGGGTGTAAAATCGGGCAGTACAACTTTTAGAAATTTATCAGATGCACGATTTCAAGGAAATGATGAAGAAAGGTGCTAGATGGATAAATTCATGGCTAACTCTTGGATTTTCTACCCTACCTGCTCGAGATTTCTTCTGTGCGGGGTTTCATCTTCACATTAGAGGCAAGTTTTATAACTTGCTCCACATTTATTTCTTACCATAAACTTTCTAGATCATGTTCTTGCTTGAAAATGATGATTCATGCACTAAAAAGC
The DNA here is from genome assembly GCA_963693085.1 of Alisma plantago-aquatica. Taxonomy (NCBI): domain Eukaryota; kingdom Viridiplantae; phylum Streptophyta; class Magnoliopsida; order Alismatales; family Alismataceae; genus Alisma; species Alisma plantago-aquatica. Next base: position 920,573,709 of record OY856414.1, read on the forward strand.
TATGCTTGACTTAGATTTTGATTTTTATAATGTTCCATGTTCTGATTTTAGTTATATATGAACATGTGATCATGTGTGTGTTATCACTAAGGTATAATATGACTTGGATTAGGTTGTTTTGACAACCTATGTTCACCCCCTTAGGTCAGGTTTTGGACCAATTAGAAGTTTAATGATCAACCATTAAATACCCTACTGATGTTATCAATCAATGTTGACATTAGCTTGATATTTGATGCTGATTAAGGAATAGAGTGTTGATCTAACAATCTATAGTGATTTAATGATCACTAATGATGGTGGATCAGGTCTCTACAATTTATGGTGAGTTACTCATATAGTTTTGGCATCAATTAATCCTTAGACCAATGGTTTCTTAGGTCTTGATGCAATGGTCGAACACATATTGTAATTGATGGTTTTAATATATGAACTTGACCCAATGGTCAAGATATAATGTTTATTCCTCTAATAAAGTGGAATTATGGATAATGTAATAGGTTGGTCCTAATAATGGGATTTAGATGATTTCCTTTATATGATCAACTTAAGGATTTTACTTGTTGGCAATGGATGGCTTGTTCTAAATGAACAATTGATTGTGGGTTTTAGCCTACTCTCAATGGAACTTTTTGTGTTATTAATCAAAGGATGTCTAGGGTTAGATGGTGACTCTTTTTAGAGCACAAATCAAGGACTTCATAGGTGGTTTATGTAAGGCGTTTACTTATGTAAACAACCAATAGTCTTACCTTTTAAACATCCAATGGTTCTGGGTGATATTGTGGTATGGTGATATGGGTTGAATGATGATGGAACAAATGGAGGGTTACCCTTAATAAGTTTGTCTTACCTATTCACACATATGAATAGAAGGGATGATAACCATATTGTTTTGACATGTAACCCTAATGAGGTATAGCTTGTTATACCTATCTTTAATATAACTAAATGATGGTAATTGGGTATGAATAGTCCTTGAATGACTAATAAAAACATGGAGTACTCTATTATTGTTGAAAACCTAGTATGCTATAACCTGATGGTTACACCTTGATTTATGTGTGGGTTCATATTTGAGAATAGTATGGAATGTGATGGTGATGCTTCACCTTATGCATCTATGATCCAATGGGGGTGTTGTGAGTTAGGGTTTGGGTATGAGTGTTGATTACTAACATTGATATAATTTATCATGTTGAACCTAACTCTAATGCAATTAGATAAAGATGAGTATTCATGTTTAACATTCTTATATGATAGAATGATGGTAGAATAACCTCCTTACTATGATCATAACCTTGATATGTTAATTGGTGGTTATTATATCTACATGGCTGATAATTTCTTAAGCTAAACATGTGCATAATGAATATGATGAGAGTTAATCATATCTAGATTCCTTGTATGTTGATGTAATTAAGGAATGTTTTTAATGTTAATATAACCCTTCTATGATTGTTTATGAATATCTCCTAGCTCATTAATGCAATATTGTGTTGATCTGGTGTATTAAATGTAAGTAATGTTGTTGAGCCTTTTTATAGGGCATGCAAAGATAATGATGATCTTGCAGGGAATAATATGATGGTCTTAATGACCCTTTGGGCATGGTTGAGCCCTGAATGAGGTGTGATCCTCTTATGTTGATAAGGGTTGATTCCATGTGATATTGTGAAAAGGATTTATTTCTTGTGATAATATGATGACTAGTGTAGTCTTGGGAATGGCAAGTGAATAGTACCATGTGATGATGAGATGAGAAATTATGTTTCATACATTTTATATCTTTTCAAGTTTTGATATTTATATGTTTGCTAGAAGTGAATTAGGGTTTGTATGTCCACTTGTTTGATGCAGCCTTAATTCACCCAATTGGCATAACTAATCAAGTGCAACTCTAATCATGTAGTGCCCTGTGCCGTAGAACCATCTTCAGTGTCAGAACTTACTGGTTGGTGAAACGAGTATTCCTAAGGGAAACTCAGAGCGCATACTATTGAGTATGTGGGGGTGGAAGGTTGCGGATATATCCTTGTCATCCACAATGCAAATTGTGGAGGTTGGCTATGGTCATGCCTCAAACATCTGTTGTGATTGAGAACAGCAGTGGTCGTTTCTCGATGTTTATAACATGATGTGATTAGAGGACAACTGCGGTTGTACCTCAGTGATTGGGTTTGAATACCCTGGTTTCTAGTGTCGTGACCTGTACGAAGGTTGGACTATTGGTTTTCAGCTTGACTATATGTCGTTGTGGTGGTAGCTTTGACTGATATGTCACTGCCTTTTTACTCGTACTGACTGAGGGGAAGAGATCTTAGGATACCGGCACTCCTAAATCTTATACGGAACCGAATAGCCCTTCGCAGGGGTCAGTTGGACTTTGAATGGTACGATTCAAATTCCCCAGGGCGTAATAAAAGATTTAATACAGCCGTGTAAGATATTTGTTTAGGGTTATACACGACGTTTCACATTGGATGATAACCCTTGTTTGTTCTCTTTACATAAAGATGATGCTTAGTGAAATGAAGAGATAATAATTATTCTTAAGTTGTGGATCATAAGATTGTAAATGTGTACATACAATAGTCATGGTTATGTTGATAACTATACTGCTACAACTGATTATAATCATGATGCTAGATATCTCATGTTGTTAGTTATGTATAGCATGCTAGCCATGCCTTGTAACTAGATATGCATATACTGCTAATTATGCTTATCCAGGTAGTTGTGCTTATGTTGTTAGCTCTTCTTATAATGTTGATATGTTCAACCAATTAGACATGCTCATGTTGTTAGCTATGTTGTGTTACTAGACTTGCTCATGATGCTAGAACTGCATATGCTACTGAACTGCTTATATTGTCAATAAGATAAAGGATGATATTCTGGTTAATAATTATAGTTATTATTTGCTCCTTTATGTATTTTGTTAATCATCAGTACTATTAATCTTATTTGTTATATCTGATTAAACTTCTTAACTATTTAATTACATAAAAATGTTGTAATCAATAAACGTTGTTGATGGTTATATCTCTTGTTGGGACTGGGTCTCACCCTTGTGGTTCACCACATTTTTTTAGGTAATCGACAGTGACGATAAAAGAACCATGGAAGTAAAGAGGAACTACAATCATGAATATTTGATAAAGTTGACTAGATGTCTAGTTTGTCCTAGAGTCGTCCCTGTACTCTCAGGTCCGGGCAGGAAAAGTTTATATATGGTGTTTCAAACGAATCAGACTTTTGTTAGCATATAAATGCTTATTTGTGTGGCATATATGAATATTGTTCTCCTGTGTATATATGTTGTGGCTAAGGCAATAGAACAATTTTATCATATTCTTAGCATAGTATGGATATAAGAGATGTTGGTCTCTCATGCAAATATTTTTGAGTAAGTGTTGACATTGAAATCAGTTTTAATTTACCCATATTTTTGGTTATGTGATTAATTAGTGATTGATTGTGTTTTATGTTTTGAGTAATCTCGTTTAGCATGACAGGTCCCGATAGTTTGGTATCAGATCTTTAGGTTCACTGAGACTACAGGGACACTAGGACATAAGACTAGGATGATGTCTAAGTCAGGAACATGACACAAAAATATGGTGCATACTGCCTAATCTCAGTATTTGGGTGCCCTGGCCAGGTATTCAATTATTGAAGAAAGGTAAGTATGGAACTCTTAGATTGTTATCTTTTTTATTACTCTGATCAAGTAGTCATTTTGAGACAATCTAAAGAGAATAATGAATAAGAAATCATGGTGTGAATATCTCAATCCTACCTTAAAGAAGATTAGAATTGCAAATAATCTATCAAAACTTGAATGTTTGGTAAATATAAGAGAATGATACAACATCATGAAATCTAAATCTGAATAAAATGAGGAAAAGAGGAGTTCTTGAAGATGTGATTCAAGAAGATAATAAAGTAAAAGATAGATAAGTTTATGCTTATAAAGTGAATCAAGGTATGAAATCCACATAAGATAGAGAGAACTTCTATAGCAAGTACAAAATGAGAAGATGAATGGGAACAATGGCAAAGAAATAAGGTGGAACCTGAGTTAATCTCAGACCAACCTATGTGTGTAAGAAAGTGTTAATGAAAAACCAGCAAGGTAGGTGAAAGAAATTAAGGGATATGATCCCTATTTAATGAAGCAAATGCGGAATATGAGTATTTACATGTTGATTAGTGGAGAAAAACATAATAAAATACAAGAACATACCCTAGTGGGATAAATAGTCATCAAGGAAGGAGTAATGAGATATGTTAATCATGATGATTCCTATTCTAATGGCAAGGAACCCAAAATGAAAAAGGTAAAATGATACATAAGAAATTGTAACTTGCATAATGAAAATAGAATCAGTTACCTTTTTGCTAGTGATCCGGAACAATGCTGCTATCATGTGGGAAGTGTGTTTCACTTTGTGTCTTTCCTTTCTAGGGCACATCTTTCAAGTGGATCATTGCCACTTGGTATGTGTTGATTCATTCTAAACATGAGAACGGATATCTAATTATAGAATAAGGTTGCTTGGACTATGGTTTCAAGATCATAATATTTTTAATGAGTTTGCTTTTGAGACTTCCAATAATTAGGAAGACTCCTCTTATATGTCTTGATATTTTTTATGTTGGTAAAAGTATATGATACAAGGATGTGTGTTCCTTATAGCACATGAGGTGGATGCCAAGGTAATGAATTCTAGTATCCAAGATGTATCAATAATATGAGAAATATGTGAAGGTTGGAGATGTATATTAAATGAACATTCCAAGTATTCCTCTCTTATAGAGAGAGAGAGCTGATAATGATCCTATAAATGTTGTTTGTAAGGAAAAACAAAAGTGATTCTATAATGTTGTGTATGGTTCAGTGTTAGCTGGGCAAGACCACTATCAAGGATAGATGGTTTGTTGGTCAATAGATATGTGATACCATGTTCCTTTAAGATAAACCTATGATAAAATATCAATGCATAAGAGTTAGATTGGATGACATAATTCACATGAACATGATGAGTTTAGAGTTATATCCTATAGACTAACCAATGTACAAATAAAGTTTATGAATAGGAGGAACATAGTGTTCCAGTCATGTCATACAAGTTATATCAAGCTTTAAATGATGACATGTCAAAGTATTTCAAATATGATCAATATTTATTCAAAAATCTCAGGGTTGCCGAAGCAGTAACTGCTATGAGACCAAGTTGAATAAGAGTGAGATGGGGTTGATTAAATTTCTTAATGGGATCATGATATGTCTTCTTATGTGGGTGTTTTTTTGTTGACCCAAGATGAGATATGTATGAATGATGTGACATTACCATGATATGCAAGTAACCATGTGAAGGTAATAGGATGAGGTGCAGAGGAAGTACCCATCTTTGTTTATCTTGGATTTCGGGGGTGAAATCACTGTTAGGGGTTTATTGTTGTAAGGCCCCTAAACTTATGTAATGAGTTGAACAAGCTTAATTACCATAATTTATGCTTAGTGCATCATTAAGTTGATTAAGTTAAATAAGTGCCCAAGAAGCGATTAGTATTTTGATTATCTGAGACAAGTGAATTAGCATGTTTTCTCTCTTAGAGGTTGTAATGAATTCCGTGCTTGAATTTTTGCAAAAGGAATCACATCGATCGGACCTCTGAGGCAAACGTTATGATACTTTTAAGATTTTGGGTCTTGGCTGCAATTTTTTAGTAATTTATATTTTATTTATTTTTACTTCTTCAAGGGGTTGACTACCCTTTCCGTATCTCTGTTACACGATCAAACTAGGTAGAATGCAAGCATAGAGGCACTCAACTACTAACATGATCGGTCGACCTAGTTGAGAGAGAATGGGCAATTTTTGGGCACCCTAGCTTCGACTCATCAGTGACTACTCCTCCACCATCTTCCCCTCTTCTTCCTTTCCCTAATCCATAGCCACGATCAGCTGGGCGGCGCTCCCAAGAAGGACAGACATCATGCAGCAGAAGCTGCATGGAGCAGCGCCTAGGGGGGCTCACTTGGCACAAGTTGCATCACCAAGCCGCCTTTGACCCGGCCAAGAGGAGGGAGCAGGAATTTGCAGTTAACAGTAACAAATAGGCATTGAATGGAGCCCCTTTCCAACCTGTGCGTGAAGCAGGGTTGTGCCAGGGCAGTTCCAAGGAGGAAGACGACCCAGCGGCACCTAGAAGCATATTCTTTTGGGCGAAATCCAGTAGAATTTGGCTGCCGCATTTCTCTGCTCAAATTCGCAGTCTTTTAGTCACGAACAATACTCAATAGAACTTGTCTACTTCAACCTATCATGCATGAGCACCTGCTGGATGTAGCATGTTTATTGCAGGACAAATCCAAAGATAGAAGACAATCCAACAAATGCCAGAACCGGGACTCTGGATGCATTTCCGGACGATTCCGGACATCCTGAACCACTGTGAGTAGGGTTTCACTCATGTATCATGATTTAAGTCTAGTGTTTGGAAATTTTTGGTTAATTATGTGTTTTTCGCTGATAACAACAGTTATCAGGCGTTAGGCAGTATTTGGCGTCGCCCGACTTTTTATTTCATAAATCGCTTCTTTACGCCTTTATATGATCTAGTTTAGCATCTGATTAGTGTGGATTGGACCAGTGAATTTGTATGGTTAATCGAAACCTAAATTGCTCAGGTTGAATGTTGAAATTAGTAGCACACGACCAATAACGTGATGGTTTGGGTGTAAACCCGCCCAGTACAGCTTTTAGAAATTTATCAGATGCACGATTTCAAGGAAATGATGAAGAAAGGTGCTAGATGGACGAATTCATGGCTTACTCTTGGTTTTTCTACCCTACCTGCTTGAGATTTCTACTCTGCGGGGTTTCATCTTCACATTAGAGGCAAGTTTTATAACATGCTCCACGTTTATTGCTTACCATAAACTTTCTAGTTCATGTTCTTGCTTGAAAATGATAATTCATGCACTAAAAAGCTATGCTTGAATTAGATTTTGATATTTATAATATTCCATGTTCTGATTTCAGTTATATATGAACATGTGATCATGTGTGTGTTATCACTAAGGTATAATATGACTTGGATTAGGTTGTTTTGACAACCTATGTTCACCCTCTTAGGTCAAGTTTTGGACCAATTAGAAGTTTAATGATCAACCATTAAATACCCTACTGATGTTATCAATCAATGTTGACATTAGCTTGATATTTGATGCTGATTAAGGAATATAGTGTTGATCTAACAACCTATAGTGATTTAATGATCACTAATGATGGTAGATCAGGTCTCTACAATTTATGGTGAGTTAATCATATAGTTTTAGCATCAATTAATCCTTAGAACAATGGTTTCTTAGGTCTTGATGCAATGGTCGAACACATACTGTAATTGATGGTTTTAATATATGAACTTGACCCAATGGTCAAGATATAATGTTTATTCCTCTAATAAAGTAGAATTATGGATAATGTAATATGTTGGTCCTAATAATGGGATTTATATGATTTCCTTTATATGATCAACTTAAGGATTTTACTTGTTGGCAATGGATGGCTTGTTCTAAATGAACAATTGATTAAGGGTTTTAGCCTACTCTCAATGGAACTTTTTGTGTTATTAATCGAAGGATGTCTAGGGTTAGATAGTGACCCTTTTTAGAGCAAAAATCAAGGACTTCATAGGTGGTTTATCCAAGGTGTTTACTTATGTAAACAACCAATAATCTTACCTTTTAAACATCCAATGGTTCTGGGTGATATTGTGGTATGGTGATATGGGTTGAATGATGATGGAACAAATGGAGGGTTACCCTTAATAAGTTATTCTTACCTATTCACACATATGAATAGAAGGGATGATAACCATATTGTGTTGACATGTAACCCTAATGAGGTATAGCTTGTTATACCTATCTTTAATAAAACTAAATGATGGTAATTGGGTATGAATAGTCCTTGAATGACTAATACAAACATGGAGTACTCTATTATTGTTGAAAACCTAGTATGCTATAACCTGATGGTTACACCTTGATTTATGTGTGGGTTCATATTTGAGAACAGTATGTAATGTGATGGTGATGCTTCACCTTATGCATCTATGATCCAATGGGGGTGCTGTGAGTTAGGGTTTGGGTATGAGTGTTGATTAGTAATATTGATATAATTTATCATGTTGAACTTAACTCTAATGCAATTAGATAAAGATGAGTATTCATGTTTAACATTCTAATATGATAGAATGATGGTAGAATAACCTCCTTACTTTGATCATAACCTTGATATGTTAATTGGTGGTTATTATATCTACATGGTTGATACTTTCTTAAGCTAAACATGTGCATAATGAATATGATGAGAGTTAATCATATCTAGATTCCTTGCATGTTGATGTAATTAAGGAATGTTCTTAATGTTAATATAACCTTGCTATGATTGTTTATGAATATCTCCTAACTCATTAATGTAATATTGTGTTGATCTGGTGTATTAAATGTAAGTAATGTTGTTGAGCCTTGCTATAAGGCATGCAAAGATAATGATGATCTTGGAGGGAATAGTATGATGGTCTTAATGACCCTTTGGGCATGGTTGAGCCCTGAATGAGGTGTGATCCTCTTATGTTGATAAGGGTTGATACCCTGTGATATTGTAAAAAGGATTTATTTCTTGTGATAATATGATGACTGGTGTAGTCTTGGGAATGGCAAGTGAATAGTACCATGTGAGGATGAGATGAGAAATTATGTTTCATACATTTTATATCTTTTCAAGTTTTGATAATTATATGTTTGCTAGAAGTGAATTCGGGTTTGTATGTTCACTTATTTGATGCAACCTTAATTCACCCAATTGGCATAACTAATCAAGTGCAACTCAAATTATGTAGTGCCTTGTGCCGTAGAACCATCTTCAGTGTCAGAACTTGTTGGATGGTGAAACGAGTATTCCTAAGGGAAACTCAGAGCACATACTGTTGAGTATGTGGGGGTGGCAGGTTGAGGATATATCCTTGTCATCCACAATGCAGATTGTGGAGGTTGGCTATGGTCATGCCTCATACATCTGATGTGATTGAGAACAGTTGTGGTCGTGTCTCAGTGATTATAACATGATGTGATTAGAGGACAACTGCGGTTGTACCTCAGTGATTGGGTTTGAATACCCTGGTTTCTAGTGTCGTGACCTGTGCCAAGGTCGGACTAGTGGTTTTCAGCTTGACTATATGTCGTTGTGGTGGCAGATTTGACTGATATGTCACTACATTTTTACTCGTACTGACCGAAGGGAAGAGATCTTAGGATACCGGCACTCCTAGATCTTGTACAGAACCGAATAGCCCTTCGCAGGGGTCAGTTGGACTTTGAATGGTATGATTCAAATTCCCCAGGGTGTAATAAAAGATTTAATACAGCCGTGTAACATATTTGTTTAGGGTTATACACGACGTTTCACATTGGATGATAACCCTTGTTTGTTCTCTTTACATAAAGATGATGCTTAGTGCAATTAAGAGATAATAATTGTTCTTATGTTGTGGATCATAAGATTGTAAATGTGTACATACAATAGTCATGCTTATGTTGATAACTATACTGCTACGACTGATTATAATCATGATGCTAGATATCTCATGTTGTTAGTTATGTATAGCATGCTAGCCATGCCTTGTAACTAGAGATGCATATACTTCTAATTATTCTTATCCAGGTAGTTGTGCTTATGTTGTTATCTCTTCTTACAATGTTGATATGTTCAACCAATTAGACATGCTCATGTTGTTAGCTATGTTGTGTTACTAGACTTGCTCATGATGCTAGAACTGCATATGCTACTGAACTGCTAATATTGTCAACAAGATAAAGGATGATAGTCTGGTTAATAATTATAGTTATTATCTGCTCCTTTATGTATTTTGTTCATCATCAGTACTATTAATCTTATTTGTTATATCTGATTAAACTTCTTAATTGTTTAATTACATAAAAATGTTGTAATCAATAAACATTGTTGATGGTTATATCTCTTACTGGGACTGGGTCTCACCCTTGTGGTTCGCCACATTTTTTTTAGGTAATCGACAGTGACGATAATAGAACCATGGAAGTAAAGAGGAACTACAATCATGAATATTTGATAAAGTTGACTAGATATCTAGTTTGTCCTAGAGTCGTCCCTGTACTCTCAGGTCCGGGCAGGAAAAGATTATATATGGTGTTTCAAATGAATCAGACTTTTATTAGCATATAAATGCTTGTTTGTGTGACATATATGAATATTGTGCTTCTGTGTATATATGTTGTGGCTAAGGCAATATAACAATTTTATCAAATTCTTAGCATAGTATGGATATAAGAGATTTTGGTCTCTCATGCAAATATTTTTGAGTAAGTGTTGACATTGAAATCGGTTTTAATTTATCCATATTTTTGGTTATGTGATTAATTACTGATTGATTGTGTTTTATGTTTTGAGTAATCTCGTTTAGCGTGACGGGTCCCGACATTGAATTTCACTCTACTCCATCAATATGCTTTTGAAATCTTTCTATTTTAGGTATTACAGAAGGACTAGTGCATGCACCGATTGAACAGTCACGGACTCACTGCTAGCTTTGATCCAGAGATTGATAGAACCTTTCATCATCAAAATAGAGAGAACCAAGAAAGAATGTCTCAATAAGAGGAAATAGCCTGAAGGGTGGCTCAAGCTATCAATGCACAGAGAGAAAGGCTCATGCAAGAAGCCAGAGTTGTGGTTCAAGAAGAAATTCAAGCAGCACAAGCAGCGACGCAAGCAGTAGAACTACAAAATGATCTTAGAGAGTTCTCTATCCCTAGAGCTACTAATGTTCATCATCCCGTACGACCTCCTCCGATCAATGCTGCCAATTTTGAGATTAGAGCACATTGGATCACATTGCTTCAAAACAGCCCATTCTATGGCAAATAAGGAGAGGATAGTCAGGAACATCTTTTGAGATTTATTGATCTATGTGCCATGACAAAGCAAAATGGAGTATCTGATGATGCCATTCGACTCTGTCTCTTCAAGTATTCCCTTGTTGATAGAGCTATAAGTTGGTATAATTCGTGGCAAAGTGAAATACCCATCACCACTTGGGGACAACTCCAAAATGTGTTTCTGGAAAAGTTCTACCCTAAATCTCTCACCTATGAAATTAAAGGCCGAATAACAAATTTCACTCAAGTCCCTGGAGAAACCCTTGCATAAGCATGGGATAGATACAAAGAGCTTCTACAAAAGTGTCCACACCATGGGATTCCTAAAAATCAACTCATCAAGATCTTCTATAGAGGTGTAGACAACGATATCAAGAGATTCTTAGACTCCTCATATGGAGGAAACTTCATGCGCCAAAGTTACGACAACGCATGGAGGGTCGTCACCCTGGGAGCTGAGAATCAAGCTAATTGGGGAAGGTCTGTAGGAAAAGGAGTGTTGAAGTTTGCTATGGCTGAAGTTATTCCCGAATACAAGTCAATCGTTGAAACCCTCAAACTCCTAGTTGCCAAACAAGATCATATCGAATCATCCCTTGATGCATTTGGAAGAGAACGTGCACCCCCTCAACAACAAGAATAGATCAAGTCAGCTTCATTGTTCTGTGAAGCATGTAAAGGTACTGACCATTCCACTCTAGCATGCAATGTTCTCTACGATGTTGTTCTGAGAAACGCATGTGGGCAAGGGGATAATAGTCAAATAGAAAACCTTAATGTTGTCAACACCATCCCTGGTCAAGGTTATTACAATTTGGATCAGAATAGGAACCATCCAGTGTTTCAATATGGAAATCCCTCTGGAGCAGTAAACTCACATCAATTTAGTTCAAACAATCAACCACGAGGCCCACTAGGATTCCAGCATAATCAACAACATAATTTTGGAAATCAAGGAAATTTCAAGGGAAACTTTCAGAATAGGAACTTCAATAATTATCAAAGCAGTTCTCAGTACCAGAATCTTAATTAGCCTCAAGGACAGAAAGTCATTCCCCTATCACCTGATGCCAAATCGAAAACCATTGAGAAGATGTTATAGTCATAGTAGAATATGATAGCTAACCAACAAACCTTGATAGCTAACCAACAAGCACATCAGAAAGCTATTGAATCTCAACTAGCTCAACTTGCTGCTAGCATAAAGCCACCTGTTGGAGCATTTGTAGGCCAGCCCAAGAATAATCCTAAGCACCCAGAACAATTGAAGGCTGTCACAACCAGGTCAGGCAAGGATTATTCTGATCCTCCTGTCAAGCCACCTGTGGTTATTACAAAGGAGGATGAGCATGTGATCATTCAAGACTCAACAACACCGGAGTCTCAACCAGAAGAACCAGTAACTGCTGATAAGACAAATAAGGAAAGTCTTGAGAAACCTATTGATGAAGAAATTGAAACACCAAAACCTGATATTCCTGTATACAAGCCTCATGTACCTTTCCCTTCTCATTTAAGGCAAACCAAGCTTGATACTCATTTCAATAAGTTTAAAGAAGCTATGAAGAAACTTCATGTTGATATACCCTTTTTGGATGCGCTGGCTGAGATACCAGCTTGGACAAAGTACTTAAAGTCACTCCTAACCAAGAAATATATAACTGAAGAATATGAGATAGTCAAGTTAGCTAAAACCACTTCAGATATCATTCAGAGTAAGATGCCAAAGAAGTAGAAAGATCCAGGATCTTTTGGGATTTCCTGCCATATTGGTGATTCTTCATGCAAGAAAGGGCTGGCAGATCTTGGTGCTAGCATCTCCATCATGCCACTCAGCCTTTGCAAAAGGCTAGGGTTTGTTGAACTTCTTCCAACTGGCACGACCATACAACTCGCAGACAATTCGATAAAATGCCTGTTAGGAATTATTGAGGATGAACCTGTCATGGTAGGAAAAGATTCCTATGTTCCGTGTGACTTTCTCATCATGGACATAAAAGAGGACGCCAGATATCCTCTCATCTTTGGATGTCTGTTCCTCGCCATTGTAAGAGTTCTAATTGACGTTGAAGCCGGAACCTTGCTTCTTAGATTAGGTAAGGAAACTCTCAAATTTAAAGTTTTTGAAAGCATGAGAAGACCAAGTATGCAAGAAGAAGTCTATCTGATTGATTGCATAGAGCAAATGTCACTTCTGACTCAAAAGAATCATGAATCAGACGATCCATTAGAAGTCGCTCTAATGGATCCATCAGTTGATGAACCTATTGACGAACAAGTAAAGGATTGCATCGAATCCCTTGACTCTACAAAAGAAGATGTTGAGGCCACTTGTGCGGAACTCAAAGCTAAGGAAGCTACTGAAGAAACATGTGAAAAACCAGAAGACCCCGAAATGAATCCCCTGCCTGAGGGACTAAAGTATTTGTTTTTAGATGACCTCAAGGTTTGTCTAGTAATAATAAATTCTGATCTTATGACCGAAAGAGAAGATAAACTCCTGAAAGAATTGAAGGAGAGGAAGAAAGTAATTGGATACAAAATGAATGACCCCATTGGGGTTAGTCAAGCGCTGTGTATGCACAAGATCCCTATGATGCAAGATCACAAGCCAACTATTGAACATCAATGGAAACTGAATCCAAATATGAAGGAGGTAGTTTGTAAAGAGGTCATTAAACTACTCACCGCTGGAATTATCTATCTGATATCAGACTCACCATGGGTGAGCCCAGTGCATGTAGTCCTGAAGAAAGGTGGAACAACTGTAATATGAAATGAAAACAATGAACTCATCCCCACCCGAACAGTCACAGGGTGGAGGATGTGCATTGATTATAGGAAGTTGAACAAGGCAAATTGAAAAGATCATTTTCCGATGCCTTTTCTTGATCAAGTATTAGAGCGGCTGGCCCATCAAGAATATTTCAGTTATCTCGTTGGTTACTCTAGATTCTATCAAATACCTATACATCCAGATGACTAAGAGAAAACTACTTTCACCTACCCATTCGGAACATACGCATTTAGAAGAATGTCGTTTGGCCTCTGTAATGCACCTACAACTTTCCAGCGTTGCATGGCTGCCATATTCGCCGGTCTCACTGAAACCATTATGGAAGTTTCATGGATGATTTTTCTGTATACGGAGATTCTTTCGACTAATGTCTAAAACACCTCTCCCTCATTCTCAAACGTTTTGAAGAAGCACATCTCGTGCTAAATTGGGAGAAGTGTCACTTTATGGTAAGGGAAGGCATTGTCCTCGGTCATAGGGTCAGTAATTGAGGAATTGAAGTAGATAAAGCCAAGATTGAAGTGATATCCAAGCTCTCCATCCCTATCAATGTAAAGGAAGTTCGAGCATTCCTTGGTCATGCAGGCTTCTATAGGCGGTTTATAAAGGACTTCTCAAAGATAACCAAGCCTATGACAAACTTGTTACTAAAGGATGACGAATTCAATTTTGACGATCAATGTGTTATTCAACAAACTAAAGCATGCCCTTAAAACCACTCCCATCATCAGAGCTCCCGATTGGGACCATCCTTTTGAAATTATGTGTGATGCGAGTGATTATGTTGTGGGTGTTGTCTTGGGCCAATGCATAGAAAAGAAACATCATGTGATCTATTATGCATCAAAAACCCTCGATGAAGCTTAGAGGAATTATGCAACTACCAAAAAAGAAATTCTAGCAGTTGTGTATGCCTTTGACAAATTTAGATCCTACCTGATTGGTTCAAAAGTCATTGTCTACACGGACCACGCTACCATCTGTTACCTTCTGTCTAAGAAAGATGCAAAACCTAGGTTAATAAGATGGATTCTCCTCCTGCAAGAATTTGATTTAGAGATATGAGATAAAAAGGGTACAGAGAATGTGGTAGCAGACCACCTCAGTCGCATCCGCACTCTAGATACAAAGAAGATCCCCATTAATGATTCCCTTCCAGATGACCAACTAATGAAGGTCTCAGAAGCCACACTATGGTACTTAGATTATGTGAACTACCTTGCTGCTGGGGTTATTCATCCCCAATGCACCGGGAATGCGCTGAAGAAATCCATGCATGATGTGAAGCAATATCACTGGGATGAGCCATATCTCTTTAAGCTATGTGCTGATGGTCTTTATAGATGATGTATCGCTGAGGAAGAATCTCAATCTATTCTAGAGCACTGTCACTCTGGCCCAGTCGGAGGCCATATAAGTTTGAAGAAAACTACTATAAAAGTTTTGCAATGTAGGTTCTTTTGGCCAACCATATCCAAAGATTCCCGTGGCTTTGTCCTATCATGTGACAAATGTCAAAGATCAGGAAATATAACAAAGAGAGATGAGATGCCACTCAACATGTGGAAGGAAGTAGAGATATTCGATGTTTGGGGGTGGATTACATGGGTCCATTCCCATCTTCTCATGGATTTTCATACATCCTAGTGGTGGTAGACTACGTCTCAAAATGGGTTGAAGCCATACCAACCGTCACTAGTGATTCCAAACATGTCATCAAGATGTTTAAAGATATTATTTTCTCCCGATTCGGTGTCCCACGCACAGTGATATCCGACGGAGGTTCCCATTTTCTTGAAAGAAGCTTTGAAGCATTGCTAAGAAAGTATGGTGTTACTCACAAGGTAGCCTCACCTTACCATCCATAGACAAGTGGACAGGCGGAGGTTTCTAATCTTCAACTCAAGGGTATCTTGGAAAAGACAGTAGGCTATAATCAAAAAAATTGGTCAATGAAAATCAACGACGCATTATGGGCCTATCGAACTGCTTATAAAACTCCCCTCGGGACTACACCTTTTTTATTAATATATGGAAAGGCTTTCCACCTGCCAGTCGAACTGGAACACAAGGCATGGTGGGCAATAAAACAACTGAATTTTGATATGAAAGAAGCAGGCCAAGCCAGGATTCTACAACTCCAAGAGCTGGACAAACTCAGGATGACAGCTTATGAGAATACACAAATCTACAAAGAACACACCAAACTTTGGCATGATGGTCATTTGAAAATAAAATACATACAAGTGGGAGACCAAGTTCTGCTATTCAACTCAAGGTTGAAGTTATTCCTAGGGAAACTCCGCTCTCACTGGTCTGGACCGTACATTGTCAAAAGCATCTTCCCACATGGTGCTTTCTTTTTATGGAGCGAAAAGTGGGGTGAATTTTTGGCAAATGGTCAACATTTGAAAATATATTTCACCATAGCTGACAAAAGCACCGAAGCAATAATAAATCTCTCCAATCCAAAGGAACCACCATGAAGTTGAAGATACCAATTCGAGCCATCGACGTAAAATAAAGGCGCTTGTCGGGAGGCAACCCGATAAATAAAATTCATTTTAACTATGAATTAGAAATTTTTCTCAATTTTGTTTTTACTTTTTAGATAATTTTGCACCAAATAACAATCGCATCGCGAGATGCTATTTTAAGTTCTGATTAATCTTCATTTTTGAGATTTTCAGATGGAGGATGCACACTGATTGGAATGCAACCACATCCAGTGGTCCAAATGGCATGGACTTCCCCTCCATCTCGGATTTAGAGTTTGCTTGGGACGAGAAAATTTCTAAGTTCGGGGTGGAGGGTGGGTGGTACATATCTTACTTTCCACCTTCACCCATCTAAATCAAACTTAAGATTTCATCGTCACATTTTTGACCTAAATTTTCAAAATTTTCAAATAAAAATTTTCACAATTTTAAAGTTTTCGAAAGAAATGTGAACAGATATTGTAAGAATTTTTGACCTTTTTATTTCTCTTTGCATTTCGAATCATTATACCCTCATTATTCGAAGCAGACCCTCAAAAGGACCTTCTTTTGAAAACTAGTCTTTTGATTAAAATCATCCTCTGAAGCTTATGAATCCTAACATCATGATCCTTATGCAAAAATGGCAAGTGTCTGTTGAACTAATAGGGATGAAACACATCATGCCTCCTAATTGACTAGTGGAACAATAGCATGGAATCCCCACCGGATCCTCATCAAGTCATTATTTGAGCAGAATTTGATAAAGAGAACAACCCGGTGCACTGAATTGTAAATCAAGTTACATTCTGATCTGAACTCTCTTCTACACTTCTTCTATTATCTTCGTACCCCTCCATCCATCAAAAAGAAACAAAAATAGTCAAAATAGTGCCAAACCCTAAGTTCAGGGTGGCACGCCACTTCCTTCTATATCCGCTTCTTCCATACCCCTCGCAAATTAATAGGGGTGTACCACAAAAAATGCAATCTCGAGTCAAATAGAGGAGAGATTTGCAAACAAAAAGATTTCAAAGCACGCACAAAAAGAAATGCAATCTCGAGTCGAATAGAGGAGAGATTCGCACACAAAAAATGCAATCAATGAAATTGTAAATAATAAAATAATAATCTCAAGTCGAATAGAGGAGAGATTTATTTCTTCCTTCCATACCACCATTCACTCCATCTTCTACCTAATAGAACAATGAATGCCTACCCTATCCTGAAAAACACCAGTGTCAGATCAAATGCACACTTGTTGTTCTGTGGGTATCTCTGACTCTTACAAAACTCTTTGACATGCTTGTTGTTGGAAAAATTCAAGAGGAAGTAATATTAGAAAGCAAACTCAGGAACGAAGATATGGTAAGATGTGTTCAGTGGTCTCAGGAGGTTGAGATACTGAGGCATACTGAGTAGAAGGAAAACAATCATGATGTGAAGATGAGGCAATCACACGAATTGAAAGTATTCATTTGGCGACTGTTTCAGATTTTGTGTTACTCGAGGACGAGAAACGTTTAAGTTTGGGGTATTTTGATGAATGCATATTCATCAGGAATTTCAATTACCATCTTGGGTCAAATTCTCCTCAATGCATTCAATTTCATTTACTAAATATCAATATGAGCAAAATTACTTAACTGGTCCAACTATCATGATTTTAACTGAATTTATGTTAATTTGATGTAGGTCTTGACAAGCTTGAACAATCGAACCATTTTGAGTGGGACCCACCTTTCTCAACCTGAGTTTCAACCATTCAGTCTCACCCAACGGTTTCACCATTCGGTCTCACCAAACGGTTTCATCCATTTGGTCTCACCATTCGGTTTCGTCCCTACGGTCTCAAGACCGAATGGACACATTCACCTCAAAACTGTTTGGATCTGAAGTTGCGAGACCGTTTGATGAAGCAGCCTCAAGCTACGTGCATGCGAGACCGATAGATAAGGTCTGCATGAAATCAAATGAAAAAGTAGTACAAAGCAAACCGATTTACATGAGACCGAATGGACATGCTCACCTCAAAACTATTTGGAGTTGGGAATACAAGACTGTTTGGAGAGTACCGGTCTGCGAGACTGTTTGGAGAGTACCGGTCTATGAGACCGTTTGGATAGTACCGGTCTGCGAGACCATTTGCATAGTCCGGGTCTGTGAGACCATTTTGAGGCCAGCATTGCAAGACCATATGGAGGTCTGCGCCAAACCATTTGGAGGACTGGATACACGAAGACTGTTTGGTCACTTACGTGAAAACTAAATGAAGCATGAAGATCGAATGAAGCACGAAGACCATTTGATAAAGTGTTAACGTCCCAACCATTTGGGCACTTGCTGCATGCAAACCGAATGAGCATGTATTGTGAGACCATTTACGTGCATACAATGCAGACTGAATGGTCACTTGCTGATCCAAGACTGTTTGGTCTTTTGCAAAAGACTGTTTGGTCTTTTGCAAAAGACTGTATGGACATGCAGCACAATATGAAACTGAATGAAAAAGTCATGCACCAAAATTGTTTGAATTATGATAATCAAAGACCGAATGGCCACTTGCTGATCTAAGACCGTTTGGTCTTTTGCACAAGACCGAATGATACATGCATGCAGATCAAATGGAGGCAGCGTGAAGACCAAATGAATCTTGTGAAGACCGAATGATCACATGCGTGAAGGCCATTTGCTCGAGCTGCATTATAGGGACCCTGACCTTCGTTTAGGGTTTACCCTATTTGCTTTGCTTAACCTTGATGATTTGGTGCTTGCTAATCACCTTTAGTGGTGATTAGGGTTTGGTCGTGCTTTGTTGAGCATTGGAGGTGCCACTTGCAAATAACCCAAGTCTAGGGTTTGTGGGCAAGTTTTCCACCTTGTGAGGTGTTTCTCTCTCTCTTTTCTTCCTCTAGTATAGAGAGGAAGGCTTGGGCTCGTTTCCTGGAGTTCCTTTGAGCTTCGTTGAGCCTTGGTGGGCTTTGTCGAGCTTTCTTTTGCTTGTTTGGTCCCTTGTGTCAGCCAGGAGTGTTTGTGTCGCCCAGGGAAGTCTGTCGCCTAGTGTGGGAGTGTGTCGGCCTGGAGGAGTAGTGGTGTGTTGCCCATGAAGCTTTGACCATCTTTGACCTCGTTTGTGTCACCACTAGTGGACACTTGGTGCTTGATGCTTGCATGTAGCAAGGACCTTGGACATGTGTTTAGGGCTTGCTAGAGTGGTGGCTCGTGCACTAGGACAAGTGTCCCTAGGTGGGCGACACCTTGCTTGGCCCTACCTTGTTTTCTCCTCCCTCCCCTTCTATATAGGTGTTTCCTTTCCCTTGCTAAGAGTTCCTTTGTTTCCTTAGTTTCTTCTCCACCTTGGTGTGCATGACACACCCTTCTCCTTTGCAAGTTGGTGGCCGATACCCCTTGGAGGAGCAAGCTTGGTGGCCGATATCTTTGGAGTCTCCTTCTTCCTTGCTTGGTGGTGCTTGGAGCTAGGAGCTAGGAGCTTCAAGCTTGCTTAAGGCGGGTTACATAACTCCTAACCCTAACTACTCTATCTCCTTCTATGATCTTGTTTACATGTTATTAGATTAGCATCTTGCTTAAGTATCCATGTTGGCCGATCCTTGTGGTTTAGGGTTTCTTGGTGAGCAATACTCCTTTCTCTCCTTGGTCTAGAAGGGTGAGCTTGGTGATAGTGGTGGCTCTTTCTGGGGTTTTTCCTTGTGGCCCGTTTGGTGATAGATGATGTGCAAGACCCCTCTTTCCTAGTCGATTGAGGTGAGCCATTTTCTTGACCCTTTAGGGTTTTGGGTGCCCGTGTGCTTGAGGTAGATGATGATCTTGTGAGTTGCACCTTGGTCATTATGTGCTTGGGGAGGTGCTACCCGACAGCCCTCTTGACCTAGACCTTTGGGCGATATGTGATGCTAGTGGTGTACGATACCCTTGTCTCTGTGACGGGCGTCACACCACTCTGCCCTATGACGGCCATTAGGCCCTGGTTTAGTTGGTTGGACGATAGGTCCCTTAGTGGTAGTTTGAGTTATACACCTGACCTAGGTGCTGCTGGTTGTCGTTGTACTCTTGAGATCGGTGTTGCTAGTAGCCCTGTGACAGGCGTCAAGATAGCCCTTGTGTGTCGGCCGATAACCTTGCCTTGTGACGGGCGTTGCATGTTACTGAGAGGCCCGACACAGTCGTTGCCCGATAGGCATAGGGTGCACGACAGACCCTGAACGCAACGTTTCCAGCCCGACACACCGTTATGAGCTTGGTCGATAGGTCCTAGTTTGACGGCCGTTATGTGAGGAGCATCATGGTTGGGCAATAAGTGAGGGGATGCTGCCCAATACAGCTTATAGTGAGGGTTATGGTGCTTCTAGTGAGGGTTTTGCATATCATGGAAAGCCGATGTGTTGGATATATTCTTGATTAAAACGATGGTGACACTGTTGCATGCTTAAAGGTATTCCTTATGGTAAAGCTTGTTCATTTAACTTAAATTGGCTATATTCATGAATGTGATCATCTTGTTTATCTGTAATAAGTTGAGATAATGGTAGGCATGTTGAATGCCTTGCTTGATGATGAAACATGACCATAAGCTGATGCATGGTTGATAAAGTAAATAATCATTGATGTCACCTTATACTGATAGCCTAGTCTTTCTATTAAGCCTATGGTTATTGTATATGCTAACCATGCAGGTGATGAATAGCCAATAATAAGGGGCTATGAGGTATATGTACAGGTTGAGTAACTCTGTTGTGATTGTTACTCTTAATGTTGAAATAATCTGTATGATGTACATGACTAAGTATTGGGGATTGCTATCCCATGATGATGATGTAAGCCTTGAGAGGCAGTGGCACTATGTGATGAGGGATTGAGATCCCATGGTATGTGATGATCCTTGAGATGGATCTAGGTGATTGGAAAGAGGCCAAGTGATAACATGTAATGTTGGATCCTTGTGATGAATCAGGATGATGTGATTACAATAAAAGCATAACATTGAGTTTTATGTTGTTTATTCTTGCTATAGTTTGCATGTTATACATCTTGGTTGAATCTTGCAATCCATATAAAAGATACTAATTAATCACAGTGGAATATATCATGTAGTTTCCCTGGCCATAGATCCCTCATCGTCAGGAGCTGGTGATGGTGAAACGGGTTCTCCTACGGGTTAACCCGGAGCGCATATTGTTGAATATGCGAGGTTTCTCCTAGTCTAAAATAGTGAGGATTCGAGTGCAGCCACAGTTGCTGACTCGGGATATGATTAGAGCATGGTGAATAGGCCCATGGCTCAGGATATGTGATATGGGAGCATGAATGCGTTCATATCTCAGATCATGGTGAACATGCCCGTGGCTCAGATATACTAGCGTCGTGACCTGTACCGATGTGGGCTAGAGGAAGGGTAGCCTATGGAGCTGACTCTGTGGCTGAGGCCACTTAAGCATGAGACTGTGGTCCTACTTGTGTTGTACTCGTACACTGACTATGAGGAGGGAGGTTGTGGAGTCCGGCTCTTCCATTTGACCTTGTATGGCACCGGCTTTGGGTTTCGCAACCGAAGGTTGGATTTGAGTGGTACGGCTCACTTCCTCATGGCATAATAATATGTAATCCATCCGAATAGTATTTATTTCTTCAGGTAAAACATGAAACATTGGTTGAGGCCTTGCTTGTGCAGTTAATCCTGTTATACATGTAGTTACCTATACGTTCCTCATGTTATGTGATAAGATCTTATGAACCTTATCTTGTCAATCATGTCCCATAAGAGATAAGTGGTGATATGTTTTATGAACCGCCTGGTAAGCATGATGGTATGAATAGCCTGGTTATATTGACTGTTATTATTCTATGTTTTACTAGTTATCTACTGTTGTTGCTTTACCCTTCTGGTTTTATAGTTTCGGCGGGGAGTTATGTTTCTCGCTGGGACAATGGTCAATTGTCTCACCCCGCTGGTTTTTAGGTGTCCGTGCTAGGCGTGGTGGTGGTCGTGGAGTTGCGGCCGAGCAGTGAGATGAGCAGTAGAAGGCAAGAGATGGATATGTTGTTGTTTTGGTGTTTTGTAGTAGAGTCTAGAGTCATCCTTGTACTCTCAGGTCCTTGGGAGCGATTTGACGTTGTTTCACGATGTATGGCTGTTGATCCTTTGTATATCCTGCTGATGGCCGGATGTGGGCCTTTATGTATATATAACAGGTGATGAACTCATGAGATGGTTAGACAACTATTCCTCTAAGTTGTGGACACGTATCAGGTCTTGTATATGTTTATATAACATGTTTCTTCACAGGATGAGGACTCAGACGTAATAGTTTATCAGTTTCCACAATCGGTTTTAATTAACCCGTGTTTTTGGTAATCTGTGGTTATGGTGTTTTCCGCACATTTTCACGTAACACCTCGCTATCTGTGTGATAGTGGGATGTGTTGCCACAAGTTTTGGTATCATAGCTTTAGGTTCGTTGAGTCTACGGGGATTTAGGACTAGGTTGTATCTATTCTTGTGAGTTGTCCAGATTTTCTTACAATCATCTTCTTCCCTCAGCGGAAGAAAAACCAAGATGTCTGGAAACCATGAAGAACACGCTTCTGAGAACAGCGATGTTGCATCAGTTGATGGAGCTTTTGGGCAGGCACATGAAGATCGGGTGCCTGAGGTCCCCCAACCTGACCCATCCATTCTCGAACACCCTTCCTATCAACAGCTTATGGGGCAGATGATGGCTATAATGAATCTCATGGTTGAGCGATTTCTAGTGCCTCCGCCGAGAGCAAAGGCTCCCCATGGAGAAGCATCGGGTATTGGGAAGACCTTTGAGCGGCTTCGCCAAGTCAGAGCTTCGGATTATGCTGGAACGGCTGATCCAGCGGGCTGACAAGTCTTGAGAAGGCTTTCCGGATCCTCGACATCCCCAAAGCAGACAAAGTAAAGCATGTTGTCTACCTTCTGAAGGGTAGTGTTGGTCACTGGTGGACCATCGAGGAGGAGAAGCGGCCTGGTGAGGTGATCGGTTGGGAAGTTTTCCTGCGCAAGTTCGTCAGCAGATACTTTCTGAAGACGTATCTGGATGAGAAGATTAGTCAGTTTTAGAGTCTACGACAAGGAACGATGAACATCACCGAGTATGAGGCCAAGTTCATGGATCTGTTGAGGTTTTGTCCTCACATGGCAGCGACAGATGAAGAGCGGATCAGACGCTTTGAGAAAGGTATGAGTGCTGAACTGACAACACATGTTTCTGCATTGGAGAATAGAGAGTGGTTTGCAACATTTGTGGAATCTGTCCGGAGGATCGAACGATCAGTAAGGGAGAAAAAAGAATCTATATCTCACAAAAGGCATGCTCAGTTCCAGGGACAGAGGTTTGGTGGCTTCAAGAAGCCAAAGTTTTCAACACCTTTTGTGATGAGAGGTTCCAGTACACCCACTACTACAGAAACAGCCTTTGGCGTCGGTTGTTTAACCCCCTTTGGCGTCGGTTTCTGACCGAAGCCTATGTGGGCGCCGCTAAAGGTCGAACACTTCGGCGTCAGTTTTTTAACCGACGCCGATAGTCCATATAGGCGTCGGTCTTTTAGTAGATAACTGACGCCAAAAGGGTTCACGCCACAGAAAACGGCGTCATCTAGGACACATTCTGCGTCGGTTATCTACTAAAAGACTGATGCCTATATGGACTATAGCGCCGGTGTTTACTTGGTAACCGACGCAGAAAGAGTCCTAGATGACGACGTTTTCTGTGGCGCGAACCCTTTTGGCGTCAGTTTTCTATAAAAAAACCGACGCCATACTTCAAGACGACACGACCGTGCTTCCCTACATGGACGTGTTTAGTACTATAGGCGTCGGTTTTATATGAATAACCGACGCCTTTTCCACCACGGCCGTGCAATCCTGCACGGTCGGGTTGTTTGTACTATTAGGCGTCGATTTTTGTCCAATAACCGACGTTGTAGGTCTTTGCTGACGGTTTTCTGTAAATAACCGACGCCTATATCTTTTTTTTTATATCAGTTTGCAGGCTTGCTGTGGCTGGTCAGCAGGATGAGAACCTGCAGTTTAGTTTTATGAACTGTAGGTTTACGACATCCATTGATATCAGCCTACAAACAGGCCACAAACCTGCAAAAGTCCCAAGGAAAATTTCACACAAGTAGATACATTCAGACATCAATTCAATTCTCACATTCACACATATAGAAACATTCAAATACATGTATTAACATTCAGAAATATTCATTTACAAAGTATCATTCATTATCGCTATCAACATCCCAATTATATCTTACAGTTGCCACTGCTTGTATGGCTTTTTCCCATTCTTCTCTTATTTCATCTAATGCTTCCATCGTATACGGAGCATGTATATTTTTTAAGCGTTTACCTATAGTGTGGTCAGTTTTAAACACCTACAAAGAGAATGATGTATATATATAAGTAATAATATAAAAATAAGATTGATATATTTCATACTAGCTAATGAGACTATATATAATACCTCATGTATGTTATCGATGTCCAATGCGGCATGTCGGATAATCATCTGCATAAATCACATCACATAGTATGCGCATGCCCAGCCGTTGTCTTGTGTAGCGCACTATAAATTGAAACATACAAAATAATACAACTAAGCACAATTCACATCAATAATATATACATTGGAATCGGGAACTTACTTGTACGTTCTGCCAATTTATTGGCTGGTTCTTTTTCCTTGGGACCGTTCCTCCAGCCTTTTTTAATGCATCTAAACCCCTACATGTTAATATAACACAGTAAATTGCATAAGTAAATAGTAATGTAATAACATATGTTAACGGATACAAAAATGAAATATTTCTCACCAGAATAATGGCATTCTCATTACGTGTCCAATTTTAGTGTTTAATGTACTTCCCGCGGGATCTAGATAATAAACAGTGAACGTCCTGGGGACAATAACTAGTAACTCCCAATGTTTACCGCTAGAGGTAAAAAGTTAACAATTAATAACTCAAAATGCACAATAAAAATGGAATTTTCTTAAGTCCAAATTATAAATAAAGTAAACTTACTTGACATTGAATGGAGCTATTATTATCGTCTTCTTTTGCTGACCAAAAATTGTAAAAGCATCTATATAGTATTGTTGAACACTATCGGGGTCTTTAGCTACCATACTAATCAATGATGGAATCAACAATCCCACATGATCAAATGCAAATTGTTTGCATTGATCTTCGACTAAGTAGCTGCAAAATATGTATTACGTATGCATTAATATATAAGAAACCAGATCACCGGATCTTACACAAGGTATATAGATGTATAAACAATATCTCACCTTATCCATGTCTCTATAATTTATGTATTCAGCCAAGCATACACAAACAGCTCAATAATATCTTGTATAAATAAAGAGCTATCATATGATTGACATGCATAATCTGCATCTAAAGAAACAATTATAGGGTAATGTATATTATGTGCCCGTAGCCAACATGCCATTCCCCTACAAGCAGGACCTAACGGGTATGTTAGGTCAGTTGGAACCCAACTTGGTAATGCGGGAAGTGGAGGTGGAGGCCTAGGTGCTCCTGGTGTCTTTTTTTAACCTGTATATATAATTTCAGATCAGTTAACCTCATATATACACATTAACAGTCTAAATCAATGTAAATTTATCTTACAATTTCAGTAGTGTAGACGACATCTGCTTTGGGCCACAATATGACCCCGCCTTCTGCGTCAACAAGTGTATCAATATCCGGGTGGGGATATGGCAATGTAGCTTCCCTCCAATCGAGTAACACACGTAATGGGCCCACACGAACGTAGCCATGTGGCATTGGAGTCCCGTGAAACCTTTCCCCAGGAAGGGACGGGTAAGCATGCGCCTCTGCAACAACATAGTCTTGTATTCTTAAGCGGCATGGCTTCAATGCCTACAAATTTACGTAAAGAATGTTATACATATATACATATCATCTTGAAAACATATCATCTTGAAAAGACTAGCTACAATGTCATAAACAATACTTACAGCAGACGTGTTAGGCGATGGGTCTCCAGGATTACTCGTAGTCTGTGCATCAGGAGAAGAGTGGGTCGCCATAGGCTGATTGGAAGCCTGAGATGCCTGCCACCGCAGCAATTCTTCCTTGACCTTCTCAGCAACTACATCGTTGACCTTCTTAGCAACTATATCCTCGACTCTCTTATTCTCCTATACATGGATAAAAGAAACATTAGCTTCTTATTATTGAATTTCCTTTTGCAGTAACATTCTAAAAAAAGAATAGGTTACCTCTTCTTGAGAAAGTCCTGCTCTGGGTTTGCGCTGGGATGGCCCAAAGAATGCTTTGATGCCCACACCAGCGTCTGCACCCCTAACACGTCCAGGATGCTCTGGGTTACCCAGAGCAACTATCAATTCATCGCTTGTGCCCTGAGGGATGAACGTGCCTTGTTTCCTCTGCTCGTGCAGCTCCCGCTACTCACCATCAACAGAAATTGGTAAGTTAACACCACAAATAATCAATATTCAAACGATTGCTCTAAGAGTTGTATTTTACCATTTTCGCAGCCGCCTCAGCAGTTACAGGCTTCTTTATTTCACCCTTCTTGTTTTGCCTCCCAGCTATCCAGATATCATGGCGAGGCATGGGTGTGGCAGACTCCTGAGTAGGAGCAGACTCCTGAGTAGCCACAGACTCCGCATGTAGTCTTTGGCAAACGCTTGCATAGCCTTTTGGACCCATAGTGTGGTCATGCACATTCAGTGCACGCCTTACTTTTTGTGCGTCACTGAGGGCCTAGTTAGTATGCACATTAATGATTTGGTTAGTATCACTAAATGTTAATCTTGAATAGGTGAATACAATGTATATTAATTAAATTGGGAGTGACACCTAATACCTTGAAATCTTCAGATTTTCTTGAAGCAACAAAATTGTCCCAATCTTCTTTGTCCAAGAAGTTCCATTGTTCAAGGGCTGACTTCTTTTTCTTATCACCCTCTTTTATGTATTCTCTGTTCAAATTTGTCCTATAATTCCTAAGCATCTTTCCAGCGCGTTGCATCACACTTTTACGATGCAACTTCTCATCCAATGCAAACAGATTCTGTAAAATAGAAATGTTATTAACTAGTATCCAAAATAGAATTGCAAATAATAGAATTTGTAATCTACAAAATAGAATTGCAAATAATAATAACTCACGCATAAATCCTTCCATATCAAGTCTTTTTTCCCCTGAGGAACTTTATGCCAGTTATCATACTTAACACCACAATGGCTCCGAGTGGTACACCCAAGATAGTTTACAAAATTATTGCGGTTCACTCCAATTGCATTTCCTCCATTATCAAACTCCACAACCAATTTGGATCCACTGCCACTAAGCGCTATTAACTTCTTCAACAGAGTGATGCCCCTTTTCTTGTTAAGTGTTTGGTGCTGCGCATCAAGTTGCTCCAGTGCTTCAGTGGGTACATGTGCATCATCAACCTAAAATTTGACAAAAATAAACACACTGAATTAGCCCAATATAGAAATATAAGATATATGACATAACTAGAAGATAATGAATTTTATAGAAATACAGGATATGTTTTTAGAACTTACATTGGTATCCTCGCCATGCTCGTCATGGACAGCATGCTCATCATGGACTTCATGCTCATCATGGACATCATGCTCATCATGGTCAGCCATCTGAAAATGTCATTAAAAAGGCAAACATTTAGCATTTGTATTAACTAGAAAAAGGCAAACATTTAGCATTTGTATAAACATACATGTCTCTAAAATTAGAAAACAAGTATATATTAGGAAAGAAGTATATATTAGGAAAAGATTAGGGTATACACTTACATCCTAAGTGTATAATGTGATGTCATTCTTATATATAATAAATGTGTACCACCTATCCCATCCTTGAACACCTAATCTCACTAGTAAGTGTATAATGTGTATTGGGTTTTCCAGAAAATTTCGGCAGCATTTCCCCGCTGTTCTCTAAGTACATATGTACTTAGAGAACAAATGGGGAAATGCTACCGAATTTTTCTCGAAAACCCAATACACATTATACACTTACATCCTAAGTGAGATTAGGTGTTCAAGAACAGTCCCAAACCGGGGACTATCCAAGATTTACTCCTAATGAGTCAATCTTGGATGGGTTTCTAGGCCAACAAACACATTTGATGTCATTCTTATATATAATAAATGTGTACCACCTATCCCATCCTTGAACACCTAATCTCACTAGTAAGTGTATAATGTGTATTAGGTTTTCAAGAAAATTTCGGCAGCATTTCCCCGCTGTTCTCTAAGTACATATGTACTTAGAGAACAAACGGGGAAATGCTACTGAAATTTTCTCGAAAACCCAATACACATTATACACTTACATCCTAAGTGATATTAGGTGTTCAAGAACAGTCCCAAACCGGGGACTATCCAAGATTTACTCCTAATGAGTCAATCTTGGATGGGTTTCTAGGCCAACAAACACAATAATAGATATGTACATGTTAGGGTTTCATCACGATTAATGTTAGGGTTTCATCACAATTGATGTTAGGGTTTAATCAAATCAAATTAGGATGCTACAATTGACAAGTTTAAATCTTATTTCAACATGCATCAAAATTTACTGAATTAGGCCAAACATTACGATTAGAAGCACAAATATATGCAAGCAACAAACCATTATATGGAACGAATCCTACATTATACACATACTTTTCCTGAGTAAGATAATGTGCACTTCATGGAATTATTAATATCTGAATATATATAAGTTGTTTCTACCTACTTTGATGGGATTTTATAACATTCGAGTCTTCCATTTAAGGCATTAGATGCATATATTGCAGTCCATTGTGTTGAGATAAGAATCCCATGTGATACACACGATTGAAAATCTTTCACCAACTCTGGGGTCCAACATGTGGATTATATGGGACATACACATCAAGGTGGTCATAAGGGAGGATATTTCCTTATTTATGAGTAAGCAATATAAGATTAAGATCCATATAAAAATTAGGGCAGAAGGAAGAAATAAATCTTCTTTAGGATACAATAGACCCTTATGGGTGTATTTAGGGTCATAGGTACCATCATAGAACAAAAGGGGTACACTCTAGGATTTAAGATCACACTACATCATGTATTTTATACAAAATTACATGTATGTGTATATAAAAAATATATTTATAAGGAACTTCTATACATATTTAATCAGCAAATCAGTAATTAACTAAGTATTCATCAATACTTACTATTAATCAGTATCTCTAATCATTAAAATCGGCAAGCAGATCAGTAATTGTAAATAACAAACTACGAATTGTTGAATTAAAGTAATTACTAAAGTAATACTAACCAGTAGTACCAATCATTAATCACTGAAAGCAGCAAGGAAATCAGTAAAACTAATCATGCATTACTAGTATAATAGAGCAATAGGATATTTACTTCGATGCATTACAGCAGTACCCAATTATTTCAGCTTACATACCTTTCCTTAGCGGCGGCGGACAAGTAGGCGAGCTCCCAGCAGTGGTGGCGGTGACCGGCAAGCTCCAGGCAGCAGGGCAGGCAGGTGCAGCGGTGGCCGGTGAGCTCCAGGCGGCAGCGGCGTCGGTGGGCGGCGGCGAGTAAGGACGAAGGAGCGGGCGGTGCCGGGCGTGAGAAGGGAGGAAGGAGCGGGCGGCGCCGGGCGTGAGCAGGGAGGAAGGAGCTAGGGCGGCGGGCGATGCTGGACGAAGCAGGAAGAAGCTAGGGCGGCGACGCACAATAGCAACACCGGCAGCATCGGTGAGGCGAGGAGCACAGGCAGCGTCGGTGACGGTGAGAACCAGCTGGCGATCGAGCAGCAGCGGCACGGCGGGCGATGAAGACAATGAAACAGGTGTGGGAGAAGAGTCGGGCGATCGCGGGATATTAAGTTCCCAAATAGCGTCGGTTGTTTCCAACGACCGACGCCTAAAGATCTTTCGCGTCGGTTGTTTGAAACAACCGACGTCCAATTGGACGATATTTTCACGAAATTATTTGGCGGGAACCACTTTCAGCGTCAGTTATAAAAGGATAACCGACGCTGAAAGTGACACTTTTTGCGCAAATTTCCATCGCACATAGGCGTCGGTTTCTATCTACATAACCGACGCTGAAAGTGACACTATTTGTTTTGCTCGAAAATTGGATTTCACGGGCGACTTTAAGCGTCGGTTTGTTATTAACAACCGACGTTGTATTCAAAGAGGTACCCGTGTCTGGCTGGTCTTCGAATATAGATGTCAGTTTTCCTAAATAACCGACGTCTAATATTTTAGGCGTCGGTTTTCCTAAAGAACCGACGCCCAGAAAAGAGACACTGAATGTTGTTTCTGTAGTAGTGATCGTCGTAGTGGTCTCCGAATAAGGGAAGAAGTTATGTTTCTTCGCCGTCTAAGGCACATAGTACAGCTTCAGTGGCAGTGACAGGGCCATATAGGCCACAGTTTGAAGATAGGGCATGCTATCTTTGTGGTCAGACTGGGCATCTCAAGTTACATTGCCCGAATAGAGATGTTGAAGTGACGCATCAGTCAAGACAGAATCAACAAGGATCAGATAGACAGTAGCCCAGTAGTAGCAGAGGGTAAGGACGCGGTCAAGCGTCTCAAGCAGGATCGTCTACTCAAGGAAGCAGAGGACGTGGATAGCAAGCAATGGCTCGATTCTACGCTATGAGTCAGCCGCAGGCGATAGTCAACCCACGAGTAGTGATAGGTCAGATGGAGTTATTTCATTCGTATATGCCTTCTTCTTGCTTTATATCTGTTCTGGTTGACCCAGGTGCTACACACTCTTTTATCGCCTATAGTATGCTTGAAAATTTTCGTCTACCTGTTAGTCGTAAGAAGGATAACTTATTGTTAGAAACCCCTCTTGATGGTTCCTCGTTGCTTCGAGAAGAGTGTCCATCTTGTGTCTTGTCTTTTTCAGGACACAGCATTCAAGTGGATCTCCAACCACTCGATATGCATGGTTTCGATGTTATCTTTGGGATGGATACCTTAGAAAAGTATAAGGTTGTGCTGGACTGTGGTTCCAAGCAGGCTGTGTTTGATGATGCGGGAGAGAAGTGGATCTTCCAAGGAGATAGGAAGATTCTTCTGACATGTTTGGTATCAGCCATGGTGGCATAGAAGTTGTTACGACAAGGGTGTAAGGCATTCTTATCTCACGTTGTGGATACTGTTGTGGCTACCAAGGCGAAGGGTCCTAGTCTCGAGGAGGTGTCAGTTGTCTGAGAGTTTGTCGATGTGTTTCCTGATGAGTTTCCTGGTGTTCCTCTACCCCGAGAGATTGATTTTGAGATCAATCTGGTTCCAAGAACGCATCCAGTTGCACAGACACCGTATAGGATGGCTCCATTGGAGATGGCAGAGCTGAAGAAGTAGTTGTAAGAGTTGTTGGAGAAAGGTTTCATCCGATTGAGTACGTCACCTTGGGGTGCTCTAGTGTTGTTCATCAAGAAGAAAGATGGGTTGATGCAGTTTTGTATAGACTACCAACAGTTAAACAAGGTCACGATTAAGAATAAGTACCCATTGCTGAGGATAGATGATCTATTCGATCAGTTGTGTGGTGCTACAGTGTTCTCAAAGATCGATCTACGGTCCGGTTATCATCAGTTGAGGATTAAGGCAGATGACATACCAAAGTCAGCTTTCAGGATGAGGTATGGTCACTTCGAGTTTGTGGTTATGCCATTCGGGCTAACCAATGCACCTGCTGCTTTCATGGATTTGATTAACAGAGTGTTACGTCCGTTCTTAGATCAGTTTGTTGTAGTCTTTATAGATGACATCTTGATCTATAGTCAGGACAGGAAAGAGCATGAGCAACATCTTCATCTAGCGTTGACTCTTCTTCGCCAACATCAGTTGTATGCCAAGTTTAGTAAATGTGAGTTTTGGTTGGAAGAAGTAACTTTCTTGGGTCATGTGATATCTACTGAAGGAGTCAAAGTAGATCCAAAGAAGGTGGAGTCCGTTGCAGATTGGGAGCAACCAAAGACGTCGACAGAAGTTCGTAGTTTCCTTGGTTTAGCAGGATACTACCGGAGGTTTATCAAGGACTTCAGTGCGATTGCGTTGCCGATGACAAAGTTGACCCAAAAGGATGTACCTTTTGTTTGGGATGATCGATGTCAGCAAGCTTTCCAGAGTTTGAAGGAGAAGCTGACCAGTGCTCCAGTGTTAATCCTGCCAGAGTCTGGAAAGGGCTATGTTGTTTTCTGTGATGCTTCCAAGAAAGGTTTAGGTTGTGTGCTAATGCAGGAAGATCATGTGGTTTCCTTTGCTTCGCGATAGCTTAAGAAACATGAGGAGAACTATCCTACTCATGACTTGGAGTTGGCAGCAATGGTTCATTCGTTAAAGATTTGGAGACACTATCTGTATGGGGAAGTATGTCAGATCTTTACTGATCATAAGAATCTGAAGTACATCTTTTCACAGCATGAGTTGAACATGCGACAAAGTCGATGGATGGAGTTGATCAACGATTACAACTGCACTATCGAGTATCATCCTGGTAAGGCGAATGTGGTAGCTGATGTGCTCAGCCGAAAGTCTTCTTCTTTTTCTTCAAAGAAGGCACAGTTGAGTTCCTTGGTATGCTATATATGGGACATGTTTGTTTCCTTGCGATAGATGAATGTACAGATGGAAGTTTCCTCGTTGGCTGGACTTTTAGCACAGATGCAAGTCAAGTCTACACTCAGACAGCAAATCAAAGATGCACAGCAAACAGATGATGCGGTACAGTTGATCAGATCAGAGTTCGGCAGTGAAAAGTGTGATGGGTTCAATGAGTCTGAGGATGGGCTAGTTTTCTATCATGACAGGATGGTGGTTCTTGATACTGATGCTCTGAGGAAGTTAGTTCTTGAGGAAGCACACACGTCGATGTATGCTATGCATCTAGGTGTCACCAAGATGTATCACAGTCTGAAAGACTTGTATTGGTGGCCTGGCATGAAGAAAGATGTAGCTAAGTTCATGGCAAGATGTGCGGTTTGTCAGCAAGTCAAGGCTGAACATCAGAAGCCGGCAGGTACGTTGCAACCCTTGCCGATACCGTAGTGGAAATGGGATCATATAACCATGGATTTCATAGTTGGTCTACCCAGGACAACTAGGAATCATGATTCCATTTGGGTGATAGTGGACAGATTGACGAAGTCTGCCCATTTCCTACCAGTAAAGATGACGTATACAACCGAAAAGCTCACTCGAGTATATGTGGATGAGATAGTACGTTTGCATGGTGTGCCAGCAACGATAGTTTCTGACAGAGGTCCTCAGTTCACGAGTCATTTCTGGGAACAGTTGCACAAAGCGTTGGAAACACAGTTGAGGTTCAGTACCGCCTTTCACCGGCAGACAGATGGAGAGTCTGAGAGGACTATTCAAACTTTGGAGGATCTCCTTCGAGCTTGTGTTTTGTAGTTTCTAGGCAGTTGGGACGTGCATCTCAGTTTGATAGAGTTTGCCTACAACAACAGTTATCAGTGGAGCATTGACATGGCTCCTTATGAGGCTTTGTATGGAAGGAAGTGTAGATCCCCTTTGTGTTGGTATGAGTCTGGTGAATATCAGTTGTTAGGTCCTGAGTTAGTACAACAGACAACAGAAAAGATCAAGGTGATACAACAACAGTTGAAAGTGGCACAGGACAGGCATAAGTCTTACGCAGACAATCGTCGACGGCCTTTGGAGTTCCAGGTAAGAGACTAAGTGTATCTTAAAGTCTCTCCGTGGAAAGGTTTGCTAAGGTTTGGTCGGAAGGGTAAGTTAGCACCCAGGTATATGGGGCCTTACCCAGTTATAGCACGTGTTGGCAAGGTAGCTTATGAATTGGAGTTACCTCCAGAGTTGCACAGGTTACATCCAGTGTTCCATGTCAGTATGCTGAAGAAAAGCCATCCAGATTCGGGAACAGTGATACAACCAGTTGAAGTTGAGATTGATGAAGATGTGACCTACGAGGAAGGTCCTGTGGCGATCCTTGACATAAGGGTTAAGAAGTTGAAGAGGAAGGACCTGGTTCTTGTGATGGTTCTTTGGCATCATCGTGGCATTGAGGAAGCCATGTGGGAGCTTGAGGAAGAGATGAGGAGGAAGTATCCCTCACTTTTCTCTTCGGATTTAGGGGATGAAATCCTGAAGGGGGTTAGCTTGTAAGGACCCTGACCTTTGTTTAGGGTTTACCCTATTTCCTTTGCTTAACATTGATGCTTTGGTTCTTGCTAATCACCTTTAGTGGTGATTAGGGTTTGGTCGTGCTTTGTTGAGCATTGGAGGTACTACTTGCAAATGACCTAAGTCTAGGGTTTGTGGGCAAGTTTGCCACCTTGTGAGGTGTTTCTCTCTCTCTTTGCTTCCTCTAGTGTAGAGAGGAAGTCTTAGGCTCGTTGCCTAGAGTTCCTTTGAGCTTGGTTGAGCCTTGGTGGGCTTTGTCGAGCTTGCTTTTGCTTGTTTGGGCCCTTGTGTCATCCAGGAGTGTTTGTGTCGCCCAGGGCAGTGTGTCACCTAGTGTGGGAGTGTGTCAGCCTAGAGGAGTAGTGGTGTGTCGCCCATGAAGCTTTGACCATCTTTGACCTCGTTTGTGTCACCACTAGTGGACACTTGGTGCTTGATGCTTGCATGTAGCAATGACCTTGGACATGTGTTTAGGGCTTGCTAGAGTGGTGGCTCGTGCACTAGGACAAGTGTCCCTAGGTGGGCGACACCTTGCTTGGCCCTACCTTGTTTTCTCCTCCCTCCCCTTCTATATAGGCATTTTCTTTCCCTTGCTAAGAGTTCCTTTGGTTCCTTAGTTTCTTCTCCACCTTGGTGTGCACGACACACCCTTCTCCTTTGCAAGTTGGTGGCTGATACCCCTTGGAGGAGCAAGCTTGGTGGCTGATATATTTGGAGTCTCCTTCTTCCTTGCTTGGTGGCGCATGGAGCTAGGACCTTCAAGCTTGTTTAAGGTGGGTTACATAACTCCTAACCCTAACTACTCTATCTCCTTCTATGATCTTGTTTACATGTTGTTAGATTAGCATCTTGCTTAAGTATCCATGTTGGCCGATCCTTGTGGTTTAGGGTTTCTTGGTGAGCAATACTCCTTTCTCTCCTTGGTCTAGAGGAGTGAGTTTGAGCTTCTAGTAGCATGGGTAACACCCCTCTCTCGTTTAAGTTGAGAGGTGAGCTTGTGTTCTAGTTTCTTAAGCAACACCCTCCTCTCACCATGGACTAGAAGGGTGAGCTTGGTGATAGTGGTGGCTCTTTCTAGGGTTTTTCCTTGTGGCCCGTTTGGTGATAGATGATGTGCAAGACCCCTCTTTCCTAGTCGATTGAGGTGAGCCATTTTCTTGACCCGTTAGGGTTTTGGGTGCCCGTGTGCTTGAGGTAGATGATGATCTTGTGAGTTGCACCTTGGTCGTTATGTGCTTGGGGAGGTGCTGCCTGAAAGCCCTCTTGACCTAGACCTTTGGGCGATATGTGATGCTAGTGGTGGACGATACCCTTGTCTCTGTGGCAGGCGTCACACCACTCTGCCCTATGACGGCCATTAGGCCCTGGTTTAGTTGGCTGGACGATAGGTCCCTTAGTGGTAGTTTGAGTTATACACCTGATCTAGGTGTTGCTGGTTGTCGTTGTACTCTTGAGATCGGTCTTGCTAGTAGCCCTGTAACGGGCATCAAGATAGCCCTTGTGTGTCGGTCGATAGCCCTGCCTTGTGACGGGTGTTGCACGTTACAGAGAGGCCCGACACATTCGTTGCCCGATAGGCATTGGGTGCACGACAGACCCTGAACGCAACGTTGCCAGCCCGACACACCGTTATGAGCTTGGACGATAGGTCCTAGTGTGACGGCCGTTATGTGAGGAGCGTCATGGTTGGGCAATAAGTGAGGGGATGCTGCCCGATACAGCTTATAGTGAGGGTTATGGTGCTTCTAGTGAGGGTTTTGCATATCATGGAAAGTCGATGTGTTGGATATATTCTTGATTAAAACGATGGTGACACTATTGCATGCTTAAAGGTATTCCTTATGGTAAAGCTTGTTCATTTAACTTAACTTGGCTATATTCATGAATGTGATCATCTTGTTTATCTGTAATAAGTTGAGATAATGGTAGGCATGTTGAATGCCTTGCTTGATGATGAAACATGACCATAAGCTGATGCATGGTTGATAAAGTAAATAATCATTGATGTCACCTTATACTGATAGCCTGGTCTTTCTATTAAGCCTATGATTATTGTATATACTAACCATGCAGGTGATGCATATCCAATAATAAGGGGCTATGAGGTATATGTACAGGTTGAGTAACTCTGCTGTGATTGTAACTCTTAATGTTGAAATAATTTGTATGATGTACATGACTAAGTACTGGGGATTGCTATCCCATGATGATGATGTAAGCCTTGAGAGGCAGTGGCACTATGTGATGAGGGATTGAGATCCCATGGTATGTGATGATCCTTGAGATGGATCTAGGTGATTGGCAAGAGGCCAAGTGATAACATGTAATTTTGGATCCTTGTGATGAATCAGGATGATGTGATTATAATAAAAGCATAACATTGAGTTTTATGTTGTTTATTCTTGCTATAGTTTGCATGTTATACAACTTGGTTGAATCTTGCAATCCATATAAAAGATACTAATTAATCACAGTGGAATATATCATGTAGTTGCCCTGGCCATAGATCTATCATCGTCAGGAGCTGGTGATGGTGAAACAGGTTCTCCTACGGGTTAACCCGGTGTGCATATTGTTGAATATGTGAGGTTTCTCCTAGCCTAAAATAGTGAGGATTCGAGTGCAGCCACGGTTGCAGACTCGGGATATGATTAGAGCATGGTGAACAGGCCCATGGCTTAGGATATGTGATATGGGAGCATGAATGCGTTCATAGCTCAGAGCACGGTGAACAAGCCCGTGGCTCAAATATACTAGCATCGTGACATGTACCTAGGCGGGATAGAGGAAGGGTAGCCTATGGAGCTGACCCTGTGGCTGAGGCCACTTAAGCATGAGACTGCGGTCCTGCTTGTGTTGTACTTGTACACTGACTCCGAGGAGGGAGGTCGTGGAGTTCGGCTCTTCCATTTGACCTTGTATGGCACTGGCTTTGGGTTTCGCAACTAAAGGTTGGATTTGAGCGGTATGACTCACTTCCTCAGGGCATAATAATACGTAATCCAGTCGAATAGTATTTATTGCTTCAGGTAAAACATGGAACATTGGTTGAGGCCTTGCTTGTGCAGTTAATCATGTTATACATGTAGTTACCTATACGTTCCTCATGTTATGTGATAAGATCTTATGAATCTTATCTTGTCAATCATGTCCCATAAGAGATAAGTGGTGATATGTTTTATGAACCGCCTGGTAAGCATGATGGTACGAATAGCCTGGTTATATCAACTGTTATTATTCTACATTTTACTGGTTATCTACTGTTGTTTCTTTACCCTTCTGGTTTTATAGTTTCGGCAGGGAGTTATGTTTCTCACGGGGACAATGTTCAATTGTCTCACCCCATTGGTTTTCAGGTGTTCGTGCTAGGCGTGGTGGTGGTCGCGGATTTGTGGCCGAGCAGAGAGACGAGCAGTAGAAGGCAAGAGATGGATATGCTGATGTTTTGGTGTTTTGTAGTAGAGTCTAGAGTCATCCCTGTACTCTCAGGTCCTTGGGAGCGATTTGACGTTGTTTCACGATGTATGGCTATTGATCCTTTTTATATCCTACTGTTGGCCGGATGTAGGCCTTTATGTATATATAACAGGTGATGAACTCATGAGATGGTTAGACAGCTATTCCTCTAAGTTGTGGACACGTATCAGGTCTTGTATATGTTTATATAACCTGTTTCTTCACAGGATGAGGACTCAGACATAATAGTTTCTCAGTTTATCAGTTTCCGCAATCGGTTTTAATTAACCCGTGTTTTTGGTAATCTGTGGTTATGGTGTTTTCTGCACGTTTTTGCGTAACACCTTGCTATCTGTGTGATAGTGGGATGTTTTGCCACATGCATGAAGACTGTTTAAGCAATTGCATGCAAACTGAATGCATAGCAAACCGAATGGAATACCAAACCGTTTAATAAAATGGGTTTGCAATGAAACTGTTTGAAATAGATATTTACCAAGATCGTTTGAAGAAGATATTTAGTAAACCGTTTGGGCTGGAATCACACCAAAAAATGTGGGGGCCAGTCCCGAGCCTATAAATAGGACCAGCAGGGTCCTTATTTGAGTATCGGTTCTGGGACACCGACATGCTTCCTGTACACAGGTCTGATCTAGTTCTGTCCACACTGCCACTTCACCTGCCGTTCTAGCTGCAACTCAAAGATAGTGATTAGAGAAGAAAGGAGGAGTGAGAAAGTCTGCCCGGTCTCTCTTGGCATCCCTCGTTCTTCAGGATCTGCTCCGACACGACGTAGAAGACCGCATCATCTTGATCGATCTGCGACTACCTTCTGCATCATGCTCATGCAGGATTCCTCTCTCTTTCTTATCCTTCTTGTTTCTCGCATCATGAGTGAGTAGTTCCTTTTTGCTGGGGTGCGGGGACTAACCCCGCTGCCCATGCAAGCATGTTCTCTTGTTAAAATGTTCATGGCAATCTATATAACTTTTTATTTTGTTGTTAATCGTTAAAGTTTGTAGTTGGTTACTTGCTTTCTTTCATCTTGTTCTTCCCTATGTTGTGAGAACTTCTATATGAAGGGTAGAATGGTGATTTACAAAGTTGACTCATTGATGAGAACTTCCAATAGGATTCCTTGAGGTTGTAAGTGTGTGATTCGTAAGGGGAAGAGACATCTAACCTTCGGCGACGCTTCTGTGGCCTAAACATCCCTCTGAGAGGGCCACAGCCTTAGTTGGATTTTGTATCGTCTTTGTTTATCGTCAATGTTTGCTTGTAGATTAATCACCTGTTTACTTACCATTTAGCGCGGTTGACTCCCGAACTAGAAATAGAAAGGGGTTCCTTGAGGTCGTAAGTGTATGATCTGTGAGGGGACGAGACATCTAACCTTTCGTGATGCTTTTGTGGTCTAAACATCCCTCAGGGAGGACCACAGCCTTAGTTGGATGTTGTATCTTCAGAGCCATAAGTATATGATCTGGATGGTGATGAGACATCTGATATCTAAGGTGATGCTTACGCAAGCCTAACGCCCGTATGGGGGGTTTTGCAGCAGCTCCATTTGGATGGTTATATCTTGCCTGGATGTTTGATGTTTGTACGTGTTTGCATGTGTAGTGGTGGTGAAACCCAGTACCATCCCAGAGATTCCATATCATTTAATCTAGACCCAACTTTAATTCTTCTCCTTTACTTTCCTGCATTTAGTTTAATTAACCACAAACCAACCAATCATTCTAAATATTAGTCTTACTTGAGGTAGATTCGACTAACAAAGATTCTTAAAAACATTGTCCTTTGGGATTCGATCCTTAACTATACTGTGATAAGACCCGTCCTCTTGTGGGTGGTATTATTGCATGAGGTTTTGGTAAAAGCTCGAGGATTTTAACCCTGAGTGAATTTGTTAGTGCGATAATTCACACATCAAAGGTTGGTGGTAAAAGGTTACACCAATGCAAGCTTCCAAACTGACAAAGATGACTATAGATTGTGATTCGGATTTGTGCTTTGCCTCAATAATGGAGTTATGATATGGAAGAGCTCCAAGAAAAAAAATTGATTCTACAACATAGGCCAAATATATTGCTACCTCGAATGCAGTAAAGTAAGTTATTTGGATCAAGAAGTTCATCACTAAACTTGGGGTGGTTCTAAGCATCAGCGATGTTGTAGAGCTATATTGTGACAACAATGGAGCTATTGCACAAGATAAGGAATCTAGATTGCATCAGTGTTCCAAGAACATACTACAATGGTTCCATCTCATACGAGAGATCGTACAGTGAGGAGATGTGAATATTTGCACAGTACGAACTGAAAGCAACAATGATGACCCCTTGACAAAAGCACTATCACAGTAGAAGCATGAGGGTCATGTTATATCAGTTAGAATAAAGTTCATGGGTGATTGTCTCTAAGTGCAAGTGGGAGTCTGTTGATATGTATGCCCAAAGAGCCAATCATGGGATGATTGCAATGACATATATTGTAAACAATCTATTTAATAATAAAGGCAATCTTCTTCTATATGT
The DNA here is from genome assembly GCA_963693085.1 of Alisma plantago-aquatica. NCBI lineage: Eukaryota > Viridiplantae > Streptophyta > Magnoliopsida > Alismatales > Alismataceae > Alisma > Alisma plantago-aquatica. Next base: position 920,614,238 of record OY856414.1, read on the forward strand.
GTGTTCAAATATGGTATAATGGTATAACATGATAGATGTCTAAAGAATGATGTTACTTAACAGACGTATGTCTTCAGGTTGAATACTTGAACAATGAGATCATATGTATGATAAGAGTACATACATTCTTGTTATGTCCCTAGTCAGTTATTACTGTGGAAGCTTATATACAACAATAATACGTAAAACTAGAATGTGTGTTGGTTGATGACATAATATCATTAGCCATGATATATTATATCAAACCAAACACATAGATACTTGTTATAGAATAGTGTATCGGATAGACCCACCATGAGAGTGATGCATGGAACCATTGAGTGGTAGTCAGAATCAGCTCTCATAGTGATAGTAGTTATTGTAGTTCTTATACCTAAAGTCACTACACTCATCACATGTCATTTGTTATACTTTGACATCATCCAACATGACCTTGAATAAGGGTTGCCATGAAGGTGATGCTCATGTACATTGTGACACATGGGGATTGACTATGAGTGATGTAGATGGGATTTGTCCCTCCTACTAGAGTTTATATTTGTGCCACTTGATAAGAAAGACTGAGAAATGTATGGTTGTACTCATGTGAATCAATATATGATATTTGACAGTATACCCTAGTTCAGGAATATGGATTGAATGATGAAGAGGATGAAGATTTCATGTATCAAGTTGAATCTAGATATCGGATACAAAAGAACTATACGATCATGGTAACACTAATCATAGATTGTAGTTTGAATTTGTTCTCTAATTTTCCAATTACTTGGGTAGCATTGATGTCTTTCTAGATACCGCTCATTACTTATGATGTCATAAGTTAGTTATGGACATTCACCGCCAACATAATTTAGGACCTATAGGGTCACACACATATAATGCACCCTGTGATAGGATTTTATTTATGAATGATGTTTGACTTTATTTCTAAAGTGTTTAGGTAATCAATTAAACAATAATTGGCTGACTGGAATTCGAAACTATTGGTTCACTTAGTGAATCGACCAGTTCAATGACATGAATAGATCAGTTCAAGTTATGACCAATTGGTTCATGTTATGAATCGACCGATTGGTTGATAAATGGGATTGGGTCAAAGATTGATGTTGACGTAATGTTGTTCATTAATCAAATATGAAAAGTCAATGTATTTAAAAAATGAAAACTAGTGAACCAACCAGTTTAGGGGATGAACCAACTAGTTCAGGGGTTGAACCGACCGATTCACCATTCGTGGATTCTAGAAAATTCATAAAATTCTATCTCTTCAACTCCCAAATGAATTGAAAACCTTGACCCTGGCCACTAGCGATGGAAAATATCCCCAATAACCCAATAATTCAACTAACACAACGCAACTCAACCCATAAATAGTGGGAATGATGGGTCCTACCCATGTAATGGAGCTTTAACGGGGACCTTGTATTTGGGATAAGATTTAGTTTATCCCCCATCAGGACCTGCTACTCCCCATTAGGCCACTCCCTCTCATATTGACTCCATCCCTTTGCCCCTCTTGAGTCTCAATCCTTGGTGGTCGACTCATTGCCCAACTCCCCCCTCATGATCTTTTGTGATAGCTCAATCTCCTTTTGTACCATCACTGAGGCTTCCACATAAAGACTGTCACATGAAGTAGGAGTTGTCTAGAGGCCTTAGATCGAATTGCAAATGAGATGCCTCGAAGAAGTCAACTTGACCAGACAGAACAAAAACATCATCGGCCATTTCTTCACCTTGTTGTTGAGATACTCCTCTGAGTCTGGGCTCTTCTCCTCATCCTCATCCTCGTCCTCATCCTTGTCCCGACGCCCAAGTCAGAGCCTCATAGGTTTGTTTGGTGAATTCATCTATTTGGTGATGTAACCCTCTATTGTTTACCAACACCCCAACTCCTATCGTTTCAACCTTATGTCTTTGTTGTCTCAGTGTGAACAATAACAACTCATTGTGTTTTCATTCCCATGGAATAATTTTGTTCCAGATCTAGGTTCAGCACCCCTTTCTCTCCGTCCCTCTATAGCTCGTACGGTTGGTTGGTAGTTTCAAGTTTTTCTCTTCCCTCATGACCTCCACCTTCACTCTAGGCCTAAGCTATGTGACTAATCACTATCGTGGATTGTCATTTTTAGTTAAGTGAATGATCAACCCTCCTTCAGCCGCCACCCCTCTTCTACTTGTACCAATATTTTTGCTTTTGGTTTCATCAAAACTCCCCTTTCATATCAACATTTATGATGTTTCTGATGCTGAACGCCAGACAAGATGTTTTGATTAGGTGATTGGTTCCTATATCATATTAATGGATACCCTATAAAACATGTTGAGTTTGTTGTTGTGGCATTAATCCCTCTAGCTTAGATCCCCCTTCCTCTCTGTATAATTGTCTTTGTTGTTGTCGCAATCACACTCCTTTTCCATGGAAAAGAACCCCTTTTGTTAATCGCTTCTCTAGGATGAGAGTGGTGGTCATAGCCTACTATGTGCTACTTGTACGGGACGATGTCAAGGAGGATGACCGATGGTGACAAGCCTCCAGATTCCAGCAAGACCAGGAAGTAGCTTCATGCATGATGACCATTGAGTACTACATGCTATTGAAGGGAACCTACCGTCACTAACCCTATCTGGTACAAGAAATATGGCATTGATAAAGACAGAAGAGTCATGATCTTACCTCCATGCAAGATGCTTGGTTTTTTTTCTGTGTAAAACAATATGCAGTTATATCATTTCTGCCAAATAACAAATTTATTGCTTGCTATGTCATGTGAAAACATGTACTAGAATATAATGCTAAAAGATTTCTATATAATTGTTTCAAGTTGGAAAATAAATATATTGACTTTTCAAGTTGAAAATATCAATTTTTATATATTATATATGTAGGAACTATTTTGCAAATTGTATGAGAAAAAATAATATTGGAGGGTCTCTTTATAATTATTCACATTGAGTGTGTAAGGGTTGGTCATTATGGGTTACAATGGGTCCCCATTACCTATTGGGTGGGTATGGGTATTACCTATATATATTTTCTTCAAGTGGGGTGGGTATGTGTTGGGTCTAAATTCAAGTTGGTATAGTTGGTATGGGTATGGGTTGTCTATAACCACCCATTTTCCATATGTACTGGACATCCTATATAAAGGAGAATAGTCTAGGCTTTTAGAGACACAACAACAAGTTTTGACAATTGTTATCCTCTCCAGTTGTGGTAACCAAGAGAGAATGAGAAAGTCTTACCCCAAAAGGGAGAGACATCAAGGGAAATAAGGGAGAGCAAGTAAGCTCTAGCATGTTGATGTTCAAAGAGACGACTCACTTCCTTTGGCCTTAGAGTGCAACGAGGAGTTCGTAGTGGTCTGTGTGGGCTACGATAGAGGCAAGGAGGTTATTGTCACCTACTAGGAGGACAACAACTACCATTGTTTGTGGTGGTATGGGCCCGATAGTTATTTGTGTGCAACTTGCGAAAGAAGCATGCCACTACAAGAATTATCATTGGACTTGCTCCAGGACTAGGTATATGTCTTTCTAACCCTCCTTCCCAATCTACAATTATTGATAGATCCATTGGTCAAGGGGAATATGGTGAGTATTTTTTTTATTTCCACTGGCATATCTAACATTATGTTTCCCTACATAGCCCCCCTCTCTTATATATAGGATAAAGGGGAAAGCATAGACTCAAGATGAACCCTAATGGACCAAGACACAATAGGCCCATGTTACAAATAGACTAAACAATTTAACTAAGTATACTCTGTAACGCCAACCTCATTGGACGCATCCCTTCATAAAAAATATAAATGAATATATATGAATTATTTTGGGCCATAACATAGGTATGCTAACATATCACCCTTATTTTTAATTGTAATTATTGTGGAAGTAGTAGAATGTATTACTAAACTACTAAACCTAGGATGCTATATTTTTTTAGTATTGATATATATTACACCTCTTCCACCCAAACTTACACTCAAACCTCAATCAACACAAACACATAATATGAAGTGACTTTCTAATACTATGCATAGAAAGTTTCAGAAGTGAGAAGGTTTTCAGACGAGAGAGAGGATGAAATGTATTCAAGTACTTGTTATTAGTGATAAAAATCATCAAAAATACTACGAACCTTTAATCAAAATTGAACCAATATAAGATTTAAACAATGATGGATATATATACATTTTTAATGAATATTTTTCCATATTTCTTCATTTCCTAAAGACAAGCAGTGGCTTCCAATTATTGAATCCTCACATTGAAGATTGTGGAAATCTATGTGGTTGAACGAGCTAGAATGATGTTGGATCTAGATCTTGATCTAGATGTTGATATATCATCTATGTATGTCTAGAGGAAAACACTTACTAAAAAGATTCATATCTTATTAATCTAAATTATAGCAATTCAACTCATTCATTGTATGGCTAGATGAGTGATTACAATCAAGACATAATGCATTCATGACATTTGTACAAAGATGTCAATGAGGATCACCATCTAGAAGATTGGTCTATTGAGATCAAGGGGATAATCAATATAATGATATGAAGTAGGTAGAAGAACACAAATCCAAAAGAGGGGAATGTTGTCATATGTAATTATTGAGGTCTTACACCAGGTTTGTAATCAATTTGAGGTGAGCAGTAAGGGATTTAACATATTAAATATGATATATAAATTAGTTATGTGGGTGTTATAAGGTATATGGATGATTATAGCTTTTCATAGTGCGTCATATCTTGGCTCTTTTAGCTTTTCATAGTGCATCATAACTTGACTCTTTTCTTTCTGAAAAGAATTTCATTGAGAGGAGAAATCCAATCTTAGCATATAATCGCAAAAGAAAATATAGAATTGTTATTGTAAATCTTCCTCTAAATGTTACAGTTGGATATGTGACCTACTAACCTCCGGCTAATAAATCGACTGGACTCACCAGGTGAACTAACCAATAAGTGCATCATAACTCGTATTGATAATATGTTAAAAAGTAATCAACCCAATCCATGATTGTCTCCAACAACAAAATATGAGGATGAAGATTTTGTGTAAGAATATAATGGAAGATACTCATATTGACAATATATTAAAAAGTAATCAGCCCAATTCATGATTGTCTCCAACAACAACATATGAGGATGAAGATTTTGTGTAAGAATATAATTGCATATTTTGCACATGAATATCTTCTCACTGCGAGGAGTGGATGACATAGCATATAGAAAAGTAATCAACCTAATCTATGTGTGCCACACCCACATAGATAGACAATGTGTACGTATGAGAGCTCCAACTTCTCTCTAAGAGAGCTTCAAATTCTATCTAGAAACTCCACCCTAACAACAGCAATGGCTACTCTCTAATACTATGGCAACACTCCTACATCCTATTCTACAAACAACTTTGGGCACGAACATAGTAGGCATAACACCTAGAACTGAAGCAACCCCTACCATTACAGTCAAAAATCAAAGGTGGGATTCTCAATGTACAACATATGATAGAATGGCTATAAACAAACATTATAGAGAGATACTAGTACATCATCCACAGAGAGATTCACTGACACAAAATTGAAACACCGGTTTGTTGTAGAATTTACACATGTATTCAATACGACATTCAACTACCTAGCATTTACTTCACAACCACCCACAACATCTACCATCTATACATTCCCATGAAACACCAACTGCAACTGACTCATCTAGAATCGGCAACACCACCAGACGAGATACATCCTGAACTCTACACACTACTCATACATCCCCCATCGCATACCACCAACCTCTCCAGAGATGGTCTACTTGGTCCTGGATGTATTCCCGGACAATAGAATGATCAGGAGAATTTTCCTTCCCAGGTCATGAAGATACCTCAATGTGGACATCAACGACAGAATCATCCAATTCTATATGGGATCCACAGTCTTCCCCATTAACTTCTACCTCACATGCAGGGGCCTCCTCTAGTTTACCCGAGGATGGAGATAAATGCCCTTCACCCTCAATCTATGTATCAGTTGCCATCTTATTCTTCGCCCACGGGGAGACATGCGCATCATCTTGTAGCCTACGGACATCAACAATCACATCCCTAGGAACATCTAATGCATACATCGCATTGAGCAATACCAACAATCTTCCTCTGATGAATTTATTGACAACACAGATATAGGTAATAACATGTTGGGGGCAATGAATAGGAATCTTGGACCACAAGATGACCAGGAAGCCTAGGAGAAAGAACTTGCAAACATAGCCACTTCTCCAATCACGGCACGATGTGAACCTCTAGGGTTTGAAGATCCATTACCTAAACATTTTAAGTATACTCTAAACTCCAGCAAACATTCTCACTCTAACACATATTGTGATAAGATCTCATCTACCATAGAAAATCTTTACCATGATCACCCTAGCAATCCTATTCCACTAACCATTGACTCTCTTAACCATGACCATGACCATCCATGGACCCTTGTCACCAGGAAAAAATCCCGCCCACACAAACATCATAGATGTGGCAAATGCCTACAAGTTGGTCACCTTTGTTGGCAATGTCAGAACCATATCTGATGCTTCACTTGCTCCCGAGATGACCACATTGCCAGAACCTGCCCACAACCACGTCGAGGATGGAGATCATATCCCTTTCCAACATCTGGCACACCACTTCCATACTCTAACAACCCACTTGTAAGGGTGTCGACCACCATTACATCTACCTCAAATCTTCTACAGACACACAAAGCTGACATACATATCTTTTATAAAAATTCCTTTTCCCCCTTCTCAAAGATCCTGCGCCACCTGACGATAACTCCACTCTGAACCCTACTAAATGACCGCCATGCCTCTTTGCTCTCCTACACATCCACTACCTTTTAATAAGAAGCACTCTTCATCTCAAACGATATCAATCCATCATATCCTTCTTATGACCCCAAACCCAGAGCTCACAAATTCCATGGACTTCCCCACCCTAGAATGCTCCAATGATCTACCCGCTCAAATCATGCACATCCTCAATGCCCTCACAGATCACACCATCTAGGTCGATATTCTTCAATTCCCATCCCCAAATGACATTGAATCCATTAAGATCACAAAATCTATTACACTACTCGTACCTTCATGTACCATTCTTAAACCCAAGATTCTCTCCTCCACCTGACTCATTTACACACTACCTAAAAACTCCATCTTTGAGCATGCTCTGGATCAGATATTCATGTTCGCTTATGGTAATGGCTTTGCCCAAGCATGTATCTCATGATGGACTATTGAAAAAGGTGCATCACCTGCAACCACTGGTGCATCAAGATGGATTTATGTCACTGATCTCCCACCCCATTTATGGAATGAGGTGGTATTATGTGAGATCACACACTCTGTTGGGGCTACACTTCAGTGCATCATCCCTGACACCCTTTATCCATCTGACTATACCAGATCTTTGTGTGTGTTCTCGGTGATGAAGGACACTAGTGTCCCTGGTAACATCAACATCAGGTGTGGCAACATGATCTACAACATCAAGCTACATATGGAACAACCGTCTACATACACTTGCTCCTTCAGAGACCATAAACAATACCCTGCAACATGGTATGAACCTAACCACCTAGAAAATATCTACAAACATCTGGCATCGCTACATACTACCATGTCTCATAACCACCAGACACTATCCCATGCCAATGACACTCTACGACCCATGCAATGCTTCAAGAAATCTCGCTCGCACCACAACTTACCCCATATGCCACCTCTGACCACCTAACTTCAATATGAGCAGGATATAAGGTTTACACAACGAGATGGATCAAGAGAACTTCCCAAAACTAAAGATAGCCATCATTGATGATCATCGAGATACACCAAGCCTGACTCTCATCTAGTCCAATCTAACGAACAAGGACCATGAAGCATTGTAATCCTATGCAGCTCTACTTTGCATACTTGAATCACAAAAAAGGAAAAACTTCTTCACTATCGATGACATAGGTATGACATTTCATCAACCCACTACTTCTTATATTGAATCATCTCTAGATGGTAGTCATACAATTTATCATATAACTTTAAATACTTTTGGCCCCACATATCATTCTGTTACTATGAATAACAACATTAACCTCCTTGCATCATGGGATTGCACTGGGGATTTCATCTCTTTCTGTCACAACATCGGCATTTACTTCCCACTGCCAGCGATGGGGAGAAATTCCTCACTGACCTCATCACTCAAAACTGCTGGACTGACACCCATTCTGACGACTGGCATGCATCTTGAACTATCCTATATACATCTCGATAGCCTACTTGAACACATGTTTGCAAACTACAACATGAACATTTGGACTTGGATCATATGTGGGGCAGTAACGCCCAATAGAAGAAGAACCATTAGAAGCACCATTTACCAACATCGCATCGACCTCATCACCATACAAGAAACTAAAACTACCCTCAATGCTTTCTAACTTAAGCAACTGGGAGGGCGACACATTAACAAATGGATCCAACACCCTCCCACAGGTTACAGTGGTGGCATTCTTATAGGTTGGAATGACCACATATACCATGCCACCCAGTCCACTATTCTTAATTACAACATCACGATTTAATTTCTGCATATCGGTACCAATAAGACATGGAATTACATAGATGTATGTGGTCCCCCCGGACCTTATAAAGCACCTTTCATAGACGAACTAAACTCTATGGCAGCATCACGATTTAATTTCTGCATATCGGTACCAATAAGACATGGCATTACATAGATGTATGTGGTCCCCCCGGACCTTATAAAGCACCTTTCATAGACGAACTAAACTCTATGGAAGCACAACACAAGGATACCCCATGGATCATTTGTGGAGATTTCAACATGGTCACATGCTAAGAGGAAAGATTTCATGCTCAATCACAAGGTTTTACACTGATACCTCATCATGCCACTCTTTTCATTACATACATCACCATACACAACTTCCACGACCTTCATGTTGACTCAAAGTCAATTAGGTCAATGTTGACTCACGTCTAAATTGACTAAACCCGTGTTTTGATGATGACTAACCATTCCACATATTAATGTCTAATGTCTCTACTTGAGTGGTTTTAGATTAGGTATAGACACACTCCAAATGCCCTAACTTGCACATATCAAATTGGAGAAAAGACAAGTCAAAGTCATACAAGTGCATGTTTTTGTAATATGATGTATATCCATTAGAATCATGTTGTAAATCACTTGTAATGATTGTATGACTTGTAATTAAGCTTAGAAAAATATCAGGAGCACTTAGATCAAATATTCGAGCACTTTAGATGCAACTTTGAAAATTGATTATAGGCACTTTGTCGGTCGAGTTTCCCAGCCTGAAAACTCGACCGATCATCCTTGATCAATTTTCTGGAGATTGCATCGGTCGAGTTGTGTTTACACAGAACTCGACCGATGGAGTAACTAAACCAATCGATTTTCATTGGTCGGTCAAGTTTCCTCAGGACAAACTCGACCGATGGTCTGAATATTGGCTTTGTCTTTTACTCTATCGGTCGAGTTACCCTTATAGAAACTCGACCGATTGCACTGTACGGAAAAGTGCAGAAAAGTGCTTCTAGCCGTTGTGGAGTTGCAAAAAGTGAAAATATATCCGTTGTAAGCCACAAAACGGCTAGTTTTTGTTCACAAGTGTTCCCAAAGTCTAAGAGGCATCCCCAGCTATAAATAGGACCCCTTGGGCTTCATTCCAAGGTTGAGCATTCATTGCAAACTCTATGTGAGGCTCCTATTCTATAGTTGAGTGTTTCCTACAGCCTCCTCTCTCTCTCTAAGCTTAATCACTTGCTACATCCATTAGATTGAGTAGGAAATCTGTAAGAGAGCTAGTCCTACATGTACATCTTGTGAGGCTCTCACTTCCACCACCTCCTTATCTCTCATTTCAATCATGAAGATGAAGGTTCCCTCTCTTGTCCAAGAGAGGTGAAGAAGAACAAGGGAAGGTGTCACGGAACCGTTCTTACCCCAATCCCGATCTCACTGCCTAAACAGTGGTAAAGGGATTGAAGCGCCCGTCCCTGAGTGGCCCGATAGGATCTAACACACTGGCATATATAATAAGAAATAAATAACTCAAAAACTGGATAATTAAAGAACAAACTAACCCAATATGGAGATATACCTGATTTATCTTTGTCATCAGAGTGTATGAGTGCGGAAGCGATCTTATTCAGTATTTCCTAAAATTCATAGAAAATCGTAGGAATGTCCAAATGACCTCAAATTTGGACCAAAGCTTCAAAATAATGTGAAGAATATCTAGAAAATATTTGAGAATCAAAAGACAAAGTTTGATTGACCAATTTGATTCTTTGGACAAAGTGATGAATGAATCCAATTTGAAGTGTTATAATGTGTATAAAAACTACATTGGTCACCATATCTTAAATTCGAGTCTTAATAATGATTATGAAGACAATAAAAATAATTCGGGATCATTAGTAGGTATAATGAGGGCAACAGAGTAATTATCTCATTATTTTTATGAATTCCACTTTGTCACATACTTCCCTCTTTAAAAAGGAATTTTGTCCCCAAAATTCAAAAACATCCTCAAAAACAGGATTATTTGACCTAAGTGATTTCCTCAAATATTGGGGTATCCTCAAGTATAAAATCAAAATCATGTCCTCAATTTTCAAGTAATTCAATAATCATAATTGGGATTCCATGTTCTAAATCATAATCAACTTGGTATTAACACCATTTCATCATCAATCAATTGAGTTTCAAGATCAACACATATATTTGTCCAAAGTCAGCATATGAGTCGCAAATAAGGAAATCATCCTATTGTTCACAAGTTTGGACATATCATATTTTAGGTCAAACAAATAGATTACTTGAATCAAATATACAAGGTGAATCTCAATTCCAATATCTCAGGGTCCTAGCTTCTCCATTGGTCTAGGTGGGGTTATGCGTCCATGATTTGAGATTTCACATTTCAACATTTCAAGACAACATCATACTTTCAATATCATCATTTCGAGCTCAAAATCAATGGGAAGGTCCCACCCTAGTCCTAATGAGAGCTAAACCCTAATTGATCAATCGAGAGAGTCGATATAGTTGTCATTTCAAAATTTTTAAAATTTGGGATTTTGAAGTCATTAGTCATATATTTCAAGGTCCAAATAGTGTGATCATAGGATTTGTATCATTATTGAGATTGATAATCATGAGTCACAAGTCCATTAATCAATATCAAGAGTCGAGATTTTAGACACCAAAAGTCATAGATCCAAAATTTTGATCATATGCGTATATATTTTAAAGCTAGGGTTTATATTCCTATTTAGACCTTAGGGAGATCACTCATCTATATTCAATTTCTAGCAACAATATTCAAGAAATATTCGAGCAACATATCAAGATTTCATTATCATTGTATTCAAGGTTGATGAATGATCTACACCTAGGTCTACCTAGGAAGTCAACCACAAGTTACAGTCAATATTGTCATATATCAAGATCATTATTAAATCAATATTCAAGATCGAGTATCAACCATGGGTTTAACCTATTAGGCTTAGGTCAACCAGTCAAAATAGGGTGGAAGGGAATACCTTTCCAAACTCTAAATAATCAATAATAAGAAAAATTAGAGGTAGTCAAAATAGGGATGTGACCTAGGTTAGGGGAGTCATGCGTCAACTACCACCCTAATCTAGCACATTACCACATTAGTTATTATCTGTTGAACTTATTCAAATAGGGAGAGTATCAATGATTAAATCAAAGTCATAAGATTAAAATTCAAGATAATAGGGCAATAATGTCAAGATTTGTAATTCTTTCCTTTCATGTTCAAGGTAGTGATATAATTTGGAAATCGAGGATTTGAATTTGACATTCGAGGAATTAGAGCATAATGGTGCAAAATCTAGTTCCATAATCATCATATCCAAAATTGATATTGAAAAAGTCATCAATGGTCAATTGGAAAATTGCTTTTTGCATCATAGTCTTACATCATGATTTTGTGAGTCTTAGACTTAGTCATTTGATTGCATGGTCAAGATGTGTATAAAATAGGATACGAGTTTGCTTAACTATATTTGAGGTTTAATCAATAATATGGCAACATGGATTTAATCAAATAGGGACCTTATCAACAATAAGGTATAAGGTATAAGTCCTTCTTATTACACCATATCAAGATTATTAATATTGACCTCAAACATAGCAAACATGTAGTCACGTTTTTGCTAAATTGAGTGTTCATGATATCAGGAGTCATACGTGAGTATTTGATTTTCAAGCTTAATTGATCAAAATCAAGTTTTCACATTAAAGTCAAATCATGGTATCACCTTTCAAGATTTAGCAATATTTACTTTTCCCATTCATAAGCTACCCATAATCGAGACATCATGTGCTGAAAGGTCATGAGAAGGACCACATGATGAGATGAGAAGACTACCTAATCTTCATCTACATGGGTGGCTTAGGATTGTCCTTAAAGAAGAGATGAGATGCTAGAAGACTCTCTAAGGTTTCTCAAGAGAACCTTTAGGTCCAATTCTGGATCCATTGAGGCTAGGTAGAGCGGGGGATCTCAACCACCGTGAAGACGGATAGGAGAAATTATGCCACGACCCCGAGCCTAGACACCTCAATTTTCACCATTATGGACTTTAGGGTTTCTTGGGTGTAAGAGACTTGAGAAATTATTTACTTAAAGTATATGGGAGTGTGTGTAAGCTCTAATACCAACTGTCACGGAATCGTTCTTACCCCAATCCTGATCTCACTGCCTAAACAGTGGTAAAGGGATTGAAGCGGCTGTCCCTGAGTGGCCCGATAGGATCTAACACACTAGCATATACAATAAGAAATAAATAACTCAAAAACTGGATAATTAAAGAACAAACTAACCCAATATGGAGATATACCTGATTTATCTTTGTCATCAGAGTGTATGAGTGCGGAAGCGATCTTATTCAGTATTGCCTAAAATCAAGAAAATCAAGACACAATCATGCAATTGCATGGTACGCTATAAAAATCAAGCAAAACGATTTATAACAAAAATAATATACTTGGCAGGACTTATATTCAAAAGAATAACAAGCAATTTGCAAAACCAACATTTATTCGACAAGTTTTTCAAGCAACTCGAATTTTATTACGAGTTCCCATTATGTTGTAATTCGAGAAGCATGCTTATATAATTTGTGTGACTCTATTACCCCAACGCGATGGGGAAGGTCACTGGGCTCCTTCTCACCATAGGAACATAGGAGGCCAATGTACAAGTCCCACCTCCAAATGAGGGGGTTATTGCACTAAATATCAACATTATCAACATTATCAATATCATCATCATAATCAATATACGGGCAGTCATAATGGGCATGCAATTTATGTTTTCATGTTTTTCAAAATATCGTATAGAAAAATAGAAGACTAATCATAGGGAACAGTAGTTCAATCACGTAAATAGCCAAGCATACGGTCAAGAGATACATAAAAGTATCTTCAATACAATCAAGGAGGAGTTATATAAATAGCGTACCTTTCACCGAAGATTTCGAGTACATATCATCTAGTAATAAGTCAACCCTTTGAGTTAGATCCTAAAACACAATGTTTGGATCAAGGGTCAAGATCAAGATGTTTGGAAATCATGTTTCAATATTTGAGATTAGGGTTACACTTTCCTAGGTCAACCTTGGGGTTAGGTCATCCACTTATGATCAATATTTCAATATGTTCAACATTATTTCAAGTATACAATATATTTGAGTGTGAATGAATTACCTAGGTTTTCTAAGATCATATGTTTAACCCTGATTTATGATCATTATCCAAGTCATCATCAAATTTCTAAATCATCATCATCATACTTAGTATAATTGGAATTCAGGATCATATTGATGGTTCAAGAATATACCAAGGTTTTGCAAGATTTAGATCAATATCAAGATTACTCATTATTGTTATAATCAAGATTGAATCAAATAAATAGATCTAGATCACTAATAATTCACTTTCAAGAGTAGATGATTCAAATAGACCAGATCTAGGTTACAAAATATCATCACAGTCCAAATATAGGGTTTTCAAAGATTAAACGTCATTATTGAGCCATATGAAAAATTAAAAGAGAAAGAGTGTATGATCTAGGGATATTAGTGAGCATCATTTAGAATCAGGATTCAAAAGTATTTTTAAACAATCAATTGGATTTTTCTTATCAAAATGGACTACTTATTCGTAATATTTGGAGTTAGGATGTATTAGATATGATTAAAACAAGATCTTGACATTTATATGAATTTTTTAATAGAGGGGAGATATTTACCCTATTTGTGAAAATCCAGGGCTGTTGGATCAAGATAGGGTGGCTCAGATCGCGCCACAAGGCTCTCTGGTCCAGGATCTGGTTCAATCTCTATTTGGCTGGTTTATTGACGGTCTGGCTGAGCACTGGACCGGTTCAATTTGCAATTGAGTCGGCAGCCTGGAGCTCCTGCTCTCCCGTTCCAGTCACATGAACAACACAGCCTCAAGCCCAGAAGCAGGGTGGAGCTATCGCCGACTTGCAGGGGAGCTAGGGGTAGGAGTGACTGATGGAGGAAGTCAAGTTTCCGTCTAGGTCCGTCGTGACCTCACGGAGGTATTGGTGGTGGCAGATTGATGAAGGGGGACGAGGAGGAGGGATGCCCAAAATGCAATGGCGGTGGCGCTGCTTGGAGCAGTAGGTGTTTGGCGAGCAAAAGCAGAGTGTTTCAGGCCAAGATGGCGTGTGAGGATGAGCTATGAGTAGGGTTCACTTGCTGCGGACCTTGGGGGGGTCCTTTTATAGTGGTAGGGGCTAGGTTTAGGGTGTCTTATGGCCATAGCGTCCATGGCGGCGACCGCAAGAGAAGTCTCTTGTTTTCTCTTTAAACCTAAAGATTCAAGGGGGAAAAAGGGATAGCTGAATCTGGATTGGCGGGACGAGCATCCTCGTTCTATTTGATTTTCAAAACGGGGTCCAGACGAGCCAAAAGCACTTGACCTTTCAGTCGCCCCCTTCTCCGCTGATTGCGGGAGGTAGGGGATGACCTCTTGACCACAGGATCAGGGCCGTGATCCGTGGTTGGCTGATCCAAGGGCCGAGGTCCCTCCCTTGCCTTAGGTCGTGGATTGCTGGTATGGAAAAGGTCAGAAAAGGCAAATAAAAGGGGATTTTTAGCACAGAACTTCAAAACTTCATAGAAAATCGTAGGAATGTCCAAATGACCTCAAATTTGGACCAAAGCTTCAAAATAATGTGAAGAATATCTAGAAAATATTTGAGAATCAAAAGACAAAGTTTGGTCGACCAATTTGATTCTTTGGACAAAGTGATGAATGAATCCAATTTGAAGTGTTATAATGTGTATAAAAACTACATTGGTCACCATATCTTGGATTCGAGTCTCAATAATGATTATGAAGACAATAAAAATAATTTGGGACCATTAGTAGGTATAATGAGGGCAAAAGAGTAATTATATCATTATTTTGCTAAATTCCACTTTGTCACAGAAGGAGTCCCTCGGTGAAGATCAAGGCTGAAGACTTGGAGCTAGAGTGGGTAAGCCCTTGGAGAAGGCAGAAGACTCAAGCTCAAGTGGGTAAGACCTTGGTGGAAGCTTCTCTGAGTGAAGGTGAAGTCAAAGGTGGAAGATCCAAGAAGTGTGGGTAATTCCTACAAGGCTGAAGACTTGTGCAAGAGTGGGTAAGTCCTTGGAGAAGGCCGAAGACTCTTGCAAAGTGGGTAAGTCCTTGGTAAGGTTGAAGACTCTTTGTATTGGATAGGTAAGTCCTTTGTTTGGTCATGTATTGTATGTCTTATGAATGAATATAAGAGTGCAATAGTTTGGAAGTCCTAGAGGTTGACCTCTCTAGGCAAGTGGACTTACACAATTCTAGTTTGAAGTGCGGAACCACTCTAAATAGCTTGTCTAATTGGTGCATGTTCAATCTCTCTCTCCCTTGCTATGTATGTTTTAGTTGCACTCAAATTACCTATTTAGCAACCTTATCTTGTCATATATCTTGAAGGTTTAATGAGTTTTGTTTAAGTGCTTTCAGCTCTATTCACCCCCCCCCTCTAGAGCATCTAATCACCCATCTAGGATCCAACAATTGGTATCACAGCGGGTCTTCTCCAAGCATACTTCAACAAGTAGGAGAAGATGGGTGACTACCAAGGAGGGAGAATCAGCCTACCAATCTTTGATGGGAGCAATTTCCTCTATTGGAGAAGAAGGCTTCAATTCTACATACAAGGATCAAGTCTTGAGATGTGGCAAATGGTGAACAGCCCATACATGTTACCAAAGACAAAGATTGAAGAATGGGATGAAGCTACCTTGATGAAATCAACCTTGAATGCTAGAGCCATGTACATCCTATAAGCCT
Organism: Alisma plantago-aquatica; assembly: GCA_963693085.1. Classification (NCBI taxonomy): domain Eukaryota; kingdom Viridiplantae; phylum Streptophyta; class Magnoliopsida; order Alismatales; family Alismataceae; genus Alisma; species Alisma plantago-aquatica. The sequence continues at coordinate 920,630,729 of OY856414.1, forward strand.
CCATGACCCCCACCAAGTTCAATCGGATTTGTTCATGTGAAACAACCTATGAGGTATGGAGAAAGCTTTGCATCACTTATGAAGGGACAGATCAAGTGAAGGAAAGCAAAGTCTACATGCTCAAATGGCTGCTTGAGAACTTCAAGATGGGAAAGGAGGAGAGCATAGCCAACATGTACTCAAGGCTCAACACCATTTTGAATGGTCTTGCTATTCTAGGACATCCTATGTCTAGTGGAGAGATCAACTCAAAGATCCTTAGAACTCTCCCCAAGAGGTGGGAACCCAAGGTGACTTCAATTGAAGAAGCAAGGTCTCTTAGGGATATTCATATTGAAGAGCTCATTGGAAATCTACAAGCACTAGACCTCAATGCATTCCCTAAGGCTACGGCCTTTATCTGGAAGTCGGCGAGAGGAGTTGTTCCTTCTGATGAAAATGTTAGAGTTAGATGTTGTATATCATTTGCGTCTCAGTGTAACTGTTGTATAGAACCTAAGGAGGAAAACCTTGATCATCTTTTGTTCCAAGGTCAGATTGTCGGTTTCTTTTGGGGGAAATTCGTGGAGTTAACAGAATTGCCACCACCTAGTAATATTAGAACATTAGTTGATTATTGCATGATGGGGAAGAGAAAAAGATTAGTAGATTGGTTGGCAGGGAACCTTGCGATTGTTATTCCGTACAGTATATGGCATATGAGATGTCAAGCAAGGTATGAGGGTAAACATAGGCCTTTTTCCTATGAGTGGGATTATGTTATTCGGAGTATGAACTTTAACATGATGAAGAGACCTTTTCCGATAGATAGAGACAGTGAAGTGTATACACGCTTGAGGGAGGTAGGGTTGGAGGAGCCTAGAGTAATGTTGAGACAAATAAAGCTTATGTGGTGGCAGACGCCGGACTTGCACAACCTGAAGATCAACATCACGATTGGGAGGAGTAGGGATTGTCATGGCAGGCTGAGAAGATGGGCGCCGGGGATTGTATGGAATCATCGAGCCAATGTGTGCCTTGTTTTCAGAGCTTGGCTCAGGAGTATGGAATACACTCTCGCGTATTTGCAAGCATGCACCATAGGAATGAAGATTGCACGTGATCACGAGCTGATCATATCCTGTTTCGAGGTTGATGATTCATACATCCATGATATTATTTGGCACGATAAGAAAGAACCATGGAGGGTGGTCCACTTTGTCAGGGAGCTGCGGGAGGAGATGGTCTCGTCTATGATATCTGGATCCTTGGCTCACAAGATCATCAACTCGATACCTCGTGAGTTGGGGAGATGGGGCAGTAGTATGGATGAATTGTTTGTATCATCCGATTCTATGAATATTCCAACCAGGATAAGGGGTATGGCTGCGTTGGAGAAGAGAAGGGTTCCATATGTCGGGTTAAAGAGATCAGATGCATAGGGGAATGGTTATTGCGGTTTGATGTTGTTTCGAAGTTGGGGGTGATGAGTGTAATGTCTGATGATTATGTACACTGGGTTATGCTTCACACTTACGGTTTAATATAAGCAGGAGCTGTAATTTTATGATGATTTAGCCCACAAGAGGGGTGTGGGATGAATAAAAGCGACCCCTGGCTTAATTAAAAAAAAATCTACAAGCACATGAAGCTACACTTGATAAGAGGGAGGAAGTAGAAAGACAAGAGAAGAAAGAGCTAAAGAGAATGAAGAAGGCTGAAATGAAGGCTCAAATTGAAGCTATCATGGAACAAGTCTCTCCATCCTCTCAAGCTAAAGAAGATGCCATGTACTCCAAAGGTAAACTCTACAAAGACAAGTCCTCCTCCATCTGGTGCTTCACATGTGGAAAGAAGGGTCACTACAAGGAAGATTGCCCACAAGGCAAAAAGACCCATCTTCACAAGAAGAAATGGCAATCAAGCTCAAGTGGCTCCTCCAACTCAAGATCAAGTGAAGATTCAAGTGAAGGATCAAGCTCAAGCTCTAGTGATGAAGGAGAATGCCATTTTGCTCTTATAGCATCAACAAGTGAAGAATCAAGTGAGGTAAATCTAAACTCTTTAGATAAAGAACATTTGATTGCTATTATTCATGATATTTGTGCCTCTCTTAAGTCTTCTAAAAGGAAAAAGAAAAAGCTTGCTAAAATTTTTGATAATTTGCATGTAAAACTAGATGATCTTGAACATGCTAATTCTTGCTTGCTTAATGATAAAAATGATTGTCTTAGCCAAGTAGACTCTCTTAAACTTGAAAATGCTAGTTTTCTTGATAAGATTAGATTTCTAGAAGCTCAACCTCTTATGACTAGTTCTAATGAAGAGAATACCTTAATTGTTGATCCTCTCATGCATGATATTGATGTTCTTAAATCTGAAAACAAGGACAAAGATTCTGTTTTGCATGAATTAGAAATATAAAATGCCTCCTTGTTTGCTAAAATCAATGGGCATGAATCTTGTTCTAGTTCTACAAATAGAGAGAATGATGTTGCTACTCTTCATATTGATAGAGATTCTTATTTAACTAAATCTCTTTGCTTAGAAAATGATCTTGTGCATGCTAGAGATAATATTAATCATTTGTCTTCTACTATTTCTTCTCTTATGCATGATAATGATAGTTTGAGATCTTCTTTGCAAAGATTCTTAGTTGGTAAGAAGAGCCTTAATGATATCCTACACCATACTACTAAACAAATTGGTAGACATGGTTTAGGGTATGATAGTAGTTAAAGGAACAACAAAGGTAAAGGACCTCCAATATTCCATGGAGAATCCTCTAGTTCCAAGACTATGGGCACATGCAACTATTGCAATGATTTTGGTCATTATTCTACTTGTTGTCCTTTTAGGAAAGCACCCAAGAGAAATAGGACTTGGGTTGCTAAACTAACCCCTCCGGACCCAAAAACATGATTGGGGACCATTTCATCTTTCTTCTTGTAGGTACTTGCAAATGGATTGACTTGAGCTATTGAATTGCAAATTGACTTGTCAATCCACATGAAAGAAGAAAGGTGAGATGTGTAGAGGGTGAAAACAAGTGGAAAAAGGAATGGCAAGAACAAAGGTAAAATTTTCTTGCTTATCATCATTTCTAACTTGTTTTTGTCAAGTTAGTGTGCACTATACATATGGTTTTTGAGTCAAAAGTGATATTTTGTGATTCTCTTCACACTCTTGCTCAAAAACTATTTCTAATGCCTCTATAGTGCATTACCAACTTGCTTAGACATGTTTGGATATGGTTTGTATTTTTAGCATGCCTCTAAATATGTTTTTATGAAATATATATGCCTTTTGACAGCTGCTCTGTCGATAGAGTTTAGCATGTTTGAAACGCGACCGATAGGCACCAATGGGTGTTGCCAACAGCTGTCATCAGTCGAGTTGTCAATGCACAGAACTCGACCGATAACACTGTGCACAGAATACATATTTGGCTAATTGAGTGAGAATTTCCCTCTCAACCAATAGCCTTATTCTTTGGCACTCCTTTGGTACCTTTCTATATGCATATTGCCATGTTCTAAATTGCCTATCTTGCTTACAACTCTATCTCTCAAATTGCTCTAAATTGGTATATCTATATCTTGCAATTACTTGCTTTGAGTTGTTTTGCATGTTTTGATGATGATCTCTTTGGATCTCTTGGTTGTGTCTTAAATTGCTTCCATTGTACTCTAACTTGCTACATCTATCTAGGTGTATATCTTGTTTTGATACAACCTTGAGGTTCTTAGGGGTAATCATCTTATGGTAAGGATGCATATCTAGTGAGTTATATCCTTTCATGCGTCTAAAATTACATCTCTTTGTTTGGATATATCTCTTCATCTACTCACATCTTGCTTTATCTTGCGTATCTTTTGGTATCTCTTGCTATGATCTAGATCCTACTAGTAGTCCTAACTTGTGATATCATCTACTAATAGTTCACATACATGTAGTTCTAGCCATGTTTAAAATTTCCATCTTTGCTCATCTATATGTTATGCTTGTATCTTGTCTTATACATGATCAAGCTTGTTCCTTGAATTGCATATCTACTATCTTGAGTTTCTTGCATAACATTGTGATGCAGGGTACATAGATCTACATTATATGTAGAAATTGGAGTATTTTTTATTTTTATGCAGCTTTTACTACAGTTTCAGTTTTTGGTGCAAGACTAGTGTTTTTCATGCAAAAACAACCTTCTAAGCAAGACTCATTGCTTTGCAATGAGCTATGATGGTTTTTGGTCAAAATCCGTCATCTTGAGGGTCAAAATTATGTTTTATTGTTTTCTGCAGCACTTCATCTTGCATTTTGGGATGTTTAAGTATATGCTTTAACTTGCTTTTCTTTCTATGCTTGGACAAGCCCCTATCCGTGCTCTTCTACTCTCCTTATATATATTTGTGTTATCTCCTTTCTCTTTAACAAGTGATGTTTCTTACTTTCTTCGTAACCCCACTTTTGGAAATGACAAAGGGGGAGAAAGGTATGTCTTTTTTTAAAGAGGAAGAAGGCATGTCTTACATGAAGAGGAGAAGTATGTCCATGTAAATGGGAGAAGGTAAATGGGAGAAGACATATATGTGTAGAACATATATGAGTAGAAGACATAGTATTCTATAAATGTTATGAAAGCTAACCATGCAGGAGAAATAGCATCAATTGAGGGGGAGTATGAGAACTCCATGTGCATCAATTGAGGGGGAGCATATGAGCTCAATCCTATTGAAACCCCTAGGTTTCTCCAAAGGTATGATTTTACTTTAAAGCTTTCAATACATTTATGGAATGGTTTTTCGTTTTCAAAAAGGGGGAGATTGTTGACTCAAGGTCAATTAGGTCAATGTTGACTCGTGTCTAAATTGACTAAACCCGTGTTTTGATGATGACTAACCATTCCACATATTGGTGTCTAATGTCTCTACTTGAGTGATTTCAGATTAGGTATAGACACACTCCAAATGCCCTAACTTGCGCATATCAAATTGGAGAAAAGACAAGTCAAAGTCATACAAGTGCATGTTTTTGTAATATGATGTATATCCATTAGAATCATGTTGTAAATCACTTGTAATGATTGTATGACTTGTAATTAAGCTTAGAAAAATATCAGGAGCACTTAGATCGAATATTAGAGCACTTTAGATGCAACTTTGAAAATTGATTACAGGCACTTTGTCGGTCGAGTTTCCCAGCCTAAAAACTCGACCGATCATCCTTGATCAATTTTCTGGAGATTGCATCGGTCGAGTTGGGTTACACAGAACTCGACCGATGGAGTAACTGAACAAATCGATTTTCATTGGTCGGTCGAGTTTCCTCAGGACAAACTCGACCGATGGTCTGAATATTGGCTTTGTCTTTTACTTGATCGGTCGAGTTACCCTTATAGAAACTCGACCGATTGCACTGTACGGAAAAGTGTAGAAAAGTGCTTTTAGCCGTTGTGGAGTTGCAACAAGTGAAAATATATCTGTTGCAAGCCACAAAATGGCTAGTTTCCGTTCACAAGTATTCCCAAAGGCTAAGATGCATCCCCATCTATAAATAGGACCCATTGGGCTTCATTTCAAGGTTGAGCATTCATTGCAAACTCTATGTGAGGCTCCTATTCTATAGTTGAGTGCTTCCTACAGCCTTCTCTCTCTCTCTAAGCTTAATAACTTGCTACATCCATTAGAGTGAGTAGGAAATCTGTAAGAGAGCTAGTCCTACATGTACATCTTGTGAGGCTCTCACTTCCACCACCTCCTTGTCTCTCATTTCAATCATGAAGATGAAGGTTCTCTCTCTTATCCAAGAGAGGTGAAGAAGAACAAGGGAAGGAGTCCCTTGGTGAAGATCAAGGCTGAAGACTTGGAGCTAGAGTGGGTAAGCCCTTGGAGAAGGCAGAAGACTCAAGCTCAAGTGGGTAAGACCTTGGTGGAAGCTTCTCCGAGTGAAGGTGAAGTCAAAGGCGGAAGATCCAAGAAGAGTGGGTAATTCCTGTAAGGCTGAAGACTTGTGCAAGAGTGGGTAATTCCTTGGAGAAGGCCGAAGACTCTTGCAAAGTGGGTAAGTCCTTGGTAAGGTTGAAGACTCTTTGTATTGGATAGGTAAGTCCTTTGTTTGGTCATGTATTGTGTGTCTTATGAATGAATATAAGAGTGCAATAGTTTGGAAGTCCTAGAGGTTGACCTCTCTAGGCAAGTGGACTGACACACTTCTAATTTGAACTGTGGAACCACTCTAAATATCTTGTCTAATTGGTGCATGTTCAATATCTCTCTCCCTTGCTATGTATGTTTTAGTTGCACTCAAATTACCTATTTAGCAACCTTATCTCATCATATATCTTGAAGGTTTAATGAGTTTTGTTTAAGTGCTTTCAGCTCTATTCACCCCCCTCTAGAGCATCTAATCGCCCATCTAGGATCCAACACTTCACTCTCATAACGATTCTTGGATGTGGCATAGAGGTATGTCCCAAGCCAGACTAGACCCTTTTTTATACAATAACCTACGGGCACAACTACACCCAGGGGATCACACATCTCTCATTGTATCCAACCTATCTAATCACTTTCTTGTTCTTCTACAAACTCAACTCAGGCAATGAGGAAATAAACCCTTTCGCATCAAATGTTTTTAGACTCACCATCAAGATTTCACCCCTATGGTCAGCAATGTATGGCCCACACTACCTTCCACAGACAACCACTTCCACATACACCACAAACTCAAGTTACTCAGACCTATCCTCAAGAGATGGAACCGAACACAATTTGGATCCATCCCTAATATCATCAAGAGAAAGGAAGAACAACTCCTCGTCGCCTTACAACAATCTATTAATGCACACATGTCGCTTACCCTCGACATCAACACTCTCAAATCCCATGAAGAAATCATATGGAAATAATGAGGAAAAATCAAGTCGTTGAGGGAGGAAGATAGGAACACAAAAAACTTCCACTCGACCTACAATACCAAGCACAACTGCTTGTCTATCATCAACATCAATAGTATTGATACTTCCACTCAACACATAAACACCCTCACCACTCACATTACGAACTTTTTTGACATTTTACACAACAATGGACATACACTACATCAATGGATATCGATTGACTGGGATAGACTTTTCACACACAAGATCCCTACCACTAAAAATCTCTTTGATCCCTTCCTCAATAGGGAAATCCAAGGAGTGATGGAGCAATTAGGATTGGATAGAACACCTGGGCCAGATGGATATGGAATGTCCTTCTATCGAGCAGTCTGTCCCATCATCAAGGAGGATTTCACCAAGCTACTTGTGGGGATTCATCGATTACATAACATCAAACATATCTTGACACCCTTTAACCACACCCATATAGTCTTGATCCCAGAAAGTGGTCATCCAAACTCCATCCGGGATTACAGACCCATTAGCCTCATCAATTTCACATACAATATCATTGCCAAGATACTCACCAATTGCATGAAACCACACCTCAACAACATCACTGACATTCAACAAAGTGCTTTCATTCTGCATAGAAATATCCAAGATGCATTCATCATGGTATAGGAAACCCTGCACACCTGCCACACACTTCACGAACCAACTCTCATCTTTATGCTGAACTTTGAAAAAGCCTTTGACAATGTTAATTGGGATTTCCTTTATTAAATGCATGCATGGACTCAATTTTCCTACCATCCTGGATACTATCCTACATCAGCACTAGCACTTTTGCGACCCTCATAAACGAGTCCCCACATGGCTTTTTCAAGAACACTAATGGGCTTCAACAAGGTAACCCATTATCACCCATTCATCATCATCACGACTGTCCTAAACTCATTCATACAAAATGCCACGGATGACGGGTAAATCAACAAGCCTAGGGGATGCACACACAATGTGATACAATACACAGATGACACCATCATCATCATCAAACCAAACAACTCAAATTTCATCAATCTCATCAGGATTCTAGCAATATTCACCAAATTGTCTTGACTCAAAATAAATTTTGCTAAATCCACCATCACATGCAACTATGTGGAGTCTACAGAAAGGGATAGATACACACGTATGTTGGGATGCCGATATGAAACCTTCACATTCACATACCTCAGACTCCCACTCATCCTAACTCATCTGCCATGTTGTACGGGGAACATGATCATCAACAAACTAAACAATTGTGTCAGCGCATGGGTAAACAACTACCTATTTGTAGTAGGACGCATATCTCTTATCAATGCCTCCCTCATACCCATCATCATTTACTATCTATCATGCATATCACTCCCTACCACAGTACAAAAAAACATTGAAAAAATCTACAGGAAGCTCCTATGGGAACACAAAGGCAAGAAATTACACCTGGCCAAATGAGAAAACATATGATGATATGAAGCCCTGAGGAGGACGGTGGATGGGGCATCACCAACATCAAAATCTACAGTCTTTGCCTCATACACAAGATCATCACATCAATCAGTAACAAAGAAAACAAACTATGGACAAACATCTTCATCGAAAAATACCTCTTACAGCAAACACCATGGTCCTTCAAAGCAAACAGGACAACAACACCTCTATGGAAATACTTAGCCAATACACTCCACATCATTTCGAACACCATCTGGATACCACTTCACTTTTGGAATAACACCAAATTTTGACATGATCTATGTTGGCATGGACAGAAGCTTATCAACCTACAACTCCCAAACATACATATCCCCAACTCACTTATTACTCACAACAACTGCCTAGCACTAACCAAGTAGGGATCTAATAGAGACAACAACCTAAAACACTGCCTCAGAGAATGAACGGACCTGGACACATACTTAGACATACTGACCCAACTGGAAAATAACATCACCATACACACCAAAAGGATTTGGGGTCCTAGATACACTACCAAACTAGCATATAATTATTTTATATATAGAGGCAAAACTAAGTCATACAATAAGATCTGGGAAATAAAATGCCCACCCAAACTACACATTCTGATTTGACTCATCAGTCACGATAAAATTCCCTCGGACTTGACGAAGAGACATAGGGGGTTCATGGGGCCATCTAGATGCTCTCTTTGCAAAAACAACGAGGAAACAACTCTACGCCTATTCTATGGATGTTACACATCTAGAAGGATATGGAGACAATACACCACGTCCACCACGATTTTATCTGACGCATACATGAATACCATGCACAGGATACAACACACTAGAAGCAGAACCGATAGATATTCAAAACATGACATTTTGACAGTGGCCATTATATGGGTTATATGGACTACCAGAAACAAAATCATTTTTTATAATCTCACCTTTTCCATATAGCATATCATTCAACAGGTAGATACAACATATCATGGTTTTTTGCATATCAGGTTACAACAATGAGAATGTGGACAGAACCCACAAGGACTCATACAACCAGATGAACGACCATAGCAGCACAAGAACATTGACGATTGACCAGGCGGAGGGAGAAGGAGAAAACTGAAGGAACCATCCTGAAGACATAGTAGGGAGTAGGAAATGTAGGTATTGAGGTCGATCTGTTATGTTATCCCCCATACAAATGTCGTCTGCAAGTCGCCAAATCAGTCGCCCAAGAGATACAGACGGAGGAAGAAACCATTCACTATGATCGAAATGCGGGACATTATAAAGCCCAGTAATACATTTTCCCTTTTGGGACCATTCATCCTTTTTCCAACCCAACATAGGTAGAACAAACCCCTCTTTCCCATACACAACGATGGTTCAAAGCAAGATGAGTAGTTTATAGTCGACTTGATATCGACAAAATCCCCCATTTGATCCCGCTCGTTATAGTATTGATTGTCTTGTAGTGCAGTGCACCCTTCATCGAAAGAGTAGGCGGTTGAAAGACCCACCTCTGAATAAATTAGGTTGGGGATATCAAAGAGGGAACCTCGTCCCGCTTATCTGTCATTGTATTATTCAAATCTGCCCACTTATCTTGTCCAAAGAAGAAGGAATATCAAATTATTTCAAGCCGCCATAAAATAGACTGGAAAAAATTCAATCCACTTGTTGGCCTACTTCTATGTCATGTAGCTTCTAAGGCATTTGCTTGGGGGGGGGGGGGACTTATCTTCATGCCTGCTTCCAACGTGGGATTTTTCACTCCAATTTTTTTCCACCAAGAACGTTTTATCCACTCATGGATGATGCATATTTTGGAGGATGATATATTACGAGGGTTATATGTATATTAATCACAAAACTGTAGCACTTGGGGTACACCACCGGTGAATGAATCTCCCATTTTGTTGATATGTGCCTATTAGGATTTTTTATTATCCGCCGGATGTTTACCTCTGTTGCATAAGTCAATATCAATACAAGGAATTAAATATCGAAAAAAGCATATCACTGCGAGGAGTGGATGGCGTAGCATAATAACGTTAGAAATAAGTCTTATAAAAAAAAAAAAAAAAAAAAAAAAACGTTAGAAATAAGTAGGTGTAGTGGGGTCTACATCCGTCATGACCTTGCTGGTGGCTACTACCCCTATTGCCCAAACCCTTGGCACTACATAGTTTATCCTACGTATCGCATGGACATAAATAAATGAAACGGACAAACAGTGCCACGTTCTGCTCGTTGTGTGGGTCATATGAACCGTCTATCATTGTTAGTCAAATGGACTGTACTTTCAGCGGCCTGCGCTCAGCCAAAAATGTCTCATTCTATGATGGTGTTTAATCTCTAATGTGTGAGTTGTGACTATGTGTGTATATATGCGGAATTTCTTTCCCACTCTTACTCGCAACTCATGTAGCATTATGAATGTTGAATCCATATTTGCTTGATAAATGAGCAATTATAGAAAATAAGGCTATGCCATGTGTCCTTAATTTCCTCACGCCCACTGTCTAACAACGGCAACTAACGCTAACGTTGATTTTAACGGAGATGGAGCTTTTAAGATCTATCTTTGTTAGTATGGACCGCGGTGTGGAGTGCTTGTGAGGTGGCCCGCCGATTCATTGTTTTTAACTCTGCTTGTAACTTTCTTTGTCTAGCAATGCGCAACATATGTTTGAGATCGACGTATCCCAAAAAACAATTTACTATGTTGACGCACTTTAGAAATTAAAACGGAAGTCGAGTCATTCTCTACCATAAAATAAAAATATTTAAATAAAATATTGTATTTTATTTGTTATATTTTTTATTTTGTGATGAAGAATGACTTAGATTTCATTTTTAATTCCAAATTAACGTCGACACAGCATCAAGAAAACCTTACATCTTGGTGCACGTGATAAACAAGAGTCACACTGACCTCATCGAGACGTCCAGCGTGCGCTCGAAGTAAAGGGCACCGCATTTGTTGTGCTACTGCCGGTCTCTCATATTCACTCACTCCTTTCCCACTTCATCTACTTCTTCGTCTCTGTTTATTAGGATTCGCGCACATGCATAAATGGCACGAGTAAGGCAACACACGACCCACTAAACACTAATTACACACAAATCTCGAAACCCAACTAGACATCCTACCACCTGTATCCTCATATCACTTGTCCCGATCCAAAAAGCCTCACAAATGTGTGGTAGTTGGCATCGTCGTATAACAAGATTAGTACTAGATGACTCAAATATTAGTTTTGTTTAATGCTTATCTCATTGTCTACATGGAATAAAAACTAGTACCGTTGGTACATTAATAGGGAAATATAGTTGCAATGGTATGTTTATAAGCCAATTAGGGGAATGCTAGAAAACGATTACCATCAACCACACTGAAAATCGGGCAAGTACAATGAGTGAAACTCTACCTATACTATACACATCTTAGAGATCTATCTACATGGGCTATACTAGATCCCAATGTAGTTTTAGTATGTGATAAATGTTAGTCATCATGGATGTATATTCAATCTAGTGTGCCAAGAGATTGATTTGGAAGCTTTATCAAATGTTCCCGTGATGTCAATTTCACCTTCACGTGTATCTTATTCTTTCTCTCTAGCAATGTGGTATAGAAAATAATTGTAAATCTTAGGCCACCAAAGCTAAGCATGCCAATGTCATTGGTATTCCAATCTTCGGTCCAAGACAACGCCTCTTGCATATTGGTTGGGGGCGTCTTGTCCATTCTTTAAGTGGATCTTGGTCCATCTCTGCACCATCATTTTGTAGTTAAAGAAAACCTATTGATGTGACTCATCATATTCTTTGCAAAATATCCATCCAGTATGCACATTAATGCCCCCACATGATCATTTTATCCTCGGTGGGGAGTGTATCGAGGCATTCTCCATATTTTATGGTGGTCTATTTAAGGAAATATCCCTTACCTCATTGGACTTTGAGGTTTATAAACTCCTTAGTATAAAAGATCTCCCATGGATATGTATTAGATTCAACAAGGTCATGTCAGCATATATTGTCGACATTACACAAGTTTTGTATGTGTTTCCACAAGGAGATCAAGGTTTTCTGACACCTACAATTACAAGGGTGTTTCACATAATTAGCACCTTAAGATCACCATATATCATCCACAAACACCTAGCCTAGATGTCAAGGGGTTGATGAAGGAAGAGATCTATTCTTTTCACAATGCTACACCTTGAGATGTCCCTACCATCTTTTACTATGAGTCAACTAAAGATGATTCTTTTGGTGATGGATCTCCAAGCCACACCATGGTTCCTCTAATTCCAAAATAAGTTGGTTGTAGGACTTTTGATAGCTTCAACAGTGGTGTTAGCCATATTACACAGACCACTCTAGTATCTTGACATGCTTTGGATCACATACATTTTCATTACTAGTCTCCCTGTTATCGACACCCTCAGACTAATAGTCAAGTTGAGGTTTCAAACTGACGGATTAAGTCCATCCTAGAGAAAATTTCCAGTCGTACTAGGAAAGATTGGGCTTTGAAAATCAATGATACCTTGTGGGCATACAGGACTGCCTACAAAACACCCATACGCACCACTCTTTTCGGATTGATCTATGGCAAATCTTGTCATCTGACATAGAATTGGAGTACAAGGCTAGTTGGGCCATCAAAACTTTAAACTTTGACCTATTTGTAGTAGGAGAAAATCATGTTCTTCAAATGCAGGAGTTATAAGAGCTCAGAATGACAGTCTATGAGAACGTTCGAATATACAAAGATCGAACCAAACTATGGCATGATGGACATATCCATCGGAAAGACATTAGGGAATGCGATCAAGTCCTAGTCTATAATTCCAGGTTGAGGCTTTTTCTTGGAAAACTCAAATCTAGATGGTGTGGACCCTACCTTGTCAAGTGCTCCTATCCACATGGCACCTTTCTCCTTTGGGACAAATAGCAGTGTGAGTTTTTAGTAAATAGACATAGGCTTAAGTGTTACATTACCGTTGAGCATTTTGTTTCATCTGAAGCATATCACCTCCCTATCCTTCTAGAGCTAGCATTAATTGATCCACCACCCCCCCCACAATCTTGAGCCAGAATCAGCTCCATGAAATGCACATGTCGAGCCTTCGATGTTAAATTTGGCGCTTGTTGGGAGGCAACCCAACATTTCTCTTTTCCATTTAAATTCCTCCATTTTATTTTTTAAATTAGATAACCTTGTTTATTTCAAGTTTCTAGGTTATTTCAAACAAAATGGGAGTCGCCTGGTTGGTCCCCCAACCTACCGTATCATATTTTCCATGATGTGCATTTCAAATATACGAAATGGTCATTTCAACAAACGAAACAATTGACTTTCCCTTCAAGATGGACATTCAAGTTGGTGGTTAATTTTAATTTCAAATGCTTCTCACCACCCATGACATGCCAACCACGCATTTCACCCCTGTGAAATGATCGACCCACAGTCTATGAGTTGTCGGTTCGAATAGAAATCACATCGGGAGATGTACCGCCTTTCCCCACACGACAAGTGAAATGAGCGATGGACATGGCCAGTCGCTCGGTTCACGTGCCTATAAGGTTCTATAAAAATATCCAAATTTGGGAAGGCGCTCACACCACAATAGCCCCCACTAAGCCCTAGCCGCCTTATTCCTCTCATAAATGAAAGCTCCTTGCCCAGCAAGTAGAGCATCACCGTCTTCTCCCACAACCGGCTACCTCACCATCTCAACCGGCCATCTCAACAAGACACTGGCCACCTCGCCAACTCAGTTGATTGTCTCAACAATCCACCACTTGCCTACTTCATAGAGCCAGTGTGGCATCCTTCTTCTTACTCCATCCATCCTTTTCTTTCCCCATCTCTGTCGATCAAACCACCCATTGTTGTGCCAGATGGGCATCTCACCACCCCACCAGTCATTTTCCCGATGGCTCACCACCCACACCACTGCCTTCCCCCTCCTCTTTCACTGGCAAGTTTCTACTTCATCTGTTAGGTGAAACGACCAGTTGGAATGTCCAACTGAGCATCTAAAGGCATCATCATCAAGCCTATTGTGCCTTGAACTGATCGTCTCAACAACTAAGACTCATGTTTCAGTCATGAAATGACAGTTTCATTTCCCCAAATGAGTGTTTTAGCCTTCCAGTAGCACCAGAATGTCACAAGAAGGATCTTGAGGCGGCTTTTTCAACTATTTCTACAAGGGAAAGGCCTTAGGCAAGAATATTGTCACCCACGAGCCTCCTCAATGCTCCCCCTCAGACCCTGTCCATACACATCTAAGAATCTAATGGTGAGTCTTCACCCTAAATGGTCGAGGAGATGCTCCATGACCTTGACAAAGCAGAGGAGTTCCTCTAGTAGACTGAGGTAGGCTAGTCTTCTTAGCATGATCCAGAATCACTCACTCCTCGGGCACTCTGCATAGCTCATTTTCTGGGAAGTTATGCCCAGTTCATTGATGAAAACCATTCTGAGATGTTCAACTACATGTTTGATATTGGTGTTGTGCTCCCCAAATGGGCTTGTAGCACCACTCTCAATTCCCTTGGTATAAGGGACGTTGTGGACAACATCCTACGGCACAACCATTATATCATTTCCCCTACTGTGCCCTCTAAGTGACATTGATCTCACCCTTGAGTTTATGGACACCTTAAGATGTATCCATTTATCATAGGAAAATTCTAGTTGCAAGGTCTGTATGTTTTAGGAAGCATCAGATATCTCTGTCAGACAGCTCGCCTCCATCATCCTTGATAATGACAAATTCGATTGGTTTTCCAGTTGCATGGAGTGCTCCCATGACTCCTACCCCAACAGATAAAACAAGGAGAAATTATGGGCTGACATCACCAGACTCCCACCTAGGATACCTAATGGTCCCAAGGCCTTGAGCATAAACAATCCGATCATTAGGTATCTTCACCGCATCATATCGTGCACAATCTTCAATAGGGGTGACACACAAGGCTTTATCACCAATGCAAATATGTATGTACTATGGTGCCTTATCAATGGTGAATCGTTCAACTGGGGGAATTCCATCCTCAAACACATCAGAACTCAGGCTAGTCATGCCACCACTTCTGCCTTCTGCATCAACCATATAGTGACTGCATTGGCCATCTTCCTAGGCTATAATCACATCCCCTTCCCATCCCTACCATGCAAGAACCACCTTGTTTACCTTCTGTATCTGAAGGGGAGCAAGTTCATCCGCTATGGTGCATTGGACATTTACTACTTGATGTTCAAAGATTCTCATGTTTCCCCTGAGATTCCCCAGCACGCTAGGTTTGTAGTAGCAAATTAGGTCTTTGATCTTACCAACCTGTCAGCGCACATCCAGTGATTCTATATTGGAGCACCCTAACCTGACAGACGTCCCCGAGCCTACAGCTCATAGGAGGAGTGTCCTCATGGATGAAAATGACAATGCGACTGCACCTCCTCTCCACCATCTCATCATTGCACCAAGAGGCACGTTGGAGATGAGGTTGGCCCTGACAATCCTTGTGGATTTTATGAGATTTAAGATCAGCTAGATGAGATTCAGCACGAGTATCTCTCTACCTAATGCAGTGCTCCCAAGAGTCATGGCACATGGATTGTGGCCACTATGCTCCCAGAGACCCTCCTATGAGGTTTATGTGGCCCATCAGGCTTACCCTGACCCCAACTCCCCATATTGGGAGAACTACTACTACAACCTCACCTCCTCTTCTGATCATCCACCGCCTTGTTATCCTCCACATTAGTGATTTTCTTCCCTCTATTTTGGTTTTGGAATCTGCTCGGGATGAGAAAAATTCTAAGTCTAGGGTGGAGGTGTGTGGTATGTAGCAATTCCACCCCCTATCTTCCCTTTTAGCATTATCTTTTCATCATTTTTATCATGCATGTAGTTTGCTTTCCAAAAAGTATTTTGCTTTTTAAAATTTAAAACAATTGACCTTTATCTAGTTGATCAATATGAATAGATTTTGTATCATTGTACCCCCTTGAATTCAATATATATTCTTTGTAAAAAATTTACAAATTGCCATGATCAGAAAACAACATGTCACCTAGGATCCCTAAATGTGCATTACTCCTTGGAAATGTTGGCAAGCCTTAGTGCATTGATCAAAACCAAACACAATTTATTTCTATTTTTAAATTTGTAGATTAGCTTGTCATATCTCTTACATGATGTCGTGACAGGAAGATTCAAAATAATGTGATGACACTCTCTAAGAAAAGAGAAAAAATGAAAGTTTGAAAGCATAGGAATAATATCCCCCACCATCTTCATCTCACAAAGAAAAATCAAAATCACCCATGCAAAAATCGAAGTCTAGGGTGTCATGTATTCTCCTACCCCCATTCTTCCATACCTAATGTAAATTTAATAGGAGTGTACCATCAAAAGATGTCAAAGAGAAGACTAAAAAAATGTGGTCAATGCAACTACAGTCCATGAATAAAAAGATTTGAAGTCAAATAGAGGAGGGATCATCTCCTTACATACCACATTCATCATGTTATTGTAAGAATACTAACAATATAAGAGGGAGTGTCAAAGTAAAGTGATATGAAGTCTATTTCTTACAAAGTATTGCTGTAGAAACTAGTCATGAAACATGTTTTAATAGGAAATGTGGAATTTTGTCTTTCATGGTTCTAGGAGATTGGGTTGCTTGGCCAAGAAATGAAGTAAGGAACAAACTAATGCTATGAGGGTGAGGATATACATGTTGATAGCTCAAATTGGAATTATCTGTACTCTTTGTAGCTTAAGGACAACCAAAATTTCAAGTTTGGGGTATTTTGATGAATGTATATTTATCCATTTTCAAATGTGCTTTTCTTAGTCTTTTCATGGGAATTTATTTATTTATTGCTAATTTTATAGAAATAGTTGCAAGTTATTCACTCTTCAACCCTTAATGCAAATTCTCATCATTTTCAACCCTATTTTTGTAGGTTCTACCTTCACTCATATTCGGAAAATAAGAACATGATTCATATTTTTGGAATTCAAGAACCTAAGTATTTAAAAGCAATGTTTCTTCCATCTCAATACATGAGCCAATCAGCTCATACCTTGATATGATCATTTCATCTATGAAGAATGCCACACCTCAAAGCCTAGATGATAGTTTTATCCATTAACTCCATCTTCCACATTGTCTATTCAGCAGTCGAAACATGTTGTGAAAAAGGGTGCAGATATAGGCAGCGGAAATAAAAAAAATATTGCCATATTTCCCATAAACCAGTGGATTGCGTCAACACCTATATAATGGAAATGATGGTTTTGAGGATATACTTGGTCCTGGAGCAAGTCCAGCAACATACTCCTCATCATTGTATATGTGCAACTACTGTCTAGTTGTTCTTGGACAATGTCTATGTAACTCCTGGTCTTCACCACGGATAACAGACTTGAAAAGTGTTTGTAATGGCTCATGTGGCCTCACCACAGACTGCAAATTGATGTTATCCTCCAAGTGGTAGACAACGGCCTCCCATCTCTAGAGTATTTCACATGGACCATAAAGAACTTCACATTGCGCTACTAGAGCTCAGGGGAAGGAGTTGTTCCCTTCTGTCAGCGTACTAGTCACCGACATGCTCTCCCACAACTGATTGTCAGTTGTTCTCTCCCTTGCTATCCCTCCCTTTAATGGGTAGGACTTACTTGGGCTCTCTATTGGATACCATAATTAGACAAGACAATAATTTTCAGAGAAATTGATTCTCAATTATGTGTTTTGGGAAGCCCCCAGTACCCCTCTATTTATAGTAGAGGTGATCAAGGTTAGAGTTCTCAATCGTTGTAGGAGTAGAAGGGTCCAGAATCATGAATGTTCTAGAACCTGCAAACTACAAGATGGTCATCTCACACAGAAAAATAATCGTCTCATGTGTGAGATGGTGGTCTTGCTTAGTGAGACAGTCATTTTGTGCAGTTTCCTATTTTGAATCAAATTGGAAATTCAAATCCAATTAATGCACAAAATGATTTCAGCACTATCCTTGATGCAATCAAATTTCCCCATGAACCGAGCATCTTGCTCAAGCAATCTGGTCATCTTGCGACCGTGTATCAGTTGTCTCTCTCTCAAGTCGGTCATTTCACATCCATGAATTGGTCGTCTCGCTGACACGAGACAGTCATCTCACGACCATCATGTGAAACGGTCATCTCGCTCACGCTAGATGGTCGTCCTGTGCCCCAATTCTAGCATAACTCGTCCAATTCAGTTTCTAATCAACATGACACTCCAAATAGTCAATCAAACACTTGAACTTGATGATTCTTTGTCTAGTCAACTGATCTATTGTTTAATTGAATACCTAAACACCTTTATCATTCAATTTAAACGTCATTTAGGAATATACTTCTTTAATCCAAGTGTATCCTATGTGTGTGACCCTATAGGTCAAGACCCATGAATTCCAACAGATGTTGAAGGATGGCTGGAAAATGAATCTAGATTTCAACAAAGCTATGGATGGTGCAAAAACAACATCACCAATTGGAAGACTAAATATCTATCTAAATAGGGAAAGGAGAAAGCTAGACTTCTTCATAACATCAATATCCTTAAAACCAGTCTAGCTGATCACTGTGATGAAGTCTCATACCGAATCAGCATCAAAATGCAAACCAATACACTGATATCTTCCGCACTGAAGAGGAGAATTAGAAATAGAAATGCCATGTACAATGGACCATTGATGAGGATCCCAACACGAGATTCTATAATGCTTATGTAAAACAATAGCGCGGGTTGAACTCAGTGACCATGCTGAGGAATGGTCAGGGCGAATGGACTACTGGAGAGGAGGAGGTACATCTCTTACTTATCAATCATTTTAAAAATATATTGACAGAACCTCACCAGTTAGACAAGCATAGGATTAAGAACTTCACAAGTCAATACATGAAAATCAATGATCAGCAAAGTCAGAGGCTAGCGAACACACCAACTCTTGATGAGGTGTATAAAATTGCAAGCTATGAACCCCTAAAAGGCATGTGGCCCCGGTGGTGTTGATGGATCCTTCTTCCTAGAAAATTGAAATATGGTTAAGAAATCTATTCTTACAACTATATCTAACACCATTGTAGGTAAGCCCTTGATAGTAGGATGTGTGATGAAAATATCATCTTGATTCCAAAGATATCTAAACCTAAAAAGTGTGAACACTTCATACCTATATCTCTCAATAACCTCTCGCTCAAATTGACTTCCAAAGTAATTGTACAAAGACTGAATCAATACTTAAATAACTGGATCTCTCCAGCACAAAGTGCTTTTATTTCAAGGTGGAGGATATCCAATAATATTGTAGTAGTCCAGGATGTTATCCACAACATGCGTAGGAAAATTGTTGCTAGCACAATGGCTATATAAAAGTCAATCTATCTAAATCTTATGATAAAATGACCTAGAATTTCATTGCATACACTTTAGAGAAGATCGGAATGCTTTATAATATCATCAAGTAAATTATTAACTCTATCTCAGGAGGTCGTTCTTCTATTATCTGGATGGGAAATCTGCAAGTGATTTTGAAGCCACCATGAGTCTTCAACAAGGAGACCCATTGTCTCCATATTTGTTTGTCTTATGCCTGGAACACCTAAGTCAGCATATAGAGATTAAGTTCCAGGATAGACTATGTTCACCTATTAAATTGGCGGTAAAAGGGTCAAACATCTCACACCTTTGTTTTGTAGATGACATGATCCTCTTTGCAAACGCAAACCCTAAGAAAATGCAAGTCATATTGAACTACTTCAAAGACTTTTAGGGGGTCTCTAGACAATGTATTTCTATTGCTAAATCAAGTATCTTCTTTGCTACAATGGTGTCAAGGAGAACAAGGAGGTCCATATGCAGGATGAGCGGCATTGTTGAAGTGGAGGACCTAGGAAAGTACTTGGGTGTTCCTCTAATTCATGGTCGGGTGAAATATGACACCTATGGTGATGTGTTAAATTGCATAAATACCAACATCAACTCCTAGATAGCACACTGCCTATCTTTTACAGGCAGAGTTTCTATGGAGAAATCTATGTCAAGTGAAATTCCTAGTTATATAATGCAAATGATAGTTATTCCTCTGAAGATCTATGATAAAATTGACAGTAACATCCCTTCCTTTATCTGGGGCCGCAATCACAAAGCACATCCCATGTCTCTTGTTGCATGGAATAAAATCACAAGCTACAAGAAAGATAGTGGTTTGGGAATCAAATTGATGCGAGAATGGAATCTTTCTCTCATAAGTAAGCACTGCTGGGAGATCACAATAGGGCGGGCCTCACTTTGGCTCAAGGGCATGAGCCCCAAGCTATTATAGGAGTTTAACACCAGTATCCCTAATGTGTTCAGGTTGGGACATGTTGTGTTCAAATGCAAAGAGTTTATTGATGAAAACTCTACTTGGATCCCTATGACTGGTGAAGGAATCAATGTGGGGGGGATAAGTGGTGGATTGTTGAATACATATTGACAACTAGAACCAAGAAACCAGTCCCACTTGAGTTGGATGACTTGTAGGTATCAATCATTGTAAACTTAGATAACCAATAGGATGTTAATTTTCTGAAGGAATTGGTGAATGATGAGGACATTGCAAGGATAAAGTGCACCCTAGTTCCTAGGAATTCACAACTCAAGGACATAAACACTGGAATCACACTGAATCTAGAGCATTCACAACACATAGTGATTACACTCAACCGTGCCTACACAAAGACATAAAGGTTGAGGGTAGCTAGAAACATCTATGGAGAACTAAAGCTTCTGCAACAGTAAATATGTTTTTATGGCTTGTGGGGCATAATGCCATTTTAACTAACAGTCGTTGATATGTCTGTCATATGATTGTTGATAACAAATTCCCCCGGTGTGGAACTCATGAGCAAACATGCTTACATGTTTTGAGATATTGTGAGAAGGTTGTACCTATATGGAAAGGGATCATCAATGGCATGCACTAGAACACATTCTTTGAAGATGATAACATGTGGAATTGGCTAGATACCAACATGAAACCTGACATGGACCATGCTCTCACATTCATGATTGGCTGCTACAATTTATGGAAGACCAGAAACTAGGAGATCTTTGATAAGAAGAAGATGAAAATATAACATCAGATTATGTTCATAAAGGAAGAAGCCTAATTGATAAACATGGCTTCGACAAAGCCATAGTCGACTGACATGATAAGGACAACTATCTCATGGATAAAACCCCAACCACATGTCTTGAAATTCAATGTGGATGCCACATTCAAGAAAGGCCACGCATGTGCTTCCATAGTGTACAGAGACCATAACGGCCAATGGAGGGGAGGCAAAAGTAGGAAGACTACTGCCGATAATGTGTTATTGACTGAACTCAAGGAAATTAGCATGACGGTACATATAACAACTGAAATGGGTATTGACAAAGTAGCCATTGAATCTGACTCTTCTATGGCATGTGCTACAATCCATAACCAACCAGAGGAGTGTCCCAGGGCTTCTAGATGGATTATGGAGATCAAGAGGAATTTGAAGCCACACTGGATGATTTCTCATGTGAAAAGGAAGGACAACAAGGTTGTTGATCTGTTGGCTAAGCATCACCAAAAATCTGGGAATGATTTCTATGTTTATAGAAATATTCTCACTGAATTACTTAATCTAATTAGACTGAAATCCTATAATGGTAATAGTACTACTAGATTTAATTCAATTGATAATAATGTAGAATTTAATGACTTAAATGAGTTTTCTTGCATGAGGGGGGCGATATGAATAAATACCTCCTGGCTTCACCTAAAAAAAGCATTCAATCTATATATCATTCATGAATATACTCCTTTAATCCAAGTGTATACTATGTGTGTGACCCTATAGGTCTAGAATTACATTGGCGATGAATGTCCATAACAAACTTATGACATCACAAGCAAAGAGCGGTGCCTAGTCACACATCATTATGACCCAAATAATTTACAAAGTTGGATAACAACTTCAACTTACAAATTGTGATTAGTGTTACCATGATCGTATAGTTTCTTTGTCAATGATATCCAGATGGAATTGAAGGCATCGAATCATCATCCTCTCAATGTTCAATCCATGTTCCTTAAAATAGAGCAGACTGTCTGAGATGCATATGAGTTCACATATCACTTATTGGACCACATCAGTACGGACATATATTTCTCAGTCTTGCTTATCAAGAAGCCTTGGATATCAAACTCCTATAGGAGGGACAAATCCCATCTACATCACTCACGTTCAGTCCTCATGTGTCAAAACCACCCAATCATCACCTTTATGGCAACCATATAATAGGATTACATTTGATGATGTCAAAGTATACCCAATGACATGTGATGAGTGTAGTGAATTCAGGTCTAAGAACAACAATCACCACCTATCACTATGAGAGATGATTCTGACTACCATTCCATGGTCTCCATGTATCACTCTCATGGTGGGTGTGTCTGATACACTATTCTCTAACATGTATATGTGTGAGTGACTTTATAGCATATATCATGAGTAATGAGACTTTGTCATCAGTCAACACACACTCTAGTCTTATGTATTACTATTGTCTATTTTGTTTCCATAGTAATATATGACTAGGGACATAACAAGAATGTATGTACTCTTATCATACATATGATCTAATCATTCAGGTCCTCAACCTGAAGACATATGTCATCGATTAACATCATTCTTTATACATGTACTATGTATGTGTCATCATCTCATGACTGAGACAAACATAATAGATGGAATTACCTTTATTATTATCAAATCAAGTATACAATGCCACACTCCAATCATCATATGATTGGATCTCTGGGCATTTCCATATAAAGTATAGTTTATAAGGCATAGGGCATTGCCATATAAGATCATATCTTTTAAAATGAAACACAATATTCTTGTTATGGAGAGCCTCTTTGGGCTTCGTGGCTGTGGAATTCTAGAGCCCCAAGGCGTGCAATTATCACTTGTTGGAAGGTCATGCATGGAAGGTTGATCACTGAAGATCAGCTGCAGAGAAGAGGCTACAATCTAGCTTCAAGGTGTAGCCTTTGTAGAAGAAATGTCGAGTCTACTAACCACATCCTTTGGGACTGTGAAATTGCAACAGAAATTTGGGGTAGAGTCATGCAACTAAAACCTCTTGTTTTCATCAAAAAGGATGAGCTACACCTTCTAAAAAATAGGAATGTGGTGTTGCTTGCAATCCTTACTATTTACCACATCTGGACTCACAGGAACCAGATCATTTTTGATGAAATTGATGTGAGCCCACTTAAAGTGTGGTGATGCATAGATAGTGACTATAGAAACCTACATAGATAGGTTGTTTTGTTTATCACTAGATAGACTCTTGAGCATTTGCTCCCCCATGTACAGTTTTTTTGATGAAGGAATGAGAAACACGCTTAATGATAAAAAAACACAATATTCTTGTCACACAAGACATATGATGTTTTCATCAATGGAAAGTACATAATATCAATTCTCTAATTCTAGTATGTGCCCTTGAAAGACAATTTGCAACTATAGAGGCAACAACCTACTCCATACAATTCTAGCTTACTTCTTCTCATGTCCTGAAGTGGAGATATCTATTTCCATCTTCTTCCTGAGATCCTTTATAAAGAGGATATTTCTTTCCGATGTCTATATAAGTGACAGTGGTGGAACTTTCTTTCCTTAATCCAATGAAGTGAAAAGGACATATGTCTTTTCCACTTATCCTTCTCCATAAATTGAGTGCAGAAGACTTGGACTTCAGCCTAGCCTCAGAACACTTCTTAGCCTTGCCTTTTCCCTAGGACTCACTTTTGTTGATCACTATCATGGATTTGTCCTTCTTATTCTTCCTTGCCTTGGCATCAACATGCCATGAAAATCTAACAGTAGTTTAGCCAAGTTACTCAAGTAGTAACACTTGATAAACTAGCTATATGATTCATGCAACACTTGCATAATCATATCCATGGTCAACTCTTAACCTTAAAGAAATCCCAGTCACTCTACATGCCCAATCATATTTAGCATATGAGGTTCTTCTGGATCTCCCACTATCAGTTTGCACTCAAAAAGTGCTTTGGATACATTATACCTTTCTTTCTTTACATAATTCTTAAGATGTGTTACCATCTTGAGAATTTCCATGTTATCATGTTGTTCACGCAACCCATAGTTCATAGAAGATGTGTTACCATCTTGAGAATGTCCATGTTATCATGTTGTTCACGCAACCAATAGTTCATACATCAAAGAATGAGGTACTCAATGTCTATGACATCATTGGCATGATTCTAATAAGCATCCATTTAGCCTTTAGGAGCATTTGGAGTGGGTTCTCTGGCTCTGGTCTTTTAAGTACATAGAGATTTCACTCAGTAATGAGAAATTTTCTCAAAGTCCTTAACCAATTATGGAACTTTATCACGTTTTGTCCTTTTTAAGGACTGATTGCAATAATACGTGTTTATGTTTGGCATTTGCTTCTACAAAGAAATATTGTAACTTTTCAAAATAATTTTGATTTGTTTGATTTGATTTGATATGTTAATGATATTAAATAGGACTTTAATTAATTATCTCCCCCACTTCTTTGTTCAAATTGATAACCCTCATGTATCAATTTGAAAGATTGCAGTGTACAATATTCTAGTGGGTGAGATCTAAGATAATTCAACTATGGCCCAACCAACATAGCAACACATATTCAATCATCAAGGTAGGCAACTTTTGTCAATTGCATCATATGCAATTATGGATAGATCATATGTGCAACTCCTTGCCATAATCATATGTATGCCTTTGGGCTTAGACGCTCTAAGGATCACTAGTTAATCCTGACCCAAAAGCTAACATGATAGATATGCACCCTGTGAAGGCTGAACCTACATATCTACCATCAGATTTCCACATGATAGATGGTGCATCACTCGATGAAGTAACCTATGCTTGGTTGATCAAACTTTTCATGTGTGTTGCTAATGGAAAGCATCTTAGACTTAATATTTTAATTGAGGGTTTTTGTAGTGACTTTAGGTCTAAGAACCACAATCACCACTATCACTATAAGAGATGATTCTGACTACCATTCCATGGTTTCTGTGTATCACTCTCATGGTGGGTCTATCTGATACAATGTTCTCTAACATGTATATGTGTGAGTGACTTGATATCATATGTCATGACAAATGAGAATTTGTCATCAGTCAAAACACACTCTTGTCTTATATATTATTGTTGTCTATTGTTTTCCATGGTAATATCCAACTAGGGACATAACAAGAATTTATGTACTCTTATTATACATATGATCTCATTGTTCAGGTGCTCAACCTGAAGACATACGTCATCAAGTACCATCATTCTTTAGACATCTACTATGTATGTGTCATCATCTCATGACTGAGACAAACATAATAGAAAGAATCACCTTTATTATTATCAAGTCAAATATCTAATGCCACACTCCAATCATAATATGATTGGCACTCTGGGCATACATACCAACAAAACATGCATTCCAAACATTCCAACCGCTCATCTCGATTCTCCACCTGAGCATTTCAAGTCTTCCAAATGGCCATCTTATATTGCTTCATGACTAAGTCTTAGTCGAATAGCACCACCACCCTAATTCTAGGGTTTTGACTCTCTTCTCTAAATCTAGTGTCTCAAGTCCAAAAGGATGGTTCAGATAGCTTAGGGACAAATTTGTATTAAACGGTGCCACCACCCTTCCTTATGTTTTTGCCTACAGCCGTGCCTCTTCAGACTGAACTGATCGATCCAATGTGTGAACCGGTTGGTTCGCGGGGTGCATTATGACTTCTTCAGCAACCACCAGCATTCCGTTTTCCTCTCCTCCCATTAGGATTTCTATCTCTCCTTCTCTTATAAAAGGAGGGGGACTCCACAAGAAAGGGCATCCAATTTTTTATACCTGCACTTTAGATTTTAGAAGTTTTGCATCTTGTACTCTTGTTCTTCAATAAAGATTTCCTTTTCTTTCTTTTAGTTATTTGGTCTTCTAGTTTAGAGAAAGGAATTAAGAGGGGCAGCCATTTCATAGTCACTAGCCAAGTTCCTTTAGGATTCTTTTCTTTCTAGTTTATGGATTCATCTATTTCTTCCATTGTTCTTTCTTTGATTTTCATGGATCATGAGTAGCTCCCTATATCGGGGTGTGGGGAGTATCCCCATACCATAGTTTAGACTAGATCGATTTCTGTATGATGATATTTGTTACATGGCCGTTGTTTGGATTGTTGTTGACTTAAACGACTTGATCTTGTTTTTGTTGAATGTTAGTTTTAGTAATGAAACCTGAGACCCCAAGACTTGGAACATCCAAATAAATGCACAAGGATCTAGATGAGATAGTGGAAGGAACCTTTGTTGGAACATTCAGGAAAGGATCTGTAAATGCCAGGACCACTGGGTTTACAGGGAGTTCCAATTTTGTAATGCATTTGAGGATGTTTTGCATACCTTCATCTAACTTGTTTTATCTCATAGATTTCATCGATCAAGTTTCATGCAAGCTATGGTGGTAAATCCCATAACGCCAATATATTTTATTATCAATTCATTCTTGTTTCTCAACCTCTTATTTCTCAATCAGTTTTTCTTTACTTGCAATTTAATTTTGTTCATAGATAATCTCCACTTAATTGTTCTCAGCATGACTCTATATTACTTGTTTTAGCAATACTTCCTTTAATTGTTGTTAGTGTAACATTTATTTTCTTGTTCTTAGTGTAATAATTTCATACTTGTTTTAGCATAATCAACCATCAATCAATGGATCTTTACTTTCTTGTTCCAATAATTGTTCAAGAGATGTGATTCTTAATCTCAATCTTAGAATTGTTGTCTTGTGGGATTGAACTTCTCTAGACTAATAAACTAGCATTAATTATTTGCTTTGTCATTAATAAGAGGTTAAACTCTAGGATAAAAAATTCCTAGTGAATTGGTGTGTCGAACGATGTGTATCATAAGATTTTCTCAGGCTCTATCAGTTACCACAATCAGGGAGGACAAAAATTGTCAGAGCTTGTTGTTGTATCTCTGAAAGACTAGATTATCCCCCCTTCATATAGGATGTCCAGGATTAAGATTTCCAGTTCATCTAGGAGCTGAAGAGATGGAATTTCATGAATTTTCTGGAATCCAAATGGTGAACCAGTTGGTTGACTATTGAACATGTTGGTTCATAGGTGAACTGGCCGGTTCAACCCCTTAACTAGTTGGTTTACTAGTTTTCCTATTTTAAATACATTGGCTTTTCATATTTGATTAATGCACAACATGACATCAGTATCAATCGTCATTGATCAACCAACTGGTCGATTCATTACTTGAAACGGTTGGTTCATGTCACTGAACTGGTTAGTTTACTAAGTGAACCAATCATTTTAGGTTCCAGTCAGCCAATTTTTGTTTAATTGATTACCTAAACACTTTAGTAGTCAAGTCAAACATCATTCATGAATAAACTCCTATCCATGTGCATCCTATGTGGGTGACCCTATAGGTCCCAAATTACATTGGTAGTGAATTCCCATAAATAACTTATGACATCACAATCAATGAGTGGTATCTAGCAACTCGTCATTGCTACCCAAGTAATTGGAATGTTAGAGAACAACTTCAACCTATAGTTTGTAATCAGTGTTACAATGATCGTATAGTTCCTTTGTCTATGATATCCAGATTGGACTCAAGGCATGGAATCATCATCCTCTTCAACATTATATCCATGTTCCTTGAACTAGAGCGGATTGTCTGAGATGCATGTGAGCTCACATATCATATATTAATTCACATGAGTATGCCCATACATTTCTCAGTCTCCCTTATCAAGTGGCCCGTATATCAACTCCAATAGGAGGGACAAATCTCATCTACATCACTTACAGTCAATCCCCATGTGTCATAGTGTACCAGAGCATCACCTTTATGGCAACCCTTAATCAAGGTCACATTAGATGATGTCAAACGACATGTGATGAGTGTAGTGATTTCCAATCTAAGAACCACTATCACTATTAGAGTTGATTCTGACTACCATTTAATGGTTCCATGCATCACTCTCATGGTGGGTCTATTGTATACACTGTTCTATAACAAGTATTTATTGTTTGGTTTGATATCATACATCATGACTAATGAGATTTTATCATCAACCAACACATATTCGAGTCTTATGTATTATTGTTGTCTATGATATTCCACAAAAATAACTAACTAGGGACATAACAAGAATGTATGTACTCTTATCAAACATATGATCTCATTTGAGTAACATCATTCTTTAGACAACTATCATGTTATACCATTATCTCATAATTGAACAAACATATAGATGAAGGTAGCCTTTATTATTAATCAAATTGTTTACAAGATATGGCATTACAATCATTACATGATTGTCTCTCTGAGCATACATACCAACATGGAGTCATTGTTGAGAGTGATTCAACCTAAAATATAAAATTTTGAGATAATGTGTGGATACACTATCTCTGCTCTTGGAATGGGATGAAATTTATATTTGGGCTATAGTTAAGTGTTTATTTCATCTTATTATGAGTGAGAGAGATCGGGTAGACATATTTTATGCTTAAAATTGACAGATTAGAATCAATACGTTAAGATGAGTTTTAATGACATAAGCTCGGGTTTGAGGTGTTACCTCACCCTTATGTCAAAATAATGAATAATAGGTTGGCAGCCTAGGTGAAAAGATAGTCACCAAGTAAAATTGAAATCACCAATGAAAATGTAATCACCATGAGATGATATCATATACCATGAATTGAATTTAGGTACCAATTCTAGTAACAATGTGAGGAATTTACATATCAATAAATGATGTTAAAGATATCAAAGGAGGGTTGCTAACCTTAAGAGTTGAAACTAAGTTGCATTATCATTCACCTTGACCTTACTATGTATGGATGTTGGGCACAAAATTCTTTTTAAGGAGGGGTGAATGTAATGTCCTCAAATGTTGGTGAATTTGAAATAGATAAATATAAGGCTTAATTTGATGAACAAATTCCTTAATTTTATTATTGGTAAGTGAATTCACTGATTATATTATTGATAGAATAATAAAGTCATCCACTTCATAGCATGAGTGCAACCATGGCCCAAATGAGGCCCATGAGACTATTTGCTTTGTAAATAGATCCTTGTGGCACAAGTTAATAGAATAAGAGGTTTCATGCATAAATAAAGGATTATGGCTTTATGGTTTGTTAAATAGCTAAAATATGATATAGGCAAGTTCTCAAAATTCAATAAGATATGTGGTATTCTAGATAATTAGGGGAGAAATTATCTAACCATGAATGGCAACACAAACTTTTAGCCATCAAACAAAGATATCTCGTCCTGACTTTTGGTGTACCTAAAAATAATTAGCAAAAGGAAGATAATTCTAGAATTTGGGATAAGAAGAACTTTTCATTTGAGGTGTGTAATCTTTTTGAGGATATACTAAAAGAACATATTTTTGCATATGAAAGAGATCCCAATAAATCCCACAAACTAGGAAAGAAATTAATGAGTTTCCATGGAATAACGATAATTGGTTTAAGGCATATATCAAAAAAAAAAGATAAAGAATAATCTAGATCCTAAGTTATAAAGAGTCCTAATGGATTAATTATTGAATTATCCAATATATAATATTCTTAATGGGTTTTGTTTTTTCCATCAAATATTATCATATTAAGAGGAGACTTAGTCAGATCCCGGATTCCATGCTAGGAGACAAGTGGTTTTTTTTTGGAAAGCCATTGATGTTAGCTACCATAGTAGGATATCAAATTTTGAGATTACGTCACAGGGATCAATCATGTTTATTTAATGATAATGAGTCCCTTTCCCTTGAGATAATCACCTACCTTTACGTCAAAAAGAAAGGAAACAAACCCAGATCGCTCTCCCATTTCTGTCGCTCTCCATCATCATACTCCTAACCCTAGTTCTATGCTTGAGACCTATATAAAAAATCACAGAAACCTAGGATTGAACGAAAGAGGTACCTGGTTCCTAGTCTGTGTCAATCAAGGGGATCCCCTAAGGAGGCCCATAGACAACACCAAACCCTCCATTTCATTCAAGCTTTTCCTATCGGAATGAGGTATGCACAATAACTCTTCCAGTGTCGCTCATGTTGCCTCTGTCAGAGGTACTCAGTTCCTCCCAAGAGAAGGGACATCGCAGATGATAAAGGTGACGGTTTCCTAGTACAGTAGATGAGCGTGATATCCAGGTAGACCCCCAGTTGCTCTCCTGTAGTCGACGCTCGCCGGTGTAGTAGTAGCTGGAACACTGCCCTGTCCCCGCGTAGAGAAAGGAAGTTTTCGGGGTTAGCACCGCGGAAAGTCTTGCTGGGGGCGAGCTACCAGTGAGAAGGGAGGGGAAGAACCGAATGGAGGTCAGCATCTCAGCCACCACAGGGAGGGCATCGGGAAGGACATGGACGGAGACGTCGGGCGGCCTCATACCATACAGAAGCGACGAGTTGAAGGAAGGAAGGCGATGATAGAGTATTCTTCACGCTAGGTTCAGAGTGAACCGGTCGAGAGAGGAAGGAAGGCCTGCTAGCGGGTTGGTTTAGTCCTAGACGTCACGCCCTCCTTATGAAATGTTTGACAACGGCGATTGCGTTCATTGCCGGTGGCCCGCTGTAGATAACTCATCGTAATAATTTCTCACAGTGAGAAATAAGCGGACGGTAGAGTTTGGTGAACCCTGCAGACAAAAAACACAATGTAAAATCAGAACGGTAGGCAACGGTGTGTTTGACAACTCGATTGGCAGCGATTGACCTGCTGCCCATGGTCGTTCATCGCTGCCCGAACAATCGTCGTCGCTTTGCCAAATAAAGTATTAGTCACACAATTGTGTGTGTGTGTGGGGGGGGGGGGGGGGGCAGTTCAGGGATCAATTAAAAGCCGCCACATCACCCCTTTTACGAGGTTTGCATGTTCATTTTATAAAATGCCTAGAAAATGCTAGGATAATCAAAATATAGGTAAATTATATATCAAATTGATCAAGAAAATCAAATGAACACGAATAAAATATAATTGATGTCTAATCTTGATCCCAGTTCAAAAAGTAGCGCTAATATATATATATATATATATATATATATATATATATATATATAGAGAGAGAGAGAGAGAGAGAGAGAGAGAGAGAGAGAGAGTCACGCTAGTGTACACTCGAGTGTACTGGAGGCACCGTACACCTCATTCATTTTTGAAGATGCAACAAAATTTTGAAAAATCTAAACCATTGATCTTCTTAATTATCATAAGAAAATACTATATAATAAATTTTATCTCATTTGGACACTTATAGGTCGTGCATCTAAAGGAGGCAAAAATCATGTATTTCAAATTAGTTTTGTGCGTCGATTTTGTTGTCCTTGAATGAGTGACTTACACTCATCAAAATGAGTTCAAATTTTGTATGTGACCTATTATTATTATAACCATGAAGATCAATGGATTATATTTTGGAAAAACATGGTCTAGATAGGCAAACACCATTGAGGTGTATGGCATGATCTGTACACTCGAGTATTTTCTAGCCTGACTCTCTCTCTCTCTCTATATATATATATATATATATATATATGTGTGTGTGTGTGTGTGTGTGTGTGTGTGTGTGTATATTAAAGTGGTGACTAATATATGGAAATCCTAGTTTTGGATATTAAAGAATTAAAAATATTTCTTTTATGTTATTATCTAATCTTGTTGAGTATAACGACAATCAATATGATGGTGATGACGACGTTATGATAAATAGGGTTTTTAGAGCCATAATCACATACATGTATAGTTAGAGTGTTGAAATCAAGAATCATAACTTGTGATACTCTTAATGTACTTAAGCTTATTTAAGTGTTCATAACAAAAGGATATGTTGGGTTTTCCTTATTGTTTAATATGTCATGCATCTAGGGTTTGTACCCTATTCCTTATCCAAACTCTAGATTAGGATCCGAGTAGGGTATAATATGAATAATGTGAAAGTCGCGCTTTAGAATATATATATGTGCTGATTAAATGTTGATTGCTTGGATTCATTTTTGCTTGCTTGATTGTTTGATATGCTTAAAGCACTTGAAGTATATATTAAATGATTTGCATGGTTCTACATTGAGGTACATGGTTATGATTATGGGTGCTCACAATATCAATTGTCAAGGTTTTCTGTGTACATAGTATAGCAATATACCGATCCGCGTTTTGTTTCACGTTGTTTTAGGTAAATGCAATATATGAAGATATCAAGACATGATAATATGAAATTACCTAAAGGAATTAAAGCTAAGTAAAGGAGTATTAGATATATACTTATTCTCATATAGTTCTCACATAAAAATTTCATGTAATTCCTTTGAGTAATATCTTTCTATAGTTGTAAACAATATTTACAATTAATGGAAATTATTTAATATTATTTTTTATTTGCTAAATTTTGATCATTGGGAATATAGATAATGGCTCTCAACTTGAAGGTCTTTCCTTAACTGGGGAACACTGAAAGTGAATTCATTGCAACGTACTCATCAGGTCAATTGAAAGGAAGAGGAAGTCAATATCTGGAGATTTTATATTTTTATATTTAACTCTACAAATAAATTTTAAATATAAAACTTGATAGTAAAGGGATTTTATGAATAATAAGGACATATGTGCTTATACAACAGGTTAGAGTTTGTTGTATAATTACAGTATATATCAACAAGTTGGAGCTTATTGTGTGATCTTGGTATATTACAACGGATTACAACATGTGTGATTTTGGTTTATTAAAATAGGTAACTATTACAATAGGTGAAAGCATGGTGTGTGGTTATAGTATATTAAAATGGATTACAGTATGTTGTTTAATTATGGTCTATTACAATGGGTTAGCATATGTGACTATTACAAAGGGTTAGACCATGTTGTGTAATTATGGTATTTTACAACATATTTGAGTATGTTGTAATATTACAGTTTTTTATAATAGTTTAGTACATGTTATAGTATCATGTATACTACAATAGGTCTGTCTAGTTGTATATAACTTGTGTTGTGTAAAATATACAATAAACAATAGACAAATAGGCTTGTTGTAATAAATATACGAACTACAACACAACCAACAAAATAGTTATGTTTTTTCTACCGTAAAAAGCATTATTTGCATTAGTGACTATTTTCAAACCATTTGCAAGTTATCCACAAAAAATAAAGATTGAGTGCCATTTAAGTCTTTGGTTTTACAATTAGTTTGGGAACCAAAACCATGTTTTTATATGTCCCCTTATTCTTATAAGGACAATAGAGTAATGATTATTCTTAATACAAAATTTTAAAACTATCTTGGCTTGAGAACTAAAATAGTCTGTATGGGATGTTGAAGAATCATTTCCCTTATTATTCTCATATCTATCATTGTATCTTGTTTTATGTCTATCATTTCTTCTAATAGAATGATGTAGATCTCAACTAGATTATTTCTACCTTTAAGAAACATTTGAAAGGAAGTTCTAAGAAACTGGTTGTATTAGTCAATATTAGTCATAGTAGTATAAATGTTGGAAATGTCATCATTTGCATGAATAATGGTTTATGCACAAAAAGTTTAGTCAAGTAAGAATCACTTTCCAAATTAAGAGTAGATGATTCACTTTATCAACTAGAAAATATAAATTGAGATTCAAGACTACTAATCTTCACAAGAAAATAGAGATTCTTCCTTAAGAGCATTAACTTTGATAAGATCAATATTGTTTGCTTCCTCAACACATTTCAATTGTAGCTCTACCTAAAGATAAAGTTCCTCAACTTTGCAAATATTCTTGAAAGCAAAGGTTATGATGTTGAAGATCCTCATACAATTTATTGACAATTTTATAGAGTGTTTTCTTCTTAGATTTAAAAGAATCAACAAATACACAAGCAACCAGAATCATTTCAATATGAGAATCCTTAAAAAAATCATTTGAATTTGCCTAATCACCCATTAGAAGCTGAAGATGATTCATAAGAAGAGTTGTGATCCATTTCTTTACATTTCTTATTCTCTTGTATTTCCTCTTGTACTTGCCCTCCCTTTTACTTATCTTCCCCATTCTTCATCTTTTCTTGTGGTAATCTTCATCTCTATATACTCATTCCTGAAGTGTGCATTTTGTAAACACTCATAGCAATGGTAATGGAGGATGTAGGTTTGACTTTAAATGGTTTGCATTTGGTGTACAAGGTAACATCATCACTTTGGGAGTTTTCTTTGATTGGGGAAGATTTCTAAACTTTAAAATCCATATCTTTCTTCATGTGGGTATAACTTCCTTTTCCTCCTATGTTATTATGAGCTCTTCAACTTTGAAATCCATATCTTTCTTCATGTTGAGTTGGAGGTTATAAGGTTCTTTTGTGGATGATACTTTCTTCTCAATAT
Organism: Alisma plantago-aquatica; assembly: GCA_963693085.1. NCBI lineage: Eukaryota > Viridiplantae > Streptophyta > Magnoliopsida > Alismatales > Alismataceae > Alisma > Alisma plantago-aquatica. The sequence goes on from OY856414.1 coordinate 920,665,672, forward strand.
GCTAAGTGAGGGAGAAAAGGGTTTTGACAAATTGCTCCTTTTATTCTATTTTCTTCCTATTAGATCCAAGACCATTGATCATGATTGAGAATCTTGAGCAAATATCTCTATGAACTCTATTTTGGACACCTGATGAATAGATTGAGTTGACATTTTCAACGTGTTGATCTTAGAATCCTTCACTTGATTGGTTCCTTTGTGGGTTTTGGATAGAGACTTCCATATGTAAAATGTTGTATCACATGAAGATATGTGTTTTAACTTTTAAAGGAAGAGGGAGGCATAGGGGATGATGATGGTTTTAGCGTCAAGTTGAGCTATCCTCATGTGCCAAGTTTCCTAAGGTCATGTCATTAGGGAGGGACACATTGTCTTGCACATGTCAAAGCCAATCCCTTGAATGTAAGATTTAATCTTCCTCTTTAGATTTTCATAGTTGAATCCATTAAAGATAAGTAGGTGAGTGGAGTATCCTCCCTCAAGGTTGAAATTCCCAAGGAGGTTTTCAGTCATTCTATACTACTTGTGGGAGTATTTCTAGGGAAGAATTTATTATGGTATCACTTGTAGTCTAAGATCGAGAGAGGGTGAATTGATCAATTAAAAGTATATATAAAACTTTTTAGACCTATGAATTGTGTCAGTGTATATATAAAACAAGAAAAGGAGAGAAATATATTAAACAAATTTCATTTGAGCAAAACTGCATATATAGGTTCTTCCTTGACATGTTTGATGCACTGAATAATTGTCATTCTCACACGATGTTTATTATGTATTTTTATGCACTTATTGTTTGTTTTGATATCATTTGTGCATTATTTATCATCATTAGCATGTGACACTTAATTGCATCAAATAATTGTTATTTCTACTATATGAATGATCTATCATTATTTTGGAGCTTATGTTCATTTTTATCATATTTTAGGTGATTTTACAAGAAATGACACAGCTCGATACTACCGACTTGATTGTCAGTGGTATTAACATCTGAGGAAAATGAACATGCTGACTTGAGGAAATTTGATAGTACCGATAGAGGAATCGGTACTACCGACAGATCAACAAAGAGCCTTAGAGAAGAATTGATACTACTGATGGTTAGTTTGGTGGTATTGACTCCCGCCAAAAATCCAACATGTTGATTCAGAGAAAATCTCAATAAAACCGACTATCAACTCGGTATTACTGACAGCTACAATGGATCGTAAATAATCAACGACATCAATACTACTGGCACCTAGTCGGTAGTACCGACAGGACCTGATCAAGACAGATTAAATATTTTCGTTAATCCAATGGTTGGGACTTAATAATTCCCTAAGTCACTTCTATGACTTAGAGGGAGTTTGGCCAGACCTAAGAACCATGTCATATTTAGTTGTATGATAGAGGACAGTAGATAAGAGAGAAGGAGAGGAGAAAGAAAAGTTTTGAGTGGTTTGTGCACTTTTGGTTGCCCGATTTGTAGTCAGAAGGTAGCAAATCATAGTGTTTGTCAGAAGGAACCATCCATACCATCTTTCTCCATGGTTCTTTCCTTTTTCTTGATTTTTTGTCATTCCTTTCTTCTTCTACTACGTGCAGAGCAACTAAAATCATGAGGGGCTAATCCCCTCGTTCCTTAGGATCTGGGAGTAGCCCGATTTTGTATTGTAATTGACAATTATGATTTAATATAGATGTTTCTCTTAATTCCAGGACATAATTCTATGAGAGAATCACGAATTTTATGTGCTTGATCATCTTAGGTAGTTATTTAGACCCTGAATTGCTTCATGAGAGGGATTAACGGTTGGAAAACTCATAGATTTATACATTTTATACCGCACCTCGAGAGAGGGCCTATGAATGTGAAGAGAATAATCTAGAGATTTTGGTAAAGAACCTAACTAACAACACAATTTCTATGGGAGTGGGATTGATATTAGATTAGGAAGTGAATTACGTTGTGAGAGTGGTAATTCTTACTTCAGGTCTCTTTGTCCAGGGTTAGGAGAGATTAATATTAATGAACTATTGTTAATTATAATGTAAATCATGGTGAAACCATAATCCTAAGGAATTCATTCCACTTATGATCACAGCCTGTAATCTTAGTTTTAATTCTTATAATTTAGTCATTAAATCAACAGAATCACTCTTTTTCTCAGGCCTAGCTGACTCGATCATTGTTAGTAGTAGTTTCTGGGTACACATTTTCCCCGTGTTCGATATATGGGCCTCATTAGGCCTATATTACATTGATACATTCACTTACATTTTTAATGTGTAGTTTACGTGCATCAAGTTTTTCGCATTGTTGTTGGGGAAGATGGTGTGTCGAGCACTATGGGTGTTATGACCGGCCACTCTAGGCTATAATTTTATTTTTCTTTTACCATTTCTAGACTAAATTCCAAATATGTATTCAATCACTACTACTGTGTTCTCACATAGATTTCATTATTTTTTAGATACTAGTGCATGGTGCAGATGAGAAGCATCCATTATAGAGGGTCAACTCCATAGAGTGTGTTTCAAGTGGATTTCCTATGTAGATCACGGGAGTACAATAACTTTGCACCAAGGTTGATTCAAACTCCACCACCTAAAACTCCACCATCTCCAACAGAACAATCGGAACCAAAGGAGATGGCTGATGCAGAAGAAGAAGAGCAGACCATCTGAGACAATATTAAGGCATCATCTACAATAGCTCAGTTGGGCCCAATAAAAAGGCGAGCTATCAATGTGGGCAGCTATAACATAGACCTCATCTTGGTGGCACTGGTTAAGTCACAAGCGTTTCATGGACACAACACATAAGATCCAATGACGCACATCAACAATTTCTTCGAGAGATGTGATGTGGTGAAAATTGATAGGGTTCTAGACACAGTCATCTACTTGAAATTGTTCCCTTCTTCTTTGGCAGAAAATGTAAAGTCTTGGTTCCTTAACCTCTCACCTGAGTCAATAAAAACATGGGAGGGGATGATAGACATTTTCTTTGAGCGTTATTTCCCACCACAGAAGACAAATGAGTTGGTCAAGAAGATTTACAAACTTCAAGAAGTAGGCAGAAGAGTCATATTCAGAAGAATGGGAGAGGTTTCAAAACATGTTGAGGAAAGTCCCTCATCATGGGATCGATGTTTATGCACAAGCTAAGATCTTCTATTACAAACTACATCAAGGAGAGAACATCAGGAGAGAGGAGCACACTCGATAATGTAGGAACAAGATTCTTCCTCAACAACAAGCCATCCAGGTGCCACGAGATTCTAAAGAATATGGCTAAGAATTAGTCATGGGGAGAAGAAAGAGAGCATCCAACAACCACTAAAAGTGTTGGAGAGTCTAAAGTCATCGCCACATTGAATGAGAAGTTGGACCTCATAGCCAATAAACCATATCAGAACGATGGAAATTCCTCTAGAGGAGAGGAAGACGAATGCATATTTGTGTGATAGTAGAACTACAGGGGAAATGACTACTCTTGGAAGAAGGATCTCAAGTTTTCTTAGAAAGATCTCAATAACTTTCAGTAGAACCCATCCCAAGCATAGCAAGACAAGCCACAGTAGGTTTTTGCACAACAACAGGACAGGGCCCCCAGTAAAATAGACCGAATTGAAGACATGCTAGGTCAGCTAGTCAATCAAAATGAGGTGATTATTGGCCAGACCCAGAGGGAATTGTAGAACCAAGGAGCACAGATCTATAGTATAGAGAATCATATATCTTAGATAGCAGTAGAAGTGGCTTCCTTGAAGAAGCTCATTCAGTAAGGATTTCCAAGATATACTGACATACATTCTAGTAATCATCAGGTGAAGGTAGTGTTGCTTCACAATGGGAAGAAAGTGTTGAATGAAAAGAGGATAGTTATAGAAGAAAAGGATAATGTAGGTGACATAGGACCAGCGGTGACCATAGATCCAGTTGAATTGGATACTATAGCTCAAGAAAAAGAATCTGAAGAAGAAACTGATGAACCAAGGGAGACAAGGAAGGAAGCATATATCCCACCTTACCAAAGGAAGTTGGTGACTCTAGTGCCCTTTCCAAACAGCTTGAAGGCTAAGAACGTTGAGCAACAATTTTAGAAGTTTCTATATTCTTTTGGAAAATTACATGTCAACATTCTCCTCATTGATGCAATTGAGTAGATTCCTTCTTATGAAACATTTATGAAGGATATAATCAATAAAAAGAGGAATATAGTTGATTTAGATGTAGTGATGCTAAAAGATCAAGTTAGTGCCTTCATTATGGGAAAACGGCCATCAAAAAGGCAAGATCCAAGCTGCTTCAACATATCATGTTACATCGGGAAGACCAAGTTTAGGGAGGCTTTATGCAACTCAGGGATAAATATCAATTTTATGCCCTTGACTACCTTCAAGAAGCTGGGTCTCAAGGAATCCAGAAAGAGAAACATGATCATACAACTAGTAGACAATTCAATGGTTAGGCCATATGGTATCTGTGAAGATGTACTAGTCAGGGTGGATAGATTTGTGTTTCCAGCAAATTTAGTGGTTATGGAAATGTAGGATGATCGTGCCAATGAACTATTATTAGGGAGGCCATTTCAAGCCACGACATATATGATCTTAGAGATGGGTAGAGGAAGACTGAAAATGGGTATCAAAGAAGACCGCTTTGAAATTAAAATGATCAAGTATGCACAAATGGCCGAGGAGAAACCATAGTGTCACATGTTGTAGTAGGTCCAAGGAAAGATGTCTTTATTTCTAGGGAAGCCATTCCTAGACATGGCTCATGTGATGACATGGGTACATAAAGGCACATTGGAAGTGGACATCTTGGAGAATACCAAAAATATTTCATTAGCCAAGGTGGTTCTATACCCTGATGATAAAGAGGAGGAAGAATTCCTAGCAACAATTGAAGAAGCAACTTCCTCCACACTTGTTCAAGAATATACACAATTACCTCTAGAGGCATCCATTATGAATTTGGTGGATGACTACATTTGATGTCGTTCCTTATACAAGTATGTCTTGTTTCTCAAGGCATTGTTGTGTTACTACACTAGGCACTATGAGAACTTGGGACCACCTTCACCACCATTGATTCTATGTCTACAGAGTCCTCTAGATCTTGATTTGAATTCGTTGCCAACACATTTGAATTATACCTTTTTGGAAAAAAATGAGAAGTTGCCCATCATTATCTCACCCTCCTTGAGCATCCAAGAGGAGTAGTTGATTGGGGTGCTGGAAAACCACAGGGTAGTGTTTCGGTGGTCAATTTTAGATATCGAGGGGATCTCCCCTAGCTTTTGCCAGCATAAGATCTGCATAGAAGATGGAGCCAAGCCCATAGTGCAACCTTAGAGGCGTCTCAATTCCACCATGACTGAGGTGGTGAAGAAAGAGGTAGTCAAACTTCTTTCGGTAGGTATAATTTATGCTATCTCTGACTCTAATTGGGTAAGTCCTACTCAAGTGCAACTGAAAAAAGGGGGATAATTGTCACCACAAATTCATCTAGTGAATTGATTTCTACTAGGTTGGTGACCAGGTGGCGAGTTTGTATTGACTATCGTCGTTTAAATGCCACTACGCTTAAAGATCATTTCATGTTCCTTTTCATTGATCAGATTCTTGAGCAACTCTCCGGCCGCTCTCATTTTTTTCTGGATGGGTATTCCAGGTACAATCATATTTCCATCGAGCCACGGGTCAAGAGAAATTTACTTTTACATGTTCATATGGCACATTTGCTTACCGCCGGATGCCTTTTGGTTTGTGTAATGCATCATTGACTTTCCAGAGATGTATGTTTGATGTTTTTCTGATATGATAGATCATTGTCTTGAGGTTTTCATGGATGATTTTTTAGTGTATGGAGAGTCATTTGAGGACTTCCTTGACAGTCTTGACAAAGTCTTACAAAGATGCAAGGACACTCACTTGGTTTTGAATTGGGAGAAGTGTCACATGATGTTGAGTGAGGGAATAGTTTTGGGACACAAGGTGTCCCATAGAGGTATGGAGGCCAATTTGGTTAAAATTGAGGTTATTTCTAAACTACCTCCACTATCCATAGTGAAGGGAGTTAGGAGTTTTTTAGAACATGCAAGTTTTTATCAGCGTTTCATTAAATATTTTTCAAAAATTGTAAAACCTCTTTCTAAATTGTTGGAAAAAGACACTGAACTTAAATTTGATTAGCGGTATTTGAAAGCATTTGAGGTGTTGAAGGAGAGACTAGTATCTACACTTGTTGCTCAGGATTTAGATTAGAGCCAACCTTTTGAGTTGATGTGTGGCGCATCAGATTATGCAATAGGGGATGTTTTAAGCCAACACCAAGACAAGAAACCCACTAGCATTTATTATGCGTTTAAGACCCTAAATGATGCCTAGTTAAATTACACATCCACTAAAAAAGAATTGTTGGTAGCAGTCTTTGCTTTTGAAAAAATTTGCCAGTATTTTGATAGGAGTAAGGGTCATTGTGTGAATATCTACTGTAGAAGAAGGATGTCAAATGTAGATTTATTAGGTGGATTTTTCTAGTATAGGAGTTTGATATAGAAATCAAGGATAAAGCACGAACAAAGAATTTGGTGGCAGATCATTTTTCTTGGCTTGAAAGAGTGGATGAAAAGGATATAGACATACCAATTGTGGAGGAATTTTCAGATGAGAAACATTGTGCTCTGAAAAGTAAAGATCCATGGTTTGTAAACATTTTAAACTACTTGGTGTGTGGTGAGTTTCTAGAAGGCTGGTGATATTAGGAGAAAAAGAAGTTCTTCCATTCTTTGAGGTTCTACATTTGGGATGATCCCATTCTACTCAAATAGTGTAGGAATGGGATTTAAGGAAGTGTGTTTTGGAATGTGAGATGGAGAGTATCTTGGCACACTGTCATTCCCTACCTACTGGGGGATGCCATGCTATCTCTAGGACAGAGGTAAAGGTCTTAGAAATAGGGTTTTATTGGCCAACTCTTTTTAAGGATGCATATAATTGTGTGTCCAACTCACAAAAACATAATTAACTAATGCGGAAGCGTTCACTAAGCAGCGGATTACAGAAAATCACTAAAAATTAAAACCTTTTTCAAAGAGACCCAATCATAGGAAAACTCTTTCAACAAGAACCAATGTATTACATTTACATCATGGTTCATAAGTATATATCTTATACCATCTCTTCTCGAGGGTTACAACATCAACTGCCTTATTAAAAGCTAAACACAGACAGCATAATAACCTCGAGGCATCAAGCCAAAATCTCAAAATGATACATTAAAAGCACTAAGTAATAACTCCGAGGACCTGAGAGTACAGAGACGACACATAGGACTTCTATCTACAAAACACGACAGACAGCACACTCAACCTGAGTTGTCACTGCTGTCCCTGTTGTTGCTGATGTTCTTCCTTTGCAAGATATTCTCAGTCTCTTTCGCACTCGTCCACCTAAAAATGTTGGTTCCCACGGGGGTGAGACAATTGAAAATTGCCCCAGCGAGAGATATAACTCTCCGCCAGAAACATCATTATTGTAGTTTAATTAATATAAAACTAAGGAGAGGATAAGAAGTTTAGATCATTCTCATCTTTTAAAGTATTACACCTATCTATGATTGATCAGTAATTCATCTATTCTCTTTATAAGGAATAGAAAGAACATGTATAACATTTATCTACCATACATTTTCAACATCTCAAGCTTTGCTCATGTCATTCATTATTCTGATGTATCACCCATGATTCATTCTTGTTTCTATTTGTTGGCCTTAGCCAATATTCTAAACAGGTATTCACTTATGCCAGACATGTGATTATATATATATCATCATGTCTTATTCTAAAATTAAACTATATCAAACAAGTATAAATGCTTTAGGCATTGGACTATACCAATCCTGATTACACAGCTAGGAATTGGACTTTAACCAAGCCTAGTTACAGGCATTAAGCCTCTGCCAGGTATTTTTAATTATAGAGGCATGGATAGCATGCAAAACATAACTATCAACATGAGATATCTAGCATCATGATTATAATCAACAGTAGCAGTAAGATATCAACATAAGCATGAAAATTGTATGTACACATTTACAGCCTTATGCATATACACAACATAAGTATAATTACTATCTCTTAGTTGCACTAAGCATCATCTTTATGTAAAGAGAACAAACAAGGGTTATCATCCAATGTGAAGCGTCATGTATTACCCTAAACAGATATGCTACATGGCTGTATTATATCTTTTATTATGCCCTGAGGAAATTGAGGATACCACTCAAAATCCAACTGACCACTGCTAAGTCGAAATCAGTGCCATACAAGATCTAGGAAGAGCCAGACTCCTAAGATATTCTCCGCCCCCGGTCAGTACGGGTCCGCCACAGCGACACAAAAGGTCAAGCTGCTAACAGCCTAGTCCGTCCTTGGTACAGGTCACGACACTAGTGAAAGAGGTGGGTACGCATACCCTACCATATGAGGTACAACCGCAGTTGTCCTCCAATATCATCACACATATAATCACCGAGACACGACCGCAGCCATTCTCAAACTAAGGGCTAGGTATGACCGCAGTCATCCTCCCTAAACACTTGAATTCAGGATGACATGCACCCCACATACTCATCAGTATGCCCTCCGAGTTTCCCTTAGGAATACTCATTTCACCATCTGGCAAGTTCTGACACTCAGATGGATCTATGGCACAGGGCACTACATGATTAGAGTTGCACTTGATTAGTTATGCTAATTGGGTGAATTAAGGCTGCATCAAACAAGTGGACATACAAACCCTAATTCACTTCTAGCAAGCATATAAATATCAAAACCTGAAAAGATATAAAACATATGAAACATAATTTGTCATCTCATCATCACATGGTAATATTCACTTGCCATTCATGAGACTACACCAATCATCATATTATCACAGGATATAAATCCTTTTCACAATATCACAGGGTATCAACCCTTATCAACATAAGAGGAATACACCTCATTCAAGGCTCAACCTTACCCAAAGGTCATTAAGACCATCATACTATCACAGGATATAAATCATTTTCACAATAACACAGGGAATCAACCCTTATCAACATAAGAGGATTACACCTCATTCAGGGCTCAATCATGCCCATGAAACATCTTGTTACCGCTTACTAGGTAACATCTAACCATATGGCTCACAAGGCCATTAAACATCTTGTCACCTCTCACTAGGCAACAATGACATATTAACTCATGTAATATAATAGTAACACCACTATTTCCTCCATAGGGTTAGGGTTTACTATTCACATCAATTAGGGTTCCATGTTCATTTTATCAGTCCAACCCTAATATATTGTTCCATACATCTAGGAGCATCCATCGACATTCCAAGTATTTAATATTCTTATCATTTATCATTAAATGATCATCAACACAAGGTATGAGTTTATCTCTCATCCTTATCATGGTATGATTACATCATACTCATTTTATCTTACTTATCAAGTATGTTAAACTCATTACATTTCATTGTAACAATTTACATAACACTCTCCTTGTGTATCTTATCCAAAAATATTGGATTTGAGATGCATCAAGGTATATCAACCCTGAAATGCTAAATGTGATATCTATCATGTCTCAATGTATCACTTCCCTCATCACTTCTATCTTACATGAGTTTATTAACTTATCTTATAATAAGGAATCTCACATCTTAATACTTTCATCCACCAAACTATCACCTTTACCATGATGTGCATAGATCACACACAAGGATTGTCCAACTATCTTCAATGATATGGACTCATCTCAAGTTAAGGCATTGCTTATTATAAGGTTGCCTATAGTCAACCACTTGAGATATTTCATCATTATAGGGTATTACCCATTATTTCATCATTAAGGTTTACTCATATCATTACCCAGACATTAGGGTTATGATTTATCATCATATTGCCCATGATTAGAATTCCATGCACTATAGCCCAAATTTAGGGTTTCACATAGCTTTACTCTGTGTTAGGTTTAAGGTTTCATATGACATCGCCCTCAATTAGGGTTTCACATGGAATCATCCTCAATTAGAGTTTCTCATGGAATCACCCTCAATTAGGGTTTCACTAATCATCCCAATTAGGGTTTCATTCAATTACCCATAAATTAGGGATTCATTATTCATCCAATTAGGGTTTGGCATTTCATTACCTTAAATTAGAGTTACCCAATTAATTACCCTTAATTAGGGTTACACTATTACCCTTAATTAGGGTTACACTATTACCCTAGATTAGGGTTTTACTCAGAATTTCCCTAAATAAGGGTTAGGGTTCATTAACCTTCTCAATTAGGGTTTCTTGATCTCTTTACTAAGGATCATACCCTAAATCACCATATGAATCATACTCATGTATGAATTCATTTCTATCATTCTCTCCACTTGATTCGGTTACATCAACCATCCGATCAAATACAAACAACTATGTTTGACATAGTATACTGAGTTATTGCTTCCATAAACAATTAGGGTTTGCATTTTAGGGATCATTCACAATTGAAACCATTAAGATCAAACCAATTGAACCCATTGGATCAATATCCAATTACATCAGCATATTTCCTCAAATGGTCAACCATTGCAAATGGTTAACCACTCCAAACTATTTGAAACTGTTTGGTTTCAATCAATTTGTTGAAACTGTTTAACCAATTTCATTGAAACCGATTGGTCCCAAATTTTGAAATTGTTTGCCTAAGATATTAATTGAGGTGTGTGCTTGTGATGACATCATCATATTCAAGCTACAAACCCACGAAATTTTCTGTGATTTCCATGGTGGTTTCCTCAATCAACCAAAATAAATTTCGGAAATGAAGAAAGCATCAACATTTGATAAGGAATTGAATGCAATAACAATATTAAGGGTTCAAGTTATAAAACCCGGCTCCAATTGAGCTTCAAAGCTCCAAGATCACGCCAACAATGGTGGATGAAGTTTTTGCAACTCCCCCTAGGCTCGTCCCCAAGCTTTTGGATGAAAAAGTTGGCTAGGGTTGAAGAGGAGATCGAAGTAAGAAGAAATCAATGATTTGTTTTTTATTTCCACCATACAATCAAGGAGAACGAAGGTCAAGGACCTTACCAACAGGTTGGGGTCGTCCTCCTGCTCCTCCACAGCTCCTTAGTCATTTTCCAAGCAAGGGGAAAGAAAAGAATCTGAAATGGCCTTTGTTTTGGCTTGGTAAAGGTACTTTTATAAGAAATTACATGAGAGAGAAAATGCCTTATAAAAATGCATTTAATTCCAAAATTGGTGCCGCCTCTTCCCCCTTTCATTCCTTGGATACGAGGCTATCCCATTTGCCTCTTATTCCTCTCAATTATCCTTAATTTAAAGAAAAGCAAATTAAGCACCTTAGATCATATTATAATAATATCCCAATTTGAGTGGATATTACTTTTCTTTATAATAATGGTGAGTGGGTTATCCACTTGCTTGAGATATTTTCGTGCCTTTGCAAGACACATGGTCGTCCACATACATGTATTTCAACCAAAAAAGTTTTGGTTGAAGACAACTTCAATTAATATATTTATTTTTGCATCAAATTGAAGTAAAGTTCCAATTATGCTTAAATCTTGATTATTTTAATATCAAGATTCTCTCTCCACCAAAGTGATTCAAATGAGGCGCCCCTCTCATTTTATTTGCTCTAAATGATGCCAAGAAACATTAGGGACTATTTTGAAGTGGTGATTTTCATATTGAACCCTAGCTTTTGGGTAAATTGCACATTATACCAAAACTAGGTTTTAATGCACAAACATTACTTTATCAGCTCTTTCTTGGTACTCAGGCTTTCACAAGCCATACCTCTACATCATGTTCATTCTCATGATGCCTCAACACTTGAGGAACATCTTATCATGAATAATTTTCACTTAAACCCCTCAAGTTGGGTAATTTGCACTTTAGTCCAAATCAAGTAAAACATTATTTCAACATTATTCAAAAAGGACTAAAATTGAAATATAAGTTCCTCTTGAGCCCTAATTACTTTTCACAAGGCAATATTAAGCATATAATCATCTTTATTAATTAAAACACCTAGGGTTAAAGCATAACACAAGTCAAGGATGTTACAAATTATAAACCCCTAACAAGGATTTCATCCCCAAAATCTAGATAAAGGAGGACAGATATATTTCATTTATCATACTATCTAGTCTTCACATAACATCTCCTTATTATGAAGACACCATAAAACTTTGATCAGCACCAAGTGTTTCCATACAAGATTCTCATAGAATCAACACACAAGGCACATGCCCCACTGTCCCTCATCATTGACTATAGAGTCAACTTTGTGTCAAATAACACTTTTCTTGTTCCGAGAAACATCATACATTCTTTATTAATATCATGTTTATGCAGAGCATAAACCCCTAACATATGATGTTCATATTATTATAATCAGACTAATTTCACAGTTGACCACTCTAGGTAGCCAACCTAACCCATCTGATAACTCTCAGATACCAGAATCTTTCACCTTGGTATCTATCACATGTGTTGGAAACACATCATATATATCTCTTCCTTTCATCTTGGAACATTAATTGTTTCATATGTCCTCATCTTTGGACCAAAGTCCAAGATAACTGATACTTTTCTAAGTATCCATCACATTAACACATTTATCTTATGCACATCAAGTGTCCTAAGACCCACGTGATTGCCATGTCCCTGAAAGGAAAGAAAATAAGGATTCATATTCCTCTTATTAATTTATGTATTTTCAACTATTCATGAACCATTTACTCTTTATCTCATCCTAGCTTCCTTGCCTTTAGCATTGAAATTTGTAAGGATGATTGCGTGTCATTATCCCTTTCTTTATTATTATCTAGCATGTTTATGATTATCTCATGATATCATCACATTTCCCATTTCCTTATTATGGGAAAGATCTTTATTATGCTGGCAGCATTATTGAACAGGGTTCATCTCCCTCATTCTTATTCTTATCTTATGAGGAGTACACTTTTATTTCCTCATACAACATACTCATCTGAGATTATCTCATACTTCTCTTTCTTATGCATGGGATATGACACATTTATTCATTCCATATTTCTGATTTCATGATACTCATTAGATTGTCTCAGGATGACTACTTGATCAGAGTAATCAAAAAGACAACAATCTAAGAGTTTCCATACCCACTTTATCATCAATAGTTGTATACCTGGCCAGGGTATATAAATACTGAGATTAAGTGGTATGCACTTTGTATACTATCATATTTCTTCTTTTCATATTATCACAAGCATAAGACTTAACATCCCTGAATTTCATTCAGGCATCTCTTCTGTACCTCATCATTTCTCAAGGAGGTAAGAACAACATAAAACATTTGTAATGTTTTACTATGCAAAACATAAGTCCTCACATGACTAATAAAGGAAAGTTCAATCAATTCCTTTCTTAGTTAATCTAGGAATTCATAAAATGACATATTTGAATGACATTATCTTTTCTAACTTGTCATAATTCATGAATTATTCACTGCCTCAGGATAACTCTGCCTCAAAGATTGATTCAACAGGCTAAGGATGAGCACAGACTCAATTTAAATCCAGAAATCCATCATTTCCTTTTGCTTCAACCTGCATATGTTGATTACAAATCATGTTGATATCTAAAACATCATCATTGGGGTTGGTAATATGGGTTACAGTGCCAATGCTTGATCCACTATATACATTACTGTTGCCCTAAATTCTCCAACAGTAATACTTAAAGAAAGATTTTCTTATCATAAATGGATCAACTAGGAGATTCTCAGGCAATTGTCTCTCTCTTGCCTGCTCCCATGCACCTCTTCTTGGTGCAACATTGTTGCTCTCAGCAGTAATTAGATTTTGATTTTTATAATGTTCCATGTTCTGATTTCAGTTATATATGAATCTGTGATCATGTGTGTGTTAGCACTAAGGTATAATGTGACTTGGATCAGGTTGTTTTGACAACCTATGTTCACCCCTTAGGTCAGGTTTTGGACCAATTAGAGGTTTAATGATCAACCATTAAATACCCTACTGATGTTATCAATCAATGTTGACATTAGCTTGATATTTGTTGCTGATTAAGGAATATAGCATTGATTTAACAACCTATCGTGATTTAATGATCGCTAATGATGGTGGATCATGTCTCTACAATTTATGGTGAGTTAATTATATAGTTTTAACATCAATTAATCCTTAGACCAATGGTTTCTCAGGTCTTGATGCAATGGTCAAACATATACTGTAATTGATGGTTTTAATATATGAACTTGACCTAATGATCAAGATATAATGTTTATTCCTCCAATAAAGTGAAATTATGGATAATGTAATATGTTAATCCTAATAATGGGATTTATATGATTTTCTTTGTATGATCAACTTAAGGATTTTACTTGTTGGCAATGGATGGCTTGTTCGAAATGAACAATTGATTGTGGGTTTTACCCTACTTTCAATAGAACCTTTTGTGTTGTTAATCACTACTACAGAAATGCCTTTTAGCGTCGGTTGTTTAACCCCCTTTGGCGTCGGTTTTCGAGCAACGCCTATGTGGGCGCTGCTAAAGGTCGAACACTTCGGTGTCGGTTTTTTAACCGACGCCTATTTAACATACAGGCGTCGGTTGTTTATAGAATACCGACGCCAAAAGGGTTCGCACCATAGAAAATGGCGTCATCTAAGACACATTCTATGTCGGTTATCTACTAAAAGACCGACGCCTATATGGAATATAGCATCGGTGTTTAATTGGTAACCGACGCAGAAAGTGTCCTAGATGACGCTGTTTTCTGTGGTGCGAACCCTTTTGGCGTCGGTTATCTAATAAAAGACCGACACCTATATGTATTAGAGGCGTCGGTTTGACACAAACAGCCGACGCCATTTCCAGTACGTCCGTGGCCACATTAGGTGTCGGTTTTGTTCAAAAACCCGACGCTGTAGGTCTTTGCTGACGGTTTTCTGTAAATAACCGACGCCTATATCTATTTTATTTTTCATATCAGTTTGCAGGCCTGCTGTGGCTGGTCAGCAGGATGAGAACCTGCAGTTCAGTTTTCTGAACTGTAGGTTTACGACATCCATTGATATCAGCCTACAAACAGGCCACAAACCTGCAAAAGTCCCAAGGAAAATTTCACACAAGTAGATACATTCAGACATCAATTCAATTCTCACATTCACATATATAGAAACATTCAAATACATGTATTAACATTCAGAAATATTCATTTACAAAGTATCATTCATTATCGCGATCAACATCCCAATTATATCTTACAGTTGCCACTGCTTGTATGGCTTTTGCCCATTCTTCTCTTATTTCATCTAATGCTTCCATCATATATGGAGCATGTATATTTTTTAAGCGTTTACCTATAGTGTGGTCATTTTTAAACACCTACAAAGAGAATGATGTATATATATAAGTAATAATATAAAAATAAGATTGATATATTTCATACTAACTAATGAGACTATATATAATACCTCATGTATGGTATCGATGTCCAATGCGGCATGTTTGATAATCATCTGCATAAATCGCATCACATAGTATGCGCATGCCCAGACATTGTCTTGTGTAGCGCACTATAAATTGAAACATACAAAATAATACAACTAAGCACAATTCACATCAATAATATATACATTGGAGTCGGGAACTTACTTGTACGTTCTGCCAATTTATTGGCTGGTTCTTTTTCCTTGGGACTGTTCCTCCAGCCTTTTTGAATGCATCTAAACCCCTACATGTTAATATAACACAGTAAATTACATAAGTAAATAGTAATGTAATAACATATGTTAACAAATACAAAAATGAAATATTTCTCACCAGAATAATGGCATTCTCATTACGTGTCCAATTTTAGTGTTTAATGTACTTCCCGCGGGATCTAGATAATAAACAGTGAACGTCCCGGGGACAATAACTAGTAACTCCCAATGTCTACCACTAGAGGTAAAAAGTTAACAATTAATAACTCAAAATGCACAATAAAAATGGAATTTTCTTAAGTCCAAATTATAAATAAAGTAAACTTACTTGACATTGAATGGAGCTATTATTATCGTCTTCTTTTACTGACCAAAAATTGTAAAAGCATCTATACAGTATTGTTGAACACTATCATGGTCTTTAGCTACCATACTAATCAGTGATGGAATCAAAAATCCCACATGATCAAATGCAAATTGTTTGCAATGATCTTCGACTAAGTAGCTGCAAAACATGTATTACGTATGCATTAATATATAAGAAACCAGATCATCGGATCTTACACAAGGTATATATATGGATGTATAAACAAGATATCACCTTATCCATGTCTCTATCATTGATGTATTCAGCCAAGCATACATAAATAGCTCAATAATATCTTGTCTAAATAAAGAGCTATCGTATGATTGACCTGCATAATCTGCATCTAAAGAAACAATTATAGGGCAATGTATATTATGTGCCCGTAGCCAACATGCCATTCCCTACAAGCAGGACCTAACGGGTATGTTAGGTCAGTTGGAACCCAAGTTGGTAATGCGGGAAGTAGAGGTGGAGGCCTAGGTGCTCCTGGTGTCTTCTTTTTAACCTGTATATATAATTTCAGATCAGTTGACATCATATATACACATTAATAGTCTAAATCAATGTAAATTTATCTTACAATTTTAGTAGTGTAGACGACATCTGCTTTGGGCCACAATATGACCCCGCCTTCTGCCTCACCAAGTGTATCAATATCTGGGTGGGCATATGGCAACGCAACTTCCCTCCAATCTGGTAATACACATATCGGGCTCACACGAATGTAGCCCTGCGGCATTGGAGTCCCATGAAACATTGCCCCAGGAAGGGACTGGTAAGCCTGCGCCTCTGCAACAACATAGTCTTGCATTCTTAAGCGGCATGGCTTCAATGCCTACAAATTTACATAAAGAATGTTATACATATATACATATCATCTTGAAAACATATCATCTTGAAAAGACTAGCTACAATGTCATAAACAATACTTACAACAGACGTGTTAGGCGATGGGTCTCCAGGATTACTCGCAGTCTGTGCATCAGGAGAAGAGTGGGTCATCATAGGCTGATTGGAAGCCTGAGATGCCTGCCACTGCAGCAATTCTTCCTTGACCTTCTCAGCAACTACATCGTTGACCTTCTTAGCAACTATATCCTCGACTCTCTTATTATCCTATACATGGATAAAAGAAACATTAGCTTCTTATTATTGAATTTCCTTTTGCAGTAACATTCAAAAAAAAGAATAGGTTACCTCTTCTTGAGAAAGTCCCGCTCTGGGTTTGCGCTGGGATGGCCCAAAGAATGCTTTGATGCCCACACCAGCGCCTGCACCCCTAACACGTCCAGGATGCTCTAGGTTACCCAGAGCAACTGTCAATTCATCCCTTATGCCCTGAGGGATGAACGTGCCTTGTTTCCTCTGCTCGTGCAGCTCCCGCTAATCACCATCAATAGAAATTGGTAAGTTAACACCACAAATAATCAATATTCAAATGATTGCTCTAAGAGTTGTATTTTACCATTTTCGCAGCCGCCTCAGCAATTACGGGCTTCTTTATTTCACCCTTCTTGTTTTGCCTCCCAGCTATCCAGATATCATGGCGAGGTATGGGTGTGGCAGACTCCTGAGTAGGAGCAGACTCCTGAGTAGCTGCAGACTCCGCATGTAGTCTTTGGCGAACGCTTGCATAGCCTTTTGGACCCATAGTGTGGTCATGCACATTCATTGCATGCCTTGCTTTTTGTGCATCACTGAGGGCCTAGTTAGTATGCACATTAATGATTTGGTTAGTAGCACTAAATGTTAATCTTGAATAGGTGAATACAATGTATATTAATTAAATTGGGAGTGACGCCTAATACCTTGATTTCTTTAGATTTTCTTGAAGCAACAAAATTGTCCCAATCTTCTTTGTCCAAGAAGTTCCATTGTTCAAGGGTTGACTTCTTCGTCTTATCACCCTCTTTTATGTATTCTCTGTTCAGATTTGTCCTATAATTCCTAAGCATCTTTCCAGCGTGTTGCATCACACTTTTACGATGCAACTTCTCATCCAATGCAAACAGATTCTGTAAAATAGAAATGTTATTAACTAGTATCCAAAATAGAATTGCAAATAATAGAATTTATAATCTACAAAATAGAATTGCAAATAATAATAACTCACGCATAAATCCTTCCATATCAAGTCTTTTTTCCCCTGAGGAACTTTATGTCAATTATCATACTTAACACCACAATGGCTCCGAGTGGTACACCCAAGATAGTTTACAAAATTATTGCGGTTCACTCCAATTACATTTCCTCCATTATCAAACTCCACAACCAATTTGGATCCACTGCCACTAAGCGCTATTAACTTCTTCAACAGAGTGATGCCCCTTTTCTTGTTAAGTGTTTGGTGCTGCACATCAAGTTGCTCCAGTGCTTCAGTGGGTACATGTGCATCATCAACCTAAAATTTGACAAAAATAAACACACTGAATTAGCCCAATATAGAAATATAAGATATATGACATAACTAGAAGATAATGAATTTTATAGAAATACAGGATATGTTTTTAGAACTTACATTGGTATCCTCGCCATGCTCGTCATGGACAGCATGCTCATCATGGACTTCATGCTCATCATGGACATCATGCTCATCATGGTCAACCATCTGAAAATGTCATTAAAAAGGCAAACATTTAGCATTTGTATTAACTAGAAAAAGGCAAACATTTAGCATTTGCATTAACTAGAAAAAGGCAAACATTTAGCATTTGTATTAACTAGAAAAAGGCAAACATTTAGCATTTGTATAAACCAGAAAAAGGCAAACATTTAGCATTTGTATAAACATACATGTCTCTAAAATTGTGATCTTTTATCAATTAACAATCCTTCATTGTGATCTCCGCGCACATATAAGTCATCATTAGCTTCAATATTTTGTGGAGTTGGCAACCCAACTGAGAATGGTCTGGAGTCATCATACTTATCATAGTACTCTTCTTCATCTATAGGATCTTCAATGAATTGTCTTTTACCATGAAGAACAACCGACCATTTATCATTTGCAGGATCATCGATATAGAATATTTGTTTCGCCTGTGATGCCAATATGAATGGTTCACCCTTCTCGCCAATCTTTTCAAAGTTCACCAAAGTGAAACCCAATTCATCCACTATAACTCCTTTGGTGTTATCAACCCAATTACATTTAAAGAGTGGAATTTTGAAATCTATGTAGTCAAACTCCCAAATGTCTTCAATGACACCGTAATATGACATTTTAGCTTCACGTGGACTCTTATCCTTTGCACTTGCAAAGTACATAGTCGACGCTTGAAGAGTGACCCCACTATTTTGGATGACACTCTTATCATGTTGGCGCTTTGTGTAATATGTGACTCCATTAATGTCAAACCCTTCATAAGACATAACATTCGGTTTTGGTTTAAAGGCGAGGCATTTGATAGTTTCTGTAATATCATTTGGTGTTTGAGATAGTTGATGTAAGACTTTATCTTCAAACCACTTAGTAAAAGTCTTATTATGCTCTCTAGCAAGCCACATTGAACTTGCTCGAGGATGTTGTCTCTTTATGAAATTGGTATGTTCCTCTATATAAACACTCACTTCGTCCATATTGTGTAAAATATACAAGTGAGCTTGTTCCAACTGCTCACGGCTGATTACTTTCACCTGTGATCCCAAAATTCCTTTGCCCTCCTCAATATTCTTGTCATTATCAGGAGTGTCATTACCACTGAGAAAGTCATTGCAAAAATCCATAACCTCTCTCGCCACATAACCTTCAATAATACTCCCTTCAGGCCGATAACGGTTTCGAACATCACCTTTAAAAATGCTCATGTATCGTTCAAAGGGATACATCCAATGCAAGAAAACTGGTCCCAACATTTTCACTTCCCTCGTCAAGTGGACAACAAGATGTACCATGATATCAAAGAATGAAGGAGGGAAATACATCTCAAGCTGACATAGGGTAACAACCACTTCTCTTTGCAAATTATCGAGAGTATCAGGGTCAATAACTTTGCTGCATAGACTGTTGAAAAAGAAACAAAGTCTGGTAATTGCAAACCTTACATGCTTTGGCAATATAGATCGAATTGCCACGGGCAATATTTGTTGCATTAGAGTGTGACAATCATGAGATTTAAGACCTATCAACTTCAGATCTTTCATTGATACCAATCTACGGATGTTGGATGAATAAGCATGTGGCACCTTAACATTTACCAAGCATTCAAAAAAAGTTTTCTTCTCCTTTCTAGACAACGTGTAACAAGCGGGAGGTAAGTATGTTCTTTTATTACCCATTTCATGTAATTATGTTAATTCTGACCTTATTCCCATTTCACGTAGGTCCAGTCTGGATTTTATCCCATCTTTAGTCTTACCTGGTATATTTAACAGAGTACCAATGATGCTATCACAGACATTTTTCTCAACGTGCATTACATCGATACAATGCCTGACTGTCAAAGAACTCCAATAAGGAAGATCCCAAAATATTGACTTCTTCTTGAATGAAGAATTGTCACTCCGTGTGGCCATACTACATTGTGATTTCTTACCAAATTCATTGACAATGTCTTTTACTCTTGCATAAACAACATCCCCTGGTATAGGTTTAGGTGCACTCCGTTCATCATTCCATCCATTGAATGCTTTGCGCTTCCTACGATACGGATGGAATTTTGAAAGAAACCTTCGATGACCAAGATATACAGTCTTGCCGCCATGTTTTAGTCTTATTGAATCAGTGTTTTCTTCACATATAGGACACGCTTTAGCTCCTTTGACACTATATCCAGACAAATTCACATATGTTGGAAAGTCATTAACAGTGCAAAACAACATAGCGTGCAAACGAAATGTCTCTCTTGCTGAAGCATCATAGGTCATTACACCTTCATCCCAAAGTTTCTTTAAATCATCAATCAAAGGTTCAAGATAAACATCGATATCATTTCCGGGTTGTTTAGGGCCCGATATCAACAACGACAACATAATGTACTTATTTTTCATACACATCCAGGGAGGAAGATTGTATATAACAAGCATGACTGGCCAAGTGCTATGTTGGCTGCTCAATGTCCCGTACGGATTCATCCCATCTGTACAAAGCCCAAGTCTTAGATTCCTATCTTCTTCACCAAATTTGGGGTATAATAGATCAATCTTCTTCCACTGTGGGGAATCAGACGCATGTCGTAGGATCCTATCATTATTTTTCTTAACATCTGCATGCCACCTCAAATTCTTCGCATCTTTCGGATTTGCAAACAAGCGTTGAAACCGTGATATGATAGGTAGATACCACAACACCTTGGCAGGGGAACCAGTTTTGGACTCCCCCGAAGTCGTCAATTTATACCGTGACGCACCACATTTTGGACAATCTTTCAAATCTACATAGTCCTTTTGAAATAATACACAATCATTCGGGCATGCGTGTATCTTCTTGGCCTCCATTCCCATTGGGCACAACATTTTCTTTACCTGGTATGTTGAGATTGGCAGCTTGTTTCCTTCAGGAAGCATTTCTTTCAACAAAGTCAACAATGAAGTGAAGCTTTTGTCGCTCCATTTATTGTTAGCTTTCAACTTATACAATCTCAACACAGCGCTAAGCTTCGTAAACTTAGCACAGCCTGTGTATAACGGTATCTCAGCATCATGCACAATGTTTCTAAAGATAGGAGGTGGATCGGTGTGCTCTACCCTACAACTATCCAGCATCGCATCAACAATATCTGCTGGAACTGGTTTGTTCACATTTACGTCATCTGAGGCAATTTCTTCTTCCACCCAAGCACTGCTATCGACATCTACTGGTTTCGATTTTGAAATCTCTCCATGCCAGTGCCATTCTGTATAGCCTTGTACAATCCCGTTGCACATGACATGACTTTTGATTTCCTCACCAGTGTTGACTTTCAAGTTGTTACCGCAATGCCTACATGGACAGTAGAACCTATCTGTAGGTTTTTTCCTATGTTCCTCGGCAAATCTAATAAACTGATCAAGACCAGATATAAACTCTGGGGTGCAACGATTACGAATGGACATCCATGATCTATCCATTCTATGATCAGAGAAAACAAGTATATATTAGGAAACAAGTATATATTAGGAAAAGATTAGGGTATACACTTACATCCTACCTAAGTGTATAATGTGATGTCATTCTTATATATAATAAATGTGTACCACATATCCCATCCTTGAACACCTAATCTCACTAGTAAGTGTATAATGTGTATTGGTTTTTCAAGAAAATTTCGGCAGCATTTTCCCGCTGTTCTCTAAGTACATATGCACTTAGAGAACAAACAGGGAAATGCTACTGAAATTTTCTCGAAAACCCAATACACATTATACACTTACATCCTAAGTGAGATTAGGTGTTCAAGAATAGTCCCAAACCGGGGACTATCCAAGATTTACTCCTAATGAGTCAATCTTGGACGGGTTTCTAGGCCAACAAACACATTTGATGTCATTCTTATATATAATAAATGTGTACCACCTATCCCATCCTTGAACACCGAATCTCACTAGTAAGTGTATAATGTGTATTGGGTTTTTGAGAAAATTTCGGCAGCATTTCCCCGCTGTTCTCTAAGTACATATGTACTTAGAGAACAAACGGGGAAATGCTACCGAAATTTTCTCGAAAACCCAATACACATTATACACTTACATCCTAAGTGAGATTAGGTGTTCAAGAACAGTCCCAAACCGGGGACTATCCAAGATTTACTCCTAATGAGTCAATCTTGGACGGGTTTCTAGGCCAACAAACACAATAATAGATATGTATATGTTAGGGTTTCATCACGATTAATGTTAGGGTTTCATCACAATTGATGTTAGGGTTTAATCAAATCAAATTAGGATGCTACAATTGACAAGTTTAAATCTTATTTCAACATGCATCAAAATTTATTGAATTAGGCCAAACATTACGATTAGAAGCACAAATATATGACAAATATATGCAAGCAACAAACCATTATATGGAATGAATCCTACATTATACACATACTTTTCCTGAGTAAGATAATGTGCACTTCATGGAATTATTAATATCTGAATATATATAAGTTGTTTCTACCTACTTTGATGGGATTTTATAACATTCGAGTCTTCCATTTAAGGCATTAGATGCATATATTGCAGTCCATTGTGTTGAGATAAGAATCCCATGTGATACACATGATTGAAAATCTTTCACCATACTAGGAAAATACTATAGCATGTCCTCTCTAAATCTAGGTTCAGCAACAACAACTGACCACCCAGCAGTGGTGGCGGTGACCGGCGAGCTCCAGGCGGCAGGGCAGGCAGGTGCAGCGGTGGCCGACGAGCTCCAGGCGGTAGGGCAGATAGACCAAGGAGCAGCGGCGTCGGCGGCAAGGAGCAGCGGCATCGGCGTGCGGCGGCAAGGAGGAAGGCGGCGCGGCGGCGATCTCCAGGCGGCAGGGTAGACAGACCAAGGAGCAGCGGCGTCGGCGGCAAGGAGCAGCAGTGGCTGCGGAGAAGGGGGCGCGGCGGAGAAGGGGGCGTGGAGAAGGGGAAGAAGGCAGCAGCAGTGGCGGCAAAGAAGGGGGCGCGGTGGCGCTGTCGTGGAGGAAGAAGGAGCTTTCGTGGAGGAGAAATCGGCGGCGTGGTCGGGCGACAGCAGAGAAGAAAAGGGAAATCGGCTCGCAATGAAATAGAAGAAAGGGGAAGAGTCGGGCGATCGCGGGATATTAAGTTCCCATATAGGGTCGGTTGTTTCAAACAACCGACGCCTAAACCTCTTTAGCGTCGGTTGTTTGAACCAACCGACATCCAATTGGACAATATTTTCACGAAATTGTTTGGTGGGAACCACTTTCAGCGTCGGTTATAAAAGGTTAACTGACGCTGAAAGTGACACTTTTCGCGCAAATTTTCATCGCACATAGGCGTCGGTTTCTATCTACATAACCGACGCTGAAAGTGACACTGTTTTTTTGCGTGAAAATTGGATTTCGTGGGCGACTTTAGGCGTCGGTTTGTTATTAACAACCGACGTTGTATTCAAAGCGGTACCCGTGTCTGGCTGGTCTTCAAATATAGACGTCGGTTTGCCTAAATAACCGACGTCTAATATTGTAGGCGTCGGTTTTCCTAAAGAACTGACGCCCAGAAAAGCGACATTGAATGTTGTTTCTGTAGTAGTGAATAAAGGGATGTCTAGGGTTAGATGGTGACTCTTTCTAGAGCACAAATTAAAGACTTCGTAGGTGGCTTATCCAAGATGTTTACTTATGTAAACAACCAATAGTCTTGCCTTTTAATCATCCAATGGTTCTGGATGGCATTGTGGTATAGTGATATGGGTTGAATGATGATGGAACAAATGGAGGATTGCCCTTAATACGTTAGTCTTACCTATTCATTCATATAAATAGAAGGGATGATAACCATATTGTGTTGATATGTAACCCTAATTAGGTATAGCTTGTTATACCCAACTTTAATATAACTAAATGATGATAATTGGGTATTAATAGTCATTGAATGACTAATACAATCATGGAGACTTTGTTATTATTGTCGAAAACCTAGTATTCTATAACTTGATGGTTACATCTTGATTTATGTGTGGGTTCATACTTGAGAATAGTATGGAATGTGATGGTGATGCTTCACCTTATGCATCCATGATCCAATGGGGATGCCATGAGTTAGGGTTTGGGTATAAGTGTTGATTAGTAACATTGATATAATTTATCATGTTGAACCTAACTCTAAAGCAATTAGATAAAGATGAGTATTCATGTTTAACATTTTTATATGATGGAATGATGGTGTAATAACCTCCTTAACATAATCATAATCTTAATGTGTTAGGTGGTGGTTATCATAGTCACATGGTTGATACTTTCGTATGCTAAACATGTGCATTATGAATATGATGAGTGTTAATCATATCTAGATTCCTTGCATGTAGATATAATAAAGGAATGTTCTTAATGTTAATATAGCCCTGCTATGATTGTTTATGAATATCTCCTAGCTCATTAATGTAATATTGTGTTGATCTGGTATATTATATGTAAGTGATGTTGTTGAGCCTTGTTATAAGGCATGGAAAGATAATGATAATCTTGTAGGGAATAATATGATGGTCTTAATGACCCTTTGGGCATGGTTGAGCCCTGAATGAGGTGTGATCCTCTTATGTTGATAAGGGTTTATACCCTATGATATTGTGAAAAGGATTTATATCTTGTGATATTATGATGACTAGTGTGGTCTCATGAATGGAAAGTGAATAGTACCGTGTGATGATGAGATGAGAAATTATGTTTTACACATTTTATATCTTTTCAAAGTTTTGATATTTATATGCTTTCTAGAAGTGAATTAGGGTTTGTATGTCCACTTGTTTGATGCAACCTTAATTCACCCAATTGGCATAACTAATCAAGTGTGACTCTAATCATGTAGTGCCCTGTGCCGTAGAGCCATTTTCAGTGTCAGAACTTGCTGGATGGTGAAACGAGTATTCCTAAGGGAAACTCGGAGCGCATACTGTTGAGTATGCGGGGTGCTTGTCATCCTGAATTCAAGTGTTTAGGGAGGATGAATGCGGTCATACCTAGCCCTCAGTTTGAGAACGGTTGCAGTCGTGTCTCGGTGATTATAACATGATGTGATTAGAGGACAATTGTGGTTGTACCTCATTGTTTGGGTTTGAATACCCTGGTTTCTAGTGTCGTGACCTGTACCAAGGTCGGACTAGTGGTTTTCAGCTTGACTATATGTCGCTGTGGTGGCAGCTTTGACTGATATGTCACTGCCTTTTTACTCGTACTGACCGGGGGGAAGAGATCGTAGGATACCGGCATTCCTAGATCTTGTACGGAACCGAATAGCCCTTCGCAGGGGTCGGTTGAACTTTGAATGGTATGATTCAAATTCCCCATGGCATAATAAAAGATGTAATACAGTCGTATAGCATATCTGTTTAGGGTTATACATGCCGCTTCACATTGGATGATAACCCTTGTTTGTTATCTTTACATAAAGATGATGCTTAGTGCAATTAAGAGATAGTAATTATACCTATGTTGTGGATATGCATAAGACTGTAAATGTATACATATAGTAGTCATGCTTATGTTGATATCTATATTACTACTGTTGATTATAATCATGATGCTAGCTATCTCATGTTGTTAGTTATGTTTAGCATGCTAGCCATGCCTCTATAATTAGAAATGCATATACTGCTAATCATGCTTATGCAAATACTCATGCTTATGTTGATATCTTTGCTTATGATATTGATCTGTTCAAACGGTTAGACATGCTAATGTTGTTAGATATGCTTATGATGCTAGACTTATTCATGTTAATAGAGATAACATGCTACTAGACTTGCTTATGCTAGTTATGCATATGCTATTGAATCTCTTATACGGTTAATAAGGAAAATGATGATAGTCAGCTTGATAATGATAATTGTTATATGCTCCTTTATGTATTTTTTTAATCATCACTACTATTGATCTTATTTGTTATATCTGATTAAACTTCTTAACTATTTAATTACATAAAAATGTTGTAATCAATAAACATTGTTGATGGTTATATCTCTTGCTGGGACTGTGTCTCACCCTTGTGGTTCGCCACATTTTTTTTAGGTAATCGGAAATGACGACAACAGAACCATGGAAGTAAAGAGTAACTACAATAATGAATCTTGGGGAAAGTTGATTAGATGTCTAGTGTGTCCTAGAGTCATCCCTTCACTCTCAGGTCCTGGCGAGATAAAGTTTGTATATAATGTTTCAAATGAATCTGACTTTTGTTAGCATATTAATGCTTGTTTGTGTGGCATAACATGGATACAAGAAAGATGTGGGATCCTTCAAACGTTTCTGAGCGGCTGTTGATGTTGAAATCGGTTTTAATTTACCCATATATTTGGGTATGTGATTAATTAGCGATTGATTGTGTTTCATGTTTTGAGTAATCTCGTTTCGTGTGATGGGTCGCGACAGTTTGGTATCAGAGCTTTAGGTTCACTGAGTCTATAGGGACACTAGGACTTAGGACTAGGATGATGTCAAAATTAGCAATATGACATAAAAATATGGTGCATACTGCCCAATCTCAATATTTGGGTGCCCTGGCGAGGTATTCAATTATTGAAGAAGGGTAAATATGGAACTCTTAGATTGTTATCTTTTTTATTACTCTGATCAAGTAATCATTTTGATACAATCTAAAAAGTATAATGAATAAGAAATCACGGTGTGAATATCTCAATCATACCTTAAAGAAGATGAGAATTGCATCATTATCTATCAAAACTTGAATGTTTGGTAACTATAAGAGAAAGATACAACACCATGAAATCAAAATCTGAATAAAATAAGTAAAAGAGGAGTTCTTGAAGATGTGATTCAAGAATATAATAAAGTAAAAGACAAACAAGTTTATGCTTATAAAGTGAATCACGGTATGAAATCCACATAAGATGGAGAGAATTCCTATAACAAGTACAAAATGAGAAGATGAATGGGAACAATGACAAAGAAATAAGGTGGAACCTGAGTTAATCTTAGACCAACCTATGTGTGTAAGAAAGTGTTAATGTAAAATAAGCATAGCATGTGAAAGAAATTCAGGTAGATGATCCATTTTTTTTAATAAAGAAAATGTGGAATATGAGTATTTACTTGTTGATAAATGGTTGGAAAACATAATAAAATAAGACAACATACCCAAGTGTGATAAATAGTCATCAAGGAAGAAGTAATGAGATATGTTAATCATGATGATTCCTATGCTAATGGCAAGGAACCAAAAATGAAAAAGGTGAAATGATACATAAGAAGTTGTAATATGCATAATGAAATTAGAATTTGTTACCTTTTTGTTAGTGACCCTGAACAATGCTGCTATGATGTGGGAAGTGTGTTTTCCTTTGTGTCTTTCTTTTCTAGGGCGCAGCTTTCAAGTGGACCATTGCCACTTGGTATGTGTTGATTCATTTTAAATATGAGGATGGATATCTTATTATAGAATAAGGTTACTTGAACTATGGTTCCAAGATCATAAAGTTTGTGATGATTTTTCTTTTGAGCCTTCTAATAATTAGGAAGACTCCTCTTATATGTCTTGATATTTGTTATGTTGGTAAAAGTAGATGATATAAGGATATGAGTTCCTTATAGCGCATGAGGTGGATACCAAGGTAATGAATCCTCGTATCCAAGATGTATCAATAATATGAGAAATATGTGAAGGTTGGAAATGTTTATTAAATGAACATTCCAAGCGTTTCTCTCCTTTAGAGAGAGAAAGAGAGTTGATGATAACCCTCTAAATGTTGTTGCAAAAAAAATGATTCTATAATGTTGTGTATGATTCAGTGATAGTTGGACAAGACCACTATCAAGGATAGATGGTTTCTTGGACAATAGATATGTGATATCGTGTTCCTTTAAGATAAACCTATGATCAAATATCAATGCATAAGATTTAGATTGGATGACATAATTCACATGACCATGATGAGTTTAGAGTTATATCCTACAGACTAACTAATATACAAATAGAATTTATGAATCGGAGGAACAGAGTGTTCCAGTCATGTCATACACGTTATATCAAGCTTTGAATGATGACATGTCAACGTATTTCAAATATGGTCAAAAATATGATCAATATTTATTCAAAAACCTTAGGGTTGCTGAAGCAGCAATAACTATGAGACAAGTTGAACAAGAGTCAGATGTGGTTCAATAAATTTCTTTATGGGATCATTATATGTCTTCTTATGTGGGCGTTTTTTTGTGCTAACCCAAGATGAGATATGTATGAATGATGTGACATCACCATGATATGCAAGTAACCATGTGAAGGTAATAGGATGAGGTGCAAAGGAAGTACCCATCTTTGTTTACCTTGGATTTCAGGGGCGAAATCCCTGTTAGGGGTTTATAGTTGTAAGGCCCTAAACTTACTTAATGAGTTTCATGAGCTTAATTATCATAATTGAATGTTTAAAACCCTAATCTAACCTTGATTAGTGATAAGTATCTTGTTAAACATCATGGAAAATCAAGAAAAGCTAAGATGTGAATCAATAGTTGAGATTGAATCACTGGAGGTAATTAATGATAACTGCAGTGTTAATCATTAAGTTAAATATGTGCCCAAGAAGCGATTAGTATTTTGATTAGCTTATACAAGCTAATTGACATGTTTTTATGCCTTGGGGTTGTAGAGTATCTCACGCTTGAACATTTGCAAAAGAAATCATGTTATTTGGACCTTCGAGTCAATAGTTATGACATTTTTATGTTTCATGGACTTGGTTGCAAATTTTCCAATTTTCTTATTCTCCTTTCTCGCTTATCCATTCTTATTCTTCACGCGATCGATGGAACAGCAACCGCTTGAAAGCGGTGCAGAGCAAGCTGCTGATCGCAGCAGCAGGGGTGAGGAGTGGGGGGCGATTTTGGTCGTTTGGCTTCGGATTTAGCAACGCCACCACTCTTTCTCCTTCCTCTTCTTCTTCCTCTTCTATTTCCCTCCTTCCTCGTGCCTCAGTGGTGCCCTAGCGGCACCCTTACCTTGCCCCGACCTGCAAATCAGCAGTGGCCGACCTGCTGCTCATCTGCGGCTATGTGCGCGACCAGCAGGCAAAGGAAACTGAGGAGGCAGCTCCATGGCACCCCGAGCCAACTGAGCAACCACCAAGGAACGGCGCCCAGCTGTGCCTCCATCTGCCCCAACGTGCAAAACTGCCGGCAGACCACCATAGGGGCAGCAGCGGCCTGATCAAGCAAGAAAGGGGGAGGGCGGAGTGGTTCTTGGGTCCTAGGGCTTCGATCAAGCTAGGTCGTTTCCCCCACCTCGCTCAACTGCAGCGCCCAACCACCTAACTAGGGGCGGCGCCCCCAACCAAAGCAGCAGTTGCTGCTGTTCAGAGTAGCGACGATGGCCCTTAGGCGTGAGCAATAGCAACCAACGATGATGTAAGCTCCGTTCATGAGGTCCTTGCTCAAATCCATAGTTACAGCAACTAATGATGCCCAAAACAAGCATTTGAATCCATGCCATTCTTAAGTTGAAGTTGACTTGCGTATGCCCGGAAATCAGTCTTTAAACGTATTTCCACAGGAATCTGGACATCCCGAACATGGTAAGTAGGATTTCACTCACCTATCATGAATTAACTGTGGTGTTTGGAAACTTTTGGTTAATTGCGTATTTTTCGCTGATAACAGCAGTTATCAGGCGTTGTGCGGTATTTGACATCGACTGACTTTTTATTTCATAAATCGCTTCTTTACACCTTTATATGATCTAGTTTAGCATTTGATCAGTGCGGATTGGACCATTGAATTTACATGGTTCATCGGAACCTAAATTTCTCAGTGTGAATGTAGAAATTAGTAATACACAACCAATAATGTTATGGTTTGGGTATAAACTCAGGCTGTTCCATGCTAGAAATTACTCTAAAGCTCTAAAACCCTACCTTTTTTGCTCTTATGTTTAGGGTTTGCTCAATTGATGAAAAAGGTGCTAGATGGACGAATTCATGGCTTACTCTTGGATTTTCTACCATACCTGGTCGAGATTTCTTCTGTGCGGGGTTTCATCTTCGCATTAGAGGTAAGATTTATAACTTGCTCCATGTTTATTGCTTACCATAAACTTTCTAGATCATGTTCTTGCTTGAAAATGATGATTCATGCACTAAAAAGCTATGCTTGACTTAGATTTTGATTTTTATAATGTTCCCTG
Organism: Alisma plantago-aquatica; assembly: GCA_963693085.1. Classification (NCBI taxonomy): domain Eukaryota; kingdom Viridiplantae; phylum Streptophyta; class Magnoliopsida; order Alismatales; family Alismataceae; genus Alisma; species Alisma plantago-aquatica. The sequence goes on from OY856414.1 coordinate 920,696,599, forward strand.
TTCCGATTTCAGTTATATATGAACCTGTGATCATGTGTGCGTTAGCACTAAGGTATAATGTGACTTGGATCAGGTTGTTTTGACAACCCATGTTCACCCCCTTAGGTCAGGTTTTGGACCAATTAGAAGTTTAATGATCAACCACTAAATACCCTACTGATGTTATCAATCAATGTTGACATTAGCTTGATATTTGATGCTAATTAAGGAATATAGTGTTGATCTAACAACCTATAGTGATTTAATGATCACTAATGAGGGTGGATCAGGTCTCTACAATTTATGATGAGTTAATCATATAGTTTTAGCATTCATTAATCCTTAGACCACTGGTTTCTTAGGTCTTGATGCAATGGTCGAACATATAATGTAATTGATGGTTTTAATATATGAACTTGACCCAATGGTCAAGATATAATGTTTATTCCTCCAATAAAGTGTAATTATGGATAATGTAATATGTTGGTCCTAATAATGGGATTTATATGATTTCCTTTTTATGATCAACTTAAGGATTTTACTTGTTGGCAATGGATGGCTTGTTCTACCTGAACAGTCGATTGTGGGTTTTACCCTACTCTCAATGGAACTTTTTGTGTTGTTTATCAAGGGATGTCTAGGCTTAGATGGTGACTCTTTCTAGAGCACAAGTCACAGACTTCATAGGTGGTTTTTCCAAGGTGTTTACTTATGTAAACAACCAATAGTCTTACCTTTTAAACATCTAATGGTTCTGGGTGACATTGGGGTAAGGTGATATGGATGAAATGATGATGGAACAAATGGAGGGTTACCCTTAATAAGTGATTCTTACCTATTCACTCAGATGAATAGAAGGGATGATAACCATATTGTGTTGATATGTAACCCTAATTAGGTATAGCTTGTTATACCTAATTTTAATATAACTAAATGATGGTAATTGGGTATGAATAATCCTTGAATGATTAATACAACCATGGAGTACTCTATTATTGTTGAAACCCTAGTATGCTATAACCTGATGGTTACACCTTGATTTAGGAGTGTGTTCATACTTGACAATAGTATGGAATGTAATGGTGATGTTTCACCTTATGCATCCATGATCCAACGGGGATGCCGTGAGTTAGGGTTTGGGTATAAGTGATGATTAGTAACATTGATATAATTTATCATGTTGAACCTAAATCTAATGCAATCAGATAAAGATGAGCATTCATGTTTAACATTCTTATATGATGGAAGGATGGTAGAATAACATCCTTACTATGATCATAACCTTGATATGTTAATTGGTGGTTATTATAGCCACATGGTTGATAATTTCGTATGCTAAACATGTGCATTATGCATATGATGAGTAATAACCATATTTTGATTCCTTGCATGTTGATGTAATAAAGGAATGTTCTTAATGTTAATATAACCCTGCTATGATTGTTTATGAATACCACCTAGCTCATAAATGCAATATTGTGTTGATCTGGTGTATTATATATAATTGATGTTGTTCAGCCTTGTTATAAGGCATGCAAAGGTAATGATGATCTTGCAGGGAATAGTATGATGGTCTTAATGACCTTTGGGCATGGTTGAGTCCTGAATGAGGTGTAATCCTCTTATGTTGACAAGGGTTGATACCCTGTGATATTGTGAAAAATATTTATATCTTGTGATAATATGATGACTAGTGTAGTCTAATGAATGGAAAGTGAATAGTGCCATGTGATGATGAGATGAGAAATTATGTTTCATATGTTTTATATCTTTTCAAGTTTTGATATTTATATGCTTTCTAGAAGTGAATTAGGGTTTGTATGTCCACTTGTTTGATGCAGCCTTAATTCACCCAATTGGCATAACTAATCAAGTGCAACTCTAATCATGTAGTGCCTTGTGCCATAGATCCATCTGAGTGTCAGAACTTGCCAGATGGTGAAACGAGTATTCCTAAGGGAAACTCAGAGCACATACTAATGAGTATGCGGGGTGCTTGTCATCCTGAATTCAAGTGTTTAGGGAGGATGACTGCGGTCATACCTAGCCCTTAATTTGAGAACGGTTGCGGTCGTGTCTCGGTGATTATATATGTGATGATATTGGAGGACAACTGCAGTTGTACCTCAGATGGTAGGGTACGCGTACCCACCTCTTTCACTAGTGTCGTGACCTGTACCAAGGACAGACTAGGTTGTTAGCAGCTTGACCTTTTGTGTCGTTGTGGCGGACCCGTACTGACTGGGGACAGAGAAGATCTTAGGAGTCCGGCTCTTCCTAGATCTTGTATGGCACTGATTTCGACTTAGCAGTGGTCAGTTGGATTTTGAGTGGTATCCTCAATTTCCTCAGGGCATAATAAAAGATGTAATACAGCCGTATAGCATATCTGTTTAGGGTTATACATGACGCTTCACATTGGATGATAACCCTTGTTTGTCCTCTTTACATAAAGATGATGCTTAGTGCAATTAAGAGATAGTAATTATACTTATGTTGTGGATATGCATAAGACTGTAAATGTGTACATACAGTAGTCATGCTTATGTTGATATCTATACTGCTACTATTGATTATAATCATGATACTAGCTATCTCATGTTGTTAGTTATGTTTAGCATGCTAGCCATGCCTCTATAATTAGAAATGCATATACTGCTAATCATGCTTATGCAAATACTCATGCTTATGTTGATAGGTTTACTTATGATATTGATCTGTTCAAACTGTTAGACATGCTAATGTTGTTAGATATGCTTATGATGCTAGACTTATTCATGTTAATAGAGATAACATGCTACTAGACTTGCTTATTCTAGTTATGCATATGCTATTGAATCTCTTATACGGTTAATAAGGAAAATGATGATAGTCAGTTTGATAATGATAATTGTTATCTGCTCCTTTATGTATTTTGTTAATCATCAGTACTATTGATCTTATTTGTTATATTATATTAAACTTCTTAACTATTTAGTTACATAAAAATGTTGTAATCAATAAACGTTGTTGATGGTTATATCTCTTGCTGGGACTGTGACTCACCCTTGTGGTTCGCCACATTTTTTTAGGTAATCGGCAATGACGACAACAGAACTATGGAATTAAAGAGTAACTACAATAATGAATCTTGGGAAAAGTTGATTAGATGTCTAGTGTATCCTAGACTCGTCCCTGTACTCTCAGGTCCGGGCAGGAAAAGTTTGTATATGGTGTTTCAAATGATTCAGGATTTTGTTAGCATATTAATGCTTGTTTGTGTGGCATATACAAATATTGTTCTCATGTGTATATATGTTGTGACTAAGGCAATAGATTAATTTGTATCAAATTCTTAGCATAGTATGGATATAAGAGATGTTGGTCTCTCATGCAAATGTTTTTGAGTGAAGTGTTGACGTTAAAATCGGTATTAATTTACCCATATTTTTGGGTATGTGATTAATTAGTGTTTGATTGTGTTTTATGTTTTGAGTAATCTCGTTTAGTGTGATGAGGTACCGACCAACTTAACTGTGACACCTCCTCACACTAAATGAGATTACTCAAAACACAAAACACGATCAACTACTAATTAATCACATAGTCAAAAATGTGAAATAATTAAAATCGATTCCAACAATGTAAATAAACTCTAGAACATTTACAAAAGGTCCATCATTCCATTCTCATATACTTTAACAAGTATTTGCATATGGGTCCAAAGACCTCAGTCACATCCTGCATACAAGAGATATTTCACATGTCTGTGTCATATATTTACAAACATTGGCATAATACCAAAATCTCGTGTCGATACAAATATATCATCTAGAAAACACATCCCATACCAGGACCTGAGAGTACATGGACGACACTAGGACTCTACTACTAACATCTATGACTAACATCTACAACTAACCAACCTTCTGAATCTATTAATCACCAGGTTGGTTCTCTTCCACAGCACGACCTCGACCTTGTTGCCCGCGACCACCTAACAAAAATGTTGTGACCAACGGGTGAGACCCAGTCCCAGCGAGAGATATAACTCTCTCCAAATTATATTGATAATAACATTAATTAACAGTAAATACATTGAGCAGTTAGGATACTGAATAAACAATATGAATAGATTGAACAGTTTAAGCATACTAAGCAGTTAAGCAAATAAGTTGTAACATCAAGTAGAATTGTACAATTTTCATAAGTCTGCATCATGTAAGAACTATGTAGTGTAAAGACAAGACAAGGGTTAATCAACCAATGTGATACATATTAAACCCTAGCAATTATACTACACGGTTGGTATTATATCTTTTATTATTATGCCCTGGGGAGTTTGAGTCGTACCACTCAAAGTCCAACTGACCACTGTGAAGTGCTATTCAGTTCCGTATAAGATCTAGGAGTGCCGGTATCCTAAGATCTCTTCCCCTCGGTCAGTACGAGTAAACTACAGTGACATACCAGTCAAACTGTCAACAGTGACATATAGTCAACTGATAACAATTAGTCTATACTTGGTACAAGTTACGACACTAGAAAACAGGGTATACAAAACCCTCTAATCCGAGGTACAACCGCAGCTATCCTCAATCACATCAAATATCTGAGGCATGACCATAGCCATCCTCCATAACCTACAATTGTGGATGACAAGTATATATCCTCAACTTGCCACCCCCGCATACTCAACAGTATGCGCTCCGAGTTTCCCTTGGGAATACTCGTTTCACCATCTAGTAAGTTCTGACACTGAAGATGGCTCTATGGCACAGGGCTCTACATGATTAAGGTTACACTTGATTAATTACTGCCAATTGAATGCATTAAGGCTTTATCATACAAGTGGACATTCAAACCCTAATTCTTTTCTAACAAGAGTATATGTATAACAACATCAAAAGATATAAAACATTTGAAATATAAAATCTTAATCACATTACCACATCTATCATTCATTGAAAATTAACAGACCACACTTATCATCATACTATTGCAAGATACCAATATCTTATCACAAGTTCCAGGGTTTTAACCCTTATTGGAACATGAAGAGGATTTCACCTCAATCATGGCTTCAAACATGCCCAAAGGTCTTTAAGACCATCACATTATTCATAGTAAGGTTATCATCATCATTCCATGCCTTAAACAAGGCTCAAAAGATCATTAGCACATGTATGTCCATAGATTTTAACATGGCAAGGCACTATGATATTAAAATAATACTACATTGTGATTTCAACATAAGAAGAGTGTAATTCATTATCACATTAATCATTCAAGAGGTCTGATTATAACCAATCAACATCATATAATTACATTAAGGTTAAGTATAATAGGCTAGATCACATGGGAGTTACACATCCACTCATTATAGTGATTTATCAAATATAACTATATAATGGCAAAGGTAAGACTACCAATTAATGGTATTGAACCATTGAATTATCTTCAATATGATCCACATATAATAACATGTGATTTATTCTAATCCATTGGATGTTAAAGCATCCAATATTTTTCATTGGATCAGGTTCATTGTTCAATGTTATCAATTGAAGTATAGGTCTAACCATTAGATCAATTGAACCAACTAACCATTGGTTCAAGGTATAGTCAAATCTACAATTGCATTCCTAATTCATAATATATGATGATGACCTGATACACCATTAATTGTGATCATTAGGTCACCATTGGTTGCTAGATCAGTAATACATTCAGTTAACATCATCAAATAATAAGCCCATATCATCATCGATTGATAACATCATTAGAATACTTAGTGGATGATAATTAAATGTCTAATTGAGTCAAAACCTGACCTAAGGTGGTGACCATAGGTTGTCACCATAAATTGGACACCCTTGATCACGAACATCAGTTGCCAAGATAGCAACATTATTGGTTGTTGAATGGTATGACAATCAGTTATGTGATAGGGAAGGAAATAGCTTGAAAACCCTAATTTGAACCGTCATTTTTTTTGTACATAGCACCATAGGTTGTTTCTATCAACCTATCCCAGATCATGTTACACCTTATAAAGGATGTACACATGTTTACAGGTTCATATAGAACTGGAATAAAATAGGAAACACCACAAAATTCGTAATTCTAAATAAGCATGATTTCTCTATGCTTAGATCATCACATTCAAGCATAATCATGAACCAACAAGCTTTTAGTAAGCAATATAAGTGAAGAATGTTATATAACTCGCCTATATAGAGTAGGTCAGATATCCAACAGAAAAAAGCTCGAGCAAATAGGGCAAGGAAACCTTGGATTCAGGTCTGAACTTGGCCAACTATGCAATTCTCTCCACAAACAAGCAAAACCCTAGAAAAGAAACAAGAAGGAAGGAGTTTTGAGTTCTAGGGGAACTTTCACCATGGAAAACCATGGTTCCGACCTGGAGATATGTAGGAGGAAGAGGAACAAAGAATTATATGGAGGAAATAAGGAAAAACTTACACTTTTAGGTCAATATCACTAGGGGGAAGCTTCATACACCCAAAAAGAGAATCAATTTCAACCCTAGAATTTTTTTCCAAGAGAATCCCCACTTTCTTCTTCCTTGAGCAGCAAAAATCGCAGCTGAACAGAGGGAGTACGAAGCTGGGAGAAGGAGAGAGATAATGGAGAGGAAATGGGTCGTTTGGGGGCTTTTGGATAAGTATATGACACTTTAATATTCAGAAAAAGAAAAAGTTGCAATTCTAGTATATATCCAAGTGTCCATGGCTTTAAATTATTAAAAAAATACATAAGCACACACACAAGAAGCTCTCCCACCGTCCCTATAGACCTTATTAGCTTTCCTTTGGCGAAATTCCCAGCCAATCACATAATTCCTTAGTTGATAGCTACTAAAGGTAGCTCATCCATGAAGGGAAAAACCCTAAAATACCCTTGATAAAAACACCTTCAAACCATGGATCAACTAGGAGCCCCATGGATCAAAAATCTCAAAAATGATAATATAACAACTAAGGAACATAATTTATGTGAAAAATTGCAAAGAAAACCCCTCAATTGGGTAAATTGCATAAAATTCCAAAATATACAGAAAATTGCATAACTTGCTCAAATAGTGTCCAAATTGGACCAAATTTGAAACTTAAGCTTGTCTTATGATTTCAAAACATATCAAAAGGTTATATTAGGGTTCTAAGCATTCAATGATGGTAATTAAGCTCATTCAACTCATTAAGTACAAGGGCCTTACAACTATAAACCCCTAACAAGGATTTCGCCCCGAAATCCTACGCAAAAAGAGATGGGTATTTTCTACGCATCTCATTCTCTAGTTCCCATGTGGCTTCCTCTATGCCATGATGATTACACAAAACTTTCACTAGTATAATATCTTATCTCTTCAACTTTTTCACCCTTCTATCCAGGATCAACATAGGACCCTCAACATAGAAGATATCATCATATAACTCAACCTCTACTGGTTGGATTGTCTGGTCCGTATCTGGATGGCATTCCTCAGCATAGAGATGTGAAATACATTATGCAATCTATGTAGCTCTGGTGGTAGCTCCAACTTATATGCTACCTTTCCAACACGAGCTAGGATAGGGTATGGTCCCATAAATCTAGGAGCCAACTTACCCTTCTTTCCAAACCTTAACACACCTTTCCAAGGAGAAACATTAAGATATACTCTATCTCCCACTTGGAACTCAAGTGGTCTGCATCGGTTGTTTGCATAAGATTTCTGCCTATCTTGGGCTACTTTCAATTGTTGTTGTATCACTTTAATCTTTTCTGTAGTCTGTTGTACTAGCTCAGGACCCAAAAGTTGATATTCACATGTCTCATACCAGCAAAGAGGAGACCGACATCGTCTCCCATACAGAGCCTCATAAGGAGCCATATATATGCTTCTTTGATAGCTATTTTTATACGCAAACTCTATCAGAGTTAGATGTACATCCCAACTACCAAGAAATTGTAGCACACATGCCCTCAAGAGATCCTCTAAAGTCTGAATAGTCCTTTCAGACTGGCCATCGGTCTGCGGATGAAAAGTTGTGCTGAATCTCAACTGTGTTCCCATTGCTGAATGCAGACGCTCCCAAAAATGACTTGTAAACTGTGGACCTCTGTCAGAAACTATAGTCACTGGAATGCCATGCAAACGGACTATCTCATCAACATATATTTGTGCCAATTTCTCTACTGTAAATGTCATCTTAACTGGTAGAAAATGAGCTGACTTAGTCAATCTATCTACTATCACCCATATGGAATCATGACCCTTGGTTGTCCTAGGAAGATCAACCACAAAGTCCATAGTAATATGATCCCATTTCCACTGTGGTATTCGCAAGGGTTGTAATGTCCATGCAGGCTTCTGGTGCTCAGCCTTCACCTGCTGACAAACTGGATATTTGGCAATGAACTTTGCCACATCACGCTTTAGACCTGGCCACCAATACATGTCCTTCAAATTTTGGTACATCTTGGTACTTCCAGGATGCATTGCATACATGGAGGAGTGAGCCTCCTCAAGTACCATCTTCCTCAACCCGTCAACATCAGGAATTACTATCCTATTATGGTAACAAACTGTACCATCATCTACCTCGTGAAAGCCATCATACTTTTCACTGCCAATCCCTGATTGGATATTCTGTATCATAGTATCATTTTGTTGTGCATCATCAATTTGTTGTCTCAAGGTAGGTTTCACTTGTAACTGTGCCAGCAAGGAAACTTCTAGTTGTACATTCATATGGCGAAGAGACACTAGCATATCTATCTTATGGCACATCAAAGAATTTAATTGTGCATTATCTACCATTGATGATGAAGATGACTTTCTACTCAATGCATCAGCTACCACATTAGCTTTCCCTGGATGGTAGTCTATTGTGCAATCATAATCCTTAATCAGCTCCATCCATCTCCTCTGCCTCATATTCAACTCCTGTTTTGAGAAAATATACTGTAGATTCTTGTGATCAGTGAAAATCTGACACTTTTCTCCATAAAGATAGTGTCTCTAGATCTTTAAGGCATGGACCACTGCTACAAGCTCCAGATCATGTGTTGGGTAATTCTCCTCATGTTTCTTAAGCTGCCTTGAAGCAAAAGAAATCACATTTTTATCCTACATCAACACACATCCCAGCCCATTCTTTGAGGCATCACTAAAGACAATATAACCTTTTCCTTGCTTTGGCAGTACTAACACTGGTGCACTAGTCAACTTTTATTTCAAAAGCTGGAAGGAACGTTGACACTTGTCATTCCAAGAAAAAGGAACATCCTTCCTGGTTAACCTAGTTTGGGGTAACACTATAGAACTGAAGTCTTTGATAAACCTCATGTAGTAACCTGCCAGACCTAGGAAACTACAAATCTCTGTCGGTGTCTTTGGTTGTTCCCATTCTAGTACAGATTCCACTTTCTTGGTATCAACACAAATGCCTTTTGCAGATATAATATGTCCCAGAAAAGACACTTTAGATAACCAGAATTCACACTTGCTAAACTTATCATATAGTTGATGTTGCCTCAACAATGTCAGTGCCTCGCGAAGGTGTTGCTCATGTTGTTGACTATCCTTGGAGTATATCAGGATATCATCTATGAACACAACCACACATTGATCAAGATAAGGTCTAAATACCCTATTCATCAGATCCATAAAAATTGCAGGTGCATTGGTTAGCCCAAACGGCATAACCACAAACTCATAATGACCATACCTAGTCCTAAATGCTGACTTGGATATGTCATCAGCCTTAATTCTAAACTGATGGCTATCTTTGAAAACATAGTGGCACCTCTCAACTGATAAAAAAGATCATCAATCCTCAGCAAAGGATACTTATTCTTTATTATCACCTTGTTCAATTGTCTATAGTCTATACACAACCTCATTGAACCATCCTTCTTTTTAACAAACAACACGGGAGCACCCCAAGGGGAAGTGCTCGGCCTGATAAAACCGTTCTCTAACAATTCTTGTAACTGTTTCTTTAACTCCTGCATCTCTGTTGGTGCCATTCTGTATGTTGATTGTGCTATGGGTTGTGTTCAAGGAATAAGATTGATCTCAAACTCAATCTCTCTAGGAGGGGGAATGCTAGGAAATTCCTCAGGAAAGACATCCTCAAATTCTCGCACCACTGGTACCTCCTGGATACTAGGACCTACCGCCTTGGTATCCACAACATGAGCTAAGAAAGCCTCACATCCTTGTCTCATCAACCGCTCAGCTATCATATCTGACATCAAAAATGTAGGAAGAATCTTCCTATCACCCTAAAAAATCCACTGTACATCTCCATCATGGAATGTCACCACCTTAGTACTACAGTCCAAGACTACCTTGTATTTTTCCAAGGTATCCATTCCTAGGATTACATCAAAACCATGCATATCAAGTGACAGAAGATCCACTTGAATTTTGTGTCCAGAAAAAGAAAGAACACAAGAAAGGCACACTTCCCGCAATTCAGCAGAATCAACCAAAGGAGTCTCCAGTCACAGGTTATTAGATCTAAGACTAGTAGGTAGATAACAACTATCTCTCACCTCTCTGGTGATAAAAGAGTGTGTTGCACCCGGGTCTAGTAACACAGATACGAAACAAGAAGCACACATATCAGAATGAAATAACTCCATCTGACCTGTCACAACTCGAGGATTGACCACTACTTCTGGCTGGGTCATGGCATAGAACCTTGTTGTCGCCTACTGTCGTCCACGTCCTCTACTTGTTTGTCCAGAGGATCCTGCCTGGGATGCCTGACCATGTTCTCTGCCACTGCCACTACTAAATTGTCATTGTTGTGGACCTTGTTGACTTTGCCTTGGCTGCTGAGTCACCTCCTCATCTTTCATAGGGCAATAAGGTCTTGTATGCCCCACTTTCCCACACTTGTAACATGTTCTGGTGCCCTGACATGGCCTAAACGGCCCTGTCACTGAAACTGATGAGGTACTGCGGGCTCCAGTCGGTGGAAAATTGTGACCTCTACCCTAACTCGGGGTCCACTGTGATGGTGCATGTGATCTTGGTTCAGTGAAGGTTGACCTTGGTTGTGACAGCGGTGGGAAAAACCTTGGCTTCTTAAAGCCTCCAGATGATTTCCCTTGGAACTGCATAGGTCGCTTCTTAGCATTAGCTTCATGCTTTTCTATGGCAGACCTCTCAATCCTCCTGACAGATTCCACAAAGGTGGAAAACCTTTCCCTATTCTCCAAGGCTGATGTTGTAGTAGTCAACTCCGTACTCAGACCCTTCTCAAATCTCTAGATCCTTTCCTTGTTTGTTGCTTCCATGTGCGGGCAGAACCTCAGAAGTTCCATAAACTTTTATTCATACTCATTGATAGTCATAGCTCTCTGACAAATCTTCTCAAACTGAGAGATTTTCTCATCTAGGTAGGTCTCTGGAAAATATCGAATAACAAATTCCCTTTGAAACTCCTCCCATCTTCAATTCTAACCAATTCTTTTCACTCAAAGCTTGAGGACGACCCTTGGAATAGTGAAAAGAGTTGCATACACCATTGTTGTCGTGAGCTTGGAGCTTTGGAGCTCAATTGGAGGTGGGTTTTATAACTTGAACCCTTAATTTTATTATTGCAATCAATTCCTTATCAGTTGGTGATCATTTCTACATTTCCGAAATTAAGTTTGGTTGATTGATGCAATCTCCATGGAAATCACAGTAGATTTCGTGAGTTTGGAGCTTGATGATGATGACATCATCATAAGCACACACCTCCCCAAATATTTAGTGCAAACGGTTTCAATGTTGAGTCCAAACACCAAACCGTTTGGTGGTTTGAGTTCTAAGACCGTTTGGGATGGTTGACTGTTTGAAATGGTTGACCGTTTGAAGATATATGCTGTGGTACTTGGATCTTGATCCAATGGTTTCAATTGGTTGATCTTGAAGGTTTCAATTGTGTATGATTCCTTAATTGCAAACCCTAATCGGCTAAGTGCTGATTTTGAAATTGATTGAGATGATGTTTTGGGTTGATTGACCCAAATGGTTTCAAAACCGTTTGGGAATCACCCAAACGGTCTCAAGACCATTTGGGGGTTACCCAAGACCGTTTGGAGGTCTAGGGTTAAGTATGGCTATGTGTTTGAAGGTCCAAAGGTACCAAATTGAATTGCGACTAAGTGCTGATTTGATAATCAACCCAATGGTCCAAAACTCTAATTGGATGTCATGGATTTTGATAATGGAATGGGAAAACGGTCTCAAGACCGTTTGGTGGTCATCCAAGACCGTTTGAGGTCATATCACATCATGTGATGATGATAGTTCATAGTTTTCAATTGATTTGATTTCACAATGTCAACCATTGATGGATCCTCAATTTCAAACCCTAAGTGATGGGTTCTTGATTATCAAACCTAGTTCAATTGGGTTCAAAACCCTAAATTGAAGGTCTAATTGAATGGTGATTCAGTGGTCTAATTGATGAATGCTTTAGTGGTTCAATTTATAATTGGTCCATGGATTGAAACATTGAGTCGATTGAGTGTTGAAGTGCCTTTTCAGTCCATGCGGTTTTGAGAGGGTTTGGACCAAACTGTCTTAAGACCGTTTGGGTCCAAACGGTCTCAAGACCATTTGGGACCAAACGATCTCAAACCATTTGGAGACCCAAAGTGCAAACGGTTTTAATACCTACTTTGTCTAATTGATTTCAAGTATAACTTGTTCAAATGGTTTTCAACCAATTGGTTTATGAGAACCAAGATCGTTGAGTGTCTAAGTAATTAACTTTGTGAAGATCAACATGGTTAACCCATTTGAATATCTTATTTAATTAAAGGTCCAATATTGTGAACTTATTTAGGTACTTAACGCAATTGAAGATTTCAATGGTTAACCCAATTGATCACTTTGTGGAATTGAAAGTTTAATTGGTCAATCCTTTTGAATTCTTTATATAATTGATGGTTTATTTGATTAGACATTTGGACATCTAATATGATCAAAGGTAAATCAGCTATGTGATTATTAAAGATGTAGACCCATGATGATTGTGAAGGTTAATCCTAGCTATGTGTACTCAAGTGAAGAGTTGACCTAGATTAATCTTGGTGTAGTTAATATCCTAAAGAGGATGAGAGAGGGAATGAGAGGGATGAATTCTTATATAATTAAGCCCTAATTCTCTCATTATGAGAAAACTATGTGATAAGGGTTGATCCATAATAATGAGATCATGAAACCCTAATCAATGATCCCTAACCCTAAATAGAGCAATGCTATGTGTGAAACCCTAATCTAGGGCAAAACTGGGTGTTATCATAAATCCAGGGTGATGATATAACCCTAACTTAGTGTAACAATGAAGGAAACCCTAATTTAATGGGAATTGTACATCCTAACCTTAATTTGGGTATGTGGTAAGAAGAACCCTATTTGGATGTGAATATAAAACCTTAATCCCTAAAATGGGGTAAGGTGTATAGAACCCTAATATAGGGCAGTGTTCAGAAAAGCGCTATTCGGTGTATGGGTGGACGGGGCACTGAATAGAGTATATGCGGTATGCGGGTGTATATGCGGTTTTGGGTTTTTTTAATAAATTAATATATATATGTATATTTATATATCAGTCATATATAATTATATATCACATTGAACAATTACATACAAGGACAACATAGAATGATTAATTAGAAGAAAGCGAGCAGCAATATCAAATAAATATTTAATTAGAAACAACACAAATATCGTATAAATATTATTTCTTCAATTCCATGTATGTGTGTTTAGAAAAGCGGTGATTAAGCGGCCGCATAAGCGGGTAATCGGCCGCATAATCGGGCCTGGACCGATTATTGGTCTGCTTTGACATATGCAGTGCGGTCCCCTATCCGAACCGCTTAAGCGGCCGCATATACGGCCGACCGGACCGATTTCCTGAACACTGATATAGGGTAGTGCCACTAATCCTATGTGAAGACTTAGCACTAGGTGATGTGTTGTGAAATCCATAAATATATGGAATATGCTATGTGAATCCTCAAATTATAAGTATGGAAAATATTATTCCTAATAGTGGAATAGTAATTAATGTTATGACAAATGTGATGAACTGCTGCATAAAGTATTAGGATGGGGAATACCCTAATACCAGCTAAGTGTATGAACTCAAGTAAGATAAAGGTGTTGAGGGAAGTGATACATCAAGATATGATAGATATCACATCCAACACCCCAATGCTGGTATACCTTAATGTGTTATAGGTCCAGTATGTCACATCCTACATACAAAAGATATTTCACATGTCCGTGCCATATATTTACAAACATTGGCATAATACTAAAATCTCATGTCGATACAAATATATCATCTAGAAAACACATCCCATACCAGGACCTGAGGGTACAGGGATTACACTAGGACTCTACTACTAACATCTATGACTAACATCTACAACTAACCAACCTTCTGAATCTATTGATCACCAGGTTGGTTCTCTTCCACAGCACGACCTCGACCTCGTTGCCCGCGACCACCTAAAAAAATTTGTGGTGAACCACGGGTGAGACCCAGTCCCAGCGAGAGATATAACTCTCTCCAACATATATTGATTATAACATATTAATTGACAGTAAATGAACTGAGCAGATATAGAAATGAATAAGCAATTTAAGCAGATTGAATAGGTTAAGCATACTAAGCCATTAAACAAATTAACTCGACAATAAGTATAATTACTCAAATGTCATATGATATCATCTTGTAAACACTGAATAGTATAAGGACTAGTTAAAGATTAATCAAGCAATGTGAAACGTATTTAACCCTAGTCAGTATACTACACGACTTATATCACTTCTTTTATTACATTGCCCTGACGGATTTGAGAAATACCACTCAAGTCCCAACTGACCACTACTAAGTTGAAATCAGTGCCATACAAGATCTAGGAAGAGCTGGACTCCTAAGATCTTCTCTGCCCCCGGTCAGTACGGGTCCGCCACAGCGACACAAAAGCTCAAGCTGCTAACAGCCTAGTTCGTCCTTGGTACAGGTCACGACACTAGTGAAAGAGGTGGGTACACATACCCTACCATCTGAGGTACAACCGCAGTTGTCCTCCAATATCATCACATATATAATCACTGAGACACGACCGTAGCCGTTCTCAAACTGAGGGCTAGGTATGACCGCAATCATCCTCCCTAAACACTTAAATTTAGGATAACACACACCCCACATACTCATCAATATGCGCTCTGAGTTTCCCTTATTTCACCATCTGGCAAGTTCTGACACTCAGATGGATCTATGGCACAGGGCACTACATGATTAGAGTTCCACTTGATTAGTTATGCCAATTAAGTAAATTAAAGCTAAATCATACAAATGGACATTCAAACCCTAATTATTTTCTAACAAGAGTATATGTATAACAACTTCAAGGGATATAAAATATTTGAGATATAAATCTTAATCACATTACCACATGCTATCATCCATTGCAAATTAATGGACCACACTTATCATCATACTTTTACAAGATACCAATATCTTATCACAAGTTCCTGGGTTTTAACCCTTATTGGAACATGAAGAGTGTAATTCATTATCACATTAATCATTCAAGAGGTCTGATTATAACCAATCAAAATCATATAATTACATCAAGGTTAGGATAATAGGCTAGATCACATGGGAGTTACACATCCACTAATTACATTGATTTATCAAATATAACTATATAATGGCAAAGATAAGACTACCAATTAATGGTATTGAACCATTGAATTATCTTCACTATGACCCACATATAATAACATGTGATTTATTCTAATCCATTGGATGTTAAAGCATCCAATATTATTCATTGGATCATGTTCATTGTTCAAGGTTACCAATTGAAGTATATGTCTAACCATTAGATCAATTGAACCAAGGAACCATTGGTTCAAGGTATAGTCAAATCTACAATTACATTCCTAATTCATCATATATGATGATGACCTGATCCACCATTAATTGTGATCATTAGGCCACCATTGGTTGCTAGATCAGTAATACATTCAGTTAACATCATCAAATAGTAAGCCAATATCATCATCGATTGATAACATCATTAGAATACTTAGTGGATGATAAATAAATGTCTAATTGAGTCAAAACCTGACCTAAGGTGGTGACCATAGGTTGTCACCATAAATTGGATAGTCTTGATCACGAACATCAGTTGCCAAGATAGCAACATTATTGGTTTTTGAATGGTATGAAAATTAGTTATGTGATAGGGAAGGAAATAGCTTGAAAACCCTAATTTGAACCGTCATTTGTTTTGTACATACCACCATAGGTTGTTGCTATCAACCTGTCCCAGATCATGTTACACCTTATATAGGTTGTACACATGTTTACAGGTTCATATAGAACTGGAACAAAACAGGGAACACAATTAAATTCGTAATTCTAAACAAGCATGATTTCTCTATGCTTAGATCATCACATTCAAGCATAATCATGAACCAACAAGCTTCTAATAAGCAATATAAGTGAAGAATGTTATATAAATCGCCTCTATAGAGTAGGTCAGATATCCAACAGCAAAAATCTCGAGAAAATAGGGGAAGGAAACCTTGGATTCAGATCTGAACTTGGCCAACTATGCCATTCTCTCCACAAACAAGCAAAACCCTAGAAAAGAAACAAGCAGGAAGGAGTTTTGAGTTCTAGAGAAACTTTCACCATGGAAAACCATGGTTCCGACCTGGAGAGATGTAGGAGGAAGAGGAACAAAGAATTAAATGGAGGAAATAAGGAAAAACTTACACTTTTAGGTCAATATCACTAGGGGGAAGCTTCATACACCCAAAAAGAGAATCAATTTCAACCCTAGAATTTATTTCCAAAAGAATCCCCACTTTCTTCTTCCTTGGGCAGCAAAAATCATAGTTGAATAGAGGGAGTACGAAGCTGGGAGAAGGAGAAAGATAATGGAGAGCAAATGGCTCGTTTGGGGGGCTTTTGGATAAGTATATGACACTTTAATATTAAGAAAAAGAAAAAGTTGCAATTCTAGTATATATCAGAGCTCTAGGTTTACTGAGCCTACATGGACATAGGACTTAGGTTTGATTTTGTTCTTATGTATCCAACATATCTGATCATAGTTTATGCTTATGCAGATATGTCTGGAGGACATGAAGAACATGTTGGGAGTAGCTATGTTGCACCAGGAGGAGGTGTAGGGAGGCAGGCACGCGATGAGAGAGTGCCAGAAGCAGGGCCAGAGCAGCCTGCAATGCCTCATCTAGACCCGACAATGATGTCCAATCCTGAGTTCCAGTCTATGTTTAGACAGATGATGGCCACAATCACACATATTGCTGATAGAGTGCCAATACCTCAAGCTAGGGCAGTCGCCTCTAATGTGGAGTCCCAAGGTGTCGGGAAGACATTTGAACGTCTTAGACGTGTTGGGGCAATTGAATATGCAGGTACTTCTGATCCAGCAGATGCTGACATGTGGTTGACTGAGATGGAAAAGGCATTCAAAATCCTAAACATCGTAGAAGAAGACAAAGTTAAGCATGCACTATACTTGTTGAAGGGTAGTGCTGGCCACTGGTGGGCCATAGAAGAGGAGAAAAGGCCAGGAGTTGTGATAGGATGAGAGGAGTTTCGAAGGGAATTTGTTAGTCGATATTTTCTAGAGACATACCTAGATGAGAAAATCTCTCAGTTTGAGAAGATTCGCCAGGGAGCTATGACTATCAATGAGTATGAATCAATGTTTATGGAACTTCTGAGGTTTTGCCCACACATGGAAGCAACAGACATGGAAAGGATCCAGAGATTTGAGAAGGGTCTGAGTACGGAGTTGACTACTACAACATCAGCCTTGGAGAACAGGGAAAGGTTTTCCACCTTTGTGGAATCTGTCAGGAGGATTTAGAGGTCTTCCATAGAGAAGCGTGAAGCTAATGCTAAGAAGCGACCTATGAAGTTCCAAGGGCAATCATCTGGAGGCTTTAAGAAGCCAAGGTTTTTCCCACCGCTGTCACAACCAAGGTCAACCTTCACTGAACTAAGATCACATGCACCATCACAGTGGACCCCGAGTCAGGGTAGAGGTCACAATTTTCCACCGACTGGAGCCCGCAGTACCTCATCAGTTTCAGTGACAGGGCTGTTTAGGCCATATCAGGGCACCAGAACATGTTACAAGTGTGGGAAAGTGGGGCATATAAGACCTTATTGCCCTATGAAAGATGAGGAGGTGACTCAGCAGCCAAGGCAAAGTCAACAAGGTCCACAACAACGACAGTTTAGTAGTGGCAGTGGTAGAGGACGTGGTCAGGCATCCTAGGCAGGATCCTCTAGACAAGCAAGTAGAGGACGTGGACGACAGCAGGCGACAGCAAGGTTCTATGCCATGACCCAGCCAGAAGCAGTGGTCAATCCACGAGTCGTGATAGGTCAGATGGAGTTATTTCATTCTGATATGCCTGCTTCTTGTTTCGTATCTGTGTTACTAGACCCAGGTGCAACACACTCTTTTATCACCAAAGAGGTGATAGATAGTTGTTATCTACTTGTTAGTCTTAGATCTGATAGCCTGCGTCTGGAGACTCCTTTGGTTGATTCTGTTGAGTTGTCGGAAGTGTGCCTTTCTTGTGTTCTTTCTTTTTCTGGACACAACATTCAAGTGGATCTTCTACCACTTGACATGCATGGTTTTGATGTAATCCTAAGAATGGATACCTTGGAAAAATACAAGGTAGTCTTGGACTGTAGTACTAAGGTGGCGATGTTCCATGATGGAGATGTACAGTGGATTTTTTAGGGTGATAGGAAGATTCTTCCTACATGTTTGATGTCAGCCATGACAGCTGAACGATTGATGAGACAAGGATGTGAGGCTTTCTTAGCTCATGTTGTGGATACCAAGGCGGTAGGTCCTAGTATCCAGGAGGTTCCAGTGGTGCAAGAATTTGAGGATGTCTTTCCTGAGGAATTTCCTAGCATTCCCCCTCCTAGAGAGATTGAGTTTGAGATCAATCTTGTTCCTGGAACACAACCCATAGCACAGTCAGCATACAGGATGGCACCAGCAGAGATGCAGGAGTTAAAGAAACAGTTACAAGAACTATTAGAGAAGGGTTATATCAGGCCGATCACTTCCCCTTGGGGTGCTCCCGTGTTGTTTGTTAAAAAGAAGGAAGGGTCAATGAGGTTGTGTATAGACTATAGACAGTTGAACAAGGTGACAATAAAGAATAAGTATCCTTTGCCGAGGATTGATGATCTTTTTTATCATTTGAGAGGTGCCACTGTGTTTTCAAAGATAGACCTGAGGTCAGGTTACCATCAGTTGAGAATTAAGGCTGATGACATACCCAAGTCAGCATTTAGGACTAGGTATGGTCATTATGAGTTTGTGGTTATGTCGTTTGGGCTAACCAATGCACCTGCAACTTTTATGGATCTGATGAATAGGGTATTTATACCTTATCTTGATCAGTGTGTGGTTGTGTTCATAGATGATATCCGGATGTACTCCAAGGATAGTCAACAACATGAGCAACACCTTCGCCAGGCACTGACATTGTTGAGGCAACATCAACTATATGCTAAGTTTAGCAAGTGTGAATTCTGGTTATCTGAAGTGTCTTTTCTGGGCCATGTTATATCTGCAAAAGGCATTTGTGTTGATCCCAAGAAAGTGGAATTTGTACTAGAATGGGAACAACCAAAGACACCGACAGAGATCCGTAGCTTCCTAGGTCTGGCAGGTTACTACAGGAGGTTTATCAAAGACTTTAGTTCTATAGAGTTACCCCTAACTAGGTTAACCAGGAAGGATGTTCCTTTTTCTTAGAATGACAAGTGTCAACGTTCCTTCCAGCTTTTGAAAGAAAAGTTGACTAGTGCACCGGTGTTAGTACTACCAGAGCAAGGAAAAGGCTATATTGTCTTTTGTGATGCTTCAAAGAATGGGTTGGGATGTGTGTTGATGCAGGATAAAAATGTGATTTCTTTTGCTTCACGGCAGCTTAAGAAACATGAGGAGAATTACCCAACACATGATCTGGAGCTTGTACCAGTGGTCCATGCCTTAAAGATCTGGAGACACTATCTTTATGGAGAAAAGTGCCAGATCTTCACTGATCCCAAGAATCTACAGTATATTTTCTCAAAACAGGAGTTGAATATGAGGAAGAGAAGATGGATGGAGCTGATTAAGGATTATGATTGCACAATAGACTACCATCCAGGGAAATCTAATGTGGTAGCTGATGCATTGAGTAGAAAGTCGTCTTCATCATCAACGGTAGATAATGCAAAATTTAATTCCTTGATGTGCCATAAGAGAGATATGCTAGTGTCTCTTCGCCAAATGAATGTATAGCTAGAAATTTCCTTGCTGGTAGGATTGTTGGCACAATTACAAGTGAAACCTACCTTAAGACAACAAATTCATGATGAAAAACAAAATGATACTATGATACAGAATATCCAATCAGGGATTGGCAGTGAAAATTATGATGGCTTTCACAAGGCAGATGATGGTACAGTTAGTTACCATAATAGGATAGTAATTCCTGATGTTGATTGGTTGAGTAAGATGGTACTTGAGGAGGCTCACTCCTCTATGTATGAAATGCATCTTGGAAGTACCAAGATGTACCAAAATTTGAAGGACATGTATTGGTGGCCAGGTCTAAAGCGTGATGTGGCAGAGTTCATTGCCAAATGTCCAGTCTGTCAGCAGGTGAAGGCTGAGCACCAGAAGCCTGCAGGGATATTACAACCCTTGCTAATACCACAGTGGAAATGGGATCATATTACTATGGACTTTGAGGTTGGTCTTCCTAGGACAGCCAAGGGTCATGATTCCATATGGGTGATAGTAGACAGATTGACTAAGTCATCTCATTTTCTGCCAGTTAAGATGACATTTACAGTAGAGAAATTGGCACAAATATATGTTGATGAGATAGTCCGTTTGCATGGAATTCCAGTGACTATAGTTTCTGACAGAGGTCCACAGTTTACAAGTCATTTTTGGGAGCATCTACATTCAGCAATGGGAACACAACTGAGATTCAGTACAGCTTTTCATCCACAGACCGATGGCCAGTCTGAAAGGACTATTCAGACTTTAGAGGACCTCTTGAGGGCATGTGTGCTGCAATTTCTTCATAGTTGGGATGTACATCTAACTCCGATAGAGTTTGCGTACAACAATAGCTATCAAAGAAGCATAGATATGGCTCCTTATGAAGCTATGTATGGGATAAGATGTCAGTCTCCTCTTTGCTGGTATGAGATAGGTGAATATCAACTTTTGGGTCCTGAGCTAGTACAACAGACTACATAAAAGTTTAAAGTGATACAACAACAGTTGAAAGTAGCCCAGGACAGGCAGAAATCTTATGCAGACAACCGACGCAGACCACTTGAGTTCCAAGTGCGAGATAGAGTATATCTTAAAGTTTCTCCATGGAAAGGTGTGTTGAGGTTTGGAAATAAGGGTAAGTTGGCTCCTAGATTTATGGGACTATACCCTATCCTAGCTCGTGTTGGAAAGGTAGCATATAAGTTGGAGCTACCACCAGAGCTACATAGATTGCATAATGTCTTTCACATCTCTATGTTGAGGAAATGCCATCCAGATACTGACCAGACAATCCAACCACTAGAGGTTGAGTTAGATGAGGATATCTCCTATGTTGAGGGTCCTGTGTTGATCATGGATAGAAGGGTGAAAAAGCTGAAGAGAAAAGATATTATACTAGTGAAATTTTTGTGGAATCATCATGGCATAGAGGAATCCACATGGGAACTAGAGAATAAGATGTGTAGAAAATACCCATCTCTTTTTGCGTAGGATTTTGGGGCGAAATCCTTGTTAGGGGTTTATAGTTGTAAGGCCCTTGAACTTACTTAATGAGTTAAATGAGCTTAATTACCATAATTTAATGCTTAGAACCCTAATATAACCTTTTGATATGTTTTGAAATCATAAGACAAGCTTAAGTTTCAAATTTGGTCCAATTTGGACACTGTTTGAGCAAGTTATGCAATTTTCTGTACATTTTGGACTTTTATGCAATTTACCCAATTGAGGGGTTTTCTTTGCAATTTTCACATATATTATGTTCCTTAGTTGTTATATTATCATTTTTGAGATTTTTGATCCATGGGGATCCTAGTTGAACCATGGTTTGAAGGTGTTTTTATCAAGGGTATTTTGGGGTTTTTCCCTTCATGGATGAGCTACCTTGAGTAGCTATCAACTAAGGAATTATGTGATTGTATGGGAATTTCACCAAAGGAAATCCAAGCAGGTCTAGAGGGACGGTGGGAGAGCTTCTTGTGTGTGTGCTTATGTATTTTTAATAATTTAAAGCCATGGACACTTGGATATATACTAGAATTGCAACTTTTTCTTTTTCTTAATATTAAAGTGTCATATACTTATCCAAAAGCCCCCAAACGAGCCATTTCCTCTCCATTATCTCTCTCCTTCTCCCAGCTTCGTACTCCCTCTGTTCAGTTGCGATTTTTTCTGCCCAAGGAAGAAGAAGGTGGGGATCCTCTTGGAGACAAATTCTAGGGTTGAAATTGATTCTCTTTTTGGGTGTATGAAGCTTCCCCCTAGTGATATTGACCTAAAAGTGTAAGTTTCTCCTTATTTCTTCCATCTAATTCTTTGTTCCTCTTCCTCCTACATCTATCCAGGTCGGAACCATGGTTTTCCATGGTGAAAGTTCCTCTAGAACTCAAAACTCCTTCCTTCTTGTTTCTTTTCTAAGGTTTTGCTTGTTTGTGGAGAGAATTGCATAGTTGGCCAAGTTCAGATCTGAATCCAAGGTTTCCTTGCCCTATTTGCTCGACATTTTTGCTGTTGGATATCTAACCTACTCTATAGAGGCTAGTTATATAACATTATTCACTTATATTGCTTATTAGAAGCTTGTTGGTTCATGATTATGCTTGAATGTGATGATCTAAGCGTAGAGAAATCATGCTTGTTTAGAATTACGAATTTTATGGTGTTTCCTATTTTATTCTAGTTCTATATGAACCTGTAAATATGTGTACATCCTTTATAATGTGTAACATGATCTGGGACAGGTTGATAGCAACAACCTATGGTGCTATGTACAAAACAAATGATGGTTCAAATTAGGGTTTTCAAGCTATTTCCTTCCCTATCACATAATTGATTGTTATACCATTCAACAACCAATAATGTTGCTATCTTGGCAACTAATGTTCGTGATCAAGAGTGTCCAATTTATGGTGACAACCTATGGTCACCACCTTAGTTCAGGTTTTGACTGAATTAGACATTTAATTATCATCCACTAAGTATTTTAATGATGTTATCAATCGATGATGATATTGGCTTATTATTTGATGATGTTAACTGAATGTATTACTGATCTAGCAACCAATGGTGACCTAATGATCACAATTAATGGTGTATCAGGTCATCATCATATATGATGAATTAGGAATGTAATTGTATATTTGACTATACCTTGAACCAATGGTCCCTTGGTTCAATTGGTCTAATGGTTAGACCTATACTTCAATTGGTAACCTTGAACAATGAACCTGATCCAATGAATAATATTGGATGCTTTAATATCCAATGGATTAGAATAAATCACATGTTATTATATGTGGGTCATAGTTAAGATAATTCAATGGTTCAATACCATTAATTGGTAGTCTTACCTTTGCCATTATATAGTTATATTTGATAAATCAATGTAATGAGTGGATGCATAACTCCCATGTGATCTAGCCTATTATACCTAACCTTGATGTAATTATATGATGTTGATTGGTTATAATCAGACCTCTTGAATGATTAATGTGATAATGAATTACATTCTTCTTTTGTTGAAACCACAATGTAGTATTAATTGAATATCATAGTGCCTTTCCATGTTAAAATCTATGGACATACATGTGATAATGATCTTTTGAGCCTTGTTTAAGGCATGGAATGATGATGATAACCTTACTATTAATAATGTGATGGTCTTAAAGACCTTTGGGCATGTTTGAAGCCATGATTGAGGTGAAATCCTCTTCAT
Source organism: Alisma plantago-aquatica (assembly GCA_963693085.1). NCBI lineage: Eukaryota > Viridiplantae > Streptophyta > Magnoliopsida > Alismatales > Alismataceae > Alisma > Alisma plantago-aquatica. The sequence continues at coordinate 920,720,669 of OY856414.1, forward strand.
GTTCCAATAAGGGTTAAAACCCTGGAACATGTGATAAGATATTGGTATCTTACAATAGTATGATGACAAGTGTGGTCTGTTAATTTGCAATGAATGATAGATGTGGTAATGTGATTAAGATTTATATCTCAAATGTTTTATATCTTTTGAGGTTGTTATACATATACTCTTGTTAGAAAAGAATTAGGGTTTGAATGTCCACTTGTATGATAAAGCCTTAATGCATTCAATTGGCAGTAATTAATCAAGTGTAACCTTAATCATGTAGAGCCCTGTGCCGTAGAGCCATCTTCAGTGTCAGAACTTACTGGATGGTGAAACGAGTATTCCCAAGGGAAACTTGGAGCGCATACTGTTGAGTATGCGGGGGTGGCAAATTGAGGATATATACTTGTCATCCACAATTGCAGGTTATGGAGGATGGCTATGGTCATGCCTCATATATTTGATGTGATTGAGGACAGCTGCGGTTGTACCTCGGATTAGAGGGTTTTGTATACCCTGTTTTCTAGTGTCGTAACTTGTACCAAGTACGGACTAGTTGTTATCAGTCGACTATATGTCACTGTTGGCAGTTTGACTGGTATGTCACTGCAGTTTACTCGTACTGACTGAGGGGAAGAGATCTTAGGATACCGGCACTCCTAGATCTTATACGGAACTGAATAGCACTTCACAGTGGTCAGTTGGACTTTGAGTGGTACGACTCAAACTCCCCAGGGCATAATAATAAAAGATATAATACCAGCTGTGTAGTATAATTGCTAGGGTTTAATACGTATCACATTGGTTGATTAACCCTTGTCTTGTCTTTACACTACATAGTTCTTACATGATGTAGACTTATGAAAATTGTACAATTCTACTTGATGTTACAACTTATTTGCTTAATTTCTTAGTATGCTTAAACTGTTCAATCAGTTCATATTGTTTATTCAATATCCTAACTGCTCAATGTATTTACTGTTAATTAATGTTATAATCAATATATGTTGGAGAGAGTTATATCTCTCGCTGGGACTGGGTCTCACTCGTGGGTCACCACATTTTTTAGGTGGTCGCGGGCAACGAGGTCGAGGTCGTGGTGTGGAAGAGAACCAACCCGGTGGTCAATAGATTCAGAAGGTTGGTTAGTTGTAGATGTTAGTCATAGATGTTAGTAGTAGAGTCCTGGTGTCATACATGTACTCTCAGGTCCTGGTATGGGATGTGTTTTCTAGATGATATATTTGTATCGACATGAGATTTTGGTATTATGCCAATGTTTGTAAATATATGGCACGGACATGTGAAATATCTTTTCTATGAAGGATGTGACTGAGGTCTTTGGACCCATATGCAAATGCTTGTTAAAATATATGAGAATGGAATGATGGACCTTTTGTAAATGTTCTAGAGTTTATTTACATTGTTGGAATCGGTTTTAATTGTTTCACATTTTTTACTATGTGATTAATTAGTAGTTGATCGTGTTTTGTATTTTGAGTAATCTCATTTAGCATGATGAGGTGTCACAGTTATTATATATATATATATATATATATATATATATATATATATATATATATATATATATATATATATATATATATGTGTGTGTGTGTGTGTGTGTGTGTGTGTGTGTGTGTGTGTGTGTGTGTGTTTGTGTGTGTGTTTATATATATATATATATATATATAGAGAGAGAGAGAGAGAGAGAGAGTCAGGCTAGAATACACTCGAGTGTACAGATCACACGAATACACTCAAGTATGTTTTTTTTTATAACGAGGAACCCCTCCCGGGATCAGCCACTATTGGACCTCACCCAGCCAAGGGTAAACCCCGAAACCAGCCGCGTATATGGGGGCACCGTGGCGCACTCAGTAATGTGGGGCCTTTATTGAACCCTGAGGGTTTTCGCCTAGAGTCGAACTCAGGTCCCTTCATTGGGGATTGCCGAGCCGCACCACTTGAGATACACTCAAGTATGTTTACATATCAAGACTATTTTTTGTAAAATGTAAATCATTGATCTTCACCTTCATACTATAACTAGGCTACATACAGATTTTGAGACCATTTGGATGAGTGTAAGTCACTCATACAAGGGAAACAAAAACAACGTGCAAAACTAATTTGAAATGCATAATTTCTGCGGTCTTTATAACATGACCTATAAATGTCCAAATGTGTTCAAATTTTTTGTATGAGCTATTCACAAAATGTTTAAGAATATCAACATATTAGATTTTTGAAAAAAAAATATTGCATCATAAAAAACTACTTGAGTGTATTTTTCTCCGAATACACTCCAGTGTATTCTAGCCTGACTATATATATATATATATATATATATATATATATATTTATATATATATATATGTATGTATATATGTATATATATATATATATATGTATATATATATATATATGTGTGTGTGTGTGTGTCTATATATATATATATATATATATATATATATATATATATATATATATATATATATATATCCAGTTGTTTATGGGTGGAAGCAATTCCAACCCGCACAAATGGCTTAGGTTGTGTGCGGGTTTATAAAAGATCACATATTTTGCAGGTTGGATTCCTAAGGGTGATAATAAGTGGTGGTGGTTCTCACTTCACCAATAAGAAGTTTGGTACATTGTTGAGAAAATATGGAGTAAGACACATGGTAAGTACTTCATATCATCCACAAACACAGGGACATATTGAGGTGTCTAATAGGGAGATTAAGAAGATCTTAGACAAGATCGTCTCAATCAATAGTACAAATTGGAGCATGCATCTTAATGACACTCTATGGGCATATAGGATAGCCTATAAAACACCTATAGGAACCCCTCCTTTTAGGTTGGTTTATGGGAGAGCGTGTGACTTACCCATAGAGTTAGAACATAAAACCAAATGGGCTCTAAGGAAATTGAATTATAATTTGGATGATGTAGGAAAAAAGAGAATGTTGGAACTCAATGAGTTAGATGAGTTCAAGCCGGATTCCTATGAAAGCTCAAGGATCTACAAGGAGAGAACAAAAAAGATCCATGACCATAACATCTTACACAGAGTGTTCACTCCTGGATAAAAGGTTCACTTGTTAAATTCTAGGATGAAATCGCATCCTGGGAAATTGAGGTCTAGATGAAAATGTCCATTTTTGGTAGTTAAGTCTTTTCCCCATGGGGCAGTTGAGATAAGCAATGGGGATGAACCATTCCTTGTAAATGGCCAACAGCTAAAGCACTATTTTGAGGAAGATGTGTTCTGTGAAGAAGAAGAGCTGAAGCTCATTGAGCTTCATGGATTGCTTGATTTGATCCTTGAGCCTATGACGTAAAACAAGGGAGCTTGTTGGGAGGAAACCCAACCATCTTTCACTATTTTAATAATTTATTCTTTACATTCGAGTTTGTAGTTCATATCTTTAGTTTTCATTTTATTAGTTCCTATATAAAAAAGGTGCCTTGAGCATTTTTGTGTGGTGTGCACACAGGGAAAAAGTCAGTACCACTGACAGCGGAGTCAGTAGTACCGACAGACATACAGGGGCAACACGGTCGAGTTTCATGAAAACTCAGTAGTACCGACAAGCATGTTAGTAGTACCAATGGTTCTCAATAGGGACGGCCATGATTTTTCTCAAAAGTACTGAAAATAAAGTCAAAAGTATTGATTTTCTATAGAGATGAGTGAGTTAACTGAATAGGGCTCGGTACTACTGATAGCAACTCGGTAGTACCAACGCATGAGCCATGCTCTAGGTTTGGGATACCGAGAGACATTTTGAGAGTATCGAGCTTTTTAATGACTCAGTACTACTGACACTCAGGTCAATAGTATAGACAAAAGGTAGCATGGTCGAGAAAAGAATCAACTTGGTACTATCGACACCCATTCGGTAGCACCAACATCCAGAAAACTAGAATCGGTGGGTGTGCCATCAACGGTCCAAAATTTTCCCCACCCAATGGTCGGTAGCACTGATCTGAAACTCACCTTCAGAAGCCATTACTACTGACATTCATCGGTATTACTGACTATGGATGATCTGTATGCATTAACATCAATGGTTGAGGGATGTCGGTATTGACAATCGATACCAATTCACACAGATCATGGATAAAAATTCAATACTACTGATGGCCACATCGGTAATACTGATGTGGCGCCTGATGGGAATTTGGTATCAATAAAAGGAAGGGTGTGGGTGGTGCTCAAATCACACTCACACCACATTTTCTACTAGATGAAGAGTGCAAGTGCTCTCAGACATTCAAATTCTTCACCAAGCTCTTTCTTCTCCATCCCTTTCTTGTATTGGGTTGATGGTGTCCAGGAGATCATCTTCTTCCTCAAAGGTAGGAAATGCCATGTTAGTACCAAAGCCAACACACATTGTTCACCTTAGCACCAACCACAAGAAGATCTATGAAGAGATGATGAGAAGGGAACTTATCCCAACATGGTATGGAGATTGTACTTTCCTTGCTTCCATAGGCTTCACCGACAACCTCCGCCAGGTCCTCACAGCCCAAGGCGTGGTGGGTGATCACCCTTTCTTTGGTGATTGACCCACCTATCAAGACATCGTCTGTGAGATCTTCACTTCCTTGGGAGTCTGCTACCCTGAGCACGGGGAAGGATGGGTGAGTTCCACCTCTTCAATACCCCTCACCATCTGACGTTGAAGGAGTTCAATGCCATCTATGGGTGGCTTCTTAGAGATGTGTGGTGAACCAATAGAGAGTTTAGATACACAGATACATGAAAGTTTTTGATGAATTTGCCACAAGGCTACTCAATTAGTTGGCATAGGAACTTGTGACAAAGTGGAATTTCACCAGTCCTTGCTCAAATTACTACTTTACCCTCATTTTACCTATGAATGGTCTCAAATTATTTTTATTGTCTTCATAATCATTATTGAGACTCAAATCCAATATATGGTGACCAATGTAGTTTTTATACACATTATAACACCACAAATTGAATTCATTCATCACTTTGTCCAAAGAATCAAATTGGTCAATCAAACTTTGTCTTTTTGTTCTCAAACTTTTTATAAAGGTTCTCCACGTTTTTTTTAGGGTTTGGTCCAAATTTGAGGTCAATTGCACATTCCTATGATTTACTATGAATTCTTGAAGTTTATGCATTGAAAACCCATTCTTTTACTTTTTATTTGCCCTTTTTTAGCCAATGCCATGTCAGCGATCCGGGCAAAGGATTGGGGGCAATTTTGGGCCCTTGGATCCGCCCCACATGAATGGAAGCCCTGATCAAATGGCTAGGCTGTTGTCTTCTACCTCCCGCTAATTGCGGGGAGGAGACAAGGCCACCATAATGGCTGATCTCCCGCTCCTGCACGAGATTTGAAATTATAAGTGAATAGAAACGGTCGTCTCACCATTTCGATTTGATCCAGCCCTACTTTGACCACCTTTCATGCTCTATACAGCCACCAAAATGAGCTCCTTGTCTCTTGTTCTCATCCCAACGGCCATGGCTGCTGCTCTAGTCCTCAAACCCTAAACCCAGCCTCGATCGCCTATAAAAGTACCCATCATGTCTTTGTTTCTCACTTACAAACCCGAACGGACCCTTTCCATTCTCTCCCTTGGCCCCAAGCACCCGATTTCCCTTGCCGTTCATTTACTGCTGCAAGCGGCGCTGCCACACAGCCCAGATCGGGTGTTCGTGCTCCCCAGGGTGGAACACCTTGTTTGGGATTTGATTCAGGCCTTTGATTGGCCGATTCACACTTGATTTCTCGTTTCAGACCTTGGTTCAACTAGCAATTGGACCGGGGCTCTCCTTCCTGGACCAACTGATTCGGGATCCTCTCTTCCTCGCGAGCCCAGAAATGAGGCGGAGCAGGGTTGCCGGTGTGGAGCTGCTCTAGGAGCAGGAGTGGGTGAGGGAGACCGCGAGCATATTGTCCCAGTCCGCCAGCACCTCACGGACTCAAAGGAAGCCAAAGAAAGGGAGGAGGTGGTGGGGAGCACGGACGCCCGATCTGGGCTATGCGGCGGCGCCACTTGCAGTAGTAAATGAACAGCAAGGGAAATCGGGTGCTTGGGGCCAAGGGAGAGAATGGAAAGGCTCCGTTCGGGTTTGTAAGTGAGAAACGAAGCCCGGGTGGTACTTTTATAGACGATCGAGGCTGGGTTTAGGGTTTGAGGACTAGAGCAGCAGCCATGGCTGTCGGGATGAGAATAGGAGATGAGGAGCTCATTTTGGTGGCTGTATAGAGCATGAAAGGTGGTCAAAGTAGGGCTGGATCAAATCGAAATGGTGAGACGGTCATTTCTATTCACTTATAATTTCGAATCTCGTGCAGGAGCGAGAGATCAGCCATTATGGTGGCCTTGTCTCCTCCCCGCAATTAGCGGGAGGTAGAAGACAACGCCCTAGCCATTTGATCAGGGCTGCCATCCATGTGGGGCGGATCCAAGGGCCCAAAATTTCCCCCGATCCTTTGCCCGGATCGCTGACATGGCATTGGCTAAAAAAGGGCAAATAAAAAGTAAAATAATGGGTTTTCAATGCATAAACTTCAAGAATTCATAGTAAATCATAGGAATGTCCAATTGACCTCAAATTTGGACCAAACCCTCAAAACAACGTGGAGAACCTTTATAAAAAGTTTGAGAACAAAATGACAAAGTTTGATTGACCAATTTGATTCTTTGGACAAAGTGATGAATGAATTCAATTTGTGGTGTTATAATGTGTATAAAAACTACATTGGTCACCATATCTTGGATTTGAGTCTCAATAATGATTATGAAGACAATAAAAATAATTTGGGACCATTCATAGGTAAAATGAGGGTAAAGTAGTAATTTGAGCAAGGACTGGTGAAATTCCACTTTGTCACATCCTTCCCTCCTTAAAAAGAATTTTGTCCCCAAAATTCAAAATATCCTCAAGTTTCAAATTATTCAAATCTAGATCATGTCCTCAATTACTAGAACATCCTCAACTATAAAATCAAAATCACGTCCTCAAACTTCAATTAGTTCCAAAAAAACATAATTGCGATTCCATGATCCATATCATAATCAACTTGGTACTAACATCATTTCATCATCGAGCAATTGAGTTCAAAGTCATCATATGAGTCATAAATAACGAGCACATCCTATTGATCACAAATTCAGAGAGGTCATATTTTAGATCAAGCAAATAGAGTTTAAGTGTACAAGGTGACTTTCAATCCCAAAATTTTAGGGTCCCAGCCTCTACATTGGCCTAGGTGGGGTTATGCATCCATAATTTTGAGATTTTAAATTTCAACATTTCAAGACTACATCATACTTTCAATATCATGATTTTCAGGCTCAAAATCACGGGGAGGTCCCACCCTAGTCCTAATGGGAGCTAAACCCTGACTCATAAATCGAGAGATTCAACATAGTCATCATTTCAAAATTTTCAGGATTTGGGATTTTGAAGTCATTAGTCATATATCTCAATGTTCAAATAGTGTGGTCATAGGATTTGTATCGTTATTGAGATTGATAATCATGAGTCACAAGTCCATTAATCAATATCAAAAGTCAAGATTTTAGACACCAAAAGTCATAGATCCAAAATTTTGATCATATGTGTATATATTTCAAAGCTAGGGTTTATATTCCTGTTTAGACCTTAGGGGAGATCACTCATCTATATTCAATTTCTAGCAATAATATTTAGGCAATATTCAACAATATATCAAATTTCATTATCATTGTATCCAAGGTTGATGAATGATCTAGACCTAGGTCTATCTAGGAAGTAAACCACAAGTTATAGTCAACATTGTCATATATCAAGATCATTATCAAATCAATATTTAAGATCGAGTATCAACCATGGGTTTAACCTACTAAGTTTAGGTCAACCAATCCAAATAGGGTGGAAGGCAATACCTTTCCAAACTCTAAATAATCAACAATATGAAAATATAGAGGTAGTCAGAATAGGGATGTGACCTAGGTTAGGGGAGTCATGAGTCAACTACTACCCTAATCTAGCACATTACCTATATTAGTCTTTATCAATCGAGCTTATTCAAATAGGGAGAGTACCAATGATCAAAGCATGCTTTACAAGGTCATAACATCAAAATTCAAGATAATAGGGCAATAGTGTCAAGATTTGCAAAATCTTTACTTTCATGATCAAAGTAGCCATATAATTTGGAATAGGTGCATGGTTTAGGTCCATGTTCATCATATCAAAATCAAGTATGAAAAAGGCATCAATGGTCAATAAGAAAACTTTTTTTTGCATCATAGTCTTACATCATGGTTTTGTGAGTTCTAGACTTAGTCATTTGATAGCATAGTCAAGATGTGTATAAAATAGGATATGAGTTTGCTTAATTATGTTTGAGGTTTAATCAACAATAGGGCAACATGGGCTTAATCAAATAGGGACCTTATCAAAAATAAGGTATAAGGTATATGTCCTTCTTATTACACCATATCAAGATTATTAATATTGACCTCAAACATAGCAAACATGTAGTCACATTTTGGCTAAATTGAGTGTTCATGATATCAGGAGTCATACGTGAGTATTTGATTTTCAAGCTTAATTGATCAAAATCAAGTTTTCACATTAAAGTCAGATCATGGTATCACCTTTCAAGATTTAGCAATATTTACTTTTCCAATTCATAAGCTACCCATAATCGAGACATCATGTGGTATAAGTTCACAAGAAAGGACCGCATGAGGAGATGAGAAGACTACCTAATCTTCATCTACATGGGTGGCTTAGGTAGTCCTTAATGAAGAGATGAGATGCTAGAAGACTCTCTAAGGTTTCACAAGAGAACCTTTAGGTCCAGTTCTGGATCAATTGAGGCTAGGTAGAGCAGGGGATCTCAACCACCATGAAGACGGATAGGAGAAATTATGCCAGGACCCCGAGCCTAGACACCTCAATTTTCACCATTATGGACTTTACGGTTTCTTGGGTGTAGAAGACTTGAGAAATTATTTACTTAAAGTATATGGGAGTGTGTAAGCTCTGATACCAACTATCACGGAACTGTTCTTACCCCAATCCCAGTCCTACTGCCTAGACAGTAGAAAAAGGATTGAAGCACCCGTCCCTGAGTGGCCCGATAGGATCTAACACACTGGCATATACAATAAAAAATAAATAACTCAAAAACTGGATAATTGAAAACAAACTAACCCAATATGGAGATATAACTGATTTATCTTTGTCATCAGAGTGTATGAGTGCGGAAGATATCTTATTCAGTATTCCATTTGTATTGCCTAAAATCAAGAAAATCAAGACACAATCATGCAATTGCAAGGTACGCTATCAAAATCAAGCAAAACAGTTTATAAGAAAAATATGTATACTTGGCAGGACTTATATTTCAAAGTATAACAAACGATTTTGAAACATTCAATATCATTCGACAAAAAGGTTGTTATTCAACGATTCAAATTTTATTACGAGTTCCCATTATGCTGTAATTCAAGAAGCATGCTTATATATTTTTGTGTGACTTTATCGCCCCAACGCGATGGGGTAAGTCACTGGGCTACTTCTCACCATAGGAACATAGGAGGCCAATGTACAAGTCCCACCTCCAATGAGGGGGTTGTTGTAATCAATATCAACATTATCAATATCATCATCATTATCAATATGCTGGCAGTCATAGTGGGCATGCATTTTATGTTTTCATGTTTTTCAAAATATAGTATAGAAAAACAGAAGACTAATCATAGGGAACAGTAGCTCATCCAAGTAAATAGCCAAGTATACAGTCAAGAGATACATAAAAGTATCTTCAATACAATAAAAAAGGAGTTATATAATAGCGTACCTTTCACTGAGTATTTCGAGTATAGATCAACTAGTAATAGGTCGACCCTTTGAGTTAGATCCTAAAACACAATGTTTGTATCAAGGGTCAAGATCATGATATTTGAAAATCCTATTTCAATATTCGAGATTAGGGTTACACTTTTCCTATGTCAACCTTAGGGTTGGGTCATTCACTTATAATCAACCAATATTTCAGTGTGTCCAACATTATTTCAAATATCAAGTATTTGCAAGTGTGAATGACTTACCTAGGTTTTCTAGGATCATATGTGTTAATCCTAATTATGATTATTGGATTTTTTTGAACTTTTAGCAAGGACTGGTGAAATTCCACTTTGTCACATAACTCTATCACTGACATAGACCACACATTTGTTTGTATCATGCACCACTACCTTACCAATACTATATTCTCCAGGTCCAGTCAGGGATAGGGTAAGGTACAACAGGTGGACCTCTATGCCCTTTGGTCTTTGTTGGCCTTGGGGTCAGAGACGTTTGACTTTGGTGCCTTCTTTCTATAGCATATGATGGTAGTTAAGCGACAGGTGCAGAGGAGGGCTCTGATCCACTTCGGAGGGCTCATTACTCCCATTATGATGCATGTTTACCTCAACCTCTCCACCTCCACACCTTTAAAGACATCCTCCAAGTTGGATCTCAAGCACTTCAAGAGAGCCAACCTCATCACCAAGCACCATGTGAAGGTGTACGCTTGATGTACACTTAGGGACCAGTACCACAAGAGAGAACTCCCTGACCCCATCTTCAACTTGCATGGGGTCTGACACATGAGGTGGCCGAAAGATGATGCCATGGTGAGAGATGAAGAAGAAGGGGACAATGTTGAGCAGGACCAAGACTAGGAAGAGGAAGAAGAAGATGAAGAGAAGGAAGAAGCCACCATCCCATTCCCAAGGAGGCGAGTCATACAAAAGTACTCTAGAGGATAGGGTGCCTCCAATTCTTTTGCTCCACCACCTGCCCAAGATGGTGACCCATACTCAATGGCATGTATGTATAGGATGTTACAAGAGATACAACAGGGGCAACAACAACATTCTACAACCTTGGCGGGCATCCAAGATGCCAAAGGACGGTTATACCATAACCAATAGGTCATCTTCAAGAATGAGCAACTTCTCCTGGACAACCAGGAGAACATTGGTATGTGCCTGTAGTGGATAGAAAACTACCAGCAACTATTCTTTGATCGCTACTGGAGTCAAGGCTATTTTGACGGCTATCCACAACCTCCAGAGATGACACCTCCCCCCACAATTTCTAGGGGACTTTTTATTCCCATGATCTGACCATGCTACAACCACCACCACCATTTTAATCGATACCATTGCTCAGCCTCTATGATTGGATTTTGACTATGAGGACATAGTCAAGTTCAAGATTAGGGGTGCTAGAAAATCTCTATCCTTTATTTGCTTTTTAGTTTTTATTACTCTGAGTTGTAAGATCCACGTATACCTAGTGTAACTTTAGAGAAGTAAAAACATGATTTCTATCTCTATCATCATAGAGTCTATTCTTCTATGTTAGTGCAATGAAAATTATAAAAAAAATGAATTTTTTTTGGCTTAGTTGAATTTTCTTGAGTGACACCACCTAGAGGAAGTGTATGGATTAGTCATCTTATGGACATTTGATATGAATGGAAATATTAATTACTAATGTAATGTGGATGAAGATGGGGTTTGAGCCTAAATTGATCAAACAATTAACGAGATCTTGAATTGAAATGTTAGAAAGAAATCCTAAGGTTACCTTGTACATAGGTCAGTAGCAGAGGGACATATCATAGCTTAAGAAAAGGCATTATCTCTTAATTATGTGATTCCATCCATGTTCCATCCATTTTGATCCACCACTTTAAGATGATCAAGTAACCCGAATTTTTTCCTTTTGATTGCATTGCATGGCATCATTAGTGACATGATATTTAGTTTCATTTATTGCATTAGTTAAAAATTGAAAAGAAAAGTGAAAACTTTTATGCATATCATCTAGTTGAATGACAATTGCATGTAGATTACATACCTTTTGCATCATTCATTTTACATCATGTGGTTATATTGTTTTCTTCTGAAATTAGAGTACAGGCATATATATCCATACCCTCACAAAAAATCAAGGAAAAATGAGTGAGATATCTTGGTGAAACCCAAGCATAACTTTCTACCATGCTAAAATAGTGGGCCAATGAAAAAAAGAGAAAAACATTGATGTTATGAAATAAAGAGGGAGAAAGGATGCCCTAAACTTGGGTTGGAATTTTACTCCGCAAAGAAATGGAAACATACACATGATGCATTTTCTTTTTTATTTCACTCTCATCCATTTGATGAGATTTTGAATATATGTATCATTCCACCCACAATAGTATGCATTAGGATTCATGCATTTATCGTCATTTTCATTCAATTAGGTTCATCATGTTTTATTTTTACATAAATAATTTGGATGTTACTTATGACTCTACATAAGCCACCTATTTCATTCCATCCATTGCTCTTATCGGTAGGCTATTATATGATTGATCTCCTCATTTATTCTTATAAGGAAAGTGTCTTCCAAATAGTTGGTAGTTAGGAAAAGAGCAATACAGATAGGGAATTACATGATGCACCAACCAAATGCCTGATTGACTATAATATTGACATCTCTACATATAGTGTTTTACTAATCTTAGGGTGGACATCTTTTATGGATATTTTTGGTCGCTTGAGAGTAGTTGATTGTTCAGTGGTCAGTAAAGGCTGGTTTGGGACCGCCGGGTGGGGGTAGTTGAGAATGGAAATTCATATATTGTGTCCTTTTGCTGACTTGTTTCAAACAGTTCTGAGGGTGTGTTACTCAAGGACAAGCAACATTTAAGTTGAGGGGAATTTGATGCACTGAATACTTGTCATTCTCATAGGCTGTTTGTCATGGATTTTTATGCAGTTATTGTTTGTTTTGAGATCGTTTGTGCATTATTTATCATCATTAGTCTGTGACACTTAATTGCATCAAATAATTGTTATTTTTACTGTTCTAAATGATCTATCATTATTTTGGAGCTTATGTTTGTTTTTGTCATATTTCAGGTGATTTTACAAGAAACTACACAGCTCAGTACTACCGACTTAACTATTGGTGGTATCGACATCTAAGGAAAAGGAATAGGCCGACTCGAGGAAACTTGGTAGTACCGACAGAGGAATTGGTATTACTAATAGATCAATAGAGAGCATTTTATAGAAGAATCGGTACTACTGACTGTCAGTTTGGTGGTACCGACTTGCGCCGAAAATCCAACAGGTTGATCAAACAAAATCTCAGTATTACTGACGGTCAACTAGGTAGTACCCACAACTACAATGGATCGCAAATAATCAAGGGCGACGATACTACCGACACCTAGTCGGTAGTATAGATAGGACGAGATCAGGACAGATTAAAAATCATCGTTAACCAAACGGTTGGGACTTAATGACGCCCTAAGTCACTTCTATGACTTAGGGAGAGTTCGGCCAAACCTAAGAATCATGTCAAGTTCAGTTGTATGACAGAGGAGAGCAGAGAAGAGAGAAAGGAGAGGAAAAAGGAACATTTCAAACGGTTCGTGCACTTTCAATGGTCCGATTTGTAGTCGAAGTCAGAAAATCACAGTGTTTGTCAGAAGGAACCATCTATACCGTATTTCTCCAGGGGTTTTTCCTTGTTCTTGATGTTTTAATCATTCCTTTCTTCTTCTTCTACGTGTAGAGTAACTGAAATAATGTGGGGCTAATCCCCTTGTTCCTTAGGAGTCAGGATTACCCTGATTTTGCATTATAATTGATGATTATGATTTAATGTACATATTTCTCTTAATTTCTAAATATATTTCTATGAAAGCATCACAAATTATCTGTTCTTGATCACCATAGGTAGTTTTTTAGACACTTAATTGCTTTGAGAGAGGGATTAAGGGTTAAAAACTCATAGATTTACACATTTTATAACACACCCAAAGAGAGGGCCTACGGATGTGAAGAGAATAACCTAGAGATTTTGGCAAAGCACCTAACTAATAAAACAATTTCTATGAGAGTAGGATTGGCATTGAATTAGGTAGTAAATTATGCTGTGAGAGTGGATAATTCTTTCTATAGGTCTCTTTGTCTAGGGTTAGGAAAGAATACTATTAATAAAATAATGTTAATTACAATGTGAACTATGGTGAAACCACAATCCTAAGGAATTCATTCTACTTGTGATTACAACGAGTACTTAGTTTTAATTCTTGCAGTTTAGTCATTTAATCAGCCAAATCACTCTTTTTCTCAGGCCTAGATGATTGGGTCATTGTTAGTAGTAGTTTCTAGGTACACATTTTCCCTGTGTTTGATATTCGGGCCTCTTTAGGCCTATATTACATTGACACGTGTGTAGGATCCTAGATGGGTGATTAGATGCTCTAGAGGGGGGGGTGAATAGAGTTTAATACACTTAAATAAAATTCATTAGACCTTCAATATATATCACAAGATAAGGTTGCTAAATAGGAAATTTATGTGCAACTAAATCATACATAGAAAGGATGAGAGAGATTGAGCAAACACAAGTAGATAAGCTATTTAGAGTGGTTCCACACTTCAAACTAGAAGTATGTCAGTCCACTTACCTAGAGAGGTCAACCTCTAGGATTTCCCAACCATTGCATTCTTATATTCATTCATAAGACTTACAATACATGACCAAACAAAGGACTTACCTATCCAATACAAAGAGTCTTCAACCTTACCAAGGACTTACCCACTTTGAAAGGAGTCTTCCGCCTTCTTCCAAGAACTTACCTACTCTTGCACAAGTCTTCATCCTTGTAGGAATTACCCACTCTTCTTAGATCTTCCACCTTTGACTTCACCTTCACTCGGAGAAGCTTCCACCAAGGACTTACCCACTTGAGCAAGGAGTCTTCTTCCTTCACCAAGGGCTTACCCACTCTTGCTCCAAGTCTTCATCCTTGATCTTCACCAAGGGACTCCTTCCCTTGTTCTTCTTCACCTCTTTTAGCCAAGAGAGAGAACCTTCATCTTCATGATTGAAAAGAGAGATGGGGAGGTGGTGGAAGTGAGAGCCTCACAAGATATACATGTAGGACTAGCTCTCTTATAGATTTCCTACTCACTCTAATGGATGTAGCAAGTGATTAAGCTTAGAGAGAGAGAGGAGGATGTAGGAAGCACTCAACTATAGAATAGGAACCTCACATAGAGTTTTGCAATGAATGCTCAACCTTGGAATGAAGTCGAAGGGGTCCTATTTATAGCTGGGGATGCCTCTTAGCCTTTGGGAACACTTGAGAATGAAAACTAGACATTTTGTGGCTTGTAACAGATATATTTTCACTTGTTGTAACTCCACAATAGCTAGAAATACTTTCCCGTACAGTGCAATCGGTCAAGTTTCTATAAGGGTAACTCGACCGATCAAGTAAACGACAAGGCCGATACTCAAATGATCGGTCGAGTTTGTCCTGACAAAACTCGACCGATCATTAGGAATCAAAATGGGCAGTTACTTGATCATTCGAGTTCTATGTAAACACAACTCGACCGATGCAATTTCCAGAAAATTGATCAAGGATGATCGGTCGAGTTTTCAGGCTGGGAAACTCGACCGACAAAGTGCCTATAATCAATTTTCAAAGTTGCATCTAAAGTGATCTAACATTCGATCTAAGTGCTCCTAATTTTTTCTAAGCTTAATTACAAGTCATACAATCATTACAAGTGATTTACAACATGATTCTAATGGATTTACATCATATTACAAAAATGTGCACTTGTATTAACTTTGACTTGTCTTTTCTCCAATTTGAGATGTGCAAGTTAAGGCATTTGGAGTGTGTCTATCCCTAATCTGAAATCACTCAAGTAGAGACATTAAACACCAATATGTGGAATGGTTAGTCATCATCAAAACACGGGTTTAGTCAATTTAGACGTGAGTCAACATTGACCTAATTGACCTTAAGTCAACAATCTCCCCCTTTTTGAAGATAACAAACCATTCCATAAATGTATTGAAAGCTTTCAAGTAAAATCATACCTTTGGAGAAACCTAGGGGTTTCAGTAGGATTGAGCTCATATGCTCCCCATCAATTGATGCTAGTGGAGTTCTCATACTCCACCTCAATTGATGTTATTTCTCCTGCATGGTTAGCTTTCATAACATTTATAGAATACTATGTCTTCTACTCATTCTCTCGTTTACCTTCTCCCCTTTACATGGGCATGCTTCTCCTCTTCATGTAATAAATGCCTTCTTCCTCTTTTAAAAGAAGACATACCTTTCTCCCCCTTTGTCATTTCAAAAAGTGGGGTTATGAAAAAAATAAGAAACATCACTTGTTAAAGAGAAAGGAGATAACACAAGTATATATAAGGAGAGTAGAAGAGCACAGATAGGGGCTTGTCCAAGCATAGAAAGAAAACCAAGTTAAAGCATATACTTGAACAACCCAAAAGGCAAGATAAGGTGCTACAGAAAGACAATAAATCACAATTTTGACCCTCAAGATCATATAATTTGCCCAAAAAGTTCTAGGGCTCATGGAAAAGCGATGAGCCTTGCTCAGAAGGTCATTTCTGCATGAAAAACACTAGTCTTGCACCAAAAATTGAAAGTGGAGCAAAATCTGCATAAAATCCAAAAATACTCCAATTTCTACATATAATGTAGATCTATGTACCCTACATCACAATGTTATGCAAGCAACTCAAGATAGTAGATATGTCATTCAAGGAACAATCTTGAGCATGTATGAGACAAGATACAAGCATAGCATATAGATGAGAAAAGATGCCAATTATAAACAAGGTTAGAACTACATGTATATGAACTACTAGTAGATTATATCATAAGTTAGGACTACTAGTAGGATCTAGATCATAGCAAGAGATACCAAAAGATACACAAGATAAAGCAAGCTATGAGTAGATGTAGAGATATATCCAAACAAAGAGATATGCAATTTTAGAAGCATGAAAGGATATAACTCACTCGATATGCATCCTTACCATAAGATGATTACCTCTAAGAGCCTCAGGGTTGTATCAAAACAATATATACACCTAGATAGATGTAGCAAGTTAGAGCACAACGAAAGCAATTTAAGACACAACCAAGAGATCTAAAGAGATTATCATCAAAACCTGCAAAACAACTCAAAGCAAGTAATTGCAAGATATAGATATACCAATTTAGAGCAATTAGAGAGATAGAGTTGTAAGCAAGAAGGCAATTTAGAACATGGAAATATGCATATATAAAGGTATCAAAGGAGTGCCAAAGAATAAGGCTATTTGGTTGAGAAAATCTAGTTGAGAGGGAAATTATCATCCAATAAGCCAATTGTGTATTCTCTATACAGTGTTATCGGTCGAGTTCTGTGTATTGACAACTCGATCGATGACAGCTGTTGGCAACACCCATTGGTGCCTATCAGTCGAGTTTCAAATAGGGAAAACTCGACCGACAGACCAGCTGTAAAAAAGCACATATATTTCATAGAAACATATTTAAAGGCATGCTAAAAATACAAACCATATCCAAACATGTCTAAGCAAGTTGGTAATGCACTATAGAAGCATTAGAAATAGTTTTTGAGCAAGAGTGTGAAGAGAATCACAAAATACCACTTTTGACTCAAAAACCATATGTATAGTGCACACTAACTTGACAAAACAAGTTAGGATTGGTTATAAGCAAGAAAAACATTACCTTTGTTCTTACCATTCCTTTTTCCACTTGTTGTCACCCTCTACACATCTCACCTTTCTTCTTTCATGTGGATTGAGAAGTCAATTTGAAATTCAATAGCTCAAGTCAATCCATTTGCAAGTACCTATAAGAAGAAAGATGAAATGGTCCCCACTCATGTTTTTGGGTCCAGAGGGGTTAGTTTAGCAACCCAAGTCCTATTGCTCTTGGGTGCTTTCCTAAAAGGACGACAAGTAGAATAATGACCAATTTCATTGCAATAGTTGCATGTACCCATAGTCTTGGAACTAGAGGATTCTCCATGGAATATTGGAGGTCATTTATCTTTGTTGTTCCCTTGACTACTATCATACCCTAAACCATGTCTACCAATTTGTTTAGTAGTATGGTGTAGGATGTCATTAAGACTCTTTTTACCAACTAAGAATCTTTGCAAAGAGGATCTCAAACTGTCATTATCATGCTTAAGAGAAGCAATAGTAGAAGACAAATTATTGATATTATCTCTAGCATGCAAAAGATCATTTTCTAAGCAAAGAAATTTAGTTAAATAAGAATATCCATCAATATGAAGAACAGCAACATCATTTTCTCTACTAGTAGAACTAGAACAAGATTCATGCACATTGATTTTAGCAAGCAAGAAGGCATTTTCTATTTCTAATTCTTGCAAAACAAAATCTGTGTCCTTGTTTTCAGATTTAAGAACATCAATATCATGCATGAGAGAATCAACAGTTATAGTATGTTCTTCATTAGAACTAGGCATGAGAGGTTGAGCTTCTCAAAATCTAATCTTATCAAGCAAACTAGCATTTTCAAGTTTAAGAGAGTCTACTTGGCTAAGACAAGCATTTTTATCATCAAGCAAGCAAGAATTAGCATGTTCAAGATCATTTAATTCTATATGCAAATTATCAACAATTCTAGCAAGCTTTTTCCTTTTCCTTTTAGAAGACTTAAGAGAGGCACAAGTATCATGAATAATAGCAATCAAAGATTCTTTATCTAAAGAGTTTAGATTTATCTCACTTGAGTCCTTACTTGTTGATTCTATAAGAGCAAAATGGAATTCTCCTTCATCACTAGAGCTTGATCTTGATCCTTCACTTGAATCTTCACTTGAGCTTGAGTTGGAGGAGCCACTTGAGCTTGAGTGCCATTTCTCCTTCTTCTTGTGAATATGGGTCTTTTTGCCTTGTGGGAAATCTTCCTTGTAGTGACCCTTCTTTCCACATGTGAAGCACCGGACGGAGGAGGACTTGCCTTTGTAGAATCTACCCTTGGAGTACATGGCATCTTCTTCAACTTGAGAGGATAGAGAGACTTGTTCCATGATAGCTTCAATTTGAGCCTTCATTTCATCCTTCTTCATTCTCTTTAGCTCTTTCTTCTCTTGTCTTTCAACTTCTTCTCATTTGTCAAGAGTGACTTCATGTGCTTGTAGATTTCCAATGAGCTCTTCAATAGGAATATCCTTGAGAGACCTTGCTTATTTAATGGAAGACACCTTGGGTTCCCATCTCTTGGGGAGAGTTCTAAGGATCTTTGAGTTGATCTCTCCACTAGACATAGGATGTCCTAGAACAACAAGACCATTCACAATGGTGTTGAGCCTTGAGTACATGTTGGATATCCTCTCCTCCTTTCCCATCTTGAAGTTCTCAAGCAGCCCTTTCAGCATGTAGACTTTGCTTTCCTTCACTTGATCTGTCCCTTCATAAGTGATGCATAGCTTTCTCCATACCTCATAGGTTGTTTCACATGAAGAAATCTGGTTGAACTCGGTGGGGGTCATGGAGGCATAGAGGATGTGCATGGCTCTAGCATTCAAGGTTGCTTTCTTCAAGGTAGCTTCATCACATTCTTCAATCTTTGTCTTTGGTAGCATGTATGGGTTGTTCACCATTTGCCACATCTCAATACTTGATCCTTGGATGTAGAATTGAAGCCTTCTTCTCCAATAGAGGAAATTGCTCCCATCAAAGATTGGAAGGCTGATCGAGTATCTCCCTCCTTGGTAGTCACCCATCTTCTCCTACTTGTTGAAGTATGCTTGGAGAAGACCCGCTCTGATACCAATTGTTGGATCCTAGATGGGTGATTAGATGCTCTAGAGGGGGGTGAATAGAGTTGAATGCACTTAAATAAAATTCATTAGACCTTCAAGATATATCACAAGATAAGGTTGCTAAATAGGAAATTTGTGTGCAACTAAATCATACATAGCAAGGATGAGAGAGATTGAGCAAACACAAGTAGACAAGCTATTTATAGTGGTTCCATACTTCAAACTAGAAGTATGTCAGTTGTCACAGAACCGCTCTTACCCCAATCTCAATCCTACTGCCTAGACAGTAGAAAAAGGATTGAAGCACCCGTCTCTGAGTGGCCCGATAGGATCTAACACACTGGCATATACAATAAGAAATAAATAACTCAAAAACTAGATAATTAAAGAACAAACTAACCTAATATGGAGATATACCCGATTTATCTTTGTCATCTGAGTGTATGAGTGCGGAAGCGATCTTATTCAATATTCCATTTGTATTGCCTAAAATCAAGAAAATCAAGACACAATCATGCAATTGCACGGTACGCTATCAAAATCAAGCAAAACAGTTTATAAGAAAATAAGTATACTTGGCAGGAGTTATATTTCAAAGAATAATAAGCAATTTGCAAAACCAACATTTATTCGACAAGTTTCTCAAGAAAATCAACTTTTATTACGAATTCCCATTATGCTGTAATTCAAGAAGCATGCTTATATATTTTGTATGACTCTATTACCCCAACGCGATGGGGAAGGTCACTAGGCCCCTTTTCACCATAGGAACATAGGAAGCCAATGTACAAGTCCCACTTCCAAATGGGGGGGTTGTTGTACTCAATATCCACATTATCAACATTATCAATATCATCATCATTATCAATATACGGGCAGTCATAATGGGCATGCAATTTATGTTTTCATGTTTTTCAAAATATAGTATAGAAAAACAGAAGACTAATCATAGGGAACAGTAGTTCATCCAAGTAAATAGCCAAGTATACAATCAAGAGATACATAAAAGTATCTACAATACAATCAAGGAGGAGTCATATAATAGCGTACCTTTCACTGAAGATTTTGAGTATAAAACATCAAGAGTAGAAGATCATGGTCTCGAGTAGTTCCTAGATCAATCAAAATATGGATCGAGAGTCAAGATCATATTATACACCAATACCAAGTACACCAGATTAGGGTTTTCCATTCCTATTCATCCCTAAGGTAGATCATTCATTTAGAGTCAACATTATATCAATATTTCAATATTTACTCAAGTGTCAAACATAATCGAGGATGGATGATCTACCTAGGTATTTTAGGAATATATTTGCTAACCCTAATTATAATCATCAATATTTGAATCATCATTCGAGTTTCTAGAGCATCATCATGATACTTAGCATCATTGGAATTCCATATCAGGTTGATGGGTCAAAGTATATAAAGTGTTTAGCAAGATTAAGATCAATATTAAGATTCCTAATATTCATTATAATCAAGATAGAATCCAGTAAAAAGATCTAGATCACAATGATTTATTTTCAAGAGTAGATGATTCAAATATATTAGATCTAGATTATAAGAATAACCAGGGTTTTCAACATTTAGTCAAGATTAACCACAAATAGAGTTATTTAGACCAATTACATAAGCAAGAGATATAGATTTAATTATATCAGTGAGCATAATTTGGAATTAGGATTTAGGAGTATTTTTAATGGATTCACTGGATTTTTCTGATCAAGATAGACTACTTGTTCATAATATTTGGAGCTAGGATGTATTTTATATGATTAAAACAAGATCTTGACATTTATATGAATTTTTGAATAGAGAGGAGATATTTACCTTATTTGTGAAAATCGAGTGATGTTGGATCAAGATTAGGTGGCTCAGATCGCGCCACAAGGCTTGCTGGTCCAAGATTCGGTTCAATATATATTTGGTCGGTTTATTGGCGGTATGGCTGAGCACTGGACCGGTTTGACTTGCAATTGAGCCGGCGGTCTGGGGCTCCTGTTCTCCCGTTCCAGTCGCACGAACAACACAGCCTCAAGCCCAGAAGCAGGGCGGCGGGGCTCGCCGGAGTAGAGGAGTCCTAGGAGCAGCAGTGAGCGAGGGAGGCTGAGAGCAGGCTGTCCCAGTCCGCCACCACCTCGCGGACTCGGTGGGATCCAAAGGAAGGGGGAAGGAGGTAGAACGACAAGATGCCCAGAGTGGCCAGGCGGCGGTGCCACAGTGGAGCAGTGGCCGGAGAAGAAGGGAGTGAGAGAGGGATGGCACGTCGTGGGAAAAGAAGGTGCCGCTCGTGTTCGTAGGGGCGGGCCGAAGGCAATAGGGGTCTTTTATAGGAACCCGGCGCTAGGGTTAGGGCTACCAAGGGGGTCGGCGCACCCTAATGGGATGGCCTGTTTCCTTGGCCTCCAAGCAGCGAATCCGCAGCACCGATCCATGCATAAGCTTTGAGAGGGGGTGCGAGATCATTTGGTCGAGTTATTGGGGTGACGCCAACTGGTTTGGTTGATCGATCGGGGTAGGGAGCAATGGTGGCTTGTCCACCGTGGACCTTGCCATAACAGGCGCAAGGTAGGGGATGACCCCAGCGCCGTTGGATTAAGATCCAAGGCTGCTGGGTCAATCCGCCTTACCCAGCGGCGCCCCAAGCAATGGATGGGCCGAGCCCAGTAAGGAAAAAGGAAGAAAAAGGTGGAAAAGGCAAAGAAACCTAGGAAAAGGTTAAATTCTTAGAAAAATCGTATAAAATTATAGGAAGGTCCAAATGATCTCAAATTTGGACCACAACTTCACAAAAACGTGGAGAACCTTTAGAAAAAGTTTGAGGACAAGAAGATGAATTTTGATGGGTCAATTCTTTATTTGTACAAGTTGATGAATTAATTAAATTTAAGGTGTTATAATGTGTATAAAGTTCACATTGATCCCCATATTTTGTATTTGAGTCTCAACTTTACTTATGTAGATAAGAAAATTAATTTAGGACCATTAATGGATGTAATTAGGTCAAAAGAGTAATTATTTTATTATAATGCTAAAATCCACTTTGTCACATCCTTCCCTCCTTAAAAAGGAATTTTGTCCCCAAAATTCAAAGTATCCTAAAAAAATATTGGGATTATTCAACCGAAGTCATTTCCTCAAATACTGGGGTATCCTCAAGTATAAAATCAAAATCATGTCCTCAAGTTTCAACTAATACAATAGTAACAAATGGGATTCCATGTTTCATGTCATAACTGACTTGGTTCCAGCATTGTTTCATCATCGAGGAATTGAGTATCAAGGTCAATGCATATATTGTTCAAAGTCATCATATGAGTCACAAATATGGAAAGCATCCTATTGTTCACAAATTTGGACATATTATCTTTTAGGTCAAACAAAAGAGTCCTTGGATCAAGTGTATAAGGTGACTTCAATCCCAAAATCTCAGGGTCTTAGCTTCTACGTTGGCCTAGGTGGGGTTATACATCCATGATTTGAGATTTCATATTTCAACATTTTGAGACAACATCATACTTTCAATATCATTATTTCGAGCTCAAAATCAATGGGAAGGTCCCACCCTAGTCCTAATGAGAGCTAAACCCTAAATCATAAATCGAGAGAGTCAATATAGTCATCATTTTGAAAATTTCAACATTTGGGATTTTGAAGTCATTAGTCATATATCTAGTATGATTTGTAGATCCAAATAATGTGAACATAGGATTTGTATCATTATTGAGATCTGATAATCATGAGTCACAAGTCCATTAATCAATATCAAGAGTCAAGATTTTAAGCATCAAAAGTTATAGGTCCAAAATTTGATCATATGTATATATATTTCAAAGCTAGTGTTTATATTCCTGTTTAAACCTTAGGGGAGATCACTCATCTATATTCAATTTCTAGTAATAATATTCAAGCAATATTTGATCAACACGTCAAAATTTCATTATCATGGTTTCCAAGGTTGATGAATGATCTAGACCTAGGTCTATCTAGGAAGTCAACCTCAAGCTATATTCAATATTGCCATATGTCAAGGTCATTATCAAATCAGTATTCAGATCGAGTATCAACCATGGTTTTAACCTATTAGGCTTAGGTCAACCAATCCAAAATCGGGTGAAAGGAGATACCTTTCCAAACTCTAAATAATCAATAGGATGAAAACTTAGAGGTAGTCGTGATGGGGATGAGACCTAGGTTAGGGGATTCCTGAGTCAACTACCACCCTAATCTGGCACATTACCAACATTAGTCATTATCAATCGAGCTTATTCAAATAGGGAGAGTATCCATGATTACATCGTATATATCCAGGTCATAAGATCAAAATTCAAGATAATAGGTCAATAATGTCAAGATTTGCAAATTTTTTTCTTTCATGATCAAGGTAGTGATATAATTTGGAAATTGAGGATTTTTATTTGTCATTCTAGGAATTATAGCATAATAGTGCAAAAACTAGCCCATCATCATCATATCAAAATCGAGATTGCAAAAGGCATCAATAGTCAATAGAGAAATTGTTTTTTTTTTGCATAATGGTCTTACATCATGATTTTGTGAATCCTAAATTAGTCAATTTGATAGCATAGTCATGATGGGCATCCAATTGGGAAAAAGAGTTTGCTTAACTATGTTTGAGGTTTAATCAACAATATGGCAACATGGATATTAATCCAATCGAGACCTCATCAGTAATGAGGTATAATGTTTAAGTCACCCTTATTTCACCAAATCATAATTTTTATAGTTTACCTCAAACATAGGGAGCATGTAGTCTAATTTTGATTAAATCAGGTTTTCATGAAGGGTCAAGCATGAGTATTTCATTTCAAAGTTTTCATTGATCAAAATTGAGTTTTCATACTAAGGTCAGATCATGGTATCAACCTTCAAGATTTAGCGATTCCCATGCTTAAGCTACCCATAATCGAGACATCATGCGGTATAAGGTCACAAGGAAGGACCACATGAGGAGATGAGAAGACTACCTAATCTTCATCTACATGGGTGGCTTAGGATTGTCCTTAAAGAAGAGATGAGATGCTAGAAGACTCTCTAAGGTTTCACAAGAGAACCTTTAGGTCCAGTTCTGGATCAATTGAGGCCAGGTAGAGCGGGGGATCTCAGCCACCATGAAGACGGATAGGAGAAATTATGTCAGGACCCCGAGCCTAGACACCTCAATTTTCACCATTATGGACTTTAGGGTTTCTTGGGTGTAAGAGACTTGAGAAATTATTTACTTAAAGTATATGGGAGTGTGAAAGCTCTGATACCAACTGTCACGGAACCGTTCTTACCCCAATCCCAATCCTACTGCCTAGACAGTAGAAAAAAGATTGAAGCGCCCATCCCTGACTGGCCCGATAGGATCTAACACACTGACATATACAATAAGAAATAAATAACTCAAAAACTGGATAATTAAAGAACAAACAAACCCAATATGGAGATATACCCGATTTATCTTTGTCATCTGAGTGTATGAGTGCGGAAGCGATCTTATTCAATATTCCATTTGTATTGCCTAAAATCAAGAAAATCAAGACACAATCATGCAATTGCATGGTACGCTATCAAAATCAAGAAAAACAGTTTATAAGAAAATAAGTATACTTGGCAGGACTTATATTTCTAAGAATAGTAAGCAATTTGCAAAACCAACATTTATTCGACAAGTTTCTCAAGCAAGTCAACTTTTATTATGAATTCCCATTATGTTGTAATTCAAGAAGCATGCTTATATATTTTGTATGACTCTATTACCCCAACGCGATGGGGAAGGTCATTAGGCCCCTTTTCACCATAGGAACATAGGAAGCCAATGTACAAGTCCCACTTCCAAATGAGGGGGGGGGGGTTGTTGTACTCAATATCCACATTATCAACATTATCAATATCATCATCATTATCAATATACGGGCAGTCATAATGGGCATGCAATTTATGTTTTCATGTTTTTCAAAATATAGTATAGAAAAACAGAAGACTAATCATAGGGAACAGTTGTTCATCCAAGTAAATAGCCAAGTATACAATCAAGAGATACATAAAAGTATCTACAATACAATCAAGGAGGAGTCATATAATAGCATACCTTTCACTGAAGATTTTGAGTATAAAACATCAAGAATAGAAGATCATGGTCTCGAGTAGTTCCTAGATCAATCAAAATATGGATCGAGGGTCAAGATCATATTATACACCAATACTAAGTACACAAGATTAGGGTTTTCCATTCCTATTCATCCCTAAGGTAGATCATTCATTTAGAGTCAACATTATATCAAGATTTCAATATTTACTCAAGTGTCAAACATATTCGAGGATGGATGATCTACCTAGGTATTTTAGGAATACATTTGCTAACCCTAATTATAATCATCAATATTTGAATCATCATTCGAGTTTCTAGATCATCATCATGATACTTAGCATCATTGGAATTCCATATTAGGTTGATGGGTCAAAGTATATCAAGTGTTTAGCAAGATTAAGATCAATATTAAGATTACTAATATTCATTATAATCAAGATTGAATCCAGTAAAAAGATCTAGATCACAATGATTTATTTTCAAGAGTAGATGATTCAAATATATTAGATCTAGGATATAAGAATAATCAGAGTCCAAAACTAGGGTTTTCAACATTTAGTCAAGATTAACCACAAATAGAGTTATTTAGACCAATTACATAAGAAAGAGATATAGATTTATTATATCAATGAGCATCATTTGGAATTAGGATTTAGGAGTATTTTTAATGGATTCACTGGATTTTTCTGATCAAGATAGACTACTTGTTCATAATATTTGGAGCTAGGATGTATTTTATATGATTAAAACAAGATCTTGACATTTATATGAATTTTTGAATAGAGGGGAGATATTTACCTTATTTGTGAAAATTGAGTGTTGTTGGATCAAGATTAGGTGGCTCAGATCGCGCCACAAGGCTTGCTGGTCCAGGATTCGGTTCAATATCTATTTGGTCGGTTTATTAGCGGTCTGGCTGAGCACTGGACCGGTTTGACTTGCAATTGAGCCGGCGGTCTGGGGCTCCTGTTCTCCCGTTCCAGTCGCACGAACAACACAGCCTCAAGCCCAAAAGTAGGGCGGCAGGGCTCGCCGGAGTAGAGGAGTCCTGGGAGCAGCAGTGAGCGAGGGAGGCTGAGAGCAGGCTGTCCCAGTCTGCCACCACCTCGCGGACTCGGTGGGATCCAAAGGAAGGGGCAAGGAGGTAGAACGGCAAGATGCCCAGAGTGGCCAGGCGATGGCACCACGGAGGAGCAGTGGCCAGAGAAGAAGGGAGCGAGAGAGGGATGGCACGTTGTGGGAAAAGAAGGTGTCGCTCGTGTTCGTAGGGGTGGGCCGAAGGCAATAGGGGTCTTTTATAGGAACCTGGCGCTAGGGTTAGGGCTACCAAGGGGGTCGGCGCACCCTAATGGGATGGCCTGTTTCCTTGGCCTCCAAGTAGAGAATCCGCAGCACTGATCCGTGCAGAAGCTTCGAGAGGGGTGAGAGATCATTTGGTCGAGTTATTGGGGCGACGCCAATTGGTTTGGTTGATCGATCGGGGTCGGGAGCAATGGTGTCTTGTCCACCGCGGACCTTTCCATAACAGGCACAAGGTAGGGGATGACTCCAGCGCCGTTGGATTAAGATCCAAGGTTGCTGGTTCAATCCACCTTACCCAGCGGCGCCCCAAGAAACGGATGGGCCGGGCCCAGTAAGGAAAAAGGAAGAAAAAGGTGGAAAAGGCAAAGAAACCTAGGAAAAGGTTAAATTCTTAGAAAAATCGTATAAAATCATAGGAAGGTCCAAATGATCTAAAATTTGGATCACAACTTCACAAAAACGTGGAGAACCTTTAGAAAACGTTTGAGGACAAGAAGATGAATTTTGAGGGGTCAATTATTTATTTGTACAAGTTGATGAATTAATCAAATTTAAGGTGTTATAATGTGTATAAAGTTCACATTGGTCACCATATTTTGTATTTGAGACTCAACTTTGCTTATGTAGATAAGAAAATTAATTTAGGACCATTAATGGATGTAATGAGGTCAAAAGAGTAATTATTTTATTATAATGCTAAAATCCACTTTGTCACATCAGTCCACTTACCTAGAGAGGTCAACTTGTAGGATTTCCCAACCATTGTATTCTTATATTCATTCATAAGACTTACAATACATGACCAAACAAAGGACTTACCTATCCAATACAAAGAGTCTTCAACCTTACCAAGGACTTACCCACTTTGTAAGGAGTCTTCTACCTTCTTCCAAGGACTTACCTACTCTTGCACTAGTCTTCAGCCTTGTAGGAATTACCCACTCATCTTGGATCTTCCGCCTTTGACTTCACCTTCACTCGGAGAAGCTTCCACCAAGGACTTACCCACTTGAGCAAGGAGTCTTCTGCCTTCACCAAGGGCTTACCCACTCTAGCTCCAAGTCTTCAGCCTTGATCTTCACCAAGGGATGCCTTCCCTTGTTATTCTTCACCTCTCTTAGCCAAGAGAGAGAACCTTCATCTTCATGATTGAAAAGAGAGATGGGGAGGTGGTGGAAGTGAGAGCCTCACAAGATATACATGTAGGATTAGCTCTCTTACATATTTCCTACTCACTCTAATGGATGTAGCAAGTGATTAAGCTTAGAGAGAGAGGAGGTTGTAGGAAGCACTCAACTATAGAATAGGAACCTCACATAGAGTTTTGCAATGAATGCTCAACCTTGGAATAAAGCCCAAGGGGTCCTATTTACAGCTGGGGATGCCTCTTAGCCTTTGGGAACACTTGAGAACGGAAACTAGCCATTTTGTGGCTTGCAACGGATATATTTTCACTTGTTGCAACTCCACAACGGCTAGAAACACTTTTCTGCACTTTTTCATACAGTGCAATCAGTCGAGTTTCTATAAGGGTAACTCGACCGATCAAGTAAACGACAAGGCCGATACTCAAATGATCGGTCGAGTTTGTCCTGATAAAACTCAACCGACCATTAGGAATCGAAATGGTCAGTTACTTGATCGGTCGAGTTCTGTGTAAACACAACTCGACCGATGCAATCTCCAGAAAATTGATCAAGGATGATCGGTCGAGTTTTTAGGCTGGGAAACTCGACCGACAAAGTGCATGTAATCAATTTTCAAAGTTGCATCTAAAGTGATCTAACATTCGATCTAAGTGTTCCTGATTTTTTCTAAGCTTAATTACAAGTCATACAATCATTATAAGTGATTTACAACATGATTCTAATGGATTTACATCATATTACAAAAATGTGCACTTGTATTGACTTTGACTTGTCTTTTCTCCAATTTGAGATGTGCAAGTTAGGGCATTTGGAGTGTGTCTACCCCTAATCTGAAATCACTCAAGTATAAACATTAGACACCAATATGTGGAATGGTTAGTCATCATCAAAACACGGGTTTAGTCAATTTAGACGTGAGTCAACATTGACCTAATTGACCTTGAGTCAACAATGTGCACTTGCATTTTTGACATGTAGTTTACGCGCATCAATGTCGTAGATCCACTAACTGGAGAGTTCAACCTCTAGGATTTATTAACAACCTAAGTAATACCATTTATTACCTCACCAAGAGTGGATACAAAGCAAATCTCTTTTTTTGTTCAAGAGTAACTAGCTTCCTTTTCTGGGTAATGAACCAACAATCTAAATTAAGGGTTACATACCCTTACCTATGGAAACCTACCATTCACCTTTATTACCCAAGGAAGACATCACTTGAACTTTGGAAATAGGGAGAGAGTGTAGATAGGGAGAGAGCCTCACAAGATAACATCTCAGTATTTGAAACCCTATATGCAATAATCTAAAAAGGATGGATTGGACTACCATATCAACAAGGAGCACATATTTTTTAAATAGCCCATCAATAGGTACTTTGAAGTTGAGTATTTTTAGCCCAAAGTATACAAGAACAAGTGACCTATAAGGAATTTTTCATAGGTTGTGTGTGACGTTCAAGCTAGTGTTGTTTTTAGGACACATCCCACTGGTCAAGCCCAAACTGGTCATTAGGGAAAATCCACATACTAACCCAACTTAAAACTAACAATCATCAAAATTGAGATAAAAATATCTAAGTAAGACAATCCACATACAGATATGACTACGAGTAGCCATCATAAAACTGCACATAATATCGTAAAAAAGAGTGTCACTTCACATTAGAACCATTCTAAGAGAAGACATAATAAGGACAAAACTTAGTCCCTTTTATTAACTTCATCATAAGGTATTACAAGTGATTCATACCCATGACGATAGTGTAAGGTTTCTAAACCATGTTACAACTCATAATCATTAGAAAACACTAGGTAAAGCAATCTATCATATCCATCACCAATTAGCCACCCATCACTCAGGAAAGTGAGAGTATAGGGACAATCTAGACTTAACTATATTATTTATTATTACATATTGAATCAGCATGTCCTTTCTGTAGCTCCACTGTACCTGAAAGATATTGAGAACCACAAGGTGTGAGACCCCAAATCCTAGTGATGTGATATAGAGAAACCTATCATACTTATTTCTTACAGACACATTATGATTTGATTGTTTAATCAATAAACATCTATTCATAAGATATATTCATCAGTTATCAATTCTCTTTATAGGATATGTTCACAAGTAGAAAAATCTATATTCAGCATGTACATAATGAGTATAGGTACAAGATATGAATTATATATAGTATACTTACATGAAGTAAAAGAATGCAATAGCACATCCAATGTGATTAACCAATAAAACCTAACCATATATACTACATTGTTTATTACTTGTTTCATTAAGAGGTACTCATCAAGACAAAAGTGTCGATGTCTAGCTTCACAACTAGTAGATGGTTCATTTCCCTTTCCCCGGATCAGAATTTGCTTCTTCTGAAAAACCAGAAGCTAAGGGGGGACATGAAATGAAACTACCTCAAAGAAAGAGATCGGGGTTACAATGGGTAGTTTGAGGCATATTACTCAAACTAGCTAGTGGTTGTGAAGACCATACTAGCTCCATATTAGATCTAAGGATTACCACTCTCCATTAAATATTTCCACACCTCATATTTGAAGCGAGGAAAAGAAAAGAAGAGTGCATAAAGGTTGAACCAATTGTAGATTTGCTCAAAGGTTGGTGTAGATTTTTTCAAAGGTTGGTCCACATATATCATAGATCTGCCCTGCGTGCATAGGTGGTGACACCAAAAAGCACATGGTATAAAACCCAGAACGTCAAGATATGCCTAAATTTTCTCTCTAAGAAACATCAAGAGATTGTTTGTCACAACCAAGATCTAAAAAAAGTTGTCGACATGAGGGTATACCAATCCCACACATACTTGTATATTCAAATGTATATGCTCCAAGCATATTCTCACAATTAATATATTGATACATATTAACTATTTTCACTATTACCCCCCATTGACCTAGGGAATTAGATATATGGACCTAGGGCTCTCAATAGTTAGGTTTCACATGATTCATTAGATCGATTTACTCATTTTATGTCTGCATCAATCAAGTTACATACAAGGCACATAAACACAATTGTATAATTTAATCACTCCTATCAAATCCATAAGATATAAAACGTATTTACATATACCAAACCACACAAATCAGGGTTCATGTACCATCATTGGTCATAACAAGGCCCAAGCCATCACAATAGTGCACAACAAGGCCCAACTCACCAATCTTGGCCACAGTAAGGCCCAAAACATCAAGTAAGGGCACATCAGCCTTAAATAAGGCATTAACATGGGATATGTATTATTCCATTATTTCATTTCTAATATTCAATATCTAAACACAAAATATAGGCCATTATTTCATGTATCAAAATTCTCAAAATCATCATATAGAACAAGGCGTGATTGTTTAACAAAATTATCCTTCACTATTCTAGTGTAAGGTTTATCATGATGAACTATCATATTGTGTTGTATTTAACAACAATTAGTTCAAGACAATTATCCATCATTATGTATCTCTTTTAGGTACTACCTAATTATAACAAAGTGTCCATCATCATTTGAATACAAGGTTATCGAACCTATAAGATCATATAATTTTCCCACCTAAATAGTGTTATTATCCTATCAACATCTTATATATCAGTCATTTTTTAAAATGGAATAAACCATTGGGATTCTATCATCCTAATGATGACACATATGGCATTTCACTCAAGGTAACAACCTCAAGTCATCAAGCCTATATGTATATATCACATATCCAAGATACACTATATAATTCTATGTTATACCACACCCTTTGACAGTCCCTTATTATTATGGAAAGGAAGGATAGAAGACACAACCATTATTTTAGGGAGATAAATACCTCATTAAGGTTCTTTATCATAAAAAAAATTACCCATCCTTAGTTAAAAACTCACATTAGATTAAGAAATCCCCAATTTACTTCTTATGATGTAAATCATGCAAATTCATATAATTATATGTCTTGATTCATATTTACAGCTAACCTTATAAATCACTCAACTAGTGAACACAAATTTAAGATATATAATATGGTTCATAATATAATTAAGAGTACTCATTAGGGCACAATCTACCAATACTAGCCATGAAAAGGCTAATTTCATCATATAAGGGCCCATTATTTCCAAAACCTTGTAGAAATATCTGAACCACCTGAACTTCTATATTACACTTCAAATCATAGTAAAACACCACCATATAGTATTGCAACTTCAACTTGGAAAGCATGTGGAAGTTTCAATCCATACAAGAATGTGAATAAAAAGACCATATTTGTGAATATATGAGCTACTTTGAGGTAATAGGTCTTTTTCAAAGGAAATTATAGAAGCATAACCATTAGAGATAATCCAAACATCATTTTAGGTCAACTCCAAGTCAGTAAGAATGACATGTATGTCAATTTTCCCATCAAATGGTACCAAGACATGAAAATGAGAAAGGCAGGTGTACCAGACGGTATTCCCATTGATGTATGGAAAAGCATGGGGGTGAAGGAGATATGTCGTTAACAAATTTATATAATAAGATTACGAAAACCAAAAGGTTGTTGGATAAGTGGAGAAATAGTACTATAGTCCCCATCTACAATAACAAACAAGATGTTTTGAGCTGCAAAAACTACAATAGTATCAAGTTGATGAATCACACTATGAAGATTAGGGGAGAGGATTATTGAGTAGAAGATATGATCTATAATACACATATAAAACAACAAATAACGTTTGATGCTTGGAATATTAACAACAGATGTTATATTTTGATAAGGAAGCTTCTGGATGAGTATAGAGAAAGAAAAAGAGATTTTTGTATGATTTTTATTAACTTGGAAAAGGTTTATAACTGAGTACCCAGGCAAGTTTTGTGGATAGTTTTGAAGAAAACGTTTGTGCCAAATAAATACATTGGCTTGATTAAAGATATGTATGATAGGTAAATTTCAAGTTTGAAAACTCTTGGAGAGACACCAACATTTACTATCACAGTTGGGGTACATCAAGAATCCACACTCAACCTGTATTTGTTCGTTCATGTTATGAATGAATTGACAAAGAATGTTTAGGATGATATTCCTTGATGTATGTTATTTGTTTATGATATTGTGTTGATTGGTGAAACTAAAGATGGATTGAATGATAAAGTTGAAATTTGGAGAAAGGCATTGGGATTAAATGGATTGATGATTAGTAGGAGCAAAATTGAGTATATGAATTGCAATTTCAGCCAATCTTGCAGTGTGAATCATGGAGATGGGGATGCCAAAGATGAGTCACAGGATCATTGCATGATGGTTGAAATGGAGGAGTGTGATTAAAGTATTATTTGATCGAAGATCCTTCTCAAATCAAAATGCAAGCTTTATAAAATAGATATATGGCTAGTCATGATCTATGGGAGTGAATGTTGAGTGGTGAAGAAACAAGTTCTCAACAAGATGATTGTGTTGAAATGCATATGCAGAGATGGATGTGTGGGAAGACAAGAAAATATCACTTGAGAGATGACTATATCAGGAATAAAGTGGGGGTGGTGAACAGTGAGGACAAGTTTCATGAGGGCCGACTCAGATGGCATGGACATGTGCAACACAGATTGACTAATGTGCCTATATACAACAATTCTATTAAGTCGAGCACAATTAATAGAAGAAGAGGAAGGCTTAAATTAATAGGGGAAGAGATTATAAAGAGATATTTTGAATCTCTACATCTTGATTAGAATATAACCCCTAATAGAGCTGAATGGAAACAAAGGATCCATGTAGCTGACACCCACATGTTAGGGATTGAGGCTTAGATAATGATGATCATGATCATGAGATCATGACACAAAAACATGACATTTTAGTAACATTTTCATTTTTATTTCAGATTTTAATTACAACGTTAAGTGAGCATGAAGTTAACACCGGTGAGTGCTTTTGAACATTAGAAAGAACATGAAATTTGTATTTCTATCTTATCTATCCAAATTAGTTCGCAAGCAAAGCATCTTGGGGGATTATAGAGCAATATTAGGGCATTTTAGAGCATCAATATGGTAACTTCAAAATTTCATCCCAAATTCATTTAGGGGGGTAGGACTTGATGATAAGGAATCATCATTAGAATATTTAAAATGGGAAATAAATTCTTAATCCTATGATACAGTAGCAAAATCATCCTTGAAGATTCAACATATAGGCATATAAATCAAGTTTAGAGAAAGTTTAGGGATTTACATGCACAAGTTGGAAATATTATATAACAAAAGTTCCACACAATAAATCCATGAAAATCCTCCATGATCCTAGATGAGTCATTTAAAATCCCTAAAACTAAAGCTCCAAGCAAGATCTAACTTCCCCTAGGAAAAAGAGAGGGAAAAGGTGGTTCTTTAGCTATATGGGGTAGTTTAAACCATTGAAGGACTCGAACAAAGGAAGAAGATGAGATGAGAAACAGAAATAAAAGGCATACTAAAATATGATCATTGCATGATTAGGGTTGGAGAAAAATCCACCAAGCTTTAAAACACCTTGGAGAAGATTGATCAACAACATGCATCAGTAAGCAAGCTTCCATCCATGGACATCATCCTCCTTGGAGATTCCATAGACTAGATGGGATCTCCTACATATTATTACGTAAAGG
The DNA here is from genome assembly GCA_963693085.1 of Alisma plantago-aquatica. Lineage (NCBI taxonomy): Eukaryota > Viridiplantae > Streptophyta > Magnoliopsida > Alismatales > Alismataceae > Alisma > Alisma plantago-aquatica. The sequence goes on from OY856414.1 coordinate 920,755,544, forward strand.
TGGGGTGACAAATGATCATATAGGTAATTTTGGAGGGTTTTTATAAACTAGAATGGGTGTAGTGTCAAAACTACTCGTAACTAGTGTCTAGAATTCCCATTGGTCAATGTAGGACTTTCATTGATCAAAGTAGACCTCCCTTACATAATACTAAATTTATCATAGATTTGGGATCATAATAATTTATTGGTACAAGATTCCCATTGATAATAAAGCTTGGACCCTCAACAGTTGTTGCATCTAGGTTTTCCATCTATTTGCACATACACATAGGAGCTTCATCGGTTCACATGTTCAAACTTCTCATCAGTTGACAACTCAAAAGCCTCATTGATTGTAAAGCTTCCCTTTTCATAGATTTTGAGTTAGGACTCTCATCAAATTATGATTCTAGGAACTCCATCGAATGATAGATCCATGATTCTCATTAGCTGAGAGGTCCATCCTCTCGACCACCACCATCACACTACTAGGGTTAGGGTTAGAAACCCTAGGATGAAATCTTATACAAAAATTGTTCAAATTTCATTAGGAATATTATGAAATAAATTATTCTTTTAGATATTATACAAATTAATTTAATAAATTAGATCCTCAATTAAGATGATATTGCATGTTAGTCCATAATTGTACATGAAATTGCAAATCAAGGCAAATAAGGTACAATTGAAGTCATATTAGACTAATATCTTAAACTGTTGATTTCAAGGATCACAAAATAAATGGATATGAAGGAAAACTTAAATTTAAATATCTTTCTTACAATTTTCACTTAATTCCTTATATTAAGGTGAATTTACAATTAAGTCCACAACTTACAAGGAAACATGAAAATGGGACAAACATATTGCAAAATGAACCAAATTGGAGATATGTCTTAATCAATTAGTCTCAAAACATAATAAAGCATACAAAGTTGATAATGAAACAATATTAAAGATATATTAAGGTAAATCAAGGTTTATGGTCACACAATTGGTAATGGGGTCAGTCATCATTCCCAAAAACTATATTGGAGCCTTGGGTTGTGCACTTAGGCAATATATAATGGTATTAAATCTAGTTACTATCAAATAGGTGTGCATTTCACATGATCGTGTGACAAACAATCATGAGTTATGTAGGTCATCCATGTGTAAAAAGGGTTATATATGTTGAAGCGAGATGGAGCCACTCCGGAACAGGAGTTGGGTGCACATGGGTCATTCCAATTATGCACGAAAATGGGGATGAGATTATGAGGCTAGATAGTTGAGCATTGGTGAGGATGTCAATATTCTAAGTAGGGGAGAGTAACATCCAAGTATTTGAGGCCTATGATGAAGTTATCAATAAGGTGTACCTCCTTTCAGGTAGCCCATCAATAAGTACTCTATAGTTAATCATGCTTGGTCAGAGTAGAATAAGGATTAGTTACATATCAAGAAGCATTCCTGGGATGTGAATGAGTAAAGAAAAATCATGCATCCAAGTCTAATGTTTCTCTATGGGTAAATTCATCACCCCAAAACCTATCTAGAGCCTTGGGGTAGTGGTCATGGGCATTACAATAACAATTAATAATATTTCTCTTATAGTGTGCCCTAATCACCTTAACTTAAGTAAGTAATAAAGAACAATGGAATAATTAGGGGATCCTTTAAGGCAAAATCTTACAACTAAGCATGTAAGACAATTACTAACCTTGGAAATCTCCAAATAGGGTCACATTTCATTTTTGGATCCCTACTAGATAGTAAACTTGATGGGGACAAATTCTAGACATTTCAACAAGAATAGGTGGGAATACAATGTATATTTCCACTTTTTGGCCCTCTCTAAGGTTTAATAGAGCACTAACAAAAATATACAATAGTAGTACATTTGAATGAATTTCCTCATAAAATTCTCAGTCGATGGATGTCCATGGGAGACATTTCATAAGTTAGTTAGGTGAATTTATAAACTAATTATTCAATATATAACACTTCATATGTCAATATAATTGTTGTTTGGTTGAATTTGTGAAAGTTAAATTCATTTAAAGTAGGTATATAGGAAATCTATGAACAATGTAGTCTACTAAATTTCCTAGGGAGAAGTTCACTTGAGCAGTGGTCAATCTAGGGTTTTTTGGTATACTCTAAAATGTTTCATAATTGGTACTAATTAAATATGTCACACACTTGACCTTAATTATAGGTCATGCATATACTTGAAGTAATTTACAACATATATATACATAGAAATTCTATCTAATTATTCAAACTTTGTTCTTTGACTTTAACTTGTCATGAATCTCTAATTCTAGGGTTTGATAGTTTCGAGTAACAAGAGGGTGTATGATGATCTAATATAATTTCAATAAGAGCATTAACAAAGTTTTATTTAATTATTAGGGCAAGATAAATTATTGTTTCACTTTATGATCTTTGATTCTACATCATCTATTACAGTTTTGTGTGAAGAATGAGTGTGGTATTTTTCTTTTATATACTAGTTTGGGATTTTCTTTAGTGAGGCTTATTTCTTTGTATTGAATAGTCTAAGTACTATAATGTGGAATTGGTCCATGAATGTTTAATAATAAATGATTAATGTAAATGGTTATAATTGTATAACAGTAGGTAATATAGGATGTGGCTTATGAATTCATGTACTACATAATTTGCATATGGTAGAAAGTAGTCTATCATGCCTATAGTTCAAGGCATGTTGCATGGAAAAGATGACCACTACAAATTCATATAATAAATAGATAAGGTAGGTTATTGTTGTAGGAGAAACAACATTTTGGTGAACCTCAATTCATGGACAGTTATCAACTTAGACTTTCCCTTCAAGCATTTCTGTTGTTTGGTGGATGTTCATCCACTAATCTATTGTTAATTTAGCTTATGGTATATATAATTTTATACTTAGAATTAGAAGAGCTTTTGGTTTGCAAATAGGTAATTATTTTGGTCATAAATCCCATATTCCTTTTCTCAATTCTATAAAACGGCCCGTTCATGAGGCCCTTAATTTGGTCTTCATCTTGAGAATTTTTACGTTTATTTACATTAAATGACTTAGTACATGTATTTTGCAAAATAAATTGTCTATTATGTCAAATGCAATTATGGTGGTTTTGGCATCTTTATAGATACTTTCACCACTATTTTATTGAAGGGAGAGAAGTAGGTTGACATGAGGGTTTTGAGCTTAGAGGAGACCAGAGTGAGACCAAGATCAACCCCAACCTACCCTAAATGATCAAAGAAAACATTGAAGCAAAGATATCCATGGATGATCAAGTTCATGAGTCTAGTGCAGAAAAAAAATCCCCTAAAATGGTTGTAGTAAATCACCATGGACATGCTACGTAAGTCCAAGTTATAGGGAAATCACATAAAATCAAGGAGAAAGAATCCCCAGTAGTACGACCGTCTTTTGCAAAATGAATGTGGCAAGTGAAGGCCACCACATACATTTCACTCACCACTATTGTGGTAGCCATCCAAAGGCAACGCTCATTATCATGTTAACGAGCTCTCTCTACACTCCTCACCATAGTCGTGGTACCCATCACAGTCGTGGTACTACCACAAATGTGATGCTAAACTCATTTTCCACCATTTTCTATGATATCTACCTCATTCCACCATGACCTTTCCCACCTATCATAGTCATTTCCTACCTACCCACAATGGCCGTTCTACCCAAAATGTTTGTATTTCCCAACATTAATTTTACCATACTATCCTCACTTAATCCTAGACCTCCTAGATTTTTATATAAGCCTTAATCCCCACAATATTACGACTAGGTGGGTCAAGGGTTAGCACTTCCTCCCCTCATTTTCTCCCCTTGGATTCCACCTTACCTACTCCCACCTACCATTCCATCATCCACCGCTCAAAACCCTAGTTTTCTAGGTTGTTGACCATTTCCTTCAATACTTCCATGCTATCTACCCTTGGAGGAGTGAAGGAGAGCTCTTGGTGATACTAGACAAGAAGAAGCATTATAGCTCATTCTTTATAGCTTCTTCCTCTAATTTCTTCTCTCTTTTTGTTTTTTCTTACAATATGTGTACCTATACTTCCACCTATCCATCTATTTTGCTAGCCCTATGTGTGATATCTAAGTATCTAGGCATACATCTCCTTATGCATTTAGCAAGGAACATGTTGAGTAGTTGGAGGTGAGGTAATAGGAAGTGACACCCTTCCCCTACCTCACATACCACCCCTTGCCACTAAGTGCATTAGTATAATCATTCCTAGAAACCTATACTAGGGTGTTCTTGATTAGATTTTGATTATACCCCAGTCAACTAAGCCACGTAAGGTTGGATAGGAGGTGTTAGGGACTAGTTCCCCTACACACACCCTATACCACCAACACCCAACTAGTAGGATAGGATTCTCACCCTTATTTGTTTGTTTTGATATCATGTTTTTTTAATGTGTTTGCATTTATGTGACACCTATCATGGTTGTGATTCCATACCCCCAAACGACCCACTACCCTTAATTGCTTGTTGAAACCCTAACATGCTCTAGTGTTAGCTAGTTTTCCTTGCTCACTTACTTTTTTGTCAAAACCCTAACTTTATCTAGTGTTAGCTAGTTAGATTTTGGTAGGCAATTGGTTTTTTCCTAAGTGGTTGTGCTATATAGTATTGTCTTTGGTTTCCTTTCTTAGTTGGTATTTAAGATTGCTCTTGCGAATCTAGTTATTGTAACTTCCTCTTTCCATTGCTAGTCTACTTTGGTTTAATTTCTCTCTTAGCTTGTTAGTTACTCTTATATGTGTAGGGTTAACCGGTTTAATTCTTACTTATCTCTCTTGTTGGACCCCTAGTTTAATCAACAAACCCCAACTAAGGCATTAAAACCCTACACTTCACACTAGGAACCTAAAGAAATACAACTATCTCTAGTGCCTTCTCCGCTCCTTGTGGAACGACTCTTATCTTGCCCTCTCTAATACAACTCGAATTTGTGCGCTTACAAATCTATGTTATAGAGTGTGGTGATTATGGTAATGGAATTTATAATCCCGGTGTACGCACAGCAAGCTTTCTTACACCATTTTCAGGGGAAGATGTTTTAGACCTAGCTAGTTGTTTCTTTTTGCACTTTTTCTAGTTACCCTCGTCGTTAGCATTATTTATACTTTGTATTGTTCTTACATCCCATGTACTTGTATCATAGAACTTGTTGCATATCAAGACCCCTATGCATTGATGATAGATTATTTCTGCTACATTGAACTATCATACTCCACGGTGTTCCACTTCGTATCCTAAACCATCTGTAACCAATGTCATTTTAATTATCCATGATGTTTTATTTCATATGCAGAACCTCTTTAGAATGGACACACTTTACAAAAAATTGGACATTCAGTGGCAAGGATGGAATGTGTTTGGAAACTATTAAAG